>CM073445.1:24685000-27185000 GCA_037074515.1 Mimosa bimucronata | reverse complement strand
GGCATGGTTATGATTTTGAGGACTGTAGACGAAACCTGAATATCTACTGTATCTGGTTTATTATTGATTTGGGACTTGTTTTGTAGTAATTGCCATGAAAGCATTGAAAGATTCACTTCGCATTCCTGATAGAATGGGCTGGAATGGCGACCCTTGTGCTCCAACTAACTGGGATGCTTGGGAGGGAGTAACATGCCGTATGAACGAGAATAAAACTGCCCTTGTGATTAGTCAAATGTAAGCATTTCTTCAACTAGTGTTAAGTCATTTATCCATGCTTTTTACTGGCTTCACAAGATCAAATTTGATTCTACGCATAAAAATACAAGGATTTATACTGACTGGCCAAAAGGAAAAAATAAATAAATAATAGGATTCCCACAATAAGTCAATCATCATACATAGATGGATGGGTCATGGGCGTTTCTAAGTTTGCTTGGTATTCTAATTGCCATATAATTTTTCCAAGAAAGTTCTCTCTCTTTTTTTCTTCAGACATTTCCTTATAAGCATGGAATAGTTTATAAAAGATGAACATGCATATAATTACTTTCCGACTCATGATCACCGGAGCAATCAGCATTCATATCTTGGAAGAATAACGAGTGTTTCATGAACTGAACTCCTATTCCTCCTATGAAATCCGAATTACAGAACTGCACATTTGTTTTTTTTTTTTAAGAGAGATTAATTGAGGAAGTTATTGCCCTTTCTTCTTTACGTTACAACTTACAATTCCTTTCCCTTTCCTACATATGTTTTGATTTTCTTAAATTTCAGAGATCTAGGCAGTCAAGGCTTAAAAGGGTACATAAGTGAGCAGATCGGTCTTTTGTCAAACTTGGTAAGCCTGTAAGTATCAGCTGCCAACATTTGTATATATTAGACATCCTTGACATCAAATTCAATACTTGAGCTTAATATTATTTTACTTCAAATAGAACAAACATGCTTACCTATGATACTTTCTTCCCCATATTATGCTTTGTGGTTTAAATGTAGCCTACAGACATGGGAATTGTCATGCACACCTGCACTGACATGAGCGCTGTGATAAATCAAAATTTGAAGGGAAAATGTCATGCCACATCTAATATTCAGTGTTGACATGGATATAGATCCTTTTTAAGCATTCACGATTTATAAGTTTTAGCTGTAGCAGCAGAATGCAGTGGTCCTTATTAACTGTTGTTTGCCTGATCATTTTCTAATTTTATTAAGAGTAAAATCATCCTTTACTTTCAAAATCATCATCTTTGTTAATTTCAGTTCAATCTTGGCACATAGTATTTACACTCTTGTGAGCCTGTTGAACAGTATTTACACAATTATTCATTATTCCTAGTGAACAGTTGCACTGTATCCAGCAGATAGCGAGATGAGTTTATGCTTAACCTTGGTTTAAGCTCTTTTGGTCCTTAACATTTTCATTAGAATTCCCTCCCAAATCTTGTTTGAGCCTCAACATGATAGTAATCTATAATAAAGCACTTTCTTTCAATATACGTGTTGGCTGAACTTCTAGTTCCAAATCTTCTGTTGAGGGTCGTCATTCATATGCAGCATTCAATTTTCTAATCAAACTTTAATCATTTTCATTTTTGTCTCAATTGTCCAGTAATTTTGTTTGCTTTAAAATTACAGGAACCTGAGTTCTAATTCTTTGGAGGGTGCAATTCCTTCTGGGCTTGGTCAAAAATCTCTAACAAATCTGTAAGAGTTTTTTATATCTATTCTGTCTGATATGATTATTATTATAGTTCCTATTTTTTGACTTTGTTGAGAAATCCTTTGCATAATTTAATCCAGCGGAGTACTTTCTTCCTTTGATTGTTTTGTGATTAGATTTTAAAGTTTTTCCACCTCATAATAGGTATTTTTTTTGTTTACTTACAAGTAGTCTGCTAGGATGCTTAACTTCCTAAATATAGTACATGTCTGTACGTTTTACTTGCATAATTGTCTGCCCTCATCAATGCATTTTCTAGGTCTTTGTCTAGCACAGTCATTGGATCTATTTGCAAAATAATGAAGCCTTTGTTTACTTTTTAATCAGATTTTATATTTAATTATGATTCAGGGATTTATCCAACAATCAGTTGACGGGCTCCATACCAGATAGCTTAGCATCTTCAAGTTTGCAGCTTGTGTAAGTATTTGTTGCTTCAATATTATGTCATGATTAGGATCAGGTTTTGAAATGAAATGTAGCTTTTTCTTCTCTTGCTGGTGCAAACACGCTCTCACACACTTCCATAGACGACAACAGAGGGGATTTAGGGAGAAGATAAGGAAACAGAGAGGGAGGAGGGACATAAATTTTGGGGTTTTTTCTTTCTTTCTTTCTTAAATTTTTTTTTGGGGGGGGGGGGGGGGGTTGAGAGATATGAAGAACAAAAAGGTGGGGGAGCAGAAACTGACGTGGGAGGGGGAGAGTTTAGCTATCTGAACAAAGCCTTATATTTCATTTATAAATAACAAGTCTCTTCTTAAAAATACACAAGAGGTATATAGAGGCTAAAGTTTCCTTTATAAGAAGGAAACACCCCCACTTGCAGCAAGAAAATAGCACATCTCATAATTAAAGCAATCCACTTGCAAGCTATAACAGAAAGTAATCAAAATAAAATGTAGAAGATAGGTTTCCTCAAAATATATTAATTCTTATATTCCATCACTTACCTTGGCAAACTATTAAGTCAATTGGTATCCCAGATTGTTACTGTCCATACTCCATACCATTTCCCGTAACTAGTGCTCTTATCGCATTGGTTACTTATAACTCATCACCTTTTGTTCTCTTTTCTATATTTCCCTTCGAGTTTTGCTTTTGCCAAAAGTATTCCATTTGAAGTTGTCCTTATATCAGTGTCATTATATCTACACACGGTGCATTACAGCTAATCATACTCATTTTGTGACAGTCATAGTATGCTCGGTTCATTTGTCATATTACTTTTTCAAATACTAAAATTGTACATTGTTTGGTTTAGTTACTTCATCATGTGAACTGTGCTTTAACCATTACAATTGTATGTGTAGCTTAACATGCACTGTACTATAGTCTTAAATGGTAGTCATTATATTCCCCACTTTATCTTGCCAGGCTATTAAACGGTAACTCATTGGAAGGACGAGTTCCAGAGCAACTCTATTCAGTTGGTGTGTATGGTGGAGCTATTGAGTATGTCTTTTATCCTTTTTTCTGCCAACCTTTTATCCACTAGCTATAATCTATCAGATTTTACGGACTGAAGTGATTTGATGATACATGAAATTGATCCCACATTATAATCAACCTTATTTAACAAACTGACTCCATTGCCCCAACAATGATGATTCTGCAATACTTTTATCTTCTGCTGAGAAAATTGTTGACAAACTGGTGTAAATCATTTTTTTTTTTTTGGCCAAGTGTAAATCATGTTATAATCCACTGCTATTCTGTAAGATTTCTGGGCTGGCTGTAGTTGTTGCCCACTTGATAAACAATAGTTGCCATTTGCTTGCTGGCAATGTAGTAGGACTAAAAGTTACATATCATCAAAGCATCATTTTCATCTTTTCATTCATTAAAGTTCAGTTAACCTGTTATTATAAACTGCTCAGAAATAATATATTTTCTAATGTTATTTGAGTTGCTTGCATTCAGTCTCTATGGCAACAAAGGTTTGTGTGGTGTGCCATCTTTGCCAGCGTGTCCAATATTTTGGGAGAACGGCAGACTATCTTCTCGGGGGAAAATTGCAATAGGCTTGTCATGTTTTCTTGTTTTATGTTTGATTTTGCTGCTGGGGTATATCTACATCAGGAAGAGAAGAAATGATTATGACTTTGGTCTACCTTCTGAACTAATGTGTAAGTATGATGTCAGTGAGCTTCAACTTCTTGAAAGCGTTGGTTATTTCCAATAGTACTTCCAATGCGTATCTCGTTTTAGTTTCTTTGGGCTAAGTGCCGTATTTCTTGTATTGGCTGTTAATAGTGTAGTAGTTGCTCTTTTTGGCTTAGATTGTGCAGCGCAAACACCCATAAAGAGCATCAGTTTTTGTCAATCAATTGTTTATTTTAGATATTTACTGGTACTGTGCATCATCTGGTACTATTCCATCTTCACCATACGTCAATATGTCCCGGTCATTCTTTCTGGTCTCTGTTTCATCATGTCCAATATATGTTGAAGGTGGTAGAATAACCGCTTGCATGCATTCTCTCACACACGTGCACACAAATACATTATATTGTATCTCATCTATTCTATACATTTACTATTATAGCTTTTCCGTTTGTCCGGAATATTATTAAAAGTTATACCCCAAAATTTTTATCGCATGTTACCAACCCAATGGTGCACTGTGTGTTTATATCTTAATATAATTGGTCCTATCATTTCTCTTTTTGGTTTTTTCTGTGTGAACCGTTTCATCTTTTACTGAGCTCATACACACTTGGTTGATGATACCTTACACGAAAAATAGGAAACATGTTATTGGAATTTATTTTCTGTCAGTGAAGTAAAACATATAACGTCGATTTGATTAGTTCACTACAGTAAGGTCAAAATTCTGCAACGATGCTTATCTTTTCTGGGCAGCACTTAGTGCTGTGGTGCATTACTAGTTTCACAATTTCTTTCTAGTTATGATAATGACTCAGTTTTTGTCTCTCAATCTTGGTTAATTGGCAGATGATGCAGCAATTTACCATTGATTTTCTTGGTGTGGCTGTTGACATTTGTGTTGGATTCAGTCTCAATTTCACTTCCCTCAAATATTTTGTATTGTGCTTTGTGAAACATGGGATTTTTGAGATGATATATTATAATTAAAGCTGCTTAAAGGTTTTTATTTTAAATGAATATTGGTTTGTTTAAACCTTATATTCTCTTCTAACGTTGAGTTTGTTGTTTCGCTATGGCCTTATTTTTGCAGCTTTAGCTGCCAAGAGAAACCGATATCAGAGGCAGAAATCCTTGATGGTTCTTGAGATGGAGAGTCAACATGCCAAAGGATTACATCCATTTTCTCCACAACAATGAAGTTCTGCTGAAAATGAAAGATTGCGAATTTAGTTCTTGTCCTGATCATACTCCAACACAGATTATTGAAAAGAATTCAATGTTACAGCAATAATACCAAGCTCCGGTTTGCCAACACTGCCCCTGTAAAAAAAGTTGCCTTATGGTGTTGGTTTTTCTCCCTCAACTTTTTCATCCCATCAAGGATCTTGGAAGTCACCACCCATAGCCAAGCTTTTGTGACACATTATTCCTTTACCCCACCAAAAGGGGGTCATAAAGCCTTTATCAACTTTTGATGAATACATGATAGATGGGGAACTCTAAAATGTGTGTTATTTGGTCCACAAATTAGTGTTCAAAATTTCTGGGAATACATCAAATCTGTTGATTCCTGACATGGTACTCTGATTTATGTAGCCAAACAGCCGTGAGAGGGGGCATAGTTGTAAAATGAAATTTAGGATGATTTTTCATAGGTTTATAGTAGAAAATTTTATATCTTCCTTTTAGACCTTCTGGCTCTTTCATTTACTGAAAATTACAATTGCAGACTCCTGGTAATATTTTTGTTGACTTGGAACTTTCCTCAGTCAGTGGCAGTGAGATTACTGTCTAGCAAAGTATAGTCAGAGAAGATGACCCCATAATTAATGGACTTGGAAAACTTGGCATGCATAATTGATCAAAGTGATCTGATGAAGACCCAAGAGGCACAACCACCTCATTATATGTATATCTTTTCATATAATGAATTGATTTGCCATCAAATCTTCATCTTTATTCCCCTATATATTACCTGTTGATCAACCCTCAAGATGTGATGGCATAAATATTGATCATCCCAAAAAATTTGATGCATGAAAAGGTGACAATACTCATGACTGCACTGATTTATAGCCCAACTGATATCGAACATCTTAAGATTTTCTCAAATATGAGGCTGAATTCGAACCCTCCTTAAAAAAAAATGCTTGGTGTGTAAGTCACAAAAAGAAAAAAGATACACCATACATTAATATTTTGCTCTCCTACATCCCAATGCTGACTCAAGTCTTGTGATAAGAAGAAGAAGAAGAAGACTAAAAGTCTTCAATAAAATTATGCCATGACTATAGTGATACACTTTGGAATGAATGAAAAATAAATAAATGAAAATGGGAATTAATGAAATGATATCCTTTTAAATCTTGTTTGGTAGCATTATACTGTTTCTTATTTGATGAAATGCATTGCCTCTTCTTTGATGGAAATGGAACAAGAAAAGTGATCAAACTCATGCAAAGCAAAAAGCTATCAAACTAGTTTCTTCTTTTGCTTGCCTAGTAAACAGACTAAGCATACACACCATACAATAAAAGATCCAATAACTTGTTAATTTTACATTAGATCCCACTTAACCAACACAGTCTAGAATTTAAACCAGCTGGATAAACATTACTAAGAGAAGGACATCTCATAATCATCCTTCAAGTGAATGGTCATTATCTCATTCAAGTCATCCTTTATTAACCTTTCAGATCCATCTTTTTTGGGGGGGGGGGGGAGGTGGGTTTAGGAGGGAGAGAGATTTAAAATGGTCACAGAGGGTTGTTATAATAACAGATAATGGCTATGTTTGGGATGGCTTATGGGGTGCCAGAAGTCCGGCGGCACCACAGAAGCCATTCCCCCTTTTTTTTTAATGTTTGATTTATAAGCAGATGAGAATGGCTTCTACTCCAGAAGTCCGGTAGGGAAGCTAAAAGCTAGAAGTTAAGAATTTTGACTTCTGGCTTCTGGCTTTTGGCTTCTGATGGATCCCACACCTTTTATTGTTTGTATTTGATAAAGTGGGTTGAAAAATTAGACTATTAGACCCCTAAAATTTTTAAATAAGATATTTTCTTGTAATATAAAATTTCTTTTTTATCTCCAAAAATTTACCATAATAATCTCTAATTATTTTCTCCCACAATATCTTCCTTTGAGCTAAAAATATAATTTTTTTTAAAATTATTTTCCTTAAAATAAGGGAGAAACTAAGCCTTTAAAAACCCAAATTTCACTTTTTCTTTCTAAACTATAAGAATATATGCATATTATATATGTATTATTTAATAACAATAATGCCCTTTTTAGTAATTTTTCATCTAAACTTACTTTTCAAAATAATCATCCAAACATGTTTTAAAAGTCAGATTGAAAAAAAGTCACTTCTAACATTACTAATCCAAACATAAATCACTTTTTACAATCTGACTTTTTTCCAAAAATCCTTTTGAAAAAAAAACAATCCAAACACAACCAATAACCTTAGTAGTACAGAGTTTACCCTAAACCCAAGAAACGTATGGAATACTTTCACTTCTCAGAGTCACATAACAAAAAAATCTGAATCAAAAGAAAGAAGGTTTTTGACTTTGACTCATACAAATGTACAAACCACGGAACAGAACACCATCAAGCAACTTGGTCTTTTCTTTTAATAATAATAATAATTATTTATTATCAAAAGTTGCAAAATGGCTTCCGCAATACCCTCACAAGCTTCATCGGCATTACAACCAGAGTGTATGACTTAAGACCCAACCTGGCCATTATTTATTGTCCTTTCTCTCAAAACATTTTATCTTCGATTTGACTCAGATATATACATTTAATTCTATCATTTTCATCAAGAAAAAATTTCCCTCAAATTTGTTAGTCTCCCATAGAAAGTTCTCTTTCACTTTTCCAAGAGGATGTTCATTTGAGCCATTAAAATTCTATCACATTTTTTTTCAAACGTTTAGTGCTATGATCCAATTTATAGGGCATAGATCAAAGAGAATGTTTATTTTGATTATATTTATAAATCATATCATTAAACTTTTATATGCATGTACGATTATACTTCTCATTTATGATTTTGAGCCACTATATTTTTCATTAAATGGGTATTTATTTGAAAATTTGTTAGATCTTAATGTAAAGTCAAAGAGGTGTAAGATTTTTCTTAACCTTTATGAAACATGTTAAAAATAATCTATAAATATGATTAAATGAGTGTTTTTTTTTAATTCTGAAGTGAATAAAAACATAAAATGGAATTAATAAAGCTAAACTCCCTAATTTCAGTCATTGGATTTTAGCTTGTTGATTTGGATTTCAAAGTGCCAGCAGCACCATTTGTGAGACTGAGAGCTAATCCCAATATTTAATGAAAAGTGCAGTCAAGAAGTTCATGCCATGTAAATAGAATTGAGTTGTGTTAAGAGTTAATCATATTATTTCTCTGCGTTATGTGACACGGCTTTTATTAACATGTTGGAGCAAATAATACCTTCCTTGCCACAAGATTTTGAGTATAACTGTATTTGAATGTGACAGAAATTATGCACACATATAATAAATATAGTAATTATGTATTAAGATATGTTTAAAAGAACAGGCAAAAGATTCCCATGGAAGGGCGTGGCCTAGCTAACTGCTTAGGTGGTGGTCGAAATTCTTTTACTTTCATTTTTTTTCAAAAATTGAAATTATATAAGAGTTGATTATCTACTTTTCTGTGGCTATGAGGTGTCCACATATGTCTTTTTGAAGCATGTGATGTAATTCAATTATATCTTCGAATAATGTTTAAATTATTTCAAACTAGGCAGATTAGTTAAACAAATTTTTTTGGTCAATGAAATTATCAATATTTATTCGTATACTCACTATCAATGGGCTTATTGTCTAAATTATTTTCTCAACGATTGATTTGCATGAAGAGCTACATTTTTTCGCCACACAAAACTCTATGAAAATTATAATTTGATATCATTACTTAATTTGAATTGTGCCTAAGAAATGAGCAAAAGGACAAAGACATTGACTTGATTGGCCTCGTTATCCGAGACCACCAAAAGTCTTCTTCAATTTCTTCCCTTAAAGTTACTTCAATCTCATCCATATAATTGCCCAGATATTTTCATGCTAGTGTGTTTAATGATACGTACTAATCAATATGTATATAATAATTATAAGTCTGTGATTCATTATATTCGTTAATTTTTTTTTGGCCAAATCATATTCATTATCCAAAATTACATGATTTTATAAATTTATGTGATACTCCGGTCCCCATAATAGGACATTTCCTAGAATAAATTCATAGTCTCTAGTACAAGTTACATTTTTTGAGCTGTTCTAATATAAGTTACTTAGAAAATTTATTAATTGAAATTTTCAATTTTAATCTCGTTGCAAATTATTTAAAGAAGGATTGGATTCTAATTCAATATTTTTTATATAGTTGGAGTATACTTTTTGAACAAAAATCGTAGAGAATTAAGAATTACATTAGGCTCTGAATTATTTAAATTCCAAATTGAATGAGCCTAAAAAGAAAATACAAATATTCTAAAAAGTGTTTTTAGCATTCTGCCATAATTGTGGTGAATCTATACTAACAATGGAAATCAAAATAACAACAACAATAATAAAGTTTAATAAATGAAAGGATGATGAGTGGTACTAAGTAAGGGGAAGCATATATGCTTTTATTAGTTTAAAGGGGCAAATTTGTTGTGTGGATGAAAAGAGACAAAGAAAGAGACAAGAAGAAGTCATGATGAATTGATGATAATATCAGTATTTCTTGGTTGTTTGTGAAGATGTAATGTAGTCGGTGATGTATGTAATGGTGGCCCGCCAGGGCACCAACAACTTGTCACAAAATTTAAATTTAAATTTAATTATAAGTACTATGTATGTGATCACACCATCCTTTATGCGTGCCATGTCGGCAACATAACTTCAGGGACTCCCTCCATATTTTTCTAGTCCCCACTTGGATTTTCCTCTTTTCTTATACTCCACAACACCTCACTCCTTACAAAACTTATCCACGCTTGTTCATTGAAGGACCAGATCAAACCGAATGATCCAACCATTTCAAATGTTGATTACACTTACTAACAAATTGGTTTGGATAAAAAAAAGGTTTGTGGACGTAAAATGATCGAGTTGGACAGAGGTTTAACTTGTCGTTAAGCTAAAACCTAGAATTAGATTATTCATAATTAAATTTATACTATTATTATGACTTATACATTTTATCTAATCTCATAATTTATGTTTTTTTTTATAGTTACTTGGTCATTTAAACAATGCAAGTAAATAATGAATAATCAGTGACCTAAAGCATGGTAAAACATTTAAGTGAAATCATCCTTACACTATTTATCGTACATGTACATACAAATTTTAGGTTTGTTCATCTCTATACGGTTTATTTTCAAGTACAAAATTTAAACAATTAATTTTGCTTCATTGTTACTGAGTTCTTTGGCCAACATTTTTCATAACAGGTTTTGTACTTATATGTATACTACTATATCCAGTCCTAAATATAAGAGTATTTAAATTTTTTAGAAAGATTAAGGATATAAAATAATAACACTAAAGTATTATATTTAGACATTTTTTCTCAAAATTAACTTACCTTATTTATAAACTAACATATAATCTAATTACATGTGATATATATTAAAATTAAGTTGTTTATTTGTCTTCTTTATTCTCTTAAAAAAATCAATTTTATTTTATGTTAAACACTGGAGAGGGTATATGATAATATTTTAGAATTGCAGTAAAACTACT
Organism: Mimosa bimucronata; assembly: GCA_037074515.1. Classification (NCBI taxonomy): domain Eukaryota; kingdom Viridiplantae; phylum Streptophyta; class Magnoliopsida; order Fabales; family Fabaceae; genus Mimosa; species Mimosa bimucronata. The sequence continues at coordinate 27,174,373 of CM073445.1, read as the reverse complement.
TTGGACTAAAATGTAATTTTCATCAAATTAAAGGAACAACTTTGATTCGAAACAGCTTGTTTTGAAGGTATTGATTTGTTATGGGTGTGTTTGGATGGACTTCTGGAAAAGTGACTTATATATAAGTCAAACTGAAAATAAGTCAGATTGTATAATGAGATTTATGTTTGGATCAGCTGTAAAAAAAGTGACTTATAAGTCATAAGTCATATTGTGTAATGAGATGTATGTTTGGATGGACTTTTGAAAAAGTGATTTATGTTTGGGTTTGTGATTGGATGTGTAAAATAAGTTAGAATTGTGGGGTCCACCTCCATAAGTGACTTATAAAGTTATAAGTCAAAAGTCATAAGTCATAAGTTAAAAAAAAGAACTTATACTTATTTTGACTTATAAGTTATAAGTTACTTATTTTTATAAGTCCAGCCAAACATGTTTTTTTTACTGTTCACCAAAATAAGTCATTTTCATTGAAAAAAAGGACTTATTTTGCTCGGAAAAGCCCAGCGAAACGCAGCCATATATATCAACCAATCAAGTTTTAGATTTGATGTATCAACCAATCAAGTCTTAGATTTGATGTAATAATATAAGAATAATTAGCAGGCCAAACTAATTTTACAACCTTATATATATTCCCATGTGAAGGAAGCTTGTCAACATCACACTTTGAACCAATAAAATTCTTTCTCTAAAAACCAAAAAAAAAGAAGAACAAACATTTCTAAAAGGAAACAATTTACCGACAAAGAATGTAGACCTCAAAAAATATAAATTGTTTATGTTATAAAAAAAATATAAATTTATTGCAAAATTAATTCTATTCTAAGTTAAGTCATTATTTAAACAAGATTAATAAAAAAAGAAGTTAATTTTTTTACAAATTAATAAATTCATAAAATAATCAAAGTTCAAGGTGACCGTGAAATGAATCTGTAACCAACAAAAATGCAAGAAAGGGTCATGTGTAATTTTAAAGAAATTGGGGGAAATTAGTGCAAATTTTACGAGTGTGGAAGAGAAGAAGGACATGCTGTTTGTTTGACATGACCACCCTGAGCCAATAGGTTTTAGTTATGTGGCACACAGGGGTATGGTGGGCCCCACGGCGCCCTACTTGACACAAAAGATCAGATCAGTTTTATCTTTAATCATTAATGTTAAACAAAATAAAAAATACGAAAATTAGAATAAGAAGAAAAAATGAAGAAAAGTAGTCAAGTTGGGGCGAAAGAAGAATCGTATGTGATGGAATGAAGGTTGCTTGGTGAACAAAAGCAGCTTAAAGTTAGGGTTACACTTAGATTACATGAAAGAACATGCCCATTTATTTATTTGATATCATTGTTATTAGCAGAGTAATACAACTTTTGGTCGTTGAACTTTCACTCAATTTTGGTTTTAGTTCTTGAACTTTCGATCAATTTTGGTATTGATCCCTCAATTTTATATTTTTTGTTTTGGTCTCTGAATTTTGTGTCATTTAAAACCATTAATACCTTATTTTTTTAATTTTTTTTGAAATTCAAAGACCGATGACCGAGATTGACTAAAAAATTCAGGTATCAAGACTAAAATTGATTGAAAGTTCAAGGACTAAAGCAATCGATATCAAAATTCAAGGATCAAAACCAAAATTGATCAGAAGTTCAAGGACCAAAGTTACTGATTTAAAAGTTCAGGGGTTAAAATTAAAATTGAGTAAAAATTTAAAGATAAAAAGTTGTATTAATCCTTATTATTATTATTATTATTAAATGTAGATGTAGGTATCATTCGTGCCTAGTACAAATGACTTTTGTGAGGTGAGGCTATCAGCTTTTATGACCACCTGATTACTATTGTTGCTTTCGACCTTTCTTTTTTATTCCATCTGTACCAATTGTTTTTCTTTTTCCCCGATAGAAACTGTACCTATGTTTTGTTTTCAACGTCTCATTGGTTTGGACTTCCAATTCCCAAATTTTCATTAAAACAAAACAGAAAAATATCCTTACCTTTATAACTAAATTTTTTTACCTTTATACCTAAATCCATCCATTTACATTAATGTGAATACATCTATCCTTATCTGATCATGTTTATAAAGTGGAGGAAGAATTTTTTTAAAAAAATTTATAAACCACCTTATTAAATTTTTTACGTAAACCGTTTAGTTATTAGTGTTAAATTTATTTTTATAAGGTATAAAGTATATTAAATATGGATAAAGTTAAAAAGTTGAATTTTAAAAAAAAAATTATGAAATTTTATGTTTTTATTTATTTGTTTGAAATATAATGAATGTAATTAATAAATAGGATGAGCTTATTTTATATGCTAGTTGTCTTAAACTAATTCATCAAAAATCAAAATACGTTGGCTCAAATGTATAACAAGATAGGCACATTAGTAAATATAATAAAATTAATTTAAGATTGAATTGCTTTTAATTTCTGCCCCTAAAAATATGTCAATTAAATACTTTCATATGGCATTGAAATGTGATTAGAAAGGCATTTCTTATTAAAAGATTTGTAACCTAGTGATATGACACGTTCATAATTAGTGAGAGGTTGTAAGTTTGATCCTAATTTTAATATTAAGTCTTTAATCAATGTCTATCCCTTTAATTGAAAAAGAAAGACATTTCTTAAGTAACTTGTTAAATATTATACAAAACGACTTAAAAATGTCTTAAAGGCAGGACTTCTTCACCGAAGAATTACAATGTTACTTCTTGTCCAAAATATAAAATTTATTCTATCAAAATATATATATATATATATATAATTGATTAAAAATATGAAGCTTGTAAATTACAGGCTGGCGATTTAATTCAGTGATGAAACATGTTGATTAGGATACAGGACGTTTATTAGCAGTAATTTTAGATATGAAGCATAATAAAATGATTACAGCAGAAGAAGACAAAATTCCTACTTTTCTGGTCTTCTTTTGGTTCCTTTGATTATTCCTTTTTTTTCCCAACCAGATTGCTATTAATATTCTGGTTCTTGCTAATAGAATACTGCTACTTCTCCACCATAAGGACCTCCATCTTCCTCTTCAACCACTGATCTCTCTATTGTCTCTTTCTTCTAGAGATAGCATTTTAATTTAAAATCCAAAAATAGTTTAAATTATAAATATAATTATTTGTTTACTATGCCCTTATATTGATTTGTTAACAAAATAAATCAAGTTAAGTTATGCTTATAAATAACTTTTATTTAATTTTTAAAGCAGTATTTTAAAAAAAAAATTAATTAAAATACAGTATAAGGATAAGTTAGTATAGTTAATAAAATAAATTAATTGGAGCTTTTATGAGTTGAAGAGCTTCTATAAGCCTCATGATTTTTTGATACCATCACTTGGTTTGAAGCGCAAAGCATGGTCATTGTCCACTTCCTAGAATATATATTTCGCCCACGTCAATACTCTTTATTTTTTTTATTATCTATAAGGTATTTTTAACTTATTTTATTGACATAAAACATTATTAAATTTAAATCTCATTAATTTAACAAGTTGGACAAATTTTAGGTATTTGGGATCAATTATAAGACAAGATGGTGAGATTAATGAAGATGTCAATCATAGAATTCAAGCTGGGTGGTGTAAGTGGATGGAAGAAAGCTACTGGAGTTCTCTGCGATAGAAAAGTACCCCATAAGGTAAAAGGGAAGTTTTATCGCACTGCCATAAGACCAGCAGTATTATATGGTAGTGAATGTTGGGCTTTGAAGGGTCAACATGAACATAAAATTGGGGTAGCTGAAATGAGGATGTTGAGATGGATGTGTGGTCACACAAGAAAGGATAAGATTCGGAATGATCATATACGCGAACGAGTTGGAGTGGCACCTATCAGTGAGAAAATGGTAGAAAATCGTTTGAGGTGGTTTGGACATGTACAAAGAAGGCCATTAGATGCGCCAGTAAGGAGGGTAGATCAAACAGTCTGGAGTCCGATTAAGAGAGGAAGAGGGAGACCGAGGCTTACACTCAATGAAGTTATAGAGCGAGATCTTTTAATAAATAATATATCTAAAAATTTGGTTACCGATAGAGCACAATGGCGTCGTGCGATCCATGTAGCCGACCCCACTTAGTGGGATAAGGCTTTGTTGTTGTTGTTGTTGTTGTTGTAATTTAACAAGTTGGACCTCTCGTGCATTGCACGGATAATATTTTTCATGTGATTTGATCTGAAATCATAAATATGATTTTTCAATTCAAAAAAAGAAATCATAAATTTGTTTACATGAGATCATGGGAAATATTAACCTAAATCATTATACAAATGACATTCAACCAATTAACAATCATAAGCATATTACCTTATATAAACTCAAGTTCACACAAATGCATGTTGGAAATGTAGGCTAACATTAAAATAATAAGGTAAAGGAATGTGCAACTCATTTAAGTATAACACATCGAATATCAAGGAATTAATGTGGTCTATATTCATATATACCTCCTTTGTAAACTGCGTTCTTTGTCCTGTTACCATGCTCAAGTTCGTTAAGGCTCAAAACAATCTTTAACCCTTCTATGCTCATCACTCTCAATAGTGCAACATGAAGTTGTCCATGTGTGAAAATCGGTTTTGAAAGGTACATTTCAACCTTTTTTAGAGATCTTTAACCCGTCTTGTTTATTGTCATTGTGAATGACAAAGTTATTGGGAACTGCCTCCGTTTCATCTTAAAAGGCCATCTTGATTCTGAAGGGTTCATATCAATTCTATATATCAATACCTTCTCATTTGGCCTATAACAATTCAATGTTATTGCCTCAATGACCATCTTTCCTACCTTAGTGACTAGTAAACTTGTTCCATTGCAAAGGCCTGATTCTTGATCAATGTTTCGTAATAACATGATTGGAGTACCAAATTTAACAATTAAATTGTGAGGTGTGAGGCCAAAGGATACATTCAATCTTGTTATCATTGCACATGTAATATAGTTTATAATCGGGTAGCAAACAGTAGAAGGATAATATTCAAATAACTTTATTGTATGGACAAATTTATTACTCAGCATCACAGAGAACCATAAGAAGTGTCTGCTTAGGACCAGTGTCGATCTTGGGACTATCTAGTGATCCCATACACTTGACAAATCTGATCACATCTGTAAGTATGAAATAATAATTAATATGACATGCAAATGTTGATTATACTTGCTTGTATCTTGTCACCCTGCCTCACTTAAGGTTAGAGTATGGATTCAAATGTTGAAACATATGTTAAACTAATAAATGGAATAAGTGGTGTAGTGGAGAAGATAAAATATGGTTTACAAAACGACAGTGCTATGGCATTTGAATATGACTAAGCATGAAAGAAAAAAGTGGTCCTGCTGATCGGTTTAGATGATACCTCATCATCTATTAGTAGCATGGAGATACAAAAAAGTTCTGTAGGCGAAGCTTTTTGGTAAACATTCCATTATCTCATAACTTTGACCGTGATACTCCACATGTCGGAACCATCATGAATGTGCTTGAGCAATGAAGAAGATGACATTTTGTGTCTTGGTTGGAAGGAAGGTATCGTGAGGAAAAGGGATGAGAGAACATAAATATGTCATATATTTAGGAACTGAGAGAGTATTTATTGAGAAACGTATTCTCTCTTGGCATGCAATATTCAGAAGCCCATATCATCAAACAAAATAAAACAAACATGGCTATGAAGAATTAAACAAACTTATATGAGCCTTAAAAAAATGATAACACTTAGTTTAGGCTGGGACTTTTATAATCATCAATATCAAATATAAAAATTCACATCTTGTTTTAATTCATCTGAAACAGGGCATGATTTTCTTGTTCAATCGTGCATTTTCTTCTTGATCGCCTTCTTCTCTTCAGTAATTCTAATTCCATTAGTTTCTCTCTTCTCCTTCTTCTCTATGTTTATAATTCAGATTGCAGTCTTTATAATGTGGTTTTTCAGTTCCCTTTTCTTTGGCCGCCATGGATTTTTGTACTAAGCTTTTCCAATCGGATTATTTGATTATGGTAAATTTGTTTCACACTAGATTAACCTCCTTGTAACCAACTTCGCTTTTCTCTTCATGTTTTGTGCATTTTTTTTGAAGAAAATATTTTTGAAATATTAAAATTAAGATTCCATGAATTTCTGGAATATAGTCACATTCTTCCTTTTTTTTCATAACAAATTCAACTGCATTTATAAACTCTGTATTTAATTAGCCTTAATAGTTAGGTTATGAAACAAAATTGTTCCATGCTATATCTCAAGGTAAGTGTGAAAATATTGTCTCATAAAATTAAACGTAATCTAAAATAGAAAACTTGGCCCTATGGCCATATAAATTCTTGAAAACTGTTCAATATAACGATTTGATTGTAAATAATATTATTAATCATATTTTTTTAAGGTTTAAACAAACAATAGGCAAATTGTTAAAAACAATTTCAATAGGGATAAATATTCACAAAGTAAAAGAAAAATGCCATAAACCCTAGATTAGATAGATGGAAAGACCGAAGTTTAGAGAATTAAATAGGACTCCCTATTTTTATTTAAGCTTTATCCAAAATCATCAAAAATAAAATATCTTCAATCAAAGATGATAAATCAATTATCAATTAGTAGAAAAAAATAGCGTACATTTTGCCAAATTGCTTATCGTAGAGGGTATTGAATATGCTTATATGAATGTTTCATAAACTCATTCATTCGGTAGAGCGTACACATAATGTACGCCTCACATTTATAGGCATAACTTAAGGTTACAATATATCCAGAATAAATAAGGATAGAACATAAATATAGGGATAATATAGATATGTGAGAGATATGGATATCCACACAAATATCATATTCATAACATGTTTCGCTATTTCTGGATCTAAAGTTTAATTCTTTTTTTTTAATCTTTTTTGAAAAAATATATTAAAAAATATACGTATGATAAGCTTTTATTTTAATTTTAAATATATAAATGATAAACCATCAGAGTAGGGGTGGGAACAGGTCAGACAAGGCCAGGCCTTAACCTTAATAGGCCAGGCCTATATTGTCAAAAGGAGGTATAAGTCTGGCATGTGGCCTATCACATGCCATTTTTCAGGCTTGAGCTTGGCCTGTTAAGAAGCTTGCTAATTTAATAGTAATTTGATATTAACTAATTATAATGTTATATATATAAAAAATAATATAAATGAAAAAATATATTTTAAAAATATTATTTAATTGTTTAACAGGCTAGCCTGACTGATCTAATATGCTTTTTTTTAGCCTGAACCTAGCCTATTAAGCATAACAAATAAAAAAAAGCTTGAGCCTGGCTTGAAAATAAACAGGCCGGTCCAGGCTTTAACAGACCAGGCTGCAAGCCCCTAGCAGGCTGGCTGGGCTATTCCTACCCCTACATCCGAGGAGAGTGATTAAAAGGGATGATTTTTATATAGCTAATAATTTATATATTTAAAATAAGACATCCATAATTTTAGGGCTTATCATACAGATCATTTGTATATTTAATTATATTTAAAACATTATACGTTGTTTAAAATGAAAAATGAAAATAATTATACTTAAATATAATAATTAAAAAATAATGATTACATTTTTCTTAAATATAATTATCATAAGCTTCTTATATAATTAGTGATATATATTTTGGGATTAAAAAATAGTGATTATATTTTTCTTAAATATAATTAGTGATATATATTTTGGGATTGACCAATCTGAAGCTTCTTATGAACATAATTTTAGGGCTTATCTTAAATATAATAATTCAAAAATAATGATCATATTTTTCTTATATATATCCTAAATATAATAATTTAAAAATAATGATTATATTTTTCTTGAATAAAATGATATATATTTTAGGATTGACCAATTAGGGGCTTCTTATGAACATAATTTTAGGGCTTATCTTAAATATAATAATTTAAAAATAGTGATTATATTTTTCTTAAATATAATTACTAGATATAATTAGTGATAGATTGACCAATCAGAAGCTTTGGACGTCTCATGAATAGTAACTTAGTAAAAGAGTATTTATAGATATATCATAAGCTTCTGATAGCGTGGGGAGCAATGTTTAATAATGTTTTATTATTCATTTAAATGTCAAATGCATAGAAAAAGTATGTGAAATTATAAGAGTTGGAAGAAATGCTAAGGAAGCATGTTCCCATGAATACATGCTTTTGAAACTCTAGTAGGCTTGGGACATTAATTTTCAAACCTTTCATGCTTCGAACGTTGGACACTGATAGATGGAATATGAATTGAAGGAGCATACTGTCTCTTATTATCACTTCCATCATTTTCAATCCCATATTAAGGCATGATTATGTGTGACTTGGCAAAATGAAATTGTTAGCATAACCATTTAGAAGCAAAATTTCCTAACTCACCAGCAACGAATTATCACAACTGATTGTAATTTACCAAATCAACATGATTCTTACAAACCCAATGTTAGAGAGACCCTCTTCTTTTGTTGAATATAACACTGAAATAAAAGAGTTAAATAGGCATAATATAACCCATAGATTAATAAACCTTCAACAAATATGTCTCCTGAAAGAATAGTAAAAGTTAAATGAGTTAATGCTCAAGAAAGATTTGAGCAGCTACCAATTTTTCTACATGTATGACAAGAAAACCAATTTGAGAAGCTAGACAAAAGCCACTGATTTATAAGACTTCAAGAAACATGTCCTACATGGGAATTAAGAATATTAACTCGTTCATTGCTTAAAACAGGCCCTTGCAGCTAAACAATTTCGACAAGGCAATAGGAATAAATTAAAAAGCAAGCCACCCACCGATTCATTGTTATATGCATTTTTATGACGAAATAATAAGATCATCGTTCTTCCTAAAAATGGTATAGCCTTCAAGGTTGTAACCTTAAAAGTATAGCAGAGCCAACCTTACATGAAAATTCATTGAATATAAGCACTTACATTCCAACGCGTGACAGCAAGAACAATGAGAAAAAAATGCAGAGCCAACCTTAAAAGCATACCAGCACCGTTCAACGCCCAAGAGGTAATTCAAAATCTTGCCAGAATTTCCCTCTTCGCTAATTGAAATTGTCAACTGAAGAGAAGAGAAATTGTTGAACTCTAGATTTTGATGATAACCAAATATGACTTAGGCTATAGGATCATGAGATCTTAACTTGAAAAATATTTCGAAAAACAGTTTCTCAAAATCTAAGTTAAGAAATCGATGGCTCAAAACGGCAATCGATTGAAGTTGAGCATCAGTAATCGATGGCATATCGATTGGTGAGTCTCAATCGATACAAAGTTAGAATAATCGATTGTTGCTCCAAATTTTCAGAGTATTCAGTTAGATAAGCAATCGATAGGAAGGATAGGCAATCGATTGGCATGAACAATCGATGAGCAATCGATTGAAACTCAATTTCAAACTAAAGTGAAAGCAATCAATTGGCTCTTGGACAATCAATTGACATGAACCAATCGATTGAGAAATCAGGCAATCGATTGATGCATATACATTTTATTCGATAGCTGACATATCCATAAAGTGTTGCAAGTAGTAATCTGAACCAATCTGAAGGCAATCGATTGGGGACCAGATACATCAATCGATTGGCATACCTGGCAATCGATTGACACTTGAAGTTTTTTTCTCATGTTTAACTAACTTTATATCTGCAAGCTGTACCTATTGCTATTTTGGGCAGTTTACGTTGGACACACAGAAACATAAACAAAGAGACGTCACTTACCTGGCGATTGACACTTGAAGTTTTTTTTAAATTTGTTTCTTTTCTCATGTTTAACTAACTTTATATCTGCAAGTTGTACCTGTTGCTATTTTGGGCAATTTACATTGGACACACAGAAACATAAACAAAGAGCTGTTACTCACAATGAATCTGACTCTGCCATACTACGCTGAACAATAGAAGAGAAAGAAAGAGAGAACGCAACTCAAAATGACTCTAGAGCATTAAATGGAACTGAGAATCATCATCAAACTCCATAACTTCATCTCTCTCTCAAAGTCTCACAACGGCTATACTAGAAACTTAAACTCTGCACCAACGGGCAAAAATTTCCAAGGACTATAAAAGAGTTGAAGTTGAAACTGGTTGGTAGAGAGCATTAAGTGATATCCAACTACCAATTTCCTGCTGCATTCAATTCAAGCCTGAGTTCTCTCATTTATTCTTCAAATTGTATTCTTATCAGCTCAAGAGTGTGAGCAAGCTTTATAATTCTGTAAACTTCTTTATTGAGTGATTTCCTTGGGATAGTGGGATCCTAGAGGAAGGGTTTTAATCTTACAAAGTGTAAGGGGGAGAGAATTCAGTGAGATAGATAGATTTTACTGAGAGAATTCTCTGAGGTGTAAAGGTATTCAGGAACCTGGTTTAATCCTGATTCACTAGTGGAACCCAATTGAGGTTGGAGAACTGGATGTAGGTCAGAGTTAGGACCAAACTAGTATAAATCCCTTGTGTTTGTTTTAGCCGCATAAAACTTTTAAGATACACAATTCACCCAATCTTGTGTATTTCCTGCCAATTTTTAGAAATAACAACGAACAATTAGTGTTGAGTAGATGAATACTGAAGCATTATAATGCTCTTCTTATGTTTATACGGCTTTTGTACAATGCAAGAGATCGAAACCATGTGAAATAAAATCAACTAACCCTCTATTCTTCTTCTGCTTCTTTGGTTGGTGGTGGTTATTTTCTTCCCATAAGCTGGCGGTCGCAGCCAAAGCACGATGTCTTGCGTTTCGCTGCCATTTCCATCTTCCAAACGTCCATCATTCACACACGGCTTACACAGTTTTAGATGAAGAGAGACAGAATGATACAGGTGAGATGTGGATAAAGAGAGACAGAATTTAAAATGTCATTGTGTGGGAAGAAACTAAATATTGGGGTTGAGAATGATTTGGCATTGGCGGGATACGGAGAAAAGAAAGAAAACGTGAAATTAGAAGTTGGAGGGAAATTTGAAATTGAATGAAGGAGGGAAAAAGGTTGTATGAAAAATGAAAGCTGAGGGTGAATAGTGCTTTGGACAGGGGGAATAGTGATCTGTGTCTTAATAAAACAAAAAGTTGGGGAGTATTTGTGAGTGAGGGTACTATTCATTGGAAGTGTTGTGAATAGTGAATTGTGAGAGCTTTTTGGCATAGGGCACTATTCAAAGGCAGGGGAAGGTGGATTAGTATTATTAAAGAGATTGATTAGTGATATATATATATATATTTTAGGATTCAAGAATAATGATTATATTTTTCATAAATATAATTAGTAGATATAACTAGTGATATATATATTTTGGGATTGACCAATCAAAAGCTTCTTATGAATATAATTTTAAGGCTTATCTTAAATACAATAATTCAAAAATAATGATTACATTTTTCTTAAATATATATCTCAAATATAATAATTCAAAAATAATGATTATATTTTTCTTAAATATAATTAGTAGATATAATTAGTGATATATATTTTGGAATTGACCAATAAGAAGCTTCTTATGAACATAATTTTAGGGCTTATCTTAAATATAATAATTAAAAAATAATTATTATATTTTTCTTAAATATATATCTTATGATGATATCTTTCTTAAATATATATTTTAAATATTATAATTAAAAAATAATGATTATATTTTTCTTAAATATAATTAGTAGATATAATTAGTGATATATATATATTGGGATTGACCAATCATAATCTTGTTATGAACATAATTTTAGGGCTTATCTTAAATATAATAATTCAAAACTAATGATTATATTTTTCTTAAATATAATTAGTAGATATAATTTGTGATATATATATTTTGGAATTGATCAATCATAAGCTTCTTATGGACATAATTTTAGGGCTTATCTTAAATATAATAATTCAAAAATAATGATTATATTTTTCTTAAATATAATAATTTAAAAATAATGATTATATTTTTCTTAAATATAATTAGTGATAGATTAACCAATCAGAAGCTATGGACGTTTTATGAATAGTAACTTAGTGAAAAAGTATTCATAAGTATATAGACTTTTAAACTTTACCCTATAAAGATATTGAATGGAATGAGCTATTTTTACTGTTGAAATATTTAACAACTCGATAAACTTATTCATATTTAATATACAATTTAATGAATATTAAAAAAATAATGGTATATAAAATAATGAATTATGAGAAAAACTATACACTTATGTAATAATTTTTTAATGGCTAAGAATTTAGGTGAGTCCAATCTTAAAACCCACCAAGAGTTGAACTAAAAACTTATTTTACCAACTGGATCAACTTTTGTTGATTATACTAAATTTACTTTTGTGACTTATACTCCTACCTATAGGGAATTTCCAACATATTTCACACAAAATAAAAAAAACTTTAAACCTCATTAATTATATTTTGAAATTTGACAACTTTTCAACTTTACCCCTATTTAATTTCCACTTCACCTTTTGAGAACAAAGTTAACAAACAATAAATGTAGGGTAAAATTGTATATTCACACAGAAAATTTAATGACATTCCCTATAAATAAGACCGAATAAAACATTCTCTCTGCCTTATAAATGGGACCAGAGGAGTATATATTAACACGAGAAATTTCTAATTTTTTAATAAGGGTATTTATCATAATGAGTTATTGAAAACCATCAATTTACTTATAAAATGTGGGTAATGTTGCGATTCAAAAGTTCTACTCCATCATTAGTTCTAAAATATAAAATCTATTTGAATTTTTCGAAAAATCCTAAGAAAATTAAATAAGTTACTTATAAATTGATTTGCTTGAATTTTTTCTCTAAACAAGTTTTTTTTACTTATAAAATAATATATAATATAATAATACACAAAATATGTCATGATTAAGCGGGGTATTTAGCTTTATTAATCTCTCCAAAAAAGTAAAATATATCTTATATTTAGGAACGATGAAGTAGCTTAAAATGTGTACATGTGTGAAATTAATAATTATGAATTTAAAAATCCAAGTGTATAAATTAAAAATGGAGTATTCTTTATTGTAGACTATAGTGTGAACAGAAGATTGAAAATTAAAAGAAGGGAGGAGGGAGGAGGGAGGATGCAAACGAGAATACAAATAGAGTTGTGTGAGAAGAATGGACGAGTGAAGTGGGCGCACAAGAAACTTCCACAGCATCAACAAACAACAAATACAAATATCTTTTGTTGGCAAAAAAAGGGTTAAATAGCAATTTTACCAACAGATTATTTTTCAAGTTGCAGATGGCATAATTGACAACTGAAAGGGGTCGAAAATACCAATGGACCTTTTAACCTGGGGCAGATTGGCCAACACCATTAAAAATACTAAACGTCCGTCACGATTTTAAATGGGGCCCACAATTTTTTATGGGTTAAAGATCAATTTTACCAATAGACTATTGTTCAGGTTGCAGATGGCACAATTAACAATTAAAAGGGTCGGTATCACCAATGGACCATTTAATCAGGGGCAGATTGGCTAATACCGTTTTATTTATGCAACTCGCCATTAATTGTGTGACACATGACGTAATGATATCCACCTGGCGGCTTGGTGAATTCCACATGGCATACCTAATTTCACCCTCACCCACCCTCACATACCTTCACCCTCAACAACAGAGCCCTCGCCAAAACCATGGACGAAAGAACACCTGAGAATGGCGAACGGCAACAGACAGCGGGCACCCTCACCTTCACCCACCCTCACATGCCTTTACACCCACCCTCACATACCTTTACACTCACCCTCACCCACACTCACGTACCTTTACCCTCGACATAACCCTCGTTATAGCCACGGACGAGGAACACCCAAGGATGTTTAATGAACACTGGCCAGGATGTTCGATCAGTTTGTCCCTCCCACCAAAAACATCGTGGCCAGTGTTCATTGAACATCCTTGGGTGTTCTTCGTCTGTGGCTATGGCGAGGGTTATGTTGAAGGTGAATGTATGTGAGTGTGGGTGAGGGTGAGTGTAAAAGCATGTCAGGGTGGGTGAGCATGAGGGTGTCCGCGGTCATCGAGTGTTCTTTCGTCTATGGTTATGGTGAGGGCTCTGTTGTCGAGGGTGAAGGTATGTAAGGGTGGGTGAGGGTGAAATTAGGTCTGCCATGTAGAATTCATCAAGCTGCTAGGTAGACATCATTACGTCATGTGTCATACAACTAATGGCGGGTTGCATAAATAAAACAGTATTGGCTAATCCGCCCCTGGTTAAAACGTCCATTGGTGATACCGACCCTTTTAATTGTTAATTGTGCCATCTGCAATCTGAACAATAGTCTATTGGTAAAATTGCTCTTTAACCCTAAAAATTATGGAGCCCATTTAAAATCGTGACGGACGTTTGGTATTTTTAACGGTGTTGGCCAATCTGCCCTTAGTTAAAAGGTCAAATTGGTATTTCCGACCCTTTCAATGGTCAATTGTGTTATCTGCAATTTGGACAACAGTCTGTTGGTAAAATTGCTCTTTAACCAAAAAAAAATAAAAATATCTAATCTTAATCTTCATTCATTTTTTTCTCTCTCATATGTTTCTGGTCCATGTTCTTCTTCCTCTCTCATCATTATCGATCACTCTTGATCATATCATATCATTTTTTTAATTAATTAATTTCTCCAATTAGACCATGCATGCGTTAGTTGTTGTAATTATTAATCATGTGGTGTGAATCACAGAAGGAGCCAAACTTAGCACTTTAAATTGTCCAATTGAATACAAATACTAAAGCTTTGCAATTGATTTGATGCCCATTATCTGTTTAACTCACCTTTTAATTACATCATCTTCCACCATCTTTATGATCTTTCTGAGATAACTAAGAATCTTTTTCTGTTATATGTTCATCTTATTCTATTCACATAGCATTTGATACTACAAGCTAACTTATTATAAAAAAAAAATGATTCGTCACAAAAACTTTTCAAGAAAGATAAAAGATTAACTTCACACAAATTTCATTTTGATTTCTTATTTATTTAAAGTATGCATTTTTTCTGTCATCTAACCTTAACATTATTAGTTTCATTAATAGAAAATGTTGACAGTTTTAAAAGGAGACAAAATATTCACAAATACAAATATATTCATTATAAATTATTAAAATAACTGTGATCGCTAAAAAGACTGTCCATTGATGCTATTGTAGTGTTAGTGTTAATATTTCTGACAGATATTTATAAAGTTAAGGGATTAAACTAAATTTTTGCACAACATTAGAAGACCAAATGCTTATTTTTGACATAAATTAAAGGGATAATTAATTATAGGTCCCTTGTAAGGAATTTAATTAAGATGAAATCTCACGAAATCATGAAATTAATTTGAGGTCCCTGCTAGGAAGTTGTTATTGCATGCTCATTAAGTTGTTATATATGGCAAGCCAAACAGTTGTTATTGCCTGGTCAAAAGTTGTTATTGGCCGACCAGGCGATAACAACTGTTTTGCCTGCCGATTACAACTATTGGCCAGACGATAATAACTTAGGGCCTGACAATCACAACTTTTAAACCCTTGTTTAGTAACAACTTTTGAGATGTCGATAACAACTTCATGGGACCTAAGATTAATTTTGTGATTTCATGGGACCTCATCTTCATTAAGTTCCTTACACAAACCTATAATTAATTACCCATAAATTAAATATGTCACTTTCTGTGTGAATTAATAAGTGGTGATATGAAATTTAAATTAGGAAATGATGACATAGATCCAATGGTAAAGAAGGGTCAACAAAAGTGTGATGGAAAAGTTTCTTCCCATTTAACGTTGATTCACAGCATATTTAGAATATGTTTGGGGAGTCATCAAAAAATATTTTAAGAGCTTTTGAGAGAAAATTATACAAATATGTCATATGAGCTTAATATTTTAGTGACAAATATAATAATTTATTAGTAATTTGATTGGCATATTTCCCTCACATGTATGTATTAATTTGATAGGTAAATATGGATATTCTAGGCAGGGAATGAGAAGAAAATTGAAGAAAAAGAGTGGAAAAAACTGGAACTCACTTGCAGAAAATAACAGAAAATTGTTTATAGTATCATAGCACTGCACCTAAGTGCTATGGCACTGTGCGAAAATACCAAAACGCACAGCATCATCTTTTAACCTTTTTAAACACCTATGACACAAAAATTGAGAGACTATCAGCTCCCTTTTCACCCTAAAACCTATAAAAACGATTAGATTCATCGGTGCACACAAGTACAGAGCTAGGGTTCATCAAATTGGAGCCTGAGAAGAGAAATTGGAAGATATTCTTGCCCTCCGGTAGTAGACCTTTCTGGTTTTTTTCAATTCTTTATTACTTTTGTGATTTGGATACAAGAGTCCGTTGTATTCATTGCTTTAATCATTCATGAGTAGCTAAAGAGTTTATTCTAGAATTGATTCAAACCTTGTAGGATTGAAACATATTTTTTTCTCTTCTTTTAGTAATTAATGACTATCCACCTTGTTGAGTAATGTGTTCATTTAGATGATGTTTAAGAGAGATAGTTTAGTTGTAACACTACTACAGAAAAAGATCTAATACATCGTTTTTTTTTGTATTATTGTGGCGTTTCCAAAACGCTGTGATGCGTTTGGTAAATGCTGCGTTTCGATAGGCCAAATGCGGCACTTATTTAAATAAATGCTGTGATATGTAATTTTTAAATAAAATTCTTTATTTATTATACAGACCCATATCTACATCAGTTCTAAAATTGCAGTCGTATACATATATACACCAAAAACTCATCCAAAACATCAATAAAATTAAAGCAACCATTCTAGTTAGATAACTACTATTATATATACTACAATTTAACAAACATGTTAATTAATTAGCTAATTTAATTCAATATTCCAACAAGTTAAGCTATATACTACTATATATCTATCTAGCTATGTAAAATTTGAGAGAAAAGTGGGTATACATAGCTGCACCATTATTCAATTAGCTCATCCATTCTTTCCTTGGACAACATGGCGCAACGTGCATTTGGGTAATACTGCACAAAAAATTTACATGACAATTAAACTAACTTAAAACCTAACAAATACAAACACAATTAAAACTGGAAATTTTATAAAACTTATGTTGAAAGGAATGTCATTTCTATCATGTGTTAAACATATTTATGAATTGCATGAAATAGTATCCACAATCATTGTTATTTGGTTGGAAAGGGCATTGTAACAAAAATACCAAACATTATATCAAAAATATTATGACTATTATGTCATGATTTATCTAATTTGTTTTGAAAACTTGAATAACTTATAACACCTTGACTTTCTTTGACACATAGGCATCTGTCTCGTCAAATGCTGTGGAATAACTCAAACCTTGTGAGGCCTGAAAAGCAGTCAATGCACTGAAAATGAAACAAATTAATTTTATTAGCTAGGATCATAAAATCACAAATAGTATAACGCATTCAAATGTTGACAATCACTTACTTATTAAAGAGGAACAACAAATCTTCACGAGACTTTGGTTCACCAGATCTAATAGGATCCAAATAGTAAATTATAAGACCCGAGAGTACAGTCGGATTGATCACAAGAAAAAGCCAATGTAACCTGAAATGTTTTAAAGGGTTATGATTGAGTATATACATCGTTGGTAAAAATACAACGAAGCTTATAATGCGTATAGACTTACCCTATATTAATTAGAGCTAAGAATAACGTTTTGTTTGATGCTTTGTTGCATATGGGCTTATAAACTCGAAAGCAGCTTGTTCACCATCAATCATTACATCTTCATGCAAGTACCTTCGTAGAAATCATACCAAATCATAATTAGTGTAAAACTTATGACATTGAACTAAACCAAAATGGCAATGCATACTTGATCCACAAACTAATAATTGAAGCACTAGTCCAAGGCCCTCACTTTTAATATAAAAATGGATAGCAAACTATATGATCAGCATCAACTCAATAATTTTCCACAGCGCACAACACTAACAGTATTAATTCATTATTTTCCTAAGCATCTTTACATCACAAAATTTCTCTTGTTTTAGGCTAGAGAACTGAAATTCTCACCCAAGAAGAACCATAGAAATACAAGTCTAAACTTTCAGCCATTAAAAAATCCTAACCTATTTAGAAACATACAAGTTCTCAAAAATATCATCTCCCCAGAACCCTAAACTAGATCAAAATCCCCATCCAAAAAAGGCGTAAAGGCAAAAGAGAATAGGGAAAGATTTTGATAGCATAATGCCATAAAAAAAATTCAAACTTGCAGAGCTAAAATCCCATAGAAATCAAAATGAAAAATAGGGCAATCTTACCTAAATGAAATGTGTAGAAGAACTGAATTGGAGGTTGAAGAAATCGAGAGGGAGAAGATGGATGGGTTAGGTTAAGAGGCTACACCTTCATATTCCTCGGCAAAAGTGAAGGCATTCAAAGAAGAAGAGGAGGAAGAGGGTGAGACGGCGAGGGAGATGCAGAGAGCTTCTTCGTTTGGGAAGAAAGAAGATGAGGAGGAACAGCGGTGGAAGAACTCAAGAGCTTTGAACGACGGACCTTCAAACAATGAACGATAGACTTTCGGTCGGCGATCGGCGATTTGCAGACCTTTAACCTTCAACAATGGCGAATGGGGTTTAAGCAAATGGCGAACGACTTCGAGCAGAAATGGTGATGCGCGACTGGCGTAAGGTGAGAAGGGATGATGAGAGGGTCGGGATTTTGGAGGAGGAGGAGGGAGAGGGGAAGGGGTGAAGATGCCAATTTTGAGGGTGAAGAGGAAGAGAGTGAGTTGATGGTGGTGAGAGAGCGCGAAGAACAACACTAAGAGGAAGGGAAATTTAATTTTTTAAGACCTAACGCGGCGTTTCTGAAACGCAGCGTTAGGCAATATAGTTTTTTTTTCAAAAAGCAATATAATAGACAAATGCGGTGTTTTTATAAAGAAACACCACGTTTTTCTATTTAATTTTTTTTATTTATAAACATAATTAGGTGAACGCCGTGATAGGCAATATACTTTTTCTTAAAAAAAATATAATAGACAAACGCGGTGTTTTTATATAGCGTTTGTCTATTTAAATTTTGTTTTATTTATTAAGTCATAATCCCTAATGCGGTGTTTATCCGAACAAACGCCGCGATAGGTTCTAACACAGAGTTTTTTTTCAAAAGCGCCGTGTAAGTGGCTTCGTGATAGACATATTCTGTCGTAGTGTAGAACTGGGCTAAATCATGTTAGAATTGAAATTTACATCAACTAACGGATGTTTTGATAGTAGAATAGAGATATATCCACCAACCTAATATTGTCAGATTAAGGTTCGCTCTTAAAATTAACTTTCATTAGGTTCTAACAAGAGACCGAGCAATTATAATGAAAAATATAAATTTGATTTTGACTCGAGAGAGCGTTTCAAATGCTTTAGAACCTTAGGCAAACATAAATTGTCATTTAAAGACTAAATGAAGGGAAAATTAAGTAGGGCTACATGAAATACAATAGTTAGAATTAATCCTAAGCTTAGTTCATCGATAAATCAACACATTTTTGTGTGTTTCTTTATTTCTATCCTAAAATAGTTTTCAAAACCTGTTTTCTAAAAAAATTCGATTAGTTGAACTCATTAACGCGTGTTTGATTGAGATTTTAAAACAAATTTCTGTATTTTTATACTACTTGTGATCCATACTCTTGCGGGCAAACAATCAGAAAGAAAGAAAAAAATCACACTTAAACAAATGAAAGATGTAAAGTTATCTCCTGATGATGATGTGATCATATATTATTCATACTAGTCTCAAAAATCCAATTCTAAAAATCATTAACCCCTACTTAATTACTTATTGAGTTGTCAAAATTTAATCTTTCTTTTTGTCCAATATTCCGCACATATAGGCTATATTATAAATTATGTTTCGGTATTTTTAAATAATTCCAATAATCTCTCTCACACCAAAAAAGGATAAAAATCAAATATTCATGGCTGCTGTATGGGATTTTATCCTAAACCGTGTAGCATTTTTTTTTTTTTTGTGATAGAATAGCATATTTTATTTTTTGTTTTTTTAACTGATGCATGTTTTGTTTTTTCAGTGTGTATGTCGTGGCACTTTTATTTGGCACGTGGGGGTGCCAACGGTCGATGACACATGGCATTGTCATCTTAACTCATCACTCATCACTCATCACTCATCACTCATCACTCATCACCAACTAGAAAAGCCAAGAACCTTATGTAAGCACATAGGCGAATCAAAAGTATTTTTGTAATAAATATTCTTTATTCTAACTTTAGTCTTTAAAGCAGCTCCTAGTTTGAGTTACCTTAAGTTCGGATCAACTTATTTTAAATGATTTTACGCGATAAGAATATATAATAGGAGTTTTATTTCGTAAAACTTAAATGTGATTATTTGTAATAAAATCAAATGGAGAATAATCGCTTCAGACTATTGATCTGACCTAAGTACTCATCTGGTCTTATTTGTAAGGTAGAGAGATAATATTTTATTTGATCCTATTGATAGAGCACATTATTAAATTTTCCATGAGAATATACAATTTTATCCTTAATTAGAATTAAGGATAAAATTATATATTAAATAGGGGTAAAATTAGAAATTTGTGTTGACTTTATTTTCATGACATGTAGTGTATATTAAATAGGGGTAAAATTAGAAATTTGTCAAATTTTAAGGTATAATTAATTAGGTTTGAGATTTTCTTTAGTCTATGAAGCACGCTAGAAGTGCCTTATAAGTAATACAAGATGAATACTCCTCTGATCCTATTGATAAGATACTTCCAACACATTTCACACAGACCATGAAAAACCTTAAACCCCATTAATTTTACTTTGAAATTTGATAAGTATCAAACTTTACCCCTATTTAATATCCACTACACCATATGAAAACAAAATCAATAAATAATAAATGAGGGGTTAAATAATATATTCACACATAAAATTTAATGACATACCCTCTAAATAGTACAACCATGTTCCTTATTATAAGTCTACCCTAACTGCTTCTCACATACCAAGGAGTGGAAGTTATAGCATTAAATATGACATATTTTTAAAACTTTTTCCAACTTTGCCCATATTTAAAAATATGTGTTAAAATAATATTTTATTCATTATAGACATTCTCTCTCATCTTCCCTATTTGTAACGTAGGGGTAAAATAGTCACAGTAGCATAAATTGATCCCAAATTGGACTTATATTTTGGAATAAAAAATTTGTGGTAGTTAAATTTATAATAAAGAACGGAATTGTACCAAATAAAATATTTTCTCTCTGTATTATAAATAGGACTAGAGGAGATATTTTTTTCCAACCACTTAAATATATCATTCACTCTCTAATCATCACGCCATCTTGGAATTTGTCTTGATTGGGAAAGGGATAATGTCATTATTCATTAGAGTACCTCCAATTTATTTGTCAAAAAGTTATACATGCACTTATTTGCGTTCACGTTGTGAACGAATGAAGATTTTTAATTAAAACAATATATATCCGTTGTGATTTAAGATATTGAAAGCAACATGGGAATTATCTTATTAGTAATAATAGTAATAGTAATTGTAAATCTGGTAGGGTTTTTTTTTTTTTGGACCTGATAAATCTGATAGGTAAATTACATGTCGGTAAACCAATTTGAAGGATATAATTTAATTTACTGGTTTAAAACTCATTAATTTAATTTATTTTTGTGAAGATGATAAAGATGATTAAAGAGAGAAAATTAAAAAAGGCATGATTATAAGTGCACCAAATAGTCATAAGCCTCTATCTGGTACTCCCTCCGTCCCTTATTATAAGAGTCAAATAGGTAAAATCACATAGATTAAGGAAGTAGTTGAGAGAGATATATATGTCTGAAATAATTTTGTTTTCTCAAGTTTGCCCTTATTTATGTAAGAGAGAGAAATGTGATAATAGTGTTACAAATGAGTATGAAAGAGAATGTAAATAGAGAGAATAATTATGGGTAAAATAGGAAAAAATTCATTAAATGCTTTGACAAATTGTGACAGGCTCTTGTAAAAAGGGATAAAACCATTTAACCTTTTGGCTCTTATATATAGGGACGGAGGGAGTAATTAATTAAAGGTCTTTAAACCATAATTACTTTATCTAGTTAGTTAGTTAGTTAATTAATTAATTAGATTGTCATTTGTGAACAGAGTTTTAGACCTAGCTTTGGTCAGCAAACTGTTTGAGAGGATACATAGTTGAAACATAATATTCTTATCTATGTGATTTATTTAATTAATTAGCCAATTGATAAAAGTTAGATGAGATCAAAAAAGTGTTGGATTTCTGATGCACGCTTCATTTTTATCAGATTTAAAGACGTATACATTGATTATGGGGTGTTTAGCAGCCCTGAAAGAGGTAAGCCGACAATTGATCTAAATAAAATAGTAAAATATATAGCATATTGGTATTTAAAAAATAAAAAAGAAATCATAACCGGGCCATATGCCTTTTTGTGGTAGTGAATAAAGCAAAAACACTTTGGCCAAAAAAAAAAAAGAATAAAGCAAAAACACCAAAAAAAAAAAAACATAAAAGAAGGAAAGATATACTTATAATGGGTAAAGCCTGTGATTTTTTCTCCATGTCGGTAACACTATATACGGAAAAATCCAAGACATCCCAAGTCATAAAATTTGTTTTCAATCATGTCAATTTCAAATCGCAGTGGAATTAGAATTAATAATGAGAGACGGAACTGTTTATATGAAGAATTAATTTAAATATTTAAATAGTAACAAAAATATGGAACTAATTCCTGAGTGGACACAAGATTCATGCATCTTTGTATTTTATTGGATATATGATTATGTAAATGATACCCTATATAATTATTTTAAAGATTTTATGTTATCTTTCATGTGCAGTATAGATTTTGAAGATCTTTATTTCATTATATGAGAATGCGAAGCCAAGCTTCAATCCAATTCTTTCCCATGAACTGTTCGCACAGTTTAAACATATAATTACGTTTACCATGAAATTTAATTATGATAATATTTTATGTTTAATATAATTTTAATCCTCTCGTGATCTTTTTTGGGATTCTCTACTAATGGTTCCTAGCTAGGCAATTAGGGAACCAGATTGTCTCCATTACCCCTCTCCTCCTTTTCTCCCCTTTATGTCTCATTTTCCTTCCATACCATTAGATCTTTGATCCGGTTCAGATTATTAAATCTCTATAAAAATAAATATAATTATAATAATATTTTAAAATCATATAATAAATTTATATAAGTGCTCATTCTGGCAAAAATATGTATATATACAAGTGCTCATAACTTTCTATTATTGGAGTTCTTGAAATTCTCATTTTTGATTTTCTGTCTATAAAGAAAAGGACATGAAAGTCAAATTATATCACATGAAGAATGCAATGATGAAAGGTGAAGACTTGAAAACACATTAGATTTGGGTTTGTTTGGGATAATGTAAGGAAGTTTCAGAAGTTAGTTGCGATTAAAAGAAAAAAAGTTAATCCAGTTTGACATTTTTTTGAAGCCGTTTTTATACAACATATTTGGATTGGCTTCTCAGCTAAGCACTATGGGCCAGCTAGAAGCAAAAATTTGCTTTTGATGATGTTTGTTTCAACTTCTTTTCAATAGGACTTATGGGCCAAAAGTAAGATTGGAGAAAAAGCGGGAAATTTTGACTCTTGGCTTCTGACTTCTCATGGGTCCCACACCTTTTGTTATGTATTATTTAATAAAGTTGATATGAAAATTAGACTATTAGACCCCTAAAATTTTCAAATAGGATATTTTCTTTTAATGTAAAATTTCCTTTTTATCTCCAAAATTTTACCATAATAATATCTAACTATTTTCTCCTACATTATCAAAAATATTATTTTTTTCAAATTACTTTCCTTAAAATAAGGGAGAAACTAAGCATTTAATAAGAATATATATGCATATTATATATGTATTATTTAATAACAATAACATCATTTTTAGTAATTTTTCATCTAAACATGCTTTTCAAAATAATCATTCAAACATGTTTCTAAAAGTCAAAATGAACAAAAGTCACTTCTATTAGGGATGAGCAAAGTGCCCGCAACCTGTGGGGCCTGCCCGCTAAGCCAGCAATTTTACCTGTGCTGGCCCGTCTATTTTAGGCCCATGAAATAAATGGCAAGGCCTGCCCGTTTATTGTATGCGGGTACCGGTACTGGTAGGGCCAGGGTAGCTAGTTACCTGCCCGTACCCGCATACATTAACAATTTTTTAAAAAACCTCTGAGAGCTACAACTCACACACACTCACACCACACCTCCCTCACGGCCTCACTCACTCTCAGGTCTCAGCCTCCCTCACTCAATCTCAGCGTCAGCCTCCCCCCACCCTCACGACCTTACTCATCTTAAATCCCACCCTCTAAGATTTCAGTCCTCAGCTCTAATGGCTCTCAGAAGGGTCACCACCACAGCTCCCAATCTCGTCTCCAAGCTTCTCAACAGCCATCTCTCGGTTGTTCACTGCACGCCCTCTCTTTCTCTTTCTTGCTCTTTCAATACCAACGCACAGCTCTCCAATTACGATGACGACAACTGCAGCCTCAATATTGACCGACGTTCTGATTCCTCCGCCACTCATCTCCGTGATTCTGCTCCTGCCTTTTTCTCAGGTCACTGATTCAGTTTTCGCTTTTTTCTTTAGAGTCTTTATTTACTTGAGAATTTCATGTTCTGACATGAGAACATGATTTTTGTTTAGCAGATGCTTTTAATCCATTTGCTCCACCTAGGAGTTTGTCGCAAATGCTGAACCTTATGGATCAATTCATGGACAATCTCCGGCGCCGTCGTCGCAATCTCATCTTCGCCGTGGCCGATGGAACAATTTGTATCTACGATGCCGATTCTTTCGTTCATTTGAAGTCTATTTCTGTGCATAGGAAGGATGTTAATGACCTCGCTTTACATCCATTTGGGAAGGTGGCATTGACTGTGGGGAGGGATGAGTGTTTGGGGAAGTTGAAGTTGGTGAGAGGGAGGAGGAGTTTTTATTGTAGGTTGGGGAGGGAGGCTAGTTTGGTGAGTTATGATTTGACTGGGGATAGGTTTGTTATGTGTAACACCTAGATTTTTACTACTATATTATAACATTTTAATTGAATTACAACCACTATTTCACTTCCGAAAGCCCGAAAATACGAATAAATTTAAAACTTTTCTTTTCAAACATTACACTAATCTGCATTCTATTGAAAGGGCTTTTCGGACAAATTGAATAATTTAAAAACTTTGTCTAAAATAGAGTGGTTCATAAGACAATTAAAAGTACATTAATCCTCTTAAGGTATTTATTCTCTATGTATAATACTTAGGAATATAAAATCCCTTTATAAATTTATACAATTATATTTTCTATACTTTTTACTATTAATTTAATAATTTAATTTTACAACATATACAAATAACATTACTAAAATATTTAACTACCTCTTACTTTTCAAATTATAATCATAATTCCTTCGTCTAATCTTCTTCCCCAGCTAGCTTCTCCCATCCTGCGTACTGAAAATGTTTGGGGAGGGGGTGAGATTGGAAATCCCAATAGCAGTTTCTTTCATTAACATAAATTATCATGCAAGCATTGTCATGTATATATTTCATAAACATGAACAAATAACACAATTACACATACTTCCTGCGCTACATGCTCTACCAACCACTATTAACAATATGTTTGTTAACTAGTGGAGGTTCTACCTGTAGGACTTCTCGTTATAACTATCCCGTTATAACTAAACTGGTTTGGCAAAGGGGTAGCGAACCACCTAAGCCTTGGAATATTCCATCAACTTCTATGCAGGAATTAACAAGGTTTACACCTTCATGCAAAATGTAAACTTGCAACAGATATTACAAAATAATACATGCAATTCTTTTAATGTAATGAAATAAACTGCTATCTGACTTCTTTAAACCATACTTCTGTATCAGCTCCTTTCCGCTCTACCATCTTGATGGACTCAATTAACAAGTCAAAGCCTATGTATATGCGTGTATATAGGGTTGAGTTAGAGTTTGAATTATAAATTAATCGATACATCTCTCTCGGATCCTAATTTAATTAATACTACCCAACCTTTTTAAATCTAAGCAAATTTATAATTTGCTGAAACTATGTTGAACCTTTATAATCAAAGGGTTTCTTTAATTACTTTTTTTATAATTCTCAATCATACACACACATAAAATCACTTAACCACACATATGCTACTTCATATTATCTTAAATAAATTCTAATGCTTATCTAAATCATACCATATAACATTCAAAACTTACATAATGTATTAATATATATAACAACTTACTTAACTTAATTAAATTCACTAGATCTCAAATAAATTTCTAATGATCATACTTTTCCTCCACATTAATAATTATTACCTACAACCTAACTTATTGTATTTAACCTGACCATTAATCAAAAATAAATCATGTCTTGAAAATACAAAAAAAAAATAATGTGCATATGGTATTGAAACAGTTCACACTCATGTAATGGACAAAAGGAGTATTTTCATTCACTGTAAAACAAGAATTACTAAACATTTATATACTCTAAAAATATTTCTCCTTAAGAAAACTATATGCTTTAATCAATTCAAACAAATTTCAATAAAGCTTCAAACATCAGACATACACTCATAATTTATTCTTCTAGCCATGCTAAAACCTCAGGTTCATTTATTCCATTCTTCAATCTATAATTACCCTAATTCATTATGCCTCTTGCACGTCTTGAAACAACAGTAATTCAAATTAATGTCAATCAAAATTTCCAGATTTAGATTCATGCTAATGGTTCTGCATTCAAAGACATAACCTAACCACATTCATATCCTAGACATGCTTCTACTTCATTTCATTTTATATTATTTAACTAAATACTTCCAAATTCCCCAAACTTCAACATCAAACAACAATAACAACTAATCAGATTTTAACCTTAATAAAACTGATTTTACTTTTACATTTAAAACAAGAACTTCGAATTTCAGCTCCCCTAAAACCAATTCATATATTCCAATTCTTCAAAATTACATTAAACTTTTCTTATTTCTACATTTTTCAACTTCTAAATTATCAAGCTCATTAATTTCGTCTTCTACATCAAATCTTTAACAAAACATCCACCTCTATCACACCTTACACAGTTTAATCCCCTTTATCCTAACAATTTAACTCTCAAACAGAACTTTGAAGCCAGCCAACACATAACAATTAACAAGAACTAGAACCTGTAGCCTTGAAAATCCCTCGTTGATAATCTTTAATACAATATTTTAGCTCATTCCAAACAGTTTACTTCTTAAAACTTTCAACTTCAAACATTTCCAATGAATTTTCAGCTTTAAAATATTTTTCTTTAAGTTTATCATTCTAATGAAATCTCCATCCCGTATAGGAATTTAGCACAGTATAGACAACCAAATTTTATCCCTGAACCCAGAAAAATCAGCACCCAATTGAATGAGACAACGCATCATTAAACATCCTTCCTTCTCTTTCTATAATTCCTTCCTATTGGCACTGAAATCATTACTCAAGAAGAACCAGAAGCAGAGGAGTAAAAATCCATATGTTCCAGCAAGCTCAGCATCAAACAAATAGAGAAAAGCAAAGAACAAAAATTCTAAAACATGTATAAATCCATACACTTGTTCTAATCCACCTTCATCATCATTTTATCATTCTTAAAGCTCCCTTTTATTCTCATTTGTCCAAACCATACCTCTTTAAAATTACCAAGATTAACTCAACCATTTACATGTATACAAAATTTCAATTCCATATTCCTAATCCTTTGGTTGTCACAAAGCAGAGCTTAGGAAATATTTAAATTACTCCAACACAGAGCAGCCATTCAACTTAGACAAAACAAGAATTAGGATTCCAGAACCTAAAAGCTTAAAACAAACATCAATAACAACTTATACTCCTTGGCCGAGCAACAAGAGGGAAGAACATTGAACAATTAGCAACCTACATAAATCAACCATAACAAGCAACTTCAATCCACTTCCTCCTTCATCACTATCATCAACAAAATCACATAAACACATCCCTCAATGAACAAGAAAATCGACGAACAGAGGGAAGAAAACCGAACAAAATGCGAAAATCACCCAACACCATGAAATTTCGACATACAACCCCATTCCTTTGTTAAACCTTGTTCTTAATCAAGTTTAGTTAAGATTTTGGAACAATTTCCACCAGAAAACACCATTGAAGGCGTCGGTGAATAGTGCCCGATTTGGGGCTTTTGGAGCAAATCGACTAACTCGAAATCATTACCCAAAAATCGTCCCCAAAACATCAAAATCGAAGCTTAAACACCCTTTTAATGAAATTAGAAGCTTCAAAACTTTCTAAGATTTCGAATCTCTCCCTCTCCATTCGAGCTTGAATTAGACGAAGAAAAGAAGAAATAGAAGGGCGAGGGCTTACCCAAGGTTAGCCTCAGTGTCTTGAACGTTTTCCTACGCCTTTCGCCGCCAAATGCAGTCGCTCTGGCCGGAGTTCACCGCTGGAACGAGGGAGCATGGGAGAGAACAGAGTGAGAATGCGAGATAGAGTGAGAGGCGATGATGATGAATGGAATGGATGAGGGAGTATATTTATTGAAGAAAAGAAGTTGATATTTTTAATGGGTATTTTACCATCTTGCCCCTCCTACAATAACTAAAGATATTTTTAACTAGGGGCATATATTGTCTTTTACATTTCCTATTTTCTATTTTTCCCTTAAATGATAATTTTATTTACCATTATCATTTAGAAATAGTCCTGAATTTGTCCCCAACATAATTTCTCTAGATATGCTTTAATTTCTAAATTTATTTATAAGACTTTTTAAATATCAAATAATACCTCAAGGTTCTAAATATCCCCTTATTTAAATTCATCTTCTAACTATTTTTCCTCAATTAATAAATTAAATAAGTTTTAAAAACTATTAAAAATACACCTGGTTTCATAACTTTATTTATAAGGTTTTTTAATTTCCAAATGTCTTTCTAAAACCTCAACTAAATCCTTATTATCCCTTTTCTCCAAATTAAGTTTTATCTTCTAATTATTTCTCTTTATTTCATAAAGAAAATGAGCCTCAAAATTATTAAAAATACCTAAATATCATAAATTTATTTTCAATTCTTTTTAATATTTTGGTAAGATTCTTAAAACCTTTAAATAATTCCATATTTTCTATTTTCTAAAATTTGGGGTGTTAGATTATAGTTATGGAAGAGAAGGCTCCGGTTCATGATGCTGAGGATGCGAGAGTTTTGTTGGAATTTCAGAATCAGAAGCGGATTCTGTTTGTTGAATCTGGGGAGGTTGCTGTTTTTTTTTAAATATATGGGCTAAATGGGCAAATGGGCCACCCACCCGTTTAACCCGTATATGTCTGACCCGTTTGATGACGGGCATGAACTACCCTTGTATTATAAACAGCCAAGTAATTGGTAAAGCCCCGGGCCACCCCGTACCCGCCCATTACTCTCTCCTAACTTCTATCATCACAAATCCAAACATAAATCATTTCACACAATTTGACTTTTATCCAATCTAACTAGAAGAAGGAAAGGAAAAGGCAAAAGTAGCTACATTATGTTGGGGCTTGACTTGAATGAAAGAAACATAAGAGAACCTTTTTAGTAATCTTGAAAGATTAGATTAATTCACCATATCAACCGATAATTGTGATTTGTCCATTGAAAATGTATTCTTCTATTGAGATCTCACCAATAAAGGCTTTGGCGTTAGATAAAGACTGTTTGATATAATCCATGTTAACAAAGCTCGCAAGATTCTAAGAAAGAAATTTGGAGGTTGTTGTTTGTCTCACTACCAAGTGAAAGAGTGAATGAGTTGATTGTTGAAGAAGATCTGTGAGAAAGAGTAAGCATGTCTCCCTTTCTTGAATTTGTCATAGAAAGAAACCATCCATTGGAGCAGTAGTTGACAATAGGCTTCTATTGGTTGTCAAATATGTCGTATAAAGCAACAAAAACAAAATGATTAGGGAGAATTATAATTATATCACAAATAAGGGAATTAATCATAATTAGGTCCCAAAAACTCATAAAATTATATTGAAGTCCCAAGGGACCAAGGTGATATTCAATGGCTTATTATTGACAAATTAGTGGGTTGTCAATAACAACTTTTTAAATTTTCAATATTGAGCTGTAATTGATAACTCTTTAACTAATCATTAACAACTTATTGAGCTGTATTGTCAATAAAAAGTCATTTAATATTACATAGGTCCCTAAGAATTTCAATGTAATTTGATATTTTTCGGATTCGGTTATCATCTCTTATTTGGGACTTAATTGTAATTTTCTCAAATAATTATTGGGGCGATGTATGCGTGTGAAGTGTGAAGAAATAATTGGGCTAAGTGTGGATTTATCCTAATTCTTTGGGTAGTAACTATAATTGAAAAACTTTGATGGGAGACTCTATCTGTCAATCTCTCAATCTCTCCCTCCCTCGCTACCTCCCTCCCCCTATCTCTTTAAGCGGGTCCCACCCAAAACCGAAGAACCAACTGTTGTCTTCCAGACCTTGGTTTTGAATTTTGATCCACCTGTCCCTGTGGGACATGCTTCCAAGTCTCAGGACTTTCCGTACACTATATCCCCCACTCATCTATTAATCATAATATTATTGTATTTGGACCAAAAAAATCATAATATTATTGTTATTATTTTTTTATAGATATAGATATTATTATTGTTATTTAACCAATAATAGTAACTAACCAATTGAAGCTACTCCTCTGATCCTATTTATAGGATAGAAAGGGTATATTTTATTTGGTCATATTTATTAGTCATATCATTAAATTTTGTGTGTGAATGTATACCCTTCATTTATTATATGTTAATTTTGTTCTTTGGTATGTGTGAAATATATAAGAAATGTCTTATAAATAAAATTAGAGGAGTATTCATCTAAATGAGAAAATTATTATGAGAGATTGGATTTATGGTTTCATTAACCACTCCTCTAAAAAAGTAAACAAATGTGGGGATTGACGCTATATGTTAAAAATGTCTTATAAATAAGATTAAAGGAGTATTCATCTAAATGAGAAAATTATTATGAGAGATTGGATTTATGGTTTCATTAACCACTCGTTTAAAAAAGTAAACATATGTGGGGATTGACTTAGTCATTAAGTAGCTATGTGTTGGAAGTACCTTATAAATAGGGTTAGAGGGGTATTCATTTAAATGAGAAAATTATTATGAGAGATTGGATGTATGGTTTTATTAACCACTCCTTTAAAAAAGTAAACATATGTGGGGATTGACTTAGTCATTAAGTAGCTATACTTAATTAGTCGTTAAGTAGCTATCTCGTCACAATTAAATTTTTAGATATATTTATCTTTTTATTGAAAATAATTTTGCTAGAGAATTTATTAAAAATTCAAATTTACCATATTTTTCATCAAAGATTTTTTTTTTGACCATGATATTTTTCATCAAAGATTTGAACATTAGTTTTTTCAAGAAAACAGTGCGTTATGCTAGCCTATTACTGTGTTTCCCTAAATAAATGCTGTGATGAGTGTTTTGAAAATGCCACAAGATCGATTGCGACGTTTTGAAAATGTTGTAATAATAATAAAATAAAAAAAAATCCACGAGAACCATTTTTATACGAGTACTCAACAAGTTGGTTTCTCAAGACAACTTTAATGTCAGGATTGTTGAGATCCTTGGTTTTCCTCATTATTATTTATTTGACATATCCCTGGTTTTATTAATAGCCCAACGGGATATGTGAAATGGATAGATTCTTCTTTGTTTTGTTTCATTCGAAAGGAAAACCGAAACAAAAACAAGATACTTCCTCTAATCCTTATTATAAGATATCAACTAATAAATATCACGCACCAATAAAGTTGGATAAAAGCATTAAATTTGTCTTAAAATTCAAATAATTTACAATATTACCCATACTAACTACACTAAACTCAAATATCATATTAATTACTACTCTCACCCACTACCCTTATTAAATATGAGTATGGATGGAAAAACATATTTAATGCTTCTTAGAAACTAACAAGTGCCTTATAAAAAAGATCAAATGAACTTGTTAATTGGTGTCTTATAATAAGAACAAGAGGGAGTAATTAAATAGCGCACCTTAATTTTATGAAAAAAAGAAGAAGTTAAAGCACATGTTTAGAGAGATAATGAATCGAAGCTGTTGCTTTTAATTATGTGTCTAATAATGAAAATTAATGATCTTGAGGGCGGGGATCTGGTGCGAGAGAATCATAGTGAATGTGAAAACTAGGGATGAACCTGGACCACAAGACACACTGAAACTAGGGAAGGAAGAAGGAGCCAAATAATAAAGAAGAAATATAATTATTTTTGCTGGGGATTGAGATTTTTCTTGGTTCAAATCCTATCCACGATATATATGTGTAGACCCCACAAAGGCATCCAGCTGGAATTAAAATCTTATTTGTTTCGATTTTTTCACCCTGAGCTTTTCCCATAATGTTTGTCAAAATTCCTATTGGTCTATTAAAAGCATGATACAAATAACAGACAAGATCCTGATCCGGCAAGGTAGCAGCACAAACGGATCGTTAAGATGTTCATATGTATATAGATACTCCTCTTGTCTTATTTATAATTTATAAGTCATTTCTATAATATTTCATATAAATTAAAGAAATCTTTAAAACATATTAACTCTCCATTAAAATCTAATAAATTTTTAATTTTACTTATATTTAATATCCACTATATTACATAAAAATAAAGTCAATATATAATAAATGAAGGGTAAACTTATACATTCACAGTAAATATATAATGAGATGACTTATATATAGGACCAAATAAAAACTTCTCAACCTTTACTTATAATTTATAAATAGAAGGAGAGGAGTATATAGATATGGGATTTATTAGGTTAATAATTAATGATGGGAGATAGGGGGTTGAGGAAATAGCAGCAGAGGTCGAGGGGATGAACTTGAGTGCAGGAAGGTCCACTCCTCTCATGTGATTCCCATCATAGTCACACACATAGTTCCTTTCTTTTCCTCTCTGCTCTCTCCTCCAACAACGAAGGCACGCACGAGCACGAACCCTAGCAGAAAGAAGGCCAGAGCCCAGAAGTAGAGTAGCAGTCCAGTCGGCCATCGCCTCTCCGGCTCTCCCTCCGGCAGTCCGCACCGTAGTTCGGCCATCGCATTCGTCCCCTCTTCTGCTCTCAGTCTCAGTCTCTCAGACTCTGCATTTAAAGGTAGGCTAGGGTTTTTTAGTTCCTTCTTTTCCTTCTTAGATTTGATCATATTAGTGAGTCTGCTAGCTTAAAGAGATTTCAATTCTTAGCACCATCAATCACCCGAACGGCCAAACATCATAAGATTGTTTGAAGCAATCCAGGTTAATTCATTATAATTTTAATTATAACTTCTTTAATGTCATTGGTATTATTTGAACATCATAAGATAAGATTGTTATTATTTGAGCTGTTTCGGTTTGAAGACTAATGATAGGATTGATTTACCTTATTTTGGAGTATTGTAATGGTGGTGATCTTGTTGCAATGCTGCTTACATTCGTAGAGTATATATAAGATTATGTCATGAATTTCTAATTTTGCCCTGGCCCCTGGGCTTACTTGTAGTTGCGGGGTTGATGGTACTCCAAGAAAAGCATTTGATTCATAGAGATCTAAAACCACAGGAAGTCAGGAACCAGAATGTAACTTGTCAAATTATAAACTTTTTTGAGTTTCTCTCATAATTTGTGGGGGCATATCTTTAATAATTGTCAACTGCTTATTTAGTTTAAGTTAAAGTCCCCACCTTTTCCTCATTTATTAGGTCCAATCTTTGTACACAGATGAGAACAAATATGCAAGTGGACTGTGAAGATACTTTGATTTTGATTGCTTATTTTTTATTTTAATTATGGTTTGTTTATTGTTGTTGCAGTAGAAAATAGCTTCAGCATCAAATAGGGAGAAGAGAAAAAGGCATATTATTGGCAGTGATGATGATGATGACGACATTGACAACGAGAACGACAACTCAATTGAAGTTGATGATGATGCTCATGCTAGTGTGGTTGAGCCAAAACAATTGGGACAACAGTCTTGTGAGGGAGAAGATGGTGAAGGTAAAACTAAAACGGCAAGGAAAATACTTCTGAGGTTTGGAAATACTTTACAAGAATAGGCAAAGTAGAAGGGAAAGAAAAAGCTAAATGTAATGCGTATGGACAAAAATATCTTGTGGGAAGCAAGGATTGTGGGACTTCTACGCTTCGACGTTTTTATTTAGGTTGTAAAGACACCCCAAAATACATGGATGTTAAGAATATGATGATAGATCATGTAGGGGCTTTGAGAGCTAGGAAAATTGATCATAGCATATTTTGAGAAAAGATTACTTATTCTATCATCTGACACAATCTTCCTTATTCTTTTGTTGAGTATGATGGCATTAGGGATTTGTACTTATATTTGAATCCTGATTATAAGAGCATTTGTAGAAAAACTGCTGTGGCTGATGTTTGGAATTTCTACCTTGATCAATAAACGATCCTTAAGAAAAAAGTTAGCGATGAGTTGTTGTAGAATATGCCTAACTTCTGATTGTTGGACTGCAATAACTGGTAAAGGATATCTTTGCTTGACTGCTCACTTTGTTGATGAGAAATGACATCTCAATAGCAAAATACTTTCCTTCTCTAGGATGGAGCCTCCACACACTGGTGTTGAATTGGCAAAAAGAGCTCATGAGATATTGGAAGATTGGAAGATTGAAAAGAAATTCTTCTCTATTACTTTGGATAATGCATCAGCAAATTTCATCATGCAAGAAAGATTGAAAGAGAACTTAAATTTGAGTAACAGCTAGATTTGTGATGGTGATTTTTTTCATGTGAGATGTTGTGCCCCACATCTTACATCTCATAGTTCGAGATGGTTTGAGTGTAATAGATGATGCTGTGAAAAAGATTAGAGAAAGCATTAGATATGTAAGGCAATCGGATGCGAGGATGCTAGAATTCAAAAGAAGGGTTCTACAAGTTGGGGGTATTGATGGTTCTGTGGGTTTAAGATTGGATGTCCCGACTAGATGGAATTCAACAGATGCAATGCTTGAAATTGCTATACGATATCATCGTGCTTTTACTAGCTTAGCTTTGAATGACTTCAACTATATTCATTGTCCATCTAATGAAGAGTGGGGTAGAGCAAAGGTGATGTGTGCATTCTTGAAGCCATTTGCTGTGATTACAAACTTAATTTTCGGGTCAACATATCCCACTTCATACAAGTACTTCTCACAGATTTCAAATATTGAGTTACTATTGAAAAGGAATTTGAATCATCCTGATTTAGTAATTCAATCTATGGCTAAAAGTATGCTTATCAAGTTTGACAAATATTGGAGTGAGTATAGTGTCATTCTCTCACTTGCAATTATTCTTGATCCTCACATGAAGCTTGAAGGCATCAAGTATACATTCACAAATATTGATCCCTTAAATTCTAAAGAGAAGATTGAGAACATAAGGAGCAAGCTCAATGATTTTTTCAATGACTACAAATGTGCAGGATCATCATCATCCTCATCCCAAGTTGTTGAGAGTACATCAGCATCAAATTCTACCCACAACAATGTGTTATCTAGTGGGCCAGCGATACAAGTAGGATCAAGTTCAAATTCTTTTATGGATGAAGACATAAATGACAATGATGTTTTTGGGGTAAGTTTGAAAAACTTGTTTGTTGATTAGTTAAATGTTTATTTTTTTCATTGAATGTAAGTTTGAAATTTCAGTGACAAATAGCTTACACTTCCTTTACATATATTGTAGGATTTACTAACACAATGTTCTAAGGAGAGAGCAATTGACAAATCTGAATTGGATTACTATTTGGAAGAAGGGACACTTGATCCTAGAATTTCTACAAAATTTGATGTGTTAGACTTTTGGAAGGCTAACACGGGTTGATTCCCTTGTCTTTTCAAGATGGCTTGTGACATTTTAAGCATTCCAATTACTACTGTTGCTAGTGAATCAGCTTTTAGCATCGGCTCTCGAGTTCTCACAAAATATCGGAGTAGTATTCTTCTAGAGAATGTTGAAGCTCTGATTTGTGCTCAAAATTGGCTTTTTGGTTTTCTATGGAATGGTACAGTAATATCTACAATTATGTTTATTTATCAAGTATGTATTGATTAATGTGATAGTTTCAAATAACTATGGTTTATGTGTTATGTTTCTGTGGCAGAGGACGTCGAAGCTGAGAAAAAGGAAACCGCTCATGTTCCAATTTTTGCAGCTTCAGAGAATGCTTCAAATACCATTGATTGAAGAATGAAGATGGTTATGATTTATTAGATGTATTTTGGACTTTTGGTGTTGGTGTTGTATTAGTGACTATCGACTAGTATATTTGAACAAATATTTGGTATGTTTTGTGTGTGGCACCATAGTAGGGAAAGAGCCAAAGAGACTCATGTCATGTGTGTTGTGCTTGACTGCTTGTACTTGTGTGTGATTTACATCCCATAAAAACTCTCCCATGTTTGCTACTTGTTAGATGCTCTTTTTTATGTGTGCTTGTGTTGTGTGGGATTAATTATTATTATTTCAAGGGATGTTTGTTATCTTATTTTCCACTATATTTGTCATTTTCTCAAACTTTCAAAATCCTAATTTGAGACTTCTTACTTTCATAGGGATTAGTTTAGTTAACAATCCATTTTGTTTATTGTATTTATTAGAGTCTTCCTTAATTCTACTTTATTAGTTGATATGTAAGTTTAATCCTTTTTTTCCATTAAGTTTACAAATGGATCTAAATGGTTTTCATGTTCATTTCCATTAGTTGAAAATATTAGAATATTGTGAATATAATTTAGATGCATTTCTTAATAGTTAATATACACTTTTTGGACTTTTGAAGCTTGGGCCCCAAAAAAAAACTGCTTTGGCATTTTTTTTAACAATTATATAGCCCGACAGCCCGATACATTCGGTCCAGGGTCAAGGGGACCCTGGACTGTATAATTTTGGGCCAATAACGGGGCTGGCCCGTTTAGATAACGGGTCGAGCCGGGGTTGGCCCGAAACCCGCTGGCTGGCCCGAAATCTCGGCTCTAATACACCCCCACCGTCTCTAGCATATTCTCCCTTACTTCCTCCATCCTCCCTTTTATGAAACTCAACTAAATGCCATTTATTATTTTTGATGCATGTTAGTTAAGTTAGTTAAAATGATATTTTTTTAAATACTTTAATTATGTTTCCTAATTCATTCCCCCAATCTCTTATTTGATTATTGTTGAGGGAACTTCTTTAAGGGTAATATAGAGTAAGTTGACAAAAATTATAAAGAACCAAAATCAATTCCTCAAATATGCCATATATAAGGGATTATACAATTAATATCAAAATATATTGATAACCACTATAACTTTAATCATTATAAATCCTAAGTAAGGAATATGGTGATTGTAAAGTCATAATAATAATAACAAGCGAACAAGACTCCAGTCGTAGCGCTTGGGGAGGCATCTCCACAACTTAGTGAAGTTGGGTGTAACCTACCTGTGTGGATTGGGAGGCTTGCCAACCAGGAGCCCACAAGAATAGGCCCCAGTGGATCATGAATTAGGGGCCATACCCTTGGATCATGGGTGAGCCAAATCCCTTTCCTAAAATTTTTCATCAAAAAAAATAATAACAAGCGAGCAATGCAAAAGTCTTGTCATTTCTTATGCAAGAAGTTTTCATTATGTAAAACTCAATGATTGTTGTTTGTTCAAATCATATGAATAATGAGAGTTACATCTCTATCTTGAAATAAGATATATACCATAGAAAACAAACGACACTGAGTAGTTTGTTTAAAATTATAAATAGTTATTGCAAATTCAATTCAAATTGGCTAATATTAATCTAGTAGATTAAGGGAGTATACAATTAATACCAAAATATATTGATAACCACTATATCTTTAATCACAATCAATCCTAAGTAAGGAATATGGTGATTGTAAAGCTAAGTCATAATAACAAGCGAGCAATGCATAAGTCTTGTCATTTCCCATGCAAAAAGTTTTCATTACATACAACTCAATTATTGTTGTTTAATTTGTTCATATCCTATGAATCATGAGAGTTATATAGATAACCCCGTTTGTAAAACAAATCTCAGATGAATCCAAGGAGTCATACACGTATTAAGTACTTCCTCCATTCCTAAATATAAGATCCGGTTGACTTTTTTTGGAGAAATTCAGGAAGTTAAATGAGCCACCACTTAATCATAATATATTTTGTGTATTACTCCCTCCGGTCCTAATTATAAGACCACTTTGACTTTTTTGAATTTTTTTCCAGTACAAAAAAAAGTAGTTTCAGTCCCAAAAAAAATCTTTTGTCCTCAAAACTAATTTATTCTACTTATAAACTAACCTATAATCTAATTTCATGTGACATATATTATAATTTAGTGGTCTAATTTGCTTCCTTAACTTCCACAAAAAAAGTCAAAGTGGTCTTATATTTAGGACTGGAGGGAGTATTAGATTATATGTCAGCTTATTAGTCAAATAAACTAATCTAAAGAAAAAGTTAAGACAAATAAATTTATATATAACTTATTTAGCTTTCTTAAAATTTTCCAAAAAAGTCAACTAGATCGTATATATAAGATTGAAGGGTGTAGTAATAAATTGCTCCCTCTAGTCTCTATTTTCGTATGCTTTTTAAAAATGTTCTTGATATTTTTTGTAAGACATTTATTAGTTTTAAGGAGTATTAAATATTTTTTTATTCTATATGCTATTGGTTTAATTGGATCGATTCTCTGTGAGTTATTCCTTCTTAACAAATGGTTTTGTGTTTGAGTTGTGGGTGATAATTATTTGGAGGTAGCAACATTGTGGTGTTAAATTCATGCGTATCAGATTAGTCAATTATTGAGTAGTGGTGGAGAAATAAAAAATATTAACTTTTATGAGAAATCTAATACTTTCAATTGTTTCTATCAATACAAGTGATATTTGGGTGTAGGGTGAGTGCTGAGCAAGCATGTTAAACTCGTAAGTTTAAGTAAACTCGTGACAATGATATAAAATGGGATCGTAAACTCGTAAGAGTTTACTTCTATTAATAAATACATATTTAAGGTATATAATTAAACAAGAAATACAAAAAACTAACAATAATTTGACTTTAATATATTTTAAATTTGAATATTTATATTAAATTATTAGCATTCATACTTTATCAAGCTCAATAAGGAAATTTCTATAAAATTTACAAATATATTTATTAAATATGGTCAAATAAAAATAATTAACATAAGATTTAGAAGAAATTAACACACTTATTTCGTAGGGTAGAAACGTAGAAATTATAAACTCGATGTATAAACTCATGAGTTTAACCGAGTTTACACCTAGTAAAAATTTAAGTGACTCGTTACACGTTTTGGTTAGATTGAGCCGTAAAAATGGTAAAATCGGAGAGTTAACTCACGAGTTTACGAGTTTGACAATAATAATATTGAGCAGCGATTAGAAAGATATTTAAATTACAATGAGATTATTGGGTATGCCAGTTATTGCCAGTCATATGGTGTGGTGACCCAACCAAATGAATCCTAGTTGATTATAGTATGTGGCATGATGAAAGAGTGAAAGAAGGATGTTGTTTTGATTGTTAATGATGTTAAATTAAAATAGCGTGCATACCGATCGTTGCCACGAAGCGGAGACAGATAGAGAGAGAGAGAGAGAGAGAGAGAGAGAGGCATGAAACTTCTTGGCTGCTTCCTTCCCTCTTAACAGTTGATAGTTGATACTCCCTCCGGTCCTAAATATAAGATCCCTTTGACTTTTTTTGTGGAAGTTAAGGAAGTAAATTAGACCACTAAATTATAACATATGTCACATGTAATTAGATTATAGGTTAGTTTATAAGTAAAATAAATTAGTTTTGAGGGAAAAAGATTAATTTATACAATTTAAAGTGATTAATTTTCAATCCTTAATTTCTCCAAAAAAGTCAAAGGGATCTTATAATTAGGACCGGATGGAGTACTTGATACCCACCACCCTCATTTAACTGGACCCCCCTCCCAAAAAAAAAAAAAAAGAGTAGACCACCCCCCCCCCCCCCATCATTTCTTCCTCCTCTCTATCTCGCCCACATCATTATACTTTCCAAAATTAAACCTCAACACTCTATTTTTTATTCTATCCATACAAAAACAAAAAGAAAAAGAAAAAACAACTTGCCGACTCGTAGGGAAAACCAAAGATGAGATAAGATATAGAGTGCCCATATACTCCATCCGTCCGTGTTAAAATATAATTTTAGTCTTTTATGTTTATACTAAGTTTTATTTTAATCCTTTATATTTGAAAAGTACACTTTTAATCCTTTATGTTTATACCAAATTTTATTTTAGTCCTTTATTTTTGAAAAGTACACTTTTAGTCCTTTTTTGCTAACACTATTAGTTCCATTTAATGGAAAATGC
Organism: Mimosa bimucronata; assembly: GCA_037074515.1. Taxonomy (NCBI): domain Eukaryota; kingdom Viridiplantae; phylum Streptophyta; class Magnoliopsida; order Fabales; family Fabaceae; genus Mimosa; species Mimosa bimucronata. Next base: position 27,133,706 of record CM073445.1, on the reverse strand, counting down.
TGACTCATCAATTCTAAAAGGTGATTAATTATATAACTAAATGTAAATAAAAGTGACTAATTTTTAAAATATAAGAATGATTATACTAAAAAAAATTTAAATTTAAGCATTTTTTGTCTACAATTAATTATAAAATTACCTTTTAAATTTGGTGAGTCAGCATTTTCCTTTAAATAAAACTAATGGTGTTAGACAAAAAGGACTAAAAGTGTACTTTTCAAACATAAAGGATTAAAATGAAACTTGATAAAAACATAAATGACTAAAAGTATACTTTTCAAACATAAAGGACTAAAATGAAATTTGATGCAAACATAAAGGATCAAAAGTATACTTTAGCCGTTTCTAAATATTGGATGTAGTTAATTTTTTAAAACAATCCTAAAAAAATTAAGTTATTTATAAATTAATTTGCCTGAGTTTTTTCTCTAAACTTTTTTATTTGACTTATAAGTTAACATATAAATAAAAATATACAAAACACATTCGGATGAAGTGGCTCATTTAGTTTCATCAATCTCTAAAAAAAATCAACTGGATCTTATACGTAGAAACGGAGTAAGTATATGTTTAACTTTCCGTACTATCTTTTTTATGAATAGACAAACTAATTCCATCATATCCACACAATTAATGATAGAACATTCTAGAAACAAAAAATTAAATATAAATAACAATTAATGCTAATTGATAACCATCAAATCAAAATGAGAGCAAACTATTTCTCTAATAATAATAATAATTATAATAATAATAATTATTATAGAGAACCTATCAAAAATCCCAACAAATTATAATTTCCTATTTCCCATATAGCCCACACCACGACAACAATTTCCATAGCCCACACCACGACAACAAGGAAGATGCAGACAATTGCTGGAACACACCCATCTTTTGTCAACTATATACATTTCTCTTTCTTTTCTATCATGTCCTTCAAATTATTATTTGATTCTTATTACATTCGCCTCCCGCATATCCTCCTTCCTATATATATACCTCCCTCTCCCCTACTCCCTTACTTCTATCTCCCTCCTTTCCTACTCCTCACTCAAAAATATCCATACCTCTACTTCTCTCCCTCTCATTCTCTTGCTTTACTCTCTCTCACACACACCACCATATATACATCATCCCAACACAGACATGCATGCAAGCAGTTGCATAGATGAAAGCACCACCAGCGATTCCATCTCCATCTCCATTTCCCTGTTCGCAGTATTACCTTCAACCGGAACTCCTAAGAACTCATCGCCGCCGCCCAACATGGTCGCCGCCGAGGCCGAGTCCCGGAAACTGCCATCATCAAAATACAAAGGCGTTGTCCCTCAGCCCAATGGCCGATGGGGAGCCCAGATTTACGAGAAGCACCACCGTGTCTGGCTCGGAACCTTCGACGAAGAAGACGAAGCCGCCAGAGCCTACGACATCGCCGCCCAGAGATTCCGCGGCAAAGACGCCTTCACCAATCTCAACTCCGGCGACGTGGAATCGGAGTTTCTGGAGTCGCATTCGAAATCTGAGATCGTGGACATGCTGAGGAAGCATACGTACAATGATGAGCTTGAACAGAGCAAGCGAAACAGAGGAGGCAACTGGGGGTTGAAGAAGGAGGAGGAGGATGGCGCGTGGCTTGGACGAGCTCAGAAGGCGCGTGAAAAGCTCTTTGAGAAAAACGTTACGCCCAGTGACGTGGGGAAGCTGAATCGGTTGGTTATACCAAAGCTGCACGCGGAGAAGCACTTCCCATTGCAGAACAACAACAATGAAGGCATTTCTTCATCTTCTGCACCGAAGGGGTTGCTTTTGAACTTCGAGGATGATGGTGGGAAGGTTTGGAGGTTTCGGTATTCGTATTGGAATAGTAGTCAGTGTTATGTGTTGACCAAAGGGTGGAGTAGGTTTGTGAAGGAGAAGAATCTGAAAGCCGGCGATACGGTTAGTTTTTGCCGGTCCACCGGGTCGGACCGCCAGCTCTACATTGACTGGAAGTCCAGGGGGATGTTTAATCCGGTCGGACCGGTGGTCCAGCCGGTTCGGCTATTTGGGGTGAACATTTTGAAAATGCCGTTCCCGGCGAAGAGGAAAGAGATGGAGCTGTTAAGAGTTTAGCAAGAGGCCGAAGATAGTTGGAGCTTTGTAGCTAACATTTAATTATCTTCTTTTTTTGTTTTTTGGGTAATTAATTTTAATTTCTGAAATTTGAAATTTTGTGAAGGAAGAAAAAAAAAAAAAAGGAGGCGGTGAAGAGAAGCGGGAAAGGGAGAGGGTGATAGGGTGGTGGTTGTGTAGTTGCAAGTTGCAGAACAAGATGGATTGTATATTATAAAGAAAGAAGCTAAAATTAGGTGCAGAAAACAACCTGTGTAAAAAAAAAAAAAAAAGTGACCCACAAAAAAATATATGTATGTATATAACTGTTCATTTGTATCTGTTCATATGTGTAATAATCCAGCAACTTTTTGTTTGTTTGAAGATCTTTTTCCCTTGTGCGGAGGCACACAGGCATGGTGTGTCAAAAAATAAACAACCAAGACGGAAATATGTATTATAAGTATAAATCATCCAAATCTTATCTGTATCACGTTTGAATAGCACGAATCAAATCCATGGGATCATATATTAAAGTCTTTACTTTATGGACACAATAGTTTGGCTATAGCTTGACTCTGATACCTTTTGTAGTATCTTGCCAGTTTAGCTCATTGGTTATAGCTAGGGGGAGTAAATTAATAGAAAGTGAGAAAGAACGGGGGAAAAGAGAAGATAGGAGAAGAGAAAGGAGACAAAATGTGAAATGAAACATAATAAAGGGTGGGGGATGGTTGGCAAGTGCGTGGCAGGATGAGAAGAAGGGTTAGAGAATAGTTATGAAAAAGCTTTCATGGTACGTCGTTGTTGTAAGAGTGAACTTTGTATTGGCTCCTTTATATAAATTCCCCCACTTGTTGCCTCCCTCCCTCGTTCCTCTATATCGTCATCATCAGTTTTTTTTATATATATATATATATATATATATAAATATCTCACCTTAACCTTCTTTATTCTTGGCCAACCAAAATATATATATACACATTAGACTTACTCATCATTAATTGGATTAACAGATGAAAGGGTTGGATATTTTACCATTTTGACAAGTTTCAATCCTTAAGGAATATCACTTAGTTGTAGTTTCAATCGCGGCATTTGAGGAGGCACTCTACAGCTAAGTGAATTTGGGCGAAACCTGTAACACCCCAAATTTTAGAAAATAGATATAAAGAATTATTTAAGGTTTTGGGAATATTATTACAATATTAAAAAGCATTAAAAATAAATTTATGATGTTTTAGGTATTTTTAATAATTTTTAAGGTTTATTTTCTTTAGAAAATAAAGATAAATAATAAGAAGATAAATTTTAATCTTGGAATTTTAGAAAAATTTATTTTGAGGCTCAAAGAAATTTATGAGAAAGAAAACCTCTAATATGATATAAGAATTAATTTTAGAAAATTATTTTTTAGAAAAAGGGAATAAACTGAAAAGAATAGAATCTGGAGGGGCTGAAACGTAATTTTCCCCTAACACCCTTATAAAATCAAATTCTTCCTCATTTCTTCCTCATTCCGTCTTCCTCTTCTCTCTCTCCCCAATAGTTCCTCTGTTCCTCTCCCTCTCTGTTTTTCTTCAAGCTTCAACGGCGGACCACGGCGGAGAGGAGCGGTGGAAACGCGTGAGAAGCATGGGTCGGCTTTGGGTAAGCTTTTCTCCTTCGTTTTCCCTTTCTTCTCGGTCCGATTTGAACGATTTTTGAGAGAGGTCCGATTTAGGGTTTAGGTTTCTGGGGGCTTTATACTAAATAAATCATAGATTGAAGTGAGAAAACATGTTTCCTTAAGTAAATTTGAGCTTTCACTAAGTTTCTTGGCCGTTATCTGAACTTCTCAGTGTGGTGCTACTGTTTATCCGCCGCCGTTCTCGGTGATTTCCGGGTGAGCAGCGATTGAAACCTTAGTTAAACATGATTAGGAGTAGTATGAGTTCAAAGAAAGAGTATTATATGTTTGATTGGTTGAGGTTGGGATTTTTGTTTTTTTTTCCCGTTTCATTCGAATTCTGCTCCCTCTGTGTCGCTGATTTCTGGGTGATTAAGGAGCATGTTTTGTGATGTCTAATTGTTGATTTTTTTTCCCTCCTCTATGTATGATTGAAGTAGGTGTGTGTTGTTTAATTTTCTTCCCTCTTGCTTGCTCAGGCCGACAGGTTTGCTCAGGGGAAGAGGAAAAGAAATGTTGTGACATTTAATTGAATAAAGGAGTAGGAAATTGTTATTGATGTTTGCTTAAAGTTTTTAAGTTCTGGAATCTCAATTATTGTTTGGCCTAAGTCAAAGGTCTACTTTGTGTTGGAACCATATAAATGTTACATATATATTTGATTACCTTTGTTTTGCTTTGGTCCTGATATAATGTTAGTAAGAATGAGTGTAGTGGTGATTTTATGCTTTTGATGATGTTATTGGCCGCTGGTTTATTGGCAGAGGAAAAGAGAAATTTGTGATATTAATTTAGTAGGAATGAGATTTAATTGAATGTGAAGTTGAATTATGATTGAGGGGAAATTTGATTTGTAATTTATTGATTGAAGTTCCAAGTCAATGTTTTCAAATGTTTATGTTGGTTAAATGTTAATTGATAAGATGCTGAAAGCTAGAATTAAATTTAATTCTAACTTGTTGTTTGCCTGCCCCAATTAATTAAGAGAGAAGCTGAATTTGAAGTTCTGATTTATGACTCAAATTGGCGAGTAATTGTCCTAGATAATTATAGTTTTGAACTGCAAGTGGAGGTCAACTCCTTTGGGAATTTAGGTACAGATTGGGTCTTCATTCTCTTCTTGCCTGTCATAGAAATATTTCATTGTTCTTCACTTTAATGCTGAATGTCAGCATTAAATATTATTTATCCATATTTTAATTGGTTGAGGGCATTAGGTGTTGTTTTGGGAATGAATTGTATGATTATAGTTCAATAAATGATTTTGGATACGATTAATGCAATAAAAGTTTCTGTTGATATGGAAAATAAAATAGACACTTTATAGTTGAAAGCTCACTTTTATGAATTAAATGGCCTATATTTCAGGTTTAGAAGAAAAGAGATTAATGGGCTAAACTGATGATTTTATTTGCAATGTCAATTGATGTTTTTAGTTTACATTGGTAACTCATTTTTAAAGTCAAGGTTAATCTCATTATGTGGGATTTGATAATTAGGCTCACGTGACCACTCACATGGAACTCTCATCATTGGCCATAACTTTGATTCAAGCTTCCTTGTCATGCAACGGTGGTTTTGTTCAGTATTTTAGTGAAGCCAATAGTTGTTTTGTTATATTTATATTATAAACAATACATATGCCTTGCTACAACAATTGTCCTTATAGATAGATTAATTGTTGAACATCACTTGATTCTGGAATAGCTTAGTGGAATAATTAATGTTGCCTTATGATAAGTTTGGAATGAGGAGAATGATGGTGCTGATTTTGTTTGTGTCTGTGTAAGTATTGCAAAGGTGTGTTGTGTGATTGTAAAGGCATCTAATATGGGTGTAAACAAAGTTACTTGGTGATGTTTATTTCAAACATAATCTATAACTCAGGAATATACTAAAGTTACTGTATTGAGGATTCTTTAGTCCAAATAATTATGTTTTGGGATTAAACATTCAATAATGTTTTGAAATAGTTTAAGCATATAAAGTAAGACCGTAAGAGTAATTAGATTCTGCTTGAGTAAATAATTAAAGTTAGAAAACTGGTTTAAGAAACATTAAAAAGGGAAGGGTAGATATAAACATAAACAATATTATAGGATTGTGATAGACGCTGAATAATTATATATAAGCATAGATGTTAATTTATTATTTATATATTACATGTAAATAGGTCTTGATAGTGGCATAAGTTAAGGAGGTCAGTGGAAAGGAAAGGAGCTGGCTCTGGATTAAGTTCTGGTATTTCAAGTAGCAGTTTATTTCATGACACAACTATTGCATGTATAATTTTGTAATATTTGTTGCAAGTTTACATTATGCATGAAGGTGATAAACCTTGTTAATTCCTGTATGGAAGTTTTACTTCCTAGTTTATGAAGTACTCCAAGGCTTAGGTGGTTAGCTACCCTTTTGCTAGATTAGTTACGTTGTAGCTTTAAATGTTATAATGAGAAATCCTGCAGGTAAAGCCTTCATTAGTTAACGAATATGTTGTTATCAGTGGTTGGTAGAGTATGTAGCGCAGGAAGTATATGTAGTTGTAATCTTATAAAATATATACATGACAATGCATGCATAAGAATAATAGTGTATGAATGAAACTGCTATTGGGATATCTAATCTCACCCCTTCCCCAAACATTTTTCAGTGTAGCAGGTTGAGAGAAGCTAGCTGGGAAGAAGTAAGTTAGTATGAAGAAGCAGGAATGCTTGCTATGTTTTGTATCACTGTAGATAGTATGTTATTATAGTAGTAATGATAAGAACACATAAGTAGAGATTATACTTATAAAAAGGGGTTTTTGCTCCTCAAGCACTATCAAAAAGGGTAGGTATATTAAGTAGGTTGGAGTTATTTTAATTAATTTATTAACCACTTTATTTTATAAAAAGTTTTAAATTATTCTAATTTGTCTGAAAAGATCATTCCAACATAAATGAAGTTGGAATAATGTTTTAAAGAAAAAATATTAAATTTTTCGTATTTTCGGGCTTCTAACATTTGCAAAAGTGGTTGTAAATCAATTAAAATGCTTTAATATAGTAGTAAAAGTTTAGGTGTTACAAAACCGACCTGTGTAGACAGAATAAATGATTTGCTTATCTTGCTTTAGAGTCCATAGGGATAAGCCCCAATAAATCATGAGTAAGGAGCTTTACCCTTGGATTGTGGGTGAGCCAAACCACTTTTCTAAAATTCAATTATAAAAAAATTATAGAAGTTTCTAAAACATTAAATTTATGCACATACAACATATGATTATTGGAAAGAGTTTTTCTAAAACAGATGGTGAATATGTTCTTTAGTCCTAGTGACCTGAGAAAAGTCACATTATTTTTCAATATATACAAACAACAAAGTCACATAAATAGTCCATATATCTTAGTGTATTTGGTTTAAGTGATAATGAATATTGAGAGGGAAATGATGAAGGGATATTGGAGGGATGAAGGGATTGGATTAATAGTCTCTAATTTTTATTTAGTTGACAGGAAAGGGAATTAAATTTTAATGAATTTGACAATTTTACTCTTATAAAATTTAATTAATTTTTTTATTATGAATAAATAACTACATGATGATTTATTGGTTTTTTTAAATGTCAATACTTTCACCTCTCATTAGTATTTTTTTAAAAAAATATATTAATATAACTATTTATGTAATAAAAAAGACCGAATTTTTTTTATCCATGAATGAATTACTTATGAAAGAGTGGGATAAACGATAATTTTCTTAGTTATTGTTGATATGGTATGAAATTATAAAATAGGATAGGATTAATTTAATTAATATATATTCTTTTTTTCTCATCTAAGAAAACCCTATTGTAAAACACGTACGATTAAGAAAAACTCAACGGTCAGTAATGATATTCCACAAAGATTTTCATGTACGGTGAGATGCGTGATGAAATAATAATTACTTTGTGAGTGCTGTCACAACATCAACAACATTTGCTGCTCATTCCTCAAATTAAATATCCAAAATGTTGTATTCATTTCACCAAAAACTTTGCCTTTAAGGATAACTCCTAACAATAAGAAAGTAACCAGGGATTCCTCCCATTATTTTAAATATGAGATAAATAGGAAAAAGTTATTCATTAAAGAATTTATCAATGAGAAGTGTTTAAATTTGAGAACCAGTATTCATTAGGTACAATATTTGAGGAGTTCATTATTTTTTATATACAAAATTTTATGAGGTTATCCTCACCAATAAAATTTTTGAAAAGATTTCTCTCCATTTTTCTTTAAATAAAATAAGAAAAACTATTTGCATCAATATTTGCTTAGCTTATGTGAGTAATGTACAGAGAACATTGAATGAATTAGAAACAAATAATTAATCTAATGTTGCAATGTATGTAAATTAACAATGAATTAAATATTACTAATACTAGTATTATTCCGACCGTCCGACGGGACCTCTCTTAACCTTTCCTTCAATGTTGAAAATGAAATAAGGAAAAAAAATTAATTAATGACCATGTAAGTTAATTTTATTAAAAAAGATATATGCTGCAAATAAGGAAAATCAAAATAAAGCTTCACATTTCCTATGAAATACAAAAGTAACCCTATATTTCAATCCAAAAAGAAATAAACACATATTCTAAGCATTGTAAATTAAAGTAAGTCTTCATATTAAAGATTTTTTAATGAATTACATTTTATTTTGTGAGCTTCTCTCCCCTACAAGGTTTTAGTTTTTCTTATTAAAATTTCATTGATAGAAAGTAAGTATCTATTTATCTATTTGTCTTTATTTAACACATGTTACCTCTGGTTCCTTTTTTATCTCTATAATTATTTGTTAATTAATTAAGTAACTGCATTTATATTTAATCATGGCTTATATTGATTTATTTTGTATAGATAACATGTTTTTTAAAGTCTATCCGTCTTTAAAGTCAATGCTCAGGTAGCATCAGCTCGTTATATATGTAGCATGGATAAGGATATTATAAAGGATCACAGTCTCACACTCTAAAAATAAATGGGGGAAAAAAATCATGTAGTGGAAAACGTTCATTATATTCTGCATTTGTCATCAGATTTATGCCAACCTCACAACATTCAATGACGAATTTGACTAAGAAATATGAAGACAGATGAGAGAAAAAATTGGTGAGAAAGAGGGAGAAACTCTTATTCATTTGTATATCAAATGTGTAGTACATTGTCCTCTATTTACAAGCATCCAACTACAATTAAGAGTTACACAAAATAAATAAAAAGTTTAATCCTTATAAGTGTACAAGTTGTAACATTTGAATTATGACAATAATAACCCCAAAAAACAATTCATTAGAAGAAATTCGTAGTTAAATCAGGTTTACCACCTCATTAATGATCTCCTCAATCAATTAGAATCCAACACCACATCAAAATTTTAATCCACGTCAATGCCTAATAATAATAGCTGGAAAATTTATTTCTAAAAGAGGCCCTCATTATATGTTATATCCACGTTTCTTCTTTTTTTTCATTCCAAAATTCACACCACTGTCTATGCTACTGTTCACGGCGTCTATATTCACCGCCTCCGTCTCCCTGTCTCTCCTCCAATTGCTTAGCTGCAATCTCTCTTACTAGCATCGATGGGTTGCACATAAAGCTATAGAAGAAACAATCATGCTTCTTCTTCTTCTTCTTCGTAACTTCCTCTACTGAATTTCAGATCCGAAACTCAGAACAACAAAATTGACAATAAACACAATGAATCAGCAACCAAATCAATTTCTCCCTAGAAAGCCCCAAACTTTCTCTTTTTTTCTACGCCTATTATATTGTCAGTTTTGTAAAACCCATTGCCAGAAAAAAGAAGTAGGGACAGAGGAATCGATGTGGGTATATCTATACAGAAATGAATTTGAAGAATTCAAGGATTTAGCGATGATTTGAGAAGTAAAAATGGAAGAAATGAATAGGGGTATGTGTGCCTATCCTTTTTAGATTATTTCTGTAGCTTTACTCCTTTGCTTTAATTACTTATAGCTTAATTTTCTTCTATGTTGTTAATGACTATTTGTGAGCTAAAACGTGTCGCTTTTACTACTTTGGGGTCGAAATTGAACCTTTGTCCTTAAAAAAAAACTCCAAACACGCTCAATAAAATTTATTGGAAGAACTCTAATAGTATTGCTCAACATTAAGTTCCAATGCAAAACCAATAATTACCTTTTACATTTGATTTCATATATCTCTTTTTAGCACTTATTAGAATGTAAATATCAAATAATAGTTATAATAATTTCTCCCACGAATTAATCACAACAAATTAAACAGCAATAAACTAAAATAATGATGATATGACAACAATATAATGACATATTATAAAAGTACAATAAAGGCAATATGTAAACAACATATATATGGAAGAACAAGATAGCCAACTTACATAAATAATAAAATAAATAGCAACAATAAATAATAATTGAAAAAAAATCAAAGAGCCTTCAGAGCTTATTATTATTTGCCTTACAATAAATTTAGATGTATTTTTCCATAACCATGGCCTCAGGTCATTTTTTTTGGCATCATAACAAATTGATGTATATTTATTCATATGACTTCTTGTCATTTTGTAATATTTTTTTTTGTCTATATGATTGCTAGTCATATTTTCACATTTTCTCATAATACTAATAAACATAGAAATATTGTTTCCATGATTATAATTCAATAGCCAAGATGCATATATTATTGGCTTTTAACTATCAGTGTCACCAATGTAATGTCTTCAAGACTACATCAAGAATCTTTTAAAATTATAAAGTTATTTCATATGATTTGATGCTTAAGTCATTTGTCATTAGCCTTTGGGGTTTGGCATTTTTAATATTTAGATCATCAAAATGTTACTCCCCTTTTTCGTGCCATTTTTTTAAAATTACAAGATGGTCTTATACCAATAATCATTATCAAAAGTGATGAGGGTTTTAGGTCATCTAATAAAAATTTGGGAGTATCATGGCTATTGGTCATTCAATAATATGAAACTACAATATTAATATATATTAAATCAAATTGATTATCATAAACATCTAATAATATAATTGGAAGAATACTAAAATAGGAACATAAATATAAAATGTAAAACTTATAACTCAAATCATAATGAATAATATTAATCTACTGAACAATCTATAGTAACATGATAAATAATATATATATATATATTTAATATGTCACAATATAAGCATAAACAAATGAATGTAACTGAAATTGTAGCTAAATAAATAAATAAAGAGTACTAGTGTATCATCACTTATGAAGGTAAATAGTGTGTCACAATACATAATATAAATAGAGAGCTACAAATTATATTAGTATATACATATAAGGGTTAAATATAATTTTGGTAAATGAATTATTGCATAAGTATCATTTGACACAAGTATTAATAAATGGCATGTTGTATACCAACTAAGTTTTAAAATTGAACAAAATAAACAATACTGTTAGATGTAAACAAGTGGCCTTAGGTCCAGGCCATGCACACACACACGTTATTTGTCCACCTCATTAAGCATGTTATATAGGCAACGACACGTGTATGATTGAAAATATGACACATTTAAAAAATATAATATGACACAATTAATAAGATGTGTGATTTTAAAAAATATAACACAAGTAATATTAGGATCTGAAGGAAAAAAAGGAAAAAGCAAATCCGTTCACTTTCAATTCCATTTCAGAATAACAAGGTTCTGTCCTTCTGTGTTTTCTTGCTTCTTTCTTTATGACTCTGCCGCCAGTGGATACCATTACCAACGGTGAGTCCCTTACCAAAACCTATCAGCTTTTCGACGATGCTTCCATGGATGATGTTATCTCAAAGAATGACGATCATCGTCTTGTTTTTGTTTGGATTTAATTCTCTTCACCGTCTTCCTTTTAAAATTTTATGAATACTTCTTTTCTCACTTTTCTCTCCTTCCTTGTACCAGGAATATTTATTTACTGCTGATTGAAAGAGTATAAAATCTGGGAAGATTTTTTTTTTTTTTGGTTACAAAGGGAAGAAATCTGGGAAGAAAAAATTCGATGGGCTTTGTATTTGTTGCTCTATTTATCTTCTTCGTCCCTTTTGTGAATACGGGTTGGTTGTTCCACTATTCAGTGTTCGCATCTGGAACAAAATATTCTCTTCCTTTTCAGGTTTTGAACTCGATTTTTCTTGATGGGTTGAGTTTTTATTTTTCTACTTTGATCTGGGAAGAGCAATTTTTTTCGTTCAAAGAGAAGAGGATGAAGAAATGAGGAAAAAAACCTCTATTTATTAGGACAAAATCCACGTGGGCTTGCCAAATTGTCTGCATAAATTAGGTGGACTAGTGACGTGTCGACATTTGGCAAAAACTAACGGCAGTTAGCTCACATCTAATGGTGTTGGCCATTTTGTTCACTTTTGAAACTTAATTGGCATTCAAGACATTGTTTATTAATATTTGTGGGAGATGATATTTAGCCAATAATTCACTGGTCAAGATGGCATGCAATACAATAAAATTTAATAATAAATAGATGAACTGAATATTAAATTGATGTTGACATAAAGAAATAAAATGGCAAAAGAATAAAATCTAATAACACATACAACAAAATTAGAATGTTAGATAAACAAATAGAACAGCAAAAGAATAAAAACAAATAACACGTGCAACAAAATTAGAATTTGTAGAAAGAACAACAAAATAAATTAAAAATATAAGGGAAAGTTAATATCAATTTATATAGAACTTATATATCAAATCTTTAGAGCGAATTTAACGTATTATGAAAATAATAAATATAAGAAAATGAGATGAGAAAGATGAAGAAAGACAAGAGAGAAAATTGGAGAAAAAGGGGATAAACTCTTATTCAATTGTATGTCAAATGTGTAGTACATTGTCCTCTATTTATAGACATCCAACTTCAACCAAGAGTTACACAAAGTAAATACTAGTAAGTTCAATTCTCATAAGTGTACAAGTTGTAACCTTTGAGTTATGGCAATAACAACTCCTAAAAAATAATTCATTAGAGAGGTTATGGAATATAGGATGAGAAATGTCAAAAGTTGGAAGAGGTCATGGACATTCATATATTTAATATTTATAACACACACAAGTAATTTGAAGTTGGGAGAGTGCTGATTTGTTTCTATTATCTGTACATATTAATATATACAAAATTAAAAAAAAATAGAAAAATAAAGTGGACTAATATAATTTAAGCCGAAAATTATTTAGTCAATGCACCTTATTAAAATTTATTATTCGAAGTTAGTTCTTTTTTTTTTACCATATTATTCGAAGTTAGTTCGAGATTGAATATAATGTCGTTGTTGTTGGTCCCATATATATATATATATATATATATATATATATATATATCTGGGAAAATCATCTACTTAGTTGTATAATTCTTTTAATTATTAAAATATAGAAGCTGGAAATTCAGAGTCTACACGGATTCTCTCACGTTTTTCTATCATAGAAACTTTTTATGACTTTATTATAATTTTATTCTAATTAGCCTCACATAAGATTTACTTTATATAACTCAAGATTTTATTTTGAGGGTTGTTGAAAATTTCAATTTCAATAACTTGTTTTGTCGACGCATGTAAAATGACGTATAGGACTGGCATGCATGCACGTCTCTTTTCTAATTAATTAATTCTCAGTATATCAATAACTTCCGTTTCCTTTTATTGACAAATGATCAATTTTTCCTCGTTTTACATGTTTTTTCTATATTTAATAACAAGAATTATATATAGTAGCTTTTCTTGGAAAAAAAAATAAATTTAAGAAACTTAGTTGTTGTTTCCAGAATCTCTATATTGGATGAAATGATTAATATATACTATAAGCTAATAACCTTAATTAAAAAGTTAAACATGTCTGGTGTTGGCAGGCAGACACGCACACACAAGCCTCCAGGCAACTACTTTGCTTTAGGTCAATCATCTACGCTAAAGCCAATATCACTTCATTTATCGCCTTTTGCCTTTAAATCCTTTTCAAATTGAAACAAGTTCAATATAGGTATTTTGGAGAAACCAACCTACTGATATGTTTGTACTGCTATATGTCTATAATGTAAGAACTAGTTTACATGTTTGATTTAGTTTTAAATATATAACCTTAATATACTTTATCCCACACATTCATAGTATTTTTAAGCTACCTTTATAATGATCACGCACATTAACATACGTTAAGTGAGTTTGCATCAATAAGTAATCAAAATACAAATTATTTAAGAGGTTGTTTTGGGAGAAACCAACATAGCTTTTGAAGAATAACTAATTTAAAAAAATTAGTTTCTCTACTAAATTAATTAAATTAGTTCAGTAAATTTTATATAAAAGACAAGAAGGGGTATTTAATTTATATTAGTTAACCCCACGAATTCAAGTTCTGTCATCAAGCAATGAACAGGAGGATAAGAGGGTTAATTAATTTACATTAGTAAATAAAAATAAATTAAATTAATAATTTTTAGTTAATAATATATCAAAATTGTATGATAGTTTTTTTTTTTAAAAAAAAATACCCTTTCATTAATTTCAATTTAGTATCCGTAGTAGTAAATTAAAAGTTATGTGATTAATAATTATAGGAAAAAATATATTAAAATCTTATAAATAGAGTCAATACAAATTTCTCAACTAATTTCTACATTTAAGATAAGATGAATGGAGTATAGCAGTAATTTTGAAGTTGAACTAAATTTTGATCTGTTTATAACTTTCCACCAAAATGACAAGACAATAGTAATTATTAAGAATCCAATTTTTCATTTATGAGAGAAATAGAATATATCAATGATATAAGAAAAACAGAAATCGTGTTTTTCTTGTTCCCAACTAATCAAAATTCTGAATAATTTTGTAAGAAAATTTGAAACTCATGTAACCCCTTTTGCCATTTTAGTCCATTCTCTTTGCTCGCGGCATTAGAAAACACATTTTCCTGTATATGAAGATTGACTTTCTTTCTTTTTTTTCATGACAATATACTCTACTCTCTCTTTCCTTTCCGTTCCTAAATATATTGACATATGTATTTAATTTAATTATACTAAGGATGTTTGTTAAATTTGTTAATATGACATGATTTTTCTAAATATCCAAACCATATTCCATAATTCTTTCACCCCCTCTCTTTGCCCAAATCATTTTTATCAGCTTGCATGTGCAAGATGAATGAACAAAATCACAAATCCAAACTTGGAATCAGAACTTTTCAGTCTTTCATTCTTCATTGATTCTGTTATCTTTGTCCAATCTCTCTAGTAGAAAGAATGGCGTTCGGTGCTTCACTTGCTCACTGTGCCTTTCTGAAACTCTCTACCTCACTCCATGGTGAACTATCATCATCTTCTTCAAGTTGTTTGGGAACTTCTCTCACCTTGTATCGCTCTTCTCTCTTCTTCAACTCCAAGTCACATTCGTTTTTCCATTTTCTTTTTGTTTTTTGGCTTTGTAAATTCAATTGAGAGGAATTTGTTTGAATTTCTGTTTTCCTGTACATTTATTTGGGGGAGATTTTGGAATTCTTTCTTTTGTTGTTTCCCTGCCTCCCAATGGTTCGATAGATGGAAGTCTTCATGATGATTTCCTTTTTTCTTTTTTTCCAGGAAACCAATCATCTTCTAAAAAGCAACTTGTGATTGTGGCTAAGAGGCTTTCAGGATTGCAGGAGGCAATGAGAATCAAAAGGTATACAAAGCTGTACTCTGTCTTTGGCTGATTGAACTTACTTTTTCACTTTAGAATCCAAATATGTGGTATTAGAATGTTTAGCAAGTTGTTGTGTCCTCTTTGTCCAAATTTCGTCTTATTTTGGTCTTCTAAGCTGTTTAAATAGAATTAGATGTGGTTCTTTTGTGAAATGTGCTCGATGGAATATGACGAAAAGAATTGGATGGGTGGGTGAAATCCCCCCCCCCCCCCCCAAAACCAAAAAAAACAAAGGAACTTATAATATTAAAATAATAGAGTTACAAAGTCTCCAAACAAAACAACCCAATAAACAAATAAAAAAACAAGCAAATAACAAACCAAAACCTAAAGAAATTAACAAGCAAATAAAAAAAAAAAACAAGCACTTAAAAGGTCTTCAATGTAGCTTAAGAACACAGAGAGAAATTTCTTCAACATGATGCTCTAAAAAAACCTGCAATTATAATGGAGGTCGACTTACCCAATCCAAAAGTAAGACCCTTCTAATGAAGGTTTGGCAATCCACATGGCTACCAAATCTGCTTCCATGGGAACACATATAGTAGAATGATTCGTTAACAAGGTCCTTGAGATGAGAAGATTCTTAAGGAAAACAACATTCACCATCATTGTAGAGAACCGAGACGATTAAGTAAAGAATCACAACTCCAACCCAAAACAACACTGAACAGGCTCATGTTTAGCCCAGAAATGAACATTGTTGATAAGAACACTGAACAGACACATGTTAAGCCAAGGATGAACAGCATATAGGTATATACTAAACAAACTCAAATTGATGATTCTCAGCTTGCTAACGATGAACCAGCCCTTAGAGGGTTGAGCATTGCTATAACAGAACATCCATCCACTTACAAATACCTCCAACCAATAATAACTATTATTAAGAAAATGTTCCATGGCCCTGTATTTTGCACTAAGAACAGCTATCCCCACACTTCCCCATTCCACACCAATTCTAGCAACCCAGTGGCAGGTGGATTAAAAATTATTGGCATATAAAGTACTGAAGAAGAACAAAGATCCTCCCAATATAGCCATATTAATCAAACCACAACTAGCTTCAACTCGTCGAGGCAATAATCAAAACTCAACACAATGAGATCAACAGCAATAGGAGTTATCTCACAATTCTCAAAGTTCAGTCCTAAGACAACATCAGTAGAAAAGCATTGACTTTTGAATGAACCACTAACCTAAAGACCCATGGCTCTCAAATTTATCACTTTCTAAGTCCTCTGCTTCACTGCCACTGATTTCTACATAACACTGGAAAAGCCCCAATTTCTATCCATCAATTTATTTTTCAATGTTTTCCATTCAATGAAGAAGTCAGAGAATCCCCATCTCGACCCATATTTTACTATTAATAGCTAGGGGGCACCCATTGGAGATCGTCATCGGAGGTTGTCAAACAGCTTCGACTATAAAAAGCTTCTGTTCGTCCAGCCATTGTACCTCCTTGCTCGCGACCATGGGAGAGCCCATTCACAATCACTTCATTGGGAAGCCACAGCATAGAGATACAATTAGAACGCACCACTGGGAAGGTAGAAGATACCCTCCAAGAAAGAGAGATGGGCATGACGGTGCAAGAGAAACCCTAGGAGAGCGAGTGGTGGCCACACAGGCCGAAATATGTGGGGGTGAAGTTTTTTGGCACAATTGTGATTGTTTTTTTATAAATTTGTTATTAATTTCTATGAATTTAGTATACATTTCATTTTATCATTTGATGTTAAGACTGTGTTTCTCTTTTCTTAAATTGATATGTTGATTACATTCCCCCTCATGTCTTACATTCTAATAGAACGTGAGGGGGAACTCACTGTCAACTATCCATCTTCTTCTCATCTGTTTTTATCTCACATTTTTCTTGTCATAGCAAATCTTGAAATGTAGTGTAAAATTAAAAAGTTTACTGCATGCTCCTCTAATTTTTACTTTGGAAATCAACACCAAAGCACTTCTTTTTAAACCTTAAATAAGTAAAACTTTTGGGATTCTTTTTTTTTTCTTTTTATCTGGATAAAGGTTGTGTTATAAAAATAAGAGGAGAGAAGAAAAATGGAGAGAAAATGAGATAATAAGACAAAGACATTAGAAGAGGGAGGAATGGAGCATTTCTCATTTACTTGTAATTCTTGGTACCAATGCCTCATACTTGGCCTCTATTTATAGGCCTCCATACATAAAGTTTATAGCTAAAGTTACAAAGGAGTAAAGTTGGGCATAATGGCAATAATCACAAGAAACTCCCACAAGTCATTCATTGGGAGGTTATAAGAAAAAGAATCCTAAGAGTGTGGAGTTATGGGCATCCACTCATGTAATAATATTCATAACACTCCCCCTTGGATGCCCATAAACAAGTATTGTGCCTCATTAAAACCTTACTAAGAAAAACCCATTGGGACAGAAAACCCAGTGAAGGAAAAAGAGTACAACATGACATTTTCTCCCTTTGAACAGAATCATTTTACTCCCCCTAGTGACTACATCACTTTTGTCCTTTTGTCTCGATTAAGTATACTGATTTTTCAAGCATATTCCATCCAAAGCTTTTTGAGCATATATTCATTTGGTTGAATTGCATTATCATCACATGTGCTGCTAAAATGCATTAATTTAACAAATCTCCAGAATATATCTCGCATCCATGTATTTATTCAAATACACTATCCATTGTATACCTGCAAAAACTAAATTCTTCCACAAAGTATTAACATGTAATAAAAATAGCAAATATTTACATGAGACATTTATTCATGATTTGAAAATCATTGAGGAAGTTAATAACTTGATCTATATGCCAAGTAAAATGCAAATTTATATATATTCTAAGTAAAAATAAATTTTGAATGATTTTCTTATATATATATACTTTTGACATTTTGGATCCTTCAAGGGTTCTCATATAAATTTCATCATCAAGTGGGATATTTACAATTATTGACTCATATTTTCTTTTCATATACTGCCAAATTACTAATATTTGTAGGATAATTGTGTCCACCATAAAATAATATGCCTTATAATAATTTTCACTACATTTGTGAAAAACTATATTTCACATAAATATTTATATCCCATAATAACTTTATATTTATGAATTTTGGACTTCAGGTCCATGATTTTCACATATTTTGAAACATAATAATATTTTCATTTCCTTTTATTTTCTTTTGGCCAATCATCTTTATGTCTACTTCTTATGACATATCTCCATATAAGATCCTCATTCAATCATGTAATATCATTTTTAAAATTGTTGTCAACTATTTTATTCTTTCCGATTCCATTTTCCTTGTTGTGACATAACTTATTGAGATCTCTTTGTTAAGTTTTAGGTACCTGTACCTCCTTTGAGGTTTTTCAATTAGTTATGTTTTGGCACTCTTCTAGAGTACCTGCCTCCTGAATATGATCATCTTAATTATAAGCTCCTATTTATCCGAAGTATTTATATTTGGAATCGATTAATTTTTCATGCTTCAGGTATGTTGCATTTGTTGGAGCATTTTTAGCTGGAATAGGAGATTCGATAATTCTCACTCATGTCAGTAATTATATCTGGCAGATATTTTATAATACTTTATGAATGCAAAATCTGATGAACTTCTTGTTCATACTACTATACTTGAGGATCTACATTTGATAATAATAGTACATTCAATATATTTTCTTTTCCAGCTACTTGATTTCTCCCTCTCATGTTTGGATAACTTTGTCAAATGACAATCAAATAATCATACGGTATAAGTCTCCAAAATCCATTTGTTTCCTTTTGAAACATCATTTTATTTCATTTAGAAACAAGTAGAAGGAGTTCCTTATCCAACATTTATCTCAATTTTGTCTAAATATCCATCTATATACGTTGTGGTGGATTAATAGGCAATGCATTGCACATTCAAAATTTTTTAGATAGAAATTATCTGGCTCCTGACTAAAAGCCAATTTTATTGGGAGAATATGTTGTTGATTTGATGTAAAGTGCTGCAATATGTGATATTAGATATATCAACATTAAAAAAAACTTCGTTCTCATAAATATTTCATGGAGGCTTTAATAAATAATTTCTGGATCATATAATCTGGATATTGTGCACTCAACAGAATGATTTATTCAAACAATCTTGCAACTCCAGGTTGCAAGCTAAATAATCGCACATGTAACCATTTTATATATGCATCTATCAAATTTATTGAATATTTATATGGTTTACATGCTATTTGATAGGGCCCATAAGTTAGATATATTTCCAGAAGTATAAATCCATTCCAAATCACAACTAGTGATTGTTAAATTTTCTTTGAGAACAAGCAGCACAACATAATTCTTGAATTATGTTAACTATTCATGAAGAATCTTCTGGTTTTTCAATGGATGTCAATAAATAACTTGGATGATCAAACGAGTCATGCCAACAATAAATTTATTTGGATCAGTAAACTTCTAGTTTACTATATCAATAAATAACTTGGATGATCAAACAAGTCATATATAATTATGGATTTGAATCTAATAGGGCTATTTTTTTATACCCATTAATGAACTGAAGTTCTAATATCAATCCATGGGGTAGTATTTTTCACGATGAATTGCTCTTCCACCCATAGGAAAAGAATTTGTATTCGTTCTTCAGGAACTATATCAATTTTGTTACATATAAGTTCTTTAAGAGCTAACATATAATATTATATTTCCATATAATTTCATTACTCATTAGTAATAATATGCTTCAATTTGTTTTCTTTTTCTCTCTATATATATATATATATTTTCTCATGATCTTATGTGATAACCAATAAAATAAGTAAAACTGCATCTCAAATCTCAACAATGAAAATTACTCTAACAAAAAATTAATCAACAATCATTTATCAAATCAATCAAGTCTTCATCAAAAATATGTGTCAACCTTACTCGTAGAATAAAACCAATGGTCATATTTCCTTATAATATATGTAACAATTAAATTAGAATTTAACATGATAACAATTCATTTAAATGTAATTGTCATTAAGTTCATAAATATATCAAAACCCTACCACCAAATTAGATAAAATGTATCATTAATAGATAAAATATATCCTTACCCTTCTCAAATAATCATACAGTTTAACTAATTCTTATCTATTATCTATCACCCTTCTCAAACAATCACATGGCTAACTAACTCTTATCATCTTACGGTTCCTTTTTCTTTTGGTTTTCTTTCATTCTCCTCTTTACATCATCCTCAGCATCATCAGATTTTGATTTTGATTTATTTGAAGACAAACCATCTTTAAAAATCGTTTTTTATGGGATAAACATAATATTGTTGTTTAAGGAAAAAAAAAGCATACAATAACTGTAATAAAACTTATTTAACCATATCTGTAAAAAAAAAATCCACAACATCTATGATAATAATATTTTCTAAACATCTTATCATTCACACATTTGAACATACTAATAAATGCGTACATGTTTATTATCAACATCTGGATACATGTAGCTTCACAAAAATTAAAGTAAGTCCAGTGGAGGAGAAATTTCGCTGATCTAAATATAATAAATTAATTCCTTATAATAATTTTTCTAACGCATTAAACATGAGGTAGTCTTCTAGCTCATGAAAATGTCTTTCTCTTTTTCTATTACAATAAATCTGGGCATATTTCTATGTAACCCATTTACTCTTTTGTTATTTACAACTCATTGTCAATTTTTGATACTTGTCATCTCGTGGTCTTTTCAACTTTACAACCACATAGACCTTTTACCTTCAGTAAATAGGTGCATGTTTAGCTATTTACAGCTTTGCCATATTGTAACATATGTTTAGCTATCTACAGCTTTACCATATTGTAACATATTCTCATAATCCTATATAACAATAATTATTTTAATATCAGAAAACATTGCTGCCTCTGATTTTAATTTGGGCATTGGTCATGTGTAATCATAACAAAATATGTTGACTAGTCTTCAGGACTATTGCTTTTGTATATTATAATTGTCTATAAATTATTTGTCTTCAGGACATAAAATATATTTTAAGGCTCTAAAGCTCCTTTTTGTCATTTTGATACATGAACAATAAACCTTCAAGGCTTTAAAATTTATAATGATTTAATCATATAATACCACAATTTCTTCTCCTGATACAATTTAGTGGAACCCATAATGTTCTTAATGTTCTTTTTACAAAAGAACTATTAAAAATGTGATGTGACTGCTGGTCATCCAATCATAACTACATAAGAATTATTAGATGAAGTGATATAACTTCTGGTCATTTAATCACAAAATATAAAAGCATTATAACCGCTAGCCATGCTATAAAATTAAAAGAATATTGTAATAAATTAAGTAGATTAAAAATCACAATCTAATATAAAGAATTAGATCCTATCATCATATAGATAACAATATAAATAGATTAGAAATAATACACATGTATATGTATATATAAACTGTACACATTAATACACACACACATATATATATGTATGTATATGCATATCATAAAAGTCATAGCGATATAAATAAAATTAATAGCAATTGCTATATGTGTGTGTGTCTGTGTAATCTGCAATATAAATTTAAGAGCATTGCAAAAATAATATAACATGAGCTCTTTCCATTTAATAAAATTAAAAGAATATTGTTAGGACGAAATAAATTAAATTCAATCATTTATAATATAAAAATGACAATAATATGTAATAAAAATCATATTAATGAAACGGATACCTAAAATTAAAATTACCTAAAATTAAAATAGATTCCAATCCAATCAATATAAATAGTAATAATATAAATGTAAATGAAATAATGTTATATAATAACCAGAAAACTGAAATAACATAAATGGCAATATAGATGACAAGTAAAATTGCAATAGCAAAAATTTAAGATAACGGCAAAAGATGTATAATATATATGAAAGAACAAATCACATGAAGGGATTAGATATAATAATATAAAAGGTGTAACAGAATGAAAATGGAAATAAGATAATTACATCAACATATAAGAAAAATTTAAATTTAAATGGCAAATTTTAAAATGCATATAATGTATTACAATATGAAGCATGTATAGATAGTTGGTATTATACGCAGATAATATGTTAGAAACTCATATCTTTAAAGTAAAATGGTAACTATGATATTATAACAAACAGAAAATTAGAATAATAGAAATTGCAACTAAAATAACAAAATGCATAAGATAAGATAATAAAAGGTATAAGATAATAAAGTTAAAATGACAAAATAAAGAGAATAAAATAACATATATATATATATATGTATATAATATGTGTGTGTATATATAAATATAATATATATTATAATATGATATATTTATATATATATATATATGTTATTAAAGCATCAAATTAAATATGCAGACGGGGTGTTCCGTATGAACTAAAGGGCGTATGAGCTAAAGGCGGTAAAACCTGCCAATCTAGTTCATTGTGACAGCCTCTCTAATTCTCCAAAAGAGGTAAGGATATGATGCAATATATTATATATATACATATATTATATTTATATCTTATATATATACCTATGTTATATTTATATATTTATATATACACACATATATACAATAACGCATGTGTGCATGTGTGTGTTGAAACAATAAACACCATGCATTATAAACAAAAAAAAATACTACTACATTATAAACAATAAAAATAAAATACTACTAAAGGAATTGAACATAAAAATACTACTAAAGTTTTAGGGGATATAACTCAAACTTTCAGAGCAAATTCGTGCTGATAACGTGTTATAAAAATAAGAGGAGAGAAGAAAAATGGAGAGAAAATGAGATAATAAGACAAAGACATTAGAAGAGGGAGGAATGGAGCATTTCTCATTCACTTATAATTCTTGGTACCAATACCTCATACTTGGCCTCTATTTATAGGCTTCCATACATAAAGTCTATAGCTAAAGTTACAAAGGAGTAAAGTTGGGCATAATGACAATAATCACAAAAAACTCCCACAAATCATTCATTAGGAGGTTATAAGAAAAAGAATCGTAAGAATGTAAAGTTATGGGCATCCACTCATGTAATAATATTCATCAGTTTGAGAGTTTTAATAGAGAGTTTTAATAGAAAACCCTTCGCTACTTCCCTATCTCAAAAAAAAAAAAAAAACTGCTACTTCCCTCTTCTTCCGTGCATTCATCGATTACGACGGCAAGTCTCACTCTCCTTCCTTCGACATCTCCGTCGAGGGCACCGTCGTCTTCAGCTGGCAAGTCTTACTCCGATCTCTTTGCTTACGTCACCTACGTCGAAGCTGACGTTTGTTTTTATAGCTTAGCTACTGATCCTCCTGTTCTTGTGAATTAAGGAACGTTAATTGAGCAGATTGGTCTTTTGTCAAACTTGGTAAGCCTGTAAGTATCAGCTGCCAACATTTGTATATATTAGACATCTTTGACATCAAATTCATTACATGAGCTTAATATTATTCTATTTACAATAGGAAAAAAAAAATGCTTACCTATGATACTTTCTTCCCCATATTATGCTTTGTGTTATAAATGTAGCCTACAAACATGGACACAGTGCCCTGCACTGACATGAACGCTGTGACAAATCAAAATTTCAAGGGATAGTGTCATGCCATATGTAATATTCAGTGTTGACATGGATATAGCTCCTTTTTAAGCATTCACGATTCACAAATTTTAGCTATAGCAGCAGGATTCAGTGGTCCTTATTAACTTTTGTTTGCCTAATCCTTTTCTAATTTTATTAAGAGCAAAATAATCCTTCACTTTCAAAATAATCATCTTTGTTAATTTCAGTTCAATCCTGGCACCTCCAGTAATTACACTCTAGTGAGCCTGTTGAACAGTATTTACACTCTTATACATTATTCCTAGTGAACAGTTGCACTATATCCAGCGGATGGCATGATGAGTTTATGCTTAACCTTGGTTTAAACTCTTTTGGTCCTTAACATTCATTAGAATCCCCTCCCAAATCTTGTTTGACCCCTCAACATGATAGTAATCTATAATAAAGCACTTTCTTTCAATATGCGTGTTGGCTGAACTTCTAGTTCCAAATCTTCTGTTGAGGGTCATCATTCATATGCAGCATTCAATTTTCTAATCAAACTTTAGTCATTTTCCTTTTGGTCTCGGTTAACTTTACTTGCTTTAAAATTACAGGAACCTGAGTTCTAATTCTTTGGAGGGTGCAATTCCTTCTGGGCTTGGTCAAAAATCTCTAACAAATCTGTAAGAGTTTTTTATATCAATTCTGTCTGATATAGTTATTCTAACAGTTCCTATCTTTTGACGCTATTGAGAAACCCTTTGCATAATTCAATTTAGTGGAGTACTTTCTTCCTTTGATTGTTTAGTGATTAGATTTAAAGTTTTTTCACCTCATAAAAGGTCTCTCTGTTTTTTTTTTACTTACAAGTAGTCTGCTAGCATGGTTAACTTCCTAATAATATAGCATGAGTCTGTATGTTTTACTTGCCTAATTGTTTGTCCACATCAATGCATTTCTAGGTATTTGTCTAGCATAGCCATTGGATCTATTTGCTAAATAATGAAGCCTTTGTTTGTTTACTTTTTGATCAGATTTCATATATACTTATGATGTAGGGATTTATCCAACAATCAGTTGACAGGCTCCATACCGGATAGCTTAGCATCTTCAAGTTTGCAGCTTGTGTAAGTATTTGTTGCTTCAATATTATGTCATGATTAGGATCAGGTTTTGAATTGAAATGTAGCTTTTTCTTGTCTTACTGGTGCAAAACACACTCTTGCACACTTACATAGACGACATTAGAGGGGTTTGAGGGAGAGAGCGTGACATAAATTTTGGGGGTTTTTTTTTTGGGGGGGGGGGGGGGGGGGGCAGAGAGATATGAAGAACAAAATAATGGGGAAGCAGAAACTGATTGGGGGGGGGGGGGAGTTTAGCTATCTGAACAAAGCCTTTGTATATTTCATTCATAAAAAACAAGTCTCTTCTAAAAAACACACAAGAGGTATAATAGAGGCTAAAGTTTCCTTCATAAGAAGGAAACACCCCCACTTGCAGCAAGAAGATAGCACATCTCATAATTAAAGCAATCCACTTGCAAGCTATAACAGAAAGTAAATAAAATAAAATGTAAAAGTAAGATAGGTTTCCTCAAAATATAGTAATTATATTCCATCACTTACCTTGGCAAACTATTAAGTCAACTGGTCTCCCAGATTGTTACTGTCCATACCATTTCCCGTATCTAGTGCTCTTATCTCATTAGTTACTTTTATCTCATCACCTTTTTTTTCTCTTTTCTTTATTTCCTGTCAAGTTTTGCTTTTGCCAAAACTATTCCATTTGAAGTTGTCCTTATATCAGTGTCATTATTTCTATACATACGGTGCATTACAGCTAATCATACTCATTTTGTGACAGTCATAGTGTGCTCGGTTCATTTGTCATATTACTTTTTCAAATACTAAAATTGTACATTGTTTGGTTTAGTTACTTGATCATATGAGTTGTGCTTTAACCATTACAATTGTATGTGTGGCTTAACATGCACTGTATGCCAGTCTTACATGGTATTCATTATATTCTCCGCTTTATCTTGCCAGGGTATTAAACGGTAACTCATTGGAGGGACGAGTCCCAGAGCAAACTCTATTCAGTTGGTGTGCATGGTGGAGCTATTGAGTATGTCTTTTATCCACTAGCTATAATCTATCAGATTTTGCGGACTGAAGTGAATTTGATGATACACGAAATTGATCCCACATTATAATCAACCTTGTTTAACAAACTGACTCCATTTCCCCTATAATGATGATTCTGCAACATTTTTATCTTCTGCTGAGAAAATTGTTGAAAAACTGGTGTAAATCATGTTATAATTCACTGCTATTCTGTAAGATTTCTTGGCTGGCTGTAATTGTTGTCCACTTGATGAACATTAGTTGCCATTTGCTTGCTGGCGATGTAATAGGACTAGAAGTTACATATCATCAAAAGCATCATTTGCATCTTTTCATTCATGAAAGTTCAGTTAACCTGTTATTATAAACTGCTCAGAAATAATATATTTTCTAATTTTTTGCTTGCATTCAGTCTCTCTGGCAACAAAGGTTTGTGTGGTGTGCCATCTTTGCCAGGATGTCCAACATTTTGGGAGAATGGCACACTATCTTCTCGGGGCAAAATTGCCGTAGGCTTGTCATGTTTTCTTGTTTTATGTCTGATAGTGCTGATGGTATATATCTACATCAGGAAGAGAAGAAATGATTATGACTTTGGTCTACCTTCTGAACTAATGTGTAGGTATGATGTCAGTGAACTTCAACTTGTTGAAAGCGTTGGTTATTTCCTATATTACTCCCCCTGCGTATCTTGTTCTAGTTTCTTGGGGTTAAGTGCTGTATTTCATTTATTGGCATTTAACAGTGTAGTAGCTGCTCTTTTTTGCTTCGATTGTGCAGCCCAAACACCCATAAAGAGCTCCAGTTTTTGTCAATCATTGTTTATTTTATATATTTACTGGTACTGTGCATCATCTGGTATTATTCCATCTTCACCATATGCCAATATGTCCCAGTCATTCTTTCTAGTCTCTGTTTCTTCATGTCCAATATATGTTAAAGGCGGTAGAATAACCGTTTGCATGCATGCATTCTCTCACACACGTGCACACAAATACATTATATTGTATCATCTATTCATAAACATTTACTATTAGAACTTTCTGTTTGTCCGGAATATTATTAAAAGTTATACCCTAATATTCTTATTGCACGATACCAACCTAATGGTGCACTATGTGTGTTTAAAGCTCAATATAGTTGGTCCTTTCATTTCTCTTTTTGGTTTTTTCTGTGTGAACCATTTCATCTTTTACCGAGCTCATCCACACTTAGCTGATGATACCTTACTCGAATAATAGGAAACATGTTATTGGTATTTATTTTCTGTTAGTGAAGTAAAACATATATTGTCGATTTGATTAGTTCACTACAGTATTGTTGAAATTCTGCAATGATGCTTTTCTTTTCTGGGCAGCACTTAGGGCTGTGGTGCATTACTAGTTTCACAATTTCTTTCTAGTTATGATAATGACTCATTTTTTGTCTCTCAAACTTGGTTAACTGGCAGACGATGCAGCAATTTACCATTAATTTTCTTGGTATGGCTTTTGACATTTGTGTTGGATTCAGTCTCAATTTCACTTCTCTCAAATATTTTGTATTGTGCCTTGTGATACATGTTGGGATTTCTGAGATGATATATTATAATTAAAGCTGCTTAAAGGTCTTTATTTTAAATGAATATTGGTTTGTTTAAATCTTATATTCTCTTCTAATGTTGAGTTTGTTGTGTTGATATGGCTTTATTTTTGCAGCTTTAGCTGCCAAGAGAAACCAATATCAGAGGCAGAAATCCTTGATGGTTCTTGAGATGGGGAGTCAACATGCCAAGGGATTACATCCATTTTCTCCACAACAATGAAGTTTTGCTGGAAATCAAAGATTGCGATTTTAGTTCTTGTCCAGATCATACTCCAACACAGATTATTGAAAAGAATTCAATGTTCCATCAATAATACCAAGCTGATGTGCCAACACTGCCCCTGTAATAAAAGTTGCCTTATGGTGTTGGTTTTTCTCCCTCAACTTTTTCATCCCATCAAGGATCTTGGAAGCCACCACACATAGCCATGCTTTTGTGACACATTATTTCTTTACCCCACCAAAAGGGGGGCATAATGCCATGTTAATTCAAAAGCATTTATCAACTTTTGATGAATACATGATAGAGGGGGATTTCTAAATTGTGTGTAATTTGGTCCACAAATTAGTGCTCAAAATTTCATCGGATCTGTTGACTCCTGACACAGTATAGTGATTTATGTAGCTAAACAGCTGTGATAGGGGCCATAGTTGTACAATGAAATTTAGGATGACTTTTCATAGGTTTACTGTAGAAAATTCTATATCGGTCTTTTAGACCTTTTGGCTCTTTCATTTTCTGAAAATACAATTGCACACACTCCTGGTAATATTTTTGTTGACTTGGAACTTTCCTCAGTCAGTGACAATGAGATTACTGTGTGGCAAAGTAAAGTCAGAAAAGATGACCCCATAATTGATGGACTTGGAAAATTTGGCATGCATGATTGATCAAAGTGATCTGATGAAGACCCATGTGGGATTTCTTTTTATGGATCTAGAAGAGGCACAACCACCTCATTATATGTATATCTTCTCATATAATGAATTGATTTGCCATCAAATCTTCTTAATTCTACTATATATTACCTGTTGACTCTACCCACAAGATGTGATTGTATAAATATGAGTTTAACTATAACTTTTTTTTTTCAGAAGTTATACTGTTCATAAAAAAAATTGATGCATCAAAACATGACAATACTCATGACTACATCAATTGTTAATACTGTCAGAGACTTGTAACTCAACTGATACCAAACGCCTTTCTTAAGATTTTCTCAAATGTGAGGTTGAATTCGAACAGTCTGTAAAAACCATGTGAAAAGTGAAAACAAGGCAATACTCATGACTGTATCGATTGTTACTACTTTTAGGGTCTTATAACCCAACTGATACCAAACACTTTTTTTAAGATTTTCTCAAACGTAAATTCGAACCCTCTATAAAAATCATGATTGGTGTGTAAGTCACAAATAGACAAAAATTAGCACCATACATTGTTATTTTCCTCCCCTGCATGTGAATATTGACTCAAGTCTTCAATGAAATCATGCCATGACTATAGTGATACACGTTGGAATGAATGAAAAATAAATAAATGAAAATGGGAATTACTGAAATTATATCATTTTAAATCTTCTTTGGTAGTATTATTGTTTCTTATTTGAGGAAATGAATTGCCTCATCTTTGATGGAAAGGGAACAAGAAAAGTAATTAAATTCGTGCAAAGCAAAAAGCTCTCACACTGGTTTCCCCTTTTGCTTACTTAGTAGTAATCAATCCTACAAAGCATACACACCCTATGATAAATGATCCAATAACTTGTTAATTAACATCTGATCTCACTTAATCAACACAGTTAAGAATTTAAACCAGCTGGCTAAACATTATAAAAAGAAAGGCATCACATAATCATCCTCCAAGTCAATTATCTCATTCAAGTCATCCTTTATTAACCTTTCAGATCCGTCTTTGTTGGGAGGACACAGAGAGAGAGTGACAAACATATATATATAGATGTATATATATATAAATTGAAATGGTCCTAAAGGGTTGTTATAATAACAGATAATAGCTTTAGCAGAACAGAGTTTACCCTAAACCTAAGAAACGTGTGGAATACTTTCACTTCTCAGAGTCGAACAAGAAAAAAATCTGAATCAGAAGAAAGAGAGTTTTTGACTTTGACTCATACAAATGTACAAACCACAGAACAGAGCACCACCATGCAACTTGGTCTTTTCTTTTAATAATAATAATTATTATTATAATTATTATTTATTACTATTAAAAGTTGCAAGAATCCGCAATGATCATATCTAGGGAAGAGTTGGGGTAGCATCGATTGTGAAGAAAATGGTGGAAAGTCGCTTTAGGTGGTTTGGGTACGTTCAAAGAAGACAATTAGATGCGCCGGTTAGGAGAGTAGATCAAATGGTGTGGAGTCCTCCCAAAAGAGGGAGAGGGAGACCAAAGAGAACTCTTGACGAAGTTATTCAACGAAATCTTCGGATCAATAATTTATCACAAAACATGGTTATTGATAGAGCATATTGACGTCATGAGATCCATGTAGCCGACCCCATATAATGGGATAAATGCGTTGTTGTTGTACTATTAAAAGTTGCAAAATGACTTCCGCAATACCCTCACAAGCTTCATCTGCACTACAACCACAGTGTATGACTTTTGAGACCCAACCAGGCCATTATTAATTGTCCTTTCTCCCAAAGCATTTTATCTTTGATTTGACTCAGATATATACATTTAATTCTATCATTTTCATCAAGAAAAATTATCCCTCAAATCCCTCAAATTCTCTAGTCTTCCTTGGAAAGTTCTCTTTTACTTTTCCAAGAGGATACCCATTCGAGCCATTAAAATTCTATCTACATTGTTTTTATGTTTAGTCTTATGATCCAATTTGTTGGGCAGAGATAATGTTTATTTTGAAACATGTTAAAACATAGTAGTAATTTATAATAGGATTTAAGGAATATTTTTTAAAAAAATATTTTGAAGTGAATAAAACATAAAATGAAACTAAAGTTAGACTCCCTATTTTCAGTCATTGGTTTTTAGTTCGTTGATTTTGATCTCAACATGCCAGCAGCACCATTTATGAGACTGAGACCTAATCCCAATATTTAATCAAAAGTGCAGTCAACAAATTCATGCTATGTAAATAGAATTATGTGTTATGTTAAGAGTTAATTATATTATTTCTCTGCACTATGAGCTGGCTTAATTGTGTGACACGGCTTTTATTAACATGTTGGAGCAAATAATATCTTCCTTGACACAAGATTTTGAGCATAACTGTATTCGAATGTGACAGAAATTATACACACATATAAATATATATTAAATGTAATAATAAATATGTAAATCATGTACTAAGATATGTTTAAAATAACAGGCAAAAGATTCCCATAGAAGGGCATGGCCTAGTATCGCTAACTGCTTAGGTGGTGGTCGAAATTTTTCTATTTTCATTTTTTTTTTCAAAAATTGAAATCATATAAGAGTTGATTATCTACTTTTATGTGGTTATGAGGTGTCCACATATGTCTTTTTGAAGCATGTGATGTAATTCAACTACATCATCGAATAATGTTTAAATTATTTCAAACTAGGCTGATTAGTTAAACAAATAAATTTTTTTGTCAATGAAATAACCAATATTTATTCGTATATTCACTATCAAGTGGGCTTATTGTATAAATTATTTTCAGCATGTTTGCCTTGACTTATTTCCAAGAAATAAGTACTTATTTTATTGGTAGCTTATTTTATATTATTGTTTCGGTTTATTGTTAATCTGACTTATAAATAACTTATAACTTATAAGTTAAAATAAGCTATAAGCTGTACATAACAGCTTATTTTTACTTATAAGTCACTTATAAGGTGGGGCCCACAAATTCTGACTTATTTTTCACATCTAATCACAACTAACCCAAACATATACAATCTTACTTATGGAAAATAAGTCACTGATAAGTCATTTTTTTCACAGCTGACCCAAACATAAATCTCATTACATAATCTGACTTATTTTCAATCTAACTTATATATAAATCACTTTTTCATAAATCAATCCAAACACACCACACCCTTTCTTAACTATTGATTTGCATGAAGAGCAACATTTTTCCCACACATAACTCTATGAACAATATAATTTGAACTTGAAATTAAACAGAAAATAAAACTAAATAGTCCCCATTTAATAATTATGTTTGACGAAGAAAAGAAATGGAATTTTGATGACACTTTTTGTATCATTTTATATTTTTTTTCTTCTTAACATTCTAGATGACTTAGATATAAAACAAATTCATGAATTAAAATTTGTAAAAAAAGTAAAAGACACAACAAATTTCAAATATCATTACTTAATTTGAATTGTGCCTAAGAAATGGGCAAAAGGACAAAGACATTGACCTCGTTGACCTCGTTATCCGCAACCACCAAAAGTCTTCTTCAATTTATGTCTCCAGTTTCTTCCCTTAAAGTTACTTCAATCTCATCCATATAATAATTATTGCCCAGATATTTTCATGCAAGTGTGTTTAATTATACATACTATATTATTTATTAATCAATATTTATATAATGATTATAAGTTTGTGATTCATTATATTCATTATTTAAAATCACATGATTTTATAAATTTTATGTGATACTCCGATCCCCATTATAATATGACATTTCCTAGAATAAATTCATAGTCTCTAATACAAGTTAATTACATTTTTTTTTTTACCTTTTCTAATACAAGTTACTTAGAAGATTATTAATTGACATTTTTCAATTTTATTCTTGTTGCAAATTAATAAAAGAAAGATTTAATTCTAATCCAATGTTCTTATATAGTTCCCCAAGTTTTGTGTTTTCTCTCACTTCTTCCCTTGAATTCTGTAAAGAGAAGGTTGATTTTTTTTTATTTGAAAACTTGAAAATGACTTGTAATACAGACTAAATGGAGTATACTTTTTTTTTTTTAACAAAAATCGTAAAGAAATAAGAATTATATTAGACTCTGAATTATTAAAATTCCAACTTGAATAAGCCTAAAAAGAAAAGACAAATATTCTAAAAAGTGTTTTTAGCATTCAACCATAGTTGTGGTGAATTTATACAAACAATGGAACTCAAAATAAGAACAACAATAAAGTTAATAAATGAAGGGATGAGTGGTGCTAATTAAGGGGAAGCATATATGTTTTTATTAGTTTGAAGTACAAATTTGTTGTGTGAATGAAAAGAGACAAAGAAAGAGACAAGAAGAAGTCATGATGATAATATTAGTATTTCTTGGTTTGTGAAGATGTAATGTGGTGGGTGATATATGTAATGGTGGCCAGCTAGGGCACCATCCACTTGTCACAAAATTTAATTTAAATGTAATTATAAGTACCATGTATGTGATCACACCACCCCTTTATGCGTGCCATGTCGGCAACATAACTTCAGGGCCTCCCTCCATATTTTTCTAGTCCCCCACTTGGATTTTCCTCTTTTCCTATACTCCACACCTCACTCCTTACAAAACTTATTCACACTTGTTCATAGAAGGACCAAATCAAATCGAATGATCCAACCAGTTGAATTGTTGATCAAACTTACTAACAAGTTGATTTGAAAAAAAAATAGTTTTTGTAGGTAAAACGAGTTGGACAGGAGCTGAACTTGTCGTTAAGTTAAAACTTAGAATTAGATTATTCATAATTAAATTTATACTCCCTCCAGTCCTAATCATAAGATCACTTTAACTTTTTTTTGGAAAAATTAAGGATGTAAAATTAATCACTTTAAATTGTTTCTAGTTAATTTTTTTCCTCAAAACTAATTTATTCCACTTATAACTATCCTATAATCTAATTAAATGTGACATATGTTATAATTTAGTGGTCTAATTTTCTTCCTTAACTTCCACAAAAAAAAAATCAAAATGATCTTATATTTAGGAC
Organism: Mimosa bimucronata; assembly: GCA_037074515.1. NCBI lineage: Eukaryota > Viridiplantae > Streptophyta > Magnoliopsida > Fabales > Fabaceae > Mimosa > Mimosa bimucronata. Next base: position 27,099,973 of record CM073445.1, on the reverse strand, counting down.
CGGAGGGAGTATTATTTATGACTTATACAATTTATTTGAGCTCATAATTTATGTTTTTATATAGTTACTTGGTCATTTAAGCGTTGCAAGTAAAGTATGAATAAATATTAGTAACTTAAAGCATTGTGAAACTTTTAAGTGAAATAATCCTTACACTATTTGTCATACATGTACATACAAGTGTTTGATTTGTTCATCTCTACATGATTTATTTTTCATGTAGAGAATTTAAATCTCAATTTTGCTAAAATATTACGAAATCCTTTGACGCGGTCAACATTTTTCATAACATGGTTATATACTTATATGTACATTATATGATAATATTTCAGAATAGTACTAAAACTACTCTGGAATAACATTCAAGTTTCATCAAATTCAAGCAACAATTTTGATTCTGAAAGAGGCTTTTTTGAAGGTATTGAATTGTTATATTAACCAAGTCTTAGATTTGATGTAATAATATATATAAGATGAATTAGCATGCCAAACTAATTTTACAACCTCAAATATATTCCAATGTGAAGGAAACCTGTCAACATCACACTTTGAACCAATAAAATTTTTTCCCTATGAGCCCAAAAAACAAGAACAAACATTTCTAAAAGGAAAAGAATTTACTAACAAAGAATGTAGACCTCAAAAAATATAAATTTCTTGCAAAATTAATCCAATTGTAAGTTAATTCATTATTTAAACAAGGTTAATAAGAAAAGAAATTTTTTTTATAAATTAATAGATTTATAAAAAAAATCAAAGTCCAAGGTGACTATGACCAACAAAAATGATAAGAAAGGGCCATATGTAATTTTGAAGAAATTGGGGGCAAATTAATGCAAATTTTACGAGTATGGGAGAGAAGAAGCACATGCTGTTTGCTTGACATGACCACCTTGAGCCAATAGTATTAGTTATGTGGCACACAGGGGTATGGTGGGCCCCACGGCGCCCTACTTGACACAAAAGATCAGATTAGTTTTTATCATAATCATTAATGTTAACAAATGCCCTATAAATAATACGAAAATTAGAATAAGAAAAAAAAAAGGAAAAAAGTAGTCAAGTTGGGGCGAAAGAAGAATCGTATGGGATGGGAATGAAGGTTGCTTAGTCAACAAAAGCAACTTAAAGTTAGGGTTACACTTAGATTCCATAGAAGAACATGCCCATTTATTTATTTATTTGATATTATTGTTATTATTATTATTAAATTTAGATGTAGGGATTTTTTTATTTTTTTATTTTTGCCAGAAGATGTAGGGTTTATTTGTGCCTAATAGTACAAATGACTTCCGTGAGGTGAGGCTATCAGCTTTTATGATCACCTGATTACTATTGGTTGCTTTCTTCCTTTCTTCATTATTCCAGCTGTACCTATTGTTTTCCAACTTCTCATTGGTTTGGACTTCCAACTCCCAAACTTTCATTAAAACCAAACAGAAAAATATTACTCTACTTTATAACTAAATCCATTTATATTAATGTGAATATATCTATCCTTATCTGATCATATTTATAAAACGGAGAAATAATTTTTTTTGTTTTATTTATAAGTCATATTATTAAATTTTTTATGTCAATCATTTGGTTATTAGTATTAAATTTATTCTTATAGGGTATAAAGTATATTAAATATAGATAAAATTAAAAAGTTTTTCAATTTTAAGATAAAAATAATGAAATTTTATGCTTTCATTAATTTGTTTGAAATATAATGAATGTAATTTATAAATAGGATGAGCTGATTTTATATGCAAGTTGTTTTAAACATATTCATCAAAATCAAAATATGTTAGCTCAAATGTATAAGAAAATACATTAGTAAATATATAATAAAATTAACTTAACATTGGATTGCTTTTAATTTCTTCCCCTAAAAATCTGTCAATAAAATACTTTCATGTGGCATTGAAATGTGATTAGAAAAACATTTCTTATTAAAAGCTTTGTAACCTAATGATATGATATGTTCATAGAATATTGTAAGTTCGATCTTGATTATAACATCAAGTCTTTTATCGTGTGACCCTTTAAATAAAAAAGAATGACATTTCTTAAGTAACTTGTTTAATATTATATAAAACGACAAAAAATGACTTGTATTAAAGGCAGGACTTCTTCACCTAAGAATTACTCACCCCAGTCATATTTCTAAGAGCTCGAAATTTGAATTGTTTTGGTTCAAAATATAAGAGCTCGCATTGGAATCTGTCATCATTTAATGTCATTTTTCCTATTTTACCCCTATTTATTAACACTCTATTTCATAGTATTCATTAATAATCCTACTTACATTTCTCTCTCTTGTCTCATCATAAAATAAGGGTAATATTGAAAAAACAATTATTTTTCAAACATATTTATAGCCCCCAACTAATTTTTATATGTTTTCTTAAGAAGCTTTATTTGTCGACTGAGTTCTTATAAATAGGACCAGAGGAAGTACAATGTTACTTCTTGTCCAAAATATAAAATTTATTAAAAATATGAAGCTTATGAATCACAGGCTGGCAATTTAATTCAGTGATGAAACATGTTGATTAGGATACAGAAAGTTTATTATAGCAGTAATTTTAGTGAGAAATATATGTGGAGCAGAATAAAATGATTACAACAGAAGAAAAAAATTCCTACTTTTTTAGTCCCTTTGATTATTCCTTTTTTTCCAACCAGACTGCCATTAATATTCTGGTTCTTGCTAAATAGGGTATTACTACTTCTCCACAATAATGACCTCTATCTTCCTCTTAACCACTGATCTCTCTCTCCCCCCCCCCCCCCCCCCCTCTCTGCGCGATAAACTAACCACTGATCTCTCTACTGTCTCTTTCTTCTAGAAATAGCATTTTATTTGAAAATCCAACAATAATTTAAATTATAAATATAATTATTTGTTTATTATGCTGTTACATTGATTTTTTAACAAAATAATTCTAGTTAACTTATGCTTATAAATAATTTTTGTTTAATTTTTGAAGCAGTGTTAGTTTTATGGTGATTTTTTTTAAATTTTTTTAATTAAAATACAGTGTAAGGATAAGTTGGTATAGTTAATAAAAATATAAAATAAATTAATTGGAGCTTTTATGAGTTGGAGAACTTCTATAAGCCTCATGATTCTTAGATACCACCACGTGGTTTGACGCGCAAAGCATGGTCATTGTCTACGTCCTAGAATATATATCTCGCCCACGTCAACACTCTTTTTTTTATTATCCATAAGGTATTTTTAACTTACTTTATTGGCATAAAACATTATTAAATTTAAATCTCATTAATTTAATTTTTAAACTTTACCCCCATAAAGATAATGAATGGAATGAGCTATTTTTCCATTGAAATATTTAATAACTTTACAAACTTATTCCTATTTAATATATATACATTTTAATGAATATTAAAAAAAATAATGGTATATAAAAAAAATGAATTATGAGAAAAATTATACATCTATATAATAATTCTTTAATAGCTAAGAATTTAGGTGAGTCTAGTCCTCAAAACCCACCAAGAGTCGAACTAAAAACTTATATAAATGCTTTTTTTTACCAGCTGAATCTAGAGCTGGTAATTCGGGCTGGCCCTTTTAGGCTCTTATCTTTTGAAGGCCGGGTTTTAATTTTTGAGGCTTTCAGAAGGGAATTGGGCTTTTCAGGCCGCCAGTCTCGTATTTTTTTAAAAAAATAATAAAAACCTTAAATATAAATGTCACTCATATCCCTTCTCCCCTGAGCCTTAAATATAAATATATGATTGGAATTGAATTATAACTTTATGGCTCAACAGTCTTTTTAAAGAAAGGAATATATGTTGGGCTGAAACTATTGGGTGGAAGTTTTGCTCATATCTAATACAATTTTTTGGCTAACTATTGATTAACCTTATTTTTATGTTGCATGTTTTTTTTTCATATCTCCTAATTCATGTTATATATCACAATTACTCGCCTTTTACACCTGCAACCACTCCTTGTTAAGTCTTTTATCTTCATCATGGTTAACTTATATCGAATACTCTATATTTATTAGTTGGATTTATTCATTTTCATTGCGTTGTTTCTTTTATTTTTTTTCAAAATTCGTTCCACGCAATTGCTTTTTCCCTGAAGGTATTCATTAAACATTTAACCTAAATTGTTCTAAACATTATTGCTTACCATGCACAGACTATTTTGGTGTTACAATTAATATGTTATGTTAGTACATATGAATTACTGAGAAATAAATTGTCAGTAGTGGCTCTTAAAAATTCGTACCAATTTTGTCATGTTTTATTTTTTGTAGTCCTTTATTTTTATATTACCATGTTAATTACTATTGGTGATGGTGGTCCCAATGTTGTTTCTTAGTATTTAATATGGTTGCTTAATTTATTTTGTGTGATTTATTTAAAAATATGGACAACATTTATTGGTGTTTGTTGCTTGTTGGTGTTTGTATTGTAACTTAAAATTGATACTTGTGTTGATGATAATAAGGATTTTATTGCTTTAATTTTTTCTATGAAAAAATATTAAAAAATGGTGTATCAACGCTAATCGGGCTGGGCCGGCCCTGAGCCCTACCATTCGAGGGCCGGACTTTGAAAAATAGGGATATTTACACTACCCGGGTTTTTTGGGTCAGCCCTTTTAAAGCCCTGACCCTTGAAGGGCCGGCCTTGATTACCAGCTCTGCCTGAATCAACTTTTGTTGATTATATTAACACGAGAATTTTGTAATTTTTTAATAAGGGTATTTATCATAATGAGTTATTGAAAACAAACAATTTACTTATAAAATGTGGGTAATGTTGGGATTTAAAATGTCTACTTTCTCCTTCATTTTTAAATATAAAATCTAGTTGAATTTGTTGGAAAATCCAAAAAAATTAAATAAGTTATTTATAAATTGATTTGCTTGAAAATGTTCTCTAAACTAGTTTTTTACTTATAAAATAACATATAATCTAATAATATATAAAACATATTATGACTAAGCGGCTTATTTAACTTCATTAATCTCTCATAAAAAGTCAAGTATATCTTATATTTAGGAAAGAAGGAAGTAGCTATAATGGGTGTATGAGTGAAATTAAGGATTTAAAAATCCAAGTGTATAAATTAAAATTAAAAAATGGAGTTTTCTTTATTCTAGACTATAGTGTGTGTGAACAGAAGATTGAAAATTAAAAGATGGGAGGAGGGAGGAAGCAAAAGAGAATACAAATAGAATTGCGTGAGAAGAATGGATGCGTGAAGTGGACGCACAAGAAACTTCCACAACATCGACAAACAACAAATACAAATATCTCATCTTAATCATCATTCAATTTTTATTTTTTCCCTCATATGTTTCTGTTCCTCTTTCTTCTTCCTCTCTCATCATTATCGATCACTCTTCATCATATCATATCATTTTTTAATTAATTAATTTCTCCAATTAGATCGACCATGCATGCGTTAGTTATTGTAATTATTAATCATGTGGTTATGGTCAAAAAAATTATTAATCATGTGGTGTGAAATTGTGAATCACAAAAAGAGCCAACCTCAGCACCTTAAATTGACCAATTGAATACAAATACTAAAGCTTGCACTTGATTATATGCCCATTATCTGTTTAACTTCACCTTTTAATTACATTATCTTCCATCATCTTTATGATCTTCTGAGATAACTAAGAATCTTTTTCTGTTTATATGTTCATCTCAATCTATAATTACATAGCATTTGATACTACTAGCTAGCTTTTTTTTCTTAAAAAAAATATTCATTACAAAACATTTCATTAAATTAATTCACACAAAATTTCATTTTCATTTTTGAATTTTATAAAGTGTTTTTTTTAATTAACTCACACAAAATTTCATTTTCATTTTTGAATTTTATAAAGTGTTTTTTTTCTGTCATCTATTCTTAACATTATTAATTTCTTTAAAAGAATGTTGACGAAATATTCACAAATACAAATGTATTCATTATAAATTGTGAAAATAACTGTGCTTGCTAAAACAAAAAACTGTCCATTGATGCTATTGCAGTCTTAGTGTTAATATTTCTGAAAGATATTTATAAAATTAAGGGATCAAACCAAAATTTTTTTGCACAACATTAGAAGCCCAAATGCTTTTTTTTTTTTAAATTAAATATGTCACTTTCTGTGTGAATTAAGAAGTGGTGATATGAAATGTAAATTAGGAAATGGTGACACAGATCCAATGGTAAAGAAGGGTCAACAAAAGTGTGATGGAACAAATGCTTCTATCCTCTTTAAGCCAATAGAATCAGAAAAAGAAAAAAAAATCACGCTTAAACAAATTAAAGATGTAAAGTTATCTCCTGATGATGATGTGATCCTATATAATTCACATTAGACCCAAAATCCAATTTTAAAAATATTAACTCCTAATTAATTATTTATTAAGTACACAATATTGTCAAAGTTTAATCTATCTTTTTGTACAATATTGTGTACATATGGGCTATATTATAAATTATGTTTCGGTATTTTTAAATAATTCCAATAATCTCTCATACCAAAAAGCATAAAAATTAAATATTCATGGCTGCTGTATGGGATTCTATCCCAAACCGTGTAGCATATTTGTTCTTTCAGTGTGTATGACGTGGCACTTTTATTTGGCACGTGGTGGTGCCAACGGTGGATGACACATGGCATTGTCATCTTAAGCCATTAAACTAAGTCACCACTCATCACTCATCACCAACTAGAAAAGCCAAAAACCTTATGTAAGCACAAGAACATAAGGCGAATCAAAAGTATTCTTTTTATAAATATACTTTATTCTAACTTTAGTCTTCAAAGCAGCAACTAGTTTGTTTCAGCGACAATTCAGATCAACTTATATCAAATGATTTAATGTGATAAGAATTGAATACCATTAAATATAAGAGGAGTTTTATTTTGTAAAACATAAAAGTAATTATTTGAGGTAAAATCAAATTGAGAATTATCGAGTCCGGATTATTATCTCACTGAAATACTATATTTTTTCCAACCACTTAAATATATCATTCACTCTCTAATCATTTCACCATCTTGGAATTTGGCTTGATTGAGAAAGGGATAAGGTCAATAGAGTACCTCCAATGCCTTTTGAGATTAATTAAAATTCATTTGTCAAAAAGTTATAAATGCATTTTATTTGCGTTCACATTATGAACCAAGAAATATTTTAATTAAAACAATATTTATCCGCCCGTGTGGTTTAAGATATTGAAAGCAACATGGGAATTACTAATTTATTAGTAATAATAGTAATGATAAATCTGATAGGTGAATCACATGTTGGTGAACCAATTTTAAGGAGCTATATCGCTTTGAAACCCATTAATTTAATTTATTTTTGTGAAGATGATAAAGATGATTAAAGAGAGGAAATTAAAAAAGGCATGTGACTAGAAGTGCACCAAATAGTGATAAGTCTATATCTGGTAATGAATTAAAGGTCTGTAAACCATAGTTACTTTATCTAGTTAATTAATTAGTTAATTAGGGTGTCATTTGTGAACAGAGTTTTAGACCTAACTTTGGTCAGCCAACTGTTTGAGAGAACACATAGTTGAAACATGCTTGCGAAGCCAAGAATGAGATATTATAATATTCTTATTTATGTGATTAATTTAATTAATCAGCCAATTGATAAAAGTTAGATGAGATCAAAAAAGTGTTGGATTTCTAATGCACGCTTCATTTTTATCAGATTTGATGACGTGTACATTGATTATTATATTTAGCAGCCCTAAAAGGGGTAAGCCGACAATTGATCTAAATAAAATAAAATATATAGCATATCGGTAATTAAAAAATAAAAAAGAAATCATAACTAGGCCATATGCCTTTTTGTGGTATTGAATAAAGCAAAAACAAGAAGATATATATCACTCTCTTCCTTATTATAAGTCTAATTATCACAAATTTTTTATTGCTAAATATAAGTCCACTTTGGGATCAATTAATGCTATTGTGACTAATTTACCCCTGTGTTGAAAATAGGAAAGATGAGAGAGAATTGTTATAATGTATAAAATATTATTTTAACACATATTCTTAAATAAGGGTAAAATTGGAAAAATAAGATATATTTAATACTGTAACTTTCACTTCTTAGTATGTGAGAAGTAGTTAGGGTGGACTTATAATAAGAAATAGAGTGGTACTTAAAATGAGGAAAGGTTGTGACTTTTTCTCCACGCTGGTAACACTATATATGGAAAAATCCAAGAAATTCCAAGTCATAAAATTTGTTTTTATCATGTCAATTTCAAATCGTAGTGGATAATTAGAATTAATAATGAGAGAGGAAACTGTTTATGTGAAGAATTAATTTAATTAGAAACAAAGCTATGGAACTAATTCCTGTGTGGACACAAGATTCTTGCATCTTTATATTTTATTGGATATATGATGATGTAAATGATACCATATTAAATTATTTTTAAGATTTTTTGTTATCTTTCATGTGCAGTATAAATTTTGAAGATCTTTATTTCATTATATGAGAATGCGAAGCCAAACTTCAATCCAATGCTTTCCCAATATAATTATTTATATATATATATATATATATGTGTGTGTGTATATATATATATCATGAAATTTAATTATGATTATATTTTCATGTTTAATTCCAATGCTCTCATGATCTGTTTTTTTTTTTTTGGGGGGGGGGGGGGGGGGATTCTCTACTAATGGTTACTAGCTAGGCAATTAGTTGGTTCACAGGAGTATGTAACGTCAGATAGTGAGAATTTCAAAGAGATATTTTGATTTGGACTCGAAGAAACATAAACAAACATGATTAACATATGATTAAGAGTTTTTAAATAAAAGCCTAATTGATCATGATTAATAAATGATTAAAAGATTTGAGGATATTTTTCTCAGTTATCTCATGCAAGGTGATAGTAGTACTTCCTATACACACAGGCAAAAAATAAATGCGCCCAGCGGCACAAGTGAAATCATCACCATATATTTAACCCACCTGGTGCATTGTTTCAGTTGCTAAACAGTCTTCTTGTAAATGGGTGGAGGGTTCTGTTTTTCAATTGGCGGGTTGATATAGTACTATTCAATTTTCAATTACATAAATACTACTCCCTTCGATCCATATTATACAAGGTAATCAATCATTTTACATAAACTAAGGAAATATAGTGGTGGAGTCATTTATTATGAGCAAAATTAATGTGATTTTCCAATTTTATCCTTATATCATTTATTATCAATCAACACTTTCTTTCCTCTTTATATTTAATATACAAAGACAAAATTAAAATTAAATATTAATGTAGTTTACTTTATTATTGTTGAGGAAACATCAATGTGTGTAATTTAAGAGGTGAAATAGAAAAAAGTTCAAAATAAATCATACATTTTGGATTAAGATCAATTCCCCTAATCATTAAGGACCGAGGGGAGTATAATATAAAGGAAATTGTTAAGATACACATTTCTCATAAAAACATCAACTCAGAAAGGTGTAATTTTGTCTCAAAAGCAACAAAAATGTATAGATTTTATCCATTATACTATTGAAAAAGTTAACAGTCAACATCAATTGATTAACAATTAACGCCAATTTTTCAATTATTAAGACAAAATTTCTCTTTTCTTAACACTTGTGAGATAAAAGTAACTGCTTCTCAAATAAATTCTTAATACCCAACACTAGCAGTTATTACTTATTACCAAGGGAAGAGAATTATACTCTTATCCCTCAAGAAGAAGGAGTGATTTAATAAATGAAAGAGGAAGGGGTGCATGAAAAGTAAGAGGGAGAATAGGAAGAGAGAATCAAAGCCTTTGAATAAAAAAATAGGAATATGTCAGTAAGGCTAAAAGACAGCACATTTGGTTCACGTTCCCACTTGGTAGGAGACTGGGAGTAGACATTTCTGAAAGGACAACCTTTCCGTATCCTTCTACTGCCCCCATCCTCTTCCCTCTACTCTTCCCCCTCAATTCACCTTTCATTCAATGCTCTCCTCTTTATTTCCCCCTATTTTAAAAAATATTACCTTATTCGTTATAAATCATGTACATAGTACGTACACATGTAATGTTTATGTGCTCATAATTTTCTATTATTGGAGATTTTGAGATTCGTCATTTTGATTCTCTGTCTATAAAGAAAAGGACAAAAAAGTCAAATTATGTCACTTGAAGAATGCAATGAAGAAAGGTGAAGACTTAAAAATACTTTAGATTTCGGATTGTTTGGGATAGTGCAAGAAAGCCTCATAAACTAGCTGGGATAAAAAAAGCTAGTCGTTTGAAAACATAATGTTTGACATGGCTCTTAGGAGACTGAATTTTCACTCAAAAGTTATTTGAATGTTGAATTAATTTTTTTTATGGATTGTTCCTTTTGATTTTTCTTTGTATTTGAACATTTTGAAATTGATTTTTCAATGCATCGTCAAAAAAATTTTATATCAAACTGACTCTTTTTGTATAAAAGTCTATCCAAATATCAATTATAAATAACTAATTACATTATATTCAAATTAAACTTAATTTTGCTAACATTAATCCAAGCAAAATAAACAACTATGAATTTAGAATATTTAATGAGAAATGATATTTATAAAACAGTGCCTTTTATGAGGCACTGTATTTTAGGAACCATGTTTTGCGAGAATTTTAGCTATATGATCTCATGGAATCTAAAAAATTGAGACACTGAATGGTATGTGGTTAGACACAATTAATTATGAGAGGAAATAAAGTACAGAGCAATGGATGATGATGGGTCTAAAATAAAAATTAAGAAAAAGAGAGATAGGTATGTAAACAAGAATGAACAAAATGCAAAACTAGGAAAATGTGGCAACGTTGAGTGACTGAGTGTAAGGCAACAGAAACAAAATAATTATTGGGGTGAAGTATGCGTGTGAGAAATAATTGAGGTAAGTGTGGATTTATCCGAATTCTTTGGGTGGTAACTATAATTGAAAAACTTTGGTGGGAATCTATCTGTCAATTTCTCTCTCTATCTGTATCCCTATCTCTTTGGGTGGGTCCCACCCAAAACCAAAACGCAAAACCAATAACCCACCGTCTTCCAGACCTCGGTTTTGATCCACTTGTCCCTGTGGGGTCCTTCCAAGGCTCAGGACTTTCCGTACACTATATCCTCCATTGATAAGTTAATCACAATAATTATATTATTGTTACTATTTTTTGATGGATATTGATATTGTCATTCGATTCATATTGTAACCAACCAATTAGTGCTATTCATTTAAATGAGAAAATTATTATGAGCCATTGGATAGTTCTGTCAACCACTCGTTTTAAAAAGTAAACCGATGTGAGATTTTGACTTAGTCATCAAGTAGCTAATTGAGCACAATTTTTTTTTATTAAACACATGTATTCTTTTATTGGAGACAATAATGTTTGAAGCAATATCATATACTCAAAGTAGGCACATCCTCTAATGATAATATGAACTTTGGTTTATTACATTGTGAGCCAATCAGATCCAATTTTGATGGATTCTCACCACAACTTTAATGTTCATATGGTTGAGATAATCTTTTGGGATGTATAAAAAAAATAACTAACCATAGATAGCTAGCAAGCTAGTTATTTCTTATCAAAACTGATAATAGCAAGTTTATGGGTCCAAATAATTGTCCATCTAAGTGATAATAGTCTCAATAAATAAAGTCTTGAATTAGAGGAGTACCACTCACTCTATTTCTTATTATAAGTCCACTCTAACTACTTATCACATACCAAGAAGTGGAAGTTATAGCATTAAATATATCCTACTTTTCTAACTTTGCCCTTATTTAATAATAGGTGTTAAAATAATATTTTATACATTACCCTTCTATCTCATCTTCCCTATTTCCAATATAGGGGTAAAATAGTCACAGTAGCATTAATTGATCCCAAAGTGGACTTATATTTTGGAACAAAAAAATTGTGGTAGTTGGACTTATAATAAGGAACAGAGTGATACTTAATTTGAATGGAATCAACATATGTAATATCATATATATATTTTTGGAGAGAGACATCACAATGGTTGTGATCTGAATCTGTATCAAATATAATATCCAAATAAGCCATTGTTACATATAAAGTAGTAGTAATAAGCTTGGTTTTAGGGTTCAATTTGTACTGAGAAAAAGAATGCATGGAACAGAAATGAAACTCCCTGGTTTTATTGAATTATTATGAAATGGATGGGTTCCTACTTGGTAAAATTAATTACAAGTTCTGTGTAAATAGCTTAATTAAAATGAGACTTCATAAAATCACATAATTAATCTCAGGTTCCACAAAGCTGTTATCGCTAGTTCATTAAGTTGTTATTGGCATATCAAAAGTTGTTACTGAACAAGAGTTAAAAAGTTGTGATCGTCATACCAAAAAGTTGATATCGCCTGGTCAAAAATTGTTATTTGCTGTTAATTTAATTATGGGTCAATAATAACTTTTGACCAGACGTAACAACTGTCTGGTATGTCGATAACAACTTAATGAACATGACCTGTAATTAATTTTCCCTTCTTACTTCTTTGTTTTGTTTCATTCGAAGTGGAAACCAAAACAATAACAAAATAATTATATATCGCACCTTAAATTTATGAAAAAATAACGGCACATGTTTACAGAGATAATGGATCGAAGCAGTTGTTTTAATTAAGTGTATAATAATGATAATTAATGATCTTGAGGGGGGGGGGGGGATCTGGTGCAAGAGAATCATGAATGAATGTGAAAACTAGGGATGAACCTGGACAATAAGACACACTAAAACTAGGGAAGGAAGAAGCCAAATAATAAAAGAGGGAATATAATTATTTTTATTGGGGATTGAGATTTTTCTTGGTTCAAATCCTATCCATGGCTATATATATCTAGTATATATGTGTAGACCCCACAAAGGTATCCAGCTGGAATTAAAATCTTATTTGTTTCTATTTTTTCACCTTTAGCTTTTCCCATAATGTTTATCAGAAATCCTATTGGTCTATTAAAAGCATGCTACAACTAATAGACAAGATCCTGATGAGCAAGGTAGCAGCAGAAACAGATAAGATGTATATATAGATTTGGGATTTAAACAAATATTTTAGGAATGAAAAGAAAAGAAAAGAAAAGAAAAGGTTAATAATAATGATGAGAGAGGAGGGAGTTGAGGAAATAGCAGCAAAGTTCAGGGGGGATGAACTTGAGTGAAGGAAGGTCCACTCCTCTCATGTGATTCCCATCAACTTGGGCCCTACCCCACATACACCCCCCACATCTCTCACATACTCTCTCTCACTCCCTCCATCCCGCCCTTTATTTTGCTATTTAAAAAATTCAACTAAATACCATTTATTACTCGTGATATATAAAAAACTTGGTTATTTAAGTTGGTTAAAATGATACATGTTTTTCAAAGATTTTAATCATCTTTACTAATTTATTTCTCCTATCTTTTACTTGATTTTTGTTGTGGGAATATCATGAAGAGTAATATCGGGAGAAATTAACAAGAATTATATACAAGTCTTATATTTAATACCAAAATTAATTCGTCGAATATGTCATATATTAATGGCTTAAAGGAGCATACAATTAAGACCAAAATATATTGATAACCCCTATCTTTAATCACTCTAAATCCCACGTAAGAAATATGGTGATTGAAAAGTCATGATAACAAACGAATAGAACTCTTGTCATTTCTTATGCAAGAAGTTTTCATTACATACTACTCAATTATTGTTGTGTTCATATCGTATGAGAGTTATACATAGAACCCCGTCTTTAAAACAAATCCAAGATGAATCCAAGGAGGCATGTAATACGTATTAAGGTAGTGATAGCTCTATTATTGTAGGATGCTTCCTAAAAATGTTCTTCTTGATGTTTTTTTATAAGACATTTATTAGTCCTGAGGGGTATTAAATATATATTTTTTATTTTAAATGCTATTGGTTTAGATGGATTGACTGTCAGTAGGTTGTTTTAGTTTAACAAACAATTTTGTATTTGAGTTTTGGGTATGCATTCGCAATAATTAGTTACTTTGAGGAAGTGGGATTTCTCTATTATACTTATACATTCACTCTGATCAAATTAATCAATTATTGGCATGTAGTGCAAGATATTGGTGAGAAATAAAAATATTTTAAATTTTATGAGAAATTTAAGATTCTCTCGTGACTTAATATAAGACATAGATAATCTTTTTTTGGAAAATACTATAAAAACCGAATAAATTATTTCAAAATTGATTTATCTGAATTTGTTGTCCAAACTAATCGATTTGACTTATAAACTAATACATAATCTAACAATATAGCACATATGTTATAATTAAATAGCTTATTTTGCTTCCTAAATATCTTAAAAAAAAACTAACTAAATCATATATTAAAGACCGGATTGAGTACTTTTAATTATTTTTATAAATAGGTGTAATGAGATATAAGTTATATAAGCTAGAAAGGCATTTAAATTAACATGTGAGAATAGGGTATGCCAGTCATACGGTGTGGTGACCCAACCTAATGAATCCTAGTTGATTAAAGTACATATAGCATAATGAAAGAGCGAAAGGAGGTAGTGTTGGTTGTTAATGATGTTAAATTAAAATAGCGTGCATATTGATTGTTGCCACGAAAGGAGCGGAGACAGATAGAGAGAGAGAGGCATGAATCTTCTAGGCTACTTCCTTCCTTCTTAACGGTTGATACCCTCCATCCTCATTTGATAATATGCCTACTCATAACAGAGAAAGTTGAACATATTTAGTTGGTCAAAACAGTTTAAATTTAATGTTATACGTACCATTAAATGAGATCTAGATTGTCTACATACTCATCTGGTCCTATTTATAAGTCACTTCCACCATATTTCACACAGACCAAGGAAAGCCTTAAAACTCATTAACTTTCCACTAAAATCCAACAAATTTACAACTTTACCCATATTAAATATCCACTATACCACATGAAAATAAAGTCAACACATAATAAATGAAGGGTAAACTTGTACATTCACACTAAATTTTTAATGAGGTGACTTATATATAGGACCAAATAAAACCTTCTCTCTCTGCCCTATAAATAGGACCAGAGGAGTATATATTTAGTTTGCTTACTCATCATTTAAATGAGTAAGCAAACTTGTTCTATTATGTCTATACCCATCGTTTTTTGGATAAATATATATGTATAATTCTCCATACTGATCTATTTTATGATTAGACAAACTAGTTCCATCTTATCCACACTAATCAATTTTTTGGATTTATCAACCGGTATCTGATGTCGTTGGCTACTGACTAATCCAATTCGAGATAATATAGGCTTACGATAGGAACTTCACTATCTCAAAATAATTATCAATACTGCATACACAAAAATCGAACTTGAAACCATTGGCTAAGTTAGAATATAACCCACCTCCCATTGATCCAAATTAATGCTTATCATTTCTCAACTATATACATTTCTCATCCTTTTGTATGTCCATCTAATTATTATTGATTATTATTACATTTACATTCACCTCCCACACCCTCCTTCCTATATATATTCCTCCCTCTCCCCCAATTCCCTCACTTCTCTCTCTCCTTTCCTGCTCCTCACTCAAAAATATCAATAGCTCTCTCCTTCTCCCATCTCTCTCTCTCTCTCTCATTCTCTTGCTTTACTCTCACACTGTCACACACACCATCATAGATCATTCCAACACAGACATGGATGCAAGCAGTTGCATAGATGAAAGTACCACCAGCGATTCCATATCCATCTCCATATCCCTTTCTCCGGCGATCGCCGCCGTATCGCCGTTAACCGGAACTCCTAAGAACTCATCGCCGCCGCCTCCCAACCGTCTCTGCCGTGTCGGCAGCGGCGCCAGCACCATCGTCGACTCCGACAGTGGCGGCGCCGCCGTCGCCGCCGAGGCCGAGTCCCGGAAACTGCCATCATCAAAATACAAAGGCGTAGTCCCTCAACCCAATGGCCGATGGGGAGCCCAGATTTACGAAAAACACCAACGTGTCTGGCTCGGAACCTTCAACGAAGAAGACGAAGCCGCCAAAGCCTACGACATCGCCGCCCAGAGATTCCGCGGCAAAGACGCCGTCACAAACTTCAAAGCCCTCATCTCCGGCGACAACTCCGGCGACGGAGACATTGAATCGGAGTTTCTGAACTCGCATTCGAAATCTGAGATCGTGGACATGCTGAGGAAGCATACGTACAATGATGAGCTTGATCAGAGCAAGCGAAACCGTGGGTTTGACAGAGGAGGAGACGACGGGAGGTTGAAGAAGGAGGAGGACGGTGGAGGCGCGTGGTGTGCACGCGCGCACAAGGCGCGTGAACAGCTTTTCGAGAAAACCGTTACGCCGAGTGACGTGGGGAAGCTGAATCGGTTGGTTATACCGAAGCAGCACGCGGAGAAGCACTTCCCGTTACAGAACAACAACAATGAAGGCATTTCTTCATCTTCTTCTTCTTCTGCAGCGAAGGGTTTGCTTTTGAACTTCGAGGATGATGGTGGGAAGGTATGGAGGTTTAGGTATTCGTATTGGAATAGTAGTCAGAGTTATGTGTTGACCAAAGGGTGGAGTAGGTTTGTGAAGGAGAAGAATCTGAAAGCCGGTGATGCGGTTAGTTTTTACCGGTCCACCGGTTCGGACCGCCAGCTCTACATTGACTGGAAGGCACGGGATAGTAACCAGGCGGTCGGCGGCGAGGGGAATGGGATGGGGGGGTTGTATAATCCGGTCGGACCGGTGGTTGAGCCGGTGGTTCAGATGGTTCGGCTCTTTGGGGTGAACATTTTGAAAATGCAGCCGCCATTATTGGATGTGGGCTGCAATGGGAAGAGGAAGGAGATGGAGCTGTTAACGTTAGAGTTTAGCAAGAAGCCAAAGATAATTGGAGCTTTGTAACGTTTAATAATCTTTCTTTGTTTCTTTGTTTTTTTTGGGTAATTAATTTTCTTGAATTTTCAAAATTTTGTGAAGGAAGGAAAAAAGGGAGGTGGTGGAGAAAAATGGGAAAGAAAGAAAGGGAGAAAGTGATGTGGTGGTGGTGGTGGTGTAGTTGCAAGTTGCAGAAAAAGATGGATTGTATATTATTAAGAAAGAAGCTGAAATTAGGTGCAGAAAACAACCTGTATAAAAAAAAAAAAGTGACCCACAAAAAAAATATAACTGTTCGTTCGTATCTGTTCATATGTGTAATAATTCAGCAACTTTTTTTGTTTGAAGATCTTTTTCCCTTGTGCGGAGGCACACAAGGATTGTGTGTCAAAAAATGATCAACCAAGAGGGAAATATATATTATAAGTGTAAATCATCCAAATCTTATCTGTATCGGGTTTGAATTGCACGAATCAAATCCATGGTATCATATATTAATTAAAGTCCTTACTTTATAACCACACCATAGTTTAGTTCTAGTTAGCTAGCTCGACTTTGATGCCACTTGTAGTATCTTGACAGTTTAGCTCATGGTGATTGGTTGTGGGGGAGTAGATTAGTAGAAAGTGAGAAAGAATTGGGGGAAAGAGAAGATAGGAGACAAAATGTGAAATTAAACATAATAAAGAAAAGGGTAGGGGATGGTTGGCAAGTGGCAAGATGAGAAGAAGGGATGGCGAATAGTATGAGAGAGAGAGAGAGAGAGAGAGAGAGAGATAAACCAATGAGAAAGCTTTTATGGTACGTCGTTGTTGGAAGAGTCAACTTTGTTTTGGCTCCTTTCCATAATTTCCCCCACTTGTTGCCTCCTTCCTTCCTCCATATCCTCATCATCAAAATTTCCATCTCTCTCTCTCTGGACACACACACACACACACAAAATATCCCACTTTAACCTTCTTTATTCTTGGCCAACCAAAATATAAAATCAAACTTCAAAAACATTAAATTTATGTACATACTCCCTCTGATCCTTATTATAAGGCATCAACTAATAAAATTTTTGGTCCTTATTATAAGGCACCAACCGCCACATTAATTACATTTTTCCTACTTTACCCTTGTCATTAATGAATGTTCATAGTTTAAAATGTTAAGTTGTATCATTTAATGAAGGGTGAAGTTGGAAAACATGGTCAATTAAGCCTAGATTTAAGGACCCAACTACCATTTCTTGGTTTGTGAGAATTGGTAGTTGGTGCCTTATAATAAGGACCAGAGGGAGTACAACATCTGAGTATCAGAAACAGTTTTTCTAAAACAGATGGTGAATATGTTCTTTTGTACTAGTGACCCATGAGATAAGTCACATTATTTTTCAATATATACAAACAATAAATTCACAGAAATAGTCCATATATCTTAGTGCATTTGGTTTAAGTGGTAATGAATATTGAGATGGAAATGATGAAGGGATTTTGGAGGGATGAAGGGATTGAATTGATAGTCTCTAAAATTAATTATTTGATGGACAAGAGAATGGATTTTTAATGAATTTGACAATTTTACTCTTATAAAATTTAATTAGGTTTTTTATTTTTTATTAGGAAAAAATAACTACACGATGGTTTGTTGGTTTTTTAAATGTCAATACTTTCCTCTCGTTGGTATTTTTTTTTAAAAAATACATTAATATTACTATTTATGTAATAAAAAAGACAGAATTTTTTATCTATGAATGAATTACTTATGAATGAGTGGGATAAACGATAACTTTCTTAGTTGGTGTTGATATGGCATGAAATTATAAAATAGGATAGGTTTAATTTAATTAATATATATATATATATATTTTCTCCTTTCTTCTCTAAGAAAACCCCATTGTAGAACACATGTATGATTAAGAAAAACTCAACTGCCAATAAATAATATTCCACAAAGATTTTCATGTATGGTGATATGTGGATGAAATAATAATTACTTTGTGAGTGCTGTCACAACATCCACAATATTTGCTACTCATTCCTCAAATTAAATATCCAAATGCTGTATTCATTTCACCGAAAAATTGTTATTTTTAAGGATAACTCCTAACAATAAGAAAGAAACTAGGGGCTCCTCCCATTATTTTAAATATGAAAAAGTTATTCATTAAAATTTTTATCAATGATAAGTGTTTAAATTAGAGAACCAGTATACATTAAGTACAATATTTGAAGAGTTCTTTATTTTTAACATATAAAATTTTATGAGGTTATTCTCACCAATAAATGTTCTTGAAAGGATTTCTCTCCCTTTTTCTTTAAATAAAATAAAAAAACTATTTTCATGAATATTTTCTTAGCTTATATGAGTGATGTACAGTGGACATTGAAGGAATCGGAAACAAATACTCCCTCTGGTCCTTATTATAAGGCACCAACTATCAATTCTCACAAACCAAGGAATGGTAGTTGGGTCTTTAAATCTAGGCTTAATTGACCATATTTTCCAACTTCACCCTTCATTAAATGATACAACTTAACATTTTAAACTATGAACATTCATTAATGACAAGGGTAAAGTAGGAAAAATGTAATTAATGTGGCGGTTGGTGCCTTATAATAAGGACAAAAAATTTTGTTAGTTGGTGCCTTATAATAAGGACCAGAGGGAGTAATTAATCTAATGTTGTTGCAATGTATATGTAAATTAACAATGAATTAAATATTACTAATACTAGTATTACTCCGACCGTCCGACGGGACTTCTCTTAACCTTTACTTTAATGTTTTAAATGAAATAGGGAAAAATTAATTAACGACAATGTAAAATTGAATTAGATATAGATATGGATAAGGATATAAAGGATCACACTCTAAAAATAAATGGAGGGAAAATGAAATTAAAAAAATCATTCAGTGGAAAATGTTCATTCCGCACTTGTCATCAGATTTATGCCAGCCTAACAACATTCAATGACAAATTTGACTAAGTATCCTCATTTTTATATTACAGATAGTACCATAATGTCTATAAAATTTAATGTAGTGTGCGTGCATAATTATGTTATTAGTGAATAATCTAATTAATCGTAATATGTAAACCCCCCCCCCCCCCCCCCAATCTTTTCCTCTAAAATTGTTTGAAAGAATAAATCAGCTGCACTGATTTTTATAACGGGATTTTTATCATTGATCATGACTCATAAGTGTTATTCCCATTAATTAGGCTTATTTATGTAATCATAAATTTTACACAAAGTAATTTAATTTGAAGTTCAGAGAGTGCTAATTTATTTCTGTTATTATCTGTACTACAGTAATATATACAAAAATAGAAAAATAAAGCTCTTTAATACTATAATTTAAGCCGACAATTATTTAGTCAATGCACCTTATTAAAATTTGTTATTCGAAGTTAGTTCGAGATTGAATATTAGGTCGTTAATGTTGGTCCCAATATATGTTTCCCATATCTGGGAAAATCATCCACTTGATTGTATAATTCTTTTAATTAAAATATAGCAGCTGGAAATTCAGAGTCTATAGTCTATACTGATTGTCTCACGTTTTTCTTTCATAAAAACTTTGTATGACGTTATTATAATTTTATTCTAATTAGTCTCACATAAGTTTTACTATATATAACTCCAGATTTTTATTTTGATGGGTGTTGAATATTTCAATTTCAATAACTTGTTTCGTCGACGCATGCAAAATGACGTATTGGACTGGCATGCATGCACGTCTCTTTTCTAGTTAATTAATTCTCAATATATCAAAATAACTTCCGTTTCCTTATATTGACAAATGATCAATTTTGCCTCGTTTTTACTTTTTCTTCTATATTGATAACAAGAATTATACTGGCAAAAAAAGATAACAAGAATTATAAGTCTTTTTTTTTTTGAAAAAAAAAGTAAATTTAAGAATCTTAGTTGTTGTTTCCAGAAGCTCTATATTGGATGAAACGAATAATATATATAACCTAATAACCTTAATTAATTAGACATGTTTGGTGTTGGCAGGCAGACACACAAGCCTCCAGGCAACTACTTTGCTTTAGGTCAATCATCTACGCTAAAGCCATTATCCCTTCATTTATCGCCTTTTGCCTTTAAATCCTTATACAGGTATTTTGGAGAAACCAAGGTAATGATATGTTTGTACTGCTATATATCTATAATCTAAGAACTAGTTTACATGTTTGATTTAGTTTTAAATATAAGACTTTTATATACTTTATTATCCCACATATTTAAAGTATTTTAAGTTTCCTTTAATATAATGATCACGCACGTTAATGCATTTCAAGGGAGTTTGCATCAATATATAGTCTAAATACAAATTATTTAAGAGGTTGTTTTGGAGAAATCAACATAATGTTTTTGAAGAATAACTAATTTAAGAAATTTATCTAATCTACCTAAATTAATTAAATTAGTTGAGTAAATTTTATATAAAGGACAAGAAGGAGAATTTAATATATTCTACACAACCAGGTAGTTAACCCCACGAATTCAAGTTCCGTCATTAAGAGGGTTAATTAATTTACATTAATATATAAAAATAATTAAATTAGTAATTTTTGGTTAATATATCAAAATTGTGTGATAGTTCCTTTTTTTTAAAAAAAAAAAACCCTTCTCATTAATTTCAATTTAGTATTTCGTAGTAAAAAAATTATGTTACCAATAATTATAGGAAAATATTAATCGAATAAGCAAAAATAGATCAAAATCTTATAAATAGAGTCAGAATAAATTTCTGAACTAATTTCTACATTTAAGATAAGATAAATGAAGCAATAATTTAGAAGTTGATCTAAATTTTGATCTGTTTATAACTTTCCACCAAAATGAAAAGACAATAAAAATTACTTCCTCCATTCCTAAATATAAGACCTAATTGACCTATTTTTTAAAGAAATTAAGGAAGTGAAACGAACCACTTAATCATAATGTATTTCGTGGATTAGTATATTATATGTTAGTAGTTTATAAGTCAAATAAAACAGTTTAGAGGAAAAATTCAGGTAAATCCATTTATACATAACTTAATTAGCTTCTTTAGGATTTTCCAAAAAAGTCAACTGGGTTCTATATTTAAGAACGGGAGAGTATTAAGAGTCCAATTTGTCATTCATGAGAGAAATAGAATATATCAATGATATAAAAAAAACAGAAATCGTTTTTATCTTGTTCCCAACTAATCAAAATTAATTTCAAATTCTGAATAGTTTTGTAAGAAAATTTTAAACTCATGTAACCCCTTTTGCCATTTTAGTCCATTATCTTTGCTCGTATCATTAGAAAACACATTTTCCTGTATTTGAAGCTTAACCTTCTCCTTTTTTTTTTATGACAATATACTACTTCCTCTTTCTCTTCCTAACATTGATATATTTATTTAATTTGATTATATTATTGATGTGAGTTACTTAATTTGAATATCACAACCATGTTCCTTAGTTCCTGCACTACCACTCTTAATTATTGTTGAGGGAACATTAATTGGGGTGACTTTAGAAAATATTAACAAAAATTAGAATTAGATTCTATATTTAGGATCAAGATCAACTCATCAAATAGGATTCTATATTAAGGATATAGGGAGTATTTAATATTTAATCAAACAAAAAATCATAATTCTCACTGGAAGACTTGATGAAGTGACTGGTGAAAAACAAGATTATCACTTGAAGTCCAATCATTTTTGGGCTTTGCTGAAACTTGAATATCTGGGCCCAAGTCATCTTATCAGCTTGCATGAGTGAGATGAATCAACAAAAAAATAATAATAATAAAAAAAAAATCGAAACTTGGAATCAGAACGTTTCAGTCTTTCATTCTTCATTGATTCTGTTATCTTTGTCCAATCTCTCTAGTAGAAAGAATGGCGTTCAGTGCTTCGCTTGCTCACAGTTCATTTCTGAAACTCTCAACCTCTCTTCATGGTGAAATATCATCATCTTCTTCAAGTTGTTTGGGAACTTCTCTCACCTTTTATCGCTCTTCTTTCTCTGGTTCGTCGCTTCTTCAACTCCAAGTCACATTCGTTTTCCGTTGTTTTTTTTGGGCAGTTGGTTCAATTGAGAGGAGTTTGTTTGAATTTATGTTTTCCGGTACATTTATTTTAGTGAGGTTTTGTAATTCTTGCTTCTCTTGTTTCCTCGCCTTCCTGTGGTTCGATAGAGGGATATCTTCTTGATGATTTTCTTTTGTTTCCAGGAAACCAATCATCTTCTGAGAAGAAACTTATGGTTTTCGCTAAGAGGCTTTCAGGATTGCAGGAGGCAATGAGAATCAAAAGGTAATACAAAGCTGTACTCTGTCTGTGGCTGATTGAACTTACTTTTTCACTTTAGTATCCGACTATCTGATATTAGAATGTTTAGCAAGTTGTTATGCCCTCTTTCTCTGAGTTTCGTCTTATTTTGGTCTTCTAAGCTGTATAACTAGATGTGGTTCTTTTATGATATGTGCTCGATGGAATTTGACGAAAAGAATTGGGTGAGGGGCTGGAGCGGGTGAAGTTTTTGGGACAATTGTAACTTTTTTTTGAAAAAATTTCTTATGGATTCCTATGAATTATGTATTAAAAAAAATGCTCTCGATTGAAGAATTTCAGTAGACATTTCATTTGATTTTACGACTGTGTTTTCCTTTTCTTGACTTGATATGTTGATAACATTCCACGGCATGTCTTATATTGTAATAGAACATGAGGGGGATCTCACTGTCAACAATCCATCTTCCTCTCATCTGTTTTTATCTTACATGTTCTTGTCATAGCAAATTTTTGAAATGTAGTGCAGATTTGAGAAGTTTACTGCATGCTTCTCTTATTTTTACATTGGAAGTCAACACCAAAGCACTTCTTTTTAAAACTTAAATGAGCAAAACTCTTGCGATTCTTTTTTCATCTGAATAAAGCTTGATAGTTTTAATGGAAAGAAAGGAAAAAAGTTTCCAGTGATATTTTTTGTAGCTTCCAAGTTCTAAGTCCTTGTATGTTATGTGTAGAGAACGTGAACTTGGTGTTACAAAGCTTAGAAGAAGGCCTCCACTGAAGCGTGGAAAAGTATCACCACGTCTACCCGTCCCTGATCACATACCAAGGCCTCCTTATGTAGGTTCAGATATACTGCCTGAGATCTCCAGTGAGCACCAAATTCATGATTCTGAAGGCATTGCTTGCATGAGAGCTGCAGGTGAGCTTGCTGCTCGTGTCCTAAACTATGCTGGAACTCTAGTTAAGGTGAGAATTTCTCCTTCAAACATTTGTTATAAATCACTTGTTTAAATGAGACTCGTTTCCTCTTCCATGTTTCATTATTGCTATAATTATTTCTTTATATTATGGGACTTATGGACAGATACACAAACCTGTGATGTGATATCTTGTGCCTGTTGGCATTGTAATGATTATATTTTACATATTGGCACAGCCTTCCATCAACATAATTACTATGATATCTTGACAGCATGCACTCAAAGAAAAAAAAAACAGCTTTTTATAAAAGATCTGATATTACTTGCCTCCTCTTGACTTTGGGGTTTTGTGGGACATCTGAAAGATTTTTCTCTTTCCAGCTGTCAAATAGTCTGATGGTTTTTATTGGACAGTAAATTATGTCAGTTATTTTGATCTGTTAACAGTTTGAGCATTTGGATGCTGTGCATGGCTGAGAACTTACAACCAACAACAGAAGGAAATTTGTTTCCATCACCCTGATTGAATTTCCTTTTTTAAGGACAAAGTGGCATCTGTTCATTCTTTTTTAAAATTTTTCATGATTCTGTCTGTTAAGGAAGTGTAGAAGAATAGAAGAGAAAGAAGAAGAATAAGAGGGAGAGTGAGGGAGAGAAAAGAGAAATCGTGTAGGAGAGAAGCAGAGGAGAGAGAATCGGAATGTTATTCATCAGTCAAAGTGTCAAAAGCATAACAAATATTGGGGCCCACTATCCTTTATATACAGTAATAAGCAGTAACAAGCCGCCCCCCGGTCAATCTATTACTCTTCTACACCTACACAACACTGTCCCATCCTTCCTTGTCAACTGCTTCACAGTTCGCAATGCACTCATTTTTGTCTTACATGCATTTGGTTTGTATATCAGCCTTCTGTGACGACAGACGAAATTGATAAAGCAGTCCATCAGATGATAATAGATTCCGGTGCTTACCCCTCACCTCTTGGCTATGGCGGGTTTCCCAAAAGTGTCTGTACATCAGTTAATGAGTGTATGTGCCATGGAATACCTGATTCTCGGCAGCTACAGGTTTTGAATGACTGAATTATTGTATGGTTTCATCCTTATTATGCAAATAGCTCATAACTTAAAGAGTGATAACAATAATCTCTTTTGCAGAATGGTGACATTATTAACATAGATGTGACAGTCTACCTGAATGTATGCTCCTCTATTCTTAATGATAATATATTTTGGTTTACTTGGACACCGATTTTATCCTTAGCTGTATTTTCTTCTATCAATTGCTACACACAACTGGGTTTTGTTATCTTCTTCATTCCTATATATATGGAAATCTTCTCCAACTGCATTTTTTCGCTAGGCTTTGAAGCAGTGCAGCTGCATTGTCTTGTGATTTGATTTTATCTGTTGCCAGAAGTTGATTAATCACTTTTGTGGTTAATTAATGAATCAATTCCCAATGCAGTGAATGAAGTCAATATTTGAACGTGGATTTAGGCAAATATCAGTTGGATTGATGTTTAAGCTTCTCATTTCCTGTGTTTTTCTATTTAATGAAGAAAAATTGAGGGAAAATTGTAGTATAAGTAAAATTTGTGCATATATGAGAAATATCCTTATGGTTTCTTTTATATCTGTTGCAAAACTAGCTGGTTTATGCATATGTGCTTTGAATATATTTCATCTCGAAGAATGAAATTGTACTAGCTTGTTACCGTCGGAATGAAATAATATGCGTGGTTAATTTTTGTTTAGCCATGGTTTATTTGTATTGGTTATTGTATTGTTAATAGTCATTCAAACTATGCATATTCTCTTCCTTTCTCCATATCAAACTTTCAAAGAGTAAATAATGTTAAATGTTGCATCAGGCTGCTGACTGAACTACCATGATGTGTTACCTAGAGGTCGATCTAATTATGATACATCATACATTTGGTTGCTGTTGTAAATGACGAAGTGTTCTTATCTTATCTCCTTTTATATTCTGTCATAGGGATATCATGGAGACACATCAAAGACATTTTTGTGTGGGGGAGTCAGTGATGCAATGAAAAGCCTTGTTAAGGTGAGTGATTGGCTGCTGATCCTTACGGAGGAAAATAAATTTTTCTAGTTTAACATGTATATTGGATGCACATTAATTTCTTGACGTATTTAATTCTTATCTTACATGTTGATTCCGCAGTTGACAATGCCTTTTGTGGAGATAATTTAGTTTATGAATTGGTTGCATCATTTGATCTGACGTTTGCAGGTAACTGAAGAGTGCTTGGAGATGGGAATAGCTGTTTGCAAGGATGGTGAAAGATTTAACAAAATTGGAGAGAGAATCAGGTATGGTTTGTTAGATCTTAATCAGAAACATAGAGTCAGGGCTTTAAGAAGAGAAATAATGAGAAATTCTGGCTGAAGATAGTGATGCCAGAAACATTACAAACTTCAATTGACCAAGGAGAAGCTCCAAATAGAAGTTCATTAGAATTCCAGAAGACATTGTCTAACTGGATTCCTAATCCTTTTTAATTTTATAACTAAATTCAGAAGAAATAAAATACTCGACAGAACTGACATGATAACTGATCCTAGACTCAAGCCTGGTGGGCTACATGCATCCTACCAACTAAGAAATAAAATACTCGACATAACTGACATGATAACTGATCCTAGACTCAAGCCTGGTGGGCTACATGCATCCTACCAACTACTATCACGGTTGTCAGCATCCTCTCCACTATCTTCCATCACTGTATACCTAAAACTTCATAGAAGTACAGTTCTTAGAGTTTGATCCAGGGTGCACTTAAAATTTTTCTATTTTCCTTTCAAACTTCTCCAAACATACATGCTAATAACTGATGGACTATTTCAAAAAGAAAACAGCTCGAGATGAAAAGGGAAACTACATTTTATTACTATAAACCAAGATCTTGTTAAGAAATTGGCACATGAACTACAAAACACCACACAACACATCACTTGCTTTAGGTTTGAAATATAACATGAAAATCTCTCGGAATATGAAACACCAAGCACAACATCAAGGGAGTGTTTTGTTATTCAAGCTCTTGTGACAAAAAAACTAGGAATGATTAATTTATGGCATAAGGACACAAAAATTGCATAGAAGTCGAAGACGGTGCCTATGTTGGATGATCAATTCTCTTTTCTAGCCATTAGGTTATCAAATCGGGATACGAATCTTGAATCGGAAAACCTATTTTTGGAATCGTTAATCAAACTGTATCATGTATCATTAGATTCATAATTAATTCTAAAGGACGACATAAATGTATTTTTCCAATATAAAAACATTGGAAAATTGTAGATATTAGCATTTCAGTGGTAAATAACACTTCATGTTTCATAAAACTAGCATTTTAAGAGTAAACATCAAAGCAATAAGATCGACAAAATTTTAAAAAATAAAAGTTTCTTGGCCTAGGGATGAAAATACATAGAATTATATCATAAATTGCAAGATTTATGATCGATTTTGGCTTGTATCGAATGATTCAGGTGAGATACATGTATATAAAAGATAAA
The DNA here is from genome assembly GCA_037074515.1 of Mimosa bimucronata. Taxonomy (NCBI): domain Eukaryota; kingdom Viridiplantae; phylum Streptophyta; class Magnoliopsida; order Fabales; family Fabaceae; genus Mimosa; species Mimosa bimucronata. The sequence goes on along the minus strand of CM073445.1, from coordinate 27,072,327 downwards.
TCAATAGATACATATCTTTTCAACATATTTTTGAATCAAATAGTAAGATGCGACCCGAGATTCATGGGATTCTAACTGCTAATATTGATTGTGTAAAATTGACAGTATATTTAAGGACATGAAAGCAATTTGACTGGAAAAAGTGAAGATTTGATTAGGTATAGAAGATATTCTTAACAGAATTATAGATACCCACTTGGACATTAATTTATGGTTTTATATACATATATGTTCTAAGTCACTATTGAGCCTGAAAAAATCCAGTTAATATTACAATTATGCATAAAATTGTTAAAGAAAATTATGGATTTACCGACCATTTTAATTTTGTGCTTTTAAATTGAAATGTTTTGGTGAAACTAAAATCAATTTCACTAAAAAAATGGCTTAATAAAAATAAAAGGCATTTTATTAGAGTGGAAGCATTGATTTGTAATCTAATGAATATTTTGAAAAACGATGTATATGATATTAGAGTTTGCATATTCATTTATAGAGTTGTAATTTTTGACATCCTTTCTATGTAATTAGTACAATAATGATTTGAATGATTTTGTTAATGCGATCTGTTAAACATAATAAATTCTATAGATTTTGATTTTTTTCCCATTTACTTGTGAGGCCTTAATACAGTGAACATGCTGAAAAGTATGGCTTTGGAGTGGTGGAACGTTTTGTTGGGCATGGTGTGGGAGCAGTGTTTCATTCGGAGCCAATAATCCTACATCACCGTAAGTAATCTTCTAAATTTGACATTTCACTCATACCGCCTTTACTGTATCAAAAGGTGATGCTGATTCCATCATCTTAATAATAAAGTATATATTGGGGGTACCTAGTGTTGCATGTTGATGCTAAATTTTAAACTCTCAGTGGGCAGATATTTTTGTTTTTACACAGAATACTGAGTTCATTCACTTCAAAAAAAATTTGTTGATTGTCAGTTGAAAGACCAGTAAAACTGTGCTTGTTACTGATTTTTATCCTCTTTTCAAGTGGGTGCTAGAATCTCATGAGAGAAAAAAAAAACTCTTGTATATTGCTTCCCTTGGAGGTAGGTCTTGGAGGTGTGAGGAGCGGTTATACATTGATTATACAGTTTTGTTTGATTCTTGACAGGTAATGACAGTCCTGGTGTCATGGTTGAAGGTCAAACATTTACAATTGGTAAGTCTATACAGTCCGCTTCTCTCTGTTGGTCAAGCTGGATGTAAAGTCTCTGAATCTTACATTTTCACCCCTTAAAATTCATTTTCTGGCGCAGAACCTATTCTCTCAATGGGAAGCATCGATTGCATTTCGTGGCCAGACAACTGGACAGCCTTAACAAAGGATGGCAGTCCTGCCGCACAGTTTGAGCATACCATTTTGATAACTCGCTCAGGAGCTGAAATTTTGACAAAATGTTGATGAGGTAACTTCTTTTTCTTTTTCTACAAAGATCATGTCACTTCTAAAATTTTAAAATTAAATATATTTACAAGTTGTAAAATTTCAGTGTTATTCACTCTGCCATTGGAGAAATTCACTTGTAATTTATGCACAGACAGATGAAACGTCCCTGAGAACCTGAATGCCACTATCTCTTTAGAATCTCAATGTTGAAACGAACTAACAGTAGACATGTGATACGGAAATAGAGAGATTCAATGGTACATGTTTCCATTAACATTTATAAAAAACAATTGTTACATACACACGTTTCACAGTAAAATTAATTCAAACAAGTAATAAAAACTCGTTACAATGGTTTTATCAGAGGATTCTGCCACTCAAAAGATCCACATTTATGAGTTATTGACTTTTTCTTATTTGGTAATAGAGTTATTTGACTTTTTGTACCCATCTTAGGTGCAAAGACAAGTATAGGGTTTCTGCTATATACCAAGTCAAAGCTATCACCATAAAGCGTTTAGTTGGACCTGCCTCCAAAAAAAGTGTGGAATTGTAATAGGAATTTGTCTAATTTGGCATTTGAAGGTCCTGGGAAGTCTTTTTAAGATGAAAATTGTAAAAGATTTCTGGAGATTGGCCACGGGAATAGTAGATGAAGCTGAGCTGGATGTGCTTTATTCCAGTATGATTAATTTCAGTTCGTTGATAAGAATGAATTTTTGAGCCAATGCACAGTTTCAATCATATTATAGAATAGCGTTGACGAATGTTAATCTCTGGGCCCTCTTCAAAAGAAAAATGTACATGGATGCATGGAGTAAATATATTTTAGATTACTTGAATCTTTTGTTGAAATTGTTTGCGGTTCATTTCTGTCTCAAGTTAGTCATCATAACTTTCCTTTGAAAATTATCTTGCTGGAAATGTCAACTATGCAATGGTTAATTGCTCGATTAATTTATCTTCATTTGTCATGAATTATTATTTGCTTTTAATTTAAACAATTGGACCGTCTGCATTGTCTGGACAATTAATATTTTCTTGAAATAACCCATTCTTTTCAATCGAAAATAAGACAAATTATATTTATAATAGGTGCATGTCTTGTCACGTGGTTTGCGGTTAAGAATAGAATGTCTCCACTTGTAGATTCTTTCTTATTATAATGTAAAAATTTTCGACTTGGCAACTAATAGCTTCTAGCTGGTAAATTCTTGTGATGTCTAACCTACCTACCTCTCTCTCTATATATATTATTGATTATTGATACCACTCCGTTCCTTATTATAAGTCCAACTACCGTAAATTTTTTATTCCTAAATATAAGTCCACTTTGGGGTCAATTAATGCTACAATGACTATTTTACCCTTGTATTGGAAATAGGGAAGATGAGAGAGAAGGCTTATAGTGCATAAATATTACTTTAATACCTATTCTTAAATAAGGGTAAAGTTAGAAAAATAGGTCATATTCAATGCTATAACTTCCACTCCTTGGTATGTGAGAAGTAGTTAGGGTGGACTTATAATAAGGAACGGAGTGGTACAGATTAGCAGCCATTAGTAACATGATCCTCTGCCAAATCAATTTTTTTGATGAGTTTTATAATTTATGCTGCCACGTTCCCATAAGATTTAGTTTCCCAATATAAAATAACATTGTATATTCTCAGTTTGATCTGGTTAAATGACAATGACCTGTTGAGATGCGAAATTCAAAGCAGAAGAATGGAAAAGTAAATGAAGCTTCAATGTCGGTGTCTCTCTGGACGATTGGCTCTCGGCCAAAGCCAACGTTTTTTCTCTCTTCTAGTTCTTTTTTTTTTAATGATAGCCAAACTGTCAAAGCCAACCTTTTTATACCATGTAGACGTGAACCCTATTTTTTTTTTTTTTTACCTAACTGAACGCCCACGTGGGATAACTACTAATTTTTCTAATAGTTTCCCATTTATAAATATCGAAGTCTCCTTTTGAATCCATCATTCTCCTCTCAGTTACTTCCTATTTCATTACCTTCATCTATGGCTTCCATAAGTTCTCTGAAAATGGTCTCTTCCCTCAGAATCTCCCACCCCACTCTTACACCTTCTCATTCCCAAAAGCAATTAGGTTGTAATCTCTTTCACTCTTTTCTCAACCAAAGCTTGAAACTTTCAACAACCCATCAAGTATCTCCATCTTTCAAAGCTTCCCACAACTCCAAAATCTCATCTTTCTTCTTTAATAATAAGAAGCCCAAAGAGCCAGAACAAGATTCTCCAAAGCCAAGTAAGCATTCTTCTCGCACTCCTTTATGGGTCATCTCCTACTATTTTCTCTTACATTGTCTCTCTTTAAATTTCAACCGTTTGATCCTTTTCCTAAATCTGTGCTTTCTAATAAATCCACGACTTAGAGGATGAAATCTACTCCAAAAACACTTTTTTTGTAATGAATTTCACAGAAACCTCACAAGGAAGTGAGGATCAGATCATTTCATTTTATTTTCTCTTCAATTTCCAGTGGTTTGATCCTTTTTCTAAATCCACTCTTTACAACAAAAATACCGCTAAGAGGATCGCATTAAAATCTACCTAAAAAAGTACTCTTTCCAGTCCTAAGTGTGCAATTTTGTTGATGGATTTGTTTGAGTCCTGAATGATACAGTCTAATCAACTTTGCCTCCAATTGTAAATTTTTTCTCAGACTATTTCTATCGATTGGATTAGGCTTATTATAAGTTCACCTGACTACTTTTCACATACCAAGGAGTGGAAGTTATAGCATTAAATATATCATATTTTTTCAACTTTACACTCATTTAATAATAGGTGTTAAAATGATATTTTATGCATTATAACCCTTCTCTCTCATCTTTCCTATTTCCAATATAGGGGTAAAATAGTCACATTAGCATTAATTAATCCCAAAAAGGACTTATATTTTGGAACAAAAAAATTGTGGTAGTTGGACTTATAATAAGGAACGGGGTGGTATCTATGAGAGGATGTTTTCATCAATGAGCTAATTATTTAATGGTTATTTTAGGAAAACTAATGTATAATTGCGTATTTGTTACAAGTAACAAACTTAACTAATATCTATGTGCATTAGTTATATGACTCCCACATTTAGTACCGGAGGTTGTATCATCATCATAATCATCCAAACAACATCCTGGGTTCACTACTAATGAATTGCATAATATATATATATATATATTGGATCCAGGCAAAGTGCAAGAACTAAGTGTGTATGAGATCAATGAACGTGACAGAGGCAGCCCAGCATACCTGAGGCTAAGTGGGAAGACTAATAACTCGTTGGGTGACTTAGTCCCATTCAGCAACAAGCTCTACTCAGGAGACTTACAGAAGAGAATAGGCATAACATCAGGCCTGTGTGTTCTCATACAGCATGTTCCAGAGAAGAAAGGAGACAGATATGAGGCAATTTATAGCTTCTACTTTGGGGACTTTGGCCATATCTCAGTTCAAGGAGCTTATCTAACATACCAAGACACATTTTTGGCAATCACAGGAGGTTCTGGTATATTTGAAGGAGTTCGAGGACAAGTCAAGCTTCAACAGATCGTGTTCCCTTTTAAGCTTTTCTATACTTTTTATTTGAAGGGAATTGCTGATTTGCCTAATGATCTTACTTGTAAGGCTGTGACTCCTTCTCCTTCTGTTGAGCCTTCTCCTGCTGCTAAGGCCACTCAACCTCATGCTACTATCCCTAACTTCACCAACTGATCTGATCTTTTGCTTCTTCTATAGCTATCAAGTCTTTCGGTTTTCTCAATAGATTATATATTGTTGTTATTATTGTCCTTATTATTTCCTTTGTGTTTTGAACCTAATAGAGTGATTGTTGATGCTTATTCATTCCAGTATCATTATTCCCTTTTTTTTAACTCTGTCTAATGATGCAATTGAATTATTTATCATCATGCAATCTTTGAAACTAAAGAAGAAAGAGGAACTTGAAAGATTATCAACAGTCTAATTAGCTGAAATCCTTAACAAATGTCTATATATAATAAAAACCCCAACAAGATGTACCATTTATAACATATGAAAGCTCCACACTGGCTTCCTATTATAAAAGAGTTCATAATTGTGCTTTAAGAGTTAGCAATAGCTAATAATTTTTTTTTTTCAAAAGCTAATAAAATTAAAGGTATGTGCCAACAATAGTTGGTTCAATTGGCGAGGATTTAACTCATGATTTACAAAATTGTGGGTTCAAATTCCACTAATGATATGGGGATTTTGTTGGAGTTATTTGTCAATATTTATGCATATTCTATTTAAATGTTATTGCATGTTGTTCAATTTTATAGGACTCTTTGATGACTACATTCATTTTCTTAGATTTCATAATTTCATTGAACCTATTGTTTCTTAAGAGAAATCTAATTATCGAGAGGATAGTTATGAGTTAGGTTGTTGTTGATGAGTTGTAATACTTATATAGAGCCTTTAGAGATGATAAATTTATGATCACCATAATTTAACTTCATCAAAAACCTTCAAAATTTCCATATTCCTCGCAGCAGTAGAAGGAATGTATCCTAGTTTTATATTTATGAAGCCAGGTTTCCAGATTCCATCGCTACTCATCTAGTCCTATTTATAAGGCACTTCCAACACATTTCACACAGACCAAGGAAAGCCTTAAAACTCATTAACTTTCCACTAAAATCTAACAAATTTACAACTTTACCTATATTTAATATCCATTATACCACATTAAAATAAAGTCAACACATAATAAATGAAGGGTAAACTTGTACATGCACACTAAATATTTAATGAGGTGACTTATATAAAAGACTAAGTAAAACCTTCTCTCTCTACCCTATAAATAGGACCAGATGAGTATCTCTTAAGCATGCCGCCACAAGTAGCCTCATCATTCTGAAACAAAGAGCTGTGAGTATCCAATGTCAACCAACTTTTTTGAGGAGGGAATTGTTTGTTTGGAGAATCATTGTAAGACCCGTTGAGAATGTTTTCAAAAGATTGAAGCTTTGTATCCTTGATTATTCTTAAGTAACTGAGAATAGTTAGATGAAGAGCTATGAGTAATTAATTTTTCTAAATTCAGGCTCCTCAGAATAAGTTATAATAATACCTCTATCCTTCCTTATACTCCAACGTACCTGTGTGAAGTGAAGAACTTTTTTCTAAGATTTTTTCTGGTGTATTGATTTTATGTTCCCTGTTTTTGTTTGCTAAGCGGCTAATGCTCAAAATGGTCAAAGACGAGCCACTTACATTGAAACTAGAAATAGAAATTTTGTGAGGAACCAAAAGAAGAGAGAAAAATTTGCAGTTTCTTTTATTGTCTGATCCAAATGTTATTTTAAAAAAAATGAAATAGTTAAGATGGGTAAATTGTGATATAGCAAATCCAGGTGATCTCATTGGTGGCCATTAGAAAAACCATTTCTTATCCTATAATTGAAGATGTTATTGGGTCTCTCGAGAATCAAATCCACCTCAGTTTTCTTTGGGTTGATGAGACAAAAACATGTCAGAGATATTCTTAGATGAACTGGTGCTTTTGCATCATTTGTGGTCTAACCAATCACAAGTAAACACATCAGCTTTGACATTGAATTTTTAATCTGACTTAGCGCCTTAAAAAAATTAACTAGCTGATAAAAATATTTATTTTTTCAGTTTGCGAAATAGAAAAAATTGAAAACATGTGATTTAAATTTTTTTCTATCATTAAATCTTTGAAAAACTATATAAAATTGAAAACTGAACCATTTTTTGTTCATAAGAAATCAAACTGTCATTAATTTTACGTAAAATCTAATGATGAAATCAAACACAAAAAATTTGACCCCAAAACTATGTAATTTCAGGATAAAGGCGGAAGAGGACAGGAAAAACAGAAGAGAAAATCCAACTCCTTTATTAGTATGTGTAAAAAGGTTGAGTACTTCTTATAATAAGGATATGAGGGAGTGATTACTTAAGGAAGCATTTGATTTATAACTCTTTTTTTATACATCAAATGGCAGTTTTTCTGCATTCTATTACCAGATATTCTAGCAATCAAAACATTAACATTATTTGGAACATCATTAATAAGATAAAAATTCAAGTACCAATAAATAATTTTTTAAATATTAGAAAAAATAAAATGGCACAAACGATCCGATCCTTTTAGGCCTTGAGCCCGTTAGGATCAGCTCTTTTAAGCATGTTTCCAATTTTAAAGATAAAAACTTATGCCCGGCCTTCACATTTTTAGGGTATAAACGGGGTTGGCCGGATAAATTCGGTCAGTTTCCCCCAACTATAGTTAAAAGAGATGGGTTCACACTAATATTCTGTCGTTCCTGAAATTAGAAGATGCATATGCCAAGAAAAAATAACCTTTTATTGGAAGATGCATGTGTCAAGAAAAAATAACCTTTTATAATATTCATATTTACATCCATGGGAGAATTATTTTTCTGGCAAAATTTACAGAGATATTATCGATTTTTAATATTTAGTTTTATCACCGAATCATGTCAGATTTTCTCTCATCACAATCGCAATATTTTAATCTCACATTTAAAATTTCAAAATGTTCTCCTTGAAATTTGATTCATTATTATTTATGAAAATTAAATATGTAATTTAACATGTTCTATTTTAATCTCGTGAAACGAGTTAACTTTTGGGTTCGCACGGGTAATAAGACATGTAAAAACAAATTCACCCCGAAGGAAATTTTTTTTTCTTTTGACCAACAGAAGGAAAATATTGTTTGGGAATAATTGGTTCATAAGGGTATTTTTGGGAGATTGACAACAGGAACGCTGTGATTGGCAAAAGAGAGGCATTCGGACTGAATGAAGAGGAATTCCAGTGCACCACTCAATTTGTGCATTGCCCAATAAACAATCAACAGATCATCTTTTTTTTTTTTTTTAGCTGATGTAGCGCCTGCTGTCATTTAATATTTTTCAGAAAATTTTGCATTTTCTCTCTCTTCTACAACATTTTTAAAAACTATTTTTCCTCTCCCTGCGTCATTCCTCTCTCTTTCCTTGAAGAATGTTTTTTTAATACCATTTTTACCCCCTCTCTGTACATTTACTATCTCCCCTTCCTCAAAAAATGTTTTTTTTTTATTCCATTCAATCTCTTTCTCTCTGCAGTAGCAGTGCTTTTAAAAAAGTCTTCCCTATATCTCCAGCCATTTTTATCATATTCTTGTTCCTTGTATCCTCTCTTTCTTCACAGAATATCGTCATCGTCAGTGAAGATTGAAGAGTCATTGGATTTTACTACTACCTCCATTTTTTTATAAATCATTTCGAAATTCGAACAAGTATTTATAAATCTTTTCATTTTTTTAAAAAATGCCTCCATATATCCAAATATTAGCTTACTTGTGACGAGTTATTGCATTTTACCACTACCTCCATTTTTTTTAAAATTCTTTTTGAACAAATACATTGTCAGTGGGAGATTGAAAATTTCGAACAGATATTTATAAATATTTTCATTTTTTTTAATTAAACTACCTCCATATATCTATATACCGATATACTAATTAGCTTACTTGTGTTGTGTTGACTTTGGCATTTTTTTAAATTTGTTGTTATATTGTAACTTGTATGTTAGAGGTTAGTTCTCTATGTTTTAAATTAATTTTGATATTTTCCTTTGTAAGCTCAATGTCTTTTTTCTCTTATTATTTGTCATCAAAATCCCATATATCCATCTCTCTTTATTTTATTTGCAGTATGTGAAATGATCAAAATTAAGCAAATTTCATTCCATCCCTTGGCAAGAGACAAGAGTGACACACTTTTTTTATTGCATGAGAGAAATAGAGTAAATGAATTTTTTTAAAAAAAAAGAGGAGAGAAAGAGAAAAAAAAATAACAATTTTGTAGGATGGAGGAGTAATGAATGATTGTTGAGAGGAATGGTGCAGGGAGAGAGAAAAAAAATAGTTTTTAAACATGTTGCATAAGAGAGAGAAAAGGCACAATTTTCTTTAAAATATTAAATGACAGTAGGCACCACATCAGTGAAAAAAGAGATGATCTGTTAATTGTTTATTGGGCAGTGCACAAATTGATTGGTGCACCCAGTGCACCCAAGAATTCCTCCTAAGTGTAGGGTGAAGTGGCGACACGTGTGGTATGAAAAAAGACACGTGTATGGTTGCGATTAAGAGAGTAGAATTGGTGAGGTTGTCTTTAAAACAATGGTTTTTGGTCAACTTCTGACTTATCCAATTGGAATTAGAAAGGCTATACAAAAGAATCAAAGAAAATAAAAAGAAATGGCTGCTATACAAAAGGATCAAAGAAAATCACTTGGAGAGCTTAAAATTCATCATCTTAATTGCCGGCTCAAGCGCCTTCGCCGCCGCCTTGTTGCCATGCTGGCGACATTTCTATCCCCACACCACAACCCAAATCAAAATCATAACTAAAAAGAAAAAACACTAAAAAAAAAAAACTAAGGATCAAGATTAATGCCTCTAAATAGCTTTTGATTTTCGTCTGTAGTCAGGAAATCGCCTTGATCTTCCAGGCTTTATCCTAATCGACTTTGTCGGTAAAAACAAAAAAAACCCAAAAATACAATTAGAAGTCATAAACACACCACATCTAGGAAATTAAAAATCGATTATTGATTTCATTTACTTACCAGATAAACCCCCTAGTTTATTTACTGCATAGTCAAAAACCATCTTCATTTCCAAAGTCCATACCCTACTATTCTTCCTATAGACTAGTTTTTCTGGAAACACCGGCGTAGTTCCTATCCGCAATGCCTGGGAATCGATCGAAAAGCACTACTTGATTTGTTTCCTATCCACAATACCTAGGAATCGGTTGATCTCATAACGTTAGCAGGTAATAGAGCATCCCCAAAAATGGGATTCGTTCTATTTGAATCAAGTGCCTCAATCGTTAAATAAGCAAATAAACAGAGAAGGAAACAAATTGGGTGATTTTAGAAGAGGAATGAAGTTTGAGGGAGAAACTTAAAAGAAGGGATGTGATGGGATACAGGGGAATGAGTAGTCAGGATATTTAGCGTTATCCATTAGGAATAAAGCTAGGGTTCTATTTGTAATAAGTCATTGATGATTAATTGATTGAGTTGAATAAAAAAAATCTTGTTTACCAACCTCCTTGTCTAGTATTTCCCCTCCTTCTTCCTGTCCTCCCTCCTCTAATAGTATTTTTCCTTCTTGCTGTCTTCCATCCTCTAATAGTATTTCCCCTCCTTCTCACTGTCCTCCCTCCTCTAATCCTCCTCATTCCCCTCAATTCCTCCTTTATTCTGCATCAATTGGTATCAAAGTCAGGTCCCACCTCCCTTCTATTACCTAGACTCTCTTAAACCCACTGTTCATGTTGTTTTCGCATCATTTCTGCTTAATGTACCTCCATTGAGCCAAGAATTATTAATCAAAAACATTTGGAGCTAAAGTTCCAAGCTTTTAGAGGTTTGTTAAACATCGTTTGGTAATTTTTCTGGAGATTTTATTTTGTTATTCGGAAAAAAGAGATAAAAGTAATTCAAAAAAAGTAGGAAAAAAAGTGGGAGAGAAAAAATTGGTTTGTGAAATCCCCATTCTTTCTATGTTTCTTTCTCTTTTCTACTTCATTCCTCCTCTAAATTTCCCCAAACTTGTTTCTTTCTTTGTTTCTTTCCTTCTTTACCAATTGAGGCGCTCTATTCAAATAAAACACCTACCATTGTGAGGGATGCTCTATTACCTGCTAATGTCGCGAGAGCCGAGAAGAATAGGTTCCGACCAACCAAGCAGAGTTTTTCGGCCAAACCCCATAAGGCCAACTGATTCTCAGGTATTGCTTATAATATTTGCGTAGGCAGTTCCAGAAAGAGTAGTTTGTAGGAAGAATATGAGGGTTTGAACTGAGGAAATGAAGCAAGCCTTTGAAGCTGTTGTAAATAAAATGGGGGTTTATTTGGTTTGTAAATGAAATCAAGAATCAATTTTCAATTTTCTTGGATGTGTTCTGTTCTGTTTATGACTTCTAATTTTATTCTTGGGTTTTTTTGTTTTCAGCGGCAAAACCCAGTGCAATAAAGCTGTTAATGGAAGATGAAGGTCATTTCTTTAGTATAGAGGAAATAAAAAGTCATTTATAGGCACGATCTTTACTTAAATTTTTTAAGCGTCCCCCCCAATTTTAGCTATGATTTTCATTTGGGTAGTGGTGTGGTGATAGAAATGACGCCAGCGTGGATAGTGAGGGCAATTCATATAAGCTCTCCAAGTGATAAAGATCAAGAATTCATAAACATAGAAAGGTCTTGGCTCTGCATGGAAAACATGTTGAAGTTGCCAAAGATTTGTAATAATTTCTAAATATCAGCACCTATAACATCATTATGATTCATTGAGAGGTAATGAATAGTAGATACAGAAGCCGAAGAAACCAAAGCAAAGGATTGTTGAGGAAGCAGTAGACCACTTGAGAAGATCCATTGAAGAACTACTCGCAAATATCTCATATAGAAGGAGGATGCATGAGACTTGATGTTTTTCCATTGAAAAGCTTGTAACAATGTTTGTTCAAAGAAGATTTGCATATTACATGTCAAACCAGACCTAGATCGAAATTTGTGAGCAAGCACACACCAAGAATTTGAACCAATTAAGAGTGAAGGATTAATAGGGTGAGTTAGATGGTGATCAGAATAAGAGATAACTTCCAGGGTCTGAATTTGAGAGTTAAAGACCAGAGAGTTAAGAAAAAAGGCTTGCCTAATATGGTTCAAGAGTGTGTGAGGACAAGCTTTAGAACCTTTATGAAGAATGGAATTTCTCAACAACCAAATATGATTGAGAAGGATAATGATCTTCTTCATTTCATCAATCAATCATTCCTTATAAAGTTGAAGAAAGGATCTATAGAGCCATTCTTTAAAGGAATGAAAGTCATTCCAAGTTGGCCTGATGGTAAGGGCACTCCACCAAACAGCCCGAGCTAGTGGGCATAGAAAGAATAAATGCTCCATAGTTTCATCCTTATCACAACCAAAAGGGCATAGGTAATGTACCTGCATATGATGCCTGAGTAGTTCATCACCTGAGGGAAGGGCTTTATGAATCAATTTCCATATAAACAGAAGGTTTTTCATAGGTAAACTAATGGACCATAATAATTTTCAGAAAGGATCAATTGAGATCTGATAGGAAGATCTTATTAACATTGAAAAGCCATCATTTACTGAGTATTGTCCATTAACAGACCTATTCCATATCAAAAAATCTGGGTAGTTGGTATAAGATGACGACAAAGATAGAATTGCTGAAGTTGTAGTTGGAGAGTAGAGTTGCTTGATCAAAGAAGAATTCCATTGGAAAGGAACCCAAGAAATGTTTAAATGCAGAAGTAGATCACTAACTCGTTGGCAATCAACTAGAGGTAGCAATCCTGATTGCATTGGCCACCAAAGATGGTGGTTGATTGGAATAGATGAACCAGTACCAACTCTCCAATGAAGATTCTCTAGAATGAGATCTTTGCTACTTAATAATCATTTCCAAATCCAAGATGAATTGTATGGTTGTCTGATTATTTCTTTTGTAGAAGTATCGATGTACTTAACCTGCAAAGTGGTAAGGAGGATGATGGGGCAAAAAGAATCCTCCATAACTGCTTGGCAAGCAATGAAACATTAACAGTCTCAGTCTGTCTTAAACCTAAACCCCCAGAAGTGACAGGCAAGAACAAATGAGATTTTGAAATCAAATGCATTTTCTTGTGATTGTCAGAATAGCCCCAGAAAAAATCAATGCATCGACTGTCAATTTTCTTGCAAATATAAGAAGGAATTTTTACACATGACATAACATATATATTAGTTGCAGACAGAATAGATCTGACCAATTGCAATCTAGATGCCTGAGATAATAATTTTTCCTTCCATGAGGCAGTTCTTCGGCTAATGGCATTAAGGATTTGATCATAAACTTCATGCTTTGACCTACCTAGATCAATCTACATACCTAAATATTTTCCTAGCTTTTGAGAAAAAAAGACACCCCCAAAAATCTGGCTAAGGTCATTCTATGATCATGAGAAGTGCTTGGGCTAAAAACCAAGGAAGATTTACTTGTATTGATCTTTTGACCAGACCAACTACAATACCTGTCCAAAATCTGTTTAACAATCTCAAAACTATGTCTATTGCTTTCCATGAAGAACAAAGAATCATCAACATATAATAAATGAGATATAGGAGATGCCTCTATACAGATTTTAATCCCTTTCCAATCGCCTTGAGATTCTGATTCATGTATTGTAAAATCCTTCCTACTAATCCATAATTAATCTCTAATAACCGATCACAATCAATCATAATCATAATTAACAATACTAACTATGATAGGAAAAGATTTTTCATACAATTCAACCCTATCATAGTTAGAAAAGATTGTACTAATCATTCAGAGTGTTATCTGTATATAAAATCCTACTTATTAATTATAATTAAACCACCAACAATTAAAAATTAATCATATTACACTGCTAACTATGATAGGAAAAAGGGTTTGCTTACGATTACGACAATACCCCTATCATAGTTAGAAAAATGTTTACCTAGAAGTTCAAATGATTATCCATGATAGAAAAAGCGAACACATATTCCAACAATCATACTATCATGGATATTTTTCCCTAACTATGTTAGAAAAGGATTACCCTAACATAGTTAGTAAAAATTCGCCTAATTAACAAATACCAGTTGATTTAACCATGTTAGATAAGGAGTCTCCTAACATGGTTAATAAAAATCCACATTTAGAAACATTAACCGCACAACAATCAAGCCTTCACCATAACCATGTTAGAAAAGATTCCTCTAACATGGTTATTGAACAAAACCCGTACACTAAATTGAATCCGAGCAATTATAAATACAGTTATCCATAATTTAATATCATTCCAATACATAAACATGCGGAAGCGAATGCAAGCCTATATGTGGCAATATACGGTCCAGAATAACTTTACTGGCCAACTCACCGGTTCCAGGTGAACCGGTGGGCCCCATTCCCTTTTCCTTTGCCCTGGTCTGTACATGATCACCTGCAAAAATGTACATAACCACGGGGTGAGACAAACATGTCTCATTAACCACAACTCAACTCAATACAAGAGTGTGAGTGGGTTAGCAGAGCGCCTAAAGGGTACCACATAAAAAAAATATTTAAACCACAACAAAGTAATATATATATACCACCATATCATCACAAGTATATAATCTGCACCACCCTTGCTACTACAGATGCAACAGTTTTTAATAACATACGACAAAAGTAAACATAAAGTGACACTGTGCCCCTGTCTATAATCAGGATGGCATCCTCCCCTCTGTCTATAATCAGAATGGGGACTCCCCCTGTCTCTAATCAGGATGGGGATCTCCTTGTCTATACTCAAGGAGAAGGTCTCTGTTTATAATCAGAATGACCGGTACAAATAACCGCTCGGTTGGCCTACCGAGGGTTACATCGCGTGATGGTACAATGCAGTGTCATGCAATAGGAACAACCTCAACATCAATCATTCTCAAATGCTATAATATATACACCCTTCAATATAAAATATATTAACCACCACTGCTATCATCACATACAGCCAGCCACAACAATTAACCAATAAATTTCTCAATGCCTCCATCTCAATATGTAACACCTTAGATAACAGTCATCCATCAATACTACCAGTCAGGCTACTAAATATTATAATAAAATTGGGTATATCTTCATATGAAAGTATGTGGGATTTTAAAGGTACCCGATAGGCTATTTTATATAAACATACTATTTGAAATCCAACGAGTAAGCTAATAGGCGTATACATATATATAAAGGGATTTTTAAGAAAAATCCCGACTAACATCACACACAACCAGATAGTGAGGTGAGAGTGGTTACTTGAACTGGCCCAAAAACAATAAATATACCATAGTATGCGGTCTTCCAGTTCAGTTCAACCAACCGACGCCTATCGATATGGCAGTTGTGCTCAGCCAATTCAAAGAGCCCTCAAGTCCGCCGGAAACACCTAGTCCGCCGCCCAATTTGTCGGCCAAAAACCACCATAAACCTTCCCTCAATCTCCCTCTCTCACAGCATATACACACACACCATCGCGAACGAGAAGGAGGCGGAGAAAACGAGGGAGCCACAGCGGCTTCCCTCACTATCATCGCCGTCGACGGCGACAATGTCGCCCCTCGCAAGTTGGGCGGCTTGGTCGAAGAGAAAGGAGGAAGCAAGGGAGAGGAGAGGAGGGAGGGTTTCGGTCACAGGGAGAGGGAAGGAAGAAGGCACGGTCCAGGAGAAAAATAAGGGGGTGAGTATATAATAATAAAATAATTACTTTAAATGATGATAGGGGAAAATTACTAATAGGCCCTAAAATCCTTAAATAAGATATATTTAACTTAAATAAAATCCTCTTTTCCCTTACCAAAATTTATTTTTAAATTCTCACTAATATTTTCTCCCTCTAAAATCTTTTTTGGGTCCAAAAATAATCCCTCCAACTCTAACTCCATTAATTTAAGGGAGAGATCAGGCCTTTCAAAATTCCCCAAAATACTTATATTTTCATGAATTTATTTATAAAGCTTTCCAAATTCCTTAATTTATCCTAAATTAGTCCCTCAATTATCACTCATCCTTATTTAAATTTTTGGGATGTTACATGTATCATGCAAGAAAAAATGTTTGATGCAATGATATATAGATAAGGTGAGAGGGGATCTCCTTGGCGTATTCCACAGGATGGAGTAAGAGAGAAGATGATCTGACCATTGAGTTGAATATAATACTCCACGGTAGAGATACATTGAAAGATTAGATTCAACCATTTATCGGGGAACTTTATTTTGATGAGACAAGTGATGATAAATTGCCAAGATAGCCTATCAAAAGCCTTGGAAATGTCTACCTTAAGATTTGCTAGCTTTTTCCTGTTTTTACCTGAAGAGTAAATTTGATGAAGGCAATCCGCAACTAGCATGATATTATCAGTAATCAAGCGGCCCTTTAAAAAAGCACTCTGATGAGGTGCGATCAGTTTGTCTAGAGGACGCTTTAATATATTGCATAAAACTTTCGACAATATCTTGTAGGAGACATTACTTAAACTAATCGGTCTGAAACTTTTAAAACTCTGAGGATGGTCAGATTTAAGAATGAAAGTTATGTTTGTTTTATTCATAGATTTCAGAAGATATTCAGAATTCCAAGTATTGATCACCATTGCAAAAACATCTTCTTTAACAATAAACCAATTTCGTTGATAAAACTCAGCATGAAAACCATCTGGTCCAGGAGCACTATCTTTAGGAAGATCAAAAACTGCTTGCTTGACTTCTGAAAGATAGATTTCGTTCATTAGTGTGATATATCATCATCTTCCAAACCAGGAACTAGAAGATTCTCCATTTGAGAAAGAAGATCGGTGAAAGATAAAGAATGTTGACCCTTGAAAATGTCGGAGAAATAAGAAAAAGCCATTGATTTGATCTCTCCTGGGTCTGAGGTCCAAGATCCTTGAGAGTTCTTCAATTTGGTGATAGAATTCCTAGTTCTCCTCTTGTTCACAAAAGAGTGAAAAAATTTGGTGTTTTTTTCTTCTGATGCATGCCAATTAACCTTGGCTCTTTGACACCAAAAACTCATTTCACAATCATATAAGAATTCTAATTCATGCCTCATGTTCATTAATTCAGTACCAGAAGTTCAATAGGCAGGGTCATCCAAACATATAGCTTCAGATAAGGACTTGATTTTAAGTTCTAAATCCCTTATTCTTTGCGGAATATTACCTACTCTTGTTTTATTCCAATTATGCAAAGAGGATAATGTAGATTGAAGCTTGCATTGTAGCTTATAACTTGGAGAACCATTAAAGGCACTATACCAGCAGGAGCCAATAATATCATAACATTCCTTAAAAAGGTACCAATAAGATTCAAACTTTCTTTACCGATGATGAGGTTTAGAGAGTTCTGTATGCATTATAAGAGGGCTATGATCAGAGGCTCCAATAGCTAAAGTATCTACAAAAGAATAAGGGAACATATCAGCCCATTGCTGATTGCAGAAGGCCATATCTAACCGTTCCAAAGTTAAATTTCTACCTTTTCTATTATTGGTCCATGAGAATTTCGGTTCTTTGTGAACCAATTTAATAAGACTGCATTTATCCAAGCACTCAAAGAGCTTTGTCATATAACTTGAGCTTCCTTTGTTACTTGATTTATCCTTGGGATTATAAAGCTGATTAAAATTACCAACCAATAACCATGGTAAATCAACATTAGGAGATGTGAAAGCAAGCCAGTCCCATAGGAGATGATAATCAATAGAATTCGGGGGACCATATACAAAAGATAAGTAACATAAAAGAGAACTTTTGTTACTAGATACTCTGCAGTTACATACATGACTGTACAACTCCAAAACATCAACATTAAAATCAGCTTTCTATGCAACTACAGTGCCACCACCTAAGTTAAGGGCATCAGTGCCAATAAAAGAGGAGAATCCTAGTTTTATTAGATGTTGCAAGCATCCTTAACTAAAACTTTAGTTTCAGATAGAAAAATAAAGTATGGGTCAAAGGTTTCAGTTAACCGCTTGCATCTTTGAACTGCCGTAGTTTTCCTAAATCCACGACAGTTCCACTTAGGAATTTCATGGCAACTTGGGAAGCATTTCCTGGGCTGCTTCCCTATTCACTTTGACAGAATTGAGAGACTCAAGAGGAGGGATTTCCTGAACATATGAAAGTATTGAGGAGTCCCTTAAATCCTGAAACAAGGAGAATACGGGATGACATGCTTTCTTAGAAGGAGGAAGAAATTCAGCAGAGATTTTCCATGATGGCATTCTCTTCCTTATAATTATCTCTGTTGGAACATCTCCCCTATTAGGCATATTCGGCATTGAATTATTTTCGAGAACTGATTTAAATGAGGATAGACATGCCTTGAATGATGAGAAGGAACATGATTTTCACATGAAGTTCTCTTCCTCTTTCTCATATCCCCAGCAATAATATTACCAGTCATATCTTTATCCTTAAAAGAATGTCGAGCCTTTTTGAAATGTAAGCCAATGCTTAGAGGACCCCAAAGAGTGTGAACAGAACATTGCCCTTTAGCACCATACCCTGCTTGCCACAAATTATCACCGCTGCAGGTTTTGCTAAAAGTAAAAGAACACGACTGTTGCTCATGCTTGCGCTTCTTATTATGAACAACCCACAGACGATGCCGTTTACTATCTGAATAGTCCTGATCCACATTTTCCAGCTTCCTTTTACAACTACTACCACTTATCACACCCCCATTTTGGAACCATGCTTCCTTAGGAAAAGACACATTTTCAATCGAATAAGTCTTACCCCCTTTAGAAATCAAAACAGAAGAATTTGATTGTTGCTCATAATTGCGTTTTCCAATGTAATCTTGCAAAAGACAAGGTCGTTTCCTCTCCAAATAATCGACATCAAAATTTTCAGATTTCCTCTTACACATGATCCCACTCATCTCAATTCCAAGGTTAATTCCAGTCTCTTGAGAATTAGAACGATACCATCCATAGAAAGCATCATATTTTACATCAACAGATTTTTTGCCAACAACTGAAACTGTCCCTATAGAATGACGAGAAGGATAAGATTTACAATATTGAGCAACATGTCCAATACTTAGACAATTTGGACAGAACCTTCCTGATTTGACCATCAGGTAAAAGAAGTTTACCAAGATTGGCAGACTTTAGCCTCAACTGAGAGAGATAAATCCGAAGACGCAAACCATAATCATTGAAAGGACTTTTATCATCATAACAAATGAACTTTCCCAAATTAATACCAAGATATTTTGCCGTCTCCTCATTGTATAATTTTAAAGGCAAACCATGAACTTGAATCCAAATCTCAAATGAATGAACAGAATCTTTACCCAAAGAAATATTTGGATTCAAGGGAATCAAAGTTATAAAATAACCCTGTAAGAGCCATGACCCATGATTAAGCATAAATGATATTGATAAAAAAATGATTAAGCATAAATGATAAGTCCTCTTCAAATTGAAATTGAAGTAAGAATGAATTGTTGATTTGCTTAACAACTGAAACCCATCCTTGTAGCTTCCAGTGAATCATAATCAAGGCTTGCAATTTTGAGGCATGTAATTTGCGACTATCCAAGATTTTCGCAATACTATAATTTCCCTTAATAGAGAAAAGCTCATCACGCCCAGAGGGAGACATAATGAAAGAACCAATCTCAATCCCACTCACCAAATCACCACAACAACCCAATGGAATCAATGTGGTGATATTGCAATCAAAGAAACAAAATAGTACGCTTTCCTCTGCTAAAATTGATCCACATACACCATCAAAGACTACTTAAGAAATAGAGAGACAAGACTCTTCTCTTTTCTTCAAATTCAAACGAAGGATCAGACTTATAGCACGAAATCTTTGACCATTAGAATCAAGGCAAAAGATTCAATCCACTGGCAATAGCTAAAGCTTAAATAAAAGAGACACAGATCTCCATTGATTTCATCATAATCATCCAATGCAACAATTCAGCTTCACAACCATGAAATTAAAATTGGTTCTATATTTCTCCATAATCTGATCGCTTGAGAAAGAAACAACAGAAACATACCAGACTCACAAACAGAGTTGAAGATGACTGCAACTTTCAATCATCGATGAGCAAGATCAAGGCTAAACTACTATTGCATGCAAACAAAGTCATGTCTCACGATGATTCCGAGAGGAGAAGAAATTTCAATGATAAATCAAAGGTGAATAGAAACTAATCTTCCCTCTTAAATCCTTGAACGACAGCCATTAAAGACGACAACAACAGCAAAAAAACAGAGAAATTGGATAGCAACTTACAACGTTTTCCTCTGTTTTTTCTTGAATGAGCAACCTTCTAGATAGATATTAAAAGCATAGCTCCAAGAGAGATATGATGAACTCTCCAGTTGAAGAAACTCATTCCA
Source organism: Mimosa bimucronata (assembly GCA_037074515.1). Taxonomy (NCBI): domain Eukaryota; kingdom Viridiplantae; phylum Streptophyta; class Magnoliopsida; order Fabales; family Fabaceae; genus Mimosa; species Mimosa bimucronata. Next base: position 27,051,873 of record CM073445.1, on the reverse strand, counting down.
TCAGACGGATGTTCTCCCTTGATGCCTTCAGTGTACTATCACTCATTCGATCATCTTCAAATTGGATCACAGAATCAAAGAATTAAAACCCTTAAATGGTGCAATATGATCACAACTAAGGTTGGGGATTATTCAGAAGAGAAAGAGAGACAGGAGCTCTCCGATTCCGATAAGCAGAGAAAGATTCAGCAGATAAAGAGATTGCCATTTCAGCAACAAAAAACGACATGCAATGCCAATATCCTTCTGATAATGAACCCTAAGGTCTGAATCAGCAATGCCAATATCCAGTCACTATTCATATTTATGAGCAGTCTCCTCTGATCACTCTTCACTCCTCACTCCTCACTCCTCACTCTTCACTCTTCTTCCTTCCTCACCGTAAAAATTAGTGCATCCCCTGAATGAAATGGATAACTCCAATTACATAAAAGCATTAAAGGAAGAACGTCGTAAAATCTGTGGCCTCATCAATGATATTCCTCTTACTTTGCAACTCCTTACCTACAGTAAGTCATTAACCTTTCTTTCTTTTTATATTTTAATTTTCCTCCAGATTTCGTTCCTCCCTCTTCTCTTTCCTTCTTTGTTGGTTTAGCCATTGATTCCTTGGAGCAACAGCTCGGTGAACCGACGACCACAATAAAGACTTCATCGTCACCTTTTTCTCCGTGGTCTTGGTCTTCATTGTTATTAGAGTTTATGACTCTTCATTTGGGAGAAGATGATAATCATGAGCAACATTCGCATTAATGATAAATGTTGAAGAATACTTGAAAAACTAGTATTTTTGTTTGAATCTCAATTTTAAAGGCCAGTTAGGATGGTCAATTATTCTTTCCTTTATTTTCTGTTTATTTGATGAATAAATAATTACGAAAATTCTGCATGGTTGGTAGTGGGGTTTTGGATTTTTTTGATTTCCTTCATAGCCTATATATGTGGGCTATTTGTTACTAATTACTTTTTTAATAAAAGTTTTCAACAATTCAAACAACTTTCTGTTTTGATCTCTCTTTTTCTTAGAAAATTATAACTATGCTTCAAATAAGAGAATTAATCACGATCAAATACTACTTCAATGTAATTTGATGCTTTTTAGGATCTGATTGTAGTTAATCCTCTTATTTGTGAAGAAGTTGTAATTCTCCCTTTTCCTTTCTATCTCTTCGTGCGCAGAAGTTGACATGGGTCCCTTATAAAAACGAGGGGGGGGGGCAGGGAGAGGTTAAAATGGGTCATAGTAAAAAATAAAATTACAAATATTTAATTAAAAAACATCCTAAAAATATATGGGTTTGAAAAATGATTTTTCATTTTCATTTTAAAATGTACAAGGACTAACTAACATTGTCAAAGTTTAGGGATTGTGTCAAAACAAGTAAAAATTAGAAGGACTGAGGTTAGAATTGGGTTAAAATTTTAGTCATAGAGATCAAAAGATTAATTTTTTGTAGTTATATTTTTTAATGTTTTTAGTTTTATCTTTATTATACTCCTTGAACGTAGTCTGAATAAGTTTTGGCCGCATTTAATGCCTTTCAAAAATTTGACCTAACCAAGTTCACCAATTCTGCTCCATTGGCTTCTAATCCTCGGGAAAATTAGGGAGAGAGAGGAGAGACTATGCGAAAAAATTATTTGCTATTAAAGACAGTAAAAAATTAATCATTTTAAATGACCAAAAATGAAAATAAATATTTAAAGGGAGAATCCCAAATAAATCCAGTTACAATGCCTAAATTCCAATTAAGGCCTTCAAATTTAACAAATTCCTAATGGTCTGATTCAGGATTTTTTAACATTGTTAAAAGACTAAAATGGCCCATATATTAAAAATTTTGAAAACAACCTCCTCTACTGTGATTTCAGTTTTTTTTTTTTTTTTTTTTACGCTGATTCAAACGAAACATCTTATCATCATAAATTATGGGATCGTCTTATAAATTTAAGTTGTAGAAGGAAACTTTACCCGCGCTTTTTTTCTTGAAAGTAGATCGCGTTTAATTCTTATTAACTTCATCGTAGATGGTTTTCATGTTTAAGCATTTTTAAATTCTACCTTTGCTTTTTCGGAACATGGAAAATTTAGGTCCATAGGTGTTTGAGTGTTTCAGTTGTTTAATTATATTGGGGCGAAGAGTGAAAATGAAAAGGCAATTGTGCTTCAGATGGCACCCTCTAATCAGTTACATAAGTTCACCGTTGCTCTAATCAAGTTGATGAAAACCCGGTGAGAAATTAGGCGGCTTCTCTGAGAATAAATTAGATCATAAATCAACCCTAGAAATCCTCAGTGTGATAAAAATCAACAATAAAATTTCTTAAATTTTCTTTTAATTTTCTTTCTTAACTAAAGATAGGTATTTTAGTCTTTTGACAACATTGAAAATCCTTGGTCAGGCCTATTGCCCTTATTAGGGATTTGTTAAAATCGAAGGCCTAGATTTGGATTTAGGCATTTTAATTGGATTTATTTGGGATTCTCCCATATTTAAATTACCAAATTATATCTTCTCTCTCTTTTTTTTAATGAATCCAATTATATCTTATCTCCATGTCTCATGTTTCTTACCTTTTATTATATACTTCATAGATTATAGGATATTCAAAATCAAAATATCAATATTTATTTAATCTAAAAAATTTTATTAGAAACAATTAAGAGGGTCACAGCAATATCATTAATATGTTTAATTAAGATTCAAAAATCGACCAAAATTAATTACTTGAAAACTAAAAAATATCATTAATCTTAATTTAAATAAAATAAAACTTGAAGAAATATTTCTCCAAGTCAAAAAAAGGGAAAATTATGGCAAGGGACCGGGGAAAAAATTAATTACTCTTAAGTGGATTATAAAAAAATAATTATTTAGAAGGACTAAAAAATAAAATAAATATGTTAAATTAGTAAATTAACCTCCTTATATTTTCTCTACATACCTCAATTGTTTATTCTTCTAACCAATTAGCTCTCTCCCCCTCTTTCCCACTCTCTACAAATTTAAATTTAATTAAGAAATTAAAAAATTGTTTCATTTCATTATATCTAGTTTTGGGATATTCAAAATCAAAATGTAAGTATTTATTTTGTCAAAAACATTTTAACGCAATCAATTAAGAGGATCACAAAAATATTATTAATATCTTTAATTAAAATTACAAATTTGATTAAAACTACTCCCTCCGGTCCTAAATATAAGATCACTTTGACTTTTTTTTGAAGTTAAGGAAGCGAATTAGACTATTAAATTATAATATATGTCACATATAATTAGATTATATGTTAGTTTATAAGTAGAATAAATTAGTTTTGAGGAAAAAAGATAACTATAGACAATTTAAAGTGATTAATTTTGCATCCTTAATTTCTCCAAATAAAGTCAAAGTCATCTTATAATTAGGACCGGAGGGAGTATTTATTTACAGTTATACACTCATGTGTGTGTGAATCCATCTTAAAATTTTTTAATAATGAAATATTATTAATATATTTTATTTAATTCTTTTAAACAATTCAATAGAGTTTACATGAGAGAAGGAGAGAGGGAGAAAGTTGGGAGAGAAAGTCAATTGGTTAAAAGTAGAACATTTGAAATATGGAGAGAAAATATATGGAGGGTTAATTTGATAATTTAAAATATTTACTTTATTTTTTGGTCCTTCTAAATAATTATTTTTAAAAAGGCTGTTTTATTAAATTTAAATTCAAAATGAATAAATGGGTTAAAGTATCACTTAACACCATGATTATTTAAAAATCTATTTGAGAGAGATAGTGGATTAAAAGAAAAAATAGTTGAGATATGGAGAGAAAATATATGAATTTGATGTGGTTAATTTGGTAATTTAAAATATTTATTTTATTTTTTTGTTGTTGCATAGTTTTGTGTGTATTAATATTTTTTTGGCTTGTATTATCTATTATGTGTGTGACTGTGTGTTAATAGGGATCTTGTAACACCTATAGATTATTAATTCTCCGCATGTGATTCTAAATTTTTAGTCACAAGTGTTTAATCTCTTTTTTCTCAATTATTTTTCTCAAACATGCAACTGGCATTTGACGAGGTTTTTTATTTAAGGGTTAAGGTGTATTTAAACTAATAAAGTGTTGACAAACAAGTGTTTGTCACAATTAATTTTTAAAGGATTGTTGTATGCCAATAAACTCTTAAAATTGGATATTTTATCCAACCCCGTCAGAAAGCACTTAATGGCCTCTATTTATGAATTATGCTGATATGGCGTGACAAATTTAAATGAAATAAAATGGGGCATTTTTATAGGGGGTATTTTAATATTTTGTCCCCAAATTTTTTCTCATTTTAGTTTTGATTCCTCAAATCTTAAACAAAGGTTTTGATATAAATTATCAGATTTTTATTAAATATAAGGACTGATATTGAAATAAAATCTGTTAAACAAAAAGTACTTACTCATTTATTCTTTTAGTCAATTTTGAAAACTCATATATTTGAGAGGGGGGGGGGGGGGGGGGGAAGAAGTGTTATTCAAGGTCCACTGAGAAGTGAGAACATCGAAAGTAAATGATTTGGGTCAGTGTCAAAAAAAATTAATTGTAGTAATAGTGAAATCGTGAATTACCAACTAATTTCGCTTCAACTTTAGCCAATTCTTCTGCCTCCCTATCCGTTGAAATCAGTACAAAGTTAATCAAGTAATTTTTTTTGTTATAAAAAAGTTTATGTGAGTTGGAACTTTGGGCCTCACCATAGGTACATATTGTTGAGAAAAGGATGAGAAATTGGATGTGAGGGAAATATAAACTATGACCTTTCTTCAAATATTGCATCTTTAAAGGACCATGGCCCAAATCCGAAGGATAACATTGTAATGGGTGAGCCCATTTTACCAGAGATCTGCAGGATTACATGAAGATTGCTATGACTACAAATCAGAAAAAATATTCTCATAAAGGTACAAAATTCTAGTAAATTTAAGAATCTTTAGAATTTTGAAGGATAAAAATTAAAAATTGCTTCATACAGAGATATAGCTCCAATAAGATGTACTATTATTTTTTTTCCTATTTTTAAGTCATTTTTAACATATTTTATTGGAAGAAGTACTTTAAAGTTTAAACTTCATTAACTCTGTCAAAAAATTTAATAATTTACCAACTATTTTCCTGATTACTATATCCTAGAGGAACAAAATCCACATAATAATAAATCAAGGATAAATTCGGTTACAATGAATCAGTTTTGGTTCAATATTTAAAATTATCAATATTTAGTTTTCGGTTATTTCGGTTTTCACCAAAACCAAACCGAATAAACGAATACTTACCCCTACATATGTCTATAGTTATACTCCTCCAAACTCCACTAAGATATTGTTCTATATTTATTCAATGTATTATATTTATATAAAACTTCAAATAAAAAACGCTACTTGACCTTTGACCTTTCTTATTTTTTTCTCTTCTCCCTATTGTCTCCATCTATCTCACTTCTCCATCTCACTCACTTCTCACACTTTCTTGGGTTAGGTTTCTCTCATTGGAACTTTTCTCATTATCTCTTAGTCATATCCATACAATTAATCTAATGGCTTAGAAAAAGACACATATTGATGTCTTTAAAATTGCATCTTCACCATCTATTTTGTCTTAATTTCAACCATACATTTAATTCGCTACCTGACAGCAGAGAACTTCCTAATGGTCTTTATGCTCCATCGGTAGCTGCCGCAATCATCCTCCGTCAAACGTCAATGATATCCTCCTCCGTCGAAAGCCACCGCTGTCCTCCTCCGTCAAACGCCACTGCTGTCATCCTCACTCGCAGCTGTCATCCACAGCAGCTCACCGCTTTTGTTCCGCAATAATATTATTAGCTAGCTTGTTAATTGATCACGGTAATCCTTCCACTTTCTGACACATTTGATTGTCTCTGTCCGTATGTACTCTACTGTAATTGATCGCAGTAATGCTTTAAGATGTGACAGTCTTTGGCATGTGGTCTATGTTAATCTGCATGATTACTCTCCTTTTCTGCATTTTTTTTCTTTCCTTGTTATGTGGCCTAGGATAAATGGTAATATCATTATTTGTATCCTTACTGCATCTTAAGCTTTAGTGGATTGCCTAGACTAAGTTAAACGCTCTATTTATACCATGATAATGGTTGAAGTTTTGTACCGTGAATACCCTGTGTACCTTACCTTACCATCACATTTATAGTTGTTGGCTTTAGAGCGAAAGACAGCTTCCTTAAAATAAACATTTCATGGAGGACTTAAAAATGAAATGAATTGAATTTTATCGGATTTATTTACTTGGAGTAAATCCTTAAAAATAAATATATCTGGAATTTATTTACTATCTCGAATTGATCCATTAACAAACATAACTCAGTTCCATTAAATCCGATTAAATAAACATCTTCCTTACCATCACATTTATAGGTGAACTATGCCATAGATTGAACTATTTAATGGGAAAAAATTGGTGTTATTATTCAGCTATTTATTGGATAAATCGACCAAGCTATTTGTACATGTAAAAAAAAATTAACTCAATGGCTCCCTTTTTAGTAATGAAAAATAATAGTGTAGATGTAATCAAGAAATGAACTTTCCCATGAAATTTCCAGTTACAATAACGTTTGCTCAGTTCTAACAAATGCCAAAGCCAAGGTCATGTTGTGTTGCATAAACCACCTTGCTTCCATCTCATGCGTCGCATAAACCTTGTTGGATTGACTTCATCAACAAAAGAATTTGTTGGGTTGAGCGACTAGACGATTGGATTTTGAATTTTCATGGCAGGTTTTGGTTGTCTAGTCCTCCATGATATGCTGACTAGACATTGGTGAAGCTATAGAAGATGTGCAAACTGTTATAGACGACGAACCTTCTCCAAATAAGAAGAAAGAAGAAGAGCAATTTAGATGTTATTCTATATGGGTTGTGTATTAGAGAGTGATATGTATTTGACATCTTAATGTAGTATACATATTAATTTTAATGAAAGTGTCATTCTTCCCTTATCTTTGTCCATCTTTGTTTATTACCTGCCAACAAAAATGCACCTTCCAATACTTCTAGTGATGACATTGGACAATCTAAGGGAGCCTGATAATCAAAAAGAAAAAGAATGCATATTATTAATAAGAAAATCGTTAGACAAATTAATTCTTATTAATACACACTAAGAAAACAAGTCACAAAGGACATATAATTTTAGATTAAAAAACTCACCATTAACATGCTAGTAAATGATTGTACTTGAGGTAGTGCTTGCAATGTTGGAGGTGCAGAACATGAAATTGGAGCATTTGATTCCTCACTTCTTCCTTTGGTTAGAGACATACTTATATCTCCTAGACGCTCACGCCAACTCCTAAATCTTTTCTTTCTCTTAGTTCCATATCTCTTTTTGATACCTTTGGGCTGTTTATCCTTTAACTCTGGCTTTCTTTTTTCTTTGTTACCCCCGTTGCCTTGCTTTCATCTTCTTCCTTTGTGTTTTCACCATCTGAATTTCTTAACATCGAACGGAAGGTTCTTGCTTCTTTATGAAGTATTATTATAGAGTTGTAAACAAAGGCAGAAGTCTTTGGACAGTCAGACATTTCAGCTGCTAATGTTATCACCAAGTGACATAATTGTTTATATGTTTGTGTGCTCTGAAGCTTAGGATCCACTTATACTTCATTTTCTCTAATATCATGTAGTAGACCATCTCTTGCATCTTTAGTCCATCTTTTCAAAATATATTTTTCTGGTAGTTTCCTCACTTTATTTGCCTCATATATTTTTAAAGCACGACAGCATAATATCCCCATAGATTCAAAATGCCTACAATTGCACTATATATAATCAACTTTTGGATCATATGTCAATGCCCACTTTTTGTCTTCATTAACCATGGTTCCAGTATAGGTGAACAATGGACCTTTATCATCTCAAGAGGAAATAAATGTGGCAAAAAATAGATCCAATTGCTTTTGGAACTATTCTAACACTGAGGAGGTGTAAATCTCAGCAACATGTCGTAGGATGGGCGAACTTTGGGCTATCAATCGTGGTTTTTTCTCCCTTGCTTCGTGATTACATTTCATCTCATTATACCACTTGTCAGCAACAACCTGCTCAAGCCTTTTAAAGAATTCATCAATAGTAATACTTGGATTTGCAATACTCTTGATATATGAATTAACACTTTCACTTATTTGTGTACTACGCATACCAAGAGTAATAGAATACTTCATAAAACACCATGCCCATTTGTCTTTGATTTCATAAATGGACTTCAACCATGAGTTGTCCTCTAAGTTGAATTATGATATTAGAGAAGCTCAGGCTTCTTCAAATTGTGATTTGTCTTCAATAGCAAACATACACTTATTGAAGTCATGCAAAAAATGTGAACCACCCTTCATCTTATATCTTAGATGTTTTATTCTATTTGGCTTTCAAATAAATTTTCATATCAACTTGAGTGAAGCCAAGGTTAGCCCGTCCACTTACTTTCAAAAATATTTAATGTATGGGGAAGTGTTGAGACAAATTAGAAAGAAATACTATATTTAGAAACAAACTCACATACCAAATATGTCATATATTTAGGAAAAGAGGGAATATGATGTAATTACATGTAATATACATTAAAATTAAGCATTATATTTAGCTTCTTCAATCTCAATACAAAAAAAGTCTACTTCATCTTACTTTAAAGAGCAGAGGCTGTAACATTTACTCTCTAATTACACTTTAAATACATTTTAAATTACCATTGACAGATTACAAAACCATTTGAGGACTAACTATGTTAGGAAAAGAACTTAACTTAGCACAATAACTAATATAGTTAGAAAATGATTTTTTGTAATTTTATAAAGTACAATTTTTAATAGCCTAACCATGATAGAAAAAGGACTTCAACTAGTAAAGTAACCTATCATGGTTAGAAAATATTTAACATAAATAAAAGAGATTTCCACGTTAGAAAAGAATTTACCCTAGCATAAGTAAATGGCTAACATGGATAATTAAAAACCAATCTACCACATGATAATAGATCCATCCATAAAATTTCAAAATACTCCATACTAAAGAAAATGTCTATAAGCATTAATACTTTAAATCTCCAAAACCATAAAACATTCTTATTAGTAATAAAGAATTCCATCGGTGTATGATACACAATAAAGCAACAAAGTCCATCGGACTAGGACGAGTCCCAAAAGAATTAAACATCAAATCATTAAACCAAAAACTCTAAATCTAATCCTTAGCTCAAAGTGAAAGACAAAACTTGAAAGAGAACGGAAGCACATAAAAAATGCATGAGTCCCTAATTGTGGCAATAACCTCTATCCTGCTGGCCAAAAAACTCACTATCTTAGTGAAAAATTCTCGGATCCTTCCCTTGATTACCTACTGCATTGCTAGGACCTGTAAAAGTGAGATAAACGGGGGTAGACCCATGTAACCACTAACTACTCGCCTACATGCGGCGTGTGCTAGCAAGGTGTTTGGTAGAGCATTACTAGATATACATAAAATTAAAACATGTGACAAGTACCGGATTAGTGGATAATAATATCCAATATCTCTTTTCAAACTTTCTCAAATCGTCAATCAGTGTGCCATAATTTCTCAGATAACATTCACATAGATAATTCCAAGATCATCAATTATAGTCTATCACAAACACCACCTAGATCATACTATGGTCCGGTAGGGACTTACAACCCTCGCCTGAGACCGGGGGCGTTCTCTCCATTATCATATTTATTTTCAATTAGTCCTTGTGAGCCAACAAGGAACCTCATCATGTGATGGCATGTTATTTAATTATTCGGTGTCACACACACAATTGCAGCAGTCAAATCACAATAGTTGCAACACCCATAAAATACAAGGCACAAGGCCCATCCAGTAGTTCTTCAAAGTATGACATGCAATAAATCTTTAATGTACAATATTGTTCCAAACATGACAAAACATCTTCATGATAGTTCAAAATACATACTCCACCAAACAAGTTATATTATAAAGTAAGCGTTCAAAATTTACGTTCGTCAATAACTATAGACAATCACAAAATTATCAGTTTAAAATACTCACTGACACGCACACACACGCACACGAGCAAAAGTAGTCTCCTGGTACCCTGCACCGGTCTCATAGCAGTGCAGTTCCCCCGTGCTATTTTAGCATGACTCAAACTCTACATATCGAAGCACAAGAAATTACTATCTACTAAAACAAAACACAAGTCACAATATAAACTCCTATTACCCATTCCCAAACTCATGCCTACCTCCTTTATAATTTTACTCTGTTGGATTTAAGCCTATAGGATAACAACAGCTCACTCAGATTAACATCTACACTGTATTTAGCCAATTTGACCTTATTGCTATTATCATTATACCTGAATAAGTCCTTAAATCCCATCGGTACACCTCAATTGTTCATCTCCTTAAAGAAGTCCCAAAACAAATCAAAGATATGCTCTCTTTGAATATGGTAAGAACACCCAAATAGTTCTATTCCTCCTCAATTAATTCCTTAAACACCTTTATCCAACTTAGATAACCACAACGATACACTAAAATCACAGACCCAATCATTCAAGTCTGGATTCCAAGCCTACCACCACAATTTCAAGCCTGAACCATGATTATGCATGCTCTAATACTTCATTCATGTTCCATAGCCAATGGGCATACCAAAAAGAAACTAATTACCAAAATTGTTAAACCCGGACCACGCACTGAACCGGGCAAGGCAGTGAGTCACGGGTTAGTGGGTCAGCTCGGAGTCAACCCGGAGTCAGATCAGTGATTATTAAAATAATTTAAATTAAAAACATAAAAAATATTTATATTTAATTATGAAGAAAATAATGATCTTTCTGTTCCTTAATATAAGACTTAATTGAATCTTTTGGAAAATTCTAAGAAAACAAAATAAACTTTTATAAATTGATTTACCTGAATTTTTTCTCCAAACTAATTAATTTGACTTACAAGATAACATATAATAATAAATTAATAATTCACAATATATGTTATAATTACTTTGACTTAGTTAAATCTCGTATATTTATAATTAAAATTTTCATTTAATATTTTTATACATGTGGGTATTGAATATTGTTTTACGCTAATCATATTTTTAGGGTTTAATTAAATATTAATATTGAAAAGCAATTGGATTTAAATGAAGTAATTTTATTTCATTTTCACTTCAATAAATTTTTGTAAATAGGAATTATGAATTAAAGGGTGGCTTTATTATTATGGATTTTTAAAATTAATGAGGGCCTAAGCCCACAATGACTAAAACCCTAATTACTTCCCCACTCCTCTCACACCTGTACACTTTTCATCAGCCGCATCTTTTCCATCGTTTTCCTCGTCAGAATCAACAACGCCATTTTCATCTTCTTCCTCATCAAATTTGGCGATTCCATCCGGTGCTTACCTTTAGATCTGGTAACTTGTACCTTGAAACAAATCCTCTCACAATCTCCATCTATGCTTTTCTTATTTTTCATCTTCTACCCTCTTCTCACAATTTGGTGTCCATCTCTGATTTTTTTGGCTCTTCTGGCATTTGTTCTGATTTTCAAGTTTCCATTTAAAACAAAAAATCCGGGCTACTAGCTCAACTCGCCAGGTCACCCGAGTCAATCCCGGGTTAGGCTGAGTTGAGCAAGTCAGAGCCGGGTCACTTCAGGACCGAGCTAGAGGCTGAACCAGACCGCTGTTGCATCCAGTTCAGTAGTTCCTAGGCTGGACCGGCTGGTCCTGTTCGGGTTTAACAACTATGATAATTACATTAGAAATCACCCAAAAGTTGTCTCCTCAATATTAAATTCGAAAGTCCCACTACCCCATGAAGATTACAAGAAGAACTAAGGAAAGATGGAAGAATAATGGTGTAGAGAGGGTCTCTTACCAATAGAAGCGATTAGAAGACTCAAAGACCTCCAAAACCCCAAACCCTAGCAGAGAATTTCGACTCTCCTTACTCTGGCTGAAAACCCAACTGATTACAACTCTAATTTTCTATTTAACACGCTATTTAAAGCTACAGAATCGCGATGTTTGTTATGGCGAACCCCCCCTTTTTTACAGAAACATCGAGTGCTTACCGTGGCGAACCCACGACTAACCACCCAATTTCCCTTTTTACCCCCTTTTATTCTACCTTTCCCCACTCGCAATTTCAAACTTGTTTCTTCATGAATGATCATAATTTAGTTCCAAATATTATACCCTTACACTAATCCCCAAAAAACCTCAAAATATTGATATTTCCATAATTTAATCATAATATCTTCACCGTACTTCACATTTTAGACCTCAAAATTCCTCAAATAATCATTTCCTAATTGAATTTCCCCAATTTTCCCTAATTAAAAGCCTAATTAATATCACTAAACCATTGTAAATTTCTAAGGATGTTACAGAGGGAGCAACGTGTGTTGATATGAAAATTTGGGAGTCTTGCATTTTATTCTAACATGTTGTGATAGGCAAAGTAAGTGTGAATAAGGTAACTTTAAGTAGGGAGAATGACAACTAGGTCCATGGAAGATAATTAATCACGACCAGCTCCCTTAAAATCATTAAGTTATATTGAAATGCTTAAGAACTTGGATGATGTTAGGGAGGTTTCAATACAGTTGAATGAGTTGTTATTAACATTTCTTTAAGGTTTAGTTGTTATTAACAACTCATAAGTTGCATTGACAACTTTCGACACATTCGATTTAATATCACCCAGGTCCCTACAAACTTCAATGCAATTTAATTATTTCAAGGGACCTGGTTATTATTACGTATCTTTCATGGAAACTTGTTGCAATTCTCCCCTTTAAGTATTCATACATAAAATAATATTATTGATATAAAAAATCATAAATCTTGATTTATACTTTTAGAAGGAGAAAATCGGTAGGAAGGATTTAGTATATATAATATTATTTAAATATTTGTACATTTGGTTAAATGTATAAATTGTTTGAATGTTACAAATTCTTGAAAAGAATTATAAAAATAGAAAAAACTAAAAAACATAAAAAAAAATATGCTTAATATAGGGGAAATTGCGATTAGGTCAGTTTGGCAAATTAATACTATAAAGTACATTGAAATCTCAAAATTACTAAGAAGTCTCAAGAGACTTGGGTAATATAATGCAATTATAAAATTATCTCATTGCCTTTCCTAATAGACAAAGTAGAACATTGATAAGTAAGAGTGTTTTCATTAATAAGTTAAAATGCCTTGATTAATTTTTACCAGAAAAATGCCTTGATTGACAACTACATTTTTAATTGATTTTATAGGGTCGTAATAAGAGAATTCCTATCAATTTATAACAAAGAAGATATCACTAAAGCCACATTCCACACAAAATAAAACAAATAAAAAAAATAACATGTATCAATATATATTTAAGATACTTGTAGTTAACAATTAAACAAAACTTTACTAACAATTACCGCAACAAGTATCAATAACTAATCTATAAAGGTAACTTAATAATTTAATAATTACATTATATTACCACATGTCTTTTGGAACATATTAATAATTTTGATATTTTAAGGGATCTTCCAGTAATAAATTGTCTTAATATTTTATACATGAATGCAATTTTCCGTTCAATATACACACATTTTAGTTAGTACATCCCTCGTTGTCTTGTCACTCCCAAGTCCCGCCAGCTTTTTTCCATTTTAGTATTCTAGGTTTGAAATGATGTTGTAAAATTTTTTTGTCCTCGTTGTTAAATAAGATGCTAGAATAGGTTATTAACAGTAGTGTTAGAAATACGAGTAAACAAGATGCATTTAACAGTGGTTTAGTTTTTTTTTGGTGAGCTCAGGGAATCCCCACTCGCGTGTCAGGTGAGACTAATCCCTTGCCGTTCTGAAGTCACGTAAAGGGGGTAGACAGCTGGTCTGTGGGTTTGCTCCATTCACAAGAGACAGGGATTGAACCCCCAACCACACTCTTAAGGGACGAGAGTACTTACCACTCACGCCAACCCCCAAGTTTAACAGTGGTGTTAGTTTTGCAGGATTAAGTGCAGTTAAAAAAAGTGCACCTAGTGGTTTTCTTCTCTCTCTCCTCCGATCCTACACCTCCCCCCAGTCTCTCTTATTTCTTAACTTCTTATTCCTCTTTCTTTAATCTATTAACAATAAATTACTGTTCCTCCACGTCAGTCTCTTCTATTCTACATGCAGCCGATCAAAATGGATGGCTTGTGACACAGATCACTGTTCACAAGCCGATCCAGAGTTAATATGGCTCACTTGGAGCCGCGGCTTCAAACACGTGGAACCTCCCCTCTATTCCATTGGTCAGTTTCAAATTTCAAATGCCTCAATATTCTTCCCTCCGAAATGGTACAATTCAAATTCAAACATTTAGAAAGCATTTGGGATGGTACATATACAAAGTCTCCCTGCCTCTCACCTTTTACTCATTTCTCTTCCTTCTACTACCAAACCTAATACAGTGCTTCCCATCACAAATCCATACTTTTCCAAATCACCACTCTCATGGAACATCTTAAGGAAGTTTCATTGTCAAGTATCCACCCAGCATCCCCCGAATTCAAAGTCACCCTGAAGATAGACCTTTCGTATAACAAGGAGGTAATCAGGTCCGTCGGTGCGTACTTCCACAAATGGTTTGCATACTTCCACAAATAGTTCCGATGCTTTCACTATTTCTGAATTACTTTCTATACATCAACGTTTCAGTTCGTCTCTGTTTTGTTGATTTCAGCTTTTGTTCGGCTCTATTTTTTAAGTTCAACCTCTGTTGCTGTCTCTGTTCCATCAACTGGCATCAAAGAATTATCACCAACCTATGTTTTTGTGTGTCGTGCTATCTTCGTGGGACAAGTGAACCCAATAGTACAAGCGCGGAAGGGAGAGGATGGTGTTAGGTGCACTAAAATTTGGGCTTTTCGAATTTGCGACTCTTTCTTGGTGTATACTGGGAGCAATCGCTACCTGTATAACAGTGGTCCTCTGTTTGTGCATCTTTAATATGTTATTAGTTGGGAGCCATGTAGTTCAGGTGAGTGTTGTATACTTCCCTGCGGATGTGTTAATTAGTATCATATATGAAGAAGCCTATTTCATGTTTTTTTCATAGTGGCATGAAGAACCCCCATCCATTACCTAACACATGAACTTGGTTTGTGTTGAATCACTTCCAAATGTAGCTTCTATGTATTTCCTATCCAGATCAGTAGTATTTGGAACACTCTGGTATTTTAAGGTAACTACTTTATGAGTCCAAATTAGGCTCACTGTTATCCTAAGGAAAGAAGCACAAAAGAGACAAAGCATGTTTTGTTTTTGTTCCTTACCCATATGAAAGTATGTTTCTGATGATAAAGCCCAGCGTTAAAAGCCCATCTAAATAAGACAATGATCATTCAACATATAAGACAATGGTTATTCAAGATATATAAGACTAATCAACACATCATAAGGAATAAAAATGTGACAGACCATATAAAGCAAAAAGATCATTCGTAAATGGAAGCTAATAAGTACTCCCTCCGTCCCTTATTATAAGAGCCAAAGAGGTGAAATCACACATATTAAGGAAGTGGTTGAGAGAGATAAATGTGTCTGAAATAATTTTGTTTTCTCAAGTTTGCCCTTATTTATGATTGAGTATATAAGAGAGAGAAATGTGACAATAGTGTAATAAATGAGTATGAAATAGAATGTACATAGAGAGAATAATGATGGGTAAAATGGGGAAAAACCTATTAAATGCTTTGACAAATTTGGACAGGCTCTTATAAAAAAGGACGAAACCATTCAAACTTTTGGCTCTTATATATAGGGACGGAGGGAGTATAGGACAATGGTCATTCAAGATACTGTGAGCAATCAACTCAGAGATGGTTTACACTCTGGTATTTAATGTTAACTACTTCATAAGGAATAAAAATGTGACAGACCATATAAAATGAGTTGTTCAATCTCATGTGAATCAGATCATACTAATTCTGAGGTTTACGTATTATGTCTCTTTTTCGACTAACGTTCAACTGTTCACTCTTAACTTTTGCCATCAGCTGCCATAGCCTCTTACATCACCCCACAGTAGATGTTTGCAATCCAGTCCCATCTTAATAGATGCCCAGTGAGCCACATGAAAGCTTGCTAGTAACTTGCACAGGAATGGGAGTAACTTTAAAGCGTTCCTGCAAATATATTGATTTGGGGGATCAAATTAAACCTGTATGTTTAAATATACGTGTTGTCTTGACTTACACAAGAATGGGAAACTGGGCCTAGGGCAGAGCAACGGGCAGGTACGGGTGGCCCGTGGGTGTACCCGTTACCCGGCCGTTTATAATACACAGGTACGGGCTACCCTATACCCGTGTGCATGCCCGTTTTGCCCGTAAGCAAATGGGCCAGACATATATGGGCAAAATAGGCGAGTGGCCCATTTGCCCGTTTAACCCATGTATTTTAAAAAAAACCAGCGTCCCCAATTTTTTTTCCAGAAGCTGGCCTGATTGCTAGAAGCTCAGGAGAATAATATGAACAGATTCCAAAAACAAGAACTAATCAAAGCATCAAAGCAAAGCAATTTACATAATTGTAGTTCAGGAAAGAACAAATCAAATCATCAACAAACAACAACAATAAAAAAAACAAGAACCAGGCAATTGCAGAGTAACAAACATGCACTCAAAAATAAGAACCAAGCGAGAGACGACGGCGATGAGATGATGACGACGACGCTGAGCAGAGGTGAGAGATCTGAGAGCAGAGAAAGGCTGAGCAGAGGCGAGAGTTAAGGGCTTAAGGCGAAAGAAGAATAGGAAGAAAACGACCCCCATTAACGAAGATTTGAGAGCCACAAAGATCAGAGACAACGACGTTGGAATTTGTTTGGTGGTGTGGTTCTTTCGTCGGACATTCCAAAGTTTAGAACACAGCCTCGTCGGAGTGCCGGTGGCTGAGGAAGAAAACGATGCCTCCCTTCCCTTGCTCCCTGACTCCATCTCACCTCTAACCTCTAATCTGAGCTCTGATCTTCGATGGGGAAAAGAAGAATGGTGAAGGTTAGGCCGTTAGGGTTTGAGGGGCTGAGTCGAATTCGAATATGGAGATTGGAGAGTGAGAGTCTGAGAGAAGCCTTGAGTGTGATGTGAGTGACAGCTGTGGCCTATGGGACATATTTTTTCATTGAAAAAAGGGGAGGCTTTTTAAATTTTAGTTGTTTAAAAAAAATAAAAAGGCTTGAGGAGGACTGGAGATGAATCGATCTCCCATTCTTGAAGCCAATATGCCAGCGCATAAACCATTGAGCTAACAACAATTTTGGTGTCATTTTTTGTAAGCTTATATATTTATAATAAAAAATCCATATTTTTTAAACAAATATATATATATACGGGCGGGAACGGGTTACCCGTGGGTGAACCCGTACCCGTATCATATAAAACGGGCGGGCTTAGACGGGCCAAAAAATCCGGGTGGCGAGCGGGCCCCGCAGGTAGCGGGCCCTTTGCTCACCCCTAACTGGGCCTATGTTATGTAAATATTCAGTTCCTGAATCAGAATTTCTTTTCATTTTTAAGGTAACCTACAATAAAGTAGTGAGCATATTTGAGTATTTTGTCTCCATTGCTTTCTTGACTTACACAAGAATTGGGGCAAGTCTATTTGTGCAGCACATGCCAAAAATTCGTCAGATGCTTCTCAGTAGAAACTGTGCGCAGGATCAATAAAAAAAATTACATGTCTTGAATTGATTGCAAGCGAATTTTTGAAGTATTTAACATTTTTCCTATGGGAGATAAGTGAATTTCCATGTAAGAATATATTCAATATTTGAAAATAATATATTCCTTACAAGTTTTATATTCCTAAGTATTGCACATTAATAGTTAAAATGGAATTAATTATGAGTAATTGTTCTTAAAGCAATTTAACTATTTTTACCATACTGGGATTAAAATAAAGATTTTTTTCTATTAGACACACACACACACACACACTCTATTGAGTTCATATTATAAGTCATTTCTAATCACCTCACTATAAATAAGGGGATGCAGTTGGCTTATTAACTTTGTTTGGAGATAGAACATTTTTAAATTTTTCCAAAATTAAAAAATGTGAGTGCAGGTATTGGGCCGCATTTGACAACGTGGTACCTTGCTGTGAGTGCATGTGTAGATCAAACAAAACAAATTGTCCTTATGGTCTCATAAAACATCCAACATGCGTAGATGTAACAATCTTGAAATCATCTCACATATAAGCCGCAAATATCTTCTCACAATTAGTGAAGGATTTCAATTTAATAATGGATTAAAATTTCAAGCACAAAAGGAGAAATGTAAACTAAGGTTTTATCCAATAACAGAAAAGTAAGCATTTTTTTCCGATAACTAATTAACATTTTTTTTGGAATAAACCTGAAGGTTAAGAGCACTGGTATGTTTAGTAACAAAGAAATTTGATAAGTTCGCTACATAAGCTGTCACTGCGTTAAGCAAAAGAAGAATCCACATAGACTTTTTATCCCTTCCACTAAACCGTCAGGCCCTAAGTTAATTTCAACTAAATCCTTATAATGGCCACTTTTTGAAATATATTTGAAGTATTCAGTCCATTTTGACTTTTTTTCCCTGGAATTTAGCTGAAAAGTATATAATTGTTTTTTGACTAATTTGACCATTATATAGTTTTCAGCTAAATACTTCAGATATTATACAAAAAAAAATTTCAAATGTACTTCAAAAAATGGAGAGTAAGTAATAGTTAAATTGTGGATATTTGTTGTCTAACAGAACATAATGATTGTTCACTCAATGTTATTCTTTACTATGCTATGACTGGTACTTGATCCCAATAATTTCCGTATAATAAGGGCGAGTTTGACTACTAAATCTATATAATGTCCGCAGAAAAGTTGTGGAATTCCTAACCTGGAGTAACATATATTTCCTTCCATCATTATGTTACATGTGTTTACTTACTTTGATAGTTGACCTACATTTTCCCAACATGAGACTGAGTTGAAAAAGTGCATTAAGAAATGGAGCCTAATCATTTTCTTATCAATAGTAGAAGTTTATTAACAAATGTGTGTGAACTAACCTATGTTCTCTTGAATGAAATCAAAGTTGTTCCACAAGAAGAACATTATAGAAACGTTGACTTGAATCCATCGGAGCAACGTAGAAATTCCCTATCACATTGTCTTTAACAATGACAATCAATAAGAGCCAGGGTCAATCTTTAAAGAAAGTAGGGTTGTATCTATCAAAGAGCTATATGTAGCTGTTTCAAGAGTTAGGAGCATGGAAGGTTTGAAGATAGTGTTGAGTTCAGATCAGGAGGAGCAAGGTAACAAGACAAATGTAGTATACCAGGAGGTTTTCGTCAACGTGTCAATGTAGTAGTGCTTATTTAATATGATTACTGCATCATTCATGTGCATTGACATTTTTTATAGTGTTTTGTCATTTCCCTTTATGTGTGTCTATGTGTGTCTGAAACCATTATTAAGCGTGCATATTGCAATGTTTCACAAATTGTTTTATTTTGTCACATATATGAAGCACTCTTGGTTCTACGTAACTATTTTCGACATGAATCTTTGAAATGCACTTAGGATGCTATTCACCAGTGCAATGCACAGGAGGTATAGCTCGTCTCTATAAATTCCAAAGCTTATACCTCCTTTTAATGTTGATATTTCTTTTATCCTTTAGGCCCTGTATAGTTCCAGGAATTCCTAATTAGTAAACCAAACGCCGCCCAAATTATATTCCCCTTATTTTTGCTCGGGGCGGATCCCTCTATGCCTGAAACCCTTCTCTCTCCCTCCCCCTCTCTGTATACATACACACACATATAGACATACACCTTCTCTTCTGTTGAAATCTGAAATTCTTCACTCTTCTTCAGCCTGAAAATCAGTGCAGCCAGACTTGATGAAATGGAGAACTCGTATTACAAAAAAGCATTAAAAGCAGAACGCCGTAAAATCAGTCTTCTCTCCAAAGATCTTCCTCTTACCCTGCAACTACTCACTCACAGTAACTTTTCTTTCTTTCTTTCTTTTTTATACCCTTCTTCTTCCCTTCCCTCATTTCATTCCTTTTACTTAAATCCCTCCCACTTCTTGTTCTTTTTTCTGTGTTTAGCCATTAATGCTTTGGGTCAACAGTCCTATGAAACGACGTCGTCGGAGCAAAGTTTGAAGGGGCAACCTGAATGTTCAGGGCAGACATCATCAGAAGAAGGACCTGTTCTGATCGATTTCATGCCTATCAAGAAAAGGGCTTCCTCATCAGTTTCTGTGCGAGAAGATGATGATGATGATGAAGATAATAATGACCAACATCCACATCAAAAACTCAACATTTCCCAACAAGAAGATTATACTGATAAACACATATTGGATTGGCTTATGTCCGCACAAATCAGAAATACACAACCCCCACTAGTTAAAAAGGTACTACTATTAATCATTCCCCTGAATTAAATCATGATTTGGCTGCGAAATTCTATATATGTCTCAGGATAATAATCCCCGGAAATCGCCCTCATTGGAAGTAAGAAACAGAGATGGAGTTATTATTTGTCCATTCCAGAAAAAAGCAACAAGGGTTCAAAAGACTCCATTAATGCCCAATAAAGCATCATCCTCTCTGGTCGCCGGAAGAAGCAAGAAAGAAGAGAAAAAAGGATGTAATTATAATAATAGAAGGAAGGAAAGACGATGTTGGACTCAGGAGCTGCATCAGCTCTTTGTTAAAGCCCTTCATCAACTTGGTGGATCAGATTGTGAGTTAAATTTAATTAATAAAAGTTCTTGATTATATTAGAATCTGAGTTCTTCATCGTCTTGTGGGTATGATTTTGATTATATTTGGGTTGTTTTGCAGTGGCAACGCCGAGGCAGATAAGGGAACTTATGAACGTTAATGGCCTAACAAATGATGAAGTGAAGAGTCATTTACAGGTACTAATCGAACAGAAGTTGTTAATTACACCAATAATTATTATTTTTTTAGGATGAGTCTTACAATATTATTTTTCACGTTTGATTCTAATTTTGATAAAATTCATAATAATTTTACTGGTAGAAAACTGTTTGAGTTTAGTCCCATTCAAATTCAAAGAAGATCATTAGAGGTACCAGTGAGGAGGTTTGATCAATAATATGGAGTCAGTTAAAAAGAAAGGGAGTGAGACCAAAGAGAATACTTATCAATGTTATTGAGCAGGATCTTGTAATTTAATGGAACACAATAGTTTGTGTGATCCACCTAGAATAAAGCTTTGTTATTGTTGATTCTAATCTTGAAACCTGATGACATTTCTGGGTTTATACGTATGTGGACAGAAATTTCGATTGCATGAGAATAGATCGGTATCCCCATTGATTACGCCTCCATTTCTAATGGGGAAAAATTCAAAGGCAACGAAATATGCAGCTTTGGCGGCGGCGACGAGAGCAGCAGATAGAGGGACGACGACGTTTCAATTGGACTTGGAAGGTTCAAAATCAGAAGGCAGCGAAGTGGTGTATCATTGAATTCTACAAACTTCCTCTTGTTTCACACATACTCGACTATCCTAGCTATCCCTAAAAATAAAAAGAATGAAAGAAAAATAAATAAATGAGTTAGTAATTTTGGGATGAAATTGCAATTCAATGTGGTCTCTTTTCTTGGATATTCTTCCCAATTATGTAGAGATTGTCGTTTTTTTGCTAGTGAATTACGTAGAGATTACTTAGTTCACTATTATATTGTAGCATTGAATGATATGGATTTTTTTTAAGGCAGTTGTAGTTCATTTTGTGTGTTTATGGATTTTTTTTGGATTTTATTTCAATAATTGTTCTTTTGAGATAAAGAAATAGCATTGAATGATATGGATTTTTTTTAAGGCAGTTGTAGTTCATTTTGTGTGTTTATGGATTTTTTTTGGATTTTATTTCAATAATTGTTCTTTTGAGATAAAGAAATACAATTTTAGAGATTGTCGTTTTTTTGCTAGTGAATTACGTAGAGATTACTTAGTTCACTATTATATTGTAGCATTGAATGATATGGATTTTTTTTAAGGCAGTTGTAGTTCATTTTGTGTGTTTATGGATTTTTTTTGGATTTTATTTCAATAATTGTTCTTTTGAGATAAAGAAATACAATTTTGGAAGAAAAAACAAGAAGTCTGATTCTGGTCCAATGAAAACGTTGAAAATTAATATTACTAGTATTATGTAAAATTGTTTATAAATACTAATTTTGAAAAAAAAAACACTATTTCTCATAAATAAATGGCATATTTTTATAAAGGGTATTATAATATTTGGTCCCCCCAAGTTTTTTTTTCTCATTTTAAAATATAATCATTAATTTTGAATTATTATATTTAAGATTTAAGATAAACCCTAAAATTATATTTAAGATTTAAGATGAGCCCTAAAATTATGTTCATAAGAAGCTTCTGATTGGTCAATCCCAAAATATATATCTCACTAATTATATTTTGAATTATTATATTTTTCCAAAATATATATCACTAATTATATTTTGAATTATTATATTTTTTTTCAAAACATATATATATATATATATATATATATATCACTAATTACATTTTGAATTATTATATTTAAGCCAATCCCAAAAGATATATCACTAATTACATCTGCTAATTATTTTTAAGAAAAATGTAATAATTATTTTTGAATTATTATAGTTAAGATATATATATTTAATAAAAATATAATCATAATTTTTGAATTATTATATTTAAGATAAGCCTTAAAATTATATTCATAAGAAGCTTCAAATTAATCAATCCCAAAATATATATCACTAATTATACTTTGAATTATTATATTTTCCCAAAATATTTATATCACTAATTATATTTTGAATTATTATATTTAAGCCAATCCCAAAATATATATCACTAATTATATTTAAAAAAATATAATCATTATTTTTGAATTATTATATTTAAGATAAGCCCTAAAATTATGTTCATAAGAAGCTTCTGATTGGTCAATCTCAAAATATATATCACTAATTATATTTAAGAGAAATATAATCATTATTTTTGAATTATTATATTATATATATATAACTAATTATATAAGAAGCTTCTGATTGATCAATCCCAATATATATATCACTAATTATAAAATTATGTTCATAAGATTCTTCTGATTGGTCAATCTCAATATATATATATATCTCACTAACTATATCTACTAATTATATTTAAACAAAATTAACACCGTTTGTAAAAAATATGATGGGGAATTACCAAGATGCAATGGCAATATGTCGTACCATTGGGTATCCTGACCTTTTTATCACTTTCACATGTATCCCAGCATGGACAGAAATAACAAGATATTGTGAGAAGCTGAACTTGCAACCATCTGATTGCCCACAAATCTTATCAAGAATCTTCCACATGAAGTTGGACACCTTGATGAAGACTTTGAAGAAGGGTCGAATTTTTGGGAAATTACTATCAAGTATATATAGTTAGAGCCTACTAAAGCATACACATAACTTGACGTAATGCCTTACCATGAGTTTTTGTCCTTCAATAGTTACTTCATATTCATTTTAGCTTGAAACATATAAGTTTTTTTTAACCTGCCTATGCAGGAACAATTTTCTAATGCTGATTTCATTGGATTACCACAACAGAGATATACACCATTAAGTTTAAAAAAAAAAGGACCCCCACATGCTCATATTCTCCTCTTCCTTAAGAAAAAAGACAAGATTTTAGATGTTGAGTCGATTGACAGATTCTTAAGTGCTGAAAATTCCAGATAAGAGCTTAGATCCAAAGTTATATGAACTGGTGAAAAAATTTATGATCCATTGGCCATGCGAACATAACAAGCCCAACGTAAGGTACATGAAAGACAAGCAATGAACGAAGTATTTCCCAAAGAAATTCAACAATATAAACATAGTTGATGATGATGGTTATCCAACATATAGGCGAAGAGATGATGGAAGGACTGTGGAACTTAAAGATATGCCTTTGATAATAGATACGTTGTTCCCTATAACTCAATGCTACTAAAGATGTTCCAAGCGCATATCAACATTAAGAAATGCAATCAATTTACTGCTATTAAGTACTTATTCAAGTATATCAGCAAAGGAAATGATAGAGTTGTCGTTGGTTTGTTCGCTAATAGTAAGGATGGGAATGGACGTGCTGTGTTTGATGAGGTGCAGCAGTATCTAAACTGTAGGTATATATCTGCATGTGAAGCTTCTTGGTCTGTGTTTGGCTTCCCTATTCATCATAGATATCATTATGTTGAAAGATTAAGCTTTCACCTACCAAACCAACAATATGTTATTTATTCAAGCAATGAAGATGTTTCAGATTTAGTTAACAATCCGCGTGTTTGCAAATCGCAATTTCTAGCATGGATGCAAATTAATTCCTTGGATACTTTTGCAAGAACCTTGACTTACTCTGAATTCCCTAACCATTATGTATATCAAAGGGATACACGTAAATGGAAGTTAAGGGAGAAGGGTTTTTTAATGGGGCGCATGGCTCATGTATCTCTAGCAGCAGGGGAGTTATATTATATGCGCATTCTATTAACAAAAGTACGAGGGCCCCCTCATTTGATGCAATTAAGACAGTTGACGGAGTGGTTCACAAAACATACAAAGATGCATGTTTTGCTCTTGGCCTGTTGGATGATGATCGTGAATACATATCTGCAATAAAGAAAGCATCAACTTAGACATCGAGCATATGCTTAAGAAAGCTATTTTTACTATGCTTCTATGTGGATCACTTAAGCGGCCAAATAGTGTGGGGCGAGAAATGTCAAATCTCCTATCTAAAGATTTGTTTTACATCCCACATAACGATCAGACACACTCAGGTAATAACGCTTGACTACTTGATATACATTCAACTTGACATTGTTTTCTTTCATTTCACCATCCAATTTGCTAACTTAGCAATTTGCATTAATAAAACAGGTCTGATCATCAATGCTACTGAAAAGGAACAAGCTACCCTTAGGGAAATTGATGGTCTCCTTCGGTTAAATGGAAAGACTTTGCATGACTACAGCTCACTCCCAATCCCAGAGGACATAACATCCATGGATGTCTCCAACCATCTAATTGTGCAAGAGCTCAATTATTATAAGCATTCTCTAAAAATACAATATAAAGGTTTGTTTAAT
Organism: Mimosa bimucronata; assembly: GCA_037074515.1. NCBI lineage: Eukaryota > Viridiplantae > Streptophyta > Magnoliopsida > Fabales > Fabaceae > Mimosa > Mimosa bimucronata. The sequence goes on along the minus strand of CM073445.1, from coordinate 27,026,599 downwards.
TCTTTAAATAGTGAACAGCTGAAGGTTTACACCGGTATCATGGAATCAGTTCAGCTAAAGAAATGGGGCTTCTTTTTTGTATATGGATTTAGAGGAACTGGTAAGACTTTCTTGTGGAATGCATTGGCATTTACTCTACGTGCCAACGGACATATCGTCCTAACAGTTGCTTCCAGTGGTATTGCTACAAAACTTTTGCTTGGGGGAAGAACGGCTCACTCTCGATTTGCAATCCCAATACAAGTTAATGATTTCTCTGCATGCTCCATTTGGAAAAAAACTTTCCATTAGCCAATCTAATCAAGAGCACCTCACTGATAATCTGGGACGAAGTTCCAATGGTCCAGCATTACTGCATTGAAGCATTTACAAGAGCCTACAAGATGTTATGCATTGTAACCTTGCATTTGGTGGGGAGTGTGTGGTCATGGGAGGTGATTTTAGGCAAATACTTCTAGTTATTCTAAAAGATTTGAGGGTAGCAATTGTAAATGCATGCATAAGTTCATCTTATTTGTGGCATCATTGCAAGATCTTTCATCTATCACAAAACATGAGGCTTACTACATCTAATGATCACATTGTTAATGAAAATATATCAGTATTCTCAAACTGGTTGTTAGATGTTGGTGATGGAAATTTAGAGGTAAGCACATATGGTGAAAGTGATATAAAAATACCCAATGAACTATTAGTCAATTTTTTCAACGATGCTATTAGTGTAATTGTGGAATCAACTTATGATAACCTCTTATAAAGTTTATCGGACCATTCATACTTCAATGACCGTGCAATCCTTGCTCCAACACTCGAAGTAGTTAATCAAATTAATAAGCACATGTGTTCTCTTCTACCTGGTAAAGCTTATGAGTTTCTAAGTTGTGACAGTGTTTGTAAATCTTCAACTGATAGTGACAACATTGATAACTTATACACCACAGAGTTCCTCAACACGATTGCATCCTCTGGCCTCGCACCTCACAAGTTAATTGTTAAGGTTGGTGCTCCAATCATGTTATTACGAAACATTGATCAAGAATCAGGCATTTGCAACGGAACAAGATTACGAGTCACTAAGGTAGGAAAGATGGTCATTGAATGGTTCTAGGCCAAATGAGAAAGTACTAATATATAAAATGGACATAAACCCTTTGGAATCAAGATGGCCTTTTAAGATGAAACAGATGCAGTTCCCAATTACTTTGTTATTCGCAATGACAATAAACAAGAGTCAGGGCCAATGTCTAAAGAAGGTTGGAATATCCTTTCAAAACCGGTTTTCATACATGGACAACTTTATATTGCACTATCAATAGTGAGGAGCATAGAAGGGTTAAAGACTGTTTTGAGCCCTAACAAACTTGAACACGATAACAAGATGAAGAACGTAGTTTACAAGGAAGTATTCATGAATGTATACCATCATTAATTCCTTGATATTTGGTGCGTTATACTTAAATGAGCTCATTCATTTACCTTATTGTTTTATATGTTGGCCTACATTTCTAACATGTATTTCTGATTGTTAATTGGTTGAATATTATTTCCTACATTCCAACACCTCAATAACATAATATTTTTAATTTTCCAAGGCATTATAGCTTGAGATAAGTTTTTAATGAAGGTATGTAATGGTTTGGTTAAATGATCTGCATAAGTATTTTGCCTTTATCTATATCTGTATAACAATTTAGGGTAATATGTCCCATGACCTCATGCAAACAAATTTATGATCTCTTTTTTTTTTAATTGGAAAGTCAGATTTATGATTTCAAGTCGAATCACATAAAAAAATATCACCGTGCAACGTACGGGAGGCCCAACTCGTTACTAGTATTACTAGATTATGGAAATCTGTCCATAAATACTAGATTTAAAAATTTTATAGCTCACAAATTAACGGTATATTTTTATAAATAAAAAATGTTGATATTCTGAAAGATCATATGAGATAAATTGAAGATTTGTCAAGTCAATGACAGAATAATAAATAGTTGGCTAAAATATGAAATACTAGTACCCGTTACTCTTGTTAAACTTCACCGCCTTCCTTTAATTTAAAAAAAAAAAAAAAAAACCAACATGAAAGCTATTCCTCTGACGCAGGAACTTGTAGGAGCTAGTTAAAATTTATAAGGCATTTTAAGTATAAGACTTCACTCTATTTTATTTTAGTATTTATAATTTTTTTTAAATTAATTTATGTAACTTATAGACTAATCTATAATATGATATTATATAAATATATTTTATAGAGATCATATCACCTTTGTTATAATCAAATAATAAGCATATTTACATCAAATTCTTTAAATTTATAATGTCAAGCTCTTCAATTACACATGGTCAAGTGTCTTATTTTTCTATTTATGTTTGTAGTTAAATGGTAGTATTTCAAAAATAAGACACGTGACCACCTGTGATTGGAGAAATATAATGTACCTAATGTATATAAGAAACTTAGTCTAAACATTTTTCTTAAATAATTTATCCAAATTATTTAATCAAATCAAATTAATTAGGTATCTCTTATAGTTATATCAAGGATAAGAGGAATAATATTATCCTAAAAATGACAGCATTACTACTCGCTCCTATATATTAACTTGAGGGATTAGCTTTTAAAAAATGTAAAACTTCTTTTTTTTTTCCTACATATATATGGGATATAATATTGTATCTATTGCATTTGAGTATTATTGAACCTAATAAAAATTAGATCTCCTAGTATTTAATTATATACGAAGTTCGAAACCTCAACCATATTTTAAAAAAGTTTCTATTTGACACAATAATCGCTAGAGTTACAATTTTGTATATTTTGTTCCTAAATATAATATATATTTAGTTATTTACCTATTTTAATTAAACTAAAGATGTTAGTTAAGTTAGTTAAAAGTACATAATTTTATTAAAGTACCTTAACCACCTTCATTTATTCCCACCCCCCTCTCTTATTTGTTTCTTGTTGAGGAGAATCAATAAGGATATTTTAGAAGAAAGTTGAGAAAAATATAAAGATGTCTTATATCAAGGAATAAACTCACCTCTCAAAATATGTCATATATTTAGGAACTGAAGGAAGGAGTATAATTTAACATATTCTGCCATCTGAATGCCATAGTATAATTGGTGTAAAATTTGGGCAACATAGTTAAAGCATGACGGGCACTTATGCAGGGTGAAGATATATATATATATATATATATATATATATATATATATATATTAAGGAGTGAAACAAAGGATTATAGTGAGATGGTGATCCCTTCTAGGAATGTTCACTCGAATTAATAAACACTCTGAATTAAATTCTTTGGCTTCTTACCCCACTATTTTAGCATATTTTTAAATTATTAGTTGAACTAAGGAAATCGATCGTGAACATTGCATCACATGCTTGAATTTCTTCAAGGTTAACTGTTCATGATTGAATATATATTTTAAATATTTTACATGCATTTTATTTAATGATCAAAACTCAAAGAAGTTACCATAATAATTCAATTTCCTATATTTTTAAGGGCAAAAAAGATCATTCAAAGTATTCTTTAAAAGCATAAAGAAACTTAAACTAATATAATAGGCCAAATTAAATAGAATTGACATGAGTGCAATACTCCATTTAATTTCACTGCTCCTCATATCCTAAATGTAAGATCACTTTGACTTTTTTTGTGAAGATTAAGGAAGCTTAATAAACCACTTAATTTTAACGTATCTTACATGTAATTGTATTATACGATAATTTATAAGTAAGATAAATTAGCTTTGAAGAAAAAAGATAACTATAGACATTTTAAAGTGATTGATTTTGCATTCTTAATTTCTCTAAAAAAGTCAAAGTGATCTTATAATTAAGACTGGAGGGACTATTTTTTTTATACGCAATCTTTTTTTTTTTCAATTCCAAAAATCTATGGATATGTCTTTAATTTAATTTACACCTAAAATTTTAAAAATTGACCCTAATGCTAAAGTTACGAGCATCAGATCTAATTCAACCACTTTAGTCAAAACTTTCAAGCAACAAGCTTAGGCGCTAATCAATCAATCCTCAATAATTAATAAATTTCAAATGTAGTGTGTTGGGTATATATGTGGGATATTCTATTAGTTGCAAACTGATTTTTTTTTTTTTTTGGCCCACAGTTGGAAACTGAATTATTTCTACGCAAACTACTATATAATATCCTCTCTTATCATCACATATCTCTGGGATTAATTAATGATTAATTCATGTCAATTCTTAACGTTTTCATTTAATTACAAAGCGAGATTGATTTAAACCAAAAATAAAGGAGATTGATTCTCCCAAAACACAATCTTAAGCTTCTTCCTGAGATTCTATAACACTTTGTTCCCCAAATCGTTTCTTCATAACATTGAAGTTTAGATGTGTTGAGTTCTGAGAGCTCACCAAAGTTAGAGCATATTTTTAGGCTCTAAGAGAATTTAAGGAGTACCAAATCTAATTTAAGTATTATTATATTTTTCTTGTTAATTTGCTTTTTTTAAAAGTAAATGAAAACGATCAAGAGGATAAGTTAGAGCATATTGTTAGGCTTTAAGAGCATTTAAAGAGCACCAAATCTAATTTAAGTATTATTATATTTTTCTTGTTAATTTGCATTTTTTTTAAAGTAAATGAAAACAATCAACAGGATCTCAGTGAATTTCAACTCTTATAAAGGGTTATATTTTACCAAACCATAATGTGTCACTGTTAAAAAGATCTTCATGACCCTATTTAACTTCGAGGCGTCTCGTACGTCCTAATTCATTGGTGGATATAACTTTGACAAAATTTAACTACTCAACTTACACTTTTTAAAACAAAAAAATCAGATTGAACAGTCTTTTCAGATTCTAAATAGTAATCAACTAAGTCAAGCAAAACGGTAGGAGGGCTAATCCTTATCAGCTTAAGCGATTGATTAATATTGTTTCTTAAATTAGGAACATACAAATGGATTTAACCTTTTTTATCATATGACAAAAATTTGAATTCTTGATCTCAATCTAGGCAATAGTTTTTACCTCATTTTTAACACGTAAATTAAGGGAGAACTGCATTAAAGTACTAACAAAGACAATTAATATTAAATAAGTCTCATAACTTGTCAATGCCAAATAAAAGGGTAATTGTAAACAAGTGAAAAAGTCAAATTGACACGTTATAAAGACTTGTTTGATATTTATTATTTTCATTATGAGCTGAATACAATTCTCCCTTAAATTAACCTATACTTTGACAAATTAGATATAAGCAAATAACATAAATTTTAGTCATCTTTGCTTATTTTAATATATTCCTTGATACATATGCCGTGACATGATAAATTATATTTTTATGCTTAGATTTCATCATTTAAAGCACACAATATGCCAGCTATAACTGTTCATGATCAGATTCATTTCGATCATTTTACTGAACAACTTATAAATCTTTGTCAAGTTTTTAATTTTTTTTTTTTGTTTCAAGTCTCCCTATAGACGAGCTATTCTCTAGAATTACAAAATAAATGGATAGACTTGGTTTGAAGACCATCTAATTAATTAAGTAGCAAGTAATAAAATAATTCTACTATATAATAATATCATTGTATATTATTAGCCAAAATAATACCTATATATGTAATGTAATGAAATGATCCAATATATGTAAAAGTAACTAACTGTATAATAAGAAAGGCACAAACGTGTGTGTGTATTGGATAAGACAATGAAAGTTTTTTTTTTTTTTTTTACCTGAGATAAGACAATGAAAGTGGATCCAATCATTATTCTCTTTTTGGAAATAATCCTATTCGAAATACTGTTAAATGTTAAATGTGAGGTAATCCAAAGGCTGAATATTAGATTTAATTTATCTTTTAACAAAAATTTGAATATTAGTTTATCACGTTGTATACGGAACAGTTAGCATCTTTTTAAAGACTCAACCCGGTTTGATGATATTTTAACAACAAAAGAGGATAAAAGTGGAGTTGGAACCTTATGTGCATATACTGTCATTGGAGATGGACATAGGCTGTATGTGAAGGACGAAGCTTAGTCACACACACATATATTCACATTTATATATGACACATGCCATCGAAATCACCTAAATGGGTTAGGCTCCTAGGAATATTCCAAGATATGTCAAATTGGTTCATTTTTATTATTGTTCTGTGGAGTATATTCTCTTATGTTTAAATTATCTTCTCTACTTATTGTTTTTATAACCTCTGAGGCTGTTTAAATTCATATTGGGACTTTGAGATTAGGATGTTTTTCCCAATGAATACATTTTAATAAGGTGGGAATTGTACTCCAATCCGCTTACTTTCTGATTTAGTTAGTTTATTACTAGAACAAGTAAACTTTTATCTTCTCTAAATATAAATTATGCCAACAGTAGGTAAGCTGCTAATAATAATAATAATAATAATAATAATAATAATAATAATAATAATAATAATAATAATAATAATCTTTGTAAGGAGAACCCATCTAAAATGACCAGATATTTGCAGTTGAATACAATCACTATTTTAATCGTTTGATGCGAAGTATATCGACATATAATCTTGGAAAATAAATCAGGTCAAGATTTGATTTAGACCGTCTGAATTTTATCATTTTCAATCAATTACATATCATGGCCCTGTAACCTAAATCCTATGATATATAGTACTACTCCATAAAATACAGAATTTCATTATTTTAATTAGCAGATCGATCGAGGATCTGATTAATTATTTTATTACACAAACGACTTCATGTGGTGGCGTTTTAAATGCCACTATAAAATGAAGGATGTTCACACTTTCAAATTAAACGCTTTGATTGATGCATTTTTATGTTCTTGATGGCCTAACAATAATATTAATTTGAGCTCTCTCTTTTTATTTGACCAACTGTATATAATACTTACGCATAAGGGTGGATATACCCCTTAAAAATACCCACATTCCATTACAAAAACAATCCCCGCATATATGTATGCATAAATATACTAGAAATTGTCATATGTAAAGAATGCATGCATGGTACTTAAAATATAGACTTTTAGGGAGTTATTTATAATTTTAAATTCTTCTATTTATCTCTATACAGTAAAACATAAATCAAAGCTAGCTTGATACAAATAAGACAGCCGTTATTGATAAGTGTTGGTGTGGTTTCGAAGGGAGAAAAAACACATGCACACACATACATGTAATTAATCAATATTTCGTCCGGTAATCAGTGTAGATAATTTTATTAATTATATTAGATCTGCGCTTGAGCATTAATGAAGCATTTTATATACTGTAGGGATTGATTGTTTTAAATGATCATTAAGCCACATGTAGTTAGCTTTAAAAGCATGAATTAATGGATTAAACAATAAAATCTGTGTGTGTGTGTGTGTGCAGTGTGTCTGTAATATATAATTGATTGACTGTATGATTTTGTCTCCTTTGAATTAAGGGATTTTGTCGTGCAAGTAGAGAAGAGTATGAAGTTTGAAGATATAAATCTGCCCCTTCAGTGCATGTAAAGGTCACTTGACTCTTAAAGATTGTGGAAAAAAGATTACGTTCAAGGACGAACCAGCTAGTCAATCACTAGATAAGCATAAAGTTTCGTCTTTACATAATTAATTAAAGAATAAAACCTAGGTTAATTATATTCCATATATTTTTATATCTATTCATGCATGCAGGATCTAGTTGTCACTTGATTCATCCATTTATATATAAAGTCTTCATGCATTATCGCTTTTTACTTTCTTTACCAAAATTTATAATTGGCCAATTTTACATTTATAGATGACTAGCACGTTAACTTGCTTGAATGGAATGATATACTCATCTGGTCCTATTTATAGGGCAGAGAGAGAAGATTTTATTTGATCCTATATATAAGTCACCTCATTAAATATTTAGTGTGTATGTACAAGTTTACCTTTCATTTATTATGTGTTAACTTTATTTTAATGTGGTATAGTGTATATTAAATATGTGTAAAGTTATAAATTTATTAGATTTTAATGGAAAGTTAATAAGTTTTAATACTTTCCTTAGTCTGTGTGAAATGTGTTGAAAGTGCCTTATAAATAGGATCAAAGGAGTACATATGTGCGTAAGAATTATCTTATTTGTATGCTTTCAATAGTAATAGAAACTAATACTACTTAACTAGACACGTTATTTTGTGTAACATGTTAAACCTATATGAGGCGAGCTGTACTACTAATTATTTATAGTGAGTCTTGTTATAAATTTTACATATTATATTATGATCTTAATATAAAATCAAGTTATTGTACAAATTAATATTGCATTACTAATTAGCTACACATTGTGTTAAGATTTGGAGGTTGTATTATATATTGATATCTATGTATTGAACATTTGAAAGTAGAGTAATATTTTTTGGTAAGTGCTTAAAATTATCTTGTTTTATCCTCACATTTGAATTTATTTATCCTCCAATGTTTTGAATATAACTTCAATTTGCCCAAGATATAAAAGATGCAAAAAAAAAAAAAAAAGGATTTAAGAGTGTCTCTTATTCATAACTTGTCTTTGGTTGTCATCTACAACCATGTATACATTCAGTACACTAAACTTGCTATATAGCTAGCATTTATTATAGCTTAATAAATAGTGTAATATATAGATAAATTTATATTTATATTAATTATACGAATTAGTATTTATAATTATATATTTTTTGACCTGATAATTTGTATGAGGATATTGATTACTTGAAATTTGAAGCCATGTAAGTAAATTTTCTTAATCTCGTGAGCGTAATTTTTTCCCCTCTCGCATAGCCAATTTTAACACCCATAAGGAAAATTTAGTTGAAGTGAATATAATTCTTCAAATAATCAAATTTTGACATTGACATTAAATTTCAATGCACAATACAGCTCTTAAAATAAAGCTTGGTTTAGTTAGTAAGAATTGGTCTCCTTCCACATAAAAGAAGTTTGTATTTAAGTTTTTGTTGCTAGTTTTTAGCTTCGTTGATGGATGATTTACAGACATATTATACGAGTAAACGCCATCTTCTTTTAGAATAGCAAGGCAAGCCTAAGGCTTGAAAATAAAAGGCCGGCATAAGCCAGCCCACACCCAAAAAACCAAAATTAGTCTCCAGGGACTACATGGCAGTCCGCTATGTCCTGGGCCAACAAATCCAAGCACGAACGAACTGGGTGGTTCTTTGAGCGTAAATCATATCCCTGTCACTAACATAAGCGTTCCTGGCTAAAGTCTGCACTTCTCATAGCTTCCCTGTACAAATGTATGATCTCCAGGTCCCAACACACGATGAAACAAACATTCTGATCCATGTGAGATATCCTCTTGTATGCAAAGGGTTGAAGATTTTAATCTTGCTTAGATTCATGTCTTCACATACTTGCAAACCTCTCCCAATAGCAAGGAATTCTGCTGCTGCAGATGGAGCATGGCCAAAACACTGTTGGAAGTCAATTAGCCACCTCCCTTGATCATCTCTAGTAAACTCTATCTTTAAAGAATTGTTTCTGCTTCCGTTGTGCTTTCCATGCTTGCGATTTTGAAGAACTAGGCCTGTTAAATCGATTCTTTTTTCCTACACATTGAGTGAGTGGTGGTGATTCGTTTTCTATACAGTTTATTTGAACGGATTGTGTACATTGTTGGAGAGTTCAGATATGTGTCATTTATATATGGGTTACATGTTATTTTTTTTATATTTATTGTATATGTATATGACTAAGAAATAATAAGTACTCCATTTGATGCTATCTATTGTGCGTTCTGTAATCTGTAGTTTCGTATAAGGTTACGGCAAATGAGTCTGCATTCGATTCCAATTCTGGTCGAAATTTAAAAGTGGGAAACAATAAAACTGGGTACCATTGATTTTGTTCAAAAATAAAATAAAAGATGTATTCCATGAGGGTGGGGGAAGAAGATGGAGGGAATAGAGAGGGAGGGAAGTATCTGATTGATTCTGTCAGAAGGGAAGAAGATGGAGAGGAGAGAGTAAGGGAGGGGTTGAGGGGATGAGTGGGAAATGATGGGGGAAAATGTATTTTGATTTTAAACATTATTAAAGCCCCAAGGATCCCACTTTAATTTGAATATTTTACGGGATCTAATCTTAATTATGTTCTTTATATAGGACTTTTGATTAATTTTTCCAAACTTTTATGGGAAATTAATTGTAGATATCATAGAAGGAAGTTAATTAAGATAAGGTCTAATAAAATCCCCTAATTAAATTGATGTCCCTAGGAAATTATTGAAATTATTTATCACTAACAACGTTTGGCCAAACCATGATGACTTTTTAGGTTTTTGTAACAAAATTATGACTATCATTAACAATTGATATAAATTGTTGAAAAACTAACAATGTTTTTCCAAATGGCGACAACTTTTTGGACATTTCGAACAATATTATGAAAATAATTCACAACTTTCCAAATTTTTGTCACTAATAACTTTTGGTTAAATGATGACAATTTTTTGGTTCAAAACATCTTATAACTAAAGTATCTAAGGGCTTCAGTTTAAATAGGATATTTTGTAGGGACATCATCTTAACTAAGTTACCAGTAATTAATTTTTTCAAACTTTTATTGCCTATTAGAAAATAAGTGAGCCTTTCTTAGCGCCATAATGAGTTTTTGAGCTTAAACCAAAGAAAATAGCCTCACAACAATAATGCCCACAGCACCTCCGCCTTTGTGAGTTGTGATGCTAATTACCCTGTTTATTGCCCAAAGCACAATGCTTTGTTCAATCAATAAAGGCAGTTCGATTGATAAAAGAGTTTGCTTATAATTATAATGTTGTGAGTTTAAATCCTACTAATATAAAGATTTTATTGACGGACGGACAATCTGTAGATACTCTTAGTATGGAGGCCTTCCATTAATGAAGTGAGCCATCAGGACCCAACTTATCTAAATCTTTCTATAAAAAAAACATATGACTTGTACATGTATATAATATATATATATATATATATAAATATAATCAACAGGGTGAACCGTGACAAACCAAAATTTAAATACTTACTTGAATATGTGCTCACATTTTAAAGCTTGAAGTACCTCGAAGATACATGTGCCTATGAAAAAGATATAACTATCAAATATTAATGGTGTTGGGTCTTTAACTGAAACGGCTAGTTCCTCAACACATTTCACATGACAAACAAATGTTTGAATTCCTGCATTTAGTACGCAACACTGCCTAAAATATAGAAGGATACATGTGCCTATAAAAAACTATAATGAGCTCCTATCTTTTAATTACCAGCCCAATCTCTAAACTTTTGCATGAATTAAGTCTCTATCGTTTTTAGTTTTTATTATAGGTTTTTAATTTTAAACAATCACTATGATTCACTAATAAAATAAATCATAAACAGTTTTAATTTGTTTTGATTCAAAGTCCAGAAATTGGAAGATATTTCAAGGAGTAGAAGATATATTCTGCCAAACTTCGCTGCTGTGTTTATTTCGAGATGAGAGTTTAGTTTCTACAGATATATCTAATCCCACAAGAGAAAATTAAAATTAAGTTAATAGTTGTCGCACCATGCAAAATTTAGATAATTAAATTTTATTTTTATGATATTAAATAAATTAGTTACATTAATTCTTTACCAAAAAAAAAGTAATGATTTTTCGAAAGTATCTCATTTTATTAATTATTTGCATAATTCAATTGATAAAAATTTCTTTTATATGTATAACCAATTAGAATAATTTGATAAAAAATTATGTAGCCAGGAGACATAGTGAATCACAGTCTTACATTTAAATGTAAAATAAACCCCAAACTAGTTCCTACATTTAAAACTGAAAGAGTACTTTAGATCGCTCAGTAAACGTTAATCTTCAAATAAGTATTATATTAAACAATGAGGGAGTAATAAAACTAAATTGATCCTGTTCTGTTGGTCATGTGATCACTAATACTTGCCTCGGTGTATATATATCCATGTTATTTCTGTTAACGTTGCTTCAAAAAGTAAGCACATGTTAAGAAATAAATAGCATAAATTTAATTTCATAAGGGAAGAGTCAAATTTCATTTCATTTTATTTTATTCAGTGTAAAAACAATTAAACTAATATGCATTCACAAATGGTGAAAATGGTATGGGTAGTTTTTACGGACCAACACGAGCAATCATATTAAACTCGATCATTTTCATGAACAAGTTGGTAATAATCCAACAACTAGCAACGGATTAATTAAAATGAAACTGAAGCAAAATAATAAAATTAAATTAATTAGTGAATACAGAGTATAACACATGATTTGGATTTGCAGGAGAAACACAAGAAATCTAAAAAGCAAAAAGAAGAAGAAGATAGGAATTTTGACAAGCAGGCGGGAGGTTTGGGCATAAAAAATTTACAAGAACAAAACAAAGCTCTCATTATGAAACTTTGTTGGGGCTTGTGCTGTAAGAGGGAAGCTCTTTGGGTCCAAGTTCTTAGGGCAAAGTATGGGTGTGGTAACCAGGAGATCCTGCTTGTGAACAAGAAGAGAAATTCTTCTATGACTTGGAGAGGCATATGTGCTGTATGGAAGAAGTTTTACCTTGGAGTGGGAAAGAAGATCGATAATGGAGAGTAACTTCCTTTTGGTTAGAGAACCGGTCAGAAATGAACGTGCCTCTTATTGATCTAATCCCTGGGTATGAAAGCTTTATTGATCATAATGAAAAGGTAGCTGATTATGTCAGATGGGAAGGGAATGGGACAGAAATGCGCTCGGAATGTGGTTCAGTCCTCATATTGTTGATCGGATTGCTAGTGCGTACCCCCTAGAGAGGAGAGAGGGAGCGACAAAATTTACTGGAAACCATCCACTGATGGTTGTTTTTGTGTTAAATCTGCATATCGTTTTCTCTTTGCAGGTACCTTGCGGAGGGAAGACAACATATGGTGGTGTCTTTGGAGATGGTCGGTTCCAGAGAAGATTAAGTCATTCATGTGGCTAGTTGTTCATGATCGAGTTCATACTTCTCAGCTGAGGGTACGTAGAGGAATTAACACAAATGCAAGTTTTCCGTTTGGATGTGAGCAGGAAGAGGATGTGATGCACTTACTAAGGGATTGTATTGTTGCCAAGTGGTGTTGGTTAGCCCTTGTAGCTCCAAACAAGCTTGATAGGTTCTTTTCCTTGGATGGGGCAGAGTGGGTGAGATAATGGAACCTCTCTCAGGAGGTTGTGGTGGATTTCACAAAGAAGATTACGTGGGCTACCGTATTTGGCTACATGTGTTGGGATATTTGGACCAACCGGTGTACCCAGCTCTTCGGAGGGACGACAGGGGAGGAAAGATGTGATCCAAAGCGGAGCTTTTTCAAGGCTTGCTCGGATCAAGATGTTTTGAGGCTTTGTGGATCAAAGGAAGGTCATCAACCGGCCGCAAATGCATCGAGGAATTGGGGTGTGGATCATGTCCGCCTCATTGTGGATGGATCGGTACTAAAGGATGGGAGGAGCGGTTGTGGTGGGCTTATTAAAAGTCCACATGAAGAATGGATAAGTGGTTTCTGCTGCAAGCTAACTAATGTGCCACCTGCGATTGCTGAGTTACTTAGTTACATTCATGGGTTACATTTATGTTGGTCAAAAGGGCATAAGAATACATTCATGGGTTACATTTATGTTGGTCAAAAGGGCATAAGAATATTGTTATTTTTTCTGATTGTATTGAAACTCTAAACCTTGTATTGAGAAACTGTGAGGTAACTCACCCTTTCAAGGAACTAGTAGATTATGTTAGGCTGCTTAGTCATAGGGATTGGTCTGTAGTCTTTGTTCATGTGGATAGGGCACACGTTTATTTAGCAGATCAGTTAGCTAAGCATTCTCATAGTTTTGATGCTAATTTTGTCACTTTTACTCAACCACCACCTTTCACCTGGCATGTGGGAGTTGAAGAAGGGTGAAGGGATTTGAGGTATTAGGTGTAATGATCTTTTGAGTTTTGAAGGAATGACAGCTTTATTCAAAAAAAAAAAAAAAAGAATTTTGGCAAAGAACACGTGAACAAGAATACTGCTGGATGGCCCCAAACCCAAGATTCTCCATTAACAAAAAATAAAAAAAACATTAAAACTAACATAAAGGAAAACACACAAAGAGATAATAAACTTTTGTTACGTCTTTTTGCTTGTCGAAGAATTAGATGCTGCTGTTTAAGCTTTCAAGTGAAGTTGAAAAAAGTGTCCAAAAAGAAAATCACGCCTTTTGTGCAAAATACAAGTCATTCGAGTTAGACAAAATTTACTTATGTCTCAGTTGTACAATTTTCTTTTTCGACCTTATGCTAAAACGTTTACTCATAACAAGTAATATTCGTTATTTATTATAGTGAAACCATTTCTCAAACTCTGTGTAATACAGTAGGTCATCGTTTATGTCTACTTGTAATGAGACAACAGCTTCAAACTCTGGGTCCTTACTCCTTTTGACTCATTGACTCATGGTCTTAAAATTCAACCTAACTCTTGGACAAGTGAATTAGCGAACCATTCTAGTAACTCTCATGCGGTCAAATTTTAGATTAATTGGTTAGGCCGGGTTAGATTTCATAACTTTTTTTTTTTATCTTTCCTTATTAAGCCGAAAACGAAATCTTTTTTATATTAGTTCTAAGAAATAGTAATCCATCATATTGTTTTTGAGTAACTTTATTTGTGATTATATAACTGTTCTATTTATTGTGGATTCATGATTTTTTCTTTAAATCTTATTTTATTTACCAATATCTTAATTGCTTGGTTTACCAATATCTACTTCCGTGTGGGAACCAGTTTCCCTACTCATCAAAAAGATGAGTAGGGAAAGCTATGTATACCTAGATTGTTCAGATCTTATCTAGACAGTCCTGATAAGATCTAGAGGGTTAAATATGTATAACTCTCCCTACTCATAAAAAAAGATGAGTAGGGAAACCGGTTCGTGTGTGTGGGTTATGGAATATAATATATATATAGGAGAGATGGAAGCATCCATTACAGCAAAGTGAGATTTAAAAAATGAGAAATTAGTGAGTGTGATTTTCACTCCCTCCCTCTCTTTTGATTCCTACATAAACTTTAAAATTTGACTGAAGATATTGAGATTCAAAGCTGATTGATGAATAAAGGGAAAGGGAAATTAAAGTTAGAAACCAAAAGAGAAAAGTCTACATTAATTGTATGAATTTAAAAAAGCGACTAGTATACTCAGTGGATTACAAAGTAATTTCGAATCGTTCACTATATATGTCTTCATTCAATCAACAACACCGTGACAATATATAAATAAATGATATGTCATTGAAAGAAGCCTTCCACTATATGAAGAAAAGATAAATTACTCAACTGAGCGTTCAAGCCATCGAGTGTGATAAATTAAATGCACTTTGAGTAATAGATTATGCGGGTGAATTTGACTATTTCAATAGACATTAGTCAGAATATGTCTTTTTTTTTTCTACCAGAAAAGAATATGTCATTATATAGCATAAGTAATCCGCTGAAATACATTTTAATATATTGTTTTATAGAAAGAGAGCTATATACAGGATGATCAATTAATGGAATTTTTCAGATAAAAAAATTGATGGGATTTGAGTCAGATTTATTGATGTCGAGCTTAATTGAGGATATACCTCACATAGAAGTTTTACACATTCATATAAACTCAAAACATTTTACTAATCATGTGGCTAAAACCTTTTCCACTAAAATCACAGACATGCATGCAAGTTTTTTTTTTTTAAAAAAAATAGAATCAACTATGAAGCTTTACAACGGTATTCATGAATAAGCAAAATAGTATGTGAGAAAATTATAAATTAAGATTCTATAATAAAAAAGTGATAAATATAAGTCAATTGGACCTTATTAATTTGCATTATTTTTAGAAGTATCAAATAACTTATTTTTGGAGGTAAAAATAAAAAAAATGAAATCCAGTTGCCAACATATTTTGACCTTGTAATAGTACTTTGTGAAATACCATTTAAATTTTTTGGCATGAAACTTAGGAAATAATTTAACTATAAAAGAAGTATGCATACATATATCAATGTCTCAATATAAGTGGTATGAAAATATACCTTTTATTGAATTTATCTTTATTTTTTATTTTTTAAGCAATTGAGCGTTATATTAACCATCAGGTGGAGTATTATTTATTATTACTGTTGTATATTTTATTATGTATGCAAAATTTTACATTGGAAATTTAGGATTTGATTGCAATTGTTGTAAAAAAATAAGTGAAATTATATAGCTTATTAGATTAAGCCCACTATTCCCGTGCTCTTATTCATTGAAGGTACTTTCATCTGATTATACTTGGTGATAAACTCAAAAGAGAATGGTTTTTTTTTGGAATGAAGATAAAATGATTTAAGATTTACAAACATCCTTATACAATAGTGCAAAATGGAATAAGCATTATATCCATTAAAAATGATTCCGTAATGCTCACAAGCTTTTCTATTAAATGAAAGGATAAGCCTAGATTTCAATTCCGCAAGAAAAAATATATGTTCTAAATAGTGCAAATTAAAAATAAGCCTTCATTTCAAATATCTTTTGATGAAATATATTTTATTTTATATGCTTCTATCCCCTTCTAGATTTTGGTTTAATTAAATATTTACTACAAAAAGTAGCGGTCTCTTTATCAAGATGTCATGATTTAACACATGTTTCCTCTAATTTCTTTTTTATCTCTAAACATATTTATAAATTACTTAGATAAGTATTGCATACATACTGAATCGTGGCTTATATTTCCTTATTTTGAGTAGATAACATATTTTTAAAGCCTATGCAATCAGAAAGTCAATGCATGCAACGCATGGAGTAGCACAAGCTCGTGTGATCAAATAAGAATAAATGTTAATTTATGGATGATTTATTTATGCAAAGTTGATGTAAGTTATTGAAGAAATGGTGGTGGATGAGTTCATGTGTTTACTTTGTAGTGTTTATGATATGAAATTGTACAAACTTGAGAGGAAGTGTATGCATAATACATAATGTAAAGAACAAAATTTTTGTCTACATTTTTGTGATGAAAGGCGTATTAAATTTGGAAGTTAATAATTGGAGAAGCAGTAAAGCCTACATCATTGATGTTGTTGAGAAAGATTTTATAAAATTAATGTAAATAATTGGAAAATAATGCTACCACAGATCACGCGGGGAAGTTAATGCTCGTTTTTGGAGGTAAAAATAAAAAAAATGAAATCTAGTTTCCAACATATTTTGACCTTGTAATAGTACTTTGTGAAATATCCTTTAAATTTTTTGGCATGAAACTTAGGAAATAATTTAACTACAAAAGAAGTATGCATACATATATCAATGTCTCAATATAAGTGGTATGAAAATATAACTTTTATTGAATTTATCTTTATTTTTTATTTTTTAAAAACGATTCCCTCTTATCCCTAGAGGATATTTAGCTTGTTTCTTTCATTCTTTCTTTTTTTTTGAACGATATTTAGCTTGTTTCATGACATATATAATATGTCTAAACATTAATTTTTTTCCCTAATATCCCTGTTTAACTACACAGCTTCATAGCTAATTAGTCAAACCCTCTTCTAACCAATTATTTTTATTTAGGGTGATTTTAATATTTTATAATAAATAAGTAATTTTACCAACATGCGTCGGTTCTAACTAACAGAAGAAGGGGCTTTAGTTGATTAAACATGAAGTGCACGTGGAGTTTGATTTTGTTTGAATGCAAAAATTTTATTTTAGATAATTAATCCTAATTGGGCTCAACAATACTCAAATATGATCTAATTATATAGTTATATAAAAAATAAGTAATAATTAATTTTAACTAGTAACTTTGTCAATTTTGTGAGCGCTTATTTATTATTTTTATAGACAACAAATTTTCATATTTAGAATTTCCATATTCAAATGTACATAATTGAAAGGAAAAAAAAAACTAGTGTGAAGTCTTTGTTTAAAATTTTCATTATAAAATGATTTGAATTTGAGTATTTTTTTTTTCTGTGAATGTATTCCTATACAGAGTACTAATACTTTTTATGTATAATATTATATCAAGTTTTTCTATCAAATAAAATTTTGAAATGCGGTATTTTCATTAATTTTTCTTAAATAAAAATTAATCTCTTTTTATTTTTTTCTAACCCATAAAGGCATAGCAGAGGCTGCTAAAAATGAAAATTGAAAAGACATGTATATACACTAGTTAGGTTTGATGTCCAACTAGCGTGGTTAAAACGTCTTAATCATCACAAGTGCCTATTACTTGTGGGGGACTTTTATCAAAGTGACAACCCAATAAGGCATGTCCTCTGTAATTTGCCAAGTCTTACCTTCTTATGAGATGTTAGAATCATGTACAACTCAGACATATCTGCATTTTAATTCTTTAATTTGTTTATGCAATATTTGACAACCAAGAAAGCTATACGTCGGAAAAAGAGAAAGAATATAGATGGTTTGTCGCCCATAAACAAAATCATAAATTCATTAGCTTCCCATGTATCTTTCTCAAATCCTCTTTTTTCGCCAGCAACATCTTTCTCAAATCCCTATTCCTTATTTTTATGGCGCGCGCGCGCACACACATTAATCTTCATACTGAGATTCCTTTCAATTGATTTTTCATATATGGGAAATGCCTTTTTGCTTGAAATTGGCAAAATGAACCAAAAAATTACTAATAGTTGTTCTTTAAATCCAAGATATATATACTCTTCCTCATCATGTTATCAGTACTTGATATGTATGATTCTAGTTGAGCTTATTAAGAATTTTTTTTATATAACTATTAATATCTCAACCAAATTCAAATTTAAACGTTATTATGAGAACCTAAAATTCAAATAAAGTAACGTTGTCAACATAATTTTTTTATCCAAGAACAATAAATGCGGGAGCTTTTATACCAGGTTGAACAAGGACTAGAATATAGGCTAAATTCAGGATTTGGTGTGCATGAATGGAAATCCATTTCATTTTAGTTTATACAAACAAGAGGGACGGTCCCTCTCCATCATTCCTGCAGTGAGATTAGTGTTTTCTTTTTTCTTTTTTAAGAATACATGGCAAGCAAGAGAGATTAGTGTTTTCAGTGCTCTCTGCTACTACATGCTACACTAAGCGTAAGCTTAGAAGTGGGGCCCACATAGTGATCATCTTAATTTCTTGAAAAAATCATAACAAGGTCCCTAATAAGGGATTTTATCACAACTAGATCCTAGACAATCATTAAATTACATTGAAGTCCTAAGGGATTTAGGTGATATCAAATGGCTTGTCATTGGGTTGTCAATACTAGCTCCTTGAGTTGTCAATGCACAACTCATAATAGTTGTCAATGAAAGAGATGATTGAATGATATTGATAACTATTGAGTTGTGCATTAATAACTCAATGACAAGCCATTTAATATCACCAAGACCCCTTGAGACTTCAATATAATTTGATGATTGTTTGGGACCTGGTTGTAATTAAATCCCTTATGAGGGACCTAATTGTAATTTTCTCTAATTTCTTTTTATAGTAGTAGAAACTACATTAGAACCAAAATAAAGAATACAAATTAGAAAAATAGGGAAAATTTCCCATATTGAATTATTTTAGGTACTACTAAAACATATTTTAAGCTGCTGAGTTCACTAAAATTAATTTAAGATTTTGAATATTACTAAAAATCCATCATGATGTCATTGTTTTATAATAGGAAAGTGTCAACCTCACTATTTCAATTCATAACTCGTGTATTTTTGGGATAAATAAAGCAGTGGATTGTGAGGAAAAAGGAGAGAAGCTCCATTTCCATATATGAAAGGTTGATCACATTGTGGCACTCCCTCTTGCCTATATCATAAGAGGATTTTTAAAACGATAACTTGATTAATAACATAAGAGGTTAGCATGCATGACAATGAATGTTTACTTTTTACTTTACTGACAAGATTTGAGTCTAGTAGAACTATTATAACACGTTGAACCAGAGTTTGTATCATCGCTTGGAGAGACACAAGAGATGATGCAGATGTTTACGCACATACATATATGGATTATGGAGTATTATGAATATCTATATAATTATTGCTGACTGGCCTGGAGACTAGAGTTGGGGAAAAAAACAAGCATATGAGTAGATGACATA
Organism: Mimosa bimucronata; assembly: GCA_037074515.1. Lineage (NCBI taxonomy): Eukaryota > Viridiplantae > Streptophyta > Magnoliopsida > Fabales > Fabaceae > Mimosa > Mimosa bimucronata. The sequence continues at coordinate 27,006,420 of CM073445.1, read as the reverse complement.
AATGAGGGTATCTTACTATTGGTAGCAAATGTGCGTAAATAAAGGATGTATGTGAAATTTGCCCGCTCAAAAAAGGGGAGAAGAACCCTCCTTTTTTTTCCCTTCTCTTCTCTCTTATTCCATCTTTATAACCATTAGATCAACAATTGAATAGTCTAAGTTTGACATTTTATAATTTGTGATCAAAATGTTAAATTATAAAAAGAAAAATAATTAATTGTATGCAAGTTGATTAATTTTGATATGAATAACTTATTACTAAAATAAAGAACATACAATCATTCGAAAAAAATGAACTATTTATTTAATATAAAGCTCAATCTGAACTATTTATTTGTTAATCTAATGATTATAAAAAGGGAATATGAAAGAAAAGGAGAGAAAGGAAAATGAAGAGTTTCTTTCCAAAAAAAAAAAAAAAGTGGGGAGAGTATGAATGAAACCAGCAAATTGTGCAAGTACTCATAATATTAGAAAAAAAGGGTTCATTTCTATAAATTAAAAAGGTTCTTTACTAGGTGTTTTTTTTTTAAGAAATAAATAAGTACTTATTTAATTTTTGTGGTATGCTATGTCCCTAGGGCCCCTCTTTCCGCCACCAACTTTTTCACTCCACTTCTTCATTCTTGAACCACATTTGTGAGGAGAAATATGAGAGACCCACTCCTCCACCATAAATTCAAAAATCAACAACGTGCCCTAACTTTAATCATTATTATTAATTCAATCCTCTAACAAAATTCATTATTTCCCAATAAAAAAGCCTCATTCCTTAAGCTTCATCATTACAGAGCAAAACGTTCCCATCAATAGGTCAATTCCATACCAAAAATCGAACAGTTTCTAATACTTAACCTTCATTATTTATCAGTGTGCAGGCTGATCTTTTTGAAGCATTCACATTTCAACAATGAACAATTTCTTTTTCATGTCAATCAACTTTGAATTTTATGTGTGGACATATTAAATTTTAGGCTCATCCATTCATTTATTTATTCAAGTAAATGAGAAGATCAGTTCATTTACGGCATATCCCAATTATAGTGGGAAATTTCTGTATGAATTAAGAATATTAGCGGTAATATAAAAGTGATCGATCAAATAATTTTTCAATGGTAATGATTTAATATTCCCTTCCAGCATAAGAAACGCAGACACGAAGAGAAATGAAAATATAAAGAAATAAAAAAAGGAAGATTCTACAAGTTTGTTACATTGTAGGTGGTCTTTTAGTCATAACATGTGGTGATTATATAAAACTGCTTGTTGGATACTTATCTCCTTGCGCAATAAGGATTAACAGGAAATTGGGAATACTACATCTTAACACATAAATGAGGAATTCACTGGGTCACCCAATTTGACTTGTTCTTTAATTAATTGATCTAAGCTTCCCCAGGTCATTCACATGATTGCCAATAGTAAACGAAGGCTATTGTTAGGATTGGTGGAGCAGGATCTGAGGGGAAAAAAAAAGGATTGGTGAAGCAGGATGCATAAGCACAGAAAAGATCACAATAGCAGCTTTTGAAGAAACATGCATGTTTGGAAAATTGTTCAACAAAAAAGTAACTTCTAGTTCCAACACACATTTAGAGTGAAGTACCTTTTCTTTACCTATGGTTTATATTTTATTGTTTCAATTTAAACTTTCTAAAATAGAGCTTTTAATATATTTGTAAGCATATTTGGAACAAAAAAAAAATCACTAGAGCCCAACAATGATCGCATAACATATCACCTTAATAAGAAAATAGAGGGAGAAAAGCATGAGAAGTCTTAGCTGTGGCAAGAAGCAACTGAGAGGACTCCTATTTATAGTACTCAAGGTGAATACTAGAATAGAATAAATCACTCTCATAAATGTCTCTCATAAATACTGTCAATTAGCAATTACGACAGATTCTTTTCTTTTGCATAAAAGGAAATTGTTGACTTAATAAGCACTAGAATGGAAGAAATCACTTTCATAAATGCCTCTCATAAATGCTTTCAATCAACAATTATGACAGATTATTTTCCTTTATATAAAAGGAAATGTTTGACTTCAACCAACAATGAATGTTGATTAAGTCAACAATTATTATTTAACATTGATTAATTTCTCTAGATATCTGACTCTATTATATCTCATTCGAATAATCCGGCCCCATCAAAGGTGGACTCACACACATAGTAGAAAAATATCACTCAAAACATTCATATTGTATTTAATTAAATTTTACTCCTTCTAATCCTTATTATAAGGCACCAACTAACAAGTTCATTTAATCATTTTTATAAGGCACTTGTTAGTTTCCAAGAAACATTAAATATATTTTTACATCTATGCCCTTATTTAATAACGGTAGTAAGAGAGAGTAGTAATTAATGTAGTATTTGAGTTTAGTGTAATTAGTATGGGTAATATTGTAAATCACTTGAATTTTAAAACAAATTTAATGCTTTTAACCAATTTTATTGGTACAAAAGATTTGTTAGTTTGTGCCTTATAATAAGGACCAGAGGAAATACCTAACTTTACTTACTTTGTAAAAGATAGACATCGTAATAAAAGTAACTTTTGTTAATGTTAATGTTAATGTTAATGTTAATGTTAGTGTAAACAAGCCAAATTGTACAATTAAATTAAGTGGCAAGTGACCATTTGTAGGTAGGGCACACTTTGCTCATCATCATTACGTCAAACACTATGTTTGAGACCCATCAACTGCTATACTTAAATTCCATATAGCCTTCCTTCACTTCGCTCCTAAGTTCAAGGGGGCCTATTCGTTCTTCCTCTTCCTCTTCTCTGCAACCCCTCTCTCTCTCTCTGCAAAAATGGTCACAACTTCTCCTCCTTCCAAGGTAATTTCTGTGTATAGTGTTCTTACAGTACAGTTCTATGTGCTTTTGTGTCTGGGCTCAGTATTTCTCATGCTCTGATTGTTGCAGGAAGTTACTAGTTCAAACGGAAAATGCACAGAAAATGGACCTTCCAGGAATGCCAAATGGTGGTACTCAACTTTCCACACTGTCACCGCCATGATAGGCGCAGGAGTTTTAGGCCTACCCTATGCCATGGCTTATTTGGGATGGTACTACATAGATAGAAAAATCAAATATTCCATTATATCCTCACCCCCACATGAAAAAGCTTCCACCTTTTTAACATTCACACTCCTAAATCACATGTTTTTGCAATTTTTCAGGGGACCAGGTACGGTTTTGTTGTTGTTATCTTGGTGTCTGACCTTGAACACAATGTGGCAAATGATCCAGCTTCATGAGTGTGTTCCGGGGACCCGGTTCGACCGGTATATTGACCTGGGTCGACATGCTTTTGGACCAAAGCTTGGACCTTGGATTGTTCTGCCTCAGCAATTAATTGTTCAAGTTGGGTGTGATATTGTTTATATGGTAACTGGTGGGCAATGTCTCAAGAAGTTCATGGAAATAACTTGCACGAATTGCACACAGCTTAAGCAATCTTACTGGATTCTCATCTTCGGTGGCATCCATTTCTTCCTCTCTCAGCTTCCAAATTTCAACTCTGTTGCTGGTGTTTCATTGGCAGCCGCTGTTATGTCTCTATGGTACGGATCACTGAATCCGCTTCATGTCTTGCCTTATTAGTTTATATTAACTCCATCCTTGGAAAATCCATGACTTATTTGCTCAATTTGATTAGACTATGAACGTTAGTTAAATTACTAAATGTGACATGTTCATTTTAAATACTCTAATCATCCTTCTTAATTTCATCACCTTAAGGGAGGCTTAATATAGTATATTGTAAAAGATAAATTAAAAAAATTAGAAATATGTCTCACATTTATAATTATTATTTTGTTACCGCTGCTTTAAATTATGAGACAGCACTATATTTTGATTTGTATCGCGTAGTCTAGTGTATCAAGTTCCATAGTTTAGTCCAAAGAAAATGTTTAATGAAGTCATTAAATGAAACTTTTTGGTTAACATTATATATAAATACTCGTATTTGGTTGTTGATAGAATGTAATATTGGCGATTGTATCAAAAAAAAGAATGTAATATTGGCGAGTGTCCAAGTGTCGTAGGCAATTTGTTGTTTTTCTACCCTAATGTCTCGGGAAGAGTCTATACTGTTTATTGCTCGTTAACTTTATGGGTCCTCTAGATGCTTTCTGAGACAGCTAGACACTTTATGTCCACCAAATATCACAGGAAAGTGCTGGTATGGATTCTTTGGGGATAAAAAAAGTGGTAACCCCATGTGAGAAATATTTTAAGACAGGTGGCCAGATTTCTGGAGAATTTTGGTGGGATTGTCTTCTTTGCTTACTTCTTAATGAATTACCTTTTTTACTGGGGAATGTTAGGAACGTGTTTGTCTGTTTGATTCTTAGATGTTGAAAAGAAAGAACAGGGGTGTTTCCCTTGAAACTATGGAGGAGGCCTTTTGCTTGAACTTGCGTTGAATTAATTATAAGAGTAACTAGCAGAGATAACTATATGCTTTAGAAGTTTCACTTTTTTGGTTAGGCCTGAGCAATAGCCAATCTCTCATCTAGTCTAGTCAAAAATCATGTGACCATATTCATTCTTTCCCCCCCACAGTTTGTAGAAGAACCAACAAGAGTATGATAGGCTAAAACTTTCAATAACTTAATTTATTATAAGTTCACTACTAAAAGGGCTTTATCTAGTTTGGTAAAAGAAGTTTGATTTTTTTGGAGCAACAAAGAAACTAGAGGAAACTGTACTTTATTTCACAAGACACCTGACAGATTTACTAGTCTTCTATTTATACTAATCGTCTTTTCTAACTAACTAACAATTCTCCTTAACTAACTCTTAATCGTGTAACACTTAGATGACCATGAGTTCAGAACACTAGCTTACTTTATACCCGTGTGTTTGTGATTGTTGTAGCTATTCGACTATCTCATGGGTGGCATGCTTGGCCAGAGGTCCAATAGAGAATGTGAGCTACGCGTACAAGAAGACGAGCTCAGCAGATTTGATGTTCAGGGTGTTCAATGCATTTGGTGAGATCTCATTTGCATTTGCAGGCCATGCAGTGGCACTTGAAATTCAGGCCACAATCCCTTCAACCCCAGAGAAGCCTTCAAAGGTACCCATGTGGAAGGGCGCTTTAGGTGCCTATTTTGTAAATGCTATATGCTATTTCCCAGTGGCCCTTATAGGGTATTGGACTTTCGGGCAAGACGTGGAAGACAATATCCTTAAGTCTCTTGAAAAGCCTTCTTGGCTCATTGCCTCTGCAAATTTGATGGTCTTTGTTCATGTCGTTGGTAGTTACCAGGTATATATGTCTCTCCCTTCATACTCTAGCTGCTATATTCACACACAGAGCACTCAAATTAAGGTGTGTTTTATCTGGTTTCATGGAGGAGAACTGATTGGATTGCAGGTTTATGCCATGCCTGTGTTTGATCTGATAGAGAGGATGATGATCAAGAGAATGAACTTCCAGCAAGGATTAGCACTCAGACTAGTTGCTCGAACTTCTTATGTTGGTGAGCTGTCAGAACCATTTATTTCATTGCTGCATAACATTTTCCCCCTTGTTGTAGAGGAAATATATTGTGTGTGCATACGTGCAACAATATAAAGATATTATTAGGCATGTGTTTACATGTACATATTAGATATGAATCATTTTATGCATGTGTACATATGATGTGCGCAGAAATTTCATTGTTGAAAAGAGCATTAGAAAGTGAGCTCAAGTTTAGTATTTGGACTAGTGGATTTAATTCCAAGCTCTAGTAATAAGTTTACCTATCTACTAAATGACAACTATACAACTTTGTTGTTATGTGGTTATGTTTGGGCTTGAGCTTTGGGTATGAAGCTACATTAAATAGTCTTTACAATGAATAAGTGTTAATCCTAGTGAAAGGAGCTTTGACCGCTTAAACATAAGGTCTCGAGTTTTGAATCTGTGTGAATGCAAAAAATGTCTCAGGGAGAGTTATCCCTAATTGGATTCGACAATGATTAAAAATGACTTAATTAAATAACCATATAAAAAAATCTCAATGTGTTTTTGGGTACTTGAGTGGTTTAATATATATATATATATAGAATTAGCTTAAATATCCTGTACAAAATAGTTATAACATGCATAAGATAAGAGACAGAGGTAGAGTTGGTTTAACGTGAAAAGTCTTGAAATCACCAAAAGTGGGTTGAAATGTTGCAGCTTTTACATTGTTCGTTGGGGTGACCTTCCCTTTCTTTGGCGATCTTCTTGGGTTTTTTGGAGGATTTGGTTTTACTCCCACCTCCTATTTTGTAAGTCTGATCTATATACATCTTCCTTTTCACTTTTCTCATGCTTTCTGTCAAATCACCCATAAACAAGAACTGATTCAAAGCCTAAAACTTGATTATATAATCTGACTTGTCAAACTTGTTCCAGCTTCCAAGCATAATTTGGCTCATCATCAAGAAGCCAAGGAGATTCAGCATCAACTGGCTCATTAACTGGGTATTCATCAATGAAGCATCTTTCCCTTTTCTATAAAGCATAACTGGATTGATTCTTAATTTTTTGTGTATTCTTTTTTTTCAGGCTTCAATTTTCATAGGAGTGAGCATTATGTTGGCATCCACAGTTGGTGGCTTCAGGAATATTGTTGCTGATTCCTACACATATAAGTTCTACACTTAACACCGTTGGAACTGTATCCCAATATTATGTCAACTGTAATTAATCTGCTTAATTAGTTAGGCCGCTTTAGTTTTTAAGTGAGTACTACTATCAAGCTCTTGGTCAGTAGAATAACTACTTGATGATAAACTCTTTAACCAGAGTTAATAGTGTGATGCAGAATTGTAAAAGATATTTACATGTGAAGCTTATTATTGAAAATTACACTCACATGATCACATCATGGGGATGTGTGTTTTGGTGACAGAAAGTTGAACTTTGTTGACGGAGATGCAAAAACACGAGATCAAATTGGCAAACAAATCTCCTTATAGAAATTAGTCTCTGCATTCGTTCTTTATTATAAGAAACAACTACTATCTATAACTTGTTCCTATTCATAAGAAACATTTAGAATGTCTCAAATTTTCTTTGTTGAGTTCCCATTTTACCCTTATTTCATTACTCACATTATTATAATTGCCTTTTTTTTTTTTTTTTTGCATTCACTCACACTCTCTCCCCACCTTATATTCTCTCCTTCCACGTATATCTTTTTTCCTACTTTTCTTATTCCCTCTCTCCTTGTTTGTAAGAGTATTTTTGTGAAAGTGTGATAATATTTACATATTTATCTTCTTTGACTTATTTTTTGATCTACGTTATTTGATTAAAAGTTTCTTATAATATGAAATAAAGGGAGTGCTTAATTAATTTGGATATATATTAAAGAAATGAGATAAATTAGTTAATTATAGAAAATGTAATATAATCTTCCTATAATATTTTCAATATAATATTATATTATAAAAAAGATAAATATGTAAGATAAAGTAAATTAAGATTTACATATTAGATTAAATTCAACTTTTCAAAAGGAAGGGGATTAGTATTTATCAAACTGTTTTATTTATTGAAAGTATTTGTCATACTCTGTTCTCCTCTGCATTGGGGACATTATTAATGGTGGTGAGTGGCGCTACTCAAACATGAACCCATTGATTTCAAATTAACCGAATCTTATCATTTACAAGGTTATATATACTAGTGTTACTTGATGTTTAGTTCTTCCTATATATTAAAATTCATTAAATGTTTTATTTCCACCATTGGAATCTAATGTAATATTTATAATTTGTAATTTATAAATAGTAGGAGTATGTTTTATATTGGTGTGAAAAAACTATTACTTGACAGCTCAAATATAATTACAAACCATTCATAAAGACGCTTGAAAAATCAGCGTATTTTAAATGCATAGAAAATTAATTTAAAAAGGTATGTCTCCAAGGTCATCAAACCTACCTTATAAGGAACAGCTAGAAGAAATTACAACATGATTACTAGCGATAAGATAGTGAGTTATCGATAGCAGATGGTTGATAAGAAACAAAGTTTTAAATGAAATTCACTAGCGCTAATATAGACTCTAGCGATATCACAAATAGCTAGCGATGGTAAAACACTTAGACATTCAGATAAGTCATGTAGAGCTAATAACAAACTATCAATAACATAGCTGCTAGTGATAATGAGTTTAGCTATCGATAAAGAAGTCACTTGCTGAAATAACTGTCATTCTGATAGCTGATATATTATCTGTATACATTGAGCTAATGAATCCTACTAGCGATAACACCTACTGTGCTTCACATGAATACTTGTTGAGCTAACAAGCTAAGTGCATGACTCACTCTATGAAGCTAGCGATAGCATGAGATGCTAGCGCTACTGAAAAAGCTGCTACACAAGTACAATGTTGCAGATAGTTGGTAAACACAACCTATCTCTCATAGCTCACCTTCTGCAAGAATTAAATGAAGAAAGAGAAGATAGATGACTAAGATGAAGACTAGCATTAAATGCCAACAGCTAGGAGCTTCCAACGATAATATTCAAACGGATTCAAAGCTGAAAGTCTCAAGGAAGACAAAGACGACATATAAAAGCCAAAGCTTGAGCATTTATGAAGTAGCGAACAAAAACCTGTGAACATTCATTCATTATCTTTACCTACTTTCAGCTCAAAGCTTTATTACTCTTAGAGAGTTCATTTGTACTTCAGTGATTAACAAAATATGTTCATTTAGTGAACTCATTTATTAAAATCCTTTACTGTTTGAGGTTGTTCTTAAGTCTGGGACGTTAGAACAGGGTTGTAGTCTTACAACTTGTAAGGGGGAGTGTTTAGAGGTATCTAAAACTCTGTCTTGTAAAGGTTGGCAGGTGAACCCGATTTGTAAAACCTGTGTTTAGTAGAACCAAACGAGGAGTTGGAGAACTGGATGTAGGCAGTGTTTGGCCAAACCAGTATAAAGGGTTGTCTTTGTATTTCAAGTTAAATTTCTGGAAAGCACAATTCACCCCCCCCCCCCTTCTTGTGCATTTTGTCATTTACACAGATAGATTGCTATGATGCCTCCAGAAAGCTTTAGCTATTAAGCATGGGCTTGGAAGGGACACCCAACTTTTGTCTTGTCAGCTGCTACCCAGATGAAATCAGTTTCTCTATTAAGCACATATACTAAGTAAGGAGATCTAATAATATTTGAACCCTTTAAATCTAATATGAATGGTATATATTTGATTATTTTTAAAAGAACGTTTTTAGTGAAAAATTATTTTTTGGAAAAATGATAATTCAGAGATAATCTTTATTTTATATTCTATAACTAGTGAAAGAATCTTTCTGTTAAAAATATAAACTTTTTAAAAAAAAATCAAATCTAGATCATACAAATCATATCGAAAGGCCTAGATTTGGTTAGCTCTCCCTACTAAGTTTTTTGCTTAATAGATAAATTGGTTCCCGATGAGATATGGGTTATATAGCTTAATCTGCTAGTTTGATGCCTTGCAATATCAAAATAAATAAGTACTACTATTGACAGTTAAGAATCTTCTTGACTACAAATCTTTAATTACAATTTTACTTAATTAATTTTTGAATATTCATCTTCCACATTTTTGTTACACATCTTTTGTAGGAAAACATGATCATACGGTTAGAACAGGAATAAAAAAAAAAATAGATGATCTGAAAAGTGTCTTGTTCAGTTCAAAAAAAAAAAAAAGTGTCTTGTAAATACTATCTTTAAGAATGGTTCTATGACTACCGTCAAAGAAGAAGGGATACTTTCCCAGATCAAATAGACTCCTCTACTAATAGTGTAAAGAGACAAAACTGACACAAGTTAATAGCAACAATATCGTTAAGCAATATGGTGCAGGTGGAGAGGATAGGTCATATACTCATTTGTGGGAATCCTTGTGAAAATATTTCAGCATGTGTAAAATGTGCCTAGATTTGATTAGGTCTCTCTACTAAGTTTTTTGCTTAGTAGATAAATTGGTTCCCGATGAGATATGGGTTATATAGCTTAATCTGCTAGTTTGATGCCTTGCAATATCAAAATAAATAAGTACTACTATTGACAGTTAAGAATCTTCTTGACTACAAATCTTTAATTACAATTTTAATTAATTTTTGAATATTCATCTTCCACATTTTTGTTACACATCTTTTGTAGGAAAACATGATCATACGGTTAGAACAGGAATAAAAAAAAAAAAAATAGATGATCTGAAAAGTGTCTTGTTCAGTTCAAAAAAAAAAAAGTGTCTTGTAAATACTATCTTTAAGAATGGTTCTATGACTACCGTCAAAGAAGAAGGGATACTTTCCCAGATCAAATAGACTCCTCTACTAATAGTGTAAAGAGACAAAACTGACACAAGTTAATAGCAACAATATCGTTAAGCAATATGGTGCAGGTGGAGAGGATAGGTCATATACGCATTTGTGGGAATCCTTGTGAAAATATTTCAGCATGTGTAAAATGAACCGTTGGCATTGTTGTGAAAATATATTAATGTGGGTATATTAAATGAAACAAAGGCGACTTTGTTTCATTTGACACAGCCACATTGACATATTTTGACAACATCTTTCACAAATTTAGTACTCAACTTTTAAACAGTTTATTATTCATATAATATATGTTCTTAGTAATGGAAAGAAAATTGAGACCATTGACTAAAAAATTTTTAGCTTCGGATAAAAATCATGAAGTCAATATTGTTGTAGACCTTTTTTTGTTAGTTGCCCAACAATCTCCAACCATCATTTTGATTTACTTAATAGTTTGTTGGTGAACCTTAGGGCTTACAGTTTTGATGATAAATAAACATGATTTAGGTTAAGAAAGTTATATGTCTCTTAACTTAGAAAATAGTTTGAAACAATTTTTGAAAAATAAGTTAAGAAGCATCGATAATTGCTTAACAATCGATTGTTTTTAGCGATGATTCATCAATAGGCTTCTGAGCACATATTGAGTGTTGAAATCATTAAAGAAACATTCGAGTGCTCAATAAAATCAATCGATTGAGAAGATCTTCTATTGAAGATTCAGATGAAAACTCTGAGGAGATCAATAGAGTTTTGAAGAATGTTTGATGGAAAATGGCTCGCTCGATGGATAGTTTAACTTAAAATATTTTCAGATGCCATTGAGGAGTAAGTCATACATCGATTGTTCATCAACTATTGATTGGTGAAGTAGCCAATAAGTGTTGAACTTTGAATTTGATCAAGTATTAATGATTCCATTGAGTATTGTAGGAGAAACTCTCTACAAAATCAGAATTCTCGGATACCAATCGATTGAAAAGCATATGGAGCCATTGATGGTTGAGAGAGCCATCGATGGAGAAACCTAAATGTTCAAATTTAATTATTCTTCCCATACTTAACTAACTTTATATTTTTGAAGTTTCTACTTGGCACATTTTAGCAAAGTTCCGTTGGACACAGAAGCCAAACAGAACATGAATTGCATAGAGCCGTTACAGAGTTTACATTCTGGACAAAACTTCAAACCAGCAAATGAATTACAAATAATTATTCCTACTCTGTGATTTCCTTGGGATAGTAAGATTCTAAGGAAAGGGTATAACCTTACAAAGTGTAAGTGAGAGAGAATTTGGTCAGATGGAGAAATCTTACTGAGAAAATTCTCTGAGGTGTAAAGGTATTCAAGAACCTAATTTAATCCTAAGTCATTAGTGGAACCCAACTGAGTTTAGAGAACTGGATGTAGGTCAGAGTTAGGACCAAACCAGTATAAATCATGAGTTCTTTGTTTTAAAGTTGTGTGAAAATTTTAAGATATACAATTCACCCCCTTTTTTTATGTATTTCCTTCCACTTTCATTTGTCCACACACTGACTATAATTTAATTAGAAGTGACTTAATTAATATATTTAACTCATCTATATACTAGGCATTTTAAATAATAAAAATAAAATATGAACGACAAAAATGTAAAGTTCGGTGCAGCAGATAAAAATAAGGCAATAAGCAGTAAAAATATAATTCTAACAAAGTTTAATAAATATCTCCCTTGGGCAAATATAAATGCACAATACAATACAAGCATTCAAATCATCAAATAATACTTTCTCCTATCTAATTTATTTTTTTTAAAGATTAAAAAAGCTAAATAAATCACTTAATCTTAACATATGTTAAATATTTTAAATTTATGTTAGTTTACAAGTCAAATAAATTGGTTTAAAGAAAAATTTTAAATAACTCAATTTATAAATAATTTAATTAACTTTATTCAGATTTTCTGAAGAAAAAAAATCAGTCAAATATTATAATAAAAAACGACAAAGAATAATCGGTAAGGGCTTTGTAAATTGTAACCCATCCAACAAGTATTGAACCAGCTGAAAATTAGATAATAAAATTTTGTACATTATTTTAAATTTTGAAATTTTTGTAATTAAAAACCTCAGTTTTATTTAGAATATCAACAACCTTATTCTCTGGCCAAAAACACAAGAACCAACCATACTTGAGAAACAGTGTTTTTGTTGTTCATCACACTTTTCTCTCTTATACAGCGAGAGGATTCAATCGAAGCTTGAAAACACAAAAGAGAAAGAAATATGGAGACTGTGATTTGCCGTAGATTAGCTCTCTCCCCCAACCACGTCTTCAACCCTAAGCCTGGTATTTTCCTCATTTCCCATTTTTTATGCCTTTCTTCTTTTGAAATTCTGATTCGTTGGGCAATTAAACCACTAAATCCTTCAACCATTTTAATCTAATATCGATTTTAATGAATTAACGATTCTTGGGAAGTTTCTGCTTGGAATTATGTTTCTCCATGGAACTAATTTTGTGGTGTAGGCAAAAATTACTTCTGCTGGGGCTTGTACGAATTTCAGGAATGATTTCCCTGATAGTTTTTGTCCTCTTGTTGAATTAGTTACTAGTTTGAATTTCTCAGCAATCAGAAGCTGCGATTTAGTAAGAATGATGTTGTTTTGATATGTTGAGCTCTCGTATTAATTTTATCCCACTACATAGAGGTCTAAAATTCTTTTGTAGTTTTATAGTTTTCTTTCGCTTACTTCTGATTTCTTCAATTATTGTATCCTCCTGTACTTTATATTCAAAAAATGAGTTTTTTTAAACCTTTTTCATCTTGGGAATATGGATAAGCTAATAATTATACAGAATAGCATGGGACTATTATGAAATTCCTCTGAACTTGGATTGAGTCGGTACATGAAATTTCAAGAGTAAATAAATTGGCATTTCTCTCATTTTGTGCTGTTAGGAACAAAATCAGGTTTGTAACGATATGATGTAGTTGCTATAGTGTTATTAAGTAAGGAAAAGAAGCACAAAAGCACTTTCAGTTTTTGGTGAAAATACATGACTGACAAGATGAATAGTAACTATTATTGAGACTCTTTTCAAAACTTAGGGGTTACTAATCGTTGTAGCTGAAAATTTATTTGCCAAAGCTGCAAAGTTGATTGGTGATTCTATCCCTTTGTTCTTTTTTTTTTTCTATGAAAAATATGTTGGAATTCTCACATGGTGTTTTGAGTTTACCAGTATGACAATTATAATGATAAGCATGCAATATCTGTAGTGTGGAGGCTCTCGTTGGAAGCCATGCAAAAGCGCAAAAGTAGGACTTCCAAAAGTCCACTATTTCTGGTTGTTTGTGAAGAATTTGCTTCATGTTATATGAAATCGGAGAATAATTTCATTCCATTTGTCACCTTTAACTTACCTACTTGTATCGTTTAATATCTTGTATATTGGAGATAAGTGGCAATGCCATCACTATGCTAACATATTATCATTTAATATTGTTGTTAAATTAGAACTTACATTCATTTGAGACCAACTCCTTTAGAATTTTTTAATGGCATGAAACATATGAAACACGCCAGCTTCTACACTGATGTCAGTAAACTATTGATTAATTTATATACTTCCATAACTTTCATTACCAACCTGTTTTTCTGCTTGTCTGCGCGTGATTTTCATTGTCATTTCTTTTTTACCTGTTTCATCGATTCTTTTCTCCAATTAGCTCTCTGTCATATGCAATTGATTGCTTAGTAATGTTTTGACCCTACCCTTTCTTTCTTAGTCCATTTGCTTAATCTTGCAGAATTTGTTGTTGTCCATAAGTTTCAGTTGCACTCAGTGAACTAATATTTGCATCACAGGGGACAAACATTCTCTTCCCAAAGGACCATTCTCCAATCTTTGCATTCCCATGGCTGCATTAGCAACAGGACCAGGTAAAGGAGGAGGATTACTGGAGAGACCAGTTATTGAAAAAGGCACTCCTAGTCGTGAGTCTGAGTTTGATTTGAGGTATGCAAATATTTTGGTCGTTGCGATCATGGAAATTAAATATTTATACTTGAGAAAAGTTAGTTTCAAAGATTTAATTTGTTACTTTATTCGTTATAATTATAGATATTATGGAGGGATTCTCATTACTGTACCTAAATGGAAAAACCTGGGGTTAAAATGCAGAAGCAACACTGGCATTGATGTAATAAGAATGAGAGGCATGTAATCATGTGCTGTAGTTAATATAGATGGGTACACCCAAAAAAGAAAAAAAGAGAAGGAGGTTAATGTAGATGGAAGTAAAGCCATAATTATTTTTTATATAGTTCAAAAGTTTAGGCGAGTTGGATCCCGAGGGCTTTACCAAGGCCAAGCCTTATTTTGGACTCAAAGAGCGCTTATAAAGGCAAACATAGGATTGAAGTAATTTTTTTTTTTTTTTGGGGGGGGGGGGGGGGGGTTCTTTTCCCTTTTCCTTCACTATAATTGGGATTGTCATCTAAAATTATGGATTGCTATTCATGCCTTGTTCTTCATGATGGTTTAAAAGCTGTTTTTATTCATTTGTTAGTTTTCTGCTATGAATCACAGATGCATTGTGATATGTAATTGCAATGAATGTTAAAAAAGTTAGTTGGAGTCAGTTAGTATAGATGGCAGCTAGAATTTGATACAGCTGTTAGAGTTAGTTATAGAGAATTTGTATGATTAGCTGTTATATTTTATTAGGAGGTATCGACTATAAGCCTATAGATAGATGTGTATCACTATTGTAAAGTCAGTCATGATGTGAATAAGTTTAGTGTGCATTTCAGTTCCTTTTCTTTTCTTTCCCTCTCTGTTTCTCTGATTCTCTTCTCTACCTCTCTGTTCTGTCTCTTTTTTCTCTTTGATCTCTCTCTTATTCTCCCTCTTTCTCTCTCATACAGAATTACAATTCTATAACATATTGTCTTTTTTAAAAGAAATAAAAGAAAAAAAAAATTAATCCTGGGGTTTATAAGAGTGCAGGAAATCACAGAAAACAGCACCACCATACCGAGTGATTTTGCACAATGATGACTTCAACAGACATGAATATGTGGTTCAAGTACTGGTGAAGGTTATTCCAGGGATGACCCACGAAGATGCATATAACATCATGCTAGAAGCTCACTACAATGGGATGTCGGTGGTTATTATCTGTGCCCAGGCTGATGCCGAAGAACACTGCACACGACTACGAGGCAATGGCCTGTTCAGTTCAATTGAACCTGCAAGTGGTGGCTGTTGCTAAAAAGGTACCAACATAAATCAGTATTGGATGTAATCAGTATTGTATAAATTGAATTGTAGGACTATTAATGGTTATTAAAAAGGAAATAAAAATGTGTTGAGTGTGAAACTTTGTCTGCTATGAATCTTTGATCTAGATATGGGATAGTTGTAATTGAGTAAAGAATATCTCATCTTCTGCATCAAACTTATGTTACTTGAAATTGATATTATATTATTATTAATATTAATTGTATAGAGATATCTTATTAATGAACTTTATAAAATTATGTCCTTAACAGGCTTCCAGGCATACATGTCTCTTTAGGACCACTCACATTTTTAACATTGAAGAAGTGTAGGCACAATATTCCGTTGAACATCCTTTTAATTTAAAACCCTTGCATAGGAGTTTAGTTTTGAGGCTTATCAACAATTCTCCTTAGTTATCCTCCGATAACAAATATTATACTCCCTCCAATCCTGATATTAGGAATTAATTAGGGAGTCGATCTTGATCCTAAATGTAGGACCTATTTCTAATTTATCATTTTTTTCTCAAATTATCCTTATTGATATTCTTTTAACAATAATTAAGTAAGAGATAAGGGAATTAAAGGGAGATATTTAGAATGCTTTACAAAAACTATCTCATAAATAAAATCTTATTAGGCATATAAGTATTACATTTAGGACGTGACATGAGGGAGTAATAGAAATCATATACATTCTTGTACAGGATTGATCCATCACCACCATCAACTTGAAGGAAGCAAATATTTGTGTTGATTGGGTTGCTTGCTTGGACGACCACATAGACACCGTTATAGATAATCCACCTCTCAGATGTAAATTGTTTTGACTGATTATTTCCCTTTGTACGGATTAATTCTCATATCCATAGTAAGAAATAAAAGATCCACATCATGATTCCCTCATGTGAAAAAAATCCACATTTTCAGTTTACATGATTCCCTCATTCCCTCATGTGAAGTTTATTAATGTGCATGGTTGACTTCACATGAGGATTGCCCAATAAGTGGATCCTTAAGTCTGAGCATCGTTTTACTTTGGGATTAATCGGCAAGATATAAAATTTTGTTAATGAACAACAAATATCCAAAACCGTTTTAGTCAAATATTCTATCGAACATCCAGCAATCTAGAGATCATTGCAAGCAATCTGCTTCATTGTGCATTCATTTTATCCAAATAAAAACGGTACAAACGTAATAAGAAACAAAGGTGATTGTTGAATCATTGATCGATTTGGTTCAGCAAAATACTGCTCATACCATCGGGTCTAAATTACAGTGTTAAAAATCAAAATTGTTCTACTAGTAACTTTAGCAAGATACCTTGCATATTTATTGTTTTCATCCTCACTATTTATCTACATAGTCCAGTTATCCAGGATATACGTATTGGAGTAATTGTAAGACTTTTTCCCCATGATATGCTCGACAAATTGAAATAATCAAAACTAAAACAAAATATCATGCTATCAGGTAGCAGCAATGAAAAAGTAGTATATGATATTATCAGGCATAGTCAAACTGGTATAATTTGCCCAATCCATAATCAAAACCAAGAGTGAAACATGATTGAAGCTCTACCTTTAGCCTTCAAGAAGAAAATAAAAAATTTGGGTCAAAACGTCAAAAGAACATTAATAGGAGTAATAGTGAAGCACCAACCAATTTCGCTTCAACTTTAGCCAATTCTTCTGCGGTTCTGCCTCCCTATCCATTGAAATCAGTGACAAAGTTAATCAAGTCCTTTTTTACACACAAAAATACTTAGATGAGTTGAGTCTTGAATATACAAGAAAATGATGAGCAAGTGGATGTGAGGGAAACACAAACTATCACCTATCTTCAAATATTGCATCTTTGAAGGACCATGGCCCAAATCCAAAGGACAACAATGCTGTAATGGGTGAGACCATTTTGCCCGAGAGGATTACATGTAGTAGATTGCTATGAATACAAGTCAGAAGAAATAAAAGATTTTCATGAAGGCCAAAATTTAACAATCTTAGAATTTTGAAGGATGAAAATTGCTTCATCCAAAGATGTAGCTTCACTAAGACATACTAAATATTCTTTTCCTATTTATAAATCATTTTCAACATGTTTTATTGGAAGGAGAACTACCTTAAACTTCATTAACTCCGTCTAAAATTTAATAATTTGCCAACCCTTTCCCTGCTTAATATATCATATAGAAACAAAGTCTACATAATAATAGATCAAGGATAACATTGTGCATTCATATGAAAATTATAAGATATGAACAATAAATATAATTAAATAAAATATTATATGGCCTCATAAATATAATCAAATGAATAATAATCAAGGAGGAGGAGTAGAGTTTCTATAGCGACAAATAATGCTTTGCAAGATTTGGATCAGCCCAACCAACTACAGAATGGTCATCACCTGGAAACTAAAAAGTTTTCATGAAAGTTTTCCCACGGATCAATGCTGATAAAAGCATAAGTTAGGAAATAAGCAAAGTTGGATACTCTATCCTCATAATATTAGGTCATTTTTTTGAATAATCTTGTCCCAAAATATAAGATCTTATTTAACTTTATTTAGGTAATAAATGTGTTTTTCCCATTTTACCCTTGCATTAATTTCTCCCACACATTGTCTTTCATCTTTCTTTCATAATTATTCTCTCCCTCTCTCTTATTTATTCATAACTAAGGGCATTTTTAGAAAGAAAAAAGGGTATATTTCCCACATATTTATTGTTTTTAATTAATTTTAACTTATTTTTTAGAAAACCATAATTTGATTAAAGAGACCTTATATTTTAGAACGGAAGGAATACATTTTTTTCGTTTTTAAAGAGGGTTAACAAGTTAACAGCGTTTACTTATGTAAATAAAAAATTATAGGGGATACTGTGAGGTATTTTTTTAATAGTAAAAAATTACTTTGCATTTGTTTTGTTGGCCCAGTTGTTAATGAAATGTTGGTGCACATGCCGGCAAACTAGTTTATGAAATTGGACTATCTGAAATTCCGAAGTCTGAACTAGTTCAGAGAAGTATCTGGGGCTGTCTTTGGACCCACTCGCATTAATCAGTTTGCAGATCCATGAGGAAATTAAACCCTACAAAGTCTAGACCAAAAGATCTCATCATTATTTATTAGGAGGGGTGTTTGTGTTGGAGTTGCATCCTCTCTTTTTCTCCTTCTCTTCCATGCCCAGATTAAATCATTTTATAAAAATGAATATTATAATAATAATAATAATATTTAAAAATCACATAAATAAATTTAATTTATGAAAATTTGGTTTGAACAGTTCACAACTATAACAAAAAATGATGATAAAAATATAAATTTATAGTAAAAATCTATAGTTCTGAACTGTTAAAATCAAATTTTTACGGATTAATTTTATTTATGTAACTTTAAGTGTTATTATAATAATATTCATTTTTATGAAAGTATTTAATTTTAAAAGGAGGGTAGAGGAGAGAAGGGGAAAAGAAGAGGATCAAAGTCTGACTTTATCATCCATTAAATGTAGATATGGTGACTTATACATCAAAAGTAATATTACTTGGAAAATTTATTTTTAGCAAGTAGATTTTTTTTTTGGTATAATTTTAGCAAGTAGATTGAAAAAGTCTCAATGTCAAAAGTAGATTGAAACACTAGGAGCCCATTTAGTTTGATTGCATTGCACACATTCGATATTAATCCTTATTGCATTATCATAGATAACATGTTTGTTTGGATTTATTGATGTATTACAACGGTGAAATAGATTGCACATTTTTTGGTAATGTCCATTCATAGGGGGACCCCTATGAATCTCGCTGCATGTCATTCTATGTTTTGAAAAGTCTTATTTATCCTCAATATCTAAGGTAGAAAGACAACAAATACCCTTAATCCCTCCCCTCATTCTTCCCTTCAATTTCTGCATCCCCACCCCAAAAAAAAATTGTCACTGGCATATCATCTCCTATCTGCACCGTTGTTGGCATCATTTTTTATCATCTTCGATGCCCCAAAGCCACCTTCCTTCTCCACCTCCATCTGCCAACTTCTTTAATGCGAGAAGGGCCTTTTCCTTCAAGGCCAACACATCTGTATAATTAGGGAGATCCTCTTCTTTAATATGAACCTTTTTAATTTTCCCAAAGACCCATATGATTGGTTACACATCTCTATGATGGTTCCAGATTTGGTTTACCGTCCATTATGTTTTTAATGTTGCTGATACACTTGGAATTTTCTAATTTGTTTAAGTTGGATTTTGTCATTAGAATCATGGTTTCTGATCCAGCTTTTGAATATGATTTGTTCAAATTTTCTTTCACTTATGATTCATGAATTATGATTAATATATTGAAATCGATTTAATGGCATGTTCAGCATGTTGCGGTTAAGAAAATACCCAAGGAGAAGGCGGTTTTTTTAGTTGGTTGAGGATATTTTTGTCTTTTCATTTTTTACATACTACATAATTTAATATAAAAGCTAATTTTTCTTTTACTTATCTCAATGTCATACCAATTACCAAACATTGTAATGGTAATCAACATGGCATTGCACCACCGCATTGCATTGCATTGCATAGAAGAGGGTAATTGAACCAAACAGAACCTAGAATCATTACTTAACTGCAATATGTCAGTCCCTATTATCCTTCGATAACATATATTATACTCCCCCAGTCCTGATATTAGGAATTAATTAAGGAGTCGATTTTGATCCTAAATGTAAGACTTATTTCTAATCTATTACTTTTTTTAAATTATCCCTATTGATACTTTTTTAACAATAAACAAGTAAGAGATAGCGGAATTGAAAGGAGATATTTAGAATGCTTTACAAAAACTTTGTCATATTAATTAGCTTAATTAACTTCCTTGATAAAATCTTATTAGGCATATAAGTATTACATTTAGGACGTGACATGAGGGAGTAATAGAAATTATATACATTCTTGTACAGGATTGATCCATCACCGCCATCAACTTGAAGGAAGCAAATATTTGTGTTGATTGGGTTGCTTGCTTGGACGACCACACAGACACCATTATAGATAATCCACCCCTCAGATGTAAATTATTTTGACTGATTATTTCTTCTTGTACGGATTAATTCTCATATATATATCTATAGTAAGAAATAAAAGATCCACATTTTCATTTTACATGAATCCCTCATGTGAAAAAAATCTACATTTTCAAATTACATAATCCCCTCATGTGAAGTTTATTAATGTGCATGGTTGACTCCACATGAGGATTGCCCAATAAGTGTAAGATGTAGATTTTACAGACACCCTTATAGATAATCCACCCCTCATATGTAAATTGTTTTGACTGATTATTTCCTCTTAAACGGATAAATTCTCATATCTATATCTATAGTAAGAAATAAAAGATTCACATTTTCATTTTACATGAATCCCTCATGTGAAAAAAATCTACATTTTCAAATTACATAATCCCCTCATGTGAAGTTTATTAATGTGCATGGTTGACTCCACATGAGGATTGCCTAATAAGTGTAAGATGTAGATTTTACAGACATCCTTATAGATAATCCACCCCTCAGATGTAAATTGTTTTGACTGATTATTTCCTCTTAAACGGATAAATTCTCATATCTATATCTATAGTAAGAAATAAAAGATCCACATTTTCATTTTACATGAATCCCTCATGTGAAAAAAATCTACATTTTTAGTTTACATAATCCCCTCATGTGAAGTTTATTAATGTGCATGGTTGACTTCACATGAGGATTGCCCAATAAGTGTAAAATGTAGATTTTACAGACACCGTTATAGATAATCCACTCCTCATATGTAAATTGTTTTGACTGATTATTTCCTCTTGTACGGATTAATTCTCATATCTATGTCTATAGTAAGAAATAAAAGATCCACATTTTCATTTTACATGAATCTACATTTTCAGTTTACATAATCCCCTCATGTGAAGTTTATTAATGTGCATGGTTGACTTCACATGAGGATTGCCCAATAAGTGTATCCCTAAATGTGAGCATCAATTGTTTTACTTGGGGATTAATCGGTAAGATATAAAATTTTGTTAACGAACAACAAATATCCAAGACTGTTTTAGTCAAATATTCTATCGAACATCCATGAATCTAGAAATCTTTGCAAGCATTCTGCTTCATTGTGCATTCATTTTATCCAAATAAAAACAATACAAATCTAATGAGAAAATAAAGTGATTGTTGAATCATTGATCGATTTGGTTCAGCAAAATACTGCTCATCCCATCGGGTCTAAATTACAGTGTTAAAAATCAAAATTGTTCTACTAGTAACATTAGCCAGATACCTTGCATATCTATTGTTTTCATCTTCACTATTTATCTACGTAGTCCAGTTATCCAGGATATGCGTATTGGAGTAATTGTAAGACTTTTTCCCCCATGATATAATCGACAAATTGAAATAATCAAAACTAAAACAAAATATCAGGCTATCAGGTAGCAGCAATAAAAAAGTAGTATATGATATTATCAGGCATAGTCAAACTGGTATAATTTGCCCAATCCATAATCAAAACCAAGAGTGAAACATGATTGAAGCTCTACCTTTAGCCTTCAAGAAGAAAATAAAATATTTGGGTCAAAATATCAAAAGTAAATTAGTAGTAATAGTGAAGCAGTATTTTTCCCTGCTTAATATATCATATAGAAACAAAGTCTACATAATAATAAATCAAGGATAACATTGTGAATTCATATGAAAATTATAAGATACAAACGATAAATATAATTAAATAAAATATTATCTCAGCCTCATAGATATAATTAAATGAATAACAATCAGGGAAGCAGAGTAGAGTTCCTAAAGCGACAAATATAATGCTTTGCAAGATTTGGAATTTGGATCAGCCCAACAAACTACAGAATGGTCATCACCTGGAAACTAACAAGTTTTCATGAAAGCTTTCTTACGATCAATGCTGATAATAGCATAAGTTAAGAAATAAGCAACATTGGATACTCTTTCCCATAATATAAAATCCTTTTATTGAAAAACTTTATTCCAAACTATAAAATTTTATTTAACTTTATTTAGATAATAAATGCGTTTTTCCTCTATTTTACCTATACATTAATTTCTTTCACACATTGCCTTTCACCTTTCTTACATATTTATTATTTTTAACTAATTTTAACCTATTTTTTAGAAAACCACAATTTGATTGATTAAAAGCACATTATATTTTGGGGCAAATGAGTAATTTTCTTCTTGGTTTTTAAAGAGAGTTAAGTTAACAGCTTCTACTTGTGTAAATAAAATATTATAAAGGATACTGTGAGGTATTTTTTTAATAGTAAAAAGTACTTTGCATTTATTTTGTTGGCCCAGTTTTTAATGAAATGTTGGTGCACAGGCCGGCAAGCTAGATTATGAAATTGGACTAATCTGAAATTCTGAAGTCTGAACTAGTTCAGAGAAGTGTGTGGGGCTGTCTTTGGACCCACTCGCATTAATCAGTTTGCAGATCCATGAGGAAATTAAACCCTACAAAGTCTAGACTCTAGACCAAAAGATCTCGTCATTATTTATTAGGAGAGGTGTTTGCTTAGAGTTGCATCCTCTCTTTTTCTCCTTCTCTTCCATGCCCAGATTAAATCATTTTATAAAAATGAATATTATAATAATAATAATAATATTTAAAAATCACATAAATAAATTTAATTTATAAAAATTTGGTTTGAATAGTTCATAACTATAACAAAAAATGATAATGAAAATATAAATTTATAATAAAAGTCTATAGTTCTGAACTGTTAAAAGCAAATTTTTACAGATTAACTTTAAGTATTATTATAATAATATTCATTATTATAAAAGTATTTAATTTTAAAAGAAGGACAAAGGAGAGAATCAAAGTTTGACTTTATCATCCATTAAACGTAGATATGGTGACTTATACATCAAAAGTAATATTACTTGGAAAATTTATTTTTAGCAAGTAGATTGAAAGAGTCTCAATGTCAAAAGTAGATTGAAACACTAGGAGCCCATTTGGTTTGATTGTATTGTACACATGCGATATTAATTCTTATTGCATTATCATAGATAGCATGTTTGCTTGGATTTATTGATGGTAATGTAGATTACAATGGTGAAATAGATTGCACATTTTTTGAAAAGTCTTATTTATCCTCAATATCCAAGGTAGAAAGATAACAAATACCCTTAATCCCTCCCCTCATTGTTCCCTTCGATTTCTTCCTCTCACTCTCTTTCTTCTCTCCTCCATTGTCACTGGCATATCATCTCTTATCTGCACCGATATCGGCATCATTTTTATCATCTTTGATGCCCTAAAACCAGCATCCTTCTCCACTTTCATCTGCCATCTTCTTTAATGCGAGAAGAGTCTTTTCCTTCAAGGCCAACATATTTGTATAATTAGGGCGATCCTCTTCTTTAATATGAACCTTTTGATTTTCCCAAAGAGCCATATGATTGGTTATACATCTTAATGATGGTTCCAGATTTGTTTTACCGTCCATAATGTTTTTATTGTTGTTATACACTTGGAATTTTCTAATTTGCTTGTGTTGGATTTTGTCATTAAAATCATGATTTCTCATCCAGCTTTTTGAATATGATTTGTTCAAATTTTCTTTCACTTGTGATCCATGAATTATGATTAATATATTGAAATCGGTTTAATGGCATGTTCAGCATGTTGCGGTTAAGAAAATACTCCCTCCGTCCCTAATTATAATATTTATATTTGTGAATGGGCTTGTCACAAAATATAAGCTTTATTTTAGGGTTGTCTAAGTATTTATTGCATTTTTTTTCAATTTTACCCATTGTTTATTTTTTCCTCATACACTCTCTTTCATTTTTTTTATCTCTTATTTGGCATTCACTTTTATCTTTAATAATAAGGGTAAAATTGGAAAATAAATTAGATTCCTCACATAATTATTATTTTTAACTAACTTAAATAGTTTTTTCGAATAAAACAAAGTAGTTATTTGAAATTTATAGTTAGGGATGGAAGTAGTACCCAAGAGAAGGCAATTTTTTTAGTTGGTTGAGGAAATTTTTGTCTTTTCATTTTTTAAATATATAATTTAATATAAAAGCTAATTTTTCCTTTACTTATCTCAATGTCATACCAATTACCAAACATAATGGTAATCAACATGGCATTGCACCACCCCGTTGCATTGCATAGAAGAGGGTACTTGAACCAAACAGGCCCTAGAATCATTCCTTAACTGCAATATGTCAGATTAATGTGTTCACTTCATAACATTGTTAACTTCTATTTAGATTTAAAAATTAATGTACGAACACAGGCTTATAACCACTAATTTTAAATACCTAAAAGTTTCTTACATTTGCCAAGATAATGGTTACAGCCTTATCCAAACGGGCAACACACACACACACACAAAGCTTCACTTTTAACCGGCGGGTAAAACAGTAAAATAAAAAATTAATGCTATGAGCCAAAACTAAAAGCTTCCTGCTGGCAAAAAAAAAAAAAAAAAACTAAAAGCTTCCTTCCTACACTACTAGCAGTTGTTAGAAGAGAATCCAACGATGGAATTCTTAAGGTCGAAACCGACACGTGTCCCCTGCTGTTGAACGTTACCAATAATCGACAACGCCGAACCAGTAGGCGCGAAGGCCAAGCAAAAAGTCCCAACCGAGTCAACCGGTATCAGGTAATTCTTCGCCGGTAACGGTAACACCTTCCCCTCAGGAAAATGAAACGACACCGTCGGCACCTCCACACTCATCTTGCCCGACAAATCATAACACGTGTCAAACAACGCCACCCCCTTCGCCACCGTCAAGCCACGTGTCCCCCTCACAAAAGCCTCCCTCAACGCCTCATACACATCCCTCACCAACCTAGTCACCGCCGTGCCGGAATCCACAATCACGCCGCCGTCGCCGGCGGCGTCCACCGCAAACCTCGCCGGCGGGACCCCAATCATCTCACCGCCGACACTAATCCCCGTCAATCCGACATAGTAAAACGTGTCAATTCCCCTGTTCCGATGTATCGGCGCGGTGACGGCGCTAGGCGGTATCGGCGAGCCGAATTCGAGAGTCGACGCCGAGTCGGAGTCCCTATCGACGAGGCAATACGAGAAATTCGTCGAATTGAGCTGCGACGTTAGAGACAGAGAGCCACGGCCGAGGCCGAGCAACCCGGCCGCGCCGACGAATAAACCCTCGTTGTTGTGGCCGCAGCCGATGGCAATTCCGCCTATCGATACCGGGCCAAGGGTTAGGGTTTCGGTTGCGAAGTCACCGACGGTGAAGGATCCGTCTCCGTAGGAGACTTCATAGAGGCAGGTGTTATTGCGGCATTCGGATAAATCTAGGGTTTTGCATTTGGGGTTTTCGCAGGTAATTGGGGAGTACGAGGATGATGAAATTGGGTCGAAAATTGGGTCGGTTTGTTGGTAGCAATCGGCGCATGGGGAACATTGGATCCAGGTGACGTCACTGCCTGTGTCGAGTACCATGTAGGATTGACTCGGTGGGTTACCGATTCCGACACGTGTGAAGTACTCGCCGCTTCCTTGACTCGTTCCTGAGATGATGGGGCCTTGCATTTCCTCTGTTTTGTAATTTTTTAACTTGTTTTGTGTGTGTGATGGGTGGGGATCTGATGGGGTTGTGCGTTTGAGGGCTAGATCTAGACGGGTTATTAGGGATTTCACTCGGGCTGAGTCGCGATCGAGTCGAGATAGTGTGAGAGATTTGTAGTCGTTATGGGTGGGTTTGTGAAGTGAGGCTCGAGAATGTAGTTGCAGGGTGAGGGAAGATGAGGAAGAGGACTTCAGATTTTGATGGTTGAGTGAAGAGGGTTGGGTTTTGGAGAAAACTTTGTGGGTGTTTTGAATGGAAGAGGCGACATGAAGAAGTGTGGTTTTTGTGCTATGTGGGGGGATCCGAGAGTGTACTAATGGGGGAGTGAAGAGGAGGAAGGAGAAGAGGAAGAACAGAGAATGCTGTGAATTAGGCATTGAGATGAGGATGCATGAGGAGAGTGGAAGGTGAAGGGTATATATTTATGAAGGATTATAGAGTGGGGGCCAATGGGGAGGGTTTAAAGGGATTCACGTCAAGCACACTCTGGTGTTGGGTATAAAACAAAGCTAATTAAAGCGAAGGGAGGGAGAAAAAGGAGGAGGAAGGTTTCATAAGCTTTGCATTGTCTGGTTATTGATTCCACTGTCCACAGTCTTTATGGTTCTTGGGAAAGCCGAAAGGGAGGGAGGCTTGGTACAGGGAACTCTAGCTTTATGGGAAGTTGGTTAACGAGGGGATTATAAAATATTTTTGTCATTGGGATAAGCGTGGCTATGACTATGATGTTTCTTCAGAGTTCAGACTTTGGAGTGACATCTTTTCAATGAAATCTAAGCTTTTGACTAATTAAGCTTTGGCTTTGCTACACACTCATATGAGTATTAACTTCTCCTCTTGTGTTATTTATAGGGTGGAGAAAGAGGATTTATTTGGTCTTATATATAAATCATTTAATTAAATATTAAGTATAGATGTATAAGTTTACCCTTCATTTATTATGTGTTGACTTTATTTTTATGTGGTATAGTGGATATTTAATATGGGTAAAGTTGTAAATTTGTTGGATTTTAGTGGAAAATTAATGAGTTTTAAGGTTTTCCTTAGTCTGTGTGAAATATGCTGGAAGTGATTTATAAATAGGATCATATGAGTACTATTTTCAGTCCAAAAAAATATGAGTATTTACCATTTAATATGGTATTGAAACTCAGTCTAGTTATCAAACAGGGGAAGAACGGTTGGTTAAAACGTAAAAATTTGGACCGGATAAGCTACAAAGGATTGTATATTCTTTATTGAGCTCAAGACGGCATAAAAAAAAAAAAACAGCTTTTTTTTTTTTTGCCACCTTTAATGAGTATGAATTCACTCCGGTCCTGAATATTTAGGACATGTAGAGAGACATGAGTCTAGCCCTAAATATAATTTTTTGGTTAAACAATGTCCGTCCGATAATTCGAAGTATTAGAAACCATCTAATCCGTATTCAAGGGGTATGAGTGCTGCCTCACAGTAGTAGGGCTGTCTCTTCTTCTAACGAGAACGCTTCCCGGGATCAAACATATACCAACTAAATGATAAACAATCAAGAGAGAAAAAGGATGCAGATAAAGATAGGTGGTTATGGCGTATTAGTAATATCATAAGATTTTAGCTAATTAGATAAATAGTCTTATATTTATAACTAAAGGGAGTAACTACTCATATTAATTATATTTTTTTCTTTAAGATGCAAAAATACTTATATATATATATTATGTAAACATAAAAAAGGTTATAATCTCCAAATTTGACTAAAAAAAGGTTTATAAATTTTTTTTCACGTTGAATATACATTCATGAGAGTTTATGTGAGTTGGATCTCTCAGATTACTTAAAGTTAGGGCAAGCTTTCAAGCTAAAACCACGCTTTCAAGTATAATTTAACTCTTTATTTATTTTTCTTTTTTTTAACTGAATAATTTAACTTTTTATTAGGTTATGTTTAGTTTAATCATGAATATTCTATATATTTGCGAATTATACTTTTAATTTAAATATCAATTTTAATTTCAATCGGTCTGATCTAAACTACATTTTGATTTATCCCACCAACCCTTAAATGTTGTTTTTTGGCCAGTTTATCATTGGTTTTATTATTTTCAAAATTTTGACCATTTGGCTGCGACATACATCATAGTAAAGGAAAGATGCTGCATATATGTGGGACAAGAGGTGGGGTAGAACCCTTGAAGCCTCCAGGTTGATGCTATCATATCATCATGAACCATTTTGCAATCACATGATCACGCCACTGTCTAATTGTGATTTTCAGTGTGTTGTGGATGGTCTTCATCATTTAGGTCCCACTTAATCCTTTAATTCTATGAAGAATTACATCTTTAGTTCTATACACATATAAAGTGCTCAACTTTTTTGTCTATTTAAATTTAAGAAATATTCGCTCTGTTTGTTTTTTGGGCAGACTTACATTAAAAATAAGTATTTTTTTTTCTAACACAAAAATAAATGTGAGTTCTGAGTTCATAACCCAACTATATTTTAAACATAACTCACATTGTTTTTTGAGATATTTACTCTTTCTTATAAGAAATTTTAGTTGAGTTAGTTGTTAAAGTCTCAATAAAACCAGAACTTGCCTCAAGACTTAAAGAACATTTGTAACGGTATTTCATTGTTTTGTCTACTCTTTGTCAATTGGACAAATCTTTATTGCCAAAGTTGAAAATTGTATGTCATTGTTTTAGCTAATTAATAGAATATATGTTGTCTCAGACATTGTTTGGACCTCAAGGACAAATGATCTATGGATCAAGTCTCATCAACTGAATTGAGTTGTTAAAAAGCTGTTGGAATTAGATGAAGGTAATAAATATATAAAATATATATTTGTTCCTTTTGTAAGATATGCTCTTATTCATCAGTGGATAAGGGGAAGTAACAATAAAACAGAATGTATAGGGAAATATGTTGTGATGAAAGAAAATATATGGACAAAAACGATCAACAACATTTATTTTTTGATAAAGTCAAAGAAGATCTTATAAAATCAGACAAATTAGTTTTTAAAAAATGGGCCTTATAAGTAAGGATGGAGGGAGTATAATTTTATCTTATTACTCTCCCTCCCTCTCTCTCTGTGTATCTTTTTATTATAATTAAAATTTTGAATCCCTTGATCCCTTTTCTATAAGATTTACTTTGGAGTAAAGTATTTTTTACCGATTATCCCCTAATTAATTTTTTTATACCTTCTTTTTTATCATTTTTTCTATTGTTACTCTCTCAGTTCACCTACTTACAAACAATGACATATTTAAAAAGGTACATTTTATTCATATTTATTTTTTGATATTACTATTTGAATGGGTTAGATTTAAGCATTGTCGGTTAACTCTCCCTAAACCATTTTTAACATTCACATAGGCTCAAATTCAAGAGCTCCTATTTTAAGAAGCCAAAGCTTCTTTCACTAGGATCAATGAACGATCAGTTTTTTCCTACATATTTATTAATTTTAACTAATTTTAACAATTTTCTTAAACCACACCATTCAACTATTTGAATTTTTATAATTATTTTACAAGTATCAATAAAAGAAGTTAAAAATATTTTATATCATTAAAGTGATGAAAATTATTATTTTTTTAAAAAATAATCTCTAACTAAAATCATTATCTTAATTTTTTTTTAATTTTTTCTTATATAATCTTTTTCTACAAAGCACACACAAACCGACTTGGATCCTCTCCTTTTTCCCTTCTACCCTTTGCCCTCCTTTTCTCTTTTATATTATTGGATCTTTGATCCAATAGTTTAAATTAAATAATTTCATAAAAATTAAAATTATTATAATAATACTTAAAATTACATAAATAAAGTTAAGCTGTAAAAATTTGCTTTGAACAATTCAAAACTGTAGATTATTACTATGAATTTATATTTTCTTTTTCATTTTTATTACAATTGTGAGCTGTTAAACCAAATTTTGACAGATCAAATTTATTTATGTTATTTTTAAATATTATTATAATAATATTCATTTTTATAAAAAATATTTAATCTAAATCATTGGATCAAAGATCCAATCTTGGAAAGAGAAATGCATCTCCAAAATGTTAAGAAGTTAAAATGGTTACAATTTTGCAATCCAACAATTAAAAATTGTTTTTTCCAAAAATGCCTTTAATTCAAGTCTCTCTAACTAATATTTTCTTGAATTTGTCTCTTTGTATTTTATGGCTACATTAGTGGATCAGATTTGAGTATTGTAGACCGCAATTAAAGGTATTCCTTCCAAAAACGGTTTTTACATTCATAAGTTCAAATTTGACGTCTTACACTAAAGCGGCTAAAACCCATTTAACAAAATTATTGTCTATTGGAAAATCAATAGGAAAGGTTGGAATGAAAACAATTACCGCAAAAAATTACAAATAATCGTCTATCATTTGTAAAGCACATCTTATAACAAGAATGAATATTTTTCCTTTTAGCTTTAGAAGTCTTCAAGTGAAATTAACCACTAATGCATGGAGGAGGCACATGGTCTCAAGCTTCGGCCCTCACTGATACAGGAGTGAAAGATACTCTATTCTTCGAGAATGCCCTTATGCGAGACGACTCTGGCTAAATTTGATAAATCTTAGTTATTATTGTTCCTTCTTTGATATACTTCTAAACATGATTGGATGGCTCTTAATCATCATTCTTCCATCTCTCATCATGATTCTCCTAGATTTTTTTTTTGGAACTGGTCATGATTCTCCTAGATATTATCCCTTTTATGTGATTTTTCTCTGTATCTAGTACAAGTTATTTCTTATCAGTCAATCACAGAGCATTTTGATAGTTATATATGCTCTTTATGTCTTTTTATGAAAAAAAGGAGGAAATTGGGTAAAAATTCTGGTCCAAATCGGGATCTTGTTTGGGATATTGCTATTTAGAAATTGTGGCTATAAAGGAACGTGTACGAATATATACTTAGTCCATCATTGATGAATTAAGGACCAAACCCCTTGAAGGTAGAGCAGAAATGGAGGTACTTATCCTATAATGTTGTGGATTTGAATCCACTTGATCACCCCCCCACTCACGATACTCTCTGCGGTTCAAGATATAAAGTTAAAAAAAAAAAAAAAAAACACTTGCGTCATTCGAAAAATTGGTTAAAATAATAGAGATATAAAAATTAGAACTTATGTTTCTTCAATAATTCTTATTAATGGAGAATCCCGGTGGGGAGAGGAATACCTCATTTTCTCTTATATTATTTTCCTTCATTTTCTATTTTAATAACCACTAGATCTTCTTTCAATGGTTCGAATTTGAATTTATACAAGAT
This sequence comes from Mimosa bimucronata, assembly GCA_037074515.1. Lineage (NCBI taxonomy): Eukaryota > Viridiplantae > Streptophyta > Magnoliopsida > Fabales > Fabaceae > Mimosa > Mimosa bimucronata. Next base: position 26,974,881 of record CM073445.1, on the reverse strand, counting down.
ATATTTTAATTGATTTTTAATAATGATATTATAAACACTAAATCTGAACTATTGAAATAAGATATAATGGTTATTAAGAAAAAAATGAGGAAAAATGATATAAAAGAAAAGAAGACATTAGGGAGATATAGAGTGAGTGGAGAGATAGATGAGAGAGAATAACTGAAAAAAAGATACAAGAGAAGCATGTAATTGATTTGGGTAAAGATAAAAAAAATACATTAAATGATGACATAAACTTAAACGCTACCTTATATATTAAAAGCTTTACACTTCTACAAATCTTTATCTTAACTTCCGTTTGGTTCACAAAAAATATTCGGACTGAATGGAAAGTAAAAGAAGGTCGTTGCATTTGTCTCATCATTAAATGATAAGACAAACTCAAACGCTAACCAGTCGGTACGACGGGTTAGTCCGATTCACCCCGATTATATTGGGCTAGGGGTTAGGGAAGCCCGATTCAATTTCTGGTGGCCTTTTTGGCAACCCTAACCCGATTTTTTTTATCATGATCGGCCCAGTCCGACAGGTCAGACCCAAAATCCCAACTCTACTTAATCCGAATTCCCACCTTGGATTGGTTTTTCATTTTTGTTTAAGAAAAAAAGAGATAAGGGAGGTTAAAATATTGCGAGTGGAGTGAGAAATTCTTAGGTGAACCCGGTGTGCCACGTCATTTGTGGTCTCCCCCAATCACAAGCAAACACGTAGGATATGACGTGGATATTATAATCTATGTAGGTACCCTAAAACAATTAGATGTTAGATAAATTTATTTTTTTCAACTTGTAAAGTTAAGAAAACACAAAATAAATTTTTTATTTTGACAAATAAATTTTTAGAGTGCCTACATAGATTATAATATCCACGTCATATCCTACGTGTTTACTTGTAATTGGAGGAGACCACAAATGACGTGACACACCGGATTCACCTGAAAATTTCTCGGAGTGAGATGTTGAAAGCCGCACGTCAGTGTTGTAGTGCCTGTTTGGATTGGCGATTGGGAGTGAAATAAACCCGATTTAAGCAAAAAAGTACTTAATTTATTTAATTGATATGGTTTGGGTGCTCATTTTGAAATCACGATAGCCCACTTTCTGTTGTGATTTGGATTTTTTAAGTACTTTTACCAGAAGCAACAGGAGGGTTGCTTTTGCGATTGGAAATATCACGATTGAATTTAAAAACATTAAAAAGTCTAAACTACCCTTACTTTCTACCTAAAAAGTCTAAACTACCCTTACTTTCTACCTAAAATCTCTCATGACCCAATTTATCTGAATTCCTTTTTATTTCTCAACAGAATTATTTTAGGTCTAACTATCTTATTTTTTTATTGTCATATATATAAATTAAAATAGTTATTTTTTTGAAAAAAAATTTATATTTATTTTAAAGAAGGTGTATTTATATTTATAGGAAAGTAAACTTATAAGATAGAATAAAAAATAAAGAAAATCTAATTAAATTAAACAGAGAATATCTACATAAATTAATTATTGTTTTTACAATAAAAAGGTAATTTCTTTATAAAATTCTACAAAAGTAACGTGTATATTTATTGAATTAACTTTTTATTATGGAACAAAAAAGTAGGGTGTAGTTGAATTAACAGATTAAATTGAACAAGTTTTATCAACCCAATTTTAAATTACGAATGTTAAACAAAGTTAAACGTTATAAAGCAATTTCAAATTTTAAACATTTGGGTAACATATATAAATCGAGTTGTTTCGGATCCACCGCCAAGAGTCAACATAGTTTCTTCACCAGAAATGGATCGCCTTCGAGACTCTATCAGTGATGAGATTGTACGATGTATACAACATAATTAGGCATTATATTTATCTCTTTTATATTTTTTATGACACTCTTTTCTATTTAAATATTACGCAATTATTAATAAACTTTATTAAATTCATGCTCTTTTTGGTAATTATACGCCCATAAGTACTTTTAATAAATGAAATCCAAATATAATCAAAACTGTCAATATCACTTATGAAAAAAGTATCCTAACAGAAATCATGATTGTTCAATGTCACTTCTACCTAATATCACTTATACAAATTACGATTAGTTAAAATCACGATTCTCTGTAGCTAATCCAAACAGGATGTAGATGATTGGAATTATGTGCTTCAACTGTTTCCAAAAGCCGTTGTGCTTCAGTTTCCATCTTCTCTTCCCAAATTCAATTCCTTCTATTTTTGATTTCTCAGAACCCTAATAATAAACTCCCATTATTAACCTAATTTGCCCTTCTTCTCTAGTTTTTGTCTTAATTTTCTCCTTTTTCCTTCTGGGGTTCGTTGTCGTTTTCTTCTTTACTTTTATTTAAACCCAAATTGATCTTTGCTATGTTCCTTCTTCATCGCGCTTGATCATGGAATCTCCCTCCTTTTCTTCCTCCTCCTCCTCCGATTCTGGTACTATCCCCACCAATGATCAGGTATGCTACTCTCACTCTTTAAGTTACTTTCCGATTTCACTTCATTATTTTACGGTTTCCAATTTGATATTTATTTCTCTTCTGTGACCACATTCACATGTCTTCTCTGTTTTGTTATCACTTCACACTTATAAATCATTTCTCTAAATTTTTTTTATCTGCGTGCCCAAATTTCTCTTATGGGAAAAAGGTGCCCCAAAAAAACACAACCCCATTAAAAAAAAAAGTCCTTTTTAAGTTGTCTATTTGATTTCTTCAAGTTCTGTTGTGAGAAACCAGTTGGAAATTTTTGAACACTATTACTTTCATTATGATAGAATGTGGAGCGAAGTGGGAGAAGTGTTGATACCCATGAAGCTGTGACCTTTGAGCAATCACGTCTGTGGCATGATGTTTTCTGGTCAGGAATATTTACAATTCATTTGGTTTTTCTGGCACTCATTCTGGGGGTTAGTGGTCTCAATAGGTTCAAGAAAAGGGATAGGCTAAATATTGATCTGTACCCTGGACCGTCTCACAAGCGTGTATATGAATTGACTGAGGATTACTGGCCACTTTATGCTGTTGCTGGTGGAGTTGGGACTGTTCTGGGATCGAGTTGGCTGCTGCTGTTGGGCTCTCGAGCAAATCAAATGATGAAAATGTCTGTTCACATACTGACCACTTATCTTGCTGTGATCAGTGTTTTGTGTTTCTGGGCTGGACAAATTTTCTGGGGTTTGTTTTTTGCCATTGGAGCAGCCCTGCAATTCTTGTACGTGATATCAGTCATTGACAGGTATTGGCTTGAAATTGAATTTATAGAAAATAATGTATCCCCGTGGAATTCCTTCCCTTTTGATTTAGGGGGTGGGGAGGGAGGGGGAGGGAAAATTTTTTTAAATTGAATTTTAAAAAAATTGAAAAAGTGAGGTTGTAATTATTAAACAAATATTAGATGTAAGATAAAAGATAATTGAAAACTTTTCACTCTACTTCTCTATTTTTTCCAAATTCAACTTTTTAAAATTTTTCGTCCTCTCCCCTCCCCTCCCCCTGAACCAAACAGATAGTAAGTTTCTTGACATCATCATCATCATTATAAACATAAATATATACTCTTTCTTATCGTAGCAGCAGCAGTGCAATAGAAATTTCCTTTAGTGCCTTAAAATTTTATAGGCGAGGTTATTGAGTGTCTATTGGTCATCAAGGTTAGTGTGTAAATGAATGTTTAAAGTAAATCTACAAAGGAATAAATACCTTACCATTATTTCATTTTAAACCAATATCTTTGCTGCCAAATTCTTCTTTCATAGTAGCTTACATGAAAGTTCATCTTTTTCTAATGAACTGAACTACCAGTTGCTTATATAAGATTTAGAGAAATTTTACCCACCCATTATTATTTTTTTTTATTTTACTTAAATTAGAGAATTTTATATGTATGGAATGAGATTGTGGGAACTTGATTATTGGACGAGGTTTGGAAATTATTTTAATGGCAAGGAAAGAACTTTCTTCCACTGATGGTGTTTCTTTAGTTTTACCCAATATCTAAATCCTCAGACCGTGAGAGTGAAAATTTAGAAAACCTAAGGAGGGTGGTCATATAAAGAGTTTAACCCAGTAATGCCTCGCTTGTTTGACTTGATGGTCTGGATGTATGTAATAAAATGCAAAGAAAACCTGCCTAGAACTATGTGTATTATTTATTATATTTTATGCCATATAGATTATTTCATGTGTTAATAGGCTAATATTGATATTTACTATTCTAAGACTGGCAGCTAATTACTTCTTGTAGTTGTTTTTGTTTATTCTAGTAAGGTTATCTTTCTCCTCCACCTTGTGCCTTTTGTTTTCTGTGAAAAATCATTGTATGGAGGATGATTTCTGGTTGTACTTCTTCTTCTTCTTCTTCTTTTTTCCCATCTAGACTTCCGTTTACTATGCTGGTTCTACAAAAAGCTATGAAGATGGTTTGCAGTCTTCCTAAGGTTATGAGAGTGGCATATGCATTTATGCTTGTGGGGCTTTTATGGATGGCCTTATGGTCTTTTGGTGCATCAGGCCTTTTGGCTTCAAGCTTCTTTGATGTTGGATGCTGGTGGGTCCTTTTGGTGAGCCAGCAAGTTGTGCTCTTAATTCTATCTGTCCCTGTTGGAAGTTGGGGATAATTATGGTAATATATTATGTAAACTGCTTTATCTGCTTACACTGATATTGCTACTTATGCATGCAGATTTTCTGTGTCAGCCTATTTTGGACAGGCGCTGTACTCTGTAATACTGTACATGTAATAGTGTCTGGAATGGTGTTTCTCAATCTTATCCATGGTGGCAGAGATGCAACTTCAATACCTGCTAACTCCTTGATAAGATCTTTACAATATGCCTTGACGAAATCTTTTGGCAGCATTTGTTATGGTTCATTATTTACTGCTGCTATTAGGACTCTTAGGTGGGAGGTACTCACTGCCATTTTTTTTTTTTCTGTTTATACTTTGCATGTGTGTGTTTGTGTGTTAATTTAGTGGCTTTTCCTCTAGTTTCACCACAACTGCTGTATATCTCTTAGATAAGGGGTTTCCGGTCGAAGATCGGCAACAATGAGTGTTTGCTTTGCTGTGTTGATTTCCTTTTCCATCTTGTGGAGACTCTTGTCCGATTCTTTAACAAGTATGCCTATGTTCAGGTAGACTTTTACTTTTATGTTAATATCACTCTGTATTAACATTGAATTGTTCTCTTTCTTTTACACATGACAAGTTTGCCTAGAATTATTTTGCCTTTCTTTGATTAAGTATTCTCGCAAATTTTTATCCTTTCTATAATTTAGACCTCATATGTGATCTTTGGAATGAAGTTGGCTGTACATCATGAAGAATGTTGACTGTTCATCAGTGCATTAATGGGTAAAATCAAAACTTAAAGTTTGCATAACTTTTACGCAGGGTTAAGTTGTTTAGTTGTAGGGTGGTTGAACATTGAAAATGAAACCTTGCAAACATCAAATCTAGATAAAAAGAGAAAACTGTGGGTTGGAATTTTGATGAATATTACCTGATTAAATTTGAGAATGACATATGTAGTATGTTCTGCCCCCACAGCATTTTCTTCTGTCGACGTTGGCATGACATTTAAATTAGTAGTAGAATAGAGGATCAAGGCACATCATATTACAGAAGACATGCTATTTTATAAGCTTGGTCTACTCTTAGACTCACGACTTCGTTTTAGTTATACACGGGGCTCCAATATATTGAAGTTTTAGCTTCTATTGTTAGATTCTTGGTCATTTTGTGAGTAAGAGCCCAAGGATGATTGTGGTAAAGCTGAGCCTCTACAAGAGAAGTCCGGTTCGGAAGTGCAATTGGCAGTTATAATTTTTCCGGTCAGAAGTGATTATTCACTTTTCTATGGTGACTGAAATCTAACATGATGGTTCCTAGATTTGAGATTGATTCTTGATGAATGAATATAGCTTGTGTTGGTGCTTGGACGCTTAGTTCATACTTTAATGTTTATGATCATGTCTTCTTCAGATAGCTGTTAATGGCAAAAGCTTTAACCGTTCAGCTAGGGATGCCTGGGAGTTACTCCAGTCAACTGGAGTTGAAGCACTTGTAGCTCATGACTGTTCTGGTGCTGTCCTGCTAATGGGTGCTATCTGCGGTGGTTTAATAACCGGAACATGCTCTGGTGTTTGGGCGTGGTACAAATTTATCGACGGAGATAGAGTATTCATGATCGGAACCACATCTATGTTGATGGGGATGGTCTTGGTAAGTCGTAAGCTCGACTAAACTTGCTATTCAGTTGGGTTGGCCTGTTGTAATTGTCGTTTGCTAGGAACACAGGATAGTTTTGAATTATTAGTGACCAATAATACCTGTCATATTTGAATTGAGTTGATCATAGATGCTTAAATCAATTTGGTCTGTAATAAACAGATAAACTAAATCAGTGGTATAGAGATCTGTAAGCACGTCAATTACACTAGCAAATATGACAAATTGACATGTTTTCTCATGGCTGACAAGGAAATTACTCCCTTCGTCCCAAATTATAAGCTTCACTTTTGTGAATAGGCTTGTCCCAAAATATAAGCTTCATTTTAGGGTTATCTAAACATTTATTGCATTTTTTTCAATTTTACCCATTGTTTCTCTTATTCCCATATATTCTCTTTCATTTTTATTGTCACTCATTTTTCTCAACGCATTCTCCTTCATCTTTAATAATGAGGGTAAATTTGGAAAATAAATTAGATTCCTTACATAATTATTGCTTTTAACTAACTTAAGTAGTTTTCTTGATAAACACAAATTATTCATTTGAAACTTATAATTTGGGATGGAGGGAGTATCGTCTTATGTTTGAATGGGAAGGGAATTACAGAGGGAAGAATACTATGAAAGAAAACTTCTAATAATAGTACAGTTTTTATTATTTTAGGAAGTTATTATTCCTAGTATTATCTTCTCCATATTTTCCTCTCACTTTTCCCTCCATCCAAATAATAGCATTAAGTATGTTAGTTTTAGCACTTCTTAATTGACTAGACATCTAGGTATGTTAGTCATATCACCTAGTTATTGAATTCCACTTGAGCATTATCGTTGTGGAGATCATCATAATCTTATTGTCTTTTTTCTCTCTCCTTTTTTGGGTATATTCTTATTTTGAGAATGGGAATTTGAGTTGAAATGTGGGAATTTTCAGGTTGGAGTGGCGATGGTTGTGGTGGAAAGTGCAGTGACATCCATATATATATGCTATGCGGAGGACCCCTTGTTGATTCGTGGATGGGACACTGAATTTTTCAACCAGATGTCTGAGACATTACACCAAAGACTTCAACATAGGAGTTCTCGAGCAAGGGAAGTTCTAACCAACTCACAAATTGATTACCGTGTTCGACAAAACACTTCTTTCTGATAGTTAATTAATTATCTTGTGTTTATATATCTCTTCCATCTTTCTTGTGGGAGAAGCTAAAAGTTGCCTTTGATTAGAGGTCTTATATAAAGAAAACAAAAGATAAGGGGGTTTCAACCTTAGTGTGTGTGAATATTTATACTAAAAGGTCTGTAGTCTTGTCTTAAAGTATAAAAACAGAATTGGGTTCCTTGTTGAGATGGGAGAAGTAGTGGGATTAGGGGTAAGCGATGGGTGGGTTGGGTAAACCGAACTCCAACTCGTAGCTCACTCGTTTAATATTACATGGGTATGGATATGGGTTACTCGTGCCTCAACCCATTTAGGCCAATGCGTTGTGTATAAATGGACAGGTTAAGTGTGTTATGGGTAAACCTATTTAGCTTTTGATATTTTTTATAATTATAAATTGCTAAATTTTTAATTAAAATTCAAATATCATATTCATATATCATAAGTACAATCTTGGACAAAAGAACTTAAATTAAATGAATACCACTATAAATGTTGAAACTTTAAACTTTAACATCACAATTAAGTTCAAAAGGATTAATGAAGTGATTTCAAATAATATTACATACAAATAAAAGTGATATATATATATGTAAATATATATCACTTGTTGGTTCCAAAAAACTTCATGGTACATATATTCCTCAACACTATATATGTGCGTGGATGAATATAAGAGGATTATATATACTGTGATACTAGGGGTGCTCACAGGACGGGACGGAGCCCTTCCTGAAGAAAGGGGTTCGGGACAGAGGAAAATCCCCGAATAGTTTTTTTTTTAAAAAAAATAGCTGCTGTTAAAAAAAATGGCCCTTTGGGCTTTTAACAAACAAAGAAATGGGCTCAATTTTGCTCCCAAAAATCTGTCTTATACAACATAATAAAAAAGTCAAAAAAATAACTAACAAATCTGTCTTATACAACAAAATAAGCCAAAAATCTTCAATGCATGGTTGGTGACTTGGTTTAGCCGCTAACATTCAAAGTAATCCAACTGGTATGCATAAAAAATAATTTGTTTATATGACCGGTCTAAATACAAACCAAGGTTTAATATGGTAAGTAATACAAGAAGAAAAGAGGTCAATCAAGTAGTTATTTCACAATTCCAACCAGATGAGATGCAAAATAAAATTTCAAAATTACCAGTTTGACTAAGTAGAGTTCACAATCCAAATGTTAAGTAAGATCGCTTCCCAAAAAAGAAAAAAACAATTATAATCTATGTGATTCTTTTATTGCCAAATCTCCCACCAATGGAAGATATAAAAAACCAGATATTTGATAACACATTCATGGAGACATCAAATAAAGGTATAAAACATAGATGCGAATGGAAAAGTGAACATTTTAAAGGTATAAATGAATTTTGTCAAAGCCAAAAACTTAACAGAATGAAACACATTAAAAACAAAAAACAGAGTCCAATAGAAAGCACATCTTACCCAGACATCAAATAAGAATTAAATATAATGTCAAATAAGCAATTGATTTCAGATTTCATGTGCCTGATTTCTTTATGAAAGAAGATGAAAGAGGCCGATGAAAGAGACGCCGCCTACGCTGTCTCACCAAGCTCTCTGCCTCTCTCGCACTGAGAATCCGCCGGAGACTGATGATGGAGGATAGAGGGTCAGAGGCTAGGGCTTAAGACTTGAGAAAGGGCTAAGGGAAGGGAAAATGGGAACCTTAGAGAGAGAGAGAGACTGAGTGAGTGAGTGTGTTTTATTTAGTGAGGGAGTGTTTTAAAAAATAAATCAATTCATATATGTTGATGCATTGCTCAAGAGACACATGTATATTCGGGACGGGATGGGATCGGGACGACCCCGTCCTGAGTATTCACTCTGTCCTGTCCCGTCCCAAAAGTTTTCAGGGGACGAGATGGGACGGACCTGGACAGGAACATATTGAACACCCCTATGTGACACTACAAATATATACAAAAAAAATAAGAAAATAAGCATGAATGAATATGAGAGGATTCTGACAAAAAAATGCAAAAGGACTATTAGAGAGGAATAGATTGATAAAATGATATATATATATATAATTTTAAAAAAATAAATGGGTGGGTATGGGTAACTCGAAGGTGTGCCCATTACCCGCCCATTTAGTTTTTGAATGGGCGGGCATAAATGAGTAAAAATCATGGATTATGGGTAGGCCCATCGGGTTATGGGTTTTTTGCTCACCCCTAATTGGAATCCCATTTGAACTCACTGATTAGGTTGTAACGAAAACTAGTGATAAAATATTGGATTGTTGGCTTATATATATCAGTGATTTTTTCAACGAGGAGAATATATCAAGCAATTTGGAGTTTTGAAAGAAATAATTTGCAATCCAGAATAAAGGAGTGGAGATGACGAAAGAGCATTCGATGTGGTTATTGAGTGGGACATTTTGGTTAACAATTTTTCTAAAGATTAATTGTTGATAAAACTCAATTGGGGTTGTGCAATTCATGTAATCAACTTCATATAATGAGATAAGGCTTAATGTTGTATATTTATCAATACTTTTTTTTTAAAATATAATTAACTTTGATGAGCTGAAATAACATAAGAATTAGAAATATTGTGACATTTTGTTAGTAATAATTACGAGGGTTGTATCCTATTGAATTGGTGGAAAAAGCAGACTGAACAATGAACTTAACATCGTTGGCGGTTAAATATGAAATTGCAAGGATATGATTTTGGAATAAAGTGAAGCCTAAACTACAATTAAAATATGAAATTGCAAGGATATGATTTTGGAATAAAGTGAAACCTAAACTACAATTAAACAGCTGGAAAAAAAAAAAACCTGACACATTGTCTCTGCTGCATTTCTTAGATTTTCAGGCAAATTACGTAGCCACCATATGTAGATATGAAGGCAACCTTTACCATGTAAGCTATTGTATGCACAAAATAGAACCTTACACTATAAAGATTCAATCATTGAGCTTTGCAATGGCATTAAATTCCTTACACATAATGTTCCAATCATATCTTATTATTGAGTTGTGAAGTCTAAGCACATACTTGACTTGGTGTGGGTTTTTTTATTGGAATTTTCAAATATTAAATAGATAAACAATATTGTTTTATTATCCTCTTTTCCCATTCTTTCTTAGTTTGTAGAAAGATCAAGATGTGAGAATCATGTAGATAGATTGGCTTTAATAATAAATTTTATAGGCGAATACGATAAAAAACTGTTAATCTAATCCTTCTCAAAAAGTAATTTCATTGCCTCGGCCCTTCAAGGTGGTGCACTGCCACCATACCTGATTGCTTTGATCGAAGCGGCCAGTGACTGATCATAAAATTATGCCAGAAGCAAATTCATCGTAGATTCATTACAAAAACCATGGTTCAAAAACCTGGACCGACCCGGCCGGACCGGAAACCCGGTGGGTGGAGAGGGTCAATTTATAGTGCATCCGAGGAGGAATCAACCCAGGAATATTCCGGGTTGACCCTCAAAACCCGGCCAACCCGGTGGTTGGACCGGGTTGGCCGGGTTATTATTTTTTTTTAAAAAAAACTTTTACCCAAAATAATATCCTCTATTTATTTTCTCCTATAATAACATCTTTTGAACCCAAAATAATTTCCTAAAGTTATTTTACTTAAACTAAGGAAATAACTAAGCCTTTAAAAATTCTCTAAAGCACCTCAAATTCCCCAAATATTCTAATAATTCATAAATTCATTTTAATTAATTCCTAATCACCTCCACAAATCCTCAATAATTTCCTAAATATTACATTACTAAAAGAGTTTCTACTTAGTTTTTGAATGATTTTGACAGTATTAATTGAAGGATTGCAAGGAACTAGTTATAAACATTCTTAATTTTGATGTATTGTATTTTTGAAACAGTGAAATTTTTGTTGGATTTTCTTATATTTTGACATGAATGTTGGTATGTTATGTAATTTATTATTAAATTATATTATTTTAATATGGCCGGTTTGACCCAGAGTCAACCCTCTGACCCTTAACCCAGTGCATCGGTCAAGTCGATCCCCGGTCCGGGTTTTTAAACCTTGACGAAAACCCCTTTTCACCACAAAACTGATAATTCCAAAAACAAAAGCAGATGCAAAATCAAGTTAAATTTATCAAAATTCAACCCCAATTTATATCCATGATCAACACATCAAAATTCATCACAAGATACTTATGGATCAATGTTTTTAAACATTTTCGACTGAAGTGCAAATTAAAGACGAAAGAACAAAGATATCTTCGGCAGATCATGCACTAAATTCATTTACATCAATTATACGATATATTGCTGACGTTTTATTGACTGATAGATATGAGTAGACTCTTATATATGGTGAGTTATTTTTTATAGTTATAGTAATTTAACGATTAATTTGTTTTGAATGTCTATCAATATTGAGAGAATATGATCTCTGAGTATGTTATCATATAATTAAACTTGGTTCAAAAATTTGGCATTTAGCATGAATACTTACAATACCAAATGTTTTATGTTATCTATATACACTCTGCAAAACAAATTAGAGTAGACATCGATACTTTTTTACCTTGTGGGTTTAATTACTATAAAATGTTAAGAGCTTTTCCTGTATATGATTGAGAGTGACGCTACTTTGGAGGCTAAATATATAAGTCATAAAATAAGATTATGGAATTATGTGTAAGTTAACTACGTTACTATTTCCCGGTAACAAAAAAAAAACTACGTTACTATTTACAGCAGATAAGCCATACACATTAACATCTAACATTTTGAAACGAGATCAAATTCATAATCTTATTAAAAAAAAAACTTATTTGTTACTTAGAGCATAAGACATCTGACAATACACTTTATATTTTACTAGTGTTGCGTGTCAGCATTTTCAATTATAATGGTTGCAAATACCCCCATGGGAGCATTGACATGTATGTATAAGGTCAAGTAAAAAGTATTTTAATGCAAAAATACATTAGGAGTAAAAACTCCCCCCCCCCCCCCCCCCCCAAAAAAAAAACGTAAGGCACGTGCATTAATAATTGAGTTACCCAGTTTTATTTAATTTAACGTGTTAACTGTTCATATCTGAAGCTAATGATGGGTGAGATTTATTTTATTTGATCAAAGATGTTGCCGAGCTCTTTTGAGACTCAAAATGTAAAATGTTAATTTTCACCCAATAAATATGATTTCCAGGATTTGAATTTGTACTCTTTTTTCTTACGGGTAAGATCACTTACAACTTCAACTTACAATTTGTTCGTTATGTTAATAATAAAATGACCAATTTGTTTTAAACGTCTATGAACATTAAAATGAAACCTCGCTCGACAATGGAAATATCTAGGAGTTTACTATACTTCAAATATAAAGCACACTATCCTCTCTCTCTATGTGTGTGTGTATATATATAAGAATGAAACGACATTCTAAACAGAAATATAACAAACACTGCCGCCAAACACTTTCTTTTACTACTATATTTACTGCTTGTCCTTTAAGTGCCTATTGCCTAACACGTTCTTCTTTTACGAGTTTCAACGAATATAGTTTTCTACAGGTACATATAGAATAACTTTAATCACCTAAGTTTTTATACATTATAGCTAGCTATGTGACCCTTCGTTCTTCAGTATAAGCCCTAAGTATATGATTAGTGCGCCACTTAGCAATTTATTAATTGATTGATCTAAATAAAACGAGTCAGCTCTAATTATAAAGTTTCCTCTAGGATTTAAAACAGTTACCCTATGAGTTAAAATGCTCGCTTTTACTATAAGCATATGTGCTTATGGATCTACCTTTACTCAAAGACACATCACACGATAGAGGTCGTCCTAATTAATTAATAATTAAGCATTCCTTAAAACATAGAATCTGCCTCTTCCTAATGCTTAAATACAAAATGTTCAAAAACAATTGCACACCTAAAGGCTTTCTTTTGTTCTTTCTCCGTTCCTTAATTTTTGGCAGGTACTGTGTATAATATAATATTTGATGCCGGTTGATGTATATGTTAAAGGATAATTAGTTTATTCAGCGATAGTGCCTCATGACTTGTAATTATCATATTGTATGTTCACTTTTATTTCCCCATTTTGAAACATGTTATGATTAAAGAAGCCGGATATTTTTTGTTAATACTACTATGTATTCACATGGAGATATTCGCTAATGATAGTGTAACAAGTTCATTAGTCTTAGCACGTAAGTCATTTTTTTGTTCTCGAACAATCTTTGGAATGCTACTTTCAATTATATTTACTAAGTGATCATTTTTTTTATTTTAAAGTGTGATTTGCAAAGAAATCGAAAATTCAAAATTTTTAAGAAGATGTGCCAATGTGTTTTTAATTAATCAATCGAATTTAAATCATTTCATGGGAAATTTTATTTAATTGATTTGAATCTTAATTGAAAAAATATTTGAATGAAGTGAAAGAGAGTGATAAAATTTATTATTTGGAGAATATTAAATATTTTACAGGTTTCTATTTATGTTGGGTAAAGGTATGTTTACCTTTAATTAATTAATTTTGTATTAAATTAACATATATATTTTCATCGCCTATATAAAAAAGTAGTTTTAGAAATAAATTACTTAAAAAATATATATGAATTACACTCAGCAAGTGTCAAAATTGGACTAAATATACCAATTACAACACACACACGCTTACATTTGAATCAATTAAAAGCTATATTTTAATACAATCGATTGGCTTTGTTCGATGCAATTAAGTTTGATATAAAGTCAAATCAAATTGAATGTTCGATATCACCTTAATTGCCTTTAAAGAAGGACAAGCTTCATAGGAGCTACTAGTTAGGTTTCGAGTGGAAAGTGAACAAGGTCAGACTGTTTTGTTTAATTTGCCTACATTGGTCTTGTGGAAGAAAAGTAGTGCGAAAGGTGGAACGTTGCAAGTTTAGGGCCGTTTCTTTAAGATTACAAAAAAAAAAAAAAGAAGAAGGAAATTGTCAAATTAAGTTAAAAATAATTTTTTTATTTTACAATTTCTTATGTTTATTGTAAAATTCTCTCGTCAACTTGCCCATATGATTTAAACAAGTACCCTCAATCTTTCTCATTTTATTAGCTTTTCCTTTGAATTAATAAAGAAGATGGAAAATCACTTAGTTGTTTGGTTCCATTTATAAGAAGAAGAAAAATTGTACTGGGTTAATCAGAGATTTCTAGTTTAAACTTGAGAATGCAGTTATGTAAGTGATAGAGCATGCAACCCAAAAACGTCCTGAGTCCGACCCGAGTCATTCCAAATTAATCTCAGTTACAAGAAACATTTAAGATGCCGAATAGCCCATCTAACTTAAAAAATAAAGAAAGCAAAAAATGTTTTTAAATCATTAATATAAAAATAAAAGTAATAGCCAAAAATGTTGCGTATAGCAAAATGAGCTAATCCCTCATAAAATATGATGAGTTAAAGTTTAAATCTTCATTAAAAGGTTCAGTTAAAAAAAAAATCTTCATTAAAAAGTATATCTACATTTAGTGTTCCACAATATCTATCCTATACAAGAGGATACCTCAAAACTAAAAATAAATAAATAAATGAATAATAATTAGGGAGGATGTGAACGCATGGCATAATGTGATTTGCATTAAAGGGAGGGGGGAAAGAAGGTAAGGAAAATTAAGAAAGGAAAAGAAAGGAGAGTGAGGAAAGCACGCAATCAGAGATTGTTGTTAGTAAGAGTAAGAGAGTACACTGAAACAATGAACGCTCGCTGCCTGGCTGGCTGGTGGCGGAATCTTTTGGAGTGTGCAGTGCCCAAATTTCTTCATTCACTAACTTGGAACCTTCTCTCTTTTACGTGCTTTCTTGTTCATTTGAATATTTGATTCTTCAGTGTGTGTATATATATATATATTATCTGCCTCTTCCTTATTCTCTCTTGTC
The DNA here is from genome assembly GCA_037074515.1 of Mimosa bimucronata. NCBI lineage: Eukaryota > Viridiplantae > Streptophyta > Magnoliopsida > Fabales > Fabaceae > Mimosa > Mimosa bimucronata. Next base: position 26,959,576 of record CM073445.1, on the reverse strand, counting down.
TTTACTCTCTCCCTCTCTCTGTGTGATTCTCCTTGCTCAGTACTGTGTGTATATTTGTATTCATATACGTACGCGCGCGCGCATATAATATATGTACATATTTGTACTGAACATCACATTGTCATTGATGCCATACTCTGCCCTCATATTCTGCTATATATCATATTAGTTTTGGTTTTCTTAACAGACCTTTTAAGAAAACTTTACTTTTTTTGTCGTTTTTTATGGATTGGGAATAAGTTTATTTATTTTCTACATCAATGACATTTTTATTACATATTGTTTTCATGTATTTAGGAAAATATGTGTACGTGCGCTAACGCTGACCATGACATTTGAACACAAGTTCGAGTGGGAATCGTTTGCTGTTTTTGTTTTTAAAGGCTAAAATAAAGAATAAGATACGCATTTTTATTTCAATTTATATAGTTGCTGAATCGAAACAAATTAAACGTCTAGCTTTGGTATAGGATTATACATAAGTAGTCTATGCATGAATAGTAAAAATTTCACGATTAAGTTCATGAAACACACACACATATGTATATGTATGTGTTTATGTGTTTTGGCAATTTTTTAAATTATTAAGTGGGAAATGATGACAAGGAATGACATTGTTAGAAAATAATGGCACTCAAGAACCCCAACATATTCTAGAAATTATAATTAAGGACAAGGGTTCTTTATTGATTTTTTTATAATAAAAGATACAGACAAAATACTCTCTGATAAAAAAATTAATTAAAAGTTTACATTGAACGCTAGAACATACAGGATTTATAACTGCATTGTTTTCGACTTCCAACTAAATCTCTAGTTTTTAAAACTAAAATAATAAATACATGAATTTAAAAATGGGGAATAATTTACCGCACTGAATTTGTAATATTTACAATTCAACTTTTATTTTTGAACGAATATAGGCATTTTGAACCACATCCTTTAGTATAAAATAAGCAAAAAACCTTGATAATTGTTATTTGCTGGGTTGGGACCTTTTGAGTGTCATTATTTTGTGTCAAGTTCCTACCTTGTCATTTCCCCAATTATTCCCGATCTCTTTAAAATAACCATGGTTCCTTTCTATTTTTAAATAAACAAATTCTAATTTATATTTCAGAAAAGTCTCACCTTGTTACTTTTACTACCGGAGGATTATTACAAGATTCCAAAAAAATAAAAAAGATAGTCGATCACTAAAAAGCCATACAACAAATGAACAATACTTTAAAATTTAATGTAGGAATAGACAATAGGTTAATCTTATTCGTTTGTTACTAAGACATTTTGATAATCGCATTTGTTCTTTTAAAATCTCATAAAAAAGTTTCTTTATTATTTTATTGTTTATTAGGTATTTTATTATCTTATTATTATTGACTGTGGATTGGGGGACAAAGACAAAAGTACGTAACATGAAATCGGCCAATATAAGAGCGAGATTCGAAGTATAATGTTTAGGAATTCATCTTTATTGTATTTTTAATGTCCTCTTACGCATTCCCCACAACAGAGTTTCCTTCTAATGAGAAAGTACGAATAGAACACGTGAGAATGAAGACCACTTTAAGTGAAAACACAATGTCATGACATCTTTTGTTTGCCATCATATTGCGATCCTTTTTTTTTTTTTTATTATTTGTTATCTGTCAGCATGATATGGTTTTTCTTTTGTTAAGAAAAATTTAGATGAGTTTTAGTTTATATGCTTATAGTATAAATAGTGTCAAGCCATGCAGCGATTTTTACTTTTCATTTGAACTAGATTTTTCTCCCCCGTGCGATGCACGGAAGTTAAAAATATAAATGAAATAAACTAAATAACATAATTTTTTTGAGTATCTATTTTATGATTAAAAATGTTACTTGAAAACAACAAAAGTTGATTATATATAATCTAAATCATTGATTACAATTTTTTTTGGTAAAAGAGAAAATATGAATTATTTTTAAAATGTTTATTGCAAAATTAAGAGTTATCAAAATACATATTTATATGTTCATTAGATATTTGAAGACAATAAAAGTTGATTTCATATGAATATAAATGATGTCAATCATTGATTGCACTCATTTGAATCAAGGAGAAAATATGAATTAATTTTATATGGCTTGATTGTAAAATTGTGAGTTATTAAAATGTAGCTTTAGATGTTCATTTTTAGTCCAAAAAAATAATCAGTAAAAAAAAAAGATTTAGATGTTCATTCAATTTTAATCATAAATAAATGAGATGGGTAACTGTTTAAGAAAGTTTGACTATTGAAAATAAACCAATAATATTGATAATGCAACAATGATTTTAAATGAGAAATAATTATGATCCAACAACTGATTGAGTATGGTTTACATTGCAAAGGAAAAAAAGTCATTTTTTTGGTGAAAAAAAAGGAAAAAGTGATAGTTGACATATTTATTATATTTTCACACTTTAGAATTTTACTTTATGAATATTTTTAAAATATTAATAAAAAATATAATTTTCAAAAGTCCCCTAAGATGTAAATGTGATATATATATATGTATGGTCGTATGTATATATATTTATATGATTTGAACTTTGTAGATTTGATTAAATAAGAAACTATAAATTATTTTTAAATGGCATGTTTTTAGATTTGTGTGAGTTACCAAAATAAAAATATTGATCTTTCTCTAATTTTATTCATAAATGTCTGTGATTGTTCAGCGGGATAGGTAAGTATGGATTTTGAAAATAAACCATTCATATAGATAATAAAATAACAATTTAAATTGGAAAAAAATGTTAGAGGACAGCTCATGGGCAAGTTTAAATTTTGAAAATAAAACAATCATGTGATTATTGCAATAATAATATAAAATCAATATCAAAGGTGTGTATAATGCATTAACTATGATATATGTGACATATCCACCTATTTGATTTAAATTTAAAGAATGAACTAATATACCACTAATTTTGTTGATGGAAGGTGATGTCAGCAATTAGGTGGACCAATCACAAATGTGATTAGACTTTTAGAGAAATAATATTTTTTGTAAGAATATTAATAAAGTAATTGTTTGGGAGGACTTCAAAAGAAAAACTTTCTAAATAGAAAAATAATTAATACCATGTTGTCTAATTTACTGACTTATTTAAACACATTAATTATTTTGTAAATTTCAGAATCAAAATTAATGGTATTGATTGTAAATCATATATATATATATGTTTTAATTGTTGCCTAAAATATTGACTTATGTGAAGACAATAATTAATTTGTATATTGAAAAGTCAAATATTGCATATTAAAAACAAATACATATGGATTGATTTCTCTATAAACAATATTATACTAAGAGGTATGCACGTGATAAAAAAGAGAATTAATATAGAATACCTTCTTAAAAGTAGATATATATGTATTTAATCATTGCTCAATATTAAATAATTTCCATACATTTATGTATTTAATCATTGCTTTGCTCAATTTTAAATAACTCTCAAAATTTTAAAAAATACCTTCCCAAAAGTGGAAATATATGATGAGTAATGATTAATCATTGGCAATGAAATTTGAAATTAAGAATAAAACCGTCCTTTATGATTTTGGTATGTGAATATGTGGACCAATAATTGAGTTAAGTGAAGATGATGTCACTAGACATGTGGATCAATGGAATTGTTGCTAGGAGCTTTCAAGAAATATATAGATTTTTTTTAAGGTATTAATATCCTCCAATTGATTGTCATTCTGTTTGAAACAATGTCAAGTTGTCAACCACTGATTAAATATCAACAAATCTCTCAATAACAATTCGAATATTGGTTCTTTACATTGTAAGTATTTAGTCCCTTTTGTTAAATCATATTGTTAGTACATTTTTCATTGAGTTTAGGAAATCAATGAACAAGTGAAAGTTTGTGTTTGGAAAAGAATTTGACAGCCTGCAATTTTAATAATTGTGTAATCAATGAAAATAAATAATAAAATAGCATTGAAAGTGATAAAAATCATTCTTTCCTTGGCTTATCTGAAGAGTGAGTGACAGATTTCAGTAAACAATATCAAGCAAAATTACTCAAATAAAAATCTAGTACAAAAAGTTCCTTTTAATTAGAATTAATTCCCACTATCAGGTTTGTTAAAAACTATTTTTGTGCATTACCATAAGAATAAGGGTGTTAATATAGTTGGGTAGGCCGCTATGCTTGCCCAAACTAATTGAATAAAAATGCTTAGCCTTGCCTAAATTAAACAACGATACACGCTGATCAATAGGAAAATACTTGTGTCTAATAAGAAAACAATTAACTTGAACAATAAAATTGTGTATTTTTTAATAGACTTCTCTTCAGATAGTGAGCTACAAAATACAGATTGTTCATCTTTCAGAGAGAGTAGGTGCCCAACATTGCCCAAGTGAAACCCTTTGTTGCCATATCAAACTGACGTTAAATTTATAGTTATAACCGAGAAGTTAATTACTGGCGTATAACATATTGTAAAAGCAAAATTATGCATTTTCTTTTCTTGGAAGCTTAAGGTGGGATACAGGCATTAGCCCCCTAATAATCTGTCCAACGCCCTATATACATGTGTGTCCATCTTATATTATATATCTGTATTTATAAATAATAACAAAATCATTAATGCTCAGTTGTGCATCACATCACATTAATTAAATGCAGAAAAATACATCTTAAGATATAAGAATCAATCAATATGACAAATAAAATTTAATCTCAAGTATATGTTACAAATTATACATCTTTTTTGTCATAACTATACAATATTTATCATGCATGTGTATTGTTTTTTCGGGATATGTATGCATTTGAAATATATTATCAATTCCAATTTTGGACTAAAGTGACAAAGGGGTAGGGAGGTATGACTTATGAGTAAATGCCAATGATGCATTACCTCAAAAAAAAAATGCCAATGATGCAACATCACCTTATAAATAAATAAATAAATAAAATACCACTTAAAAAGTTTATTGTTAATGTAGGTTGGTTCAATAGAGTCAGGAATTCAATAATACCTCCTACACAGTATTAAAAATTTGGATCTTATTATCGTGTGGGGTGTGATGAAAAAAGTCATTTTAGATGTTTTAACTAGAGTGTAGCCAGTTTTAATTGAAAGCCCTTCTATATCAATAGGCCTAACTATACGAAATTCATCACTTACTCCTCTTGTTCTTGTTATAAGGCATCAATTAACAAGTTTTTTTGGTCCTTTTTATAAAGCACTTGGTAGTTTCTAATGAGTATCAATTATATTTTTTTCATGTATACCCATATTTAATAGGGGTAGAAGGAGAGCTAATAATCAATATGATGTAGTTTATTATAACTGATTAGAGTAATACTGTAAATCACTTGGATTTTAGGATATATTTAACACTTTTAATGAACTTTATTGGTTTGTGAGAATTTATAGTTTATGCATTATAATAAGGACAAGATGGAGTACATCTAAAGTTAATGAGTTTTTTTTTTTTTTTTAAAAAAAGTGATGTCTTCCCAATGTTTTAAAATATGATTATATGATTAAAATTTAGATACTAATGCTTTAGGATATTATTGGTCAAAAAATTGCTTTAGCATATGGGATACTACCTAATCCTATTTCCAATGTAAAATTGTCGTTTAATCCTTCATAATTTGAACTAATAATTCATAAAACTCACACATTACAAAAGCTATAAGCTAAATTCTTTTTTAATCAAAGTTAGGCATTAATAACTCAAATTTACAAATATAATTAAACCCGTGACCCACCGTTAATAACAAAATTTTCATGTACCCATCGTCCATTGGTTCAGCTGGCGAATGGGGTTGGACTATCGACCACTTTGGTGAAAGTTTGGTTCTTGGGTACAACCACTTTGTTGTAGTTTCAGTCACGGCACTTGGGGAGGTATCTCCACAGCTAAGTGAAGCTGGACGAAACCTACCTGCATGGATTGGGCGGTTTGCCGACCAGAAGCCCATAGGGACGGGCTCCAGTGGATTATGAGTTAGTGGCCCTACCCTTGGATCTTGGATAGGCCAAACCCCTTTCCTAAAATTTATGTATAAAAGAAAATTTCATGTCACTTGCCTATTTATCCATTGGTTATTAGCTAAACTACAAACATGTAATCATATTACAACATATCACCTCTTATATCCTCCAAATGTGATTTGATGCATATACTTAGACAGTGATGCTACTCATATTATATAGTATTCAATAAATAAATAAGGATTAAGGTGCATACAATATTATAAAATATTTTTTCACATCCATTCGGTACCATAAAACATTATGTTGTGTTAGATCCAACTAAAATATTTTATTATGCATCAAATACGCTAAAATATTTTTTCATGTGCATCAGTTAATATGTTCCGTGGTAGTCGTTACTTTGATTGAAGGGAAGTGGGGTCTAACATTTTTGACCACTTTTATTTTTGGGTTAAGTATCAAAACTGCTTTTCACCAAAAAAAAATAAGGGTGAAAAATATACATATAATTTTGTTAAAAGTTCGTCCAGCACCAAGTGTATTTTGTTTGAACCAAAAGTAACTCTGAACTTCCAAATTATGATCAAAAGTCACACTAACAGTTTTACAAAATTACATGTGTATTTTTTACTTAATTTAATGATAAGTGTGACTTTTGATCATAATTTGGAAGTTCAGATTTACTTTTGATAAAAAAAAAGTACTTAGTGTTGGACGAAATTTTGACAAAAGCACATGTGTATTTTTTACCCTTAACCCTTTATTTTTTATTATTCCATTAATTTTTATAAGAAAACTTAATGATATGTTCTTGTAAAAATAAAAGAAAATATGGTTAAAGGTAATATATACATATATGATGTTGTCAAAAATTCTTTCAGCATCAAATACATTTTTTTTTTATCAAAAGTAACTCTGAACTTCTAAAGTAGGTTCAAAAATCACACTTACATTTATGGTCCAAAAATAGGCGCTTGGTGCTGGAGAAAATTTTGACAAAATCATATGTGTATTTTTTACCCTAATTTAATGGTAAGTGTGACTTTTGAGCAATTTAAAAGTTTAGAGTTACTTTTGATAAAAAAAAAAACACTTGATGTTATATGGATTTTTGAAAAAATCATATGTATTTTTTACCATTAATTCAAGAAAATAAGGTACATTATTATAAAAAAAATATATATGTATTATGTCCCTTCAGGGACATCCGATAAAATTTTAATGATATGTAGAAGATTAGCATGGCCTCTTCAAGGATGACACACAAATCGAGAAAATATATGTATATTATGATAAGATTAATTTAAAATAGGAGGAAGGGCATAAAGGTGTACGAATTGGCGTAGGGAATGCGTCATGGGGGATTTGTGTTTGCAGAGAGTATATGTGGGCGTCTGAGTCTGACACTTCTCTTAATTACAAATACAATTAACGTATTTACATGACGGCTCTCTCCCTCCTCCCTCCTCCCTCTCTCTCTCTCTTCTGTAATTAATAACTAATTTAACTAACATATATAAAAAATTAAATTAACTAAGATCTTTGATCTAATTAAATTATATAAATAAGTCATATTTTAAGTATTTTTCAATCTTATTTATCTTTAAATAGATTCATTTAATAAAGTACTTTGCTATTAGGTCATTGAAAATGATTTTTATTTTAGGACACGGCAGGTACTTATATGTCCTTCAATCTTATTTATTAGATCTTTCAGCATAATTTATCTTAATTAAGAAAAATTTTAAGAAACATTAAATCTGTTGTAAAATTTAAAAGCCTTCCAATTTTACTTCCGTTTTTCGCTAAGCACATATATGATTTTACTTCAGGCAATCATGTTTTATGCTTTGTTGGTATTAAATGTGAGCATATCCTATATTAAAAATTTTATCCCTTTTTTATCAATTTTTTTAACCCTTTTTAATATGAATGAGGGAATGAGAACTTAGACGTGTTGAGTCTTTCTTTCTTTTCTTTTTTTCTAGAAAAGTAATGAGAAGTCTAAAATCAATAAATCATGGACTAACAAGTTGTTGTGTTGGGGTTGCAAGAGCCTCACCCAACAAGGGAGGATAAAACTAGTTCAACCTTCTAGAAACATATTTATTTATTGGGAGGGCTATATTCTAAAAGATCAGGTTCTCCTTGAATCACTCTCAAGTTCAAATAAATGTTTTAAAAGTAGGACCGGAAGGCGAACTAGAGGGCCTGACTAGTCATGGTTTGTATAATCAGAGCACTGACATAATAATTAATTACAAACAATTTTAGATGTGTTTATAATAATATAAATATAATAACTAAACGTTAAGTTTTGTATGATTTAAAATGAACATATTTTAAAGCTAAGTTAGTATTTTTTTTTTCTCAAATACTGAGTCATAACATCTTGAAATCATTAAAGAGTGTGATTTGATAATCACCTTTAGGGATTAGGACTATATATGGATAATAATTGATTTTTTTGTAGATAGCAATCTTTGTTTTTCCCAACATTTTTCAAGTGAGGTAGGTCATCCAATTTTTTAAAATTCACACCTGTATCGGATTGGACTCTTGTTTCTGATCTAATAGGTGGTGTGAAGAAGTTCAACCATTTATAACGAACCGAATACTACTCAAAACATCAAACATATTAGACCGTTCAATTATGTTTGGATTTTACAACATTAGTTCAAAGTAAGTCAGGGATATCTAGAATTCACAAAATAAAAAAATTAAAGATAAAATTATGTCTTTTTGTAATGAAATATGAGTGGTAGCTCATATTTATTTTCTAAATTAAGATTAAGATTAGAGGAGTACAGTACAGTCCTAAATAGGTCTATGCCTATGGAAACATGAACAAGTGAGTCATTTCAAGTAATTAATTGACTGCACACAATATTTGGGAAGAGAAGAAGGATATGGGAGTAATTAGGGTGTGAATGAAAGCAAGTAAATGCAAAGGCCAAAGTGTGGTGAGTGTAGTGTGTAGTGTGTAGTGTAGGGGGCTCAGGTCAGTCTGAGAGATAGCAGCTCCGTAGGAGGAGACCCCTACCCACACTCTTCTCTTACTCTCTCCTTACACGCCATCACCATCAATCATCTTCCTATTTCTCCCTTTGTCCCACGCCTCCCCCCACGCATTTGCCATCCACGCTCTCTCCTTCGTCATTCTAATCCTTCCTCTTCATTTTCCCAATAATCATTTCCTAATTATCCCCTTTGAATTGAACGCCGCTTTGAATATTACAGAAGTAGTATTTCGCATTTCCAATATTTCTATTTTTAAAATTGATTTACTTAAATATATAATCTAATTGTACATGTAAGTTTTTTAGAATTTTCGTATAATATATATAATTTATTTATCTTCTTTAATCTATATATCTAAATTAGTTCATTAAGTCTCATATTAAGGAATGAAGGTAATGGTTAATGTTTATTCATTATAAATATTCATCTGCATGTATAAGTGCATGCATGTCTGCCTTGTTTCTTCTTGGATCCATAGCTCTCTTAATAAATCTATAAAGCATAGGATTTGATTCGTAATTTTAGTGTATGTATGAAAAAATTCAAGTTGTGAGAGGTCTAATCTTTACGTTATTATCCTCGTGAAGATTGGCTTACGATTTTATGATTCTTCTAATGTTTAGGAGAAACTAATTCGTGAATGCATAAACATAAAAATATTATCAATATGTTGTATAAAAATAAATTTCTTTCGTGATTTAATTATTATCTATGTACATGATATGGTATATAAACGGAAAATTAATTTTTTTTTGTATTTTCTTTTATAAATTTAATCTGTTTTCAAAACTTACATTATGCCTAAATAATTAGGCAAGTATAAAAGCTTTCCTAGTAGCAATCCATTTATAAAACCTGGATCAAAGAGTTTAATTGATCAATGATAGTAAACATAGAATTATTTGGATTAACTACAAAAACAATATGACCAGTATACTTGGAAGAAAATAAAGTAAACTTTACTGTATATTTACCATTTATTCATTTAATATTATATGATATCGATCTTAAATTATTTTTTCATAATTTTTTTAAATTTCAACCTGTTTTAAGAGAAAAAAATATATTACTTCTGGCTAAAGAAACTTGTATTGAGAAAAATCAAACTTCATAAGGATAGAAGTTCTCAAGTGAAAAACTATTTTTGAAACCTGAGCCAAAGACCTTGCTTGATGAAAATAAATATGGAGTTATTTGAATTGAATGCCATTGCCATCTACTTCTTGTCATATTTATTATAAGGCTTGAATGTATAAATCTGACAATGAAGTATTTTGTCATGTGTAAAGCACAGAAAATTTTTCAAATTGGTGTAAAAATATCATGATTGCTAAATCAATTTACTGTTAACAATTTAGCAATCATGTCAATACAAACTAGCGCAAAAATATACATAAAGGTTCTAAAATGTACCAAAATGTCAAGATAGTGAAGTCAATTGTTGTTCACCATTTACCAAATAGTTCCCACACGCGTTACACAATGTTTCCATTCCTAATGGTTATGTATGCTACTACAAAGCCTTTCTACATGACACAATCGTTGTCCCTAATCATCAACATCAGAGCTACCCTTTCCAAGTCCTCATTAGCAACCTCTTTTTTGGTATATTCGTCATTAAAGGTCTTGGTACATTCATTGTGAAAGAGTTAGAGTAGCATTTGTTGAGGAAAAGATGATAGAGAATCGTTTAAGGTAGCTTGGACACATTCAAAGAAAACCATTCATTATATGCGCCCATGAAAATGGTTGATAAAGTAATTTGGAGTTCTTACGGGAGATAGAGATCAAATAAAACACTTAGCGAAGTTATTGAGTGAAACCTTCTGATTAATAATTTTGTTGAAAGATTTGATTTTTGATAAAGCACAATAAGTTGTGTAATTCATGTAGTTGACTCTAACTAATGGAATAAAACTTTATTGTTGTTGTCGTTGATGGTTTTCTCTCAAAACTAATAAGATGCAAATAAGTGGCATTGTCGTTATTGTGGTGAAGCAGATGAGGAAGAAGTTGAGGGTAACTGAACTTAGTGGCATTGTTGTTATTTGCTAATGTTCATCGACAACGAAGGAAAAAAAAATAAAAGAAGAGGTTTATGCAGCCATTGCGGCTTGTAGAAGACCCCGTAGTGACAGATAGGGCCGCTGGGAGTAAAAACTATGTGCAATGTTTGTGGGAATTGTTTGTTGAAAAACCAATATTCATTAACTTAATGGCCTTGACATTTTGACACTATTTTTTTTGATGACATATACTACTCTCTCCTATCTAAAATATAAATCAACCATAGTCTGTGGTATCAAAATATAATAAGGGTAGTTGATTCAATAGTCTGACCTAAATTAAAAATGTTTTGAACTTTAACGCTATTTGAATCTATCTTACCTCTTTCGTCTTTTTTATATCCAATATGTATATCCAATAAATAGGAGTAAAATTAGATAGTAGTAATTAATAGTTCTCTAATTGATTTGTATTATGAAATAAGGCACATATGCTGCAGTCATGGATTTGCTCAACAACTTCAATGGCTGGAGATCTAATATATAGTAGTATTAGTTAGATATTAAAAATTAGACAAATGATGGAGGGGATCATGATATGTGGTTTGGACGATTTATTGTAGAGGATCATGATTGTCTAGAGTTAGAAACTCTACTGGTATTTCAATTTCAGCAATTCCATCATAAGATGACCAATCCGGCCGTCACCAATATGTATGAGCCAATTGGAAAATCATTTCAACTTTGTAATATCTGCATATGAACTTGAAGATAACCACATGTTCTTGGTAAGCTAGAACATGCAACGTTGACCCTATAAATGAGAAGAGTTTATGCTTGAGTTGACAATATATGCATGACTACCACTTGGGATCACATGCAATATTTGTCTAAAGTTCTCGGTCATGACAATGCACTTACATTTAAAGGAACGACAACACTTCATTATATCTCTGAATGTTCGATCAATAACAACTTCTGCACAAAATCTTTTGACCATTCGGACTTCATTCCAAATAATCAATTTTGCGCATTTGATGAGCTCACACAAGGACGAATTATGTGATATGTTATATGCAGAGTTCTCATTAACATCAATTAGAATTGTGAATTATGAATATGCATTTCTTCTTCAAGGTAGTAAAGTTGATGCTATTCTACTTGATATCACATTCATCACTACTCCATCTTGAACTCTGACTAATGCTATAAGTGCATTCCATAAAAAAGTCTAGCTAGTACCACTAAAGCTGTACAAAAAAAAAAAAAAAAACCCCCACAAGTGAAATATCACTTTTTATTTTTTGCCAAAGTGAAATATTACTCTGTTCCTATTTATAAGTCCAACTTTCTCAAAAATTTTGTTACCTATTATAAGTCTAATTTGGGATTAATTAATGTGAATGTGACTATTTTACCCCTATTAAAAAGAAAGAAACAATTAATACTATTATTTTAATACACATTCTTAAATGATGGTAAGATCGAAAAGATTTATAAAAAAAGACATATTTAATACTATAACTTCTACTCCTTAACATGTAAGAATTAGTTAAAATGGACTTATAAATATTAACATAAGAGAACATAGTGGTAATTCATTGCATTAAGTATCTGTTGGAAGATATGCCAATGATGCTACCAATCTATAGCTTCGCTCTGATATGTTTCCTTGTCATAATTTAGTTCTCGCAGCGCTAAATTGTTCTTGGTATCAAAATTCTCAACTGATATGGACATTAATGGGAAATGGGAAAACGGAGAGATTCCCCATTCATTCCTCTAGAGTCTCTACCCATTGACATCTTAAATTTAAACTTTGACATGTTTGAAATGATACATGTAAAACCTTCATGTAGTGTTTTTTCTTTTAAAACAAGTTTTAGCCATATATTATTATTTTTTTTTTTTGGGTAGGAAAGGAGTATTTGATATTTCTGTATTTGCATGAGTAACACACTTGACCTATCATGATCCGACACCTTAATACGAGCAAGGAGCAAATAATATAAAAGAAAATGAGGGAAAAGGGACGTGTTGTGCATTTGAGAGAGAGAGAGAGGGAGTTGTGTTGGGAAACTAAAATCCCAAGTCAGAAAGCAATAATAAAAAAGGCTGATTCTCCCCCTATTTATATTATTATAATTTATTATACCCCCCAAAAGCAGCCGTACTGATACGCTATCCCCTCCTTAAAGATACATCAAGATCTTCTCTTCTTCACTCCCCAACCTCCCTCCCCTCTTCTCTTCCTTCTTCCTGCTTCCTCTGTTCCAACACACAACACAACACAACATTGTGAGAGAGACAACTCATACATGTCACCAGCCTCGAACCCCCAATAATGCAAAGCTTCAAGACCTCTCAATCCACCCCTCAACAACTCTATTGCCACCCCTCCGTCTTTCTCCGGTATAATAATGATATCTTCTTCCTTCTTGTTTTTTTTTTTTTTTTTTTTAGTTCTTGGTAAATAAGGATCACTGTGAATGAGGCTTAGTTCTACTTTTTCATCTGTTTCTCTGTTTTGAAACAGGGGAGATGACCCTGCCAGAAATCCTACTCGTTTCTCTGATCTTGGAGAGCTTCACCATTCTGTTTCTCCCTTTCAACATGACGATGCTGTTGATTTAAGCTCAAGTCTCTCTCTCTCTCTCACTCTCTCTCTCTCTCTCTATTCTTATACCTGTTTTCTTTGCATATAAATATTCTTTTTTTTTTCTTGTTCATAATCTTATAGAGTATTTTAAAATTTGTCTTAGGCTCTATGTTTACTGTTAAGTCCAGCAATGTCGCTGTTGTCCCTATTAACTTGCAGTACGGGACATTGAACTCGGTATGGTATCCCTTCTCTCTCTTTCTCTCTCTCTTGTTGGTAGAAAACTTTTTTTTTTTTTTTACTTGAAATCTTAGCTGATAATAGTATTGGGTTTGAGTTCCTTGTTGTGTACAGAACATTGGGTCTTCAGAAATTGCTACAACTGGAATTGGATGCCTTGATACAGGGCAGCATCTCATGTATCAGAAGGGAATCACGGCTGCCGTGCCGGTGGGGAACGGACATATGGAGAATTGGGGTGATTCTGGCATGGTTGATAGTAGCCAACACACTGATACTTCCACAGATATTGACCTTGATGATAGTAGAAACCAAGTGGGGTCTCTGTTTTTCTCTGTCATGCTCTGTTTTTTTCCCCCAAGTTCCACTCTTTTTTCTTGGCACAAGGCTTTTTCCTACAATTATATGTTATTCATTCATTCATTCTTGGTGGGTATTAATTTATTGTTTCTTTTTGTTACTTAACTGTGCCATAGTGTAATAAAGTTCAGCCTGGGAGAGCCATGGTTGCTGATTCAATGGATCAACCTAGGGCCAAACCTGAGGATCCAAAGGTTTTCATTTCTTCTCATCTCACAGAGCTTAGTAATTGATTTGATTATTATTGATGTTATTATTTACATGGTTGTGTACTTCCTCAGACTCTTCGTAGGCTCGCTCAGAATCGAGAGGCTGCAAGGAAGAGTCGATTGAGGAAAAAGGTACATACTTGGAGGGCTTTTTATTGCTTAGGATATGTAGAAAAGGGCTTATTATAAATCTTCTTCTTTATGACCATTATTTGCAATCATATCATAGTCCTCTATATATTTGTCCACATGATTTATATGTTATGTTATCCATACCCAGGACTGGTTATGGTGTACGGTTTTTATTATGTTTCTGTAAAGCTGTCATCTTCTATCATTTTCTTGCTTTTTATGGGGTTTGGCCTATTAACATATTAACCTAAAGTTATCATGTGAATAATCGAATTTGCAAAATAGGACTTTAACGTAGTCAGTCCTTTCCTTGATTTGTGAAATACTAATATTTATGCTATAGGGTCCTTCTTGTTTAGTCTTTAGGATAATAAGTGGAACATATTTGGATGATTTATAGGTTTTGGTTTTGGATTAGGCATATGTACAGCAGTTGGAGAACAGTCGTTTGAGGCTAGCACAACTAGAGCAAGAGCTCCAACGCGCACGTCAGCAGGTGTAAGACGTGAAAGATTTGCACTTAATAATGCCTTTGTGATATATAGGTAATTATAGTAACCACTTTTGCTTACACTTTCATGGATTCATGTTTATTCTTAATGCAGGGAATGCTTGTTGCGAGTGGATATCCTGGTGATCATAGTCATCCAATTGTTGGAAATGGTACGTTATCCAATTTTTTCGATCGTTTTTTTGTTTTGATGCATCTTATTCTAGACTACGATCACTTATAGACATGTTACCCACTTTATTTCATAGATTTCCAAATAGATAAGAACATCCTTAATCATGTGAAGAACCATATTTGCAAAGTAGGACTTTACATAAACATGTTACTGAAATGTTTAATGGGTCTTCAGGTGCCTTGGCATTTGACATGGACTATGCGCGCTGGTCTGATGAGCATCAACAGCTGATAAATGACCTAAGAACGGCTGTGAATTCTCATATGGGAGACAACGAGCTGCATATTATTGTTGAGGGTGTTACGGCGCATTATGATGAATTATTCAGGTTAAAGAGCATGGGGGCGAAGGCTGATGTGTTTCACATGCTCTATGGTATGTGGACGACGCCTGCAGAAAGATGTTTTATATGGTTAGGTGGGTTTCGTTCATCTGAACTTCTTAAGGTAAATGGTTTAAATTTAATCCTTGTTTCACAAGTTTCTGAATTGGTATCTCCTTTATGTTGAAGTATGTTATCTTAATTCTTTTCTGAGATGTACTCCTGTTGATTCCCAGATACTGAGTAACCAGCTTGAGCCATTGACAGAGCAGCAAGTTATGGGCTTGTATAATTTGGAGCGGTCTTCGTCACAGGCCGAGGATGCTTTAACACAAGGCATGGACGCATTGCATCAATCTCTCTCAGATACACTTTCCTCAGCTTCCCTTGGACCCGCCGGTTCCAGCAACGTTGCTGAATACATGGGTCAAATGGCACTTGCTATGAGCAAACTTGCCACCTTAGAGAGTTTCCTACATCAGGTAGGAGATCTTATATGCCAATTTCTCTTCTCTAGCCTTTCAGTAGAAATCTACGACGTGCTTGATGTTCCGGATCTTGTCATTGCATACTGCTCACTTGTGAGTGACTTTTTAAAGATTAAGTTGCTTATGTGGAGCTGGATAAAAATTCTTTCTTGAAAATACTACTTTCAACTTATTGCTCATCATCAAGCACAGTCTTAAGGTTAATACACATCAATTGCATTTTGAGGATACTCTTCTTTTTCTTCTTAGGCTGATCTCTTGAGGCAAGAGACATTGCAACAACTGAAGAAAATCTTGACCACACGACAAATGGCACGCGCATTCCTCGTGATAAATGACTACATTTCGCGACTACGAGCACTAAGTTCGTTATGGTTAGCTCGCCCAAGAGAGTAGTAGGGGACCAAGGTATGACAAAAAAATTGGTTAACATGAAGAAGGCCCTAGGGTTTTTGGTAATTTTCTGTTGTAGAAGTAAATGGTCCCCTGCCCCTGCATCATCACCAATCACCATCCTGATCTCTGTACAAGTGCTGAGAAAATATTCTCTGTATATTTTTATTAGTGCAAGTGTAACATGTAAAAGTGAAGAATCCCTAGATTATGCTTATGGGCATCATTGTCACCTTTTCACTAACTATGAAACAGTATTTGCAAAGAAAAAACACTTGACTCTATTATTAATATATATGCTTCATTACAAGTTTCTGGCCTTTATTCTGTTTTATGTAGTTGATGTTCTGGAATCCAATCTTCAATGTAAACTGATATTCCCTCCTACTTTCAACTTATGGTTTGATCTGTACATAGCTGACTAGTAAAGCTGAACGCATTTTAATTTGGAAAGAGATAAATAATTCTGTACAGCTACTTATTGACTAGTTTTAGCATAGGTATGAATAATTAAATCTTCGATCTTTTGCTTCCGAACTTCATCTTCCAATTGTTTGGTTCATCAATCCTTGGTTGCCACTTGTCTGTATGTTTTCCTTCTGTTGTTCATTCTACCTGCAAAGGATTTGTAAAGTACCCATATCTTAGATTCTATCAAGACTAAATTCTATCAACTAAGAAAAATGCTACGATTAATCTTTGTAAAACTGTTTTCTATCTCAACTGACTTTTAAAAACTTCGGTTAGGTAAAAGTCAATGCGATTTATATTGGATTGACATTTATAAAAATGTCAGTTCGATAAAAAGTGTTGAAATATATATTGAAAAGTTAGTTTTTAAAGATTTGAAGTTAAATAAATAAATAAACATAAAAAAAAAAAGTATTTCGAGTGACTTTCTGCAAAACCCTCAGTCCAAAATTGCTTAAACTGTTAAATCAGAATGTGTGTGTGTGTATATATACGAGTAGATTTGGCTGTAAAACTGACCAGATGAAGCTAATACTACTAATAAATAGACAGGCATCTAAGAAGTTTGTGCTGCCCAGAAAATAGTTTATTGAAATTTTCACCAGCAGAAATAGAACTTTAATATATGTAGATTTGATAATCATCCCCTTACTTTCTGAAGATCAAAGTTTGCCATGAATTTTAGTGAAGTTAATCAACATATTTAGACTGCATACAGGTTAATCAAATCAAATCCTTCATAATTTTCTTTCAAACAAACAGAACATGGTACCTGTTCTTGGATTTTTCTTGCATCTAGCAGCTTGAGGAATGAACACCCCAGTTCCTTTCCCACTCTTCCACAAATTCATCAACCAAACAGGTGGTGGCCCACCAAAGTTCTGAGCTTCCCATGACCAATCATGGCTTCCACCCCCCAAACCATAACCCGACCCAAACAACAAACCCCCACCTCCACCGCCACCGCCACCAGAAGACACGACGGTGTTGTTGACATGTTTGGTTTCTCCTATGAATCCAACTTTGTCACCTTCCTCATCTTCTTCAATAGTTAGTTGCAGAATCCTCCTCTTGATCTCAGCATAGAACACATCATCATCCATCTCTGCTTCAAACAAAAAACCAGAATTCTCTGAACTCATCTCCATCTATCTTCAATATTGAAAGAAAACACTTGAAATTCGATGAGAGAAACGGGTTTTTGGAAGGATTATATAGAAGAATCGTGAAGAAGGAATTAAATAAGAGTGCTTTGTTTGCGGTCAATGTTTTAGGTCCAAGCAACACGACTCTCTGTGAATCTGCCTCTTAACAATTAATAATGTCCAAGTTGGAAGAATGTGACCACTTTCGTACGTTACAAGATGCCACTCCGTTTGGATCTTCATTAATTTATTATTTATTATTAATGTTTTATATCTTGGCAGTAATCATTGAACCTATAAAATATGTTATGTCATAGATTTAAGTTACCACAACGAGTGGATTAGAGAGAGTCTTTGGAAGTAACCTTCAGAGTGACATAAATGGAGATCATTATTAGTAATTAATTAATTAATAATTTATCAAACATCACGTCGTCTAGCATTCTTATGTATTGGGTCACCATAAAAATTATGTATATATCCAAAATCATGAATTTTGATTGATTGTGGGTTAAGGAAGGGATGAACAAACATCAAACGAGAGCATCATAATCAATGGGAAGGGATCAACCATTAATTACGGCGTTTAAGTATAAACATTAATAAAAAGGTCAACTTATTCTGTTTTTTGGATTTGCTCAATACATGAACGTCACTACGGCCACATGTATCTACGTGATCCTGGTATCTTGTGAGGTGGCAGTGATTTACCAATTATTTTATTTTGCGATTAGGCAGGATATTTATATTATCATTTTTTTTATCTATTCATCGTTTTCAGACACCAATGAATAACAATCAACCAGTTCGATTAGTAAGAATATTAGCCCGCCATTTTCAAATAATTATTGTTTCACCATATTCAAGGCTTCAATATGAAAACACTAGTTAATCTAACCTTTTGCCAGTTGATCCAAAAGGTTTGTGACATTTATAGTATTATATTAGGAGTGTTCAGTTCAACCTTCAGCTAAACTAAATGTGTGTGTATTAAAATAGTCTTTGGTAGCTTTATTGAATGCCATTTAAGCTTGGAATCTTGCCCCTGAAATTTAAAATTTTACGCCACTTAACCTTATGTTTATAGATAGACACGATTATTTCTAATCTTTTAAGTGTAATATTAAGTGCCAAATGATAATAAAATGGTGATGGGGTGGCTTATTGAGTGCTATGTCAAATGTTATATATCATTTAATGGCTAAAATTAACTTTGACTTATGTGTAGAGTGAAATTGCTACATTCTAGGTATTTCTAGGGGAAAAACACTCTTAAAAAACTTCCACAAGTTGCACACGTGAAGAAAAGTTGTGTTACTATGGGCGTTTGAATCCATTGGTAAGTGTGTTGATCTTAACTGATATCTTGAGTTCGAGATTTGACATGTAGCAGTTAGGGGTGAGCATTCGGTTATTCGGTTCGATTTTCGGTAAAAAAACCGAAATAACAGAATAACCGAATAGGGAAAATTTTCAAAACCGAACCGAAACCGATTTACTGAATAACCGAAACCGAATTAACCGAAATATTTCGGTTCGGTTCGGTTACTAACCGAAATAACCGAAATTTTTTTCTTTTTAATTAAATTAGACTTTTTGAATTTTCAATAAGTAAAACTCAATACAAATTATAAACCTAACAACCTCAATAATATGCCAAATAACATAATACAATATATAAACTAGAAACATAATATAAGATTTGTAGGAAAAATGCAAAATACAAAGAAAAATGTATTTAACATTACTTCATTTAAAAAAAAGCATAATAAAAATTTTAAAAACTAAATATTGATGAATGATATATGACATATAATTTTTTAAATTAAAATAAGAAAAACAAAAGGTACATTTTTAAGTTTTGAATTTTTAAACTTAAGTGTATAAAAAGAAAAATATGGGAAACTTTTTTTTTATTTTTTTTAATATTTCGGTTATTTGGTTTTAACCGAATTATTTTTTAAGGAACCGAACTGAAAACAGAATTAAAAAAACCGAACACGCACCGAAAACCGAAAAAACCGAATTTAATTCGGTTCGGTTCGATTTTGCTCACCCCTAGTAGTAGTGTTTAGAGTCGATAATTCGAACTGTGGGCCGGACTTTGATTTTGGAACCTCTAGCAGGGAATTGGGCCTAACGGACCGGCCCTGAGGGCTTAAAAGGGCCGGCCCTGCAGAGCCGAGGGCCAGCTCGTTATACCCTTTTATTTTTTATTTAAAATTGTTATTTTTTTATTTAATCTTCCTTATTTACACGCATAAAATGATTATTTTATTGATTGAATGCTTGTGAAATGATGAAAACACTTCGAAAATGATGAAGAAAAGCTTCATCTTTAGGTGAATTTATTTGATCATGGGATTTTTTTTACATATAAATAAACAGATTAATATGATTGCTAAGTTATGTTCTTCACAAAACTTTCAAAAGTGAAATCACCTTCATAAACAATCTTTACCATTCAAAGTCACAAACAGAGCCTAATCATAACTTTTGTTTATTGTTTGCCTAATCATAACTTTTGTTTATTGTTTGTTGTAGATAAAGATAATGGTGTGTTCATAATGGTGGAAAAGAAATTACTAATATTTTTACCACTTAAAGAGAGCCTACTCAAAGTGAACCACAATCAAATGCGATTGATGTTGATGATAATGGTAAAGATGATGATGATGGTCACTTGTTGGTGCTTAGTTTTTATGGTTGCTTATTTTATCTTATATGACTTATTTAAATATGGACAATATTTATCATTACTTGATAATTTATCAATATTTATTGGTGTTTGTATTATAACTTAAAATGATGATATTTATGTGTTAAATTAAGGATTTTATTGCTTTAATTTTTTTCTATAGAATAAGATTAAAAAATAGTGTATAATTGTTAATCGGGCCTAAAGCCAACGAGTTGACCCTAAACCCGACCATCCGAGGGCTGGGGTTTGAAAAACAAACATATTATATTACCTAGACATAACAGGCCGGTCCAAACTCCCAACTCTTGCATTGTTAAACCTCATTTGGCTGGCTTGGGATAACGATTTAGAAAAAAAAAAGGTTTTGCGTAATTACTTTTTCAAAATAAATTCTGTAAGGAGGGATTATCCAATAATTTTTCCCATATTTTGTGATATCTTTTGGCAGTTTTAAAAACGTTTTTGATGAGGGTTTACAATTGTAATAAGTAGAGGAAAGTAAGGGGGAAAATTGAATGTTGGTGTTAAATGTAAGCAAGATGATGTGAGTGTTGTGATGTGGGGGCAGAAGGAGGGAAAATATGTCCGGGGATTTTGATTCCTAGGCCATTCCCTGTTGTTGGCTGAAGATTCTGTGGAAAGATTCCTTCCTCTTGGCTTTGGATTCCATTACAGACAACGACGGCCTCTTCATGCTTAAAAACCATTCAAGATTCCTTTGGTCCCCACATTATTGTTTGTATTGGCAGCTTGCCAGTTGACCCCAAATTTTTAAGGGCTTTAATAAGGCCCAATTAACTAACTACTAAGGCTTGGACCCATGTATGCTTTTTGACTTCTCCAACAAATAAATAGAAATTAGCCCTTACAATCTAGTGGTGGTTGGTTTAGGTTGTTTGACACATGTTTTCTTAGATAAGATCTTGCTTTTAAGTTTTGTTATTAGAAGAAAATGTCTTTATACTGGGACAACTGCTTCTAAGTGCTACGAAAGATAATTAATATCAAACACGTCTAAATAATTTGTTGATGACACTTTTTCACTTGTTAACAATATTATTTTAAGTTATTATTGACAAGTTATTGAACTTCTTTGATAATAATCCTCATCTTTGGAATTTGAAAGCAATTCTTCCCTTTATATGTGTATGATTCAACCTAATTTGATTTGGATTAGTTGGGGCTCAATGTTGTCCTTCCCAAATACTTTCTTCGTTCATAAATTTAAGACTCAGTTGAGTTTTTTTTGGAAAGTTTAAGGAATCTAAAATAAATCATTTGTTCATAACGTATTTTGCGTGTTATTAGGTTATATGTTAGTTTATAAGTCAAATAAACCAGTTTAAAAAAAAATTCAGGAAAATCAATCTATAAGTAACTTTTTTAGCTTTCTTCCAAAAATAATCAACTACTAGGTCCTATATGGCTATATTTAGAAACAGAGGGAATAATAAAAGATCAAAGCATTTTCCACCCTTATTTTAATATTAAGATTTTTATTTACATGCTTAATTTTTTTTAAAAAAATTCCTGTGTCACATGGTGTAGACAGAAATTAATTGAGAGGGATTAATTCGAGATTCAAAAATACATAGAATATAAAATTTGTATGATTTTATAAGTGGTTGGAGATGCATAATATCCATAAAACACAGAATAAATTGAAAATTTATTACTTCTTCCTATCTTAAATATAATATCAGATTGACTTTTTTGGAAAACCAAAGAAAGTTAAATAAGTCACTCATAAATTGATTTACTTAAATTTTTTTTCTTGAAACTAGTTTTTTTAACTTAAAACTAATACATAATCTAATAATATATTACATATGTTATGATTAACTAACTTATTTTACTTCTTAAATTCCTAAAAAAGTCAATTAAACCTTATATTATATTATGTACTCGAGTACTCATTTAATAGCCGTGACCAATTCCCCTCCCACCATCCCTGTTGTATCACATGGTAGATCCATCTAGATTTTCTTAAAAAGAAAAATACTCATAAGGTTCACGGGGAATTCACATTACCTGCTCAACCTTTCGATGAGCAGGTAAAGCTAATCCCCCATTTTGCCTTTTGTTTTTTCCTTAATTTTTTATTTTATTTATTTGAGTTATGTTGCAACTAGCATTGATATATTTTTTCAGCAGCATACACCATCCTAAATTAGTTTATTTTATTTTATCTAACATCGTAAAGTATTTTTTGACAGTTATTAAGTGCTACTGAAAAAATACTTCAGAGTGCTAGATGCACTAAAAGTCATTCATTCACTCCTAAATATAAGATTAAGTTGACTTTTTTGGAGAAATTAAGGAAGCTAAATAAGCCACTTCATCACAACATATTTTGTGTATTATTAGATTATATGTTAGTTTACAAGTCAAATAAACTAGTTTAGAGAAAAATTCAAGTAAATCAATTTATAAGTAAGTTATTTAGCTTTCTTAAAATTTTAAAAATAAAAAAATCAACTAAATCCTATATTTAAGAGTAGGAAGAGCAATTAATTTAGGATGTTTGAAATCAATAAAAAATATTTCAGGAGGCTAGGTACATTGAAGGTAGTTAATTTTGAATAATGTGAGCTACTGATAGAGTATTTCATAACAGAATGCTGTATGCATTAAAATTTAATTATTTTAAGACACTGAATGCAAAAAATACTTCAGAGTGTTAGATGCACTTAAAATGACTAAATTTGGGATATTGGATACTACTAGAAAAATACTTTAGGATACCAGATACAATAAAATTTAATATTAAGATACTAAATATTGCTAAAAAAAATTTCATGTTACTGAAAACATATTAATCAAAATAAATAAAAAATAAAATTAATAATTAAAAAAGAAGGGTCCCCGATCCAATCCCTAAAACGGGCATTGTTTTTTTTTTTTTTTTTTTATCAACAAAAAGGGGCATTGTTTTGAGGATTAGCATGTCATGCTCATAGATTTGATGAGTATAGCATAGGACCTGGTTGATCGGTTATTTTCTTATTTTGGACTTGAAGCTAACCTTTATTGGATAGAGTTTTAAAATTAAAGACATTTTAACAAGAGAACTTCCATCATTCAAACACTTATTCTCCTCTTTATTTGTTAATCCGCTTGCCATTTTAATCAACAACTTCTTGTTTGGATTAATCTAGTTTTAATTGATTGTAAGATACAAACTTATAAACCAACAAACATTTATTGTAATAACTTTGACCTTATACGCATGAGAGATCACAATTTTTTATACTAACACGAGACATCACATTTAAGTTTATGTGAATGTAAAATATGTCTTGAGGCAGACGTAAACTCAATTGCATATAACAATACTCAAATATCACATATAGTGCCATTATTATTAATTGTCATATTATTATTATTATTATTATTATTATTAAAAAAGGCACACTCGTAATTCTCGAAATGCTCTGGCAAAAAAAATTTCTCAAAACGCTAATAATGCTAATTACATTTGTAGTAATCTTTATGAATATCCCAAAGCTTTGAGTACCCTTTATAATTTGGTCTAAAAAAAGTACCCTTTTAAAATCTTTCATGACTCAATTAGAAAATAATTTTTCTTTCGAAAATAAATTCTACTTAGTCAATTGTATTGAGTCATAATATGTATATATATATATTTATATGTATGTATGTGTATATATCTATATATCTATATAATTAACAACACAAATATCAAAGTACAAGTCTCAAACAGTTGACTCTCTGGCTAGGATCAAATAGAAGGACACAGACACATGAAATTGTGACTCTCCACATGAAACCGCTTAAAAACATATACACATATACATAATTTTCATTATTTTTTTATACAAACATAATTTTCATCATTAGTAGTATTATTATTAAACTCCGCCTATGTTTATAGCCGGTCCCAAGCCCGGGTAAAGGAGGAGGGTTGTGTTAGGCCCCGACAGCCAGCGTAAAAACCCCGTCGAATCTCATGAACATGGATCAACGAAGAAATTGTGTAAATGTTAGGTTGTTGCCCGTAAGCAACGCGCTGTATGGCTTGAGTACAGTGAGAAGAGAGCGAGAGCCGCTGCATCCTAGCCTGAATGCAGTGTTAAGAGAGCAAGGGCTAAAGGATAGGTCGTTGCCTGGTTGTAACGCGCTGTATGGCTCGAGTACAGTGATAAGAGAGCAAGAGCCGCTGCATCCTCGCCCGAATGCAGTGTTAAATGAGCAAGGGCTACCGCACTCTAATGGACGGATGCGGCTAAAGAAGCTAGTTCATGAGAGTAAGATCAGATTTGGTTCTTGGAATATTGGGACGCTGAATGGGAAGCTTTTTGAGGTTGCACAAGTTATGAAGGATCGTAAGATTAATATATTATGCTTACAAAAAACCAGATGGGCTGGAGAGAGATATAAAGAAATCGGAGTTAATGATTTTAAACTCTGGTACACAGGAAAGGTAAATGGGAGGAATGGTGTTGGTATCATTGTAGATAAAGAATGGCGGAAGAATGTAGTGGAAGTTAAGCGGATTGAGGACCGAATCATATCTGTGAGAGTAATTGTGGGAAATGATACAATAAATGTTATTAGTGCATATGCACCCCAAGTAGGGGCAGAAGCACATCTTAAGGAGAAGTTTTGGGCAGATATTGAAGGGTTGATTCAAGGTATACCGGCAACCGAGAAAATTTTTATTGGAGGAGATTTTAATGGACATGTTGGGAAAGAGGCGGGATCATATGCAAGGGCGCATGGTGGTTTTGGTTATGGGGAGTTGAATAATGAAGGGCAAACAATTATCGATTTTTCCTTAGCATACAATCTTAAAATTGTTAACACATGCTTTTAGAAGCGGGAAGAACATTTAATTACATATAAAAGTGGAACTCACAAGTCACAAATTGATTTCTTTTTGGTAAGAAACCCTGATAGAAGGTTATGTACTAATTGCAAAGTGATTCCTGGGCATGGGGAGACCGCTCAACATAGACTTCTAGTTCTTGATGTGAGAATTAAATGTATAAGACAAAGGCGTCGGGCAGTTTTGAACCGAAAGATCAAGTGGTGGCAGTTAAAGGGGGAGAAGCGAGAGATTTTAAGAGAAATCTATTGGATGAAGAGGTATGGGAGACACAAGGAAATGCTAACAGCATGTGGAAGAATATGGCTACAAAGATTGAAATTGTTGCTAAAGCTACTTTAGGAGAATCAAAAAATTTTGGACCACGAGATAAGGAGACTTGGTGGTGGGACAAGGATGTCCAAGAAAAGGTGTGGAATAAAAAGAATTGTTTTAAGGCTATACACTTGTGTAATAATACTGAAAATTGGGAAAAGTACCGCTTAGCTAAAAAGGAGACTAAGAAGGCAGTGAGTGAAGCTCGTACTAAAGCATACGAGGGGTTTTATAAAGAGTTAGGGACAAAGGCTGGGGAACAAAAGATTTACAATATCGCAAAGAGTAGGGAGAGAAATTCGAGAGATTTGGATCAAGTAAGATGTATAAAGGATGAAGAAGGTAAAGTTTTGATTACTGACGAAGATATTAAGAATAGATGGGAGGTCTACTTTTCTAAGTTATTCAATGATGGAGGTGAATGTCTATCTTGTGAGTTGGGGGATTTGACAATTAGTGAAGATGAACTTAATAGGTCATTTTATTGTAGAATTAGAGTTTGAGAGGTTAGAGAAGCTCTTAAGAAAATGGAAAATGGTAAAGCGGTTGGACCTGATGGTATACCGATTGAAGTTTGGAAATGTTTAGGGGAAGAGGGTGTGTTATGGTTATCTGAATTGTTTAACGAGATTTTACGGTCCAAGAAGATGCCTGATGATTGGAGAAAAAGTACTTTAGTTCCGATTTATAAAAACAAAGGTGATATACAAAATTGTGAAAATTATAGGGGAATTAAGCTTATGAGTCATACAATGAAACTTTGGAAAAATGTGATTGAGCATAGGGTAAGACTAGAAACTAGTATTTCTGAGAGACAATTTGGTTCATGCCAGGGAGATCCACAACAGAGGCGATATATCTACTAAGGGGGATAATGGAAAAATATCGAAGTAGAAAAAGAGACTTACATATGGTTTTTATTGACTTAGAAAAGGCGTATGATCGCGTGCCGAGAGATTTACTTTGGAAAGCCTTGGAAACGAAAGGAGTATATGTTTCTTATATTAAAGTTATACAGGATATGTATGATGGGGTGTTGACTAAGGTTAGAACGCCGGGAGGTGAGACAAAAGACTTCCCTATAAGAATTGGCCTACATCAGGGATCAACTTTAAGCCCATATTTGTTTAACTTAGTAGTAGATGCTATAACTGAGCCTATAGAAGAAGAGGTCCCTAAGTGCATTTACATCAGGGATCAGCTTTAAGCCCATATTTGTTTAATTTAGTAGTAGATGCTATAACTGAGCCTATAGAAGAAGAGGTCCCTAAGTGCATGCTTTTTGCTAATGATATAGTCCTTCTGGCCTAATCAAGAGAGGAGATTAATGATAAATTAGAGATATGGAGAAACACACTGGAGTCGAAGGGTTTCCGTTTAAGTAGGAGTAAGACAGAATATATGCATTGCAATTTTGCAAATAGGCAACTTAGAGGTGATTTGGAGGTTAAACTGGGAGAGCAAACAATCCCTCAAGTGACGAAGTTTAGGTATTTGGGATCAATTATAAGACAAGATGGTGAGATTGATGACGATGTTAATCATAGAATTCAAGCTGGGTGGTGTAAGTGGAGGAAAGCTACTGGAGTTCTCTGCGATAAAAAAGTACCCCATAAGGTAAAAGGAAAGTTTTATCGCACTGCTATAAGACCAGCAGTATTATATGGTAGTGAATGTTGGGCTTTGAAGGGTCAACATGAACATAAAATGGGGATAGCTGAAATGAGGAAGTTGAGATGGATGTGTGGTCACACAAGAAATGATAAGATTCGAAATGATCATATACGAGAACGAGTTGGAGTGGCACCTATCAGTGAGAAAATGGTAGAAAATCGTTTGAGGTGGTTTGGACATGTACAAAGGAGGCCATTAGATGCACCAGTGAAGAGGGTAGATCAAACAGTCTGGAGTCCGATTAAGAGAGGAAGAGGGAGACCGAGGCTTACACTCAATGAAGTTGTAGAGCGAGATCTTTTAATAAATAATATATCTAAATAATTGGTTACCGATAGAGCACAATGGCGTCGTGCGATCCATGTAGCCGACCCCACTTAGTGGGATAAGACTTTGTTGTTGTTGTTGTTGTTATTGTTGTTGTAGTAGTATTATTATTAATTTTTTTGCCAACTAGTAGCATTATTATTAAGAGTAACAACATGGAACCAAAACAAACAACAGATTCCCCAGAAGCTTATCATCATTAATATTTAACGACTCATTGAGGGAACAATTGGGGGTTCCACTCCTCTCCTCTCGCACCCCTCCACATGCTCTTGCCAACCTTCCATTGAATAAAATACAAAACATTTTAAAAATAACAATAATAAATAGATAATCAGCAGTGAAAGCTATATATAGTTCATCAAATATATGTCATCTTGAGGAGGGTTTGACTTTCCATAATCCAATGATACAAGTTAATTACCTATAACCATCCGTAAAGGATTCAATAAATTTATTTTCCTCAAAACATTCTTCACTACACATGTTAATTAAAGGAAAGAAACTATGCATCATTAATAAGGTAATCATTTTATTAAGGATAAATTTGAAAAAAACTGTAATTTCAAAAACATTTATAAGAAGGGATCAACTTCAAGCAGAAATTCTTGCATGAACCTAAAGCTCCACATTATTTACAATCTGTCCAATTAAAAGACATCAAATCACATCATTTAGTACATTAAAGAGAATTAATTAAAAAAAGGTGAGAGTAATTTCATGAGGAGAAAACGGTGGAAATAATTTATTAGATGCAATGTCAGTTTGCAAGATTAAATAAGATGATTTGTTATACTGTAATTTGACAAACCAATACATCACTCTAGGTTAATGCGAGAATTTGTCCAACTTTATCAACCTTTAATAATATACACAAGGTAGGTATTGATGACTTAAACTCGAAACCGGAAGAGCAATCAATAATACAACTATAGGGTTTATAAATGTAAGATTTCAATAAATTTTACTTATCAAAATTTATAAACTTCTCTAAAATATTCTTATCAACCGCACATATCAAACGAATTTTTATCAAAAGTAATTATTTAACATTTTTAAATTATTTATTTAACTCCTACGATTGGAAAGAGTAACAAAAAAGAGTAACATCTAGTGATTGACATAGAGAGCAATATTATTATAATTAATTATACCGAGGAAAGGAAGTTCAATGCCACGATTTTCGAGCTCTTTGTACTCTTGGGTGAGAGCACAAGGATAGCAAAAACAATGAAGAAAGTGATCGGAAAATGGCTCTTCCGGCAGCGAAAACAGTCGTCGGAGTTTGGTTCTGTAGATCGAACCCATCAGCCATGACATCATAGTAACTCTCAGACAACAATACATCCAGCACGCCCCACAATTTGCTGCCCCAACAACAATATTTTTCATTATCAATATCAATTAACGTTCATGTACAATATAAAATGTCCAAATTTATGGGGTCTCAAGAGATATGCCTCCTTCTAATACCTTTTGTAATATCTCAACCTTTTAAATGTGTTTTACTATTAAATTCTGTGTAAAAAGCAAATCCTAGCCGCACAATTTTATAGTACTTGTTTTTGAAAAATTATAAAAAAATTTGAAATTGTACCATGTTATGCTCATAAGATGTCGAAATATCACTTATATTTTATAGAATTTAATGATAAAAATGATATTTAAAAGGTAAAAAGCATTTCAAATGGCAGACCCAAACCCAAATTTATTACCAACCTATTGTGATGAGATGAAAGACAGAAAATAAATTTTCTCATGAAAAATAAGTATCAAAGGACTTACGTGTATCTCCTGCATCAACTATCTCGGCAATGTCACCAAAATGGCAGCATGGATAAATGGCTGGGTACATCCCTACACACACACAAACATTATATTAAATATTTAATTCTATTCAAACATTTAATATTCAAGTTTTTTTAAGAAAATTATATATAAATAGTATGTAGATCAGAATTTACATTGACATGGATCCTTCAAGACATCGTAGAAGCCAGTGGTCCATTCTCCTCTGGTAGCCATATTTCAGAGAATGTGTGTGGGGTATTACACACACGCACGCACACACTTATATATATGCTTCAAATTTGGCCCATTTTTTGGTTATATTATTAACATTATTGATTAAATTGAAAAGGTCAAGTTATTTGGCTCCTTGGTCGTCTCAAAATGCAAATCGGTCAAATGAAAGTCTCTAGAGCCTTCATTTGTTTTTTATTATATATTTTGATTTATCTTATATAAACGCTTTTGTTATAAAATATTATCTAGTAAATGTCCATAATCTCCCTCTCTTAGGATTATCTTCCTATAACCTCCTAATGAATAGCTTGTAGGAGTTTCTTCTTATCATTATTTCCATTATATCCATCTTTATACCTTTGTAACCATAATTATAGGCTTGAATGTGTTGATGCCTATAAATAGAGGCCAAGCACAAAGCATTTGTACCAAGAATTACAAGTGAATGAGAAATGCTCATTTCCTCCCTCTTCTATTTTCTCTGTCTCATTATCCCATTTTCTCTCAATCTTTTTTCTTTTCTCTTATTTTTATAACAGTTTTCTTTTTTTTTTATTACTAGATATTCCAAAGATGTACTAATTCATATCCATGCTTTTTGATCAAAACTCATCTCCTTTAGAGGTTTTCAATAAGGTGATATTTGAATATCAATTCTTTCATTTTCTAATATAACCGATCCATTGCTAGAACAAATATCCTTGAGAAACTTTTATATATTTATTGTATAATATATTAATATATGGCAATGAGCAAAACCTCTACATTACCTTAAAGTTGTTTTTGCTATGTTGTATTTGATAGCTTGACCAACTTTTTATTTCTCAAATGTTTTCTTAGCAAAAATTATTTTCAACATTTTATATATACTTATTGGTTTATACAACAAGTCAAGCTGTTCTCACAAAAAAGATGTTTTATTTTGCGTCAAGAATATAATTATTATTATTATTATAAATAAAATATGATAGCCGTTTAAATATATTAAAAATAGTTCCATTTTTTTTTATAAAAAGACAAAATGACATTACTAATTATGGAATTACAAAAGTTTGATAGAGTCTATAAACGGAAATTTTAAAACATGATACTGATCACTTGGTAATATCATTATAGAGATTTAAGAAAAGGGCTTTAAGAGCAACGTGATGTCCTTGGCTATGATGTGTTGTGTGGATGGGCCCCAATTGGAGAAATCCACGAATCATTTGCCTACGTTCCAAATGCACAAAAATGAATACCTAAACCGCCCTGATTGAGAGGGAGGAAGTTGATTCCTGTTGGATAAATGCATTCTCTTAGATGTGTCATGAAGGCCCTAGAAAAAATTTAAACAACGATTGTCATATTAAAAATGGTTAGAGCTTTAATGAAAAGTTGTTCAAAAATAAATTACTTTTATCCTAGGGAAATGGAATTCATATTTTTCATTCCACTACATAGCGGTCTCAAAATGCAAATTGATATGGGGAGAGAAATCGTACTACCATTCAGTAAAACAAAAGGTCAATTAAACTTTGATACTATGATAAAAACCAAAAATTTTACATTGCTTGAATGGCTAATTAATTTGTTGTCGAATTGAATATAAGCTTTTGAAGGTGATTCATTAATTTTATCATTTTTTTATCCTCTTGAAAGAAAAGTTGAATTGTTACGTTGTCGAGTCAATTTGATAAAACAACATTTTTTAAAAAATGTAAATGTTAATATCAGCTCTGGCCTCATAAAATGTGGTTAGTAATATAAATATTCTTATTCTTAGACGATTTTGTTTAAATTTAAAATATATAAGTTGTATCATTCATACATCATGAACAACCTTGTCCATTTTAGATTTCGTGTAAAGTATGCAATGCTTGAGATTATTAAGATATATAATCATTGTCTAAGAATTTATTTTAAAACTGAAAAAAAAAAAAAGGATAAAGACGTGCGAATCAACTCATTTACTCAGTAAAGTGAGAATTATTTGACAACCATTGAATGAATTTTTGTTTACACTCCTTTTTTCTACAATGCATTTGTACAAGGTGACCTTAACAACAACATCAATAATAAAACCTTATCTCACTAGGTGGGATCAGCTACATGGATCACACGACGCTGTTATGTTACAAGGTAATCTTAACAATTCATAAAAATAATTTCATCATAATCTTGCAACACTAAAAGGAGGAAAATATTTTAAAAATATACTAAAATATCATATTCACAAATTTAGTTAGATTTGAACCCAATTTTTGACTCAATCTGTCAATCTGTCAAATTAACTTCGAGTCCCATACGATAACACTGACACCAATGTAAGCAATTAATTCGTAAACAATTTATTAAAAAAAAACTATAATTTATAATAATTTAGCCTCACGGGGGAGAAATAGAATCTAACATGATTTAAAAAATAAATAAAAAACTATGAAAAACACAAACAACATTCAACAAGAAAACAAGATAATTTCTGAGGGAGGAAAACAGAAAACTAATCACATCAAGTAACAATAACTACTACACAACATTAAAGTTTAAACAGAACACGCCACTTCTCTTAAAATGGAAAAAGCACCAAATAGTACAATATGCGAAGAATAGATTATATCATCTCTATAGAACAAGTCTTCAGCCTCAGTGCGTGTCAAAGATTCCTGTCTAACTAACTAGACATCATTACATGATCAATTGCCTGGAGTGCTTGGTTGGAAAAATACCGAACATCGACGTCGGGATCCTCACTAAGCTCAACCAGACATGGGCGAATAGTATTTTCCACCACCTGAACGGCCATGATAATTATATTGAGAGATGAATGTAAGGCAAAAGACTGATTCAAAAATTGTGAAATGGGGAAAGGTTTGATATACTTACAGACTGATCAACAATGGGGAAGATTGATTCTAACACCTTTGCGACATTAAACTTGATGTTCGGTACTCTACATGAAGCAATCAAGCAACAATTAGAAACTCAACAAATTTAGAAACCAAATTGAACCTTGCACTACACACAAAAAAGAATATTGAAATACCTGTCTTTCGATGCAGCAATAACGACAGGCAACAATTTCGAACAAGTGATGTCAGCACCCATTACTGGAGCAAGTAGAGAGATAGCTTGAAGAATGGTCATCCGATACAAGTAGTGCGGATTGTTTATCATCTCCAAAACCTGTTAATAAATGTCCATACAGAAATTTCATAACCAAGTAGTTAACAAGTAACAAATTCCAAAACTAGATATCTCAACACCAAGTATCTGAGCATTATAAAAGTGCCAGAGGACTAAATAAATTAATAATGTTACATACAGTGAGAAGATGATGACCGAATCTGTGGAATTATATGCTGCATAGCCCACTCAGGACCGAATTCTTCCGCAAGCCGCTTCAAGTTGTTAGCAGCTGCTTCATGAATTGAATGAACCTGCAATAACACATTTTAAGTTTAACAATATTGGATATACTATCATCATAAAACTTTCTGGAAGCCAAATATTTAATTTGCAATTATGGCACACATTACAGAAGTAGAATGGGTGAGTACTGATACTTTACAGTCGTTCACTATTTAATGCTGTGGTTGTTGATTTACCTTTTCTTCCTTTTTTGAAACATCTTTTCCCAAAACTTCTAGGATTATTTTGAATCAAAAAGACTTTTAGGGTAAAATTGCTCAGCTCCTAGGCAAAAACTTGTGAGACAAATTTGCACCTAAATATAACTGTGGTTTGAACCAAAAAGACCTGTGGTTTGAAACAATTGATGAAGTTAGAGAAGAAATGCAAGAAGATGAAGGATATGTGGAGCTTTCGGATTCGGGTCAGTAGTATCCATGACGTGAGCTCTATATATTATAATTCCTTTTTATTTATAAGTTAAATATGAATATTCTAGCATGGAATTGCAGAGGCGCTGCCTCGAAAATTTTTCCTAGTCGTGTTAGAGATGTTATGAGAGGAAACAATGTTAGTATCCTCATTTTATGTGAAACTCGGGTCAGTGGTCAAAGAGCTAATAGAATTATTGATAAGCTGGGATTTAGTTCATGGATAAGATTGGAGGCAACAGGATATGCAGGAGGTATCTGGCTCTTATGGAATGCTAATGATTTTTGTATCAATTATATCTCCTCCTCCACCCAAGCTTTGCATGTTCAGGTGATTCCTAAACACAACTCAGAAATCTTTTGTTTATCTTGCATTTATGCGGAACCAGATGTCAACCTGAGAACTAATCTGTGGCAAGAGATTTCTGCAATGAGCAAATCAATAAGTGAGCCGTGGATACTCATGAGGGATTTTAATGCTTACTTGTCTTGTGATGATAAGAAAGGTGGTTCTACTCCGAATGTGAAATCTATGAAGCAATTTGGGGAGTGTGTTTTTCAGTCTTATTTGGTAGAAGCAGAGGTGGTGGGGGACCACTTTACATGGGACAGAGATTCACTCAAAGAAAGAATTGATTGGGCCTTTATGAATAATGAGTGGAACAGGAAATACCCCCTATCAAAGGTTCATCATCTCAATAAATATGGTTTCGATCATCGGCCGATCCTTTTAAAGAGTCAACCTAGTTTGAATCATCAACGAAGAAATCAACCCTTTCGGTGTCAAGCTACGTGGTTCCTTGAGGAAGGCTTTGATGAGGTGGTTAGAAAAAGCTGGGGGCAAAATGCATGGAATGATAAGATCAGAGTCTTCACTAAAAAAGCAGTGGAATGGAATAAAAGGAGAGTAGGCAATATATATAGCAGGAAGCAGCATATCATGACAAGAATTGAGGGAGTGAAGAAAGCAAGGGGTAGGAGAGATAGCCATCACCTGATTCAAACTGAACGAGAATTGTGGAAAGAATACAACAAGGTCCTAGCGCAAGAGGAGCTCATGTGGTATCAAAAATCACGATGTGATTGGTTGAAATGGGGAGACAGGAATAGCAAATTTTTTCACTCGGCTGCAACTTTCAGGAGGAGGAGGAATAGGATAGAGGGCCTTAAGAATGCAGAGGGCCAGTGGGTTTTTGACCAAGACGATCTTAAGATGTTAGCATTGAACTACTATAAAGAGCTTTTTAGTAGTGACAATATATCGCTCCATCACCTCACAACAACTAATCAGTTCCCCTCATTAAGTGAAGAAGAGATAGATAAGCTTCGTGCTGGTGTGACTGGAGAAGAGATAAAAAGAGCTACTTTTGATCTTGGAGCTTTTAAAGCCCCGGGCCCTAATGGTATCCAAGCAGTCTTGTATCAGGAGTATTGGGAAGTGGTGGGTGCTTTTATCATCAAATTGGTGTTAGAGTTTTTTCAAAATCCTCACCTAGTCAAGGATATCAATAGCACGAATATAGTCCTTATTCCGAAGATTGAGTATCCCGAAACTATAAGAGATTTTCACTCCATTTCTTTGTGTAATGTGAGTTATAAGATTATTACCAAGATCATAAGCACACGATTGAGGGACATCATGGGAAGAGTAGTAGGCCGACACCAGTGTAGCTTTATATCAGGTAGACAGAGCAGCGATAACATTATCATTGCTCAGGAAGTCATCCACTCTATGAAAAGCAAAACGGGAAGTATGGGTTGGATGGTTGTTAAGGTGGATCTTGAGAAAGCATATGATCGACTTGAATGGGGATTTATTCATGAAACACGAAGGCTTGCTGGGATTGAAGACCAGTTATGTCAGGCTATTATGGCATGTATTTCTACCTCTTCCCTGCAGGTTCTTTGGAATGGAGATGCGTCTGACTCCTTTTTCCCATCAAGAGGAATTAGGCAAGGTGATCCTATATCCCCGTACATCTTCACCCTATGCATGGAGCGGCTTAGTCATACCATTCAGGATGCGATAGATGAAGGGAAGTGGAGACCAATCCAGTTAAATTAATCAAGCCCTAAGCTGTCACACCTCTTCTTCGCTGATGATCTTATCTTGCTAGGAGAAGCATCAGAGAGTCAAGTAAATGGAATGATGGATTGTATTCAATCTTTCTGTGATGCCTCGGGTCAGAAGATGAACAAAGGCAAAACAAAAGTCTATTTTTCAAAGAATGTCCACTTCTCTAGAGCTCTCAACTTGAGCAGGCAAATGGGAGTTAGACTTACCGGAGACTTAGGGAAGTACTTGGGGGTCCCCCTTCTTCACAAGAAAGCCTCTTATGTTACTTACGCTCCTATTGTAGAAAAAACCCAAAAAAAGCTAGCAGGATGGAAGAGAGGGTGTCTCAATATGGCAGGGAGGGCAACTTTGGTCAAGGTGGTCCTTTCTGCTTTACCATCCTATCACATGCAAACGACTCTACTGCCCAAAGGTCTTATTCAGGATCTTGAGAAACTTAGTAGAAAGTTCTTTTGGGGTGAAAATGAGGGAGAGAGGAAACTCCTTTTGTTGTCTTGGGACCTTATCACTAGAGACAAGAGAGAAGGAGGCCTGGGGATAAAGGACTTGAGAAAGCAGAATGAAGCTTTTATGATGAAGCTATGCTGGAATTTGATTAATAACCAAGAGTCATTATGGGTCCGTGTGTTGAGGGCCAAATATAACTGTGGAAGGGAGATCATGCCTAAAGTAAAAAAGAAGAAAAGTGCCTCTCTAACTTGGAATGACATATGCGCAGTATGGGATAAGTTCCATAAAGGCTTGGGTGTTAAAGTGGGAAACAGCAGAGATGCATCTTTCTGGTATGATAATTGGTCGGAAGTGGGCAGACCTTTGATTGAGCTTGTTCCAGGCCATGAAGAGTTTGCTGATAGAACTATGAAAATAACTGACTATATTACCCCATGGGGAGAATGGGACAGGGCTAAGCTAAACCACTGGTTTCAACCCTATATTGTTGATCGGATCTCATGTGCTCACCTACCCCGTGAGGAGAGAGGAGAGGATAAATACTATTGGAGACCATCTCCTGATGGTCAATTTTCTGTTAACTCTGCTTATAACTTCCTTTTTGCAGGTATTCACCGTTCAGGAGAACCACTTTGGAGGGCTATATGGAGATGGGCTGTACCAGAGAAAATTAAGACGTTTATGTGGATGTTTGCTCATGGGAGGACGCATACAGCTTTGCTTCGAAGCCGGAGAAGACTACAAGGGTCAGCCAGGTGCCCGTATGGGTGTGATCAATATGAGGAAGCCATGCACCTTA
This sequence comes from Mimosa bimucronata, assembly GCA_037074515.1. Taxonomy (NCBI): domain Eukaryota; kingdom Viridiplantae; phylum Streptophyta; class Magnoliopsida; order Fabales; family Fabaceae; genus Mimosa; species Mimosa bimucronata. The sequence continues at coordinate 26,922,482 of CM073445.1, read as the reverse complement.
TTAGAGACTGTACGGCTACAAGGGATAGATGGTCATCTGTAGTCTCTCCAACTCTGTGGGAGAAATTTACATCCCTTCAGGGCGTGGAGTGGCTCAGGTGGAATCTCAAACATGAAGTGGGTAGGGATTTCACCAAGAAGGTACCATGGTCTACTCTTTTTGGATACCTATGCTGGGACATTTGGGTGGATAGATGCAAGAGAATCTTCAATGAGGCAGGGGACACCGCAGAAAAGGATGCTCTTTATAGTCTGTTCCGAGCTTGCTGGGACCAAGAGATATCCTTGCTATGCCAGTTTTACAGCTTCAGTCATACCAGCTGAACATCAGGGCTCACCAGACGGGAGGGCTTTATTTCCTTGGAGACTGATGGATCAGTTTTAGTCTCGGGGACTAGTGGATGTGGTGGAGTTATGAGGGATGAGGATGATAGGTGGATTTGTGGTTTTATCTCCAAACTAACGAGGGTTCCCCCAGCGATTTCTAAGCTGATAACTATTATGCAAGGCCTTCACATATGTTGGAATAGGGGGTATAGGAAGATTGAAGTGTTCTCAGATTGTTACGAGATCATCTCCATGCTTATGAGGGGTTGCCACCACGGCCACCCCTTTAAAGATGTTTTTGATGATGCTAGACTCTTGATTGCTAGGGATTGGCAAGTTATTCTCAACCATGTACCCAGGGATAAGAATGCTCTTGCGGATCTCCTAGCTAAAATGGCACATAATTTGGTAGATAATTTCAGGATCCTTGATCAACCACCATTACCAACTTTGGGAGATGGTGGATGATAGATAGAAAGCTTATTTCCATGTTTTTAGCCTGTTAGTAGCTCTGTTTGCTTGTATTTTGTATTCTGATAGTTTTTCTTCTACTTGCTTGATGTAACCCATTTTTATGAGTTAATGTAATCCAGTTTCATATTCAAAATAAAAATCTGCACCTAAATCCTATTAAAAAAATAAGTATAGAAAACTTAATCAATGTGTGGCAAATATTTCACACCGCTCCCGAAAACCCCAATTTTGGGGGAGGAGAGAGGAATACAAATTTTATCTTGTTTGGGTGAGAAGCAGATGGGATGTAAAACAAATTGTACAGACAACTTTACCCCTCTTTTATTTAAGATTTTTTTATAACTTTTATTTAATAAAATAAAAAATTTAGGATGTTTGAAACTACTAAAAAAAATTTAGGAGGCTATGTACATTGAAAGTAGTTAATTTTGAATAATGTGCGTTACTGAAAGAGTATTTCATAACAGAATACTGGATGCATTAAAACTTGATTATTTTAGAATACTAAATGCAACTTAAAAAATACTTTAGAGTGTTGGATGTACTCAAAATGACTGAATTTTGGATACTTGATACTATTAGAAAAATACTTTATGATACCAGATGTAATAAAATTTAATATTAAGATGCTAAATATTGCTAAAAAAATTTCATGTTACTGAAAACATATTAATCCAAATAAATAAAAATAAAAATAATAATAAAAAAAGAAGGGTCCCCCGCCCCCTCTCTAAAAACTGCATTGTTTTGGGGGATTAACGTGTCATGCTCATAAATTCGATGAGCATGGAATGTGAACCTGGTTGATCGGTTATTTACTTATTTTGGACTTGAGATTGATCTTTGTTGGATAGAGTTTTAAGATTAAAGTCTTTTTAATAAGAGAACTTCCAACATTCAAACATCGTATTCTCCTCTTTATTAGTTAATCCGCTAACCATTTTAATCAGCAACTTCTTGTTTGGGTTAATCTAGTTTTAATTGATTGTAAGATACAAACTTATAAACCAACAAACATTTATTGTAATAACTTTGACCTTATAAGCATGAGATATCACATTTTTTTTTATACTAACACGAGACATCACATTTAAGTTTATGTGAATGTAAAATATGTCTTGAGCGTAGAGGTAAACTCAATTGCATATAACAGTACTCAAATATCACATATAGTAACATTATTATTATTAATTATTATTATTATTGTTATTATTATTATTATTATTAAAAAAAGGCACACTTGCAATTCTCGAAATGCTCTGGCCAAAAAAATTCCTCAAAACGCTAATAATGCTAATTACATTTGTAGTAATCTTTATGTATATTCCAAAGCTTTGAGTACCCTTTATAATTTGGTCCAAAAAAAGTACCCTTTATAATCTTTCATGACTCAATTAGAAAATAATTTTTCTTTAGAAAATAAATTCTACTTAGTCAATTGTATTGAGTCAATATATATATATATATATATGTGTGTGTGTGTGTGTGTGTATCTATATATCTATATAATTAAGAACATAAATATATATCAAAGTACAAGTCTCAAACAGTTGACTCCCTTACTAGGACCAAACGGAAGAACACAAAGACACATGAAACTGTGACTCTATGAAACCACTTAAAAACATAAATACGTACGCATATACATAATTTTCATTATTAGTAGTATTATTATTAATTCTTTTGCCAACTATTATTATTATTATTATTATTATTATTATTATTATTATTATTATTATTAGCAACATGGAACCAAAACAAACAACAGATTCCCCAGAAGCTTATCATCATCAATATTTAACGACTCATGGTGGGAACAATTGGGGGTTCCACTCCTTCACTCTTCCACTTCTCCACATTCCCTTGCCAACCTTCCATAAAATAGAATACAAAACATTTTAAAAATAACATATTTTTTAATAATAACAATAATAAATAGATAATCAGTAGTGAAAGATATATATAGTTCATCAAATATAAGTCATCTTGAGGAGGGTTTGACTTTCCATAATCCAATAATGCAAGTTAATTACCTATAACCATCCGTAAAGGATTCAATAAATTTATTTTGCTCAAAACACTCTTCACTACACAGGTTAATTAAAGGAAAAAAAAAACTATGCATCATTAATAAGGTAATCAATTTATTAAGGATGAATTTGAAAAAAAAAATGTAATTTCAAAAACATTTATAAGATGGGATCAACTTTAAGGAGAAATTCTTGCATGAACCTGAAGCTCCACATTATTTACAATCTGTCCAATTAAAAGAAATCAAATCACATCATTTAGTACATTAAAGAGAATTAATTAAAAAAAGGTGAGAGTAATTTCATGAGGAGAAAATAGTGGAAATAATTTATTAGATGCAATGTCAATTTGCAAGATTAAATAAGATGATTTGCTGTATTCTAATTTGGAAAACTATAAATGATACAACACTCTAGGTTAATGCGAGAATTTGTCCAACTTTATCAACCTTTTATAATATACGTAAGGTAGGCATTGATGACTTAAACTTGAGACCGGAAGCAATCAATAATACAACTATAGGGTTTATAAATGTAAGATTTCAATCAATTTACTTATCAAAATTTATAAACTTCTCTAAAATATTCTTATCAACCGCGCATATCAAACGAATTTTTATCAAAAGTAGTTATTTAACATTGTTAAATTATTTAACTCCTACGATTGGAAAGAGTAACAAAAAAGAATAACATCTAGTGATTGACATAGAGAGGAATATTATTATAATTAATTATACCGATGGAAGGATCAATGCCACGATTTTTAAGCTCTTTGTACTCTTGGGTGAGAGCACAAACATAGCAAGAACAATGAAGAAAGTGATCGGAAAATGGCTCTTCTGGCAGCGAAAACAGTCGTCGGAGTTTGGTTCTGTAGATCGAACCCATCAGCCATGACATCATAGTAACTCTCAGACAACAATACATCCAGCACGCCCCACAATTTGCTGCCCCAACAACAATATTTTTCATTATCAATATCAATTAACGTCCATGTACAATATAAAATGTCCAAATTTATGGGGTCTCAAGAGATATGCCTCCTTCTAATACCTTTTGTAATATCTCAACCTTTTAAATGTTTTTTACTATTAAATTCCGTGTAAAAAGCAAATCATAGCCGCAAAATTTTATAGCGTATGCTTTTGAAAAATTATAAAATTTTTTGAAATTGTACCATGTTATGCTCATAAGATGTCGAACTAACACTTATATTTTATAGAATTTAATGATAAAATGATATTTAGAAAGGTAAAAAGCATTTCAAATGGCATTATTGAAAGGCATGTTAGAGACCCAAACCCAAATTTATTACCAAACTATTGTGATGAGATGAAAGACAGAAAATAAATTTTCTCATGAAAAATAAATATCAAAGGATTTACGTGTAGCTCCTGCATCAACTATCTCTGCAATTTCACCAAAAACGCAGCATGGACAACATGCTGCCTGCAAACCTACACACACACACACACAAACATTATATTAAGAAATATTAATTCCATTCAAACATTTACTATTCATGTTTTTTTAAGGAAATTATATATGAATAGTATGAAGATCAGAATTTACATTGACATGGGTCCTTCCAGAAATCATACAAGCCATTGGTCCATTCTCCTTTGGCAGCCATATTTCAGAGAATGTGTGTGGTGTATTACTCACACGCACACACTCACTTATATATATATATATATATATATTTCAAATTTAGCCAATTTTTTCGTTGTATTATTAACATTATTGATTAAATTGAAAAGGTCAAGTTATTTGGCTCCTTGGTCGTCTCAAAATGCAAATTGGTCAAATGAAAGTCTCTAGAGCCTTCATTTGTTTTTTATTATACAGTATTTTGATTTATCTTATATCAACGCTTTTTTTTTTATTACTGGATATTCCAACGATGTACTAATTCATATGGATACTTTGTGATCAGAACACATCTCCTTTAGAGATTTTCAATAAGGTGATATTTGAATATCAGTTCTTCCATTTTCTAATCTAATCGGTCCATTGCTAGAACACAGGTATGCTTGAGAAACTTTTATATATTTATTGTATAATATATTAATATATGGCAATGAGCAAAACCTCTACATTACCTTAAAGTTGTTTTTGCTATGTTGTATTTGATAGCTTGACCAACTTTTTATGTCTCAAATGTTTTCTCAACAAAAATTATTTTCAACATTTTATACATACTTATTGGTTTATACAAGAAGTCAAACTGTTCTCACAGAAAAGATGTTTTATTTTGTGTCAAGAATATAATTATTATTATAAATAAAATATGATAGCCGTTTAAATATATTGAAAATGGTTCCTAAACAAGAGCTTCAATGAAAAGTTGTTCAAAAATAAATTACTTTTATCCTAGAGAAATGGAATTCATATTCTTCATTCCACTACATAGCGATCTCAAAATACAAATTGATCTGGGGATAGAAATAGTACTACCATTCAGTAAAACAAAAGGTCAATTAAACTTTGAGACTATGATAAAAACCAAAACTTTTACACTGCTTGAATGGCTAATTTGTTGTCGAATCGAATATAAGCTTTTGTAGGTGATTCATTAATTTTATTATTTTTTTTATCCTCTTGAAAGAAAAGTTGAATTGTTACGTTGTCGAGTCAATTTGATAAAACAACATTTTTTTTAAAAATGTAAATGGTAATATCAGCTCTGGCCTCATAAAATGTGGTTAGTAATATAAAGATTATAATTCTTAGACCATTTTATTTAAATTTAAAACATATAAGTTGTATCATTCATACATCATGAACAACCTTGTCCATTTTAGATTTCGTGTAAAGTATGCAATGCTTGAGATTATTAAAGATATAATCATTTTCTAAGAATTTAATTTAAAACTGAAAAAAAAATGGATAAAGACGTGCGAATCAACTCATTTACTCAGTAAAGTGAGAATTATTTGACAACCTTTGAATGAATTTTTGTTTGCACTCCTTTTTTCTACAATGCATTTGTACAAGGTGATCTTAACTATTCATAAAAATAATTTCATCTTAATCTTGCAACACTAAAAGGAGGAAAATATTTTAAAAATATACTAAAATATCATATTCACAAATTTAGTAAGATTTGAACCCTATTTTTGACTCAATCTGTCAATCTATCAAATTAGCTTCGAGTCCCATACAATTACACTGACATCAATGTGAGCATTTGATTCGTAAACAATTTATTAAAAAAAACTATAATTTATAATAATTTATCCTCAAGGAGAAGGAATAGAATCTAACATGATTTAAAAAATAAATAAAAAACTATGAAAAACACAAACAACATTCAACAAGAAAACAAGGTAATTTCAGTGGGAGGAAAAAAGAAAACTAATCACATCAAGTGACAATAACTACTACACAACATTAAACACAACACGCCATTTCTCTCAAAATGGAAAAAGCACCAAATAGTACAATATGCGAAGAATAGATTATATCATCTCTATAGAACAAGTCTTCAGCCTCATGCGTGTCAAAGATTCCTGTCTAACTAACTAGACATCATTACATGATCAATTGCCTGGAGTGCTTGGTTGGAAAAATACCGAACATCGACGTCGGGATCCTCACTAAGCTCAACCAGACATGGGCGAATAGTATTTTCCACCACCTGAACGGCCATGATAATTATATTGAGAGATGAATGTAAGGCAAAAGACTGATTCAAAAATTGTGAAATGGGGAAAGGTTTGATATACTTACAGACTGATCAACAATGGGGAAGATTGATTCTAACACCTTTGCGACATTAAACTTGATGTTCGGTACTCTACATGAAGCAATCAAGCAACAATTAGAAACTCAACAAATTTAGAAACCAAATTGAACCTTGCACTACACACAAAAAAGAATATTGAAATACCTGTCTTTCGATGCAGCAATAACGACAGGCAACAATTTCGAACAAGTGATGTCAGCACCCATTACTGGAGCAAGTAGAGAGATAGCTTGAAGAATGGTCATCCGATACAAGTAGTGCGGATTGTTTATCATCTCCAAAACCTGTGAATAAATGTCCATACAGAAATTTCATAACCAAGTAATAAACAAGTAACAAATTCCAAAACTAGATATTTCAACACCAAGTATCTGAGCATTATAAAAGTGCCAGACTACATAATAAATTAATAATGTTACAGAGGAGCTAGTACAGTGAGAAGATGATGATCGAACCTGTGGAATTATATGCTGCATAGCCCACTCAGGACCAAATTCTTCTGCAAGCCGCTTCAAGTTGTTAGCAGCCGCTTCACGAATTGAATGAACCTGCAAAAACACATTTTAAGTTTTAACAATATTGGATATACAATCATCATAAAACTTTCCAGAAGCCAAATGTTTAATTTGCAATTATGGCACATTACAGAAGTAGAATGGGTAAGTACTGATACTTTACAGTCGTTCACTATTTAATGCTGTGGCTGTTGATTTAGTCTTTCTTTATTTTTTGAAACGTTTTTTCCCAAAACTTTGTGTGGTTCTGAAAAAATGCTAAATTCCATGCAGTGCAAGGGGGTTGAGGCTAGTTTGTAAACATATTCCAATACATCAAGGAACTGCAGAAAATCTACTGAAGGGTATAGATATATAAAGTGATCCATTTACAATTACAAAAGATTCAAACTAGGAGAGATGATTGGTATGCAGACCTTATCCTGTAACCATTGCATGCAAAGAGCACCTAGCTTATCGTCAAAGAACCCCACACCCAATTGACTAGCCAATAAGGGTATATACTCTATTATCGCAAGGCGAACTCTCCAATGCCTATCTTCGGCTAGCTCAACAATGGCTGGTAACAAAGATTGAGATAACAAATCAATTCCAATAACCTGCAAGAATGGATTGATCAGCATGACTAGTAAGAAACTTCGATTTCTTTGTACGCATTTTCTTTTACATGTATGTAGCAGTCTAGAAGAGCATAGGGGTGAATATAAGGAAGGGGGGAGGGGGCAAAAGCATAAGGTCTGTTTTTTTTTTAAAAAAAAAAACGCAATGAAAAAAGAAAAAAAAATTCCATAACTAATCCAAACCTGATTCACTTGGTCAAGCTTGCTGATGATGTTCAAGCGCACATCAGGAAATTCATCCTTTAGAAGGGAGAGAAAAATAGGAAGAAGCTGCTCGATTGTAGCATCCTGCAACACAGAAATGATAGAATTGACAGTCATATTAAACAGGTGGCTATCTATGAATATTTGCAAAGATTTCTATGTGACACTTTTACCTTTCCCAACACTGGAGCCATTCCCATAATTACTGAAGCCAAAGCAGATCGAACATGCTGCGAAGAATCTGATGACAATTCCTGCAAAAATTGTTGGAAACAAAAGGCAAATACAGTTTAATACCAACAAAAAAAAGCGTCGCATATAAGAAGCACCACTGTACGCCAGTATGACAACTTCTCAGAAATATTCGCACCTTTACACAAGGGAGAATATGCTGAATAGCAAGTTCTGGATTTAAGATTTTGCAGAATTTGGTGACTTTTCCAGCAGCTGCAATACGCACTTCAGCCTCATTGTCCCGAAGCAGCCGAACATATGCAGGGACCAACTCCGTTCTGGACAAACAATAATGATAAAGTAAACTCTTAATTAGTATAAACAGATATATATACCACTAGAATTTTAGATTTAGGCCAGATATATAAAATTACGTTAATATTTTGGCATTAAAATCATACCCTAACCACTGAACACATCATATAGACAGAAAACAGTATTAAATGAAAGATTTCGGGGCACTGAGTTTACACAAAAACAAAAGTAATAGAATGAAAAGATATGCAACATGTATAATCTCCAGTCACGAAATAATACCGGGTGGGTTCAGGGCCTACAGCCTCACATAGCTCATACAATTGGTTAGCAACCATGTATCGTACACGCCAAGACTTATCCTGTGCAATATCAAATATCCTCACAATAAGAAACAACAAAAATAAATTTATAATGAAGATTTATCCGATACACAGTAACTTTTGCAATTTGCATGATTGTAATGCATATTAGAAAAGGAAAGGAACATTACTCAGTCCATAGCTTCACAATCTAATAATCGAAATAGCACACTTATGAATGATAGGGGGAGAGGGAATATCTATAATGTTATTAACAGTTTAAATATACCTGAGAGAAGTTGACAATAACAGGGAGTATATGTGCAACACAATCTTGAGGTTCCAGCAGCTTGCCAAGAGCAGCACAGCCCTCCACAGCCAACAATCTAACAGAGTCTTGATCTGAACCAATATGCAAAGTACATATTAAAGCAGCATGTATGGCTTAAAAACTAGGCAATGGGTTCCGCTACATATAAAACAGCCTTGTGGGCAAGATGAATGAGACTGTCAATAAAGAAGGCACAAAACATATGTATTCAATTACCATCCTGAGTAAGATCCTCAAAAATTTGCATGATGTCTGTCTTCAGATGAGGATATTCAACAGTTGCTGCAAATTTGCCAAGGTTTGATGCAGCAGACCTTCTAACCATAGGCATGTCATCTTGACACAATTGACTGTACATTGACCTCAACTCAGTCTTTGATGTATCTGGCGCACTTGAGTATGCTATGTGAAATAGTCCACATGCAGAGACTCGGGCAGTAAACCATTCACCTGCTGCCAATCTCTGGAACAGAAAGCATAGCATATATAGGGCATCCACAAACATAATGCAATGGTAACTTAACAGGATATAAACCACACAGCATAGATAAATAACATGAACACAGAAAAAAGGTGATAAAATAATCACACAAGATGTTACTATTGCTGCCAACTTGAATGTATGACATAAAATAGCCTCCAGGACCCGTGCACTAGTCCAGTTAACTTAAAACCATTAGCCAATCTCTACTGAGTATTTAATATAATATAAAAAAAGTCAAATTACAGGTAAAGAAGCGATATAAAAATTGAAACCGCCAATAGAACCAGAAGCAGAATAAGAACAGTGGATAAAAAGCAGCAGCAACAACAGAGCCTTATCCTACTAGGTAGGGTTGGCTACACGGATCACACGACACCATTGTGCTATATCAAAAACTATATTTATTGGATAAATTATTAATCAAAATATCCCGTTCAATAACTTTGTTAAGTGTTCTCTTTGGTCTCCTTCTCCCTCTTTTTAAAAGACTCCATACTACTTGATCAACCATCTTCACTGGTACATCTAATAGCCTTCTTTGAACATGTTCAAATCACCTAAAACAATTTTCTACTATTTTCTCCTCAATAGATGCTACACCGACTATTTTTCATAAGATCATTGTGAATCTTATCTTTTCTTGTTAAGCAAGCCATAAAACAGCGAGCGAAGAGCAAATTTCATGTCACAACTCACAACATTCAGGATGGAATCACACGAAAGATAATGACAAAATATCTATTTATCTGAAGAATAGTGCTATCTAACCTTCACCAATGGAATAAATGAATCAACCAAATCACTCTCCTTCATTTGCGATCCAATTCTGCAAAGAGACTCCACTGCTTTGTCTCTCACACAAGTTTCCTCAACAGTGCAAAGTGTCTCCAGAGGTGGGAGTAACACATTGGCATGTTCCACACCCCCAACATAAGGAATAAATACTCCCAACTCTTCAGCCATTGCAAGAAGCACCTCATCATCATCATCATTGTTCTCACTTAGAAACGGAATTAATTCCTTACGAGTTCGCTCCTCCCCAAGAGCACGTGCAATTGTTGATAGTTTGCGAATTGAATTCAGACGTAGCTGGATGTCATCATTTTTCAGCTCGTCAATGAGCACCGCAATTGGATATAGTGGTTCATCAACATTAGACATTTTGTTGCCAAGATTTCTGAGAGAATTACGAAATAAGTCAAGTTGCAAGAAGTGACGTATTTCAAATATAACTATAGCTTCAGATAATAATGATTAAAAAATAATACAGACTCCATGAAGCATTAGATTAACAGGTAAAAATCAATGAATGAGCACACTTGTATTTCGAACTTTTTTTTTCCTCTTTTTTGTTCAGACATATTCCTCAAACTTAAAAGATCCAGAAATTACATTCAGCCATGTAGTCCGAAAAAGAAAACAAAACCCTAGTGATCAAATCAAGAAACTTGAAGGCTGTCATAAAAAATAAGGAGATAAATGAAAAGTCTCATCAACTTAAAGTGTTGTACTTCCTCTAGATTATTAAGAAAGTGGCAAGAATTAAACAATCGAAACTTCAAACCAAAATGTGAGCAACTCAAGAAACCCATCGAATGGAACTTTCTCTCGAATTCGAGGAAAATAAGAAAAACCCGTTCATTAAAATCGAAACTTGCAAGCTTCTAGCTATTCTCACATCTTTCCAGGAACTAAAGAGAGGGCGTGATCCAACGTTGTTCAATCTTGAAGATCCCTCATTTATGAGCCAAAGAATGCAAGAATGCAATTACAAGAACAATAAAGAAACTGAAAAATATCAAAGATTTTTACCAACTTTAATTTATATGCCCTCCCGCAGGATGCCTCAGATTCCAGAAGCCGGAAGAAGACTCGGATGTCGGAAAAAGAGGGAGGAGACAAACAAGAAATGAAGTATGAATAGATTTTTCTTACAGATTTCCTTTTTCTTTTTCTATTAATATTTCATTGGATTCATACAGTAATACTTTAAGGCCCAATTCATTTGGATTAAACTTTTTTTGTTTTTCACGATAGGGCTTTCTTTTAGCGTTCTGTTTTGTAAGTGTGTGGCCCTTCAATTTTTTTTGTTGTTGCTTTTTTAAGGTAAATTTTGAAATTTTACCTATACAATATTGCTGAGCATCCTCCTTTTCTTTATGATCATTTTCTCCTTACCTTTCCTAATCCTAACAATTCATAAAATCTAATGGCTGAAAAATGAGAATGAAAAAGGAATAAATAATTGAGAGATAGTTTAGCCGATGATCTAGGAGGTGAGAGAGAAAATATAAGAAATTTGTGTTACCATATTTTATATTTTTTCAGCTATTAGATTTTATGAATGATTAGGATTAAGGAAGAGGAGGGGAAAAGGATCATAAAGAAAAGGAGGGGTTCCTTGCCGCTAACGGATGGGCAAGGAACTCATCTAATCCTATTTATAAGGCATTTTCAACATGTTTCACATAGATAAAAGAAAACCTTAAGCCCCATTAATTATACCTTAAAATTTGACAATTTTCTAACTAGATCTCTATTTAATATCCACTAGGCTACGTGAAAATAAAATCAACACATTAAATGGAGGAAACAACTGTAAATTCACATGAAAAATTTAATGAGGTACCTTATAAATAAAGACCAAATGAAGTCTTCTCTCTATACTCTATAAATAGGACCAAATGAGTATATGTTTTGAATGATACAACTTTACCAACAAGAATTTTAAAAACAAAGCAAAACAATTTTGTTCCGTTTTCTTCGTTAAGGAAAAGATAAAATAAACCGCCATTAGAGAGAAAACAAATGGCGTTAGTTATTTTGTTTCATTTTTAAATATTTATTGGTGAAATTAAATCATTTAAAACATACTCCCTCCATCCCATAATATAAGATCCATTTTTTTGAATGACCTTATCCCAAAATATAAGGTCATATTTGACTTTGTTTGAGTAATAAATGCGTTTTCTCCCATATGACCGTGCATTAATTTTCCCACACATTCTTTTTCATCTTCTTTTCATAATTACCATCTCTCTTACTCATTCATAAATAAGGACACTTTTGAAAAAAAATGGTATATTTCCTACACATTTATTGTTTTTAACTAACTTTAACTAATTTTTTAGAAACACACAATTCAATTAAAAAGACCTAATATATATATATTGGCACGGAGGGAGTATTTATTTCCAATGATCCTAACACTAACACAACACTTCATTAATGAAATCATTAATTTTGTCCCTTTATCAACGTTAACTTTTATAACTTTGCTCTATAAGTATGGCTAACATTTGTATATGAGGTAATGGTCATAACAAAATAAAATTAAATCATTTAATTACAATAAAAAAAACGGATAAATACCAAATCAAAATTGAATAAAATTATTAATAAATGAGTTTCCCAAGCAAATATTCCAGAATGAAACGATGTCGTATAGAGCCACAGTTGTCTCTTTTTTCTTTTTTCTTTTTTATAATAAATAAATCCTCGCATTTTTGTTTTTGTTTTTTTTCTTGTTGGCGCTAGATAAAGGTCAGATTCGCAGATTTTTCCCGCCCATTTTCTTGCGTTCCAAACCATGCCTCCAAAGTCCGATAACTCTGAGGGTAAAAGCATCACCTGAACTAGTGTTGATTTTTCTTCCTTGCTTGTTTTCGCTTACTTGAATCGATTTTGTTAAACTAACCCTGCTTCTTGCATCTGTTTTCCATTTTTTTTTTTTTTTTTGCCGATGCTTCTTTCCATTTTCAATTTGACGGTTATTCATTCGTTAATCTAACATTTTTGCCTCCCCGATTTCCTTTTTCTGTGACTTTTGCAGCGATCGTGTTGAATTTCGTGAATGAGGTAAGCACTTGTATATGTTCAATAATCGTTTGTGTGGGCTTTATTAGGAATCAGTCGTTGAATCAAGGGTTGTGTTTGTAAATTTCTCCTGATTTTTCTCTATTTTAGCTTATATTTTGATTGGAAGCTGTGAAAATTAGTCAGTTACTTGTTTTGATTATCATCCTCATGCTATATAGCTGACGGTAATTTGTTGAATATAATGGTGGATCTGTGAGAGTTTAATCGAAGTGCATTTTTGGTCTTTTTTTTCTTAGCAAAATCGGCCATTAAACACTCAGAATGTGGCCGATGCTTTGCAAAAGTTCAATCTCAAGAAGACAGTCGTACAGAAAGCACTGGATAATCTTGCTGATGGTGGTCGAATTTCATTCAAGGAGTATGGTAAGCAGAAGATATACCTTTCACGGCAAGATCAATTCAATATTCCAAACAATGAAGAGCTTACTAAGATGAAGGAACAAAATGCCGACCTGCAAAAACAGCTAGACGAACAGAAAAAAGCTATTAGTGAGGTTGAAGGAGGTATACTTTAGTAAAACTATTCGTGTTTTCGTAATCATTGCCCAAAATTTTACAATCAGCTTTGGCCGTACGATTTATGGACTTAGTTTTGCTGCAGAAATTAAGGCATTGCAATCAAATTTAACACTGGAACAAATCCGTGAAAAAGAAGCAAAACTGAGTAGTGAGGTAGCTAACATGTTTATTTCTGGACACTTTATTTGAATGAAAGGGGCTTGATGGGATCGCAGTTAAGACAAAGTTATGATGCGTCTTTGGTAATACAGGTTGAAGAAATGGAGAAAAAACTGACTAAGTTGCGTGGAGGTGTAACTCTTGTGAATCCAGAAGAACGCAAGGCAGTTGAGGACATATTCTCGGATAAATTGAGTCAGTGGAGAAAGCGTAAGAGAATGTTCAAGGAATTATGGGACACCCTGACTGAGAACTCACCTAAGGATCCTAAAGAATTCAAGGTCCTTTCCTTTTTACCTGTTCTCACGATCTAGAAATGATTTTTCATATTTTTCTTTTGTTACTGATAGTTGCTTGAACTTTCCAGGAAGAGCTTGGAATAGAATATGATGAAGATGCAGGTGTAAATTTGCAGTCATATAGTGAGCTGTTGCAACGTGGTAAGAAGCGGCCAAGGGGGCAGTAATATATACGCATCAGAACTCTATACTTTCTTGGTGTATTGTCTCATAGAACATGATTTATATTACACCTAGCCTGTATTAAGTTTAATCCATATGAAGTTTTAGGTTTATTTGCTGTCAATTTCAAGCGTAGCTCACTGGAGCATTGTCTCATCAAATATGCAAAATGATTGTTTATATTTCTCTTCAGACCCCTACTTTAGTCTCATGTATAGCATACTATCAGGAGACTGTAGGTGATAGAGCATGATGACACGTAATTTTCAAACTCTAAACTTACTGATTAATGAGAACTTTGTACCAGGAAATAGTTTACTGTTGAGCATTGTCATAATATCCTTATACCTGACAGGAATTCCATGTGTCCTTAATTTCCTCAATCTTTAGCTTTGCTAATATTCTGAATTTGATTGTTGATTCTAAGATGTGGAAAAAGACTATTAGACGTTGATGGAATCTAAATGTGAACTAACTTCATATAACCATTACCCTTTAAAAACGAATTTTCCTTCCCAGAAATTTCTTGTACGGTATGGCAATTAGTAACTGAAATCTTGTCCTTGCCTGGAGAAAGTAACTCTTCACACAATCATGGAGATGGCTCTATTAAAATGCATGATAAATATGCAGTTATTACTCCAACTATGTAAACAATTTCATAAACTAGCTACATTCAAATCAATTTTGCATTCTTGGGAGAATGGATGATAAAAAATAAAAAAATTACAACAGATGATAAAAATAATTAACAGACCAAACAATCAACACATAGCCTAAGCTATTAACAAAACTTGAGAAGATTTCTAAGTAGAGCAGATCAATGAAAGATAACCAGACTGAGTTAATCATGGGAGTACATGTAAATATGTTAGGGATATTTACATGTATCTATAATTAACTTACTCTGTTTCCTTTAGATGATTTACTGAAAATATTTTCACCACATTCTGTCCCACACGCAAATTAACACACAACAAGCACTCATCCTCACTCAAAAGCCCAATACTCGTCTAGTCCTCACTGAAAATGGCTTCTTCAACTTCTCAAAGTTCAAAGACAGTGGGCTCTTCTTCTTGAATCCTTCGTCTGCCTTCAAAATTGGATCCTTAGAGTCAAAACCAGCCATTTTACCATCGTGACTCTCGGAAGATATCTTCTTGAAAGATTGTTTTCCCTCATGTTCATGATCTGCTTCATTCTCACTCTCATCAAAAACTGGTTCCTCCTTAAGAGGACGATCATCTACTTTTGCAACCACTGACACTGCAGCCTCTTTCACAGCTTCCTCACTGTCACTCTTGTTAAACTCTTCACCCTGATCTTCTTCAATAAATTTCCTATCTTCTACCTCAGGCATAATCTCCCCAGAGTTACTATGACGGTCATCAAGAGTGTTGTGATCATTCGGGGTAAGTACAATTTCCTCGTCTATTACCACTTGAGACATAATTTCCCCGGAGTTACCACTACCACATGGAGGAGTGTTGCCATCATTAGGAGGAGGATCATGTGATTCAGATCGCGAGAGTTCAACAGCTGCTCTAGCAGCAGCTGCTGCATATGCTGCTGACTCGAAAGCAGCTTGTGCAGCATCTGCTACATCCTTGTACTTTTTCTTTGTCTCTAGAGAATCAGAAAACTGATAATCTTTCCTCCCTCCATTACTTGAAATATGGATATTTTCTTTTTCCCCTCCATCAGGCCCTGGATGGCTTTCATTCTTCACATCCAAGGGTCCCTGCATTGGTTTTATTATGCACTTATAAGTTATTTGAACAAGAAAATTCCACTGGTTTGAGAACTTAGAAGCTTTATAGTGTATAGTTTATACCTCAACTGTATCAGAAGAGACTGGGTCAAGCTGCAGAACAATATTATTCTCTGAAGCAATTTCTTTGAGTGCCTTCATTCTGCTTTCCAGGCTTGGCTTCCTCGTTGACAGCTTCTGTATTATCTATAAGCATCTCCAATAAAGATAAATACTTGCAAGTGCAGGATTTATACCATCTAATTTCTTTTAAAAAAACTTAACCACACAAGAGTTCTCTGCTGTTTAAGTAGCTTGCTTATAATTCCCAACTCCTAACAAATTTTATGATGATGAAAATTATAATTGATTGTTAATGAAACAAACTCTAATTTAGGCACAAGAATAATACCTGAGGAGGAACTCCACAGTTGTTGCGCAACTCAGTGGCACGAGCACCAAACTCTTTACCAAAGCGAGTGGTCAAGACTGCACGAATCTCTTGAAGCTCTGGAAAATCTCCACACCTTGAAGACGCATATAGCAAACTAGATGCTGCCTCCTTCAGTTCCTCTGGGCATTCTCTGTATATAAACACCAAATGAACTCAGAAAACAAACTCAAAATTTCTCAGTGAACTCACAAAATGAACTAAAATCAACTAACCTTTCTTCCTCAATAAGATGAACCCTTTCGACCAAGAGGTTCAAGTACCTTTCAAGCTTATCATACACATCCAACAAGTTCTGCTCCTTCACCACTTGCTCAGCCTGTTAAACACCCCATTTTTATTTATATCAGTATCATTTATTTATATGTTATACTTAAAGCAGTTTATTTAGATTTCTTAATCTCTCCAAATTAGTCAACTACGCCTTATATTTAGGATATGAGGTAGTATATCAGTATGGTTTGTTCATAGGATTTGAGAGAGTTTTAAGGATCTTACGCGAAGCAAAGCACGTTCATGGTAACCAAGTTGTAGAAGCTGGAGAACATCAGTACAGGATTGTTTGAAACGAGCTTTACGCTGGTGCTTGAGGACAGCGAGGCGAGAAATGGCGAGATCAACAAGTGGCTTGAATTTTGAGGCCTTGAAGGCTCTTCTTCCAAACAGAACATCACGCTTCTTTCCCATATAAACACTTCCCTGCTCTGTTTTTAGATGCCCCTCCCTCCTCTTGCCTCTCTCTCTCTATATGATTTTGTCCAGAAGCTAGAGAGAATGAAAATGGTATATATATGAGAAGTTTCAATAATGTATGGAAACATCAATAACTTGGAATTAAAAAGGGTTTTCTTAGGAGAGAAGAATATGAAGAGGATGATGGATGGAAACTGAGTTATTGAAACGCGTAAAGTTGAAAGAGTTTGAGGCGCTGGACCAGATCTTCTTTGTTCACACTTATTCCAGGAAGTTGCATGGAAATTTTTAGCACTCGTTATGTCCCGCTAACTATTTTCTCAATATGCAGAATTGTTGATTTTCTTTCTATTTTTTTTTAAACGCGTTAATATTTAGTTTTGCATTAAGCTAAGTACCTCCCATGGCACTATTCTAATAGGTTGATATTTTAGGATTAAAGATAAAATGTTGTATTCAATAGCAAGATCCCCAAGATGATACTCCCTCTAGTTTGCGTTCGTTTGACTTTTTTTTTTTTTTTTTTTTTTTTTATAGAATTGATTTTGGTGTTAAATATAGGGATTAAATCAAAATTTGTCATTTTTTTTTTTCAAATTGCATAGAAGAGAGTGAGAGAGAAGATTAAGGAAGATTATTAGGTGTTTTTAAAAAAATATGTCACATTAACTAAATTAGATGATATCTTTGAATATTTTTAAATCATATGATATCTTTAATTTGATTAAATAAGATATATAAGTCCTATATATATATATCTATTAGAGGCTTATTCATTCTAAATGGGAGTGGACCCATCCGAACATGGTGGGTAACGCCATTGGGGAAACTTGCTCTTGACATATATGTTTGAACACTTGAAAATTGATGATGGAACAAAAAGGAAAAATGAAAGACATTATCTTGCGGCTAAAGTAGAAAAGGGTGACCACATCTACTATTATGGGGTAATCTGATTCTTTCAATGTTCTACTTTTCTTCCTTACCAACCTTAAAGCTTTAATGTGTACATTATATACCTACTAGCTAACTATTCTTCAAATTCTAGAGATAAACTAGATTTTTCTCCCCCGTACGATGCACGGAAGTTAAAATTAAAAATGAAATAAACTAAAGAACATAATTTTTTTGAGTAACTATTTTATGATTAAAAATGTTACTTGAAAATAACAAAAGTTGATTACATATGGATATAAATAATATGCAATAATGATTTAAATCAGAAATAAATATGATTCAACAACTAATCGAGCATGGATTACATTGTAAAAGGAAAAAAAATGATTTTTTTTTTTGCTTGAAAAAAGAAAAAGTGATAGTTGACATATTTGTTATAAATTTTCACATTTTAGAATTTTATTTTATGATTTTTTTAAATAAAAAATCTAATTTACAAAAGTCCCCTAAGAAATTGCACCTATGATATAAATGTGATATATATATATGTATGTGTGTGTATATATTTATATGATTTGAACTTTGTAGATTTGGTTAAATAAGAAACTATAAATTATTTTTAAAAGGCATATTTTTAGATTTGTGTGAGTTACTAAAATGAACATATTGATCTTTCTTTCACTTTTTATGGTTCTTTTGATTGAACTCAGCTTGAAATATATATGTTTCGATTGTTGCCTAAACTAATGACTTATTTGAACATAGTTATCAATTCATAAATTTCAAAAACCAAACATTGTAGATTAAAAAATAAAATTTATATAGTGTATTTTTTAAAAAACAATAGTAAATTAAGATACATGTACATGAGAACTGATTTTCATCAGTATAGCTTTTTAGCAACCAATTTATTTTTAACAATGGAAATGAAAATTCAAAAGAAAAACTTTCCAAATTGAAAAATAATTAATACCTTGTTGTCTAATTTAGTGATTTATTTAAACCCATTAATTATTTTGTAAATTTCATAAAAAAAATTAATAGTGTTGATTTTAAATCATATATATATACACACATATATGTTTTAATTGTTGCCTAAAATAGTGACTTATTTGAAGATAATAATTAATTAGTATATCTAAAAAGTCAAATATTGCAGATTAAAAATAAATACATATGGATAGATTTTTCTATAAACAATATTACACTAAGAAGTATGTATGTGATAAAAAAAGAGAATTAATATAGAATGCATTTTTCTTAAAAGTAGATTTATATGTATTTAATCATTACTCAATATTAAATAACTTCCATACATTTATATATTTAATCATTATTGCTTTGCCCAATTTTAAATAACTTTCAAAGTTAAAAAAGTACCTTCCCATAAATAGAAATATATGATGAGTAATGATTAATTATTGACAATGAAATTTGAAATTAAGAATAAAACTTCCATAATGACTTTGATTATGTGAACATGTGGACCAATAATTGAGGTAAATGAAGATGATGTCATTGGACATGTGGACCAATATGATTATTGGTACGAGCTTTCAAGAAATATATAAATTTTTGCAACGTAATACGTAAAAATTTAAGAAAATTGGGCAAGTTAATTATTTGTAATTATTATTGTATATAGAAATTATAAGGCTTTTCCAAAAATATCCTCGTTTAATTAGACTAATCAAATGTAGGAGACAAAGTAAGAAAAATGTAAAATTATTGAAGATAATGATAAAAGATATTAAATAAGGCAGTATTGTGGTCCTTTATTTAGAACTATAGGAGAATTACAAATAGGTCACATACCCTGAGAAAGAGAATTAACCACAGTTAGATCCTTTAAAATGAACAAATTATATTGAAGTGCTTACGGGCCTATGTCATATTAAATTGAATTTCAGCAGCAGTTGTTGATATAACTTATTGAGATGTTATTAACAATTCTTTGATGACCTAATTTTTATTGACAATTCATTGAGTTGTACTGATAACTACCAATACAATTCGATTTAACATCATCTAAATCCCTACGAATTTCGATGTAATTTAATAATTTTGAAGGATCTGATTGTGATTAATTTTTTTTATAGGACTTAGTTACAATTATCCCTAAAATTAAAGCAAATATATCAATTAGCCATTATATTGAGAAGGGGAATATAATTACTGGTTTCAAATAATTTTTAAATTAGTTAATTAAAAGTACATTTCAAATATAGTCAAATGGTAAATATGTCCTCTTTGATGAGTCAAAAAGCATGGTAAAACAAGCTTCTTCTTAATCCATCAAAAAAAGAAAGAAAGAAAACAAGAAGCTTCTGCTTAAGTGAAGCAAGGAGCCAGGATACCTAAAGGTCAACAAGGCGTCCCCACACGGCAAAGACGAAGTGTGAGTTTAGACACTTTCTCAACCTCCACGACTCATTCATGGATTTAACGTAGCATCTTCGAAATTTGAAAATTAAGGTACACATGGAGTCTATTTTATGAATAACATGGAGTTAGTATAATAGAGAGGAAGTTGATATCAGTTTATATAAACATGAACTATGTCAATATTTAAAATTGAGCATTTCGTCGATCTTCATAATCACCACTAGGAAAATAATGTTTCAAGTACCCGGCAAGATTAGTCGGTATCATCTATCTAATGATACTATAAAATAATGAAAGGCCGGTGGATAAACGAATTGAAAAAGAGGCTTTGACCTCGAGATAATTATATAAAAAATTAAAAATTATGGAATACGTAAATTAACAAATATTATTTTATTTTTTATAATTTGTGTTTTTTAGATTTATTTTTTAGGATTAATGATTGTCATTTTGAAGTGTATATTGTTTAATTCATCTTCTTAAAAGAGATCATTTGTATTCGCCCATAGAAAGAGGGAATTAGGCTTGCAGCCAAGACGGCCGTTAGGCTTGCGGCCAACATAATTTGTCAATCAAACTCTTTGTTAGCCACAACTCTAAATGTTAAATATATTGGCATTATACACCTGATATCATAAAAGGAACCATACAATTTATTCTGGATTTGAAAAGGCATTGTTGAAAATTCCCCATCAATAGTTTAGAAGCTAAGATGAAGATTGGGTATTGGTGCTTCAATATCTATCAACAACCATCTTTGGTGACCCATATGACAGGACCAAACTTCATTGATGAACTTAATCTATTATTGCATGTCCCCTATCCTTAGAATTCTGTATCGTGGAAAGTCTCTTTGGTTTGTAATTTATATCCCCAGACACTGGACAAGAAATTTTGCACACACCCATTTCCATTTGAAATCTTCCATTTTATCTAATGTAGATTGGTAATATACAACAGTCATATATACTGTTGAATATGAAGTGTCCCAACTTATTTTAGAACATTTTCACAGTAATTCTTTTGATACTTTTTGGAAATTCTTATGGAAGCTTCAACTCCCTTTCAAGCATTTTTTTTGTTACATCAAGGGGCCTAGCCCAATCTACATCTTAATCCTACGAGGGATGCCTTTACCTTCACTATCTTCTATCAAAATTCAAAATAGACTCCACCTCTTTCGGGGGCTGTTTCCACACTTGTCTTCTTTCATATTGTTTCAGACCAATCCCTGCCAAGCAATCTGCACAATTATTCGCCTCGCTGTAGGTATGATGTATAGTTATTTGCCAATCTTTTCTCAGAAATTCCTCAATCTCTTTAAACAATTCCTTGCACCCATAAAGCTGCTCCTTACTGTTTATTGCCTCAGTTACCCTTTTTGCGTCGCTCTCCACAATAACTTTCTTGAAGCCCGGGGTCCCAGCACAGTGGCAAACCTTCTTTGATCGCTCTAATCTCTATTCTGATTTGTACTTGGTCATCAAGTTTAATGGAGAACCCCCTAATCCACTCCCCACAATCACCGCAGATTACCCCTCCACATGCTGCCTTCCCTTGTGCAGAGAAGTTCACCCAATTAAGGTGATTTCTTCTCTTGCAGGTACAAGTTCGTCCCCTTGCCACTTCTATCTATAATATCTCAGGTGGTTTTTGATCTGCTCTGCTGCGTTGTGAGGCATTGAAAATTCTGCATCATGTATTCGTAGGTTCCTCCATTGCCAAATAAACCAACAGCTAATTGCAAAAAGTTCCTGCCAATCTTTCTTATATGAGAATTCCTTATAGCTTATTAGATTCTTTTGCACTCTTTTTTTTAAGGAGAAAAATTTTGCCTAGTATTTTTTTTCTATTAATTGATGCCATATGTTTTTGGCTTGTGGGAAATCTCTTAAAGCATGTAATTGATCCTCAATTTCCAGTTGACAAATCTTACAGGTTCCTTCCTCATCTCTCCATTTGCTCCATACAGACAGAGTAGCTAATCTATGGTGTGTTGCCATCCACATAAATACTCGAATTCTCTCTGGCACTTGAAGTTTCCAGAGGATTTTCCATTGGTTTTGCCTTCATCCTTCACTTGATCAGGTAAGTCGTTTGTAGGCAGTCGCTACTGTGAATTCTCCACTTCCAGAAGGCTTCCACTTTAAGCTATCTACCTCTTCAGATCTTCTCTCTGTCCGAACATTGCCTTGGAATGTTTCCCACATCTTGTTGATCTCTTTCCAGAGTTTTGAGTCTCCCTCTTTTGCAGTGGGAATGCCATCTGCGCTCCTCTCTCTTTCATACTTTCCTTTTAGTACTTGTACCCATAAATTATCAGGTTCAGTCTCGATCTTCCATAGCAATTTTAAAATGAAAGCATCATTCATCTGTTGCAAGCTTTTGACACATATTCCTCCTTCTTCTTTAGGGTCGCATATTTGTTTCCATGACACTGCATGCCGACTCCTCTGCCTTTGTTTTTCTCCCCAGATAAATTGCCTCTGTTCTTTCTCCAAGTCCTTCACCACCCCTTGAGGTATCCTGTCATGCTGCATGGGGTAGTATGTCATGGAACTTGTCACTGATTTAACCAATGTCATTCGGCCTGCAAGTGACAAGTTCATTGCTTCCCAGCCATTAAGTTTTTTTGACGCGTTCTAACGCAGTGTCATACTTATCTCTCATTCTTTTCGGGTGGGCTATATTTGCACCCAAATATCTTCCCAGTTTAGGTACTTGCTTGAATCCACTCCTGTTGCATATCTCTCTTTTCTCTTTTTCTGCTACATTGGGAGAGAAGTAAATGAATGTTTTCTCTTTGCTAATTTTGTGCCCTGACATATCTCCAAATTCCTGCAAGCAATTTAAAATCACATCTATTTGTTTAATGTTAGCTTCTGCAAAAAGAACCAAATCATCAGCAAACATTATTTTGGAAATTATAGGGCCTTTTCGATCCGCTCGCTCTCATTGCTCTCCATTTTCTCTCCCTCACTTTGTCTAGGATGATGTGAGTAAGTTTTTCCATTCCGCTTACAA
The DNA here is from genome assembly GCA_037074515.1 of Mimosa bimucronata. Lineage (NCBI taxonomy): Eukaryota > Viridiplantae > Streptophyta > Magnoliopsida > Fabales > Fabaceae > Mimosa > Mimosa bimucronata. The sequence continues at coordinate 26,898,741 of CM073445.1, read as the reverse complement.
ATAGATACAGTGAGATGGGATCTCCTTGGCGAACACCCCTTGATGTAACAAAATCTTCAAGCTTCTCCCTATTCCAGACTATATTTGTGCTGTCTGTTTTTATACACCCCATAATTCTTTCTATCATCTCTTGGGGACACTTCAGATCTTTTAGCACTTCTTCCATATATCTCCAGCTACTCCGGCCATAAGCTTTCTCCATGTCTACTTTAATTGCCATGAGTCCTTTCTTCCCTTTCTTCTTTTTCATTAAGTGAATCATCTCATTCACAATGATAATGTTATCATGTATATTTCTTCTAGGAACAAAGCTGACTTGATAAGGGGAGACTACCTTGGTAATCAGATTCTTCATTCTCTTCACAATAATTTTTGGGAGGCATTTGTAAATCACATTACACAAGGAGACTAGTCTAAGTTGATTCACCTTCTCTGGATTCTCTACTTTTGGTATTAGAGTAATCAACGTCTGATTTACTTCTTTGATCTTGGAGGGCCTTTTCCACATTTCTTTGACTTCCCTTACAATATTACTCCTACTATCTCCCAATTGTTTTGGAAGAAGATTGCCGGAAATCCATCAACTCCTGGTGCTTTAAGTCCCCCAATGGAGAATATGGCTTCTTTTACTTCTTCAGCTTGAATTTCTTTCCCGATCCTTTGCCATTCTTCTTCTTCGATTGCTGGCCATGAGTTCCTGGTTGCACACCACGGCCTTTCTTCCTGTTCTTCGTGAAACAGGTTCTTAAAAATTCCACATACTAATCCCCCTACCTCTTTCTCTCCTTCCACCCACACATCATTATCATCTTTTAGAGAGTTGACTCTATTTCTCCTTCTTCTTACAGCTGTTTTTGTATGGTAATAAGAAGTGTTCCGGTCACCGTCATTGAGCCACTTTGATCTTGACTTTTGGAACCACATAATTTCTTCTTGGTCTAGGATTTCAGCTAGTTCTTCTTTCAGCTTTTTATCTTGCTCCTCCAAATATGGGTTGTATTTATCTCTTTCAAGCATTTTCTTTTCATATGGAGATTGCTAACAATGTCTTGCCTTCTTGTGACATCCTGAAGAATTATCATATTAACTTCTCTACTTTGTGTTTATCTGGCTATAATGCTAAGGAAACTCTTAAACATTTATTTGTGTCCTGTCCTTTAACAAGATCCATATGGTTTGGAAGCTTGCTCATGAGGATTTCTTCTCTGAACTTTTATAAATTCAAGGTCTGACTAAAGTAGACATTGCTTCAGTTATTTTGATGATGGATTGATCCTCTTGATTCACCAAATAATCTGCTTACTTCACACCATTTTGAGGAAGAGACATATAGCCCAACATAGGGGGAAACATGTTGTTCATTATGATATCTTGCAAGAGGTCAAATATTTATCAATTTTCTCATCCTTGCTTTCTCGCTATCATCTTCATGTCAGAAACAAACCTGTCTATTGCCATCCGTTGATTCCCCTAATCTCTCTGAAGATGAAGGCTTAGGTATTATGCTGCATAAATTTAAGTGATTATCAACACATTATTGTTATGGGGTCATTTGTTGTAAAGGATCTCTTTTAAAGGAATTTTTGTTGAAGAACCAAGCAATTGCAAGAACTGATTTTCATCTCAAGTGTTTAAGGGCTTCTATATTTTGGATTCATAACATAAGTGTTATTGATGATGCTTTCAACCATACGCTTGTCATCCATTGTGTACTGTATAAAGAAATGCTTCATACAAACATCCTACTAATTCTTGCTCTTGTATTATCATAACTTGACATGAAATTTTAACTTTAATTCGTGTTTTTCCTTCATATAAGTGTTATTTCATTACCTTGTTTCCTTAGGATTTTCAGTTCGAATGTTAGTCCACTACTATTTCTATCATGTAAAGCTTGACTTCGTATTTTAATATCATTGTATATTATTCAAAATATATTAATCCACTAATAAACGGTCAGATCTTCATAGTTTAATTATGATGCAACCATTGAACTGTCAACTAATATATTGACCGAATTAATAATTGGTCCCATATCTCTTGACATTGCATTAAAACGTATTTAAAATTGATGAGAGCCCGAGGTTTATACATAGAGAGTGGAAAGTTACTGTGAGACACAGGGATAGAAGAAAACTTGAGCATGCTGAATTTTTTGCTAAGTCATCCCATAGATTAGATCAAAACTTTTGTATCCTTGAGCATCCTCCACTTTTTGTTCAAGAGGTGGGGAATGATGAAGGAGGTTTGGTAGTTGTAATTTTGTAAGCTGTTTTAAGCCTGATTCCAAGTTTTTAAAAGTACCTAAAATTTCATTTTTTTGATCACACATACATATGTTAGTATATTACAATTACAATTTACAAACAAGGGTAATATAAACAACATATAAACCTGCAAACACAAGAGTGAGAATTTCACACAAAAAGGTTTAAGGACTACAAGTATCAAAGTTTATCCCTCAAAGTGGCATAGGGGTGAGTGTGTGGGTCCCCTTCCTCGAGGGCTATGGAAAAAAAAAATATTTGGATCACCTTGAGTGCTAAAAGATAAAGAATGATACTTCCAATAGTAATAGAAAACTAGAGACTATATGACATTTGTTTGCCTAAAACAGTTTTTAAACAAAAACAAAAAATTTGTTTGGGAAACTTATTTTCAATTAATTTTTTGAGAAAAAACAAGAAATTTTTTTAAAGACTAAAAAGCAATTTTTAGTTGTTTTCTTTTTTTTTTTTTTTTTGAAAATTTATAAAGATTTTATAATTTTCTGTGTGAAAACCTATCTACCGTTGACACCACATCTCTACCTACGGTAGCCTGGACCTCACCGACGTGATGACCAATGCTAGGTCTCATTGGGCATGGATTGCCAACCAAACTCCACATCATTGATCATGTTCTCATGTCACTACTGACGGTAGAATTTTTATACAAGTTGATGCTATAGGAACAATCAGTTCAAATAAATTTTTATGTTTTTTGTAGCCAAATGTTAGTTTTTAATAAGTGAATAGAAATTATTTTTTTTAAAACAACATGTTTTTAAAAACAATTTTATAAAAATGTTTTGGGAGGGAAAATCATACGGAAAATATCACACACAGGCGCTTAAAATATATAAAAGACATTTAGGTATACTGAATTTTTGAAAAGACATATATGTGATTTGGACTAATCTATCCTTTATGAAGTTTAAAAGAAAAGAAAAGACCTAGATGTCCTTCAATAAATAGAGAGCTGGTAAATGTCCATGTGGATTTGGTAAATGTAAATAGAAAATTAGTAAAGAGAGTAGGTAAACATAAAAACTAAGTTGCTAGAGTCAGGTAAAGAGAGAGTTTATAAGTGCCCGTGTAGAATTGATAAACACAAATAGAACATCGGTAAACCCAGATAGAAAGTTGATAAATCCAAATATAAAGTCCGTAAAATCCAATAAATAAAGAGTTGGAAAATGCTTAGGTGAAACCATTAGGGCTTGTTTGGTTCAATGAATTTTTTTTAAAAAATTTGGATTTTCCATTGGCGGCACTCGTTCGGTGCGCTAAAGAGACGGGAACACATTTTCTTCCTTATGGAAGGTGATTTTCCCTTAAACATGAAAAAATCCGTTTCTACATTTTTGTGGGATCCCATTTTCATACACACGACGTAAAATCCAAAAGACCAATTTGTCCGTATCTCGATATTTGGTTTCTTCTTATTGTCCCCACTGACAAAGTCTCTGGTTCATCTTCTCAGTCATCGTGGCTTGCTCAGAAATGAATCAGGTGTATCTGGTTGAACATGTCAAATTATTTATGAAGTAAATGGTTTTGATTAGATGTAGGTGATAGGTACATAGTGGTTAATTGGAAAATGAATTAAATTTCGCCTAACCATGAGTTACTCACAAAATGCTTCTAGTCAAACATAAAAAATCATTTGCTCGTGACTAGATCCAGATGATGGGTACCTCCTGATTAAGAGAAAAATTGGGTTTGGGTGATTGCTCTATCAAACCAACTAAAAATATGGGTGACAGACTGACAGAGTATCATTTTTTTTTTTTCAGATTTTGAATAGATGCAAGTGATGGGCAAGTTTGAATTTGATGATTATAATGACAGTAGACGCAACTTACATGTTTTCTCTTCCACTCGCTCCTTCATTTAAGATGTCTTTGTTATGATTAATTTTTTGTTTTCTCAATAGAAAAGCAGACGATGGTAGAAGGAAAATATTCATTCTTTTAAAAAATACATTTTTAATATATTACCTATATTTTTCTATAACGGACAATATTGTCATTTGGATGCTTTTTTTTTTTTTTTTTTTTGCCTATTTTCCCACCATTTTAATTCTACCAACCATAAATATTCCTGTAAACGATTTTCCATTGTCGTGCCCACTGAATATTTCTGTGGGAAAAATTTTCTATTCCATCCCCCCTTCCTTTCCATTCTATCCAAATCTTTTATCCAAACGTATCCTTATTGAAAGTTGGTAAATTTCTGAAATTCATTAGAGAATATATTAATCATTTCCTTTATATTTATGAAATGATAGATCAATCATGTAACCTATCTATCCTTTCTGAAATTGAGTGTACCTAAGTTTTCTTTGTATGTTTTAAACGTCTTTTTTGGGCAATTTCCTTAAAACATAAAACAAATACAAACTGGGCCATGATTTATGAATACTCAAACCAAGATCCTCTTATGGATTGCAAGGCAGGAACAGGTACTCTTTCCATCAGGAAATTACTTGGAAATGCACCAATCAGACATTTTTAAACGGATTCCATATAATTCATTGGCATTTCAAAGAGGTTCGATCAGGTCATTGAAGCCATCTTATTTTGCTTAATGTAATCTGATTATTTTTAAAAGTTACAGATATTCCCACATAATTGACCTTTAATGATCTAGTAGTAATCCAGATAATCACTTTCCCATGATGGTTCTTCTTCAAGTCCATTTATGTCCTCTTCATATAATGGAAGTTCATCTACTTCCTCAGTCACACACATACAATAATCACAATCATCCCAGACTTGTAAAATTTCCACGGTAGATGAGTAAGGTGATGATTTGCAGTAAGCAAGAGGCATATTGGGAGGCTGATATGAAGAAGGAAGAGCTTGACCAGGATACACCACCATGGGAATTGATGGAGGAGGGTTATTATTCTGTGCAGGTGGTCTATCTGATGGATTATTATTATTATCTGTTTGGTCTCTTTCACTTGTCTCGCTTCCTAGCTCCTGAACTTCAAGGATCTCTACTCTGCGATTCATCTTCTTCCTTATGTGAATGGCAACATCTGCTGGAACAAATCTTCCACACACAAATAGCTTCCTCTGCTGCTTCTCTATCATGTGTGTCTCTATCCCTTCATATATTAAACCAGCAATATAAGAGGGTCCTTAATATATCAGTATTGCTTGACTAATTTGGGTTTATTAAGGTAGCTAGATGAATTAGCTAATTATATAACAAATGTGATATGGTTCCCCCAAAATGCTCATGTACAGAATTATATTATATATCAGGAAATGATAAGTTAGGTAAATTATTAATTACGGAAAAAATAGTCAATATTAAAGATAAAATGAATAGGTGTCTTATGTTTAAGATCATAACCAACCATTTGTGGCTCATGATGGCTCACACCAAACATTTATCTCTCCCCTAACAACATCATGCCAATTAATGGATGATATCCATCTATGTCATTCCTCTGTTCCTAAATACATGACCTATTTAGAGAAGTGATATTGTTACTAAACATAAAGCCTCTTTCTAATTTTTCTCAATATATACCCAAATTATCCCCATTGATATTCCTGAACAATAAGCAAGCAAGAGAGGGAGGGTGGGAATAAAGGTAGAAGGTTAGAGTGTTTTTGTAATATCATGTGATTTTAACTAATTTAACTAACATCCTTAATATAATCAAATTAAGTAAATGATATTTAGGAACGGAGGGAAATTTCTTTATATCTTTAATGTAAGACCAAGTTGAATAATTTAGAGAGATAAGAAAGTTAAATAAACTATTTCATTATAGCATGTTAGATAATATATATTAAAAAAAACTTGCATGTATCATTATATTATATATCAGTTTATAAGTCAAAGAAAAAATGATAAATATATAGGATAGCACGAAAAAAGTGTCTTATATTTATGACCAAAAGTCAACATTAACTAACTATTATATTAAGATGGGGGGTAGCATTTACTTAATAAAAATTCTTTGTAAATCCCTTGAAGCTAGCTCAAATGGTAAGGATGAACCCTCATAAAATGTATTAAAAAAAGAGTGTTTTTTTGTTGGAGACATTAAATTAAGATGAAATCAATGACCATTTTGATCAACTGGTTGGTAAGAATTGCTCTAATTTAACTAGAGGTCACATCATTTTAGTCCACAACAACACATGTGGTAGGACCGTGCACAAATGAGTTTGACCATGACCTGATACAAATTAGTCTGGATTGTAATTCCCTAAGCGGTTGATCAGAATAACGAGTGCCCCTAAAAAAAAACTTGGGGGAGTGTTTAAGAAGGTTAACCTTTCATGTTGAGGACGATTCTCCTCAACTTTCTGCAACAAGCATTGCAATCAATGTTGAGTCTCAAGACCATGCCACAATACTGCAATTTTCAAGAAGAGATTTGGTTATGAAGAAGATGGAATTTAAGAGAGAAAATTGAGTTTGTGGGATAGGACAAAGAACTTGCCTTTTCAGGTGCATAGCGGTTGGGGCTGGACACAACCACACGATGTCGGTCTCTTCTTCTGGATAGACCAAAAGGCATATTATGAATGATGATTTAATTCGTTTTTGGGGTGTTTGAGAATGATCAACTCATATTTCTACCTTTCCATTTTGGAATCTGATTCGACTTTGATTGGAATTGTTGTGATACGTCTTATATGCTTGACTTTATCTAAAAGCTTAATTCATTGACAACATCGGGGGAAGGGCAAGCATATCTTCCTAACTATGCATTTGCCGCTTTGCATTTACCTGCTTGCATCTCTTTCTTGTTCTCAAAGTTTAATGGTAAACAGTGTGATTGAATGACCTAATTTGGTTGCCATATGTTTTTTCCCTTTTATGTTTTCGAAGTTAAATATAATCATTTTGGTAAATTAATATGTACAGTTTTTTCGTCAAATTAATATATATATATATATATATATGTTTTTCTGGACCTAAAAAGAAACTAAAAAATGAAAGGAAAATATAATAAATTAGTCCCTATATTTTGCACCATTTCCCCAGTAGTTCCAAAAATTTTAAACTCAAATAACAGTCTTTGTAGTTAAAGTAATATCTGTTATCAACTTCTTATCGTTGATTCTCATAGGTTTATAAACTGAAAAACTCTGTCCATGTGGTGTTAACAAAGTTAATAGCATGGAAGAGGAAGACCTTCTTTTACAGCTTAAACAAGATGAAAATGGAGAAGTCTTTGATTTTTTTTTTTTTTTTAATGCGATGCTTCTTTTTTTCCAATATCAATATATAATACAAAATTTATTTTAAGCAACACCATTCATGAGCTTTAAATAACGTGTTGCTTCGAGCAAAATATAGAACTCAATCTAATTATATTTGCGTGTCTAGTTTTTTTCTTCGAAACCTACACAATACAATCCACACTTTATTATTTCTCGATTTGCTTTGATTTATAAGAATCGGCCAAATCAGGGTTTTCCCACACAGCATGAATCATGTTTTCATTAAGGGAAAAAGAACAGAGAAAAAAGAAAAAAAGAAAAAAAGAAAAAGAAAGCTATAACTCTGGTCACTTGAAGATTAGAGAATCTAACAAAATTACATTTATAAAGTGAAACAAATAAAGGGGAACATTGCTGCTTTTGCACTGAAGCCAATTCCGTAACTTCTAACATACAAATACAGAGAGGGCATCCCAGGCCCATGTACTAAATATATACACGCACAGCGTCTCCTATTCATTTTCCTTCTTTCATGTTTTTTCTTCTTCTCTGTCTTTGTTTTTGTTTTCCCCCCATTATTTTTTCCTTTATTTTAAAATCTCTTTCTTTCAGCGTTTTGGCCACACAAACTGAGAAATGTGTGCCGAATACCTGGTGAATTCACCAGTCCAGTATAATATTTCGAGAAAGGTACAGTTTATCGATGTAGTCTATAACTGGTATTGAAGCATTGATGTACCTCCTCATTTTCTCTTCAGATGATTGATCTGTAATAACATTCATAGCATAAGGTCTCAAGAACAACCTAAAAATACCAACATATCATAAAGTCACTATTTCCTCAAGGATAAAATCCTTCGTTTCGCACCAAATTGATCATTGGAACACCATATGACTTAGTATAGTCTGGTTCAAAAATTAGAGTTGCTTTATATTATTCGTTCATCTTCATTCTACTATGTAAACTTTTGGGTAAAATGAAATATGTTACCTTGTGATTTGATATATTTGCTATCAACTACTCTAATTTAATAGTTTGGAATCAAATATCATGTGGTTTGCAACATTAACACTTTACTATTCAGCGCTATTTTACATTAAAATATTGAATGGAATTCCCAACTTTGCCTCCTCATCCAAACTCCCTCCCTCCCCAACCCCCCCCCCCCCTGTTTTTTTTAGTTAAGACCAATTACTCTCGTGGCCTTTTGGAATCTCTGATTTTCATTAAATATCGAACACTCTGATTCCTGTGCAATAATTATCATTCTTTCTCATACAGAATCATTATTCTGTAAGAGGTTCACAACAAAAACCAAACCCTTCTCCTTCTCAACATTCTCACCAATCCAAATTTAACCTCAGTTCAGTCTTTGTGATTTAAGAGAAAAGGAAAAACTAAGGCTTTCCATGGAGCAATATAGGTGATTCAAACTTCAAAGAATTCAAAGAAAGATCGTTTAATTGCACATGTCTTGTAACAGCACTTCATTTGATTGAACTTTGGATAAAGCCAAAAGGAAACTGCAAATATTAGATAATGCAGTCTCTGTGTGTGTGTGCGTGTGCATAAACTTCCTATAAGACATGCACCGTACATAATAAGTTAACAACATTGTTGTAAACTCACCTGTTTCATTGAGCCTTTCCAACAGTTGCTCCCTCGTCGGAAGTGTATACATCCCAGCAGCGACAGCAGTTCTTACTGCCCATGTGTGATATGGTGCACAAACCTGTGTATAAGCTGTTGAAGCTACCTCTTTTAATGAGTTATTACTGCAATGAGAAAATCATAATTCAAATGTCACCATCATCCACTGGATGCTAAATTAACTTGAATTGTCATGAATAATGAACTGTATCCATTACTAAAACAACTAGGCAGATTCATAATTACTCCCTCCATCCCATAATATAAGGTCCATTTTTTTGAATGACATTGTCTTAAAATATAAGGTCCTATTTGATTTTGTTTGGGTAATAAATGCATTTTTTTTTGGGGGGGGGGGACCATTTTGCAATTAAGAAAGCTTTTTCAATAATCTATACTAAATGACGCATCAAAGCTGTAGTATCAGCTTCAGAAAACTGTTTGTTAAGCAAGAATGCTGTCATTAAATTAGGGGACAATAAAATTGAGTGAGAAGATAGACTCCTCTGTGGAATTAAATAGTATTTTACAAAGTAAGAGCTTTACACAAATCATATTTAAATTAGTTTGAAGAATTTCTAATCTTTTCCATTAAGACTGTTCCTATGAGCTGTGATTCACAGAAATCAATGATATGACTGTGCATTCATGGAAGGAGCTTTCAGGAAAACAATAGCAGTGCCCATTTGTATCTTGGAAAATTTTCCAGAATATACTCTTCATTTTGAAGAGTAAGAAACAGAGCACATTTCATATCTCATACAAAATATTCCACTTGTTATATGCATCTCATTCTTGCAGACCAAAAAGGATATTCTGAATTAAAAAAGGTACATCTGTAAAGAGGTTAGCATACTCAGTAGACAAAAAATTCTTGAATAAAGCTCTGATGAGATCAAGCCCCTGTCGAACTCTACGCAGATTACGTGAAAAGCTTCCCGATATTTTGACTGTATGATGTGCAATATCATAATCAAGAATATCACCTAGCGTGTCAAATCTCTTCGATGCATCCATAAGTACATGTAGCTGAATATATCAATCATATCATTAAAACCAATATAAAAAATTCGACAAAGAAAGCCCATAGATTTGTAGATTGCAACATGTGGAAGTAAACATGATGCCATGAAGGCATGAACATAACAAGATCCTTGTTATATTCAGCATGTTGATAGCTAAAAGTACCCAAACATGACATCCCCTCTTCTAAATACGAATGCTTCATTGTTAAACTACCAAGTTACACATATCTGTACCTTGAAAATATCAATCAGAGTCATTTAGTTGACTGCCAATCGCAATTAAGGATAGATATAGTAGTTACCAGTCATAACACCTCATAACGTGGTAAATACAATCCTACAACTTTACACGTTGCACCAAAACACATTATATTGTAGAATATATCAATACCCCCATCACATCATGTCCCCGTATTTCCGTTTAGGCCCAAAAAAACATCAACAGAATTTGTGCCAGATATCAATTTCATTGTAATGTTTTCTAATTACAGATATTGGAAAAAAAAAAAAAAAACAAAAACATTCATCACAACTTCAAATAAATCACGTAAACCCACAGGAAGAAAGAATATATGATCATAATCACCTCTCGGCCCCAAACAAGCAAAATTTCAATTTAATTTTTCCTTTTCTTTTTTTATCAATACAACCAAGAATACATTTCTTGCTTCAAACTCGTTAGGTTTTCATCCATCAATCCATGAGAAGAGAATCAAATACTGCCTCATTCGGTTCCTTCCTAATTATAATACATCAAGTTGATTTTTTTGAAAAATTACCAAGTCAGAATAAATCACTTTAAATTATTTATATTTATCTTTTTTCTCATAAATGTAAATTACATGTATGTCCAATTTGCTTAATCTTATAATGAGGGCTTGGGAAATACTCAACAAAGAACATAAAGTGAAGAGGAAAGAAACGAAGAACGAACCTTGGCGATGTATTCCATCTCAGCGAACCTGAAAGCGAGGCCGAGGCAATTAAAGAGGGAAGAAAGGAGAAAGCAAGCGTGGCAAAAATTGTCCAAGCGAAGCATTTCTTGACCATTGATCCTCTTTTGGAGCTCCTCGAAGGCGTCGGCCATGGAGGATAGAGGCATAGCCGCCGAATCAGGTGGCGTAACTTCATCAACCATCACTTTCCGATTGAACATCTTCCTTTGAAGATCCACCACCACCGCCACCCACCCACCCAGCCACAATCAGTTGTTGCCTTCCCTTGTTCTCAAGAAAATAGCAAACATTGTCCAAACAGTGTGGTAATCAATATTCGTTGAAAATGACAAAAGACGGATTCGATCGTTGATGGGATATTTTTGACAGTTACAAGGGTTCCCGAAGAATGCGCTGAGCCTGATGTTGCAACTTATAAACCCCCCCAATTTTCCATGAATCATATATATATATACTCCATATACAGAGAGAGAGAGAGAGAGAGAGAGAGAGAGGTCCAAGTCTAGGGCGCGCATCTATGGCGGTTGGCGCCATTTCATCAAAGGGGAGAGGAGAACAGGTTTGGATCGTTGATAGGCCCAATTAGAATATAATGGTCGAGAAAAAGCCCAATTGTTCTCAGAGACCTTGTGGGCTTTTTGATTATCTCAGTCTATTTACTGTTGAGAATCTCTGACCTGTTTGAATTATTGTGTCTTAAATATAAGATATATTTATTTAATTTAATTAGATTTGGGTACTAGTTACATAAGTTGATGTAATGTGATTTTTCTAGAATACCGCTAGCTAACTATCTTTGTTAATTTCCTTCATCTCTTTTATTTGATTATTGTTTAGGGGTATCAATAAGGGCAATTTAAGAAAACATTTATATACGTTAGAAATATGTCATATATTAGAATCATGATAAACTCTCTAAATAAGTCTTATATTAAAGACCGAATGGATTATTTTTTTTATTTATCTTAAGCTCTTAATCTCTGGGGAAAGGGTCGAATCTCAATGACGAGAGTATATCTATAATCATTCTTCGACAGTGTCTCCCTAAAATCATTTTTAATAAAATGATATATCTATGAAAAAGAGGCTCTTAATCTCCAAAAATATGTATTGAGCCTTAAGAAATTTCAGGGAAAAAGCATCTTTAGAGGGTTTTGATTATAGTTTCTAATCGAAGCTGACTCTGCTGAGGAAGCTGGAAACTGAAAGCCTATACAAAAACCATAAATGAACCAGCCACAACCATGATACACGGATAGGAAAATGGGCTAGGGTTAGGCCCAAATGAATGTTCGGAGTCTGAATAGGATTATTTAGAAATTTTGGGTTGTTAAATGTAATATTCCCATTTTTATTTAAATTTAAATTCAAATGAAAAGTTGTGTCTTTTGGTGTCCCGGTTTTTAAATAAGAGACTGGATAAACAGAAAGGCACGTACAATAAAAATAACAAACACCCAACAAGGTTTCTCTTTTCTCTCTTCTTTGTTCTTCTACCATATTCTAAAGTCATAGTCTCTCTGATGATTCTGACTCTGCAAGGCGGTAATATCAAGCAATCCCTTCACACGCAATAGGCAATACTAAGCAGGATGTTGGTCCTGGGCTATGTTTGGCATGAGGGAAAGTTCATTTTTTTAAAAAAAAAAATGGAGAAGTGATGGTAAAAACTTTTAATTATTTTTCTTACTTTTATCTTACATCTTCCTTTTTTTAAATTTATTTACCTCATTTTTCCATTTCTTTTAAACTGAACTCATTGTTGATCAAAAAAAAAAAAACTGAACTCATTGAAAAAAAAATTCCATCCCTCCCCTGCCCTTCATTTCCCTTGTGTCAAATAAGTTTTTTTACAAATGGTTTTAGCCATTTAAGTACAAGGTTTTGAGATCAAATCTTTGCGAAAGTAGAAAACGTATTTTAAGAAATTCAGTCCAACGATATAATGTTTAAATCTACTTCAATCAAATACTCAATATTGTTAAAAATAAAAAACAAAACAAAAGTAGGATTGTACCCAAAAAAAAATACCCAAACTAATAACACCATTTTACTATTACTATTATTTATTTACAATCACAATACATGTTCACCTTACAACCTATGTGAAGTGAAAAATCATCCGAACAAAAGTAACAACTAATCCAAATGGTACCTAACAATACTCAATGGGTCAAGTAACCATGTGAAAAAAGAGTAAAAGTAAAAGAAACTACCCTCAACCTGGTATATGTTCCAGTTCATCTGGACATTCCATGCCATCTATATTAAAGATTTTTTATTTCAAAAACTAAGAAAATCTGAGTGTCACCGAGTCAACTATCTAAATCTGATGAACTCAGACTTTAGCTGCAAGCTCAACCTGGTTCTCATCAGAACTATCTCCATGCCCTTTAATATTGACCTGAACAGGCTTATAAACATAGGCTTTGGCACAACACAAGTAATAAGCAAAATTAACAATTTGCATCAACGTAATGATCCAATAGAAATACTCCAACTTGCCTTTGTTCAAATTATGATCCGGAAGCCAATTTGATCCATCAGCCTTATGACTCAACTTATGAACCAATGAAACCAAAAGAGTACTCACATAATTCCCAGCCGAAATTGCAGTCCAAAACAATGCCATAGAAGTACTCCTCATACTCTCCGGAGCTTGGTCATAGAAAAATTCCAAGTGACCAATTGACATAAATGCTTCCGCCATTCCATGTAGGCTATACTGTGGCACGAGCCAAAACACGGACATGGCGGTGGTGGTGGTGGCCGTGGAGGCGGCGAATTGCTTGCGTTTGACTTCGACTAGGCCAGCCACCATGGTGGCTATGATGGATATGACAAAACCAATGCCCATTCTGTGGAGGAATGTGATGCCACGGTCGAGGCCGGTGAGGTTCCGAGCGACCGGGATGAAGACTCGGTCGTAGAAGGCGGTGGTGGCGAGCATGGTGAGGATGGTGAAGACAGTCATGGAGCCTGCAGGGATTTGGAAGGTGGAGGTGATGTGCCTGTCCATGGTTTTGGCTTGTTGAAGGGAGAATGTGCTTTGTTGAGCATAGGCTGTGATTAGGAGAATTCCTGAGGCCCATATTGGGCCCATTCTTATTAGGGACTTTAGTTCTTCTACTCTATGGACTGTGTTTAGTCTCCATAAATTTGGTTTTTTGAGGTCTTCTTTGTCTTCCTCACTCACTATGGCTGCCTTGTCCAAAAACCTGCATTGAACATGTTTTCCAAAAGTTTTAAATTGTTGCTTCTAGTCTTCTTCCTCATACAAAATATTTTGTCCAATTTGAACTAATTGAGAGAATTGTTTTTATCCTAAATATAAGAAACCACTCTACTTTGTTTCCGAGGTTTATAATGCTCTTCAAATTATTTTTAGTGATGATTGTATGTATTAAAAGTCAAGGCTTTATATGGGATAGTTTTCGTGACAAATGATTACAGAGGCATCTAAGGAAAATCAACACATTTTTAAAGGTCAAATTATTGTTTTTATTTGTATAGTTTGATCAATTTTTCTTATTTCGGTCCTTAGGGTTTTAAATTGATGGTATTATTCCTTATATATATATATATATATATATAGTTTCATAACGACTTAATCTAATTTTAAGTATAAAGATCAAAACTAAAACTCATTTAAAAAGCATCAGTTGTTAAGCTCATACCAGATTGTTAGGAAGGGCTAAAACCAACTATTTAAATGATAAGAACCAAAACTAAAATTTGATTAAAATATAAGAACTAGCTAACAGTGCTATTAACCATTGTTCTATACATAACTCAAATGAGTTTGTTCATCTCTTTAATTTAAATTAATTATCTAACAAGGATGAGAGGAAAGTATTGCATCCGGTGGATAATGGATAGACTATGATGTCTTGAGCTGAAATGTTTTTTGCTTGCTAGCTAGCAGTGTCCTAACCAAAATGGATAGACATGAACCGGACTAGCTTAGCTGGAGGTTTTTTAACTCTTCAATAGTTTCAGAATGTCGTATTTGCACCAAACTCTTAATATTTTGTTTTTGTTCAAATCATACAAGATTCGTTAAATTTTAAGTCATATATAAACAATGAACTTCTGAAATTCTAAACTCATGTAAAGGTCATCTAAAATTAAGAAATTTTCATAAAATTTAATTTTTATTTTTTAAAAATAAAGATTGAAAAAAATACCCCATAAAAAAATTTAACCTCATATGTAAAAAATAAATAAAGTAGGCATGAGCTTTTTTTCAAGACACATTAGTTAAAATAAAATTGTTTGATAAAAATAGTTAATTATAAAGTAAGCCAACAACTCAGGATTAGAGATTTAGAGTCAATAATATACGGAGCCACGCTCTGAGTGGGACACACCTGTGTAGCCTGCCCATCAACGGGCTAACATTTGGTATCCCGAGCGTGCCAAGGCCAGCCGGCCAACATGTCAACTTGCCAATATTTTTTTTTTAAAATAAACCTATCATGGTCCCTTTCTCTTTGACTCACGCACTCACTTTTGTCTTTCACTCACTCACATGTAACATCACCAAAAACACATATACACACACCCCTATTTTGGTCATTAATATTGACCATTGTCTGTTGATATGATAAGGTGACCAGCCAGCTTTTATGGTATTTTTTTTTTATAACTGAGGAAGTGATATGAAAGAAAAGTGTTTGCTATGGTAATTTGTGAGGTTAGATGTCACATGCCGCAACAGGGAAAAAATCAGTGTTCAATAAAAAATGAATGAATAGAATGAAAAGTAAGAGAATGAGCGGATGATTGATTGAGGATAATGATTGCATGGGCATATGTTTCATGACAAACATGGGATGTTAACTAATACTTGAATTCACACTGCTTGATAGGGACTATTAGCCTTTACGTTGCTAACCTAATCACATTGGCGATATATTCCAGTGTGTGTGTATATATATATATAGCAGGCAAAAACACACGCACAGTTTCTAAAGAGTTTTTGGTTCTTTTCAAATATACCTTGACAAAATAGGAGTATTTTTCACTGTTCTGATCAGACTGATTTATTCAATAGGTTGAGTTGAGTATCGGACTAGTGGTCGATCAAGACATGCATGAGGGAGAACCGTAGGATTTGAGAAGTGATAGGAAGTCTAATCAAACATTTTTATTTTTAAATCTAAAACATTTTAATTCATGTTTCTTAAGTTGCAATTTATGCTTTTATGTACTAAATACACATGGAGAAGGCGAAAAATGAACAAACATGAAGAAAAAATATACATATAAATGTACATATCTAAATATTGAGGTTATAAGTTATGAAATAAGTATATAAATTTTAGACAAGAGAATATGGAACACAATTCAACCATGATCCAGCCATTAGATTTATTATTTAAAATATATGTACTAAATATTGTTTTTGTTTAAAGCATATATTAATTTATTCATGAGTGGCTTAAAAAGAATCACGGTTCAATCATCATATTGTCTAACCATTGAAACATGAACTACTTGATGATTGGTCCAGTAATTATTGAGTTTCATAACAGTACATTTGATAATTTTTAAATGTAATTATTATTTAAGGATGAGGGGGAAAAAACTCATTATATAGGAATATTCTTACAATCGAGAAAAGGAAAATACTTTAGGGGAAATCTATTTGAATATTTAGGAATGGAGGGTATTAGTAGTAAAATTAATTATATAGTATATTTATGGACGGACAAAAGTTAATATATATATATATATATATATATATATATTATTTAGGGAGAAAGGGACGAAGCTTAATGCTCGATTCTAAGGTAGTGAGAGCTATTTGTCTCTCACTTTCAAACCTAATTGTGTGTGTGCAATTCTTTTCATGTACGAAACAGTATTAAATAAAATATGAAGTGAAACAAAGAGATATATATATAGAGAGAGAGAGAGACACTTACTTGAACTGTTTAGAATGGAGTAGCTTCCCACCCAAAGAAATGGAGGCATCAAGTTCATCATTTTGGTACAATAATTCAGAGTCCATCACATGTTGTAGTTTTCTCTTCCTGAACGCAGCCACACCCACTTGCACCAATCGGGTAAACGGGCTCCCATCCGGATCCAAGTTCCGGTAAAGCGGGTACCCGACAACAAAGGTTATAATGGACAAAAACATGGCCATGGTAGGGATCCCTAGGCCCCATCCCCAGCCCACATTATCTTGAATATACACAAGTGCTGTAACAGCCACTAATGTTGCTGTCCCTGTGATAAAATAGTACCAATTGAAGTAGGTCCATGTTTTTGTGGATTCCGGATCCGATTCGTCAAATTGGTCCGCCCCGAATGCCACCACACACGGTCGGATCCCACCCGCCCCGAGTGCCCCGAGTAGTAGGGACCCGTATAGTATTGCCAGCTGTCCTGTGTTAGCTTCTTGACAAACCTCATCCTTACCTTCTTCACATGGTGGTGGCCTTAGTTGTGGAAGCACTGCTGATAATGTCAGACTTATCATTCCCTGAAATAATATTAAGTATACGCACAAAGTTACAACTTAGCTTGTGTGTTTATAGTAACAGCTTATAGGGAAAATTTTGTAACAATCACGTCCTGAAAGCTAGCTGAAGAGGTAATAATAAGGATCTTGTTTTGAGGTAACTTTCCTGATGTGAGACTCATGATAGAATCAAAGAGGGAGGGAGGGAAGTTTACTATTTGGTAGAAAAACGAAGCTATGGTGATGGTCCAGAATTTTCCGGCGTAAGAGTCTGCAAGGAAGGCGCCGAGCAAAGGTGTCAAGCTTGCAGTTCCATTGAAGTTGGTGATGGTGTTAGCTGCTTTGGTTAATGGCAAGTGAAGTTGTGATGTCAAGTAACTAATCATGTTCGTACCCAAACCCATCACTGCTAGCTTCTCACATGCATCATTAGCTTCACCAAAAAGAACAACCAGATCCAGAACCCATTAACCAATTATAAACTTAGACAAATCAGTTCTTTTTCTGTTTGAAGAGAAAAAGTCAACTTTTGAGGATGCAACTATATATACTACCCTATCATTAATAACGAAAACTAGATCTTATAAGTATCATAGTTTATCTGACCAAGTAGAAATCTCAATCTCAATATAAGAAGAAAACTTGTAAGAAGTGTGTTGAGGGGCTTATTAATTACCAAAGATAAAGGGCAATGTGAGAAGGCCTCCTTTTTTCCTTCTTCTAACATGGCTATGATCTTTCTGCTGCATCCTGCAAAAAGATTCTATATATTGTATGGTTTTTGCTTTGTACATAAAATTTGGATCAAGCTTAAGTATTTATAGGCCAAGTCTGAAGTAAATATATGAAGATATGGATGCTGTCCTAATTATTAGAGCCTCTCGTGCCTAGGAACCGTTCACACGTTACTCTCACTCTTATTATATCTAGTACAGTCTTTACTGGCTACAAACTAAAGAAATTTTTTTTTTCATTTTATGCAATAATTTAATTTCGTTTCAATCCAGGGGGAAGAAATGTGCAAATAAACCAAAAACTGGGAAACATTATGTCAAGGACCCGTGACTCAATTGGCAGCTTTTTTTGTCCTGTAGGTATTTTTAAAAAAATCAGTATATGATGGATTCAATGAAATCAATAATCTGGTTGGCCATAAATAATTATTGGGATTTACCCCACAATTAAAAAAAATCCAAATCGCGTCTGTAGGGCTCATATTGAAAGTTAATGGAAAATTCTTTTAACTTTGGTTAGATAAAAGATAAAATGGGAGGAAAGGATGCAGGAGAAGAGTAAATGATACTAATAACTAAGGAAGAAGTAGAGAGTAAATTTTGATGAATTGAAAAGGTTATTAATTTTACAATGACAGTAACGACCGTATAGAAAATATTTGAGTATCAAGTAAGCTGCCTCTTCCTCTTTTTTACGAAAATTTTCAAAAAGTATGTTGAATTTCCTCTCCAAAAGGTTATTACTTAAAAAATATCTATTTTTCTTATAGTTTTTTTCACTATGTTTTTCTGTTCAAAACTTCAAATAGCCCAGTACTGTAAAGTTTTTTTTTTTTTAATGTAAAATGGGGCGATTTCACAAAGGTTACCACTTTTGGTTACTACTATTTTGTTTTTGGGTCCCGCGATAATTAACTTTAAATTATTATTTTAAAAAAAGAATTTATTTTTTACTTTTGTCTCTCCTCTCCCTCTCTCCTCTCTCCTTTCTCCTTAGTCCCCTCAGTCGGATCCGCATTTCATGCTCATCACAGTGATGAGAAAGCACTTTCTCATCATTGTGAGTGATGAGAAAGCACTTTCTCATCATTGTGATGAGATATAGATCATTCAAGTTTTAATCTTAACCGCCCAAATTTAAAATTAGTAATTTGTTGATTTTAAAATGATTAATTTATTTTTATGAGAAGTGATAGTTATGAGATTATCTTTATTTCATATTTTACATTGATTAAAATAAAAAGTTGTTTAAAATATAAAAATTAAATTAGAGCAAATCTGACCGTTCAAACTCGATCTAACGGTATAGATTGATGATGAGATCAACTTTCTCATCCAAATAATAAGCATGGAATGTGGATCCCTTGTCGGCTCCCTGATTCTTTCTCGTCCTCATTACCATACATGGCGAGTTCTTCGCCTTCGACACGGTGGAGCTACCGCAAGCTATCAACTGAAGCAGAATCGAACTCCGATTGGCCTTATTAGATAATTAGTCCCACATCGAAAGATTGAGATGTGGATTAAGGGTATATAATATTGGGTTGAGTCCCAACACATTGGCTTAAGCTTTTGTGATGGAAAGGCAACACCCAACATATATATAAAATTAATCCATATTTCAACATGGTATCAGAGCCATTCGATCAATGGGATGAAAAAAAAAATATCTGTAGACCTGAGGCCTCTGAGACTTAAAAAAAAAAAGTACAAGCCCAGGCAAAAAAAAAAAAGGAAATCAGACCTGAGGCCTCTGAGACTCAAAAAGAAGTACAAGCCCAGGCAAAAAGAGAAAAAAAAAAAGTAGTAGGGAGAATATTAGATAATTAGTCCCACATCGAAAGATTGAGATGTGGATTAAGGGTATATAATATTGGGTTGAGTCCCAACACATTGGCTTAAGCTTTTGTGATGGAAAGGCAACACCCAACATATATATAAAATTAATCCATATTTCAACAGGCCTTAAAACATGAGAAAAAACAACCAAGTAAATAAAGGTTCCAACGTAACCCTTCTTCTTCAAATCTGTTAGAATTATTGTTATTATTGTTGTTGTTGTTTGGTTCCTTTGTTATTTGTGTGTTTTGCTGTAACTTGTCGGCCGGGGGGTGTGGGGGCGGAGCTTGTATGTGTTGCTTGTTTTCTCTCCATTGTCATAGTACTCTTCTTCATGTTCTTCATGCTCTGCTTGGAAATCCTCTGCCTCTCTATTAAGACTAGAATGGAAGGATCTTCTTCTTGTGTTAAAGCCTGCATCTTGGTATATTACTTGGGATCTCTTACTCGCGTCTGTTGAGAGAAGGAATCAGGGAGGGGAGAGAGGAGAGAGGAGAGGGGAGAGACAAAAATTTAAAAAAACAAAATCTTTTTTTAAACAGTAATTTAAAAGTAATGAAAACTAAAAGGTGTTAATTTCTGCATTAAAATAGCCACATTTTACCATGTTTATGTGTATTTTTTGTCTAAAAAAAAATTTATAAGGGCAGAAGCTTCTAGCATAAAACTTGTTAAATCTGCACCTTCATAACTAACAAAAAGTCTAATACTTATCTAGTCTTATTTATATGACACTTCATGTTTTACACAGATTAAGGAAAAACTTAAACACCATTTATTATGCCTTAAAATTTAACTATTTTATAATTTTACCCATATTTAATATCCATTATATCACATGACAACAAAATCAACATGTAATAAATGAAGAGTGAAATAATATATTCACATGAAAAATTTAATGGCATACAAATAGGATAAAGAAAACATTTTTTCTACCTTATAAATAGAATTTTAAGAGTCCATGATTAGTATCTTAAAGTGAAGTTGATGGATCAAATCAAAAGTTCTTCAACAACTACTACGTTTTGTCATCTTTACCACCTTTTGTCTCAACTTGCACTATGAAGCATGTGCCTGTTGTCAAATTCAATTTTAAACCACTGTTGTTGGGTATGGCAGAATGGGCAATTTTTCACAATTAGATGAACTAATGTTTAATTTTTTTTATTGGGAGAGATGTATACATTTAATGCATAACAGTACATTGAACAAGATTATCTTCAATAAATATAAAGGATAATAACGATTTAAGGGTTTATGGTTCGGATTGAAGTCAAACCCATCATGAATTCTTGATTAAAATAATATATTTAACACACACACACATATAAATATAATTTTTAATGAGAATAGTATGTAGACATAGGCGACAATCAACATCTAAATAGAATATTCATAACTACATATATTTTAGTAAACCAAAGTTTTTTTATATAAATAATAAAACAAAGTTACCGAAATACAAATATGATGATGGGTTGCTATTATTTAACCCAAAATGATATCACTGTAAGCTTAGAATAATAATAATCATAATAATAACAACAATAATAAATCTAATTCGTTTCATCGCTCTAAAACTTTTAACCGGACTGGTCAAAAGACTAATTCGTTAATTTACCAATCAAACCAAATTGAGTTTTTAACTTTTTATGCTACAGGGAATTAGGATTCTTTAAATGACGAATATTTGATCATTGCAAACTACGGACTCAATGATTGTGCCTTCCATTATTTCTCGTTTACGTGACACTCACAAACTCCTTCACAACCACATCAGCTTCTTCCTTTTTGTATTTCAATCTCTCTCACTTATTTTCTTTAATTTTGCTACTCTTACAATCATAAACAACTCTGTTTATACAATTTTATTTAATATATTAAATATTTTAATTGTTCTTGACTACCGAGAAATTATAGGAACGCGTCTAGAGCTGAATATTTGTGAGGGCAAAACTGCATGAAAAAATTAGGGAGCTAAAATTTATTTCTAAATGTTTTTTTAAAATAAGGACAAACATTTTTAGGGTGAAAGTAAGGTGTATATAGTATTGTTAAAAGAAGTAGGAAAAATATGCCTAATATTGAAATGTGCATTATGCATATAATCATATTATTTTATGTCTCCATATTTTAATGAATGGATGGATGAATTCAGAAATTATGATTTTGTTTTAATTAAACACTATGAGCCATATATTACACAGAAAATGAGGCAACAAATCATATTATTTGCAACATATAAACAATGTGAATTGTCATATATATATATATATATATATATATATTTTATTTCTAATATTCTCACTTTTGTCCCGATCGAAGAAGGCATAATCAATTAATGCACAGAATATTTCAAAAACCTTAATTGTTATGGGAAAAAACATCATTTAAAGCAACTTGTCTAAATCTACCTAAGCAATCATTTTTCAATCATATTTAAACTTATTTCAAGCCGCTAGCATACTTAATATTCAAACGAAAAAAGAAATTTACTCATTTTTTCTTTTGAACGGAGAAAATTATTCATTTATTCCTCAAGCCACTCGAAGTTAACTTAGGGGGTAAGAGTGGGATGAAGTGTACCTTGGGTTCAAGGATCCAAACATTCACAATGTAACAAAACAATTCATTCATTCCTCAATATTTTTATATTCAAAGATAAAAATCACGAAAACCGGCTTTAATTTTCATAACCACATCACTTTATCAAATGGATTTTTTTTTTCACTTTTCTTATTAAAAAACAAAGATCAGTCACCAGCAATAGAATTAGTCCAGTTGATAAGGAGTCAACTCATATTCTATAAAGTCATGAGTCCATATCTCGATGCTGATGTGATAACATTGTTGACAGTTAATCTATAAATATCTGTATGCACTCTGAACCTAAAAGCATGTCTTAGTTTGGTGAGTCATTGGGATCCAACTCTACTAAACAACATCTTACAAAAAAATTACATTACCAACCTTGTTGGTAGATAATTTACAAGTACATCTATAAGCGTTATTCTTTGATCTCAAACACATATATTAAGTCTCGTGAACTTATGGGACTTACCTCACATATAAAAGAAAACAAAGGTCAGTTGACTATATATGGCCCCATAAAAGAAGAAAAACTTACTTATAACATTACTACAAAATATGGCTATTGCGGCGCAAAAAACTTAATAGGAAAAACGCTGCGTTATGGTTATGAATTATAAACGCCTCTTTGAACCCTAGCCACCAAATGTGTCACCATCGTATCGTACTACCACACTTCGGACTACAAAAAAACTCGAAGCCTCACGAAGACAAAACCTAAAACCCTTCCCTCAACTTCTCTATCTCCACCTTCTCCTCTACCCTCACCTCAGACATCGCTGCATACTCCGTTGTCATCAACTTTAGCACCGTCTCCAACAACCTCCCACCACCACCACGTGTCACCAGCTTCCTCCACACCTTCACTGTCACCATCGGCAATGGCGAAATTGTTAGATTATTATTAATATTATTATATTATCACATTAGATATATTTAGGATAATAATAATATCTTTAGGTGGCCCGTAGTCAACATTAGACCCAATAGTCAAAGTTAGGGTTTCATTATCTATATAAAGGGGGTTTTCTGATGGGGAAAACACACCAACACCTATCATCTTTTGATACGGCAGATAACCACATCAAGAGAGCGTTTCTTCTCTATAAATTCCGGGTTCCCTAACTGGTTAAGGCTATCACAACAGATACCATCACTGTGCCGGATTCCAGTTAGAAGAGCCTTTGGGTTATTTCTGACAGTGTTCTGTTTTTTGCAGTTTAACGTAGATTCTTCTCTGATCAAACAATAGTAATGGCGAGAGGTATTTTGACTTCCGCTGTATTTCTTATTCTGATTAAAAAATAGCATATATGATTGTTATATATTATATCTAAGGCTATCATATTCTCATAGAAATCCCTTATCTCTCCACCATCTCCGCCGTCTTCTGTATGTCCCTCCACATCCTCCCTTTCCTCCCCAAAACCCTAATCAACAAAACCCTAAGAGCCTATCCTCGCATGAGATTTGCTCTCCCTCGTCCAACTCAACAAAACCCTAATCATATTAGCCTCATCCTCCGACCCAATCCTCCAATATCTCCTCCATCCTGACCGTTTTTCTTTGAGGTTGATGGTTAGTATCGTCTGTTGATCTTTATCTTTTATGGTTACAAGGTAGATTGAAACTCCAATAATGTCTAGACCTACTCCAGAAGGTGCAAGAGATTATTTGGTCCCCTCAAGAATCTAGGTATTTACAACTGTGTAGATTTTGAAAGCCTTACGGTTAATCTTTTCAGTCATTGGTTCTCAAAATGGTGACGAAAGACTATGCACTTAAAATTTCTCAAGTTATCACTAACTTAAACCTGTTTTTGAAATGAATTACATTATCCTTATCAGCAATATGGGGATCTAGTTTAAACAAAAACCCTTGTCTTCAGACACTGTAACAATTACATTACTGTTCTTTTTCCTGCAGACAAAGTCTTGCCCAACCTTTAAGTTATTCTCTTATAGAGCTGTGATCTTTGACTTTGGATTAAGCTTTTGTTGAACTAGGCCAATTCATAGGCATTTCAATTGTTTAATTAAAAATTAGATAAGTTTTGTGGACTTTTATATGCAAAATGGTTGCTGCAAATGGCATAAGATGATATTATATTATAAAAAACTTATCTTTTCAATTAGAGTCTTTAATGGGTTACTAGTCTATTCAACTAAAGCTTATTTACGATATAGTACATCTTGCCCCTAAAGAAAAACCATCTATCATTGCTGCTGACTCTTTCTCTTGTCAATTAATGTTTTCCCCATTTCCATGTTCTATCAATATATTATATAAAATCTATATGAAGTCACAGTATTCATTAGCCATTGTGGGAATCCAGTTGGAAGATAGTTACACGTATACTTTGTTGTCCGGGTTCTTAGCTAATAGCTATCTTTAGATTCTAATGTTTGCACAGCGGCAACTGTATATATACTCTTGACTCCATAGCAGAACGTGTTATCTAATCAGAGGATATCTCGTGCAATAATGACCAAACCTCTTTTTTTTTTTTAGATATGTGAGCGAGGTTAGGATCTGGGTTTGAAATTTAATTCGTAGATATGTTAGGGAGGTAAGAATCTGGTTCTATTTTTTGTTTTATTGTTGTAATGACTCTCAAGGAATATTATTATTATTTATTTACTGATTATGTTATTGTAGTCATAAATTTGTAGATGCTATCTAATTTATTTGTTAGGGAGGTTAGGATCTTACCATATATGCAATTAAATTTTGAAATGCAGATTTAATTCAGGAAATTTCTAAAAAAAATTTTAAAATATAATCTAACATTTTTTAAGAGAAAATGCCAGCATTAGGTGCACCTTGTACGACATTTGTTCATGAAAATACCGAGTTAGTGTAGCCTATCGCTGCGTTTTCCTGAAAAAAAGCCATGATAGGATACCCTAACATTGCATTGTAAGAACAATTGTGACGCTAGCTATCGTGACGTTTTGAAATCCACAAGAATATATAAAAAAAAAAAGTCCACGAAAGGCATTTTTTGTATTAGTGTAATGTTTCAATTATTTCCAAATTGCCTTATATGTGGGCTAATTCTAGCCATAAACAATGTAGGGTACTATATTATTCATTTGGGTTAAAGAGCAATTTCACCAACAGACTGTTGTCCATATTGCAAATGAAAGGATCAGAAATACCAATGGACCTTTTAACCAGGGTTAGATTGGCCAACGCCGTTTAATTTTAGCAAACAGTGGTTACTTTTGTGGTGCTATCTGCAACCTGAATAATAGTCTATTAGTAAAATTGCTCTTTAACCCCACAACAAATTGTGGGCCCCACTTAAATTTGTAACATACATTTGGTATTTTTAACAGCGTTGGTCAATCTGCCCCTGTTTAAAAGTCCATTGGTATTTATGACCCTTTTAATTGTCAATTATGCCATCTGCAACTTAGACAATAATCTGTTGGTAGAATTGCTCTTTAACCCTCTTCATTTATAAGATCATATCAACGATAATTTGTTGCGTGACTTTCTAGATATTGTCAAACTATAGTAACAAAAGGAGGAGTATTTGGAAGGGAGAAAGACAAAAAAATCCATTCCATTTACAAAATCCTAAATAAGGAATTTTGAGTTGTTAATGGTTGTTAATACCTATCATGAAATTGTTATTGAGATTTTGCAAATTGGAAGGGATTTTTTTTTCTTTTTCCCTATTTGGATATTTGGAAATAGAGACTAAATAATGAAATTCATTATTGATAAGGACGTCTAACATCTGAGATATTAGTCCGTTATGGGAAAAATATAAAATGATCATGTTTCATTTCTTTCTCTTTTTTTAAGTATATTAAAAATTTAATTTATGTTTTTATGAAAATCAATTGTTGTTTCTAAGCTCTTAAACATATTTGTTTAATAATTAATAAAAACATGTGATTACTTTTTTATATATTTTTATTATTTTCTTTTTATCTTAATGAAAATAAATCATGTAAATATAAAAATGTATTAACTTAATGAGAACCAATTTGACTATAGTTTGATCACAGTTAAACCATGAAAACCTGCTGACCCCATAATTTTATCAAGATATATCAAAATGAACTAAATCTTTTAAGCAATTGTCAAATTATGATCCCACATATAGTTCATTTTAAATATATATATATATAAATATATAACCAAGATATATCAAAATAAATTAATTGTCCCTCAAATATTAAATATAAAACACATTTATCTAATCTAAAAAGATTAAAAAACTAAATAAATTAGCTAATTATATAGCATATGTGAAATATTATTTCTTAAATACTTCTACATCATATATATATTATATTATATTTGGTTTATAATTAAGATAAATTAGTTTAAAAGAAAAATTACAAATTTAATAAAATAAAAAATGAAAAGAGTCTTATATTTAGAATTAAAATTCACTTATAAACCAGATCTTACATTTAGAACTAGGGAAGTATTTTGTTAATAAATACAATAGTGTACAACAATATTACAATATTATAGATAGATGAATATTTAGATAGTTAATTTGATTTAATATGACTGGAGCTTGAATACCTAAATAATGCAGATTTCCTTTCTTTTGGCCACAGAAAAGTAATAATGCCACTTTTAAAATTCTAAAGGAGACAAGAAACAAAATCATTATTATCCTGAAGGGATGTATATGTCCTTAACAAAAGTGGTCCATTGGTCCTCACTATAGTTGGTGGTACCAATTAATCTCCTCCACGAACCACAATTTTTTATATGTATGGATATCTTTTTATTGAAGGTTATTTTGTTCGACACTTTTCCAAGAACAATTTGAATCTTAAGTCGCTAGATTACCCTTTTGTTAAACCTACCACCATTAATAAACCACAAAATTTTTGAATACACAAACAAAAGAGCATTCGAAAGAAAGAAGAACATATGTAGGCCGAGTTAACAGAGTTTTTCACTCGCATTTTGCAGTAGGGTTCTGTTAACTGGGAAATAAAGAAGGATAAGAATCTAAAATGAATAGTATTATATTATCAAATATTCAACATCAAATACAAGTGAAACAAGCAACCCCTTCGATTTTATAGAGGGTGATTGGCTTGAAACACTTGAGAATTTGTACACCCATATATTTACATCTCCTTATATGGTAAGGAACTGAGTAATTCACTATTCTTTCTGGTAGCATACAAAACTTTTTTGGAAGTAGTCTTGATCTTAAATATAATATAGAACATATTTTTAATTTTTATCAGTTTTTTTCAACATACCTCTAATGATGCTCCCTCAACAATTATCAAATAATAGAGAAGAAATTAAATAGCTTAGGGAGAATTTCAATATATGACAGTTGTAGCCAATTAATTAAAAAGTAAGACCAAAAGATTATGAAATATCGCTTCAGGTTCAGGGGCCTAAAGTGAAATTAAATTGATGTGAAAAAAAACAAAAAGGTCTCACCCCCACATGGCCTCTCTGACATTCTCTCTCCTCTCATACATACCTCACTCATTTTCACACGAACAAGGAAAAGCTCATATGAACAAACCTCAATAAAAAATCAAATATTCTTCTCACGCCCTCTCTCCTCTCTGACACCCTCTCTCCCTCTATGACACACTCTTCTCTCTCTCTCACACACACAGACCCCACTCATTTTCACATAAATAAGGAAAAGCTCATATGAACAAGCCTCAATAAAAAAACAAAATATTCATCTCACCCCCTCTCTCCTCTGACACACACACTCTCTCTCTCTCTTTCTGACAAGTTCTTCTCTCTCTCACACACAGACCCCACTCATTTTCACACGAATAAGGAAAATCTCATATGAATAAGGAAAAGCTCATATAAACAAGCCTCAATAAAAAAAACAAAATATTCCTCTCACCCCCCTCTCCTCTGACACGCTCCTCTCTCTCTCTCTCTCACACACACACAGACCCCACTCATTTTCACTCGAACAATGAAAATCTCATATGAACAAGGAAAAACTCATATGAACAAGTTTCAATAAAAAACAAAATATTCCTCTCACCCTCTCTCTCCCCTCTAACACTCTCTTTCCTCTGACACTTTCTCTCTCTAACACTTGGGGTCAATGTTGTCTTTTCTTCTCTTAATTTAATTTCAGTTTGCTCCCACAAGACTCAAGTGATATTTCAGAATCTTTTGCTCCTATTTTGAAATTAATTGGCTACCACAGTCTCATATTGAAATTCTCCCAATGAAATAATATGGTTAGGGTGTTTTAGTGAAAATATAACATATCAATTAATTTAACTGACATTATTAATTTTATCAAATTAGATAAATATTTCATATATTTAGGACCGGATGGATGGTGTATCTTACACACACTCAACATATCAACCAAGGGCCCTTTATATAGAGCCTCAGTTGACTAAGGTGGGTTTAATTAATCCTTCAAACAGGTTCCAAACACATGAGGGCTCCACGTACTTCGCTGCAATTGTAAATTTGGCAACATTCTTCCTTCTTAGATGAGAAGAATTGGCTTTAGCAACATCATGAATGTTCAGTTCCTTGAATACCATACTTTCCTTTAAGGATTTGACCCCAAGAAGACTGGGTTGTGTGACTTTTTTAAGCTATAGACTCAGAAATCCTTTTATTAGAGGCAGCGGAAAGCGGAACTCTACCAGCTGAGTTGCATCCCCTCGAGCCAAGTGGAGCATGTATGAAGGAGTCAGATGCATCTTCTATTCTTTTCCTTGGTGCAACTGAGCCTTCATATTCAAGGCACTATTAGACACTAACTGTAGGCATATCTTCCAACAAAGATTCTTTTTTTTTAAACATTGGTTCATCACATTATTAAGGACTGGTATGTTCCACTAAATCCAACCCTGTTCATGACTTTATAGACTATTTTAAAACAAATTTTCTGAATCAGCTTTTCCTTGTTCTTACGAGAATAAAGCATGGCGCTATGCAAAATATAGAAAGGTGTTTGAGGTCAAGACAGATTTCGCCAATGTCATCCGCTTCATGATATTTATTCTTTATAGTTGTAACGTATTTATCTTCCTTCCGTTTAGTTAAACTAGAAGACTGCAACTGCACACAAATCATGACTTGAAATCTCAATCCAACAAAGCTGGGCCCATTGAGGCATTAAGTCCACATTTTTTACCCTTCCATTTCAAAGCTGACATTCATATTACACATGGTAATTATCTCTCTTTTTCAACAATCTTCAAAAGTGATTAAAACATCAATTATAATTTAATTTTTAATAATTTGGAACAAGGCCTTGCATGGCCCATTAATTGGTAGAAAGATGTCCACTTAGGGACGTGTTTGCTAATGGGAAAATTAATACCTCAGTCCTTATAATTTTCCCTAGTTTTCAATTAGGTTCTTGTGTTTTTATCCCCAAGTCCTTCAAGTTTCTGCCATTAGATGGCTGTCAAATAGGCATAATGGTGTTAAAAAAATCCGTCAATCATTGGTGAGATGGCATAGAAATGGGTATAAATTGCTCAGGTGGATCTTAGTAGAACTATCATGGCCTGACAGAAGCGATGGATGAGAGAACCAATTCACCGAGCCAAAATTAGTTATCCTGTAGCCTCTCCTCCACTCAACATCCAAGGGTGCCGTGCACACCAACCCTCCCCTCGGACGCCACATAACACGGAGTGGTTCATCTTCCTTCCGACGTCAAACCACTCTGCCGACCTCAACGTCTGTGACCTTAAGATTATTCGGGGAATCAAGCAAAATATTGTCAGGTTTGATCACCATGTGTAAATGCCAAGCAATGTGCAATTTGCTTTGGGGAGCTGCGTCATGATGGAAGAGGTCATTATCACCAGCAAAGGTCACAAATTTTTATTTTAAGTGTTATATATATATATCCATATAATATGTCACTGAGTTGGAATCTCCCATTATTTTTTCAATCATTTTATTGTTTGTTTAGCCGACCTCACGATAAAACTTGATTGTTGTTGTTTATTACGTGTCTGCCCCTGAGAATGCAGTAGCGGTGGCTGAAGTCGAAATTGATCCTCAAGATAAAGCTTCAATCTTCCCTTTTTCCTTCCTGAGTTCAGTACGCCGATCCCTTCATGAAGAAACAAAGAAACCTCTTGGGTAAATTTTTTCCCATATGAACAAAAATACATCTTTTTATGTGTGGCCTCATTTTCCCACCTAAATCCACCTTGGCAACTTATACTCAATTGTCTGTCATCTCATCAATCTAAACCGTGTTATTTTTAACACGGTTAGACACAATTAACAGTTTTATACATAAACGACTTCCAACAAATCTTACAATCGAAACTTGAAGAACCTTATGTGGTGGGGGGATACAGGTACCTGATTCAAAACGAGGGCAAACTAAGAAGACTGAGGTATTAATTTTCCCTATGATAAATACTATCGAACATGAATAAAATTTGCCCACAAGGAAGGATGCACATGCGCTGTATAAGAATATTCCAAAGAAACTATTTATATGAATAACAGTGAGAAGAATCCTAGAAACAGAGAATGATAGATACACGGGATAATGAGGCGGAGGAGATTAAAAACATCCTTTTCGTCCATCCTGCGACTTCTTTTATCAAACATTTAAACAAGACGGGAAGAAGTTCGAAAAGACAAAAGACAAGAAATAATTTTGAGAACCGCAAAGTTGAAGAGATCATTCCTCAAACTCATGCATGTGATCTAAGAGGTAGTTAGCAGCCAATTCTTCATTTTTGTTACAAGCAAAATACACCTCCAAAACAAGTGCTCGATCGAATCCCATTGCTTCAAGCTGTGGCACAAAACAAAAGGCTTAAGATCATAGCTATAATAAACTACAGAGGAAATTATTATCACATAGTCTAACAATCGGTCAGTATAATATTAGGTCAAATTACTTTCTTAACATGTATAATTTCACTCCAATTTAAAACTGTTCATAAACCATGTGATTATCAACTCTCCCATGTGATTTTTAAAATATTTGGATTGGATTTGAAGGACAACGAAAAACTTGGTAGCACTCTTAATTAGCAATCAAGTGAGGAAAAAGCAATGAGGTACTTCAAATGAACTTCTCTTTCTTCCCCCGACAAAGAAAACTGATCATTCAGACCATTATATGGCATGCAGGTTTTAAACTTACACGTTCGATTGCTTGGCGCTCCTCAGGGGTGACAGATACTGATTGCGGCATGGCATTAGCCAGCTGCCCCAATATATTCCTAAAGTGAATTAATAGCAACATGAGATACTTGACATGAGACAAAGAAAATCAACTGCTACCAGAAGCAAACGACAATAATAAAAGAAAACTACCAGAGAACAGCATAAAATGATCTCTTACCCCTCACCACCTTCCACAGGTTCATTTATCAGGCGAAGAAAGTCAGCTTGATGCTCTTGAATCAATCTCATTAGATGAGGATTTTGCTTCCCAAGCTCTTGAAGCATAGGCTGCAAAAAGAACAGTGTTAAACAACTCCAAATAAAAAAAAACAGAAAATTATACCATCACAGTAAAGACCTGCAATATTTGTGGATTTGCCTGCACCATCGCTCGCAATGCTTGGAACTGCAACAGTAAAAACACAAAAGTATAATTCATAGTAGACAGGACCAAAATTCTACAAATTTGCGGCAGATAGGGGGAATAGGTGATACCTGTTGACTGTTGCGCAGAAAATCTAGATTGCCTGCACCAGCTGCACCGGCACCGACATTTGGGAGGCCCTGTTACATTCATGTTAGTGCACCACCTAAGAAACCTCTAGTATCTATGTTTGATTAAAATAGGGGGCAACAAAATAGAAGCGACAGCCACCTGGGGAAAGAGATCTAAAGGATTAGCATTAGGTCCACTTGAAGGAACGGGTGCAGGTTGTGCTGCTTGTGGAGCTGCAGATGGAGCATTTCCAGCTTGGGCACCAGTTGTAGGTGCACGAGCCACAGGGGGAGCCTCAGCTTGCTCTGGGATACCCTAAGGTTTATATGTAATGTTAAGACTTGAACCACAAAATTGGAAGTATAATAACAATTAAGCCAAAATAATACTTGAACTATTAAGTTCAATAGATTCCAGATAATGATGTGGCTACAAAGTTATTTATTCTCACATCAATTATTATTTTTATTATTGACAGAATAACTTGCCAAATACAAAAATATCAGCTTATATCACTAATATATAGAAAGACAGACAATCCTCAAATTATAAATTTCAACCACATAATTAGGCTTTCTAATGATAGTTAAATGATCTGCCACAAGGTGGACACCAAAACCAGAAAATAAGTAATCAACATAAAAAGTTTATAAGGAATAGATATGAAGCATCAGTAATTCACATACTGTATACAAGTATTCAACAGCTCTCTCAGGGTTGTTGTAAGCAGCACGGAGAGCTCGGACAACAGTATCCCTATCCCAGCTCCCTCCACCCATATCAAGAATTTGCTGGATTGTTCCCTCCAAGTTGTTCCCCGCAACAAGATTAGATGCTGCCTGCCCATAGACATCAGACCCTTCCCTGCTCCAGCAATGCATATAACAAATTTAAGGGGAAAAAAAAACTTGGGAAGAATATTGCACTCGCAAAAATGCAAATATAGCAAACAAAAAACAAGAAAGAGATTTACGTGGCAGGAGCTGGAGCAGGTGAAGGTGAGGATGCAGGTGCAGGTGAATCAACAGATGCAGACCTGTCAAGTTGGAATGACAGATAAATTTCACATCAAAATAGTTATAACAACAATTGATCTAATGCTTCAATATATTTAGAAAAATCAATGACTCACGAAGTCACAGCTGCAGCAGGAACTTGAGCTGCTGTTGACGCGGGGGCTGATGTAGGAGCTGAACTAGTCTGAGGGGTCTGGAATGAAAAAATAATGTTGGTCATTGAAGTATCTAATACATAATAACTATATTTTCCACTCCATCCTATCTATTGTTATTCATTCATAGATATGATCATATGAATGGCCCCATCCTCCAATTCATAAAATTATTTTACCATCTCTGGACTCAAACCCTTGCAGGTAACATAATCCCCATCCCTGTATATATTCAGGTCAATTCACCTCTAAAATTTTAGAAACAGGTGACTTTTTCACATCGGACCTTCTATAATAGAGTTTATTCATATAAAATCACCCAAAAAAACGCAAACAACTGTTGATATTATTATTCAAATATACAAAAACAGGAATTGAAATTATAGTCTCAACCATATTATCGTTGAATGTATCAAACATTCCAGATGATACATACGTATTATATCAAGCAAATCTTTATATGGAAACATTAAATAATTTATCCATTTCAGGATGAATGGGAGTCCGGGGATAATGGCCAGAATGACAATAGTAACGTTAGCAACATTTAACAAAAAAAATTTATCACCTTAACTGAAGGCGCAGTAGATCCTTCGCCTGATGAGCTCTTAGCCTAGCATATTTTGGGGACACAAGTTAAAATTCAGGACTGAAAAGAGATAATCACCACAAATACTACATACACACACACATTTACGGGAAAAAACAAAAACACATAGCTTTCTCATTGAACTATGTCTGCAACATTAGTCACTAGAAATAACCCCGTTTAAGTCAAACTAGAAAAGTCAAGGCAGAAGGAAGACTTCCAATTCTATTCTAATCACTATCAAATCCATTGTAATATTCATAACTGTCACACGGAAATAACAATGAATGAGAGATGGGAGCAACATTTAAAGTATCTTAAATGTCAATCAAATGAACAAGATTGATTGAATTTTGAACGACTACTGAAAAATAGTTAATTCAATTAATTGACTGGAGAGGTTTTTCCCAGGTTGATTTAATTCCTTCCTATTAAAATTTTTCGTTTATCCTTTGTTTCTTAGAGGGCCCCCTTCCTATGTAAACTTTACTGTTCCAATAATAAAGACATGATAACAATGAATCATTCTCAGTATGAGTAAAAATAGATTTGGAGAGTAAACTATGCTGCAAGAGTATAATAGGATTCTATAAGTAACATTGAAGATAAAATAATGAACTTATGCAAGATTTTTGCTGTGGCTATTATCATAGAACTGCATTTGCTGGAAAAGAATTAAAATCACAAGATGACACTTGAAAGCAATTGATAAACACGCGATGATTATCAACCACAAGGAGCCACATATTGATGATAAGCATAACTAAAAGTTACTGATGTCCCGTCTCACAACAAAAATTCTGGGCAAATGGGGAACCTTCACTTTTCCTTAAATTCTAGCTGAAATATCTACACATCAAAATAACACCAAAGTAGAATGACTGTTAAAAATGTTCTATATCAATCAGTTATTTTGCGTGCAAAACAGCAACCGTAATGTCAGGTCATCAGTCAAAATATCAAGGCAAACAGTTCTCCTAAAAACTTAAATGGATTTCTGGTAAGCTTTATTTTGTGAATAGGGTTCTCGGGATATGTTAAAATTCAGAGTAGAATAAGGCAAAAAAAGATCCAGGGGTCCAATGTTTTGACCAATTCAAGGTGAAAGAGGGGGTTGCTCCCTCAGCAAAACTGGGATAAAGTTGAGCCACAAAACTCAACTTTAGTGGTAGTGAGGCCTTGGTAATATGTGGTTACAGACTCATCCAAAACCACTTCACTTCAGTACACCCCAAGAAAGCATTCACACCTTTAGAACACAGGGGGTAATTCTATGGGGTTTTACCAGATGTGGAGGCAAAAATCAAGATGCATAAATAAGAAGAACAACCTATAACTCCTTGATAATCCTTAATCACTTGAAATTTCATTCTATTCTTCAACTACCATCTCACATTGTGATAATCCAACTATGAAAATCCCTGAACATATGGCCACCAAATAAGTACAAACAATCTTGACAAATATATAGTTTTTCATGTTTAAATATTAAACAGCTACATACACAACCTGAGTGAAAGCCAAGCCCACCAAATAAATAGAAACAATTCTGGAGCATAATTTGACATTATCCAAAATCTAAGTTAGTTTTCAGAAGAAAAAATACCTTTGATAGCATGATTACAATAAAACTGTTTTCAACTACTTCATTTTCCCCCAAGGTAGTACCATCTTTGAGAACTTTTCCTTGATGAATAAGCATTTGCTGTGCAGAAGGATAGACAGCTGCACCCTGGACAGTTTCTATATGTCTCTTCACTTCAGCAACCTGAATGAAAATTGACAAAAAGTTCCCAGATTATTCAATTTCCATGTATGAAACTAGACTGACTGTCTCGAATTTCATAACATAAAATAAATTTACAATTTATAAAAACAGAAAGAACAGAACAAGATAGAACCACAGAACTACCACAAAGGATTACGAACACAAAATAAAAATAAAGAATTATCACATTTAGATAACTCAGCCACTAGAGATTTGCCGGCAAAAGGATCAGAAAATGCACATTTCAAAAATAAGTCAAATTTCAAGTTGAAACAACAGTTTTAATTCTCACAGCTTATCAGCCACATGGTTGTTGATCCCAGTACCAAATGCAGGCAGACTATACAAATCAGATTTGATAAACCATGGAAAGCCAAAACAGTGAAACACGACAACATCACCGACTGTCAAAACTTGCTAGTTGGCATTGCTATTTGCAATAACCATGCCACCTTGACCACTGAAAATACTTCAGCCAAAAAAACCACTGAACATACACAGTGATTGTTAATTGTAATAACCATGCCACCTTAACCACTATGTACACACAGTGACAATAAAACAAGGGCCTGCGCAATGACGTACATGAAAATCCATCTAACAAGTTAGCTGACATAAGAACGATACTGGTTCAGTTTAGCAAAAGGACAACATTCCACCCATTCATGATCATACATTGGCAATTAAATTTATTTTAAATTCCAATGACATATAAGATTCAATTCCATCAAGCAATGGTCCAAAATTGTCACTTGTTCACTATCACAAGTCAACATCACCAACAAAACTTTCCACGCAAGACTTCCCAATGCAACTCAGAGTCCAGATCAGCCGACAGAACCGAACAATTAGCCAGTCAGCCAATTACGATTTAATAGGCAACTATGTTACACAACCAATTCCGAATTGACCATCAAATTCATAACAATTAACAAATCCTAGACCCATAATCAGAAACAACGACGGAGAAAACCAGAAAATAAAAAATAAAGAGAGAAACCCTAATTAACACTCAATTTCAGGGCACTAGCCAGCCAACCAAGGACAACAAAACAATGAAACCCAATTCGAAACAGCAATAACAGTGATAATCCGAACAAAAACGGGTAAAACAGAGAGATAAACAAACCGTATCCTCAGGCTTGACTTCGATGTCGAAGCTAGTTCCTTTGAGAGTCTTAACGAAAATCTTCATCTTCGAATACTTTACTTCACGATCCCAAGCCAAACAGAATCGAAATTCGGAATTCGAAATTCGAAGGATAGGTAGATTTTGCTGCAGTGATAGGAAAAAAAACTCAGAATACCCTAAAACCAAAAAGAGACGAAGCAAAGAATTCCCAAGAAGCAATAAAAGGTGAAAGTCCACCAAAATTTGCTACTTATTTATATAGGAGGGGATTGAGATGAGAGTCACGCGCTCTGGGGGAGATGAGAGGAGACGCGCTGTGTGATTGGGGTGGTTTGTGACGTGGACGGGTAAGGGAGCGCGTGGATGGGCGTGGAGAAGGGAGTGAGTGTGGGAGTTAAGGAGAAGGGAAATATAGGGAGCTAGATTTTTGTGTCTGATACGGGAAGTGGGAGAAAGTTTATCTGATTCTGTTTTGAGATGCAAAATTTATAACATTGCCGCTTGATTTTCGATATGGATTCTGAGGATCAGATCATACAAATCATTCGAATAGATAATGGATTATAGATATAGCTGTGAATCAGGGTCGGCCCGATCCTATAGGACTGGTCTTTTAAGGGTTAGGGTCGACCCAAAAATGTCGGGTAGTGCAAATATCCATATTTTTCAAAGTCCGGCTCTTATATGGTCAGACTTAAGGCCGGGCCGGGCCGATTAGTGTTTATACACTATTTTTTAATATTTTTCTATAGAAAAAAATTAAAGCAAAAAAATCATTATCTTCAACATAAATATTTATTTTAATTTACAATAAAAACACCAACAAGCAACAAACAATAAGAAATTATGAAGCAATGATATATATTGTCCATATTTTTAAATAAGTCACACAAAATATATGTTTATCTATAATTAATTATTTTAATAAATATTGTCCATATTTATAAATAGGTCATTCATTAAGAAATTATCAAACAATGATAAATATTGGGAATTAGGTATTAAGGTTTTACCTTTAATCGATTGTTTTATTTTATAGTTGTTAATTTTTAAAAAAAATATGTGTGTGTGTGTGTGTGACAGGCTTTAAGGGCCGGCCCTCGGCCTTGCAGAGCTGGCTTTTTGAAGCCCTCGGCTCTACAGGGTCAGCTCGTTAAACCCGATTCCCTTTTGAAGCTTTCAAAATTAAAGTTCGACCCTCTAAGGGCCAGGGCCGACCCAATGGACTCGGCCCGAATTACCAGCTTTAATTATAGATAGTTTGATTGATAATACTTTCTGCCCTACTTTTTTATAACTTAAAAATAAGCTACTTATGTACTCCTCTGGTCCTATTTAAAAGGTAGAAAAAAATGTTTTAATTAGTTCTATATATAAGTCACCTCATTAAATTTTTCTTGTGAATCTACAAATTCACCATTCATTTATTATATATTGACTTTATTTTCATGTGGTGTAATGGATATTAAATATAGGTAGAGTAGGAAATTTGTTAGATTTTAATGGAAAGTTAATGGGATTTAAGGTTTTCCTTGGTCTATGTGAAACATACTAGAAATGACTTATACATAGGACCAAAGAGTACATTAACAAGGGAATTAAAATAAGTAAAAAAATAATAAATATGTAAAACATGTTTTTTTAAAAGAAATATGCCTTATTTATATAAAGAGTGAGCGGGACAGAATGAGTGAGAACATATATTAATATAACACAGTGCATAGAAAATAATTTAAACATAAATAATATGAATGTCTTGATCCAAATTTGGGTATGCTCTCTCAACAAACTCTTAGGCGAAGAAACCTTGTTAGGATTTTTGAATTCGCGTCCTTTTGTGATTTTGTATTAGTCTTCTCTTTTTGTCTCAATATTCTTTCATAAAAAAATTAAAGAAAAGTATTCATCTAAAAAAACAATATTTCTTTTCTTTTGAGGAGTTATTTTGTGAAGCTTTTAAAAAATAAGTAGATGTAGTAAATGTACAAGTCATAAACGTAGATATGTGAAAATTTTAAAATATCATAAAATTTGTAAATAATTCAATAATAAATTATTTTTAAGAATGTGGATACTCGAAAATATCATGATTTCAAAAAATTGTTAAATAAAATTATTAAATTTATAGAATACAATTGAATATTTATATATATATATATAAATATATATTTATAATTACAATTGAATATATTTTAATATAAACGCAAATAAGTAAAATCAACTAATTTTGAAATCCTTAATAAAGTCTCTTGATCTAATTAAGAATTTGTTGGAACTTGAAAGTAAATACCTAAATTTGGATTTGTGTATTTCATATGGATCTAGATGAGATCTCCCACATAAACATGTAATTAACTGGGGATAACGATGAAAAACAATGCATTAAAATTTTATACGTCTGCAAAGAGGAGCTTATAAAAAAATTATAATATATAAAAAAGAATTGAGGAGGTACTTTCAAAAGGACTTGCCCAAATCAAAATAACTTCGTTGATAAAAATGATAGGAAAAATCCCTTAAAAAAGTTAGGTAATATAACCAAACTCAAAAGAAAGCCTCTTAACTCAACAAATCTTTATGCAGGCTAAATGACTGCTTTTGAAGTTTTAGAATTTGACTAATTTACATGTATGTCCTTCTGACTCAAATTTTCATAAGCTTCTTCCTTGTTTCATTTTTTCTCGTCTTCCCAATCGTATTCCCTATAGTCTAAAAGTCTAATTGGGAAGTATTTCGATTGAGATAACATATAAAAGCGAGATTTTATTTTTAAGACTCTTATCCTATACACTAATGTGTTGGTTTAGATGGATATATACACAGTCACTGCCAATTTAATGTGTTATGACTATGAGGCTATACATTTTTGTCGAAATCATGTTTGGTCTATCCACACCGATAAGCTTCAATCAACATATCCTATTGAGAAGTTCATTGAGGACATCATAAGAAGAAAGATAATTTGAGAGGACAGAACATGTGTCTTATCTGCAAAATTCCTTTCAGCTATGGCTGGTTAGGAGACATGGGATTTGTTGGGCATGAAAGAGAGAATTCTATAGTGTACAAATATGACATTGTCTTTTTAAGAGAATGTGACTCTATGTGAGGGGTGAACCCTCAAGTGGTAACATAAAGTTAGATGGTGACCAAAATGGTGTATTGCAAGGTGTTTGTGAGGTTGGAGTAATTGTTCAGAGTTATATAATAATGTCTTCTCATTCCTAATATAAAATACAATTGATTATAATTAGATATATTAATGAAGTTAAATAAACTCCTTAATTATAACAACTATTACAATATATTTCTGAAAAATTTGTGTGTGTTATTATATTATATATCAGTTTATATAGTTTAAGCAAATTAGTTTGTAGAAAACTTATAAATGTAAAAGATATATAAAACTTTTAAAAAGGGATTATCTCGTATTTATGACCAAAAGTGAATCTCAATTTAGCTCTTATATTTAAGACCAAAGGCCGTAGATCCAACTTTTCTCTTTTTGTGAGGGGGAGAATTATAGGAGCATGGAGAAGAAGAGAGGATGGGTCAAATGATAAAGAGGGCATTTAAGTCATTTAATTTTAATTCTGAAATCCCAATTTGGGTCCGGTGACCTTATTTGGAATTCGATGAATCTAGAGGCATGATATTGGTTTTAGGTTAATAGACTTCTATTGAGATTTTTTTCAAAATGATATATGCATACATGAATCAAAAATCAACACTAACAGGGTTGCCATTAAACTTCAAGCTGCCATTATGACGTGAACAGGGGTGGTAGAGGTTGGGTTACATGTCCTTGGGGCCGCCAAGCTACGGAAGGCTTTTGGGAGGCAATTATAAAGCCTTCCTTTTGCAGAAAATTTTTGGAAGAATTGCGTTGAAGTCCCAAAGAAGAGATATAATATCAGACAAGTCTTAATAAGCTGTCAATGACACTTGTTCACTTCTTAACAGTGACTATTTCAATTGTTACTGAGAACTCTTTGGGACTTGTTTAATATTAATTCTCTTCCTTGATACCTGAAAACTTTTCTCCCAAAATTCTTCTCTTTATTTGCTGGATTGTTTAAAGTTTAATATGAAGAGTGATGTTGGATATGAGGATTGTTATTGAAAAGGCTGTTATTATATATGGCTGTTATGGTGAAGCACGATGATCTTAACGTTGCAAGGGCAAGACTTAAGAGGGAGTACTATCTTCAATGCCAATACGAGCTAATTAAGAAGTTAAATTATATTGCAAATATAAAAATTCAATCCATTTTGCCATTTGTATTTGTCATTGTTTTTTGGGTTATTCATCTTTATTATACGTTATTAGTGTTTGCATCAAGAGATAGTTCAAATGCAGATGATTTAATAGGGTGTTTAAAAAATTCAACACATAATTCTTTAACAAAAACTAATTTAATTAATTTCCTTCTTATCCAACAAAACACCACCATGTAGCAATCCATTACCAACATCCTAAATGATATGAATAGCGCTTCCTCTTAGTAGTTAATATAGACACAATTGACTAATCTAGGGTGTGGGGAGTATTGAAAGTTAAATAAACAATTTAATTATAGTATATGTTACATAATGTTTCTATAAGACTGATGTGTACTATTGTTAGATTATAATCAATGTATAAGTCATGGGAATTAGTGTAAAAAATGACAAATATAAGAGGTAAAATGAAAAGGGCTTAATATTTAGGACTTAAATATCAGAGATTTTCGGCCGATAAGTCTTTGTAATGTTATTTATAAGACGATTACGAAAATAGTGGTTAATAGAATTAAGCCGATCATGGAGTCTGTTATATCCCCGAAAAAATGCAACTTTGTTCCTGGGAGATTGAGCTCAGACAATATTATTGTAGCACAGGAAGTAATTCATTCTATTCTATGAGAAATATGAAAGGTAAGAAAGGGTTCATGGCAATAAATATTGACTTGGAGAAAGCATATGATAGAGTACGGTTGTCTTTTCTCATGAAGTGTCTAGAAGACTTGCAGTTTCCTTTATGCCTGCCTAATGTCATAGATCAATGTATAAGTTCCCTATCAATGCAAATATTATGGAATGGGAGTAAGTCTATGTAGCTTACGCCCTCCAGGGGGATTCGTCAAAGAGATCCTGTTTCGCCCTATTTGTTTGTTATTTGTATGGAAATGTTGGCCCATCTTATTCAAGAACGGATAAACACAAAAGAATGGAAACAAATTCATCTTAATAAGAATGGACCCCCAATCTCCCATCTTTGTTTTTTTTTTTTTTGCAAATGATTTAGTTCTGTTTGCGGAAGCCAATGTAGAACAAGCTTTGGTGATTAAGCAGTGCTTGGAAGTTTTTTGTGAAGCCTCGGGT
Source organism: Mimosa bimucronata (assembly GCA_037074515.1). Classification (NCBI taxonomy): domain Eukaryota; kingdom Viridiplantae; phylum Streptophyta; class Magnoliopsida; order Fabales; family Fabaceae; genus Mimosa; species Mimosa bimucronata. The sequence continues at coordinate 26,856,343 of CM073445.1, read as the reverse complement.
CAGAAAGTGAGTAAATCTAAAACTTGAATTTTCTTCTCTGCCAATGTGAATCATACGGTTAAGGAGGAAATAAGCAACTCGTTGGGATATACAAGAGCAGCAGATTTAGGGAAGTACCTGGGAGTTCCTCTTCATCATAAGAGAGTTACTAAAGCTACATATCAGTTTGTTATTGATAAAGTTAAAACTCGTCTTTCTAATTGGAAAGTAAACTCCCTTTCGTTGGCTGGCCGGAATACATTTGTCCAATCTACTTCTATGGCTATACTGAATCATGTAATGCAAACTGCCTTATTGTCAGTAGGATGTTGTGATGAGCTTGATCAGTTGTCAAGAAGTTTCTTATGGGGTTCAACTGCCGAAAGGAAGAGAACTCATTTGGTTGCATGGGATAAAGTTTGCATGAAGAAGCCAAATGGTGGGATTGGGTTGAGACATGAGAGAATTCAGAACAAAGCACTTCTTATGAAGGTTGGGTGGGGTTTAATGACTAATAGGGATGCTTTGTGGGTGAACGTGGTGCGAGGGAAGTATCAATGTGGGAATGATCTTATACCCACTATAAACAGAAAGAAACCAGGATAGTGACTATGGAGTGGTATAAAAAGTATTTGGGACCATGTTATGCATGAAACGGAGGTGCGTTTTGTTGGTGGGGAACAAAGAGTAAGATGGCAAGCCAGAAAAGAGTGGAGTCTTCTCTACAAAATCAACCTACCAATCTCTATTAAATGAAGGTCATCAAAGTAATTTTGTCTGGAATAAGTTGTGGAAGGTGAGGGCCCCACATAGATGTAAAATGCATATGTGGTTGGTAGCTCATAACAAGTTAGTGACATGTAAAATGCATCTGTGGTTGGTAGCTCATAACAAGTTACTGACGAATTTTGCAAAGTTGAAGAGGGGTCTCCATTCAGATGGACGGTGTGATGTTTGCGTGGGGATGACAGAGAGTGTGTTGCATACTTTACGTGATTGTAAAGATGCTAAAGCTATATGGGAAGGGCTTGGCATTACTCTCTATGATCATGTGTTTTGGGAAAGTAATCTGCAAGAGTGGATAAAGATAAATCTCAAGAAGAACAAAGATAAGGGTGTTAGTAATTGGAATGGGTTATTTAGCATAGCTTGTTGGCTAATATGGAAAAGACGGAATGAACGTGTGCATATGGGAGCAACTGGGAGTATCATAGATAAATTGGCCAAGGTTAGAGTGGTTGCACGATGCATTGAGAAAGCTACCTCTTATGGTAGTAAAGGTAAGAATAATAATCAGGTTCGGAAGTGGGCGGCTAATGATGATATCCGACCCGTAGGTGCATGGGATAAAGTCTACGTGGATGGCGCTTATTCCTATATCACCGGTACGGCAGGGTGTAGAGGTTCTTTAATTAATCAGAATGGAGTTTTGGTGGAGTCCTTTGCTTGCCGCCTAGAAGTAAGGGATAGTCTAGAAGCAGAATTATGGGGTTGTGTGTGGGGATTGCGTCATGCTTGGGATGTGGGTTGTCGGTGTGTTCATCTATTTTTAGATTCTAGAGAAGCAGCTGAGCTTTGTCATGTTGCGGATGTTGATTTGCATCAGAATGCTGAGATAATCAGATTACTGCAAAGTTTAATGCAATGAGATTGGGTTGTTCAAGTGTTTAACATGGGACGAGAGGAGAACAAAGTTGTATATTTTTTTTGCAAAGAGATCATTGAACCAAGGGCTTGGAATTCATATTTTCTCGGGAGAGACTTCAAGAGAGCTCCTTGCTGCATCAGGAGTTACGTAGCTTTGTTGCTACTTTTTTATTAGATTTATGTTGTAGTTTACTCTATTTATTTCTCTCTTATAAAAAAAAGTTAACTCTAATTAATGAGATAGTAACAAAAATCGTCAAAATTATCTCTATGGAGGAATCATCCATAGAATCCAGCTAGGCTAACCACCTCTTCAGCTATAAAATTAAGGTAGAATGACAATTAAATTCTAAGGAAGAGAATTAATCACGACTATGTCCCTTGACATCATTGAACTAAATTGAAGTCCCCAGGATCTAATCAAATGTGTCGGATGTTGTCAATGTGACTCATTAAGTTGTCGATAATAACTAGATTTTTAAAAAGTTTCCAATTACAAGTCATTTAGTTGTATTGACAACTCCAGACACATTCAATTTAATACTATTACCCAAGTCCCCAATGATTTCAATGGCCTTGGTCGTGATTAATTCTTTTCTATGGAACCTAATTGTAATTCTCCCTAAATTAAACCATCCTGCTTATAAATTGAATATAAATTGAATCAGATCTTAAGGTCATTGAGGGGTTGCGATGCCGCTTCAGAATCTGGCCAATTGGAAGAATATCATATAATTAAAAATCTTCCATATCCTCACAACTGGCTTTTGCGGGAGTTGAACTTTCCACATCCAAATTATGATTGTAGAAATACACACACATGTGGAAATATTAAAAGTGAAGTGAGTGAGACTTAATTCTTTTTTAAAAAATTCAATTTAATTATAGTTAGATATTAAAAAGTTTTGCTGAAAAATGAATTGCAATACCAATTCCAATAGTTACAAATATAAAATTCAATGTTTCTTTTATACATCGGAATACAAAAAAGCATAAAAATAAAAATAACATGCTTTTATAATATGCAAAGTATAAAAATCAATGTTTGTGAATACAAGGGGAAGTAGGCCATACCCTTTTTAGCCTGTTATAGCCTAGCCATGGTCATTTTATCAAATAAGTCAAGTCTAAATTTATTTATGTCGACATGCCAAGGATTTTTTTTTTTAATTACTTGATCTGAAGCGGCCTATTTAACAAATTATATAATGTGTTTCTAAAGAAAACCACGAGTGCATATGGCTAAAGGCTCCCACCATCTAGAATTTTGTAAGGTTCAAAAACCTGGACCGGGGATCAACTCAACCGATGTAATGGGTAAAGAGTTAGGGGTTCAACTGAGGGTTCACTCGGGGTCAAACTGGCCACATTAGAATAATATAATTTAATAATTTATAACATAACATACCAATATTAATGTTAAAATAGAAGAAAATTTAACAAAAGTCTAATTGTTTTAAAAATACAATACATCAACATTAAGAATATCCATAACTAATTCCTTATAATCCTTCAATCAATACTAGAAAGATCATTAAAAAACTAAGTACAATTTTTTTTTTAACTTTTTAACCCGGTCAAACTGCCGGGTTGGCCGGATTTCTAAGGGTCAACCCAGAATATTCCCGGGTTGATTCCTCCCCCCTGGTGGAGCACAAATTGACCCTCTTAAGTGCCCAGGTCGCAGGGTTTCTGGTCCGACCAGCAGGGCCGAACTGGGTTTTTGAACAATGGAATTCTGGGGGCAATGTATGTAATATTATGTTAGAATATTTGAACTCGTAATCTCTTGGTCACATACCCTCTCACCCTCTTTGATGTGTGTGTGTGTGTGTAAATTTTTTTGTTAGCTTTACTCTCTTCAGGTCCTTAATAGTAGACCTAATTGAATTTTTTTGGAGATATTAAGGAAGCAAAATAAATTAATTAATCATAACATATGTGATATATATTATATAAGTTAAATAAACTAATTTAAATAAAAAAAATTTAGATAAATCAATTTATAAGTAATTTACTTAGCTTTCTTAGGATTTTCTAAAAAAAATTAACTAAATATTATATTTAAGATCGGATGAAGAAATATATATTTAGAAGGCCTTGATAAGCTTAGAAGTTAAAACCAAGGCCTGAACATTTAAGCCTACTTATTATTTGTAGGCCATGGCCTTTTGCTTTCTCAGGCTTCAGCTTGAAAAAAGGTCTTAAGACGCCGCAAGGCCATGCTAACGTTTGAGGCTTCATTTGGAAGCATAAAGCCTACAAGACTCTGGCAAAAAAAAAAAAAAAAAGCCTACAAGACTAAGACTAAGGTCTGACCTAGCCCTGGCTGCTGCAAAATCAAGCATTATAGTTTTTTAGATAAATCTTACAGGCGACATATAATTGAGACCCATACTTGTAGTTATCTAAAAAGGTTTTCAAAAAAATACGATTCCAAGCCCTTATTCCTTAATTTTTTTAGTTCACATACTTTATTTTTGTGGGTCTCTTCTATTGCATTTGTCCTTGCTTAGTGTAAGATTGAGTTGGTTAATTTAGGATATTTAGGAAACTAAATGCATAAATTATTGTAAACTACTTATGTCTATCTTTTTTATTCAAATTAATTTGTTCAATTTATAAACAGATACATAATCTAATGATGCACATAAGTATTTAACTTCTTCAATATCTATAAATTAGTCAATTGACTCTTATATTAAATATCAGATATAGTGTTTACTATGTTAGAAATGTTAGTCTCCTTAGTTTGAATATACCAAAGAACACCATAAATTAACACCAAATTATGAGTTGACTCCAAATTGTGTTAATTTTGTTGAGGCCCAATGCACTAATAATTCTCCAGCATGATGTTGTTTATGGAAGTGAGATTCATTTCTCGGTTTAATCAAAACAAACTTTTACTGAGGTAATTTCATTAATTTTTCTGATCATCCGTATGTGTTTTTCTAGTCAAAGATGGATACATTGGGGTTAAAGTCCATCGTGTATTAACTCCGTTTCGATCAGTTCATGAATTATGATTCTCTTGAGTATTTCAAAAATCAAGGGACTCTCATTTTTAACGGAGCTAATTTACATAAAAAGGATAAAAAACTACAAAAAAACTAACTACAAATATTAGAAACAAAGCGAGATTAAAGTATATAGATAGACGTGTGGTATCTTCCAACAAATTTTTTCCAAATCTAACTATTAAATTGTTACTGTATATTTATACACACATATATTAAACTTATGTAACCTAATAGTCATTCCCAACAATATTTTGACCAAAAAAAATCCAAACAATATCATATTGCTCTAAATATAATACTTACTCTATATGATCTATTTTGAAAGTTTATTTTAATAATAATTATTAAATATAAAACTTATTTCGATTTTGTGTCAAATTTTTTTCATATCACCCATATTGATACTCGTCCAACAATAATTAAGAAAGACAATTGAGTTATTTTAAATATATATATATATAAATACATGCAAAATAGTTAACTTTCATCATTATAATCAAAGCATACACATATATATCCCATATTTATGACTAATACGACTAGTGCAAATACAAGATTTCAAAGCCCACCTAAACAATAAATCAATCATAAAAGCCCAGCTATTTCCTCATAAAGGCCCAACTACTCAAAGATGTAGGTTAAATCCTAATAATTTGCTTTTAATAATGTTAAGCTCAAATCCAACCAATGCCAATGTAAGGATCTTATGGATGGGTGATTTGTAAATACCTTGATAAGGACTTTTTGAACCCAAAAGTTATGCTCTAGCCCGGCAAGCCTCCCAAAACTCAACCAACCGTTTTTTTTTTGTTAAAGTGCAAATATGTCGTGAAGATTTTCGCTTATGAACAATATTGTTTGAAAGTATTTTTGATAATATTAAAATAGAACAATTATATCTTTACTGCTTAAATATTAATGGTTAATATCAATTTTTTAATTGTCAACACTATTTTTATAATAGGATAGAGCATTATTGCTATGTTTTGAAACTTTTAAACCAAGTTCATACCTTAACTTTTTTAAAAAAAATATATATATTTGCTGAAGAGCATATGAGAACTTTTATTCTCTCTTTATTTTTTAACTGCAATGTGAACTGTAGTTGATTCACAATTGATCATCGATGTTCCAATTTTCATAATTTCATTGTCAAGTTGACTTTTGTTTGCAAATCAAAAGAAATATTTTCCTTTATATTTTTTATATGTCCGCATGCCTTTTTTTTTTTTTCAAATTGTGTTGGACATTCTAGAGAAGTTGGATTTGGTTAGAAGAAATACAGATAAATCAATGCTTCAGGAAGAGAAAAAGAACTGCCAAAAGCATCCGACATATTGACTAACCTATGTCGGGCTGATTATATTGAATTTTGAGTTTAAAAAGGGAAAAGAAGAGAAAATTAACCATCTCACTTCCACACGCCAGTTTTATCTAAATGATTCAATTTTCTTTTACTTTTCATCACTTTATTAATTATTAATAATAATGCTAATTGATAGTTGTTTGTTGCATGACCCGCCCTCACATAAGTCTTGCGTGTTCATGAAGATTTAGTACTAATCTCTCCGTCGAAAATATCTCTTGACAAGAAACTTCGCGAGGGTTTAAAGAAAAGACTCTTTAAAACTTCGTGTTTAATCATAAACTCACGTTCCTACTACTTACCAAATTGCTTTTCGTACAACACAGTTTTATTTACTCCTGGTGCTTAGCAAAAGAGGTAAATAAAGAAATTCATTTTGACCCTACTTTTAAAATTTTAATTCATCTTATCTTTTAAATTTATATATTTTTTAAAAATTATCAATGTTGATTTTACTATTTTTTAAATTTATTTTGATTACTTAATATTTTTAAATTAGCCAACTCGATGTTATATATTAAGGATCAAAATATTATCAAGGAGCATGCTTCAATGAATCCAACATAATTTTTATAAATAATTAATTTAATTCATTTTTTAAATCCTAATAATTTAATTCTATTTGACAGAGTTATATTAATATCAATCAATTCATTAATATTTTAAGGGTCTTGAATTTGTTTTACAAGGTCGTCAGACTAAGTTATAAATCATACTCACATTAAGCTTTCAAATTTTATAAGGTCATGTATTTTATTTATTTCATATAGATCATGGTTAAATAGTAATATTTCAAGCATATGAGATACATATTCATTAAAAAATTCGACGACCTGGTTATAAATTGACATAACTATTTTCTTTTTTATTTTTCTAACAATTTTAGGCCTAATTGAAATTAACTCTATTCTTGGTCCTTTCTGGCTTCACGTGTTTAGGTATTGAATTCTTGATATTGCTATGAGAGAATAATTCATTCTATCTTGTATTTTTTTTCCCCCCACTAATTTCCCTAAACTCACCAATAGATATATACAGTCTGTTTTAAATTTATCTAACTTATAATCAAATTATATTTTGTATAATTAAGTGATTTAACTCATGGTTGAATAGTTCTAACAAAGGATTTATAAGGCAATATATTACTTTCTTAATCCAACCAATTAATTATTTAGAGAAGTTGTAAAAAGTTATTAAATTACATTGAAATCCATAGGAATTTAAATCGCATATATGTTGGGAGCTGTCACATTTGATTTAATATCACCTGATTGTGATTAATTACCTTCTAATATCATTGAAGTCCATAGGAATTTAAATCGCATATATGTTGGGAGTTGTCACATTTGATTTAATATCACTTGATTGTAATTAATTACCTTCTAAGACATAGTTGTAATTCTATCTTATTAACTCTTATGTCAAATCTTCTCAAATACTAATTCATTGTATTTCCTCCTTTATTCTTAAATATAAAATTCACTAAATCATAGCGTATTTTATGTTTTATTAGATTATATGTTAGCTTATAAGTCTAATAAACTATTAGAGAAAAAATTTAGGAAAATCAATTTATAAACTAACTTATTAAACTTTCTTAAAAATTTTCAAAAAAAAAATAGTTATATCCTATATTTAAGAACGGAGATTATCTCCGCAAATTAATTAAAATAGTTGTATAAATTTATTAAGATGATGAGTAATACTAGAAGAAAGATGCATAATTTCCCGGAGAGAGCATACGACAATTTTTACCACTATTAATAATTAAATAATTAAAAGAGAAAGACGATTCTCACCATTCAAATCTCGTCTTTCATTTCCTCCTAAACCCTACATATAACTCCTGTAAATCCCTTCGTAAACAAAAGGAAAAAAAAAAAAAAAAAATTGGTGGAAAAAATTTACAAATCTCGTCTTCCGAAATACTTAAAATTCATCAGACGGAAAAAGCCCTTCTCTCCTTCCTACTGAGCCGGCAAGGTCTCATTCTCATGCCGCCACGACCCGGAAAACTCGGCCGAGTCAAAGTACACATCAGAATGATCAAAAAGCCCATCAAACGCCACGTACTCATTATTATTATTACCATTATTATCATCACCACCGTTAAATTCAACACCTGTCCCCAAATCGAACGAGTCATAACTCGGGAACTGATTCTCAAACTCCCATAGCTCACCGATTCCAGAGGAGTCAGACGAAACATGGAACAACTCGTTGGGCTTCAGTGAGTCACCGTTAGGAGGAGGGAGGCCGAGTTCGTCGTCGGAAGCTTCTAGAAGGTAGCCGATCTGCGGCTGAGATTCGCAGGAATCTGACGTCAGATCGACGACAGGGGCAGGAGAGGATGACGCAGATATCTCCTCCTGTAAGCTCTTCATGACTGAGTCAAGATCTTGGCTCGAGAGTGCTGGATCGTTGTCGTCGATGAAATCGAAGAGATCGTCCCTCAGTTTCTTAACCTCGGACGAGTCGACTCGTGACTCGTCCGAGTCGTCTCGGACTCGCTTCGAGGGATTCGGGTTTTCCATATGGGAAGGGTTAATAATAGTGACAACAAATGAGAGAGAGAAGGGCTTTTGAGGTTTTTTCTTTTTCTTTTCTTCCTTTCTTTTTGAATTGGGTGAGAGAGAGGAAAAGGCGTGAGGATTGAGACGATGGGGGTGTGGTGGTGGCGAGACGTGGGGGAAGAGAAGGAAGGTATATATAAGGAGGGGACAAGGTAGAGAGAGAAAGACAGACAGAGAGAGAGAGAGAGAGAGAAACGTGTAATGATGGTGACGATGCAGGCGCGTGGGAACCAATGCTTTGGCCATCACGGATCTTATTTCCTTCATAATAAATTCTTCCATATAATGGAAAATTACTAGTACCTTTCAAACCAAACCCTGAATGAGTTTATCCCTTCCAAAGCATTTATTGATTTTTCATAATCCAACACAACTTTTGATGTTTAAATTTTCAGTCACTTTTTGTTTTAGTCTCGAGTTTTAAAATCAGTGGTTTTCATCCTTAAATTTTTGATCAATTTTGGTTTTGATCCATTGACTTTTAAATCAATGGTTTTGGTCATTGAACTTTGAATCAATTTTGGTCTTAATTTCTAAATTTTCATTTGGTCTTAGTCCCTGGATTATAAAAAAAATTGAAAAATCAGGGATCAATGGCTATAAATGGTACTCCCTCCGATCCTTATTATAAGATCCCGAAATTTGAATTGTTTTGCTCCAAAATATAAATGTTCGCATTGGAATCTGTCATCATTTAATGCCATTTTTCCTATTTTACCCATATTTATTAACACTCTCTTTTATAGTATTTATTAATACTTCTACTTATATTTCTCTCTAGTCTCATCATAAATAAGGATAATATTCGAAAAACAGTTATTTTTCAGACATATTTATAGCTCCCAAGTCCCAACTAACTTTTACATGTTTTCTTAAAAAGCATTATTTGGTGGCTAAGCTCTTATAAATAGGACTGGAGGGAGTATAAAATTGAAGGATCAAAACCAACAATTTAAAGTTTAAGAACTAAAACCAAAATTGAACGAAATTTTAAGGTCCAAAAGTTGTATTAACCATTTTTTATCATTTTACTCATCATGATACTCCCTATTTACTTTTTTTAAATTCATTTATATCATCATTATCATATTTCTCACTCTCTTATATATCCCATCATAAATAGGGGTAAATTTGAGAAAAGATAATTATTTCAGACATAGTCCCTCTGGTTCTTATTATAAGAGCCCGACAATCAAATTGCGTTTCTTAAAAAAAGTGTTAAAAATTAGTTAAAAGCTATAAATATGTCTGAAATATAACTCTATTTTGCAATATTACCCTTAATCATGATGGAGCTAGAGAGAGAGAGAGAGATGGGTATTGATGAGTATGAAAGAGGGTTGGGATAAAATATGAAAAAATACATTAAATGATGGGACAACCCAATATGGATTCTTATATTTTGGATCAAAACAATTCAAAATTGGGGCTCTTATATTACTACGGCTAAGGACCTTTCCACTATATAACATCTCCACTTAGTATCTCCACCATTGAATTTGCTTTCAATGGTTGAAATCAATTACAATTGGAAAAAAATATTATACAATCAATAATAACAAATAATATTTTTTTTAATTATAATATTTTTCGATCATTAAAAACAAATTTAATGGTGGAGATAATACGTAGAGAGGCCATACAATAGAGAGGCTCCCTGACCGCTTATAATAAGGAGTGAAGGGAGTATTTATCATTTTGAATTACTTTATTAATATTATTAATACGTGTGATTTTACTATTTGAGTTTTTTTTTTTTTTTTTTTTGCCAACTATTTGAGTTCTTATTTGTAAACAGGGACGGAGCGAGGACTACAGTTTTCTCTGCGAAATTATTTACTCCCTTTCTCCTTTATTTTATTAAATGATATAATTTAGTGTAACAAAAAGAAAATTGGGTATCCCATAGATCACATGACACATCGCAATAATTTCACTTCTTTGATACTCCTACAGTCTCTTAGTACTAAGGTTGTCAAACTTGTGAGTTTAAATAAACTCATGAGAAGAATGTAAAATCGGATCGTAAACTTGTAAGAGTTTACCTTTATTAATAAATACATATTTTCAGTATATAATTAAATAAGAAATACAAAAATAATAATAATTTAACTTGAATATATTTTAAATATAAATAGTTGATATTAAATATATTAACATTCATACTTTATCTAACTCAATAAACAAATTTCTATAAAATTTATATATAAATTCATTTAATATGGTAAAATAAAAATAATAAACGTGATATTTATATGAAGTTAACACGATTTTCTATAAGATAGAAACGTAAAAACGGTAAATTCGGCATGTAAACTCATGAGTTTTTACCGACTTTACAGCCGGTACAAATTTAAGTGACTTATGACACGTTTTGGTTAGGTAGAGCCGTAAAAACGGTAAAATCGGAGAGTCAACTCGCGAGTTTGACAACAATGGTCTCTACCTATAAGAACTCAAACAAAATTATGTAGATTAAGAGATAAAAATTAAAAATGATAAATATGTCCTGAATAAAATTTCTCTTAAATTTGCTTTTATTTATGATGAGTATATAAACGAAAAAAATTTGATAATATTGATATAAATGAGTATAAAAAAGAATGTTAATAAAGTGAAAAGAAAAAATCTTTTTAACAAATTTATATACCTTTTTTTTAAAAGAGATAAACTCATTCAAATTTTAGATTTTTACCTATGCAAACAAAGGGGTAACATTTTTCCCATATTCTGGAAAAAAAAAAGGACTTTTCCAGGAATAAAAAAGAACAAATTAAAAAGGGAAATTTGGTGCGTGCTGCTTTTCCCTTTATAATTTATTAAACGGAGTTGAATTTGGAATTGGAGTCCGGGTCAGTTGGTGGGGCCCACTATTCTAGTCAATCACGGCCTTTGTTTCTTTGCTTCTTTTTCCCGTTTTTACGTTTAGCTCAGCTAGGCTCGGCTCGAGTGCTCGACTAAAGTACGGCACTACGGTTCGGTAGAAAATTAAATATGGGTGGAGGAGAGGGTATTTTGGGAAATTTGGTGGGTGGCTTTGAATGATGGTGGGGTGGAATGGCATTTTGTGGAAAAAAGTGGGTGATTAAAATTTTTAAATCTTAATTCTGGAATTGTATATATATATATATATTTTTATTTTTATTTAAAACGAAAGCGATGGCCACGATGGTTGATGACGGACTGATTCGGTTCCATGACAACAAAGGAACCAAATAGTACATTCAAAAATTGAAAATATATAGTATCCACTGATAAAAAATTTGAGAATAGTAGCACTGTTTTTGTTGACTTTGAATTTTATTATTTTTTTTATTGTGAATCTGGCCATGCAATTCCACAAATAGAAGTCATAAACCATATCCAATACTTATTTTGAAAAAAATTATGACATTTTTAGATTTAGAACTTTATTTTTAAGTAAAATGATTATTATAATTTTTTATTTTAAAAATATTAATATCCAAGGATGCCAACAATTTGGAAAATTATTTTCGAAAATTTTGACATTTTTTGTTTTCAAAAATTAGTGTTAAGAAAAATGCTATGCTATTGTATTATTGGAAAATGTTTGATAATGAGCTTGTTTCGCGACTTATTCCAGCCAAATAAATCCTTATTTTATTGAAAAATGACTTAAAGTGAGAAAAAAGAAATCTGCTATGTTTGGCTCGGCTTGTAGATAATAAGGGTTTATAACTTATAAGTCAAAATAAGTATAAGTTCTTTTTTTCAACTTACGATTTATGACTTATAAGTCACTTACGGAGGTGGACCCCACAATTCTAACTTATTTTACACATCCAATCACAACTAACCCAAACATAAATCACTTTTCCAAAAGTCCATCCAAACATACATCTCATTACACAATATGACTTATGACTTATAAGTCATATTTTTAACAACTCATCCAAACATAAATCTCATCACATAATCTGACTTATTTTCAGTTTGACTTATATATAAGTCACTTTTTCAGAAATCCATCCCAACACACCCAATGACAACTAGAAATACCATAAGCAGCATGAAAATATGTTCTTATTTTTTTAAATTTTTTATTAATAAGGGCATAAAATATTGTGGATTCTGTATTTGTTGATTTTGCCAATAGATCAGGAACATGATTGATTAAATAAAATATCAGTGGCCGAACCTTTGATTCCAAATTTCCAATATATGGCATCCCGATTTCTCGTGAATCGGGGGTTTATAAGAGATCTGTACAGCTACCCAATCAGTTTTGAGCGTGAAAAATATATGCTAGACTTTTTCTTTTTCCTTTTCTTTTTTTATTTAAAAAAAAAAGACTTTTTCTTTTTCCTTTTCTCTTTTTATTTAAAAAAAAAGACTAAATAGCTTGAATGGATAATACCGTCTACCATTAAATCAACCCAGCCACCTACCAACATCCGAACCAGAAAATAACATTAAGAGTTAAGACAAAGACCGAAAAATGTGTTAGAATTTAAAAGGATAGTATAATTGTCAAACTGCTTTGGAATCTTCAGGGACTTTTATAAATAATTTTGCTAAATTACAAATAATCTTTTGAATTTTAGACTATGTATATGTAGATAGATCTCTAACTTATAATATTTTATAATGAAACTCCCAAATTCTCATGCTTAATGCAAATAAACCCATATAATTTTCTATATCACTTATCTATGTATAGTTTTTGGGGCCTTATATCCGTATTAACTGCTAGTTTTAACTTTTAAGAGTTATACTCACATGTCAAAAATAAATTTTAAGGTGTGTACTTAATAGTTGAGGGTTATCCACTCAAACTAAAAGGTTCAAAGGGAATCACTGTTCAATTTTAAAAGGTAAACGAATTGCCACTCTGTTCCTTATTATAAATCCAACTACCATAAATTTTTTGTTCCAAAATATAAGTCCACTTTGGGATCAACTAATGCTACTATGACTATTTTACCCTTATCTTGGAAATAAGAAAGAATATAAATAAGGTTTATAATATATAAAATATTATTTTAACACCTATCCTTAAAATGAAGATATAAGTGGAACTTTTTTTTTTGAAAATAGGCATATTTAATAATATAACTTCCACTCCTTGACATGTGAGAAGTAGTTAGAGTGGACTTATAATAAGGAACATAGTGATATTTTTAAAGTATAAACATTATGATCTTCATCATTGCATTAAGATTAAAAGCCTCCAAATATACATCAAGGAGCCTCTTCACTACATGACCCCTCCTCCATTTGCCCTCCATCTAGCTTCTCCACCATTGGATTTGTTTTCAATGGTCGAGATTTATTACAATGGCATCGTATAGTGGAGAGGCCCCTAAACCCCAAATATAGCTTCAACATTTTAGATTTAAAATTTTCAACTAGATATATTTAAATAAAAAATCATTTTTTTTTAAAATGGCAATTCATATAATATCTTGATTTTAGATGTTGTATACTTTAAAATAATTCTTAAAAAATGGATGAGGTAAAAAAGAAAAATGGATGGAGTAACTTCCAGGTTTCAATAAGCACTAAAATTGTTTCCAAGTTTGAGACGGGGTTTTTATGAGTGAAAAATGGATTCAGTTACAGTATTGATCATCTTATCTCATACCAACAAATTTTAATTTTCAAGGAAGAAAACCGCCCTGTATATTGAAAGCCAATAAGCACGTTTTTCCCACTTTTACACTTTTATTTTAAGTGCAGTTAGATTGCGTTGGAAGAGATAAAGGAAAATTTTAGAAGTTAAAAAAAGTCAAAAAGAAGGAGCATGTTTTAAATGATTTTTCCACTAAAACTGCTAGTAGTAAATCAATTTTATTATCTAGCTATATTGAATTAGCGCAATTGATTTGATGAAAACCAGAAAGAAGTAATATTGTTACACATGCAAAATAAGAATCGATAATATCCCCATCAGTGTGTTAAATGCATTGGTTAACCAGATCACATCCTCATAATCTTTTTGAAAAAAATGTGCGAATCTCGTTTTTGGCAAAACAAATTATATTGCGAATGTATCACATACATTATTTGATATTAACGTTGATTGATTTTGCATTAACATGATGCCTAAAAAGGAGGGTTTTTTCTGGCCAATAATAAAGTGTTAACTTCTTATTAAAAAATCACGCCAAAAAAAGTGTTAATTGCCCTCCTCCTGCAAACTACAGGGTATACCAAATATAAAAAATCTTGAGGGATATACTTTCTTGTGGGCATAAATATAATTCTTTTGTCTATGTGTATCATAATTTTAATCCCGGATAGTAAATATCTATTTTGCTGTGTGCATTATTAAATTTTTACGTGTAATAAAGAATTTTGGATATTCGTCTACGCTTGACGTAGGTTATTCACTTTATTCCATTCCACGTCTTTGTTTAACAATAATCAAGTCATTGGAAAGATTTTTACATAATCGGGTGTATGGTTGAATAACAATGACTCATTCACTATTAACCAATCGGCGATGGTTCGATTCTTAGTGTTGGGTATGGAGAAGTACTAAATCTCCAGAGCCAGCTGTCCCACCCTTGAGGTACCTACAAATCAGCGGATGATTAATCTTCCACTTGTCAGGTGGGGGATACCTTGATCTTTGATAAAAAAGAAAGAAAGAAAGATTTTTACATTCTTTGTAGAAGATGAAGCATCAAAAAAGAAGATTATAACTATATGTATAATTAAAAATAATGAGAACCTGTTTTCCCCATTAGAGAACCTGAAACATTACCAATAACGATTATTTCATAAAAAGTCATAAATAACGATATTATTCTTTCAAATGTCACTTTTGTGCTTAATTAAGCACAGAGTAAGATTGGCCAAAAAAAAACAAAAGCAGTGTAAGAATCATCCATACTATTGTATATGTTTTTTTGGGCCAAAATATCATTGTATGCAAAATCAATCATTTTTTTTTATAAATAATACTACTTAATCTTCACAAAAAAGTCAACTTGACTTTGTAATTAGATCCGGAATGAGTAATATTTATTGTACTATAATTTAGGTATTGCATTATTGATATTCTAAGAAAAGCCATTGGGGTTATAGGGAAGGAATGCAGACAAAAAAAAATATCTTACAACAAGTGAGCAATATTAACTTATTCATTGAAAGAAGATAACTTCTTTTTTTATTATTATTATTTTAACTCGAGAACTAAGTTTACATGAAACTTAGAGACACAATAGACACTGGGCTATATGTAGGCCCTACCCAAACCTGCCCCAATTGAAGGCGGTGGGTGCTCAAAGAAACAAAAATTTTCTACCATGACATGTGCCATTTGGCCGTATGATCTGCTAGGAAGTTTCTTTCTCTTGGATATTGTCCCACCATAACTTGCCAATCATGGGCCACCAATAGTCTTGCATCCTCTACAATTTCTCTAAACGGGGTGTTTGTTGGTGCATCTTCTCATGAGCAAGTTGATTACCTTTATGGAGTCTGTTCTAACTTGCACTTTCTGGAGATTCTAGTTCTAGCATAGTTGTAAACCCTGTATGAAAGCAATAAGTTCTGCGATGGTTGGAGGGACAATAGATAGTTTGCAAGCATATCCCCTAATACATTCCCCTGATAGACCTCTAATATTCCCACCACAACCGTTGCTACCTAAGCTGAGGACGGATCCATCCACCTCTAACTGAAAGAATCCTTGCTCTGTTGTCAATGTATCCTTACAATTGTCCAACTGTGATCTATAGAACCTGCACCGAGATGCCAAGTCCTGGTTCCAAGATGCTCTTCGAAAGCTATCTATTGTAGTGCTACAATCATGTTCTATCTCCTCGTTAAAGACCTTCTTGCATCTAGATCTCTAAATGTCCCAACAAACATACCTAAAGATGGTCGGCTAGTAAACCTTTTTCATGAAGGGTTTCCAAGCTTCATGATTTAGGTTTTAAAGTAACCACTTATTTCCTTCCAGTGATAAGAAACGATCCCGTGAGACTTTTGACACGACAGATTTCCATCTCTCTGTCGCATTAACACAATCCTTGATCAAGTGCATGACATTCTCATCTTGCATACACTTGAATGGTCATTTAGCTTAGTCTACCACTCCTCTCTGATATCTCATATGGCATGTATGTGTCCTCCCATGAGCGAAGATCCACATGAAAGATTTGATTTTCTTCAAACATCCAACTTCCATATTGCTTTCTAATTGGAGTCACCACTATAGTGATTATCTGCAAAAAGAAAATGGTAGGTAAAGTTAACGAAATAAAGACCATCTAAAGATGGCTTCCAAAGGTATTTATCCTCTCATTTCTCCTCACGAGATGGATGAGCACTCATAATTTGGGGCAACAATATGACGGTGGAACCACCTTTCTAACTTTTGTCTGTCCTAGTCCCCCTGGGGGTAACATAGCTCACAACTTTCTCTTCTCTAGGGGCAAATCCCTCAAAGCCTGGGATTAATTGGATAAGAGTGGTGTTTGTCTTCGCCTAATTGTCAAACCAGAAGAATGTTGACTCACCATTTTCATTCTTAACTCTGAGCCCATTATGAAATTTGCTCCACACACTACTGATACCACTCAATGTAAGAGATAATCTAAGCTTCTTTTAAATTGTAGGCATTACTTGATTACTACATTGGTACTTACTTCTTAGGATGCAAACCCATAAGGCTTCAGTTTGGTAATAATGTTCTAACATGGCTTCATGATGAATGCTTCATTTTGTTTTCTCAGTTCCTTGATCCCTATACCACCCTCCTTCTTATCTCTAGTAACCGAATCCCAAGAGAGAAGGTGCAATTTCCTCCCTTATTCTTAATCCCCCATAAGAAGCTCTGACTCCTCTTTTCAGGATATTTTAGAATACCTTTTGGAAGGAGCATGATTTGCATATGATAGGAGGGGAGAAAAGATAATAAAGATTTAGTCAAAGTAGCTCCATTTGCCATAATCAAGCAATTCTTCTTCCAGCCTGATAATCTTTTCTTTGTCTTTTCTAACACATGGGCATGGATAAGATAGGAGGCTCTCTTATAGAAGAGAGGGATGCCTAGGTACTTCCCTAAGTCTCCCGTCAAAACAATCACCATCAAATGACTTAGGGCCATGCTTCTAGAGAAGCGCACATTTTTTAAGAAACACACTCAGGTCTTTAATCTGTTCACATTTTTCCCTGAGGCGGCACAAAAAATCTATAAGCATCTCATCATTGCTTTTGCTTGGCTCTCAGATGCCTCCCCAAAAAGGACAAGATCATCCGTAAAGAACAAATGGGATAGAGGGGGCCCCTATGGGCTCAAAGGATTGAAGCACATTCACCTTCCTCTACTGCATCTTGAATGGTGTGACTTAGTCACTTCAAACACATAGTGAATATGTAGGGGGAGATTGGGTCCCCTTGCCTAATGCCTTTATTCGATCTGAAGGTTGAAGTTCTTTCCCTGTTCCAAAAGACTTGAAAGGAGGAAGTGGTTATACAAGCCATTATTGCATCCGCCATCCATTATTCTATTCCTACTATGGTGATAGTATGCAGGATAAAGTTCCACTCCAAGCGGTCATAAGGTTTTCTTTAAGTCAACTTTGATAATCATCCATCCTTCGGAATCGGCCTTTGTACCCATAGAGCATATAACCTCCTGAGTAATGATATTATCACTACTTTGTCTTCCTGCAATGAAGCTTCATTGATGCCTCCCCACCAATTTATCCATAAAACCTCGGAGGCGGTTGCTAATGATCTTATTGATTATCTTATAGCTCATATTGCAAAGAGAAATTGGTTTGAAGTCCCGGATATGCACAGGTGCGTCTGATTTTGGGATAAAGACGAGGTTGGTATTGTTGATTTTGTTCACCCAGTTAGGGTCTCTAAGAAAGGTTTTGACTATGTTAACTATCGATACACCAACTATATGCCAATACTCCTGGTAGAGGATGGCTTGAATCTCATATGGCCCCGGTGCCTTAAAACCCCCATTGTCAAAGGTGGTAGTTTTGATCTCCTCATCCACCACTCTGTTGCAACTCGTCATCGAGGGGAGGGAATTGAGCTCGTGTAAATAACTCAATGCTGTTGGTGTTATTACTCTTGAAGAGGTCTTTTTAGTAGTTCCAGGCAAGGCTTTGTAGGCCTTTTTGGTTAAAGACCCATGCACCTACATCATCCTTAAGATTCTCAATCCTGTTTTTCCCTTATCTCACCAAGGCCACCTTGTGCAAGGATTTACTGTTCTTATCCCCCCAATTGAGCCATTGACACTCGGATTTATGGTACCAAGTTAACTTTTCCTGTGATAAGAGTTTGTTATATTCCTTCTACAACTCTTTCTCCACTTGAGGTAGATATTGGTTGTCTTTACGGGCCCTTAATCTCTCCACTCCCTCAATCCTTTTTATTATTGATCTCTTTCTGGCCATAAAATTTCCCACCTTGCTCCTATTCCAATTTGATGCTTTTTTTAGCAAATATATTGACATTATTTTTCCAATTGTCACCTCTCCAGCATTTCCTCACAATGTCCACAAAGTTATCTTCAAGGAACTAAGCGGCGTTGTACCTAAAGGGGGGTTTGAAACGAGCAAAGATATCAAGTAGCTCACTTCAAAGTAAAATGGGCCTGTGGTCTAACCCAAACCTATTTAGGTGGTGAACCTTGGTAAAGGGATAAATTCTGTTCCATTCATCATTTATCAATGCCTAGTTAATTCTTTCTTTAAGAAGATCTCGTTCCCAAGTAAATCTATCTCCTACAACATTCGCATCAATAAAACCAGCCCGATGAACACAATTCTCAAATTTCTTCATGGACGGAGTATTCAGGCAACCTCCACCTTTTTTATCCTCACTTGTGAGATATGAATTGAAATCTCCCATTACGATCTAAGGCATCCTGCAGTTTCTGCTCACAACAATTATTTCTTCCCATAGGCTATTTCTAAGCACATGTGAGGGCTCCGCATATATGCAAGGTAACAGGAAAACCTGCAAGTTTTTTGCCATCATCTCCTGCACATGCAAAGCTTATTTTGAAAAGGATAAATATCTATTATTCATATTTTCACTATTCTATAGAAGGCAAATACCTTCGGCAAAACCAATGGCTTTAACTCTAATCCAATTATTGAATCTCAATTTCTTAATAATAGCATCAACATTTCCACCACTCACTCTAGTTTCACATAGAATTACTATGTCAATATCATTTCCCCTAAGAACATCCCTAAGTCTCCTGGGGAACTTTCTTGAAGCTGCCCCTCTACAATTCCAAGCTAGAGTGTTTGTAATCATTAAAATAAATTTGAAAGAGGAACAAAAGATATTATTATTGTCTTGAGTCTGATAACTCCACTCCCTCCATCTCCTCATGGTGGTCTTCTCTAACTCCATCTTGTGGGTCGAACCACATATCATTATGCTCTTGAGTCTCATAACTAGTTGGTGAAATTTCTAGGACATTCAAGGGGTTTGGAGGTTTTTCAGGGAGGTCTACCAATTGCTCTGCCATCTCCTCATGATTTTTCTAGGTGTTGATGTCTATTTCATGAGAATCAGAAGTGACATGTGTAAATACTGACTGTCACCTAAGAAGGGGGGTGAATTGGGTGATGGTGTAAAATGTGACACTTTTCTTTCTAAAACACAGTGAAGACAATCTTTAAGATTCTTTTGGGTTTATCACTGAGAACATGAAATATACTAAAGAGTAAATAAAATGGATATGCTGGAAATTAAGAGAGTAAAAGGAAGAGATAATGCAAACAGAGTTTATCCTGGTTCGGTCAACCCAGACATACATCCAGTCCTCAGGCTCCACCTGAGATTTCCACTTCCCTCTTGTTTAACTCGGGCATAAGAGAAGCCTTTACAACCCACAGGTTTTACGAACACAGGTTCACCTGTCAACCTTTACAGAGTTTTAGAATGACTCTAAACACTCCCCCTTACTACCCGTAAGGTTACCACCCTATTCTCAAAGCACCAAGCTTTGGAACTACCTCAATCAGTAGAGGATTTTAACAATAAGGTTCACTCAATGAACGGATTGTGATAAACACTTAAGTACAGAGTAATGTATGATGAAATACAACTAGAGCTTAATAATCTGAACAATGTATTGCCCTAGCTCTTCTTTTCTAACGCTCTCAATCAGAGTAATTTGCAATTCTGTATAATGCTCTGTTCATCGCTCGTTATTTTCGTTCGTTGATCATCATTATTTTTGAAAGCAAATCTTGTTCTATTTATATCTTCACGGATTGCCTTTTGATTCGTCTTCATATGGCCGTTAGAATATAGTCGTTGGAAGTCCATAGCTGTTGGAGATAGATACTGTTCTTCAGCTAATTCAAACTTCTGATATAACTTCAACTGTTCATGCGTAGAGTGAGCTAGGAGAGAGATAGACTTAGCGTTCTGAGCATCTGTACGAACTGTACTTTTTGGCAGCTTTTTTAGTAGCGCTAGCTTGATATGCTATCGCTAACTGCATAGTATAATTTCTGTACATGAGCTGTTAGCTAAACAAGTAAGCATATAATGTACAGCAGATGTTATCGCAAGTATAGTCCATTAGCTCAATGTGATAGATAATATTTATATCAGCTAAGGATTTTCATAAAGCATTCTCTATCGATAGACATAAACATTATCGCTAGCATATTCTTCTAGTTCAACGTTCAGCATACTAGCTATGCCATCTTTATAAACAATCTTCTATCGATAGCTAATCTTATTATCGCTAGCAACCATGTTATCGCTATTATTTAACTCATTTGCTCTCAGGCATTAGCTATCTGGATGTTTATCTGAAACACTTCTGTTATCGATAGCTTAACCTGTTATTGCTAGCTGATTTCCTTTGTTCAAAGACTTGGGTTACTTTTCTGCTAGTTATTTACTCATGTTCTTCAATGAACTTCTAGCGATAGGATATTTCTTAGCGATAGTGAATGACTTAGTGATAGATATTAACTTTGATTTTTCCAAGTCATTCATTTCCTATTGGCTATTTGTCTATTTGCGATAGGAATACTCTTAGCGATAGATATATCTTTATCTTAGAATTCTGCTAAGTTTCCATTTGCTTTGAGCCTTTCATTAGCGACACTTTCTAGCGATAGTGATTTGTTACCTAACAGATTTTACTTGATTAATTCACAGGTAACTTGCACTTATGTTTTCTATAGGTCAGTCTTCATCAAAACTTAAGATTCTAACAACATGTTGGTGTCCCTTATTCTGGGCTGTGGTTTCTGGTTCCTTTAATTTGGATTCATTAAAATCCAAGGTCCTAGAGTTTTCCATAGACCCAAATACAATTTTGTGGGCTCGCCCAGCTTGTTTCCTCTTAAGCAAAGGAGAAACTATTTTAGGCCTATTAATGGGTGTTCTTTTTTTACTCAAGTTTGTTTGAGTGTTTTGGACCCTCATCACTTAGGCCCGATTCCTTGTTGTCCAAATTATTGTTTCCTTTTCTTGTAGATCCACTTTTCTTCGTAACCATTTTAGGTCTAGCTGCCTTGTGTACCTCAACTACATCTGATATTGTCGCTTTTTCCTCTCTGCTTTCAGCCTTTACCTCTAATGGTGCAACCTTTCTCTTCTCTCCACGCATTAGGCTCTACATACTTTTTGACTTCTTCTCTTCTTCTTTGTTCAAGGTGGCCTCTATTGCATTTTTTTTTCCTCCACTAAGGTTCATGTGCCTTTTTCTTGCTACCATCTAACTTCACATTAAATGCATTCTCTATCTCATCTTCTTTTAAAATATCAAACCGAGACACTGAGCTCCTCTCTTATGGTTTTGCAGTAGCTTTCTGTTGATTTGAGGTTTTTGGGGTCTGATTTTTCTCTATATCAGCCTTTTGGGGTCTCTTCCTTAAGAAAGGTTTAACCTTCATCCAATCCCCAAATTCTTCTTTCACATTTACCACCAATACGCTAAACAAAAGGTGATTTGTTTCTTCCGTAGATTTCGCCGTTGGTGAAGCAGATTCCGGCTTCCTAGGCTTCAGTGAAGAGTTCTCTAGTTGGGAATTCTGCACACACTTCTCTTGACCATGTCCATACACTTCACACTTAAAGCAAATAGTATTAAGTTTCTCACATTCGATTATGTACACTCGAGTTCTTAGAATGAATCTGGATTAGAGTTGTTTGTTCAAGTCTACTTCTACACTGACTCTTGTAAACATATCCCTTGCTACTTGATTTATTTTCTCCCCCCTTTGGGCCAATGTATTTAGGTCCACTTTCAAAGCTCTGCCAATCAAGTTCCCCAACTCTAGATAAAGTCCTCTATGTACGTATCTATAGGGAGTGAAGGAACCCGATTGAACCCCGAATAGCAACCTTCGTCATTCTGTTGCATTATAGGTTAAAGTTGGGGTCCATTTTTGTACAGCCAAATAATACCCTGTATGACCCACGATCCATCAAACAACAGTTTAGAACACAAGGTTTTATCCCCTATTTTGAAAACATAACAGTTGTTAGGTAGATCAACAAGTTCAAAAGTATCATTTTTAGAAGCCAAGGAAATCTATCCTTCATCATGTTGAGGCTACTTTGTTTCCCCAAAATTGTATGAATAAGAGCATCCTTCCATGGTTTGTGGAGCTCCTTTAGGAGATCATCCGAGATGGTCAATTTCGGGATTGTTTCTATTAGCTTCCTCCGGTCGTTAGTGAGTATTGGAGCCATTTCTTGTTCTTCTTGTAGCCACTCCTTCACCAATTCATCAAAGTCTTGGTCCAAGTTCTCCTCCTTCTATCCTGTTAGTTTTGATTTATATGAGATTTGGGTCCTGTTTGATTGTTTGTGTTGGTTTACATTATAAGGAGGACCTTCTTCATTTATGTTTTCCCATTTTGCTTAGTTTGCTCTGTCTTAGGGACTTCCTTATCTTCCTCCATGGTGGTATCTCTAGTCATTTTCTTAATGTTTCTTCCAGGTAAATCATCTTCCTCCTTCATGGTTTCCATTTGTTCCTCTAGGTCGCCCCCATTGTTACCCAAATGCTATATGCTCATGCTCTCTCTCTCTCTCTCTCACCCTTCTTTTCTTAAGAAGATAAGTTATAATACAAGAAATGACAACATATTTGTATTGCTTGTGTTAGACTATGTGTCCGAATTCGCCCTCGATGGGCCGGATCACCCAAAAGAATATCCGACAGATGATAAGCAATCTGGGAGAGTTGACAGTTGACTCAATCAGCATTTATTGCTAATTGAATGAATTCAAATCATTTCCTTTTAGGGAAATTAGAAAATATGTCATAATTACTGATTGACGACATTTATGAGAGGCATTAATGACGGTGGCAATCTTCCTTTCTGACGTTCATTTTGAACTCTATATAAAGGGGGTGACCCTCAGTGTATTTCTCACCCCAAGCCACAGTATTCTCTGGCTTCATTCTTTCTCTCTATTTTCTTAGGTGATTTGCTGTGCAAATCCAATCTAAGTTCTCGTAACCTAGATAGTGCGTGAACCTGGAGAATCCTTTTATTCTCGGCTCCAATAATATTATTTGTTTCCTGTTTATGTACCAGGTTACGGATCGTGAACCCGGTTTGAGTTTGAGCGTTCGGGTATTTGTGTTCCAACAACTTGTTTTTATAATTATTTTTGTGATTATTTCATCATTTGAAAGTCAGTAATTTGCTCTGCTTTTTCACCAGGTCAATAAGATTTGTATGTTCATGGTGATATTCATATATTCCCCAATAACACCGCTATTCGTTCCTTTTTGTTGAATATTGGTAGGGTAACCTATCTTTTTTTGGTAAAATCGATCAGCCTTTTTTTTTAAAAACCTTTTGGAACAATCTCATCTAACAATATATGAGGCTGGAAGCATATGATACCTTATCAAAGCAAAATTTTATTCTGTTTCAAATTCTTTTTTTATTTCAGTTTCAACATTTATTTTTTCAATTTCATAATATCAATATAAATTTTTGTTATATTTATTTATAATATAATAAGATAACTCTTATGTTATGAGTAACTAACGGGTTGAGTTTTGCCGTGCTAATAAGATGATATATATGCTTATAAAAAATAAAATCTAATAAATGTCAGTAAATGCTCCTCTAATTGAATTCTCAGTATGAATGTACAATTTTATCATTAATTTATTATATGTTGATATTACATTATCATGTGATATAACTGAATAAGGGTTAAGTTAAAAAGTTTTTAAATTTTAAGACATAATTAATGATGTTCAAGGTTTTCTTATATATATGAAACATGTTAAAAGTGAATTTATAAATAGAATCGGAGGAGTAAGGCTAAATTTTATCCGAAAAATATGGTTACAACAAATGTATAGCATTATCCTTTTAGTGCCATTGAAAAAGCTCGAGGCACCATTTGACAGTACGTTTCCTTAACTGCGGATGGACTGAAACTAGTGATTTTGGTTGAGGAAGTAACCGGAGTATGGTCATTTTGGTCATTTGGTGTGAAAAAAAAGACAGAAAATAAATCAAACTTAGGAAAAAAGATTGTTAAAACCAAAAATACTTTCACCGAATTTCTACCACAAAATAGGGCATTCACTCTCTCACAAATAAAAAAATATAAGGTTGGTACACCCTTCAGCTTAACTTTCTAAATGTAAGAATTAAATAAAGTAATTCACATAAATTCAAAAAATAAAAAAATATAGGAGACGAGGAAATTGATGTGTTATGTTTCGTTATTTACTGTCAAAACAAACTTATCAACTAACTCATATATGAATAGGATAGGATAGAAGTAACATTTTTAAAGTGGTGACTTAGGATGATAAAAATTTATGAAATTTAAAGTAGTAGTTGGAGATTGATTCCCATACTTACACTTTTAGCTAATTAATTGGTTGGAAGGAATCAATATCTAATCCGAAATTAATCTTTTTATTGTCTCTATAGTTTATTTCCTGTGTCGTGGGCAAAATAAATAAATTGTTTTACGGTTACCTAAACTTATACTCCCTCCGTCCCATAATATAAGGTTCGATTTTTTGAATTATCTTGTCCCATAATATAAGGTCCTATTTAACTTTGTTTGAGTAATAAATGTATTTTTCTCATTTTACCCATGCATTAATTTTCCCACACATTATCTTTCATCTTCTTTTCATAATTACCCTCTCTCTTACTCATTCATAAATAAGGGCAATATAGTATATTTCCTACACATTTATTGTTTTTAACTAACTCTAACTAATTTTTTAGGAACCCACAATTTGGTTAAAAAGACCTTATATTATGGGATGGAGGGAGTACTGTTAATCAGTTTTTTTGTCATCTCTATAAAAATTAGTGTAAAAGATCAATTTAATTTCATGAAAAGCATTTTCCATCCCCATATATCAGATATATCATTATTATTTAGGCTCTATTTAATAAAACAGTAATACTATACTACTACTAAAAAAGATTGTTCTAGTTACATGAACTATAATTGTTTAAGCACAATATCTGATGTTCGACTTCACATAAATGAAAAAAAAAGAAAGCTTTAAAAAAGTTAATATAATATCAAATATCAAATAGTTACATCATACAAGATAATACAACTAATTAAATTAATCTTAATATAATAATTAACTTATAACTAATAGGATATACCCCATATGTATAACATTAATCTATTGCTGAAATTTGAAATTTGAAATTTGTTAATCGAATAGAATTTAGTTCTATATTATCAATATATAAAATGAAAACATTCATACACGTGCTTTCTCACTGATATTATTAATTATTATATTCAGTTTTGATCCTTGGAATATTTTATTAAAAATATATATATATATATAAATATATATTATCTATTCTTTTTTCAAGCTCTTGGAATAATTTTTTAAAGAAAAAAGAAAAAATGGCACTTTTTAAGTAATTGGTCCCATGTTCTTCAAAAAAGGTAGGGGAAGGATGATAAAGAAAGGTTAGGTAGAGATCACTTCATAAATTCATATACATGTTTTTAGTAAGAGAGGGAAAGTCATTTGCACGTGGTTGGTTTGATCTTTGTTGCGAAGCTACTCACATAAATACCCCTTTTTTATTTGCTTCCCTCATTTGCCACCATTGTTAATTTGTTTGCATTTGTTTTAAGCTTACCAAACTAAATGCTACAACCCCAACACAAAAATAGTTATACTTTATGCTTATCTTCACTTTAATCTCCATTAAATAATATTTTTCGCTAGTTGCTTAATCCACACAAGTTAAGATCAGAAATCTTTAGCAAAATTATTATTGTAAGA
This sequence comes from Mimosa bimucronata, assembly GCA_037074515.1. NCBI lineage: Eukaryota > Viridiplantae > Streptophyta > Magnoliopsida > Fabales > Fabaceae > Mimosa > Mimosa bimucronata. The sequence goes on along the minus strand of CM073445.1, from coordinate 26,829,511 downwards.
AATGTGTATTATTAGTTTTGTTCCGTCATTATATTTCACTTGATTTTTAGATAAGTCCGTATAGTTTCATGTGAGTGAGAAGGAAAAAAACTACGGGGATGTGATTAAATATCATGTGAAGTAAAGAATCTGCTAATAAAAAGTGACATGTCTGATTGAAAATCATGTGAAACTATAAGAATACAATAAAAATGTGATAGGGACATGGTTAAAAATCAAGCAACACCATAGGGACATGTAGATTAATTTTTGCTAACAAATATGACAAGGGAAATTAAAATTTTAGGTGTGTTATAAGTAGCATCTTGCACCGTAAAATATTTTTTTGATAGCATATACTTAGACTAATTATTAGTTTATTCAACTTTTAAAAGTATTTTCTATATACTATTCAATATTCTAACATAACTTTTGATACTTTCAGTACCTTAAATTATTTTTATAGTTAGCGCTTAATATCATAAATTTAGGGTACTTATTGCTACTAAAAAATATTTGTTAAGATAAAGATGCACCAGAAATTATTTTAACATGTTGAGTGCTACCAAAATATATACGATAATATTGAGTGCACTAGAGTCTACTAAGAAAATATTTTGATGAGTTAGATACAACTTAAACCATTTCATATGAAAATAAAGCCTCAACTAACTTTTATATATAATATACGAAGAAGTATGACTTTTTATGTTGTGGCAGAATTGTAAATAAAATGTATGAAACTACTATTTTTGTTTTAGAAGTTGATATATCTAAATTGTGAAAATATTCGGGAGGGGTTCAGCAATGATAGTATAAGGTTATTTTTAAATTTTAATAATTAATATAATAAAAAATAATATAATATTACTATATGAATAAATGACTTGGTTTTATATTTTTCCATAAATAATTTTAACTAATTTGTTGGTCATGTGCAGAGAAAACTAATAGTATTAAAATTGAGACAAACACAACCATCACAACAACCTGTAATTATCATCCCATTGGTTATTCCCATACAAGTATATAAACTAAAAGGAAAGAAACGGAATGACTCCAAAAAAAAGAGAAGAAGGCCAACACGCATTAACATTATTTATTATTTATAGTATAGAGAGAGAAGACTTTATTTGACCTTTTTATAGGGCAACTCATTAAATCTTTCATGTAGATTTACAATTTTATCTTTCATTTATTATGTGTTGACTTTATTTTCATATTGTGTAGTGGATATTAAAAAAGAATATAGTTAAAAAGTTATCAAAATTTAAATACATAATTAATGAGGTTTAAGGATTCTTTGATATGTGTGAAATATGATAGAAATGTCTTATAAATAGGACCAGAAAAACATTTATAATAATAGTAAATGAGTAATAAAAAGTCTCATATTTTGCTCCAAACCTAACATGGACATAAATAAATCCAAATGTGGGCAAAAAGAGGGTTGGTGCAGGAGAGAGAGGCAAATCACGTGAATGCAGCCTGCAGATTACTACTCACTACTTTCATGTCTCTCAACAACCCTTTCGCCTTCTCAATCCTTCATTACTTTAATTTCCAAAACTTCAAATTCTAAAAAATATTTTTCTTCTATTTTTTATAGTTTATATGGTGAAATTCTCAATCTTTTTTATAGCTATGTCACTTTTATTCAATATTAATTTATGTTTTTCAAATTTTTCCCTTTAGCTATCTCAAAAAAAAAAAAAAAAAAAAAAACAGAGAGAGGGACGAGTTTAATGAGAATAAAATTAGAAATTTTATACCAATAGTTGGTCTTGATCTTAGTGTAAAGCATTTTGATTGTTTAAGTATGAGGTTCTAAGGTTTTATTTTAGGTGAATACAAAAAATGTCCTGGATTAGGCCTAGAAATGCTTAAATCTGACCCAATTGAATAATTGAATAAAAAATTGAAAAATTTTAATAATTTATAAAAAGGCTAATGAGTTTTAACATTTAAGTCTCTTATTAGCACAACCATTAATTTATACTATGAGTTAAAAAAATTCTACAAGACTATTTATATTGTAGACTATGGAGATTATGGATTAAATTTTATTAGTGAAAAGTAAAAAGTAAAAAGTAAAAATATGCCGTAAGATTGGGTTGGATTGGGGTGAACCCCATTTGCCACACATTTTAAAGTTTTCAAATCAAATATTATTGTTATTTAATGATCCAGACCAAACTGATTATTCAAATCCTGGGGAAGGCTGTCGATTTTATTTAAGCAATTAATTAAACTGATCAGGCGGATTCGATTAAAAATTAGTAGGACGAAAACTGGACAACTAACCCCTGCTTCTTCTGACTTCTTATGGATGCTTCTTGATTGGTTGTATAATTACCGGAGAACATTAATTATCTTTTTGTAGTTTTATGGACAACTTTTTTTTTTTTTGTATAATTATGGACAACTTTTGTTTGGCACTGGACAACTCAATTTTTGAGAGTTGGAAAGTTTTGCCTTTTTCTCTTATTTTACTCTCAATTAGTACTTCCATCCTGTCCTAAACATAAGAGGTAATATGACAAATTCTTTTGTCCAAAATATACCACTATGTTCCTTATTATAAGTCCACCCTAACTACTTCTCACATACCAAGGAGTAGAAGTTAAAGTATTAAATATCTCATATTTTCAAATATGTTTTTAAATTTGCCCTTATTTAAGATAGGTGTTAAAATAATAATTTATGTATTATAAACATTCTTTCGCATCTTCCCTATTTCTAACATAGGGGTAAAATAGTTATATTAGCATTAATTGATCCCAAACTGGACTTATATTTAGGAACAAAAAATTTGTAGTAGTTGAACTTATAATAAGGAACAGAGTAGTAAGAGATAACATACAAGAGTCAAAATAATAAATGGTATGTTTTCGATTTCTGCCCTTCTATATTAGTAAATGCGAGGAGGGGAGAGAAAGTGAGGGTAAAAATGGAAAACCTTATTAAACCTATCAATAATAAATGACTTCAACATGTTTTATTGGTATGTGTAAAAAAAGTTGACACCTCTTGTAATTAGAATAAGAGGGAGTATTATATTAAGTACATGTTTTTTTTTCCCATAAATTAAGTATATGTTGGTTGAGAAATGAGCTTAGCTGTGCAAAAATTTTATGTTATATATAAATCTGGAAGAAAATAAATAATTTTAAAAAATATTTTCACATGTACATGTGATATCATATAATTCCTATGTAAACAATAGTTGACATGAAGGTTTTAAATATGAAGTAAAAGTGTAACTTAGCGTACATCCACATGAACTATATTAGTTGGTTGTTAGTATGGTGGATAAATAAAAAAAAATGGAGTTGAAGTGTCACTTCCAATGAGTCTTGCAAGGGTGACCGGTGATCCAATCTCACGCTAAGAACAGGGAATAACATTTTTACTTCTTTTTTAAACATGAATGGTTGGTTGTTGTACTCATGGAAACTATATGGTGTCTGTCATACGCTAATTAAAAAATATTTTAGGGGAAGATTTACACCTTAATTCCAAAAAAATAGCGATTTTTGAATGCTAGCTTTTTGGGTTACTTTTGTACATAAAATCGTCCTTGAATTACCTTTGTAATCAAACATATCAATAAATTAATAAATTGTAATGGATTTCTTAGTTGAAGAAATTAAATGTATTTTTTAAAAATAAATATTTAAACCCGCTAATCTAGCGTAGTGTTATGTGAACGTGAAACAAGTTTCCCAGTTGAATCTCTATTGAATCTCTATTGACAGAATTAGAAGTATTACTTCTTCTGTCCTAAAAATAGAACATACCTAAGAATTTGAGTTTGATCATAAATATAATACATATTTCTAATTGTTCTCAATTTTTCTTTAAATTATTACTATCAATGTTCCTCAATAGTAATAAACAAACAAAATAGTGAGGATGAGGATAAATATAGCTGGTCAAAGCAGTTAGAATAGTATAACTAGCATATATTACAATTTTCCCCACACCTGCTGATTTCATTTGTTCATGAGGATGAGTTATGCTTCATACGAGTTAAAGGCTTAAAGCAGTTAAAATAGTACTCCATCCGGTTCTAATTATAAGATCACTTTGACTTTTTTGATTGTTTTTTTTCAGTTAAAAAAAAAAGTAGTTTCAGTCCCAAAAAAACATATTTTTTCCTTAAAACTAATTTATTCTACTTATAAACTAATATATAATCTAATTTTACGTGACATATGTTATAATTTAGTGGTCTAATTTGCTTCCTTAACTTCCACAAAAAAAAGTCAAAGTGGTCTTATATTTAGGATTGGAGGAAGTATAACGCAGTTCTTATATTTATTAAAAAAAAAATTCTCCAAGGAGGTTTCGGCTGAAAGATATCAAAGGAGCCAAAGCCGAAGGCGAAGCCGAGATTCGTTGATGAAATAAAGACGAGAAGCAAGTGGAAGGAATGGAAAATGGATAGCCGCCGCATGGCGCCGAAGTCACAATATTCCTTTATTGGCCACCACCTCACAGCTCAAAACTACGTGTCCTACATAAGACCATGTTTGGCTTGATAATATGAAGCCAACACCTTTTTTGTTTATATAACCGAAACCCAACACTTTATTCAAACAAGGTTTTTATATATATATATATATATATTTCATGTTAAGTTTTCTATTAACTTTAATTTCATTATTTTTCAAGGCTTCAAATCTTATCTAAATATTCTCAGTTCCCTTCCTTCTTGTTCTCGGTACATGGATTGCATAACAGTGGATCCAACCTAACGTGCCTGAATGATAATAATAATGTATTAGAATTTCCTTTGCTTGCACGTTTCCACGTGGAACCAAGGTTGTCAAACCCGTGAGTTTAAGTAAACTCGTGAGAAGAATGTAAAATCGGATCGTAAATTCGAATCGTACACTCGTAAGAGTTTACCTTTATTAATAAATACATATTTCTAGTATATAATTAGATGAGAAATACAAAAAATAATAATAATTTAACTTGAATATATTTTAAATATAAATAACTGGTATTAATTATATCAATATTCATACTTTATCTAACTCAATAAAGAAATTTCTATGAAATTTATATATAAATTCATTGAATAATTCAAATAAAAATAATTAACATAAGATTTATAGCAAGTTAACACGATTTTCTATAAGATAAAAACGTAAAAACGGTAAATTTGGCATGTAAACTCGTGAGTTTGTACCGAGTTTACAGCCGCTATGAATTTCAGTGACTCGTGACACGTTTTGGTTAGGTAGAGCCGTAAAAACGGTAAAATCGGATAATCAACTCGCGAGTTTGACAACAATGCGTGGAACCTTTAGCACATGACTACTCCACTTGCTTTTCTTATCTTCGACATGGCGCCAATATCTTATTGATTTTCTTGTCTCTTTATTTATTTAATTTAAAAAGAAAATAAAACAAAAAGATATCTAGAATATGGGGATGGAGGTGGGGGCCACGCGGGGGAATGGGGGATCTAATAAAAAAAATAAAGGAAATATCCGTCTGTAATACTCCATCCCATTCTTTAAGTCTAACATGAGATTTTTTTTTATTCACGTTATATTACAAGAGGTAATATATAAAAATTAAAATAATTAATTTTTATTTTTATCATTATATATTAAATGTAAAGAGGAGAAAGTGTGTGGGTGTATAGTAAAGGATTAAGGGTTAAAAATACACATATGATTTTATTAAAAGTTCATCCAGCACCAAATGTTTTTTTAGACCAAAAATACACATGAGTTTTCAAATTGGATCAAAAGTCAAATTTATAGTTATATTTCAAAAGGAGGTGCTTGGTGCTGGATGAACCTTTTTACAAAATCACATGTATATTTTTTACCCTAATTTAACTGTAAATGTGTGTTTTTAATCCAATTTGAAAGGTCATGTGTATTTTTGGTCCCAAAAAAAAATATTTGGTGCTGGATGAACTTTTTACAAAATCATATGTGTATTTTTTGCCCTTAACCCTATAATAAATGATATAATACTAAAATTGGAAAACCGCATTAGTTTTACTTATAATAAATGACTCCGCTATGTTTCTTTGGTTTGTGTAAAATTGTTGACTACTTCTTAAAATGTGCACACACAAAAAATATTATGGTAGTACCGCGGTATGACCATATTTCTATATAAGGCATAATTAACTAACTTAAAAAAAAATAAGTAAACAGCTAAGTAAATTCTTTTGTGGTATTTATACTGATTTTCTTAAAACTAGTTTTTCTTATTCATAAATCAATATATATTCTAATGATTCACGTTAGTATTTAAGAGAGATAATGTAACATATATTATAATTAAAAAAATATATAAACCAATTATTTAAATTCTTTAATCTCTCAAAATTAGTTAATGGCACATTATATGAAAGATAAAAAATAATGTATATATTTATATAGACACATATACTCCCTCCAGTCATAATTATAAGACCACTTTGACTTTTTTGACTTTTTTTTCAGTAAAAAAAAGTAGTTTCAGTCCCAAAAAAATATATTTTTTCCTCAAAACTAATTTATTCTACTTAGAAACTAACCTATAATCTAATTTTATGTGACATATGTTATAATTTAGTGGTCTAATTTGCTTCCTTAACTTCCAAAAAAAAATCAAATTAATCTTATATTTAGAACAGGAGGAGTACATACCTATAAGAGTGGGTAAAGATGGGAGAGATGAAAACTGCTGAGCCTTGTTCGGCAAGCTATATATCGTGTCTTTCACTGATCACCATCTCTTGTTTGCCCCTTTTGTAGTATCTCCAAATCTCCATCACACAATTTCTTTGTTACTGTATTGGCTCTTCTAAAGGGATTTCGTTAAGTGACAAACTAAGAAGACGCAACCTAGAAAAACAATGAATTAATAACAGAATTAGCTACAAAATCCATGGTAAAATAAACTTTTATTAAATAATTAGCAACTAAATTTCGTCTTTACCGTCGGAATTCCATGACTAATTTACTATGTTTTAGTAGTGACGTGCTTCCAATAGCACCTATACATGGGAAAACATCTAATCTTACTTTTTTTTTAAAAAAAATTCTAATTTAACTTAATAATACCAAATGTAAAAAAAATGCACAAGAAGAAGAAAATTGATTTCTAGGTGCCAATTGATATCAAATGAGATAATTGAAGGGAAAATTAATTTCAGGTCCCTTGTAAGAAACTTAATTATGATGAGGTCCCACGAAATCACTTAATTAATCTGAGGTCCCACGAAGTTGTTATTGCAGGCCAAAAAGTTGTTATCACAATGTCACAAGTTGTTACAGACTAAGAGTGATTTTCAGGCCACAAGTTGTTATGGCAGGCCGAAAAGTTGTTATTGCAGGCCGAAAAGTCACTAACAACTTTTGACCGCACGATAATAACTTTTTGGCCTGCAATAACAACCTTTTGACCTACTATAACAACTTTCTGGTAGGGACTTTAGATTAATTAGGTGATTTTATGGGACCTCATCTTAATTAGATCCCTTACAAGGGACCTGAAATTAATTTTCCCATAATTGAAAGTGAATTTTATTTTAAAAGAAAAATTGTAGCAAGAATTACAAACAAAACTGAAGATTGGGACTTGTATATTAAAAAGAGAAGAAGAGGTGCGTGGAAAATGAGGAAGGAGGTGGAAAAGGGAAGCAAAAGGTGAGTCATGTTGGAAGTGGGAACGTGTCAATTATGAAAGGCTTTCTGATATTTGTTGATGTGTTGTGTGTCTCCAAGTGTTTCCCCAACGATGGATGGAGTCATTTCATATTAATTCATACTGAATCTATCTTTTATAAGCTTTAAATGATTATCTTTTTTAATTATTTTTGGGGCTCGAGTCCTTGCTTCAAGCTTCAAAGTCTTCCATATATAGTCCTATTTGGTTGAATGTTTCTAGACGCAATATTGCTTCCTTCTTGGTTAAGGTTGAAGTGGAGGATAAATGGCATAATGATTTTCATTACTATTTTATAGTCAATATATAGAATAGTAATGAATTATAGAAGAGCCAACAAAGATTTGTAAAACGTGTTGCCGTTTGCCTCTTCAAATCAGACGCAGAGACGCACATGCTGACCCCAGCAGTTTCAATTGCCTTTGTTTTCTTTTTCCAACTCCAATTGTCTTTGTTTAATACTTCCACAGTTGTTTAAGGGTGTGTTTGGGTTAATAGATGGGAAGGATTTTAATGGGAAGCGAGGGATTTTAATGTTATCTCGTTTGTATTAATTAGAGGGAAAGGGTTTTAATTTACTACTCCTTTAATTCCTAAATATAAGACATATTTACCTAATTTGATTAGATTAAGAATATTAGTTAAGTTAGTTAAAAATCACAAGATATTATTAAGACACAAGAATAACATACCTTTATTCCTACACTCCCTCTCTTACTTATTTATTATTAATGAGCATCAATGGGGATGATTTAGGAAAAATGTAAGAAAAAATTGAAAGAAACTTTATATTTAGGAACAAGCACACATCCCTAATTAGATCTTATATTAAGCAACCAAGGGAGTATTTTTATTACACTTGTTCTAAACTATATTATTCTGTGTCTCATAAGTTCAGTTCCTTGTTATTGACTTGAGGACCATTTTTTTTTTTTTTTGACATTTGAAGAACAACCTATAAGTATTTGGAAGGTGCTTTAATACGGAGACACGGCTTCATCTTGGTGAGATTTGAGACCAACTTATATGAATTTTCTAGTATTAAGAAAAAAGTAAAAAGCACATTGCGCTCCTATCACTAATACAAAATGCTAATTCTACTACTTAAATTTGCTTTTGTTATTTGAAGAACAAAAGCGGTATATAATTTTTCATATTTTTACTTATGTTCTATTTTTAACAGACATCATAAATAACTTATGGTGTCTGTTGTTTCTAACAGACGCCGTACATAACTTAATAATGTATATTGCTTTATAACAGACAACGTAAGTAACTTACAGCATCTGTTGCCTTATAATAGACATGGTTAATAACTTCTAATATATTTTTTAACAATATATATATTTAATTTATTTTAATAAATATTTTATAAATAAATTATTTGAATAAATAATAAGTTATAAATATTAATAAAAATTAATGCATACATATATACGTAAATTTATTAAAAATTTAAATTTAATTTTTTTATTAAATAATATGTTATTTATTAATATATATTAGTACAGAAAATGAAAAATAATTATATTTTAATAATATATATAATAAAAATAATAAAATTAATTAAAAAATTTTATTAGAAATATCAAATTCAAATACTACATACAATGTAAAGTATATGAATTCAAATAATAAGTTATAAAAATTAATGCATACATATATACATAAATTTATTACAAATTTAAATTTAATTTTTTATTAAATAATATGTTATTTATTAATGTATATTAGTACGGAAAATGAAAAATAATTATATTTTAATAATATATATAATAAAAATAATAAAATTAATTAAAATATTTATTAGAAATATAAAATTCAAATACTACATACAATGTAAAGTATATGAATATAAAAAATAATTTATATAAAAATAATGTAGTTATTAATATATATAAATTAACAAATATTTCATAATATGTTAATTTAAATATAATGTAAAATATATATAAGATGAAATATAATTATAATTGTTGGAGTTTAAATATTAAAAATATAATAGTTTACAGATAACATCACACGATTTTCATAGCTTAACTGGTTAATGCATCAGTACGCACGCATGAGGTCATAAGTTCAAGTCTCTACATGTGACATTTGAAAAATATTAAAAAACTCACCCTACGTCGTTTGTTCATGATTATACCAGAAACTGTATATACATTAATTACCCTTAATTTTCGCTTCTCTTGATTCTACTTCTCCCCACTTCCAAAACCGAAATATCATTTTTACTAGTCACTAAATCAGGTGTTTTGCACTAGTGTATATATTAAAATTAACAATAATTTAAATAAATTTTTAAAAAAGTTTTTTATGTCAAGTTTTCTAATCACAAGTAGTTATATTAACTTCATCTTGATCGTATTTATATTAATTTCTTCATATTTTTTATATCAAGTTTTCTATTCATTATATGTTTTATTTTGTTAATTTGACTAAATAATTAAATGATAATATTTCAAAAACATGACACATGGTCAAAGTAATTGGAGGAATCTACATAATGTAAATAAGAAACTTATATAAAAATAATTATTTTTTGTAATAATTTATGTTGAATACTACTCCATATACACTAAATCAATAAAAATTATTTAAAAATTAATAAGAGATTGTGATAATATATATTTATGAATTAGGACTAAAGAATTATAAAAAAGCATAAATAACTAGAAATATGAATTTATCTGAAATAATTATTAATTTTAATGGAAAAATACAAAATATATACCATCTGGAGAAATTCTTGCGTGAACCTGGTGCAATACGTCATTTGTGTCTGACCAATCATAAATAAGTGCATAAGGTTTGATGTTGAATTCTTAATCTGACTTGACACCATAAAAAATCAACTAACTGATAAAAAATATTTTTTCCAACTTGTAAAATGAAAAAACATTGAAAACATGATATTTAAATTTTTTTTATGTGTTGGTTAATTTTTTAAAGTACAAAGTCAAATTGAAAATTACACTTCAGACTTTATATGCTTACTTGTGATTGTCAGACTACAAATGACGTGGTGCACCAAATTTACGTAAGAAGCTAAATAATGTGATTAACATTATAAGAAAAAACCATTTTTACCGTTTTGATTGTAAGCCTTGATAAATTTACAATTTATACTAGCATTAATCAGATGACTGATATTTATTACCAATTCTCATAATTAATATTATTTTAATATCATACTTTAGTATCTAGACGTGTAATTATATAAAAAAATTAAATAGATGGACTCGTGTTTCACTTAAGAACCGACTCGTATCTCATTCAACTCATAAAAAGTGTATTTTTTTTGGATAAATTTTATAATATATTTAAATATTGAATGAACAGAATATATTACATATGGAAATTCTATTCCTGTTTAAAATAGGCATAAGATTAACCACTTGAGAAAATTAGTGCACCTTTTCATAAAAAATGTCATTATTTAAACAAAAATTAGTGCACCTTTTTATAAACTCTTAATATTTTTAAACATGCGAAGATTATACTTTAAAAAAAAAAAAAGAATCGGTAGATGTCGTATCTATGCAAACGGTGAAGAAGTGTTGATGAGAAGATAAATGTGAAAGTGGAAATGGAGATGGAGATTTGGTTTGGGTGGGATCACACTAACACTAATTAAGCAACTAATTGGTCAACTTTCAATTAATAAAATGAAAAGAAAAATTAAAATGCCACTCAAATCTTGACTAACACACAGATTACAACAGTCCAAGCAACCCATTTTTGATGATTACTATCAGAAAGAACCATCTCAAATATTAAAATCAAAGCCTCACCCAATCTTCTCAATCACATTCACATTGCTACAGCTCAACTCCCTACCTTCTACCTTCTACTATTATTTTAGTACTACTTTGGTGCTGCCTATAAAATACTGTTTAAACCGAATAAGTTGGTGTCATTTATTTGACAATTTATGGGTTAATCTTTTCAAACTCCAGTAGATTCATATCTTTAAGAAGAAGATAGATATATGACTTCTGAATTTTAAAATCATATATAGAAGATTTTCAATATGAGTAACAATACTAATAACTGTAAATCATCTATGTGAATATTTCAAAATTCAGAAGTTATTTATCTGTCATTTTCTCTATCTTTTAGATAACTGGTTTATCCTTATAATAAATTGCCTTTTTATACATAAGAAAGAATAAGTTGGTAAGTTAATTACTTTCAAACCTTATTTAAAAAAAGGAAAAAAAAAAGAATAATTTACTAAACTTGTCTTAATTTTTTTTAAAAAAAATCTATTTCCCCCTCTATTCAAAAAACTGCCCAACAATCTTTTGGTCTTGAGTGTAGGACCAAATTTGTAGTGCAAATAGCACTACAAGTTGAATTATACACTTAGGAATAAGGTTAGTAATTAATATATCTTTAGCCGACTTATATTATAGATCAATAATTTATTTTTAGAAGGCGCCCTATATAGTGGGGGTGTTAATTACGTTTTTTTTAAATTGACTCTATTTAGTATTTACTTCAATCTTTATTTTTTTTTATATTTCGAATTGTGAGTCATGATTTTTTTATGTGATTAGTTGACGGTGCTATACACCAATGTTGTCAAACCTAATTCGGGTGATTCTTCCAAAAGAATTTTGAATCAATTTTGCACAATTCATGGTTTTATCTTCCACTTAGGGCCGACGACTCTCTTCCTTCCCCATTCTCTCCAATTTTTGGGTGGTGGAAGCTCTTCTCTCGTCGTTGTGCAAGCTTTTTTCACTGTGTCTACTTCCCCGGCTTTTGTAAGGGATGGAGACGTCTATATTTTGCATCGGTCTACTTTTATTTTCATGTTTCTCTTTAGAAATAAATTGACTTAGAGGTACAAACAACAAACTTCATTTAGTAGTTTCGATTCGTGATTAGGAATTGGAATTTGGTGACTATTGTCTTACTACTGTTGACTATATCTTCTGTAAAACTATTGTGGATTGTTGGCAATGGCAAACCTGAAACGCATTTTGGGATCAAGACCGTGTTGTTCGTTGTGCAATGGACAATGAGAATTTCTTCTACCCAATTTCCATATTTCGTGTTGGTGTTTGTGAGTTCTTTTGTTTCCATGAGATCTGCTCATGGAGATTCTTCAAAAACCAATTTGTTTGATTTATTGCCAATAAGAGGTATGGATCTTTTGGTATGGTTCTTTGAACAACTAATGCTCACAATGACTTCGTTACCGGTGACAACTTTTTTCTACCCACAAATTCTGATAAAGGAATGCTGAAGATGGTAGAGTTCTTGACGATGACGGATCCCTCCTACCTGTGTTAGGGTTTTGTTATTTTTAGAGTTTCTATCTATTTTTAGTAGAGCTTTCTTTTACAGACATTTTATTTTATACTTTGTATCTTACTTTTCCTTATTGTAATGAAATCATATATCTTATTTGACCAAAAGAAAAAGGGAATCAATTCATGGTTTTAAATATTTAAATTTGATCTTTTTTTTATTTTCAAACAAATTTAATGATTTGACGACCTTTAATCCCCTATTTAGTTTTGGTGAGATGGCTGGAGGTGAGAAAAAGGAGTATTTTCTAATATTTTATTTTATTTTTATATGTGGGTTTAAATTAATTAATAAGCAAGGTGCATCTTTACAAAGTGTAGCTGTGTAACCTTTTGTCTTGAATAATAATATCTTGAAGATGGTTTTACACGAGGTTGTCTCCTAGCTCATACCTTGCATCATGGAATTGACAAATGCATGGCAACTGGCCCTTGATTGTAATGTGTCGCTGTTCAGGCATTTATAAATATAACACCATTCATTCCAAGATTGAAAAAAAGAAAAGAAAGAAAAAGTATAAACACACGCATAGCCATGTGAATGCTTAAATTCGAGCTCAAGATATTTCTAAAGAGGGATGATGATGATTGCCACAATTGGTCATCTAATCTCCCTAAAGCTTCATGTTCATGCATATAACTGTTGGATTACAGATAAATTTTAATGACTGTGCATAATACTACCTCTAAATTCTCATCCTCAGCTTAAAACCTAGTTAACTAATTTAAAAAGGGTGATGAAGTTAAATAAATTAATATAAGATATTTATATCTATCATTTTTCTTTACATTAATTTGTTTGATTTATAAACTATTAAATGGAGTTAGAAATAGAGCTGTGCATCAGGGCCGGCCCTTCAAGGGCCAGTGCCTTAAAAGGGCCGGCTCGAAAAGCCCGGGTAGTGCAAAATCCCTATTTTTCAAAGCCCGACCCTTGAATCGGCCCGACCCGATTAACGCTTATACACTATTTTTTAATCTTTTTCTATAGAAAAAATTAAAGCAAAAAAATCCTTATCGTCAACATAAATATCAATTTTAATTTACAATACAAACACCAATAAGCAACAAACACTAAGAAATTATCAAGTAATGATAAATATTGTCCATATTTTTATATAAGTCACAAAATATATGTTTATTTTTAATTAATTATTTTAATAAATATTGTCCATATTTATAAATAAGTCACTCACTAAGAAATTATCAAACAATGATAAATATTGGAAATTAGGTATTATAGTTTTTTTACCTTTAATTAATTGTTTTCTTTTGTAGTTATTAATTTTTTTAAAATATATATATGTGACAGGCTTAAAAGGGCCGGCCCTTTGAAGCCCTTGGCCCTGCAGGGCCAGCCCGTGAAGCCCGATTCCTTTTTTAAGCCTAAATCAAAGCCCGACCCTTCAAGGGTCAGGGCCTAAAAGGGCCGGCCCGATAGGTTTGGCCCGAATTACCAGCTCTAGTTAGAAATAGAAGGGATTTCATTTTATTTTATTTCTTATATTAATAATTTTTCTTCGAAATAATTTGTCTCATTTGTAAATTGATATATGATAAAATGATCCTGGTAAGTTTTTTTAGAAGTGTCATGTAACTGTATGTTATAATTAATTAATTTTTTTAATCTCTTTAAATTAGTCAATTATGCCTTATATTAAAAACCATGGATCTCGTAATATATCATAAGTATTTCAGATAGATCGTTTAACATATATTATAATTAATTAGTATATTTGAATTTATTAATTTCCTCAAATTAGTTAAATGATTTTTATATTAATCGCTGGAGGTAGAATATAGTAGTAATTGACTATATATTCTTTCAGATTTCGATGTGGTTTTTTAAACTCTAATATATTTGGAGATTCTGTATGACCAGAAATGTGGAGATAAATTCTCTGTCACATGTTCTCATTTCAAATCAGATAAATAAAACAAAAAATAAGAAATAATATTCAGTGAGGGCTCTGATAATTTTAATAACAACAATTATGATATAATATTAATAAAATAAAATAAATAAATCCATGTATCTTCTATTGTGTACTTGACATTTTGTCCCTCGACTCTTAAGCAGTAATTTTAGATCCAAATCAAACTTTGTGGATTGAGCTGTTACAAACTAAAAGAGATATATGTATATATATACCCATCTCAATCATTCAATTTTTAAGTTAGGTAGTATTTTCCTGGTCGATTTAATGAAAATTAATATAGTTTGGTATGACTTCCTGAAAAAGAACATTATGTTGGTTAAAAAAAATGAAGTTTTGAAACCGTAATTTCAAGTATAACATAAAATCTTACTAAAAATTTCAAAAGTTGTTTGTCACTTCAAAGATATAATCCATGGGAAAATGATTCCAGAGAAATCGAGAGGTCTAATTAATCCTATATATGAAGAATGAATAAGTTAAAGAATATTTGGTTAATTTAGTAATTCCATTACAGGTCGTGTCAAATCGATTCACCGGACTTAAAGAAAAATCTCAAATCTCATTAATACTGAATCTGTTCTAAATATAAGAGTTAGTTTAGATATAATTTTAGTCCTAAAAATAAGACAATTTTCATCTT
Source organism: Mimosa bimucronata (assembly GCA_037074515.1). Taxonomy (NCBI): domain Eukaryota; kingdom Viridiplantae; phylum Streptophyta; class Magnoliopsida; order Fabales; family Fabaceae; genus Mimosa; species Mimosa bimucronata. The sequence continues at coordinate 26,813,942 of CM073445.1, read as the reverse complement.
ACCTCTTATATTTATCATAATTTTTAATTTAATTTTTTGACTTATAAACTGATTTTTAACATAATGATATACAGAAATACTTCAGAGAAATTAGGTAATATGTATTATATAATCAAATAATTTATTTAGTTTCCTTGATTTTTCTAAATTAAGACCGTAAATAATATACATAATATTTTATGAAAATAAAGTCCACGTAACAATAAATGAAGAATAAAATTATATATTAATATAAAATATTTAACAATGTGAACAAACACAAAAAATCCCTCCCTCTTGCCTGCCATTCTATAACCCATGGAACTAGCTATCCAAAAAATGAAATTCAAATACTTCACACAGAGAGAGAGAGAGAGAGAGAGTCTCTAGTCAATCTCCCCCAAAGTCAATAATATTAGAGAGTAGGGTTGCACGAAGAAAGGACTTGATCTGGGCAAGCATATATCCAAAGTATAGTCCGAAAAAAGATCTGGCAGACTTTTTGGTCCGAGAACCGGCTCAATTTTGTTTAACCTGTGTCCAAGGCCTAGTTGGACTTAGTCTACCGGGTAACTAGACTAATCCACCATTGTTTTTATGAAAATAAATGGAATGAAAAAATGTATGACACAAAGATATAAACAAATTAGAAAATACTTTGAGATACACGTAGTGAAGTTTTATAACAAACAGGTAAATAAATTGTTATTAGTTAATATATAAAATAAAATTATAATGTATAAATTATTATTAACACCGGGTTGGACCAAACCAAGTGTTCTTATTGCCCAACTCGAAGTCCAGTCCAGCCCGATAGGTGAATGGAGCCGGTTTTGTCTAGTATTGTTCCAATCTCGTTTTTTTTCATCTAGATTAGGTTGTATTCATACAAGTTCTAAATAGGTTAGTGGATTACATATGATGCCCTACTAAAGAGTAAGATGTAAAAGTGAAAGGAAATTCCCATAATAATTTGCAAGTGGGGGTGTCAATTGTCAAATGTCAATGTGAAAGAGGCAACCACGTTGATCACGGGTTGAGTTGAGGAAATGAAAGTGGAGAGACAGTGGGGAATACACTTTCACTTTCACAATGGCAAGGGAATGCATTAAAGAGCTTCACAATTCGGATATCATGAATAATATGCCCACTGCTTTCTTTCTTTTGGACTATTGCTCTTTCCCCAATTCTCACGTCTTTCCTACTTCCCAACATGTGTTCAATCGAGTCTTTTTTACTTGGTTATAATTTGGTTTTTGAAGTTTGAGGTAAAAATTAAATTAACATAGTGTGATTTATATTTTAATAGGTTTTTATAAAAAAATTAGTTTAATAGAAACTTGTTTATGTATTACATTGAAAAGTAAATTTCAGGATTTTTATATATAAAATAAAACCGTAAACCAAAAGCCAGAAATGAAAAAAAGCTGCTTTGTATTTAAAGTGACTTTTTTTATAACACGTATTTAAAGTGACTTTTGAACAAAATATTAGTTGCTTCAAAAACCACATCAAACATCATTTTAAAGTTTAAACCTAAAATGACCATGCCAAACCACACTCTAATTTGTCCAGCTTAATTCCACGAATTTTAATGGTCTCTAATTTATGCTTTCAAAAATTCATATAAAAAAGAAATTTGACCAATCCAGATATAATTCAGAGTTTAGATGATTAGATTTAAAATTTTTAATTTCAAACATTACAAATAATGCTTTTTAGAAGGAAAGTGATAGTTAGAAGATTATATCCATTTTGTATTTTGCATTCACATTAAAATAAAATTATATTTGAACCTTTCCATTTAAATTTTAAGAATATAGAGTAATAAACATATAAGTTGAGATGATAAGTGATAAGAATCAAATATATTTTAAAACTCCAGAGTAGACGTAAGTTGTAACTCCTGACTTCATGCTACTATTGAATCCATAATTGTTTCCTTATTCAATATAAAAGCTTAATAAGGGATATTTGCATATAATACTAAATTATCTTGTATAATAATAGACTTCCTTTGCGAGTTCGGATCTAAATGAGCCGGTCCATTTAGTTCCGACTTAAGAGAATAACTCTTTTTCAAAAGCCTTACCTAATTGCACGAGGGCTTCGGCCAACCCGACGATCCTCAAACATATTTAACACTTGTTTCAATTTTTTTTTAAAATATATAAGTTAGAATATTTAAATCATTAATTTAAAACATAGATATTATAAAAATTAAATGTTTTACCATTTCATGACAGATAGAATGTTTGTTTGCATTTAACAAAATGCTTCCTGAGATATATATTTTGCTTTTCAGTGTTCAATATATGTGTGTATCGACTTCTCTTTTTAATAGTCTACATGATGTATTCAAACATTCTAAAATACAATTTATTTTTTTTAGTTTATCTAACATTAATAAACTATAATTCTGTCAATATTTTATAAGGAGAAATTTCTTTGTAAACTATTAACAATCAAATGAAAGATTCTTGAAAATTGAGTACATTTTTTTTTTTGAAAAGTCAATGAGGATACTTAACAAAATAAAGAATATTTCTTGTAAATATATTTGAAAAGTATAAGAAGATAACAAATGCAAGTTAGAACTTCCAAGATGTAAAAAAATCACAAGAAAATAAGTAAAACATGCATATCTAAAAACTCTTTTAGGCCCGACTCCTTCTGAAGATTATACTTCATAAATCTGGCCTCGACTTTGGCGGCTGGCCATACATGCTCAACTGATTTTTTTTATCCTAGTATTTTGTTACGCAATTAACACCCTTTAGTGTTTTTTAGGTGAACTTATTGTTCTCAAGCTCATTGTTAGTCAAATTATAGGCACACTTGACATGAGGAATGCCACCCAAATTAGATTTCTTCCCCTTCTCTCTAAGAATGGACTATCCTTCTTTGCTCCATAACTTCTACTTTGTCAACGAGCATCACAACAAAAGCTTAATTGTGTTGGGACTTTACAACCACATGAGAAACTGATATGGACGAAAAGAGTGTTACTGGTTTGTCGGAAAAGCCACATAAAAAGTGAGAGGATCACTACTACAAAACAGGGTTTTCACGTCACAAATTTTGGACTTTTCACGTCACTTTTTGGTGTGACATAAATTCAAGTGACGTGGAAAACTTGACTTTTAACGTCACACCAAAAAGTGACGTTAAAAGTCATATTTTTCACGTCACAAATTACAAAACTTGTGACGTTGTTTGTCCAAAACTAGATTAAATTGACGTTGGTGTGGCAGAGAAACCACGTCACAAATTGTTAATGTGTGACGTGGTTTCAGGAAACCAAGTCACACATTAAACAAAAGTGACGTGGTTTCACGAAACCACGTCACAAATTAGTAGTGTGTGACGTGGTTTCTTGATAAACCACGTCACAATTTAAAAATTTGTGACGTGGTTTCATGAAACCACGTCACACATTACTAATTTGTGACGTGGTTTCTCCACAAACCACGTCACAAATTAATAGTTTGTGACGTGGTTTCATGAAACCACGTCACAAATTTTAAATTGTGACGTGGTTAATTTTTTTTTTTTTAAAAAAATGATGGTTAATTTATCTTTTGGTTTCCCAATCTGTATTAATTGCAAATGTCACAGAAATAGATATAATGCAGATCAACAACAGTATACATTATTCATACAACATGTATACATAGCTATATTATAACTAAATCAAACTAAACATATATATAGACACACAAAATTCCATGTTTAGACAACAAAGTATTTTCTGCAATGATCACTTTTTAACCAACCACAAATGAAAGAAAAAATTGAGCAATACGGTCACGAAGTGAATCAAGGTCTGTGTCTTCAAATGAGTTGTTTCCATCATAAAACTGCAAAAATAATGGATGCTGTGATTACTGCAAAGTTAGATAAATAAATCATATAATTATATAATGATTGTATCAAGCTATAGATAAGAATTTAATTTATACCTGTGTAAAGGATCCGGTACGATCACTCTCAATAATGTCACACATATACTTCATGACGTAATACCCACACTCCTTATTCGTCGGTTGCTGGGGGCACTTTATAAATCACAAGAAATAGTATAAATTAATAACAAAATAAATAATATCTCAATTGACTAACATTGAATGAATTTAAATTAAAGGTAGTTACTCTAGGTCTTTGTGTCACGATGGGATCATCCATTTCACCGGTTTCTGATGCAAAATGCCATTGTTGAATGCCCCTAAAATCGAACTAAAATTAGCACGTATCCATGAAAATAATTTATGTAGCCCAAAGTAAAAAGTCATTAAAAGTACTTACTTAGATAAGAGGGTTTTATAATATGAGGTTATATTATATCGCAATGGGTCAAACCAAACCAGACGATGTTGTATGGGGCAAACGACAGCTAATGACCAGTGTTTACTGAAAAACATTAAGAATATTATGTCCACACATAAACATAACATTTGTAAATGTGCAAATAATGAAAAGTTGGCAAAAGGTAATAATCACACTTACTCTTGAAGAATAGGCGCAAAATAGACAGATCCCCGATTCGCTGACATTTGATGTGTGACATAAGCCCGCATCTCGTCCTCATACTCCAGTTTAGCCTTGTCGTTTTTAAAATCATCTCGCCTCACCAAGGCCATTGGACTAAGGAATCTGTATTGTTCCCTGCCTAATTGGTTGCACAGCTGGTGGAAGTACCTATCATAAAATGATTGAAATTATAAAAGGATAGATGTAAAAATATTGCATAGACATAAAAAGTAACAGTCATTTACAAAGTCGCTAATTCGAGCCAAGCGAGGTCAATTTCTTCCATCGTCAAAAACTCCACGATATCTCTGTCACCATCAACTAGAAAATCATATGAACGATACGGACTGACTACTCCTGGAGGCATCTTAATGGTTATGGAGTGCAAAGTTGGCTGCATCTCCCGCAGGAGTTGGAGAGAAGGATATTCATCTGAAAAGAACTGCGGGCGATGAAAAAACCAATGTTATATATTTTTACAACTGTAATCATGTAAAACAAGGAGTCTCAAAAATTAAGTGTACATACCGCATCAATCGGCGCCTTTTGTGGAGTGCTGTGTACAAGTCTTCTAGGCCACAGAATGAATGTCCCGATCGCCTCATATAGTTTGGTGACTTCATTATGGGGAATGGGTACATCTGTCCCCCCCTCATCATTTAAGATATTTGTAACAGACACCTTCACTTGGTCCTCCCCAATAAGCTTATTATGTATGAAGGAGGCGTTCGGGAACTGGCGAGCTTCTGCGACCGGGTGCAGGCGAGGGAAATCGAGATGGAGATAGCACTCTACTCCAACTTCAGGGTCATTGTCTGGAGTGGGATTTGATTCATTCTCACGAATTGATCCTAACGGCACAGTCTGATTGCAGCTGTCTTTGCCGCTTGGACCGCCAGTAGCAGGGGACTCCTACAGGAGATGGGAATACACAGAGTGAGCCTAATTGATAAACCCATAATTCGGTAATTAACATATATAGGAGATGGTCAAACCTGCTGTCTTTGTTGAGAAGAATGTGATGACAGTCCAAGCTGCATGGTAGACGCTCTAACTTGTGCCTCAATCTGCGCTCGGATCTGCTCCCCCATATAACCCGACAGAGCCTCCTGGACCTTCGCGGCCACCTGCCCATCGAACTGTGCTTTAATCTGCTGCTCGGATAAAGCAACCCGCTCCTCTAACTGGGCCTCCATCTCTGCCCGAGCCTTAGCCAATATCTCCTCAGTAGAATCTGTGCGAGTGGCTCGGGATCTACGGCCGAAATACTTGATAAACCCTAGAGTCCTGGGCTCCCCTAGTACCCGGCCGGGGCGATCGGGCTTCCCAATTGCCGTGGCCAGGATGTCCATCCTATCAGAAGGTGTGAAGGACCCTTGGGTGGTCTGCTGCTCAAGTTCTTCCTACAATAACCGAAAAAATCTTAAGTTGTAATGTGCTATAAAACCACAAGTTAAAGGAATAAACAACCAAGTAAAATACTTACAATCCTCTTTGCAACTGTTTCAGCCTCCAGATTAACAAATTTTCCTTCTTTAGACTTCCTTCCCTCAGCCCATTTCGTATGACGTGAGATGGGCGGCGGAGGCTGTAGAACAGCGGTAGGATCGGTCCGTGCCGCTTCCTCCATTTCTGCAATTTGTTTCTTAATCAACTTTTTCTCGACCCACTTGTAACCCCCCCGAGACATTGTATGCTTGTAAATATTTTTTTCTTGTCTCTCCTTTTGTTTTTGGCTATTCTCCTATGAAAATAAAACTAAGTTAGTTAATTAATATAATGTGCTCAAAATTCATTTTTGAAGCAAAGTTAAAGAACTATTTATAACCTATACACACCTGGAACTTTTGGTCGAGCCGTTTCTTAACAAAGGTCTTCCAAGTCTCCGGGTCAATAGAGGGATAGGTCTGACAGGGATCTTGACCCATCTTGTTCCCCCTGATGTAGTCTCTGGTTAGGTTATTCTTAAAACCCTTCCACATCTTGCGCGATTCATTCAACCAAAAATCCTTGAACGCCTTGGTGTTTGGAACGTCGAAGTTTTGCTACAAGGAAAAATAAGAATAAAAGACACATTAGTTGAGTTAACTAAAAAAAACAAATACATGCATATTAGGAACAAATAGATAAATAATGATAAAACATACCAAGATATCTGACCAACATTGATCCTTAATGTCTTTATCGACTTCCCTCCAATCGTCATCCAAGATGCTTACTCGGTTCCTTGCTACAAAACCGACGTAGCTCACGAATTGCGCTCCAATCTCTCCAATAGGATTCATGTCCTCGTCAAATTCCACACGGATAGGCTGAACATTTGTCCCTTGACGGACAATAATGTCTTTGAGCTTCGTCGGACCTCTTCCCTTTTTTCGAGGGGGATTGTTTTGTTGTTGATTGTTAGAATCATCCGCCATGATGTACCTGTTAACAAATCAAATATGTGGTTGAGTCATTACAAGGCAACAACTTTCACAAAACCAAAACAATAACAATAATACTTAATACATTATAATTCAAAAAGATTCTCACTTTAGGTGTTATCCCATATCCCCTCACAATGATCATTTCTAGAGGCAAATAGGTCGTCATCATCTATCAATTCCGGTTCCCTTGGTTCAGGTGGAATTACGCACAAAGGTGGTATCTCATCAAGATCTAAAGTGGGAGCACGATCTTTTTGCTTTTTACTTTTCAAGACTATGGACAAGTGCTTATTTGCGGGATCCGTTACATAGAACACTTGTTTCGCATGACTTGCTAAGATAAATGGCTCATCTTTGTACCCAACCTTGTGAAGATCAATTGAGATCATACCAGTGTGGGGTTCAATCACAAGTGCGCTATTGTTAACCCACTTGCATTTGAAGATTGGAACCTTGAACTTGGTGTAACTAACTTCCCAAATTTCTTCAATTACCCCATAATATGCCATGGAAGCCAATCTTGGGTTTTTATCTTTTGAACTGGAGAAGTGCATCGCTTCGGCTACCACCATCACGCCACTGTTTTGCATGGTGCTATTGTTGTCCTGAGCCTTAGTGTAGAAAGAATAACCATTTATGTCAAAAGAGCCCCACGTAACAACCTCAAAACGCGGCCCTCCGGCTAACCATCTTATTGTATCCAGGCCACCGGTCTCCTTTTCAACATTCTCCTTGAACCACCCAATGAATGTCCTATTATGCTCGTTAGAAATCTGCATGTCACTCTTTTTCGGGTTCTTTTCTTTTAGGATCCTCTTATGCTCGTCCAAATAAGGCTGCACTTCTTCCATATTATTCAAGATATATAGGTGTGCTTGTAACACCTCTTCACGGCACATAGTCTTTACTTTGACGCCCCGTACCCCCTTACCGATCCCATCTTCATGTCGTGGGTTTTCCTCAACCCCTTTTAGATACGATTTGCAAAAATCCATTGCCTCCTCAACTAAGTATCTTTCAACAATTGATGCCTCAGGTCGGTGTGGGTTCTTGGAATACCCTTTCAAGACTTTCATGAATTGCTCGAAAGGGTACATCCACCTTAGATAAACAGGGCCACAGAGCCTTATCTCCCTTACCAAATGAACAATCAAGTGCACCATAATATCAAAAAAGGCTGGAGCAAAGTGCATCTCTAATTGGCACAATATAATGTAACCCTCATTTTCCAACTCGTCTAGCTTTTCAGTGTCGATGACTTTGCTGCATATCGCATTGAAAAACATACACAGTCTTCCTATAGTCTTCCTGACATCATCTTGCATAATGCCTCTTATGGCAATTGGTAAGAATTGTTGCATCAATACATGGTAATCATGTGACTTCATTCCCACCAACTTCAAATCATTCATTGACACAAGTCTGCTAACATTAGAAGAATAACCCTGTGGAACCTTGATCCCACTCAAACACTCACATAGACTTTTTTTCTCCTGTTTCGAAAGTGTATGAGCAGCAGGTTCCATATAAGCCCTCTTGCCATTTTCACTGACTATAGGATGCAACCGTTGTCTTATACCCATTTCAACCAAGTCTAACCGTGCACTGAGTCCGTCCTTAGTCTTCCCTTGTATATGCAACAACGTTCCAACAAGACTATCACCGACGTTTTTCTCCACATGCATCACGTCTATACTGTGCCTCACATCGAGATATCGCCAATAAGGTAGATCAAAGAAGATTGACCTTTTCTTCCAAATGATCTTTTCAGAACCGGTCTTTGGCTTCTGTTTCTTACCGAATACCATACTGACATTCTCAACACGGCGGTAAACTTCATCCCCGGTTAAGGGGGTAGGAGCAGATCGGTACTCAGATGAGCCATTAAAACACTTCTTTAGTCTACGGTAAGGATGGAACCGATCAAGAAACCTCCTGTGACCGAGGTAGACGGTTTTTCTTCCGTGTTTGAGATGGTGGCAGTGTGTGTCAGACTCACATATAGGGCATGCCATATAACCCTTCACACTGTAACCAGAAAGATTGCCATATGCAGGGAAGTCATTTATTGTGGTAAACAACATAGCTCGCAACTTGAATGTCTCCTGCCTGTACGCATCAAACACATCTACGCCTTCCTCCCACAACATCTTCAAGTCCTCAATCAAAGGTGCCAAGTAGACATCGATATCGTTACCAGGCTGTTTCGGACCCGAAATCATCATTGACATCATCACATACTTGCGCTTCGTGCACAACCAAGGCGGCAGGTTGTAAATGACCAGCAACACAGGCCAAGCACTATGTGTGCTACTGAGACTCCCGAAAGGGTTGAAACCATCCGTACACAGTCCGAGACGAAGGTTCCTTGGCTCACCACCAAATTCAGGAAACATGGAATCTATCTTCTTCCATTGAGGAGAATCAGCAGGGTGCCGGAGATATCTTCCATCTGAGATTTTCTCATCACAATGCCACCTCAGTTTCTTTGCTTCTGCCTCATTTGCAAACAAGCGTTTAAACCGTGGCACAATCGGAAGGTACCACATTACCTTCAAAGGTACCCCTTTCTTTGATCCATCATCATCACCAACGGCATCCTTCCTCGGCTTGTACCTCGGAGTATTACATTTTGGACACTCTTTTAGGCTTTCATACTCTTTCCTGTATAACACGCAATCATTAGGGCAAGCGTGTATCTTCTTATACTCCATGCCCATCTTGCTTAGAACTTTTTTAGCCTCGTACATACGCTTCGGAAGCATACTGCCTGCTGGGAACATATCACTCAAAGCTTCAAGCATCTGCGAGAAACCCGCGTCTGCCCACCCATTTTCTGTCTTTATTTTCAACAATTTCAGGACGCCAGTCAACCGAGTATACTTAGTACACCCCGGGAACAACGGTGTCTCTGCATCACTCCGCAACTTGTCAAACTCTTGTACCACAGAAAATGACTCCGCCCTAATATCATTGATCATGTCGTCCATTCCATCATCACAAACATCATCCACCGTTGCTTCTACATTTTGTGACGGGCACGCATGTACGGTACTTCCCAATTCCCCATGCCAAAGCCACTTCTTATAACGGAGATTGATCCCATCACAAAGAAGGTGATCCCTTATATCATCAACGCTCTTACGATAAGCATTTGCACAATTCACACAAGGGCAAAGATACATGTCATTCTTACTAGGCACGTTTCTCTTGGCAAATTCAATAAATTCTTCCACACCCATCTGATACTCTTTAGTGGTTCTCAATGTATGCATCCAACTACGATCCATTCTATTAAACCTATGCCATTTCCAACAAGCTAGTCAAGTTTATCTAACTGTTTAAGCTATTGAGTTATACTGTTTTAGGATAAAACAACAAATTCAATAATAGTACTAATAGTAATAAAATTCAAGATAACCAAAATGGAGTGGAGGAATTGCTTACTCAAATGAAGTCAGACCCAACACTGAAATCGCAGCACCAAGATGAAGTAGAGAAATTACTCAACTTCTACTTATAATGTTTCTGGAAAAGCAGGAGTTTTGTTTATGGTCCTCAGAATTTAAATGAGTAGATGATAAGCTAGAACATGAGCACTAAAGTCACCCATCCTACAAACAATAGTGTAATAATATGAGGGAGATTAAGAAATGAGAATGAAGGCTCAAAATAAAGAAACCAAGTCAATAAATTTGACCACAATAAGTATCATGTTCATACAACTCAATTTGACATATCTTTATGCTTATACTTCTTAATTCACAAACTTCCTTTCTAGTCTCAATTAATTCTATCACAAACTACATGTAACTACTTTAACCACTCTTTATAGTTTCTTCTCTTTCAATCACCATTGTTCCTCAAAGTTTAGCTACCATTTACTCCGTCCCATAACATCAAGATATAAATTCTATTTATTTTGCTATTTAACAGCAAAATTCCAAAACAATCAATAAACTTTGTCTCTATATACACTTAACACCTAAAATACTTGCATTAGCCTTAAAAATACTAAATACTAATCAAATATCACAAACAACACTTTATAACTAGTTCTTAAATTTAAACAATCCAAATCAGTTTTTAAACTCACTTCAATTGCCCAATATCCCTTGCAAACTTCCTGTACAACAAAGTCCAATTTAGTGCTTTATCCTCGCTGAAACTTCATTTAAATCTGAATATCACCTCTCAATACATCAATTTATTACTCTAAAGAAATCTTTCACCCTAAAAATCTGAACTCAATATTATTCAATCCTTTTTATATTTACAAACAATCAAGAAATGGAGCTAATCACCTATTTAGAGCAGAAATCATAGAGACCAGGTAATGTAAACCATTCCAAGCGATAGCTTGCCCATGTAATTAAAAAAAAACAATCACTGAATCAGAGCAGAAAACAGAGGGAAATAAAGAAACTGAACGGAACATAGGAAGCAAAGGAAGAACAGGAAAATCAGAAATCTTCAAAGTCACTTACCACCCAAAATTTCAACATGCAAAACACAAATCATTGCTTTCTACTCTTAAACTTATCACCCCCAAAATTTTAGTCCCTCCGGCCCGCCAGATTCGAACGAAACAGAGAAGGAATAAGAAAATAAACAGAAATTTCACAGTGGTTGAAGAATAATGGGACATACATTTCTTCACGGATTCCATATAGGCACCAGAGCAACGAGCGGCGTTAACACCTTTATCATTAACAAAATGGGATTTTGGTGATTTTGAGATCTGAAGTTAGAAAGACTTCATAAAAATCAAAACTTGAAGAGGATGAAGGAAGAGGATGCTCACCTGACCTCGGATCAGAGATTGCATGCGTTGGCCGGAGCTGTGGAAGGAAGGAGGTATGAGATTTGCAGAGCTATGGGGCGCGGGACGGAGCTGGGGAAGTACGAGTTTCGTTTTTGGGTTAAGAAATTGGAGGGAGCTGGGGGAAATATTTGGAGGGAGCTGGGGGGGACTTTCAATGTCACAATTATCTTATTTGTGACGTTGAAAGTCCCAGATATATATTTTTTTTAAATTTTTTTAAAAATTTCTGTGACTTTCAACGTCACAATTAGAATAATTGTGACGTTGAAAGTCACGGATAATTTTTTTTTTAAATTTTTTTTAAAATTTCTGTGACTTTCAACGTCACAATTAGTATAATTGTGACGTTGAAAGTCAGCAGAAAATAATTTTAAATTCTTTTTAAAAAAATTAGTAACTTTCAACGTCACAATTAGTATATTTGTGACGTTGAAAGTCACGGACAAATTTTTTTAAATCTTTTTTAAAATTTCTGTGACTTTCAACGTCACAATTTGTATAATTGTGACGTTGAAAGTCACGGATAATTTTTTTTAAATCTTTTTTAAAATTTCTGTGACTTTCAACGTCACAATTTATATAATTGTGACGTTGAAAGTCACGGATAATTTTTTTTAAATTTTTTTTCTGTGACTTTCAACGTCACAATTAGTATAATTGTGACGTTGAAAGTCACGGACAATTTTTTTAAATTTTTTTTAAATTTTCTGTGACTTTCAACGTCACAATTAATTAAATTGTGACGTTGAAAGTTACTAATTTTTTTTAAAAAAAATTTAAAATTATTTTCTGTTGCCTTTCAACGTCACACTTAGATTAAGTGTGACGTGGAAAGTTAAAGTAATTTTTTTTTATTTTTTCATTTCAAACATACAACGTCACAAATGCTCAAAGTGTGACGTTGAAACTTTCAACGTCACAATTTAAGGTTTTTGTGACGTTGTAACTCCCTCCACCTGCAACTTAATTACAAAAATGCCACCGCGTTTTTTTTCCATGTCACATTTATAATTATGTGACGTTAATTGGTGACGTGAAAAGCCTATTTTGTAGTAGTGGATGGTTCATATTTACATCAAGAAAAAGAATTACCATAGGCTCCTTCTCCTTCTCAGGGATGGAGAGGATTTTGGAGCTGGATTATGGGTGTTCATGTATGGAAACAGCCACAAGCGTCATCGAATAAAGATAATTTCAATCCACCGTTGGCTGTTGTTGAAGATTTGTAAGAGCCAAATGTCTACCTTATGGAACACTGAGCGTATTAATAACCAGACTCTGATACTATGTTAGAAACAAAAGGAAAGAAAATATTGGAGATAAAAATATTTAGAGAACGAGTTAAATACACCAGTATGTTTAGGATTCATCTCAATAACCAAACTCAGATACATGTTCGCAGTAAAAAAAAAAAAACATGTTAAAAACAAACAGTGAGAAAATTTTGAAGATGAAAATGTTGTGTAATGAGAATTGGCTAAGTACACTATAATTTTTTTTTATAGATAGTACACGAATATATATATATATAGGAAAATATAGTGGTCTAATAATGATCGGATTATTGTTGTCAAACTCGCGAGTTGACTCTCCGACTTTACCGTTTTTACGGTTCTACCTAACCAAAATGTGTCACGAGTCACTTAAATTCATACTAGCTGTAAACTCGGTAAAAACTCACGAATCTACACGCCAAATTTACCCTTTTTACGTTTCTACCTTACGGAAAATCATGTTAACTTGTTATAAATATTATATTAATTATTTTTATTTGACCATATTCAATGAATTTATATATAAATTTCATAGAAATGTTTTTATTGAGTTTGATAAAGTATGAATGTTGATATATTTAATATCAACTAATTGTATTTAAAACATATTCAAGTGAAATTATTTTTATTTTTTGTATTTCTTATTTAATTATAAACTAAAAACACGTATTTATTAATAAAGGTAAACTCTTACGAGTTTACGATCCGATTTTACATTCTTTTCACGAGTTTACTTAAACTTAAACTCACGAGTTTGACAACCTTGGATCGGATAAAATCTAGTAAAAAATAATAAATAAAGAGATAAATACAAATAAAATAATATCTAGGAAAATATTTTTTGATCAGAGTATATCTAGGAAGATATCAAATCTCAATACAAAAAAAAGTTAGGACACTTAATGCATATGAAAGAATACTTTAACGAATTGGATGGGTCTTAACTACTTAAAAAAATAACACAGAAAATTAATTGCTTGTGAAATTACATTTTATTTCAAAGTCTATTATTTCTTTTCTTTTTCCCAAAATCCATTAATACATTCCTTGCATTTACTATTTTTATGGATGTAGAAAATAATGCAAAAACTATTCTACTTACTTTCAAAATAAGAATATTTAACCTTCTAGAAGCTAGGTGGAGGTAGGAGGTTTGACCAAAGTTGCAAAATTCAAAGTTAACTATATTTAGAGGAGTATGTCAAAATTATATTACACAGAAGGTCAACAATGCGCAGATCAATTAAAGATCGTAGACAGTTTTTTCAATTTTTGGAGATTCGGCTATGGGGAGACCTATTCGTGGGATGAAATAAATTCTCATTTCAAGAAATCTTATTATATTAAAATTTAATATGTAACGACAGCTAATGTCAGTGAACTGCTTGAACCATTTCTCTGGTTGATTTGGTTAAGAATTTCGAATAGATCAGTGATATTGTAGTTTATGTTTTTTTTCCCCTCTATTCTTGCTTGATTCAAAACCCATGTTGTTTTGACTTAAGGAATTTTAAAAGTATTATTTCGTATACTAATCAAACTTGAACCAATCTAGCTAGGTCAACCTGAAACTGAGTGAATTGACCATTGAATTGGTTATAGTATGTCTCTAACCCGAAGGAGAGTGACCGGTGCTATTGGGACTCAATTCAGTCAACCTGAGGTTGCTGGGTTGATCATGTTTCTTTCTTTTGTATTTTTATTTAAAACATTTTTAATTTGTTTTTATGTGATGTGAATTGTAGAAAGTAATGTTAGAATTATAGTGTTAGTATCAATAACTATTAGTTTAGTGATTAAATGACTGCATATATGAATATTTTGTTATAATTTATCTATTTTAATCTGTTACTGGGAAGAATATTTAGTTATTACTACTTTTGATGTACTTAGATGATGATTGATACTATAGTATCAATATGTCGTAGCAATTGTAAATAATGTTAGATAAGCATATGATTGTTTTGTTAACGATTCAAGGTATTGAATTAATATTTAAAGTATAAATTATTTTTAAATCTTTTATTCCCTTTTGGTCTAGCCCTCGGGTTGATACCGAACTGACCCGTTACCTCGACCGGTTTACAAACCCGCCAGAATTTCATAGCAAGTTAACCTTAAAATTTCGTAATGTTTATAATTTATAAATTTTTTTGTTTGATTATGTGTGATTTATACTTACAATTTTTATTTATCTTTTTTGTTGCATGCTATTTTTTAATCTTTTTTGTACAAATATTATTACCTCTCATCTTTGATATAAGAGTTAATTGACTCATTAGAAAGTTCAATGAAGCTAAATAAATTGTATAATCACAACATATACAGAGTGACTGAATGTATTTATATTTGGGACTAAAATTATTTTTTAAGTCACTTTTATATTTATAGGGTGGAGGTAGTAGTGCTTTTTTAAGCCTTAAACATATATTTATATATATATGCATGTATATACATATGAGTATTTTTTTATATCTTTTAATTATATTATATTATTATGAGTATTTTTTATATCTTTTAATTATATTATATTATTTTAATTAGGTTAACTACTGATCCAAACACTATTATGCCATTCACGTTTGAAACATTGTTTTGACACGTTTAATAATTAATACTCAGTTGATTAGGTTTTGGTTGAAATATATCATAAGGTGTTTCTGTTTCTTCGAAAATTAAAAATTATTATGATATGCTCAATTGCTCATAATAGTGACACATAGCTAAACTTTTGGACAGAAAATTTTCCCATCAGATTCAAACTTCTTTGTTGATAGAGAGGTATACCATTCAAACTGATTATTCTTCCCATTTTCCAGATTTTCTATTGCTGACAGAATGACATTTCACCTAAAATTATTTATAATTTTCACTTCAAAATTGTAGATTTGAGATATAGAAACAATTAATCAGTTCAAAAAAAGATATAGAAACAATTAATAGGAAAATCTTTAAAGTTTCAAATGATTTTAAGCAAGTCCCTATATTTTCCCCCTTTTTTCTTTCATATTTTTGGTTTCACCTGGTTTTTTTTTTTTTTTTGACCATCTGGTTTCACCTGGTTTTAATTAGATCCTTTTATCTTCTTTTTTATTATCTGTCACATGATGAAACTATATGGATTTGAATAAGGTGAAATTATAAAAAGTTCCAGATTTTTTTATATACTCCCTCGTTCCTAAATATAGGATATAGTTGACTTTTTTGGAAGAATCCTAATAAAACTAAATATGTTACTTAAAAATTGATTTTCTTGAATTGTTTCTCTAATCTTATTTGACTTATAAATTAACATATGATCTAATAATTTATAAAATAATTTAGAATTAAGTGATTCATTTTGATTTCTTAATTTCTCCAAAAAAATCAATTGGATCTTATATTTAGAAACGAAGGAAGTGACATATTTTTTTTTAAATATTAACTCTAAACCATAAAAATTGAAGATTAAAATTATATTATGTTATGTGATCCAATCATTAAGGTTTCTAATGGAGTTTTATAAGTTAACTTTCTCATCGACACAATCAATAAAGGATTTGTGCTGACCCACATTTTTTCATCAAAGAAAATATATTTGCATTTTCATACTTTTCCATTGTGACGAGATTTTTAGTTTCTCAATCTATTTGTACTATCAAGAGACTTATACCCCACTGATGTGTCTTTTCATTTTTCACACACTAGATGGGCCTTTATGTATTCCAGGAAGTTTTTAAAAATAGCTATAATTAGTATAACTTTATTATCTTCCCCCGCAAGAATGAGTTTGTGCTAATTGTTCTCATTCTAAGAAAATGAAAAAATAATTGTGAAACTAAATTTTGATCCGTGTAGTGAAGCTAACATATTCATTTTAAGATGAAAAAAATAAATTTCAATATATTAAAAGAAAAAAAACTATTTATTCTCTAATCTCAAAATGATAATATTATATCAAATTTTCCGGTTGAGTTGAGTTAGCTTAAAAAATTATAGTGAACACAACTCATGAAATATATTGTCTCAAAAAGGTTATAAATAATCATTCACATTGACCCCCTAATTATGAACAGGTGGCATCCTCCATTCTCTTATATTGTCCATTGAGTCATGATTATTTGCTCTGGGTCCATTTTATCAAAGTTTAATCCATCATTAGTGGACACTTTCTTTTATCCTTTTTCACTTGCCAATAACTTTTCTTTTCTTTTCATTATTTTTTCTTATCTCTTGGGGGGAGGGGGGTTCACTTGTTTATGAATCATTCCATCAAATAACTCTCCTAACCAAATTTCATATTAACAAAGTTAATCGTTACCCATTCCCAAAAATTAATTTTCTGAATTTACAATAAGAGAAATAGTTTTTTTAATTAAAAAATTGAACCCTCTTAAGTCTTAAGCAGATGCTGTATATAAATGTGATATAAATATATATATTAATTTTACTTCTAATAGTAAATAACTAAATGGCACATATGAAGATGTAATTAAATTATTTTTTTATTTATAAAAATGCGTGTTGATTTTTTAAAAAACACTTTCTTCTTCATTTACTCCATCAAAACTATCCCTAGTGATTAGTTATATTAATGTCTACAATTAAAAGGAGTAGTTTTAGAAAAAAAATTAGAATGTGAGGAATATAAGGAAAATTTAAAAATATCATTAATTTAAAAAAATTACTCTTTATAGAAATTGAGAAAAAAATAACATATTTGAAATAAATCACTTAATGCTACATACTATTGCAAAGTGACTTATATTGACAATTAAAAATTCTATTTTTTTTTTTTTATAAACTTCCAAGTTCTGACCACTCACAAGGTCAAAAAACAAAGTTCTGACCACTCAAATTTTCTGAAAGGTGACTTCCTTTTTTTTTTTTTTTTTTTTTGGAGGTGACTTATATTATGAATTGAAGGGAGTACATCAAATTATCTAAATTAATTTGCATACATTAATGTTTATAATTAACCAAGTTTTGAGAAAAAAATAGTAAGTAAAGAATAAAAAAATTAAGAGCTTATATATGCAATCAAAATGATATTGAGAAAACTAGTTTACAAGTATCTGTATCTTTTAATTTTTAATTTGATAATTGTGTTCTTTTTTCTCTGAATTAAATCAATAACTTTTTAAATCATTATTAGCTCATATAACTTTGATCTGTAGTCTCTATACACGAGCTAATGACACGAACAATTAAACCATTTAATTAGAAAAAAACACATAAATACTAAAATAAAAATGAAGAAAAGCAAACATATTATTGAATAGATTTTTCAATAAACCTTTTAAACGAACCCTAGCAGGCTAACATATAGGAAGAAATGACTAATGAGTATATAGTGTGAAAGGAATTGACGAGCATAAAAAACAGTCGCTATCAATGAGGAGAGTAAGGGATGAAACAGCTATAATGGTGAGATTAATGCTGTCACCACCTTTTTCTTTCAAGAAAAAACGTAGAGTAAGTGAGAGGGATTTCAATAAATGTGAAACCTAAACAAAAGCAGATAGCTTTAGACTTCAGTCCAAAACAAAAAAACAAAAGCAGATAGCCTAACTTTTTTTTCTTTTAAAAAAAGAATTTCCTACAAATCAATAAATGTGTTGGCAAGATAAATTTAACATAGCCAACTCGGTCTAACGGTTTCGATGTCTTGAATTTGAAACCTAAACACGAGACACTTGTTTTGAGAAGAAAAAGCTATGATCCCGAAAAGTGTTCACAAATTTGATAATAAGATCTAAAATTGCCTGTTGATATACTTCCTCCGGTCCTAAATATAAGACTATTTTGACTTTTTTTTACGGAAGTTAAAGAAGCAAATTAGACCACTAAATTATAAGATATGTCACATAAAATTATATTATAGGTTAGTTTATAAGTAGAATAAATTAGTTTTGAGGAAAAAAGATTTTTTTTGGATTGAAACTACTTTTTTTAATTGGAAAAAAAGTCAAAAAAGTTAAAGTGGTCTTATAATTAGGACCAGAGGGAGTAACATGTTATTCCTTATTATAAGTCCACTTTAATTAAATCTCACATATCAAGAATTGTTAGTTAAATTATTAAATATGTCTAAAATTGATAAAATTTTCCAACAATATCCTTATTCAAAAT
This sequence comes from Mimosa bimucronata, assembly GCA_037074515.1. NCBI lineage: Eukaryota > Viridiplantae > Streptophyta > Magnoliopsida > Fabales > Fabaceae > Mimosa > Mimosa bimucronata. Next base: position 26,794,794 of record CM073445.1, on the reverse strand, counting down.
CTCCCTCTCTACATTTATAAGTACTGGGTTAATACAATTTTTTGTCATTGAACTTTCAGTCGATTTTGGTTTTGGTCCCTGAACTTTAAAATTGGTGGTTCTGGTCCTCGAACTTTTGGTCAATTTCAGTTTTGGTCTCTGAACTTGCGATCAATTTTGGTCTTGGTTCTTAAGTTTTTAAAAAAAAACCTGAAAAACCTTTAAAGCTTAGGGATTAATACCAAAATTGACTGAAAGTTTAGGAACCAAAACCAAAATTAACCGAAAATTTAGGGGTAAAAACCATCGATTTTAAAGTTTAGGGACCAAGACCAAAATTGACCGAAAGTTGGAGGACCAAAATCACCGATTTTAAAATTCAGGGACTAAACCAAAATTGACTGAAAATTCAGAAACTAAAAGTTGTATTAACCCAAAAGTTATTCTCACATCTCTCCCATTTTTTTCTCTTCTCAACAATAATTAAATAAGGTTAAAATTAAAAAATAATCATTAATAACCTTTAAAGTAGACTCTTATCTGGGTACAGACTTTTTTTGTAATTGAATTTATAATAAAAAAACAAAGTGATATATAAAAAAATCAATAAATGAGAATCGCCATAAAACATGACAAACCCTCCCCCATTACACGCACCACTCCCTCGGTTTGGCTACAAGAAGATGTACTTCGGTACCTTACCGCCTTTTATTTTTTTTTAAAAAAAAATCTTTAATTTAATATTCTACTCTTAAATAATGGACCCATTCCCATATGGTTCTTCCCATTTAGGCGTACCATCTCCAACCTAACATAATTACCCACGTTACATCACATGAACAAACTACGAGTCAGACTCACCTACACCCTTCCACCATTACTTTTTTTTCTTTCCCTTTTTCCTTTTTCCATTAACGACACCTTTTTTCCTTCTCTCCTCATTGTTGTCGGTCTGTTTCTATTCTCTTATGCATAAAGATATGTCTTTGTCTCGTTCATTGAATCATAGATAATAGATTGTAATGCAATAGTAGGGAATGAATCGTAGGGAATGAATCTCTATCTAATATTATCATCCAATTTCTCAAATGTTTGTTTATATTTTTTTAATAAGTTAGATTCTACATAAAATCAATGTCAATTATATATCTTATGTGTAACATCCTAAATTTTAGGTAATTAATTAATTACAAACTAAATAAATTTTTAAGGATTTAGATTATTGTAGGCTAAAGTATAGTCTTGAATGGTTGCTAATTGAGGTGAACTTAAAGATTAAAAAAGACTAGATACCTCAAAGCTCATGATTGGAAGTTATATATAGAAATTCCTAGAGTAGTGTTGAGAAATAAGGAGTTTTGAGTAGCAAATGATATTATTTTTGAATAATTCTTTTTGCATTAGAAACTAACATCCTAAGCTTTCCATAGATTTCTAAATCATGATTTTTGGATGTGTGTAGAAATAGTTATACAATTTTGAACTTGAACCTCTCATTTCAAACTGAAATTTTGGACAGGTTTGGGATTTTTTCATTTTGAATGGTCAAATGATAGTATTTTTGACTCATTCCTTTTTCATTGGAAAGAGACATCCTAAAATTTCCATAGAGTTCTAAATCACGATTTTTGGAGGCCTACAACATTAGTTATAAATTTTTGAAGTTGGCAAATGTTGATGTCAGGGGCACTTCGCCGTGACGAACCCATGGTGAAGTCCCATTTTTCAAGTTGAAAATCTGGCCTAAAACAAAAGTTTTTGGGAAGGGTGTTTCAATTGGTTCGAGTGAGAGGCCGAGAGGGGAGTGTTTTGGATCTGCTAGGGCACGATCTTGAGGTTCCTGGGCTTGATTTCAAGCTTCTTACTTCTAGGACACGTGGAAGCTATGTGTTAAAAGGTAGGAGGTGATATTTTTACTAGGTATTTTACTATCTTGCCCTTCTTTTTATAACTGAAGATATTTTTAATTAGGGGCAGATATTGTCTTTTTTATTTCCCTTTTCCTATTTCTCTCTTAAATGATAATTTTATTTATCATTATCATTTAGAAATAGGTCTAAATTTGTCCCAAAATAATTTCTCTAGATATGCTTTAATTTCCAAATTTATTTACAAGACTTTTTAAATATCAAATAATACCTCAAGATTCTAAATAATCCCATATTTAAATTTATCTTCTAATTATTTTTCCTCAATTAATGGAGAAAATAAAGCTTAGAAATTATTAAAAATACATCTGACCTCAAGAATTTATTCATAAGGCTTTTTAATTTTTAAATGACGCTCCACGATTCCAAATAAATCCTTATTATCCCTTTTCTCCAAATTAAATTTTATCTTATAATTATTTCTCATTGTTTCTTAAAGAAAATAAGCCTTAAAAATTATTAAAAATACCTAAACATCATAAATTTATTTATTTTAATGCTTTTTAATATTTTAATAATATTCCTAAAAACTTAAATAATTCCTTATATCTATTTTTAAAATTTTGGGGTGTTACAGAAACTATGCTCTTAACCGAATTATCTAAGTAAGTAATCTAGCAAATGTTAAATTACGTGTTGATAATAAACACACATGTGACCATCTTGTAGATACATCTATTAAAACCATAAAATATCTTAATGATCCACATGGTGGATGAATAGGTCCACATATGTCCCCTTGAATTCGTTCTAGAAATGTAGAGGATTCAACTCCAACTTTTATCAAAGAAGGCATTATTATTAATTTACCTTGAGAGCAAGCAGCACAAGAAAGGTCTTTAAATTGAAGAATCTTCTGGTTCTTCAATGGATGTCCATGTGAATTTTCAATAATTCTTTGCATAATAGTTTATCCAGGATGACCTAACCGGTCATGTCAAACAATAAATGTATTTTTATCAGTAAGCTTATGGCTTACAATAACATTTGTCTCAATTGTTTTAATACTTGTATAGTACAAACCAAAAGACAGTATAGGTAGTTTTTCTAGGACATATTTTCCCCCATATCTAACATTTGTAATATGTAGATATTCAATATTTTTCTCACTGATAGTCTCAATGTGATATCCATTTTTACGTATATCTTTAAAACTTAATAAATTTTTTTGAGACTTGGGGGAATATAGAGCATCATTGATGACAAATTTTGTCCCTTTGGACAATATTATAATTGCTCTTCCGAAGCCTTCAATTATTCTTGTATTACCTGCTATAGTACTGATGCTCGCCCTTCCTTTACTTATATAAGAAAAACATTTTCTTTCTTTAAGTATGGTGTGTGTTGTAACACTATCTATGAGACATATGTCTTTATCCTTGTGTTCAATGAAAGCATGGCGAACATCCATATTCTTCATGAAAGGAAAGAAAAAAAAAGAAAATAAATTCATTAAAGCAAATTCGATACATGATAAACATAGCAAGCGATAATGCTCTTATTACATGATGAAAACGAGGAAGTAAAAAGAGAAAATGGAAGTAAAATTTAACTGAATTATGAAAACATAACTAAAACATTCTTATTATTTTTCCAATAAAGCTTGTCTAATCATGATTATCAAAGAAGTCAGCCACCTCCAAATGTGCCATTGCATTAAGGCCATTAATATCATCTAGCTCATTGGTATGGTCATTTTTGTGTTCCTCAACATCATCATCTTGGAAAATCAAATTTGCTTCCACATTATTCGCATTCCTTTTCATGGAGGCTTGATAAAGTTGTGCTAGATGTTCAGGTGTACGACAGGTACGTGACCAGTGCCCTTTCATGCCACACCGAAAACTTTGATTTTCAACAGCTTTTGAAAGACCACTCTTGTCCTTTTTCTGCCATTCATTATGTTTGTTCTTCAGATGGGCATTAGGATTAAAATTGTTACTTCCAAAACTATGATTATGATAATTTCCGCGTCCCCTACCACGACCACGTCCACAGCCGCGGCCTCGACCATTATCATGGTAATTATTACGCACACTCACATTCACTTCACGGAATAGAGCAAACCTAGTGGGACGAATCTCATAATTTTTCATCAACAACTCATTATTTTGTTCGGCTATAAGAAGACATGAGATTAATTCTGAATATTTTTTAAAACCTTTCTCACGATATTGCTGCTGCAGGAGCACATTTGAAGTACGAAAGGTGGAGAAGGTTTTCTCTAATAAGTCCTCATCAGTTATTTTTTCACCACATAATTTCAACTGAAAACTTATTTTAAAAACTGCTGAATTACATTCACTTACAGTTTTAAAATCTTATTGCCTTAGGTAGATCTAATTATAACGAGCTTTTGGTAAAATCAGCATTTTCTGGTGATAATATCTTTCTTTTAAATTATTCCACAATTCTAACAGATCTTTCACCATTAGATACTCAGCTTTCAAGCCTTCATGAAGATGGTAGCGAAAGAAAATCATGGCCTTGGCCTTATTTTGGCCATTCACTTCTGTGCTAGTTAAAATGGCATTTCCTAAACCATTAGCATTCATGTGGATTTTCGCCTCCAGCACCCAAGACAGATAATTTTTTCCAGTAATGTCAAGAGCAGTAAACTCGAGTTTGGTAATATTTGCCATGATACGAAGTAAAACTTTCAGAGCAAACTCGTGCTGATAACGTGTTAAAAAAATAAAGAAAAGAAGAGAGATAGAGAGAATATAATAACAAGAAGGAAGATATGAGAGGATGAAACTATCACTTTCTCACTTGTGATTCAATGATACGAATGCCTTGTACATGACCTCTATTTATAGGCCCTAAGTCATTGAAGACTATGCATATGGTTACAAGAGAATAATGGTGAAGTTTATGGCATTTACAAGCCATTCATTGAGGGGTTACAAAGTTAAGGACATTTAGAGAGAAAAGAATCCTAGGAAGAATTCTAAGAGGAATGGTTATGGACATTCATTTTAATTTCAAAACAGAAAGTCTTTTCTAAAACAAATAAACATACATTTTTCAAATAAAAAATACAAACCAATTATTTTTTTAAAAAAATAAATTTAATGAATATTTTCCTAAAAACACAAACCAAATGACACGTATCTCTACCTTGAACTACGTGAGTTTTGATCCCTTAAGGGTGCGTAGGCCCTAGGTTACATCTTATGTCAAGTTCAACTATGTAAATACATATTTTTTGTGTGAATATATTTTTTTTGGATAATTAAAATAAAATTAAAGGCCATATTTATTTTTAGATAATTAATTTATGGTAACAGTTCTCATGAATGGGTGTTGTGAGGTGCCTAACAACTTCCCCATGCACAGTTGATTCCCGAGCCTAATTTGGTTTTAAAAGACCATTTCTAATTTTCAAAAGGTTTTCCAAAATTATCCTTTAGTTACAAATTTTGGTAGCGACTCCATTGAATGGATTTCAGGGCGCTACAATAGTTATCTTATTTAGTTTTTGAAAGATCTGGTGAAATCTTTTATAGCTATATTAGTAGGTAATTCCTTCATAAAATAGTTATCTTGTCTTGGTTTTAAAGAGAAATTGAATAAATCTTTCATAACTATGTTAGTAGGTTGATTTAACATAATTATCTAGTTGGTTTCAAAGGATTTGAATAATTCTTTAGTAACTATATTAGTAAGGGAAATCTTTTTCTAACATAGTTAACTCATTTGGTTTTCAATACGGTTTTAGGTAAATCTTTGTAACTATGTTAGTAAGGAAGATACTTTTCTAACATAGTTACCTTACTTATTTGAAAGATTGGATTTTTAAAAATAGCTATGTTAGTACAAACCATTTTGAAACATAGTTATTATTTCTTAGTTGATTTTCATTACCATATTAGCTAGATTCTTTTTTAATATGGATTATTTGTCGAGAAATATCTTCGTGGTTCCTCTTATCCATGTTGGCTCCTAATTAATTTATATTTATTTCTTTTCTATAATAGATAATTGACCTAAATGTGATTTGAAACTTTCATAACTATGATAGTTCATTTTCTATCATAGTTATGTTTTTAATCTTAGCTGTTTCTCATCCTAATTACGATAGGGTTTGAAATGGTTAGCATTATTTTTTTCTGCTGTAGTTAGCCTTTTAATTGATTTCAATTGGTCAATTGTGATTTGAAGTTCAAATTGGATAATTAAGAAGGATTTTACATTATGGGTATCAAATAGTGAAGCTTTTAATTTTTTTCAACCCTTTTTTTTCAAAAAAAGAACTCTGAAAAATGAACACGAGATGCAAAAGAAAGATGTATCTGATTAAGAAAAATCAACACCTGTTTTTTTTTCTATTTTTTCTGCTATAGTTCAACTTGAAAGGTCTTTCCTTGGCAAAGTTCAGTAACGGCATCTCACTAGTGGAAAAAAAAAAATGTTTTAGTACTCTATTTGATTGTAAATATAAGATCTATTGACTTGATTTGATTAGATTAAAAATATTAATTAAGTTAGTTAATGTGACGTAGTTTCTCTAAAACATTCTAATCATTTTTCTTAATCCCCCTCTTGACCAAAATTAGAAATACATCATATATGTTGAACCAAAATCAACTTTTTAAATATGTTATACTCCGGTCATAATTATAAGATCACTTTGATTTTTTTGGAGAAATTAAGGATGCAAAATTAATCATTTTAAAATGTTTATAATTATCTTTTTTTTTTCAAAACTAATTTACCTTACTTATAAACTATCGTATAATACAATTATATGTAAGATACGTTAAAATCAAGTGGTTTATTTGGCATTCTTAATATTCATAAAAAAGGTCAAAGTGATTTTATATTTAGGATCGGAGGGAGTATATTAAAAAAAATGGAGGGAGTACGAATATGTTTGGTTTTATGTTGCAATGTTAAAACTGTATAATAAATTATGTTATTAGTTTTAATAGTAATAAAATTAATAACGAAAATATGCTCCTCACTATTTTTCCTCCCTCTCCTCTTTCCCTTCCTTTCTTTCTCGTCCTCCTATCAAACCAAGAAAAAATTGGAAACAAAAATGGAGTCTTGAAATCATTAGGTTGAACATGGTAAAGAAGAATTAGATCTGAAAACCAAGTGGGATATTGGAGGTAAGGGAGGTAAAGGTGGTGGTCATCGGGTGGCGACGTCCATGGCGGCAGCGGCGGCGATAAGTGGGGAGGTGGCGGCTGCAGCACTGAGATAAAGCATGCAGGGAGGCTAAATGTTGCCAAGGTAGGTAATTGTGGGGAAGAGGATATGATTTTATGGTATTTGGATTTCGAAGGACAATAGCGTCTTTTTAGCATGTCATCATCCACATTTTTTAAAGTCCAATTATGTAACAATAATCATGTCAAATTGTTATCTTTTTCCAAGTTTCAGTACACAAGTCAACTAAACATTTAAATTAGTACTATTGTATTAAGATTGCATGAAGTTTATATATCTCCTCCCTAACTTGTGAGTATTTTTAATTTTTTATAACATGATTATAGTTTTATACATGCCGTTCTATAAAGCTAAAAAGCATTCGATCTTCTTTCTATTAATACCCTTGACCCTAGAGGCGTTAAAGCAAGCCAAAACTTGGGTTGGCTCCTCAAGGAACATAACCCACCTCTCCGTTTTTTTCTTTTTCTTTTTTTTTTTACATGTTATCAAATTACTTTTTAATATTTTTAAGATTTTTCATTTTTTAAAATTAAATTACTAATTAAAATTCAATTTTTTTCTTCATATTTTTCATAAATTTGTATAGTTAAATCAGTCCCAAAACTTGTAAACATAAATGTATAATCTATTTTATATTATTATTCTATGTAGGGGCCAACACATGGATTGTCATAATACCCACCAAAACCTGTTATGATCTGTGAGCCCAATCTATTCTATGACTATCAACTCTAATTTATATAAGTATTGCTGAATAGTTATGAAAAAGCCATGGAAAAAGATGATTTAAAAGGGGTTATAATTCATTATATTTGCTCAAGGAGTATTCTAAAAGGTTAAAAATTAAAATAAAATATCAACTAAAATTTAACGAAAAAAGATGATTTAAAAGGGGTTATAATTTATTATATTTATTCAAGGAGTATTCTAAAAGGTTAAAAACTAAAATAAAATATCCACTAAAATTTAATTAACTTTTTTAATTTGGTTAAAAAATTAAACAAGGCTTATAAATATTATTTGAGGCATAAATACAATACATATCCATCTCTAATTCGATCATGCTAAAATGATTTTTTTAATAGTTATTGATAAGCTTTTAATCCAATCTTATTTTATAATGGATATAAATAGAAAAATACAAATCATTATCTTATTTTGAACATAATTTTGATGAAATTTTCCTTTGAATAAATTTTTTTTTATTTACAAACCAATTGATTACGTCATCTTTTATACATTTTATATTATTTTGCCAAATTCAACTTTGCAAAAACTATTGCCTAGTACATGTTTTTACCTTGTGCTTTTGTTTTGTTTTTTTTTTTTTTTGGGGGGGGGGGGGTGGTGGTGGTTTGAATTTATCTGTAGATTAAACTTCGGTTTAAGTCCGAACAAAAAAATTTCCGAATTTTCCTTTGTGACATAAAAGGGGGAAAATATCCAGAGATGGTCAAGGCATCAAGTGAGAATCCTGGGCTGGCTTGTACTAATGGGCTTCTTATTGCTACTTATTGGACTGGGCTAAATTGAACATATAAAGAAAAACAAAACTTTTGGGCTAAGAGAGGATGCATTAATATCAAAAAGGAAAAAGAGGATGCATTTTTAATTGGTTTGGGAGGGGAGGGATTCCTAATAACACCTACTTTATTGAGTAATATATTAATATGATGTATTCACCTAATTTGATTAGATTAAAGATATTATTTAAGTTAGTTAAAATCATATGACAATACCAAAATATCAAAACCACATTTCTTTATTCCTACCATTCCTCTCTTTTTTGTTTATTTTGAGGAGTATTAATAGGAATGTTTAGGGAAAATGTGAAAAAGAAAATTAAAAGAAGTTTTATATTTAGCAACAAACTCACCTCCTCATCTAGGCCATACATTTATAAACCAAAGGGGTAATAAACAAATATGCCATATAATACTTCAATCATCCATTTGGTTCTAAAATAATTATTATGAACTAGTACCCATGAAATACTCCTAAATAATATTAGATTATGTATAAATTCATAAGTTAGGTAAATTAGTTTTTATAAATAAAGGAAAATTAGTTTGAGAAAAAATAATAAATATTGTATATAAAAGGGATTAAAGTCTTCTATTTAATGTCTAGACAAATCCTTGAGTTAAGTCATGTATTTAGGACTCGGTTGTTATTTTTCAATCTGGAATTCTTTTGCTCGTCTATGATGCTTCTCTGAGAAGATTTTTTTTTTTGCACTTACTTCTCTGAAAAGATTAGGGAAATTAAATTAATTATTTAATTATCTCTTATGTGGCATAATGTCTTTAAAATACTTTTGCCTAACATTATATCACATATCAATTTATAGGTCAGACAAATCAATTCAAAAATAAAATGAAAAATATAAGAGTTAAATGAAAAAAAAATCTCACATTATAATTCACTTCTAAAACAGGTCCTACGTTTAGTAACTGAGGAACTAATTTTCTTCAAACATAACATCTTTTCCCTCAGTATTTAGTTATTTAGACTATTATTCATATGGTCTCTCCGCTTCATAGTTTTCAATCAATCATGAGCTTGAAGACTGGCCTTTCTTTTTGTTAGACGGGACAAATTGTAAGTTTCTAGAAGCCCGTTTATCTATTTATAATATTTTCAAGGAAGTTTATTTAAATTATATTTTAGTATATGTGTGTAAAAAAGGGAGTGATAAGAGTTAATTAATATAATAATGAATCTTGAAAAGCGTAGTTGAGTAAAATTTGTTTTTAACATTGATAACATGTTCAATATATCACTCAAAGACGCTGAGTGACAACTTGAAGCGGACAACTTGTTTTTAGCAAGGCAGTTAGCACATTACGTAAGGAGATTAGCGCGTTAAGTAGAAATTTTTATAGAATGTAGCAAGAGAAAAACAGAACATGCTTGTAGACAAAGTGGTTTTCAAATGAAGGAAAATATCTTGGAGCAATTACTCGTGGTCCCCGCCGGGGGGGGGGGGGGGGTCAAAAAGAAGCTTAATGGTTGGAAAATGCAAACTTTATCCTTAGCTGGGATAATCTCCTTAGTTCAATCAGCCACATCTCAAATGCCAGTTTTTCATATGCAACATGAGAGTATTCTTGTTGGAGTACGCAATGAATTAGAGAAATTGTAGAAGAAAAAAATTTTGGGGTTCAGAGGAAGGTGAAAGAAAGGTGCACGCAGTAGGATGGGATACCATTTGTAGACCGAAAGAGGAAGGGGGAGTTGATATAATGAATGAAGCTTTAATTTGCTAGGAAAACTTGGCTGGAATCTGATTTCAAACACATCTAATCTTTGTGCTAAGGTGCTGAAAGCAAAATATGGCAGAGAGGCAGATTTATATAAGGAATGTAGAGTTAAAAAGTCAGACTCAATGCTACGGAAGAATGTTGCTGCGCTTTGGCCAGATCCCACTGGTAATCTGACTTGGGAGGTATGAAATGGCAATAATTTTGGGTTAAAGGTGATATTTGCCCCTGAAGTGTGCAAGGTGTATCATATCTGTCCCTGAAATATTTTTGGGTCCAAATGTGCTCTCAAAATATGAAAATAGATCAATTTCACCCTTTACTGTTAAAAAACTCACGTTGACCGTTAAATAGTGGATGTTGACCATTAATATTTTAACGGTTGAAGGGCAAAATTGACCCATTTTCATATCACGATGGCACATTTAGACCCAAAAATACTTTAAGGGCAGGTATGATACTGATACATCTTGCAAGTCAAATCTGACCTTTAATTTAATCCATAATACTATCAAATTTTGGGAGGATGGTTGGCTAGGAGGAACGGATAATTTGGCTGTTGATTTTATTGGGGATGTAGATAAGCTAAATCAAATATGACAGTAAAGGAGGCTTGTGATAATGAAGGGGAGTGGAATTGGGGATGGTTGAATGGAGTGCTCCCAGAGGCCTTAATTCAAAGATTTTATGCCATTCGACCACCTTGTGATGGAGATGGGGAGGATAAACTGAGATCTGTGACAGGGATGTATAAGGTGAGAAATGGCTTTGAAACTATAGGTTGGGATGGGATTTGGATAAAAATATGGAAACTAAAAGTAACTAGACAAATAACGAGTCATTTTATGGATAGCGGTACATGATAGACTTCTCACAGTTAAATGGAGAAGTTTGTTTTTAGGAGGAGATCCAAAATGTACCAGGTGTGGTCATGAAGTGTGATCATGAAGAGGAGGATGTGATGCAGATTTTTATTTTGGCACGGAATACTTGGTGTAAACTTCGTATTTCTGATATGAATAATTATTGTTTCTTTACAGTTTCTGGTAGAGTTTGGTTCTTTTTGAATCTGATTCGAGGTGGGGATTCGAGTGTTATAATTGGAGTATGTTGTTGGTGGTTGTGGAATTGGAGGAATAGCTCCTTATTTGAGGAAGGTTTTGTATTACCTACTTATCCTGATTTGATAATTTAGAAATATGCTCGTGAATGTGCTATTTTTGCAAGGAATTTAGATGGTGGTGGTTTGTGTAGGTCTGTCAAGGGGATTAAATGGCGATTTCCTTCTGATGGGTGGCCTAACTCAACTTTGATGGTATAACTGGTTGTGGGGGAATATTAGATAGGATTATGGAAGGTGGCTTGGGGGCTTTATGAGGAAGATTTGTTGCTGTGGTGCAATAACAGCTGAATTGTGGGGTGTTGTGAGTGGCCTTAAATTGGCAAAACAAGTGGGCATCTCCAAACTGATTATGGAAGGTGATTTTTCTTCTGTCATAAGTAAACTAAAGGAATCTTGGGAAGAAGGAAGTTCTAATAATATAATTCTGAATTCATGGCTTCGAGAAGATAATAGTAGCGTACAGATTTGTTTTGCCCATACTTACAGAGAAGGTAATTGTGTAGCTGATTGGTTAGCAAATGCTAGTTTACTGTGGGATTATGGTTTTATTAAGCTTGTAACTAATGTTGTAAAAACCGGACCGGAAGGTGAGCCGGAGAGGGCATCGGGTCACGGTTCGCATGGTCGGATCGGTCGGACCGATGACATAATAATTAAGGAAAAAATATATGATTTTTAAATGTAAATTACATATAAACAAATTATGGTCCCTTCACCTTTTAATTTTTAATGAAAGACCATTGACCAAGAAATATATAACCATTAGAGACTTATAAAACAAATCATTCTTGTCTTTAGCTAAGTAAAACAAAGACGGCGTATAGGACCATTTGAAAATCACAATTGGAGAAATTTTTGTCAAGATGGAAGAATTAAGAAGTTAGGAACACAAGCAATTTCTGTTATGCAAAAGGTAAGAGATAGAATATGCAACTGATAAAAATTTCAAAAGAAATGTAAAATGTAAAAAGACAACAAGTGCTAAATATAGAATAAAAGCTTGGAAGAGACATTAAACATCAACAATAGATGAATGGAGAGAGAGATGATATTCACCAATTGGTTGGAATTTCGGAGATCAAATTTCACAGCCCTAAGATTTTCAAATGGCCGTTGGGGTTTTTAATTTGGGAGAAAGATATGAAGTTAATGAACTTGGGGATGTAATTTGGGTTTCTTTTTTAAGAACTTGGGTTTTTTTTGGGTTTGATTTTATTTTTTTTCATCTTTCTTTTGTTTCATATTGGACCTCCCAGTTTTTATAAAACCGCTCCGGTTCCCGGTCCAATATCCGGCTGGAAACGGCCTGATCCGGCTTAACACAATAAACGGCCAGACCATAAAATTCGAACCGACCTGTGGAGCGGTCGACTGTCGGACCGTCCGATTCTTATAATCATGCTTGTAACGTCTCCAGATGGAATGCCGCTATTGTAACCTCTGGTCTTATTTATAAGGCACTTTCAGCACATTTTGTTAGAAATCTTCAGTTTTGGTGAAGACTGGACTCTATAGATAGCATAAGTAAAATGAACAGATAAGAATATAACTTAGAAAAGAATTAAGGGAAGTGACTAAGGAAAAACATAAGTCATCTGAACGTTAATCAGGTTCTATGGATAACAGTTATACTATCGCTAGAATAGAAGCCTATCGCTAGTATATGAAGAAACAAGGATAATACTAGCTAATGAAAACTTGGCAATAAACTGAAAGGAAATGATTCTATCGCTAAGTCCTCACAAGGAACAGTTAGAAGAAATTACAACATAATCACTAGCGATAACATGGAGTGTTCGATAGCAGATGATTAATAAGAGGCAAGTCTGAGCAAATGAAATACACTAGCGCTAATATAGACTCTAGCTATATCACAAATAGCTAGCGAAAGTAAAACACTTAGACATTCAGATAAGTTGCTATGTAGAGCTAAGGACAACCCATCAATAACATAGCTGCTAGCGATAATGAGTTTAGCTATCGATAATGAAATCACTTGCTGAGATAACTTAGTCATTCTGATAGGTGATATATTCTCTGTGTACATTGAGCTAATGAATCCTACTAGCGATAACAGCTACTGTGCTTCACATGAATACTTGTTTAGCTAACAAGCTAAGTGCAGGACTCACTCTATGAAGCTAGCGATAACATGAGATGTTAGCGCTACTGAAAAAGCTGCTACACAAGTACAATGTTGCAGGAAGTTGGTAAACACAGCCTATCTCTCATAGCTCATCTTCTGCAAGAATTAAATGAAGTAAGAGAATATAGATGACTAAGATGAAGATCAGCATTAAATGCCAACGGCTAGGGGCTTCCAACGACTATATTCAAACGGATTCAAAGCTGAAAGTTTCAAGGAAGACAAAGACGACATATAAAAGCCAAAGCTTGAGCATTTATGAAGTAGCGAACAAAAAGTGTAAACATTCATTCATTATCTTTACCTACCTTCGGCTCAAAGCTTTATTACTCTTAGAGAGTTCATTTGTACTTCAGTGATTAACAAAATCTGTTCATTTAGTGAACTCATTTATTGAAATCCTTTACTGTTTGAGGTTGTTCTTAAGTCTGGGACTTTAGAACAGGGTTGTAGTCTTACAACTTGTAAGGGGGAGTGTTTAGAGGTTTCTAAAACTCTGTCTTGTAAAGGTTGGCAGGTGAACCTGGTTTGTAAAATCTGTGATTAATGGAACCCAACGAGGAGTTGGAGAACTGGACGTAGGCAGTGTTTTGGCCGAACCAGTATAAAGGATTGTCTTTGTAATTCAAGTTTTATTTTGAAAAGCACAATTCACCCTCCCTCTTGTGCATTTTGCCATTTACACATTTCACACAGACCAAGGAAAGCCTTAAAACTCATTAACTTTCCACTAAAATCTAACAAATTTACAACTTTACCCATATTTAATATCCATTATACCACATTAAAATAAAGTCAACACATAATAAATGAAGGGTAAACTTGTACATGCACACTAAATATTTAATGAGGTGACTTATATATAGGACCAAATAAAACTTTCTCTCTCTGCCTTATAAATAGGACCAGATGAATCGTATTTTGCTCACTTTTGGTAAATGTTTATGAGTGTTTTTACACCTTTACTAAAAAATAAATTACCAATTATTTCTCATCATTATATTTCTTACTAAATTTTTCATTATGAACTATTACTTAATTTTGTCTTACTATTACAGTTTTGTTAATAATTTTGTCTTACTTAAAATTTGAAAATTGGGATTGTGTATTTTTTTGGTCCAATGAGAAGGACGACAATATAGATGTAAAAAAATTAGGATTGCAAATCCATGTCTGCTACAAAACCACTACTACTAATTAAAATGCAGCATAAGTTTGGCATTTAATAATAAAAAAAAAGGTATAAATTCAGTGGGTCCGCAAATTGGAGATGCAATCAGTTGGGCCGGCATTGAATCCAGATGATAGGGGAAGAGAATAGTTCAAAAACTTGAGGCTCAAACGATGGCATATATTTTGGCCAAAAAAAAAAAACGATGGCATATTAAATCTTTTCACCTGAGTTCATGAGAGGTTATCTTTTGACTTTAAATGTACGGCTGATTTATCTAATTTGATTAATTTAAAGTTATCAATTAACTCGGTTAAGATGACATGTCCTTTTTTCATTTAAAAAACATCTGAATTGTCCGCCTTCATTTTATCTATCTCTTTTAAATGATTATTTTTTAGGAGCATCAATAAGATAATTTCAAAAAATTTGACAAAAATTAGAAATAAATCGTACATTAAAAAAATGAAGACCAACTTCCCAATTGGGTTATACATTAAACACTGTAAAAAACCATTATGCTTTCTCGAGGAAGGAAGGCGATCCTCAATTTTGAAATGTAATTAAGGGTAATTAAATAATTAATTACAAGTCCCGTGTAAGGGACTTAATTAAGATGAAGTCCCACGAAATCACCTAATTAATATGAGGTCCCACGAAGTTGTTATTGCAGGTCAAAAAGTTGTTTTCGCAGGGTCACAAGTTGTTACAGACTAAGAGTGATTTTCAGGCCACAAGTTGTTATGGCTGGCCAAAAAGTTGTTATTACAGGCCGAAAAGTTGTTAATAAAGGTTTAGTAACTAACAACTTTTTGGCTTGCAATAACAAATTTTCGGCCTGCAATAACAACTTTTTGGCCTGCTATAACAACTTTCTGGTAGGGACCTCGGATTAATTAGGTAATTTCATGAGACTTCATCTTAATTAAGTCCCTTACACGGGACCTGTATTTAATTACCCCATGTAATTAGCTAGCTAGGCTGCTATTGAATAGTGTTGAACTTCAGATATTTTTTGCTCCAATCATATTTCACCTTACATTTGTTAACCCACTCTTCTCAAATTTCATGTTGGAGTTAAGTGGAAATTTTTCATTGGTCAATGTCGTCTTGAAAGTGTTCAAAAAAGGAGCAATATTGTCACCCCTAATCATTTAGAATTGGGAAAAAGATAAATAAAAAACTCTCCAATTATCAAAAGGACAACTTGATACACCGAATTTCAGAAAGGCCGGAATAATACAATTAACTGAAGTGTTCAATGCAAATTTAAAAGGAAAAGTCCAAAAAACTCTCAAAGATCTTCCTCTTCGTTGCCACAATGGTATAAGGGAATACCAAATTCTTTTTTACCAGAATGGTATAAGGGAACATCAAATTCTTCATATTCATTATCAGAATGGTATAAGGAAATACTAATGTGGCTAGAGCATGTTGGTAATCCTTTAGAAGTTAGTATTCCCTTATAAGAATTTGGTATTCATTTATACAATTCTGGTAACGAAGAGGAATATCTTTGAGGGCTTTTCGGACTTTTCCTTTTAA
Source organism: Mimosa bimucronata (assembly GCA_037074515.1). Taxonomy (NCBI): domain Eukaryota; kingdom Viridiplantae; phylum Streptophyta; class Magnoliopsida; order Fabales; family Fabaceae; genus Mimosa; species Mimosa bimucronata. Next base: position 26,778,458 of record CM073445.1, on the reverse strand, counting down.
TTTTGTAACGGACATTTCAATCAATTGTACCGATCCGTCATTTCTGAAATTCGGTGTATCAAATTGTCCTTTTGATAATTGGAGAATTTTATTTGTCTTTTTCCCTTAAAAATTTCAATTATAAGGGCTATTTTGCTAGTTTGTTAACACTTTTAAGTTGATGCTATTCATAAAGATTATGAACTACTCACTACTCTTAGACAAAAACTTTTAAAATAAAATTGGACACTAACCTTTTATTTATTTTCAAAAATCTCTGGTCTTTAATATAAGACTCAATTGACAAATTTAAAAATATTAATGAAACTAAATAAATAATTTAATTACAGCACATGTTATTTAATATTTTTTTAAGTAGTTATGTGTATCATTGTATTATGAGTACAATATGAGGTGCAGTGGCTATTGTAAAAGGCTGGGAAGCAACCCATTCCTTTTGTGCATTATATGATATAAAATGAACTCTTAAAGTGTCGAACAGATTGGTTGTGTTTGGATTGACAGCGGAGAAGTGAGAAGTAAGATTGGATAAAAGTCAAATTATGTGATGTGATTTATGTTTGGATTTGTGATGATAGAAGTGACTTTTTTCAATATGACTTTAAGAAACATGTTTAGATGATTAGTTTGAAAAGCAAGTTTAGATAAAAAAATTACTGAAAAGGATATTATTGTTATTAAATAATACATATATACTATCAAGGTAATCAAACTCGGACCGGAGTCTAGACCGGCGGAGATGGTGGGTCAAGGGTTAGTGGGTCAGCTCGTAATTAACCCCGGGGGCCAGACCGGTGGGGAATAAAAAATTAAAAAATAATTTAGACTCTCATTGTTCCATTAAATACTAAATATTAATTTTTTTTTGCCAACTAACTAAATATTAGTTCACTGCCTTAAATCACTAACAAAATATCATATACTCATCCAACATTCCTAGCAATTTATTTGACATATTGACATTATAGCATCAATCCACTATCAAATGATATCAAAATCAATAATCACTAAATATTCTTCACATAATAATTATCAAAATAGATAAATGATCACAAAATATTCATACTCATAGTACTTTAATCATTAAACGAATAGTTATTACCATTATAATTGTCATTAATTTCAATAAATATTGCTTTCTACCATTCATACAAAAAAATATTTTTTTTTTAAAAAAAAAGCCAACCCACTGACCCACCGGGTCAGTCCCGGGTTGCACCGGGTTAGCCGGGTCAGCCCCGGGCTGTGCCGGGTCAATAAGACCCCGGGTTAGCATCCAACCCGGCCCGGTTTAGTGCTCGGGTTGGCGGGTTACGGGTCAACCCGGCCGGGTCGGGCCGGGTTTGATTACCATGTATACTATGCATATATTCTTATGGGAAAATTCTAAATAAATACCCCTCGAATATCAAAATGACAAAAATGTACCTCAAATATACAAAAAGACATAAAAAGGATCGTTCCCAATTTGGGATAAACAATTTTAAGATAAAAAGACCAAAATGCCCCTATCTCCATTAACCACTCAGGTATAGCTATTAACCACTCCCTTATAGTCATTAACCACTTCGCTGATTCATTAGTTAGGCTTGTTTTTGTTAAAGTTGTTAACTACTCTAGTATAGCAATTAACCACTTCAGTATAGCCATTAACCACTTCAGTATAGCCATTAACTACTTCACTGATTCATTAGTTGGGCTCAAATACTCTTACATCTGTGAAAGTCATTAACCACTCTAGTATAACAATTAACCACTTCAGTATAGCGATTAACCACTCTAGTATAGCTATTAACCACTTCATTTTGAAAGTGAATGGAGACAGGGGCATTTTTGTCTTTTTGCTTTAAAATTGTTTATCCCAAATTGGGAACGATTCCTTTTATATCATTTTGTATATTGGCAGTACCTTTTTGTCCTTTTGATATTCGAGAGGTATTTATTTGGAATTTTCCCTATTCTTATAGTTTAGAAAGAAAAAGTGAAATTTGGGTTTTTTTTTGAGGATTTTGAAGGCTTAGCTTCTCCCTTATTTTAAGAAAAATAATTTTAAAAATATTATATTTGTAGGTCAAAAGAGGATATTATGGGAAAAAATAGTTAGAGATTATTATGGTAAATTTTTGGAGATAAAAAAGAAATTTTAGATTAAAAGAAAATATCTTATTTAAAAATTTTATAGGTCTAATAGTCTAATTTTCCTACCCACTTTATTTCTTTTTGTTTTCTTTTTTTTTCCTGCCCTTTCTTTTTCTCTACTCTTCTTCCATTCATTCTATTCCAACCCGTAGAAGCCAAAAATCATAAACCAAAAGCTCCAATTTTTTACTTTTTCTTAGAAACCCATTAAAAATCATAAGCTCCCCTCAAAAAAAAAAAAAAAAAAAAAAACAAACCAAACCAAACATCAAACATCATAAGAAAAAAATAAAGTGAGAGCCTGTGGTTGCTTGTTTGAGCCTCCAAAAGCCCTGCCAAACACGTACAAAGCTACCCCACTCATGACAACTTAACCAAGGGGTCACGCGAACCAAAATATGTACGTTGATCGCATCTCAGCTATTCTCTTCCACCAAGCACGCGACTCGAAATAAGTTTATCGCAATGACGACAATGGAATATGTTAAGTCACCTAAAGATAGAATTGTGATCATAATTGCCTCCCATGTCGTTCACGTAAAATTGAAAATGGAATAAACCCACATTTAATAAATTAAATTAATTGAGAGATGAGATAGATATGATGCTCGTACATAAAGTCATAGTCAACACATGTTAGGTCGCATTTATCAATTAATGTTATTAATCATAACTAGACATATGCATTCTAACTTTTATTTTTAAAGATAAATTATATAAAAATTAAGTCTTGTTTATATTAAGAGGCACATGGAATATTTTTCAGCAACCTACTCCCTTTATTTAAGAGATGGATGTTGACGAAGGTTAGGCTTAGTTCGTTTGTTGATTGTAGTAAGTAGATTTCAGTTCGTATTCGAAGAAAAAATTATTGTTTTTTTCCTCCCAGCCCTCTTGTTAGGTACATTTGCCCCCTTGACTAAATGGTATTGAGTTCAATTATTGGGGATGAAGAATACTATCGCTAAAACAAATAAACACATATTGTCAAACATTATGAAATTATTAGCTAGAATGTATGAATACCTAGTAATATGATTAAAAAAAAGTATGTCAAACAATGGCAATCTACTGATAAAAAAAAAATTATTTTTCCTTGTATGCCCAATCATTTTAAACTTATTTCCAGAGAATGCATAATTAAATGAAAATTAAATTCTAGATGCTTTTTTGATACAAAACAACTCAAAATCTCAACTTTTAATCTATGTAATTTATTTGTGTGTGTGTGTGTGTGTGTTACTAAGTTAGAGTGGTAGATGAATGAGTGAACAAATGATAGACGAGTGTGAAGCATTTGGGCTTTGGCATAGTTTGGAAGTGAAGGATGAAAAAAACTTGATTTTGATATATATATATATATATATATATATATATATAAAAGGGCACAAACACAAACAAATACAGAAAACGAAGATTGTGATGTTCAAGCAGAAGGATGATGATGATTGAAGGTGGGTTCGGAATTGAGATCAAAGCCAGAATTAGTGTTATGGGGAAGCTGATCTTGGAAATCTTGTGGCTCAAACGTCGGCTTCCACACGGCGGTTGTGGCGGTGGCCGGCGAGGAATCAGTCTTGTGGAGATATCGGAGTGCCACGTGGAGCCTCTTGAGAATGGCAAAGAACTCCTCAATCTCCTTCTCTTGTTCTTCTTCTTTATGATGGCCAACGTCCTTATGTGTTCTCCTGCTCTTGTTGCCGCTCCTGTTCATCTCCGGCTTCACATCATCATCATCATCAATGGGCCTCTTCTTGGTCGGATCCATGAAAGAAAAATAAAGAGAAATAATGGAAGGTATGTGGAGAAAGAAGGAGAAGGAGGGGCTTGATTTTAAGGAGGATTATTATTGTGACTCGTGAGATTGTCAAATGTTACCTAAGGACAATAATGATTGCATGTGATGACGTAGGAGGCGTGACGTCATATTCATGATGACTCTTCCCCCAACTTACAAGCAACGGCCACCGCCAATTTGCCTTCCTCTGGTTTTACGCTGTCTCTTGCCTACCTGCTTGCTTTATTTTCTTTTGACAATTTCAGTGATGACCCATTGATTCATTGAAGTGGTTTTATTTAAAATCAGAATTCCAAGATTTTTAGGGTGTGTTCGGATTGGCTTTTAGAAGGACTTTTTCAGAAGTAAGATTGGAAAAAAGTCAGATTGTAAAAAGTAATTTATGTTTGGATTTATAATGATAGAAGTGACTTTTTTCAATCTGACTTTTAAAACATGTTTGGATGATTATTTTGAAAAGTAAGTTTAGATGAAAATTACTAAAAATGACATTATTGTTATTAAATAATACATATATAATATGCATATACTCTTATAGTTTAGAAAGAAAAAGTGAAATTTAGGGCTTTTTGAGGATTTTAAAGGCTCAGTTTCTTCCTTATTTTAAGTAAAATAATTTTAAAAAATTATAGTTTTAACTCAAAGGAGGATATGTTGGATAAAATAGTTAGAGATTATTATGATAAATTTTTGGAGATAAAAAGGAAATTTTATATTAAGAGAAAAATATCTTATTTGAGAATTTTCGGGGTATAATAGTCTAATTTTCATATCCACTTTATTAAATAACACACAATAAAATGCGTGGAATCCATCATTCTTTCTCTTTCTCTCTCCAAGAAGTCCTTTTTCAGAAGCTAAAAGCCAATTCATCTGGCTTTTAGCTTTTTCATGTGAAAAAGCCCTTCTAAAGGAGAAGTCATGCTCCATTTTTGTCAACCCAAACATAACTAAAATCACAAAAATCACTTCTCCGACCTAGAAATACGTACTTTTGGGCCTAAAAAAGCCAAACCAAACACTCACTTCAGAGATAACAGTCACATTTATTTTTCATCAAATTTCAATTGGTATTTGGATATTTGCCCTCTTTATTAACTCATTTAATTTGACCCAGTTAGAATTGTTAACCTTGTAACTTCTCTTTATTAGCACCATAAACTCCTTGTACATGAACTAATTATGCTAGCTAATCGAATAGAGATTTTTTTTTTTATCAAAACTAGTCGAGCAGAAATAGGGATTTAATATCCTTCATTTTTAATGGTATTTATTATTTTGCGATATTATCATTAGATGTTAAAACGTGTAGATTATTTTCACGGTTAGAATGTGTATAATGTACTAGTGAATCGTCAAAGTATAATTGCAACTTAGAACTTTAACATTGTAGTGTAGTTTCAGAATCTTTTAGTTTTTACTTTAAATACAGTTTGCCATGAGGTTTATTGCAATTCTTCTTGTTTTTTTTTTCCATCCTTCATTAAACATGCATGTATAAGAAACTCAAACACATATTATAATCATAGTTAATTCTATTCACAACCTAGCTCCCATTTTTTTTTTTGATAAAAGACAAAATGATATTAATAACCATAAAAAGTTTTACAATAATGAAAATGAAAGCGAACTAAAACGTAACAAATCAAGCCTATTTAGATAAGTTGAAGAAACAGTAACTACATTAAAAGCAGTAAAACCCTGAAGCAAGGATTGAATGTCTTGAAGCACCACATTAATGTTGTCTGATTGGATTATGGATATGGAGATGAATGATTTCTCTAACCACCAAATATTCAGTGTTCCATAATCGCAGTAGAGATGCATTATGTGCTTTATAATCCATAAAATTAAAGCTCGAAGACACTTGTAATAGAACCATAAATCATCTGAATATTGTTTCTTCCAAATAAATTGATGAAGAATTGAACCTTCCAAACATATCTGTGCATAACAGCCTCTGAATTTTCTTTGGTCTCTCATTTTGTGCATAATGATCTTCCAGTCCCGAGAATAGAATTCATCAATGCTCATTAATGTAGATTTCTTCAAGGTTATCCTATTAGTCTTTGGTGGATCATTGCAATGAAGCATCATAAAAGAAAGACTGCCTTGAATTTCTTTGATGACTTTAGATGGATGATCGATATGTCCCTTATGAAGAGCAATATTCCTTTTATACCAAATGGTATTGATAAGAGTAATAATGCCCTTTATCATACTAGTCTCACCCTTCTTGTGTAACAAGCATATGGTATCTCTAATCCATGATTTAAACTCTAAGAAGGATGATGGCTGAAATTGAATTGAAAAGCTACCAAACCAAATCGCTTTAGTATAGGGACAATGGATGAAGAGATGATCAAGGGTTTCTTCACATTTACATCCAAAAAGACATTCACCCGAGACATTGAGATGGTGTTGCTTCAGAATTTCAAAAGATGGAATGGCATTATGTAGTAGTTTCCAGATGAATAATAAATTCTTATATGGAAGAGAAATTGACCAAAGAAATTTCCAAAATGGATCATGAGGGTAATTCATGGAAGATGAGTTTGAAGCAATTAAAATATAACCATCTTTAACCTTATATATACCACTTGTGCTTCCACTCCAGAAAACCTGATCTAACTCTGAAGTGACGGACAAAGGTAGATTAGATATGGCAGTTGCAATGAAATGAGAATAGAGTCTATGCAACAAAGGAAGGTTCCATTGAACCGAACTGTAAGCATGCATTAAAAGGTCTGAGACTCTAGTAACCTAGCTCCCATTTAAGAACGTAGAGATATTTGATATCATTGGGCCCAAAAAAACATGACACCTATATTTTATTCACATTTACCTTCTAAACGCTTCTTATTAAATTTTCAAGTATACTCATTAATCTATATTTTTAAAACCATTGAATCTTAATCATCAAATTCAATATAATGGTGAGTAATTGCTCCCAATTCTTTTTCTCCCTTTATTCTTATTGTATTTAATTTGAATACACTTTGAAATTAAAATTTGATGCGATTTTTCTTTTGAATTCTTAAAATGTAATTCATGATTTTAACCACCTCCATTCAAATTTGGAGAGTTGATTTGGGATGCCTTATAATAAAGAAAAAAGAAATTAGTATTACCTATAAACGAATATATGTCTAGAGGGCTAATTCATTGTTCAACTGATGGTCAGTTGAAAGGGTTTATCATATGAAAAGAATGGTTTCATTTTTAATTTTCCTTGGGTTAAAAATATTTAGCCGCGGGACTATTGTGCAAAGTTAAATCCTCGTTCATATTTTGTCTTCACCATAGTTGTATTTTTTTTTTTAAAAAAATATCATTTGAGACAATTTCAGGTGAAGAGTAGAAGTTAAAGATTCAAACTCTCATACATGATATATAAAAAAATATGATCAATCTAATTTTTTTTTGTTTTTGGCTGAATTATTGGGCTTCCTTTGATGATGTATGTGTGTATCACTACAAAAAAACAAGTAATTTCCGTCGGTAATAATTACCGACAGAAATTTGTCTGTAATTTTAAAAAAAAATTAAAAATTAATAATTTTTAAAACTTACCGACGGAATTCCATCGGTAATTTATTTATTATTATTTTAGTCGTTAATTTATTAAAAAAATATTAAAAAATTAATTATTTAATAAAAAATTACCGACGGAATTCTGTCGGTAATTTATTTAATAAATTACTGACGAAATTCCATCGGTAATTTATTTTATATTTTTTAATAATTACCGATGGTATCAGAGCTTATGATGAAACATTTATTAGCTTAATTTCTAAAGTATTAATCCCAAAATTTCATATCCTTGCTAAAATCATTATCAATGACGAATTTATCCTAGAACAACCTGTTTTGTTTGATACAGGAGCAGCTTCTAATTGTTTTAATGAAGGCATTGTTCCCACCAAATATTATGAAAAAACAACTGAGAGATTTAGTGGCGTGGCACAAACACCCCTAGATGTTAAATAAAAAATTAATTAGTAAATCTAGGAGTCCATGGTCTTGTGCTGCTTTCTATGTTAATAAAAATGCTGAACTAGAACGAGGAGCCCCAAGACTTGTCATCAATTATAAACCTTTGAATGATGCTTTACGATGGATTAGATACCCAATTCCTAATAAATCTGATCTCTTAAAACGATTATATTCTGCAAAAATCTTTTCAAAATTTGACATGAAATCTGGATTTTGGCAGGTCCAAATCTCTCAAAAAGATAGGTATAAAACTGCTTTCACTGTTCCGTTTGGACAGTATGAGTGGAATGTTATGCCTTTTGGGTTGAAAAATGCACCTTCTGAATTCCAGAGAATTATGAATGAGATCTTTAATGACTATAGCCAGTTCATCATTGTTTATATTGATGATGTATTGATCTATTCTCATTCAATTGATCAACATTTTAAACATATAAATTGTTTTATGAAAGTTGTAGAAACAAACGGATTGGTAGTTTCTAAACCAAAAATTTCTATTTTCCAAACTAAGATCAGGTTTCTTGGGCATTGGATCCACCAGGGGTCCATCACCCCCATCGACAGAGCCATTCAATTTGCTGACAAGTTTCCTAACCAAATCCTTGAGAAAACACAACTTCAAAGATTTTTAGGGTGTTTAAATTATGTTGCTGACTTTATCCCCCATTTAAGCAACTTTCTTAAACCGCTCCATCAGCGTCTTAAACAAAACCCTCCTCCATGGACAGACGTCCATTCCAATATTGTCAAACAAATTAAACTCCAGGTTAAGCAACTTCCTTGTCTTAGCCTTCCTGACCCTTCTTCTTTCAAAATTGTTGAGACTGATGCCTCTGATATAGGATATGGTGGCATCCTTAAACAACGAGTAGACAATCACGAAAATATTGTCTCTTTCACTTCTAAACATTGGAATAGTACCCAACAAAACTATTCCACCATAAAAAAGGAAATACTGGCAATTGTTTTGTGCATTTCCAAATTTCAATCTGATCTTCTAAACCAAAAATTTCTTGTGCGTATTGATTGTAAATCAGCAAAAGATGTTTTGCAAAAAGATGTTAAAAATCTTGCATCAAAACAAGTTTTTGCTCGCTGGCAAGCAATCTTAAGTATCTTTGATTTTGATATTGAATTTATTAAAGGTGCTTCTAATTCTCTTCCAGATTTTCTTACCCGTGAGTTTTTACAGGGTAGATAAGCCTAATCAACCAGACATGCCCAAAAAGAAAAAATTCCCACCAAAATATGATTTAACAGAAACCATAAACCGATTCAAACATTCTGTTAAACCTGCCACCATACAAGATCTCCAGCATGAGATACATAATCTCAAGGCTGAGGTCTCTTATATTAAACTTCAACAAGAAACACATGCAGCTGCAATATCCCAAATCCAAGATATCCAGCTTGAATCCCATAAACCAAATGAACAACAAGCTCTTTCAGGTCATGAAACTGATGACCATGATGAAACATTTATTAGCTTAATTTCTAAAGTATTAATCCCAAAATTTCATATCCTTGCTAAAATCATTATCAATGACGAATTTATCCTAGAACAACCTGTTTTGTTTGATACAGGAGCAGCTTCTAATTGTTTTAATGAAGGCATTGTTCCCACCAAATATTATGAAAAAACAACTGAGAGATTTAGTGGCGTGGCACAAACACCCCTAGATGTTAAATATAAAATTACAAATGTTGTTATTGAAAATAATGGATTTCGTGTTCAACAACCATTCATATTAGTTAAAAATATGGGGAACCAAATCATCTTAGGACAACCCTTTGCTGGTTCCATATTCCCATATCTAACTAGTCAGGATGGAATATCCTTTGAGCACTTAGGGAAAACAATTGCATTCCCTTTTACACAAAAACCTAGAATAAAAGAGTTAAATCTTCTTTCTTCAAAACAACAGCAAATAAACTTTTTAAGAGAAGACATTTCTTTTAAACAAATTGAAACACAGCTAGCTCAGCCACAAGTTAAACAACGAATTCAAAACTGCTTAGATAAAATCCACCAAAATATTTGCTCGGATCTATCTAATGTTTTCTGGTACCAAAACTCTGGATTTTCTCATACTTGGTTCATCTATTTTAAAAAGGGTAACCAGTATCAATTTCCTCATTGGTTTTTTCACTGGTGGGAATTTTTTGGTCCGTTACCTGAAATATTTCCACCTGAGGTTGTTAAAGCTTTTGAATTATTTAAACAAAAATTCAACTGTGATGATCCCTTTCCTTTGGATCTTCATTATTGTTCTAAACTCTCTGTTTCATGGATTTTCTCCTGGAAATACGAATGCATGAAGATCAATGAAACATCAAACCTCATGCCTGTCCTACAGCGAGTACCTTACTCCAGATGGTGGACAAAATTCCAAATTCCAAGAGTCGACTCTGATGCAGTAGAAAGGTGGTTTCAAGAAAATCCCCAATTCCTTTGCATGACAGAACAAAGCAAATTCCTTCACCAAAAATCAAGGATCGCTTCTCTTCTATCATCAACAGCGGATAAAACAAGTCTTGTAAACCAATTAACAGTACTGCTCCAGACACTCCGGGAACAAGATGCTCAACCCTCCCCTAGTCAAATCATTTCCCAGTCTACTTCAGAAGCCCAGGAAGAAGACGATTATGAGGTGGACTTAGGAGAGGACTGAAACATTCTGACACATTGTAAACAAGCACATGTAAAACACTGAACACTGTAGTATCACTGTAGTACACTGTGCACTTAAACTAACCGGAACTGTTCAAACAAGTATCCAGTTTCCAGGTCATAAACACTGTTCAAGGGTCTATATAAGACATGCTCAGCACCTAAAGAAGGGCAGAACTTATTTTGAGATCCGAATAGCCATTAGAGAGAGAAAGAGACTTAGAGAGAGAAGCTCTGAGTGTTCTGAGAATTACCGATGGAATTCCGTCGGTAATTTCTTAAAAATTATTTAAAAATTAATTATTTATTAAAAAATTACTGACTGAATTCCTTCGGTAATTTATTTATTATTTTTTAAAAAATCACCGACGGAATTCTGTAGGTAATTTTTAAAAAATATTTAAAAAATAATATTATTTATTTTGATTTATTAACTATTATATATATAAAATATTTAATAAATATATTTTATAAATATTAATACGTACATATATATTTATTACAATTTAATTTTGAATTTTTTATTAATTAATATGTTATTTATTACAAATTTAATTTAAATTTATTAACTATTTATATATAAAATAGTTAATAAATATATTTTATAAATATTAATAAATACATATATATATTTATTACAATTTAATTTTGAATTTTTTATTAAGTAATATGTTATTTATTACAAATTTAATTTAAATTTTTTAATAATATATAATAAAATAATAATTATTAATATGTAAATTATATATTAATAATTAAGTATATTTCATAATGTATTAATTTAAATATAATGTAAAGTATATATAAATATAATTGTTTGCAAATTATATTATAAGGTTTTCACAGCTCAACTGATTAAGGCATCAGCACACGAACATGAGGTCATGGGTTCGAACCGCAGCAACGCCACATTTCAGAGAATTTGTGAGAGCGACACGTGGCGGCCTGTGAGAGAGGACACGTGGCATATATTATCTCTCTTAATATTCTTCAATAATGAACAAACAAGAGATATGTGGGTGAGAATAAAGGTAGGTGGTTAGTGTTTTTGTATTATCATGTGATTTTAACTAATTTAACTAACATCCTTAATCTAATTAAATTAGATAAATATGTCTTATATTTAGGAATAAAGGTAGTAATACAACTACCGCTCATTCTAAAAATATGATCCAACTTATTCTGAAACTATGTGCTAAGTAAAGCATTAGTGTGCTAGTTCTTTATTCTTGTTCCTTTATTTTTGCTCATCTCTTTCATCATTCTTCTTTATATTTTTGTTTTTCTATTTAGAGCTAATAATTTTTCTTTCATCTTTATTTTCAATTATTCTTTCCCTTACATTAGTGGTTGGGCTAGTTCTTTATTATTTTACGTTTATCCTTATCTGGTTCAAATTATTGTTTTACAATAAATTTTCAAAAACAATAAATATGTAATTTTTTTTTTTGAAAATGTAACAATCTGATAAATAGTTTACACTTTAAAAAATTTTAAAAAAAATGAATCAGGGGAGAGTTTAAATTGTTGGTGACGTACAATAGAAAGCGTTACTCATGCATTATACTTTTTGAGGTAGGTAATTAGGCATCAGTATGTATTTTTTATTCATTAATAACTACATGTTATATCAGTTCATTTAAGTATATCTTACATATTTCTATATATTTATTATCTTAATCAATTTTAACCATTCTTCTAACCTTTAGAATTTAGTTATTTATATTTTATGTATACGTATCTCAAGAATCCAGATGGGGTATATTATTTTATGAAGAAGGAATAACAAAAGCAACATAAGACGCAGGTCAGATTTCCTTCCCCCGGTTGTCAATTTGTCTACTAATTTACTCAGTCAGTGGACTCCAAAAGTCATAAGTGCTGCCCATAAATTTTGTGTTTAAAAAATTAACTTCAACTTAAATCTACCTAATCAACAATTCGGGTTTGAATTTTCTACAATTGCATTATTCTACGCGTCAATTTGACCTGGCATTCCTTAACTTCGATTTATATATAATATCTCGTTTTGTAAAGTAGGGGCGTCATATCATAGTTTTACAAAAAGACTTAATGATGGGGTCGATTTTGGGAATAACCACAAGTACAGAAGATTAAAAGCAACGGTTTTTTCGAAGCTAATACTAAACAACTGGACCTTAGCCTTGGAAAGAAGGATGTGGCCTGGGTAGTATGTAGACCTTGCTAGGTCAACATATTTGATCAATTAAGGATTAATCTTAATCTGTTCGGTAACAAAGATACAAAGTGAAAACTTTAGGGTGAGATGAACTAAGAAAACTCTAAATACCCAGTCATTCTGATAAAAACGTTTCAGGAAAATTTGCACATTTAACTTTTTTATTTTCAACAATGTGTTTTTACTCCATATTGTAAGAACCATTCCATCAAAAATAAAATCTTGCCGACACAAGTTGAATTGACTCTACATCTAATGACAAACAACGTCCATACACATTTGAGAGAGAGAGAGAGAGATTCAAATCTGAGCTATAAATATTAAAAATAATTATACTTTTCCTTAAACCAATAAATTTTAATTTCTTCTTGTTTGGCCAATCGTGTTTGAAAATTAACTTCAACCTATCTTAGTCACGTCCCCCAATTTGTGTTTCAATTCCACACATGAGTTGAAATATCTCTGTTTCTACCCGTTGATTTGACTTGGCCTTAGCCCAAAGCCCCAAACAAAGTTTAGGCTATATTGATAAATAAAATGTTTCAGGTATTACCCATAAAATATTTTTCTCCCACTACAAAAAATCAGTTGATTAGCGACGGAATACATTTTCGTTGGTAATTTTTGACAGATTTACCGACGGAAATATTTCCATGGGTAATTATTAAATATTTTTTAATGATATATTATTTTAATAAATACTTTATAATTTCATTATTTTAATAAATAACATGTTATAAATATTCATAAAAATTGATACACACACATATATAAACTTATTATAAGATATAATATAATTATAATAATGAGAGTTTAAATATTATAAATTTAATAGTTTGCAAATAATATCACATGGTCTTTATAGCTCAACTAGTTAAGGCATCAGTACGAGCGCAGGAGGTCAGGGGTTCGAATCTCCACTTCATCACAATTGGAGACAATTTGTGGAGGTAACATGTGGCGGTTGACCGGAAACGGTGACGGGCAGGCGACGGCCATGCTATGGGTAATTTTAGCCACAGAATTTCCGTCTCGAATTATCGACGGAATTTCTATCAGTAAATTCTGTGGGTAAATTACCGACGGAATTCCATCAGTAATTAGCGATGGAACCAAATTTCCGTCGCTAAATTATTTAGCCATCAAAGAATTACTCACATAATGATTTCTGTCGGTAAATTCCGTCGCTAATTCTGTGTTTTTTTGTAGTGTCCTAGCATTTGTAACTACATTTTTTATGAATGCAACAATACTCATAAATGTTCCGATGAAGTAAAACTCCCATTTTTGTTAAGTTTTATAATAGTTTCTCTCCCTTTGCTTAATTTAATAGTCAGAATTGCAAGACTTAATACGAAGTGATTATTATATGAATTGCAGAGAGATTATATGTGTGTGCGCGTTTAAATTTCTCAAAGCAGACTTATCAACAAAATTTCTCAATGCGGAGACCAAAAGAGTCGAGGGATCATGGGTCCTTTGACTTATAGCAATCTCATTAGGTCCTATTTATTCCAATCACGCCATCTTATAATCTCAATTCTAAACCATGAATTTTGTTGCTTCCTAAATATTTTGTTCAAACTTCAATTTATTAGTGCCACCATTTTCTTTTTCTTTTGTCATTTCAATTACAATATTGGGCTCGTTTGGTATAGTAAATTTGATTTTGATAGAAATAGAAATAGATATGGAGATGAAAATATGAATTAAAAGTGTGCTTGGTATGTCAAGGAAATGAGACATAATTTTTATGTAAAAATACCAAATTGTCCTTCAAGATTAAAAAAACAAAAAATAAATCTTCCCCACTTTCATCCCCTCCCCATCAAAGCCGCCGACCAAAACCAGATCTAGAAGCATCAACCCTGACTTCGCACACTATTGGTGTTCAAAGGGCAAGCACAGAAAACACTACCAAATTCAACAAAGCATGTGTGATGTGGCCATACCAAATCATACTTAGCCATGTCGATCTGGCCGGCCCTGCCGACTACAGCATAGTGGTTTTATTTGTCGGAACCGATGTAGCTGTCTGTGAAGCATGAGAAGGTGCAGTTGAAGGCGTAGAAGACAAAGAGGGTGGCAATGAGAGAGATTGAGAGAGCATGAAACAAGATAATCATGTTTGGGAGGGGAGAAATAAGTTATTCAGATTAATTTGAAAATGATAAACATGTGTGACTGTATTTGAAACTCCCGGCCTATTTGAAATATCGTCAAATTTGAAGAGCATTGCAATAGCCAAAAAGAAATGGAATGAAAAACAGAGCTATCAAAGAGAAGAAGAGACATAGATGCAAAAAGAGGGCATGGAGAGCAGATAGAAGAGAGCTAGAAATGGTGGTGGCTGGCCGTCGAGGTGTGCTCATTCAAAACACATACCCTGACTCTCCGATCTTAAATATAAAATCAAGTTGACTATTTTAGAGAGATTAATGATGTTAAGTAAATCATTTTAAAGTATTTATATTTTTCATTTTTTCTTAAAATTAATTTACTAGACTCATAAACTAACATATAATCTTATTACATATAATGTATGTTATGATAAAATATCTAATTGACTTTCCTAATTTCAAAAGAAAAGGCCAGTTTGATCTTAAAATTAGTGCGAGTGCAAAGTGATGTAAAAAATCATTACAAAAAAACAACAAATTTCTGACAGAATTTCGTCGGAAAATCAATTTTTCCAACGGAATATTTTCTGTCGGAAACTCCTCCATTGGAAACTGATTTACCGACAGAATTTTTTTTCCATCGGTAATTACCGACAGAAAAAAATTCCGTCGGTAATTTAATTATATTATTTTATAAATAAATTATATTTTAATTTATAAATAATATATTAAAATATTATTACCGATGAAATTTCCATCGGTAATATTTTTAAATTTTGAAAAAATTTAAGCCCCCACGTGTTGCTTTCTCGTGCCGACACGTGTCCCTTCCCACACCCCACCACATGTCACTCTCACGTGTCACCACATGTCACTTCCACAAATTTCTTTCAATTTTTCTGTTGGAGAGATTCGAACCTCCAACTTGTTGGGGTGGGGCTGATGCTTTAACCAGTTGAGCTACGAAGACCTTGTGAAATTATTTGCAAACTATTATATTTATAATATTTAAACTCCCATTACTATAATCATATTTAATCTTAATATATTTGATAATTACTAATATATAATTTACATATTAATAATTCTATTATTTTTTATAAATAATTTTTATATTCATATACAATACATTATATTTACTATTTTCATTTTATATTATTAAATTATTATAATTATTTTTCATTTTGTTATATGACATTTTGAAATAATTATTTTATTATATATATTATTGAATTATAATTATTTTTCATTTTTATTACTAATATTTAATTATTTATTAATAAATAACATATTATTTAATAAAAAATTAAAATTAAATTTGTAATAAATTTATATCTATATACGTGTATATATTAATTTTTATTAATATTTATTAAATATTTTTTTATTTATTTATAAAATATTTTTTAAAATAAATTAATATAATATTTTATTTTTATATATTATATATAAATTAAAATAACAATTTATTTATAAAATAATCTAATAAATAAAATTACTGGCAAAATTTCCGTCAGTAATTACCGACGAAAAATTTTCCATCAGTAATAATATTTTATTATATTATTTATAAATTAAAATAATAATTTATTTATAAAATAATATAATTAATTAAAGTACCGATAGAAATTCCGTCAGTAATAATATTTTAATAGATTATTTAAATTAAAATAATAATTCTTTTATAAAATAATAAAATTACCGACGGAAAAATTTCCGTTGTTAAAATTTCCGACGGAATTTTCACCGAAAATCCGTCGTTAATTACTTATTTTTTTTGTAGTGAGTAGTCTCTACTCACTATATTGTGCTTCTGTAGAATATGTCAAGGTCAAGCTCGATTGCATGAGTGAAATATATAAAGGGCCGACTCTAAACTTAGACTAGAGTTAGGTTAAATGGTTAATAAAAATAAATTTGTGTTCAACTTGGAGCGGGTATCAATAGTCATGGTTGTGACAGTAACCCATCTCATATAACAAAAAAACTCGTAAGTTTTGCCCTTGACTAATATTTTAGAGTTAAGGGTTTATTTTATCTCCTCAGAAGTTTTTGCTCAGGAATTATTGTGCTGCAGAAGTTTTTTTGAGTTTAAAATTGTCTTAGAAGTTTCAAAACAAAACAATATTGCCCTATTCAGTTAAAACCTTCATATTATGTTAAAAAGTTGACATTCGATTGTTAATATTTTAATGTCAAATGACAAAATTGCTCCATTTTACTAGTTCTAGAGTAAAATTAAACTAAAAAAAATACTTTCGAAACAAAATAAATCATTAACTCAATATTTTGCAAGTCGCAAGTGGCTTGCTCAACTCTAACTTGATCAACATATTGAGTGTTGAGAAATACATTAGACAACTTAAATGTGAATTTTGAATTTTTAACAAAGATAAGAGATGGAAGAGATATGTGGAGCTTCTAATATTAGGATGTCACATACATTTTGTGTGTGTGTGTGTTTATGTTTGTATATGTATATATCAGTGACTTCCTCTGCCTCCATTACAATACAGGCGTCAGGCATTTGCAACAAAGCATTGATGAGCAATATCAGCTTCCTGATTTTGTAATCATCACAAAAGGTCTTGGATTCCATTAATTATTGTTAATAGTTTGTAGTTCTTAATCACCAAGGCCAAGTCCATTGATGTGATCGAAGAAGAAGAAAAACAAGTTCGTGTCTGTGATAAAATAAATAGAAAGTAGAAATATGGAGAGAAAGAAGAGAGAACAACAAGATGAGAGAATATGAGAAGAAGATGGAGAGAAAGAATATATCAATTTCACTTATGATTCAATGGTACAAATGCCTTGTACATGATCTCTATTTATAGAGAGGTTACAAAGTGAATGACATTATTAGAGAAAAGAATCCTAAGAGGGATCCTAAGAGGAATAGGTTATGAAGATAAGATAAGGATAATTAGAGAGAAAAGAATCCTAAGAGGGATCCTAAGAGGAATAGGTTATGGAGATGAGATAAGGATAATTAGAGAGAAAAGAATCCTAAGAGATAATAATATGGACATCCACTAACTATAAATATTTTACAACACTCCCCCTTGGATGTCCATAAACAAATATTATTGTACCTCATTAAGGAAAAGATTACACAATACTATCAAAGCTGCCTCATTAAAAACCTTACCAGGAAAACCCAGTGGGATAAAACCTTGGTTAAGGGAAAAAGAGTACAGCATGACATTTTCTCCCCCTGATGATAGCATCACTTTGAGTGTAACATTACAATATCTCCCCCTGATGATAGCATCACTTTGAGTGTAGCATTACAATATCTCTTCCTGATGATAGCATCATTTTAAGTGTAGCATTACAATATCTCTTCCTGATGATAGCATCATTTTAACTCTTTGAATCTGCGCATTCCAATACTATATACTAGTTTTTCAAATGTTCTTGTTGGAAGTGTCTTGGTAAACATATCTGCAAGATTGTCACATGAGCGAATTTGTTGAACATCTATATCACCGCTCTTTATAAGATCATGA
The DNA here is from genome assembly GCA_037074515.1 of Mimosa bimucronata. Lineage (NCBI taxonomy): Eukaryota > Viridiplantae > Streptophyta > Magnoliopsida > Fabales > Fabaceae > Mimosa > Mimosa bimucronata. Next base: position 26,760,022 of record CM073445.1, on the reverse strand, counting down.
GTGAAAAAGAATTTTGGAGAAATATGTTTTGTTCTGTCTCCTTTAATATATCCTCCTTTCAGTTGAGCTATGCATGCTGTGTTATCTTCATATAATAATGTCGGAACCTTTTGTTCAACATCCATACCACACACTGATTCAATATGTTGAGTCATTGACCTTAACCACACACACTCTCGACTTGCCTCGTGAGCTGCAATTATTTCTGCATGATTTGATGATGTAGCTGACAAAGTTTGTTTCGTTGAACGCCATGAAATAGCTGTACCTCCATAAGTAAACAAATATCCTGTTTGTGATCTACCATTGTGTGGATCTGATAAAAATCCTGCATCTGCATAACCAACCAATTGTGATCCAGATTCATAAAATAATCCCATATCACCTGTCCCTTGAAGATATCGAAATATATGTTTGATTCCATTCCAATGCCTTCTTGTTGGACAAGAACTAAATCTTGCCAATAAATTTACAGCAAATGCTATATCGGGACGTGTTGAATTAGCAAGATACATTAGTGCACCTATAGCACTAAGATATGGTACTTCTGGACCAAGAAGATTTTCCTTTTCCCCTTGAGGACGAAAAGGATCTTTTTCCTTATCAAGTGATCTTATGACCATTGGAGTAGTCAATGGATGAGCTTTATTCATATAAAATCGCTTTAATATTTTCTCAATATAAGTTGATTGATGAAGAAAGATTCCATTTGTGAGATGCTCAATTTGTAATCCAAGACAAAACTTTGTTCTTCCAAGATCCTTCATTTCAAATTCTCTTTTTAAACAATCAACTGCTTTTAGAAGCTCTTCAGGAGTTCCAATTATATTTAAATCATCAACATATACAGCAATTATGACAAACTCTGATCCATTCCTTTTTATAAAAACACATGGGGAAATTGGATCATTTTTATAACCTTCTTTTAACAAATATTCGCTAAGACGGTTATACCACATTCTTCCAGATTGTTTCAATCCATATAAGGATTTATGCAAGCGAATCGCATAATTTTCTCGAGAATTTTTATATGCTTCTGGCAACTTGAATCCTTCAGGGATTTTCATGTAAATTTCAGTGTCTAAAGAGCCATATAAATAGGCTGTGACAACATCCATTAGACGCATGTCAAGTTTATTTCTTACTGCCAGACTAATTAAATATCTTAAAGTGATTGCATCCATCACAGGAGAATATGTCTCTTCATAATCAATGCCAGGCTTTTGTGAAAATCCTTGTGCTACAAGTCGTGCCTTGTATCTAACAATTTCATTTTTCTCATTTCGTTTTCGCACAAAAACCCATCTATATCCAACTGGTTGTACACCATTTGGTATTTGGACGACAGGTCCAAAAACCTCTCGTTTTGAGAGTGAATTTAACTCTACTTGAATTGCGTCTTTCCACTTTGACCAATCACTTCTATGTCTACATTCTTCAACAGATCTAGGTTCAAGATCCTCACTTTGATTAATTATCTCAAGAGCAACATTATATGAAAAAGCGTTGTCGACAACTATATTTTCTCGGTTCCATCTTTTTCCCGTTGTGACATAATTTATCGAGATCTCTTCATAATTTTCAGGTACCTGAACCTCTTCTGGGGTCTTTTGATTAATTATGTCTTGGGTTTCATCTATAAGACCAACCTCTTCAAATTGACCATCTTGATTGTTTGCTCCCTTTTTCTTTCTAGGATTCTTATCTTTGGAACCGATTGGTCTACCACGCTTCAGGCGAGGCTTAGTTTCATTTGCAACTTTTGGTTGTCCTTCAGGGACATCAATTCTAATTGGAGCATTTTCAGCTGGAATGTGAGATTTAGTAATTCTCTTGAGGTCAGTAAATGCATCTGGCAATTGATTAGCAATATTTTGCAAATGAATTATTTTCTGAACTTCATGTTCACATTGCTGTGTACGAGGATCTAGATGAGATAGAGATAACGTTTTCCATGTGATCTCTTTTTCCAGCTGTTTATCATCTCCCCCTAATGTTGGAAAAATTGATTCATCAAAATGGCAATCATCAAAACGTGCTGTGAACAAATCTCCAGTTAATGGTTCTAAATACTTTATTATAGAAGGAGATTCATAACCAACATATATTCCCAACCTTCTTTGAGGTCCCATCTTTGTTCGTTGTGGTGGAGCAATAGGCACAAATACGGCACATCCAAAAGTTCTAAGATGGGAAATATTTGGCTCTTGACCAAAAGCCAATTGTAGTGGGGAGAATTTATGATAACTTGTTGGCCTGATGCGTATAATAGCTGCTGCATGTAATATTGCATGTCCCCAAGCTGAGATGGGAAGTCTTGTTCTTAAAAGCATTGGTCTAGCTATCAGTTGGAGGCATTTAATAAATGATTCTGCCAGACCATTTTGAGTGTGGACATGAGCAACAGATTTTTCTATAGTTATTCCAGTTGCCATGCAATAATCATTAAACTTTTGAGATGAAAATTCACTAGCATTATCAAGACGAATTGTCTTAATTGCATGATCTGGAAATTGTGCTCTTAACTTAATTATTTGAGCAAGTAATCTAGCAAATGCTAAATTACGTGTTGATAACAAACACACATGTGACCATCTTGTAGATGCATCTACTAAAACCATAAAATATCTGAATGGTCCACATGGTGGATGAATAGGTCCACATATGTCCCCTTGAATTCGTTCTAGAAATGTAGGGGATTCAACTCCAACTTTTGTCAAAGAAGGTTTTGTTATTAATTTACCTTGTGAGCAAGCAGCACAAGAAAAGTCTTTAAATTGAAGAATCTTCTGGTTCTTCAATGGATGTCCACGTGAATTTTCAATAATTCTTCGCATCATAGTTGATCCGGGATGGCCTAACCGGTCATGCCAAACAATAAATGTATTTTTATCAGCAAGCTTCTGGCTTACTATGACATTTGTCTCAATTGTTTTAATACTTGTATAGTACAAACCAGAAGACAATGTAGGTAATTTTTCTAGGACACATTTTCCCCCGTATCTAATATTTGTAATATGTAGATATTCAATATTTTTCTCACTGATAGTCTCAATGTGATATCCATTTTGACGGATATCTTTAAAACTTAATAAATTTCTTTGAGACTTGGGGGAATATAGAGCATCATTGATGACAAATTTTGTTCCTCTTGGTAATATTATAATTGCTCTTCCGGAGCCTTCAATTATTCTTGTATTACCCGCTATAGTACTGATGCTTGCCTTTCCTTTACTTATACAAGAAAAATATTTTCTATCCTTAAGTATGGTGTGTGTTGTAGCACTATCTATGAGACATATATCTTCATCCTTGTGTCCAATGAAATCATGGGGAACATCCATATTCTTCATGAAAGGAAAGAGAAGAGGAAAAAAAATTCATTAAAGCAAATTCGATACATAATAAGCATAGCAAGCAATAATGCTCTTATTACATGATGAAAATGAGGAAGTAAAAAGAGAAAATTAAAGTAAAACGTAACTGAATTAGGAAAACATAACTAAAGTAGTCTTATTATTTTTCCAATAAGGCTTGTCTAATCATGATTATCAAAGAAGTCAGCCACCTCCAAATGTGTCATTGCATCAAGGCCATTAATATCATCTATCTCATTGGCATGGTCATTTTTGTGTGCCTCAACATCATCATCATCGAAAATCATATTTGCTTCCACATTATTCGCATTCCTTTTCATGGAGGCTTGATAAAGTTTTGCTAGATGTTCAGGTGTACGACAAGTACGTGACCAATGCCCCTTCATGCCACATCGAAAACATTTATTTTCAACAACTTTTGAAGGACCACTCTTGTCCTTTTTCTGCCATTCATTGTGTTTCTTTTTCTGATGGGCATTAGGATTAAAATTGTAAATTCCACCACCATGGTTATGATAATATCCGCGTCCCCTGCCACGACCACGGCCACGGCCACGTCCGCGACCGCGGCCGCGGCCTCGACCATTATCATGGTAATTACTACGCACATTCACATTCACTTCAGGGAATGGGGCAGACCCAGTGGGACGAATCTCATGATTTTTCATCAACAGCTCATTATTTTGTTCGGCTACCAGAAGACATGAGATTAATTCTGAATATCTTTTAAAACCTCTCTCACGATATTGCTGCTGCAGGAGCACATTTGAAGCATGAAAAGTGGAGAAGGTTTTCTCTAATAAGTCCTCATCAGTTATTTTTTCACCACATAACTTCAACTGAGAACTTATCTTAAAAACTGCTGAATTATATTCACTTACAGTTTTAAAATCTTGTAGCCTTAGGTGGATCCAATCATAACGGGCTTTTGGTAAAATCACCGTTTTTTGATGATCATATCTTTCTTTCAAATTAGTCCATAATTCTAACGGATCTTTTACCGTTAGGTACTCATTTTTCAGCCCTTCATGGATATGGTGGCGAAGGAAAATCATAGCCTTGGCCTTATCTTGGCCACTCACTTCTTTGCCAGTCAAAATGGTATTTCCTAGACCATTAGCATTCAGGTGGATTTCAGCATCTAACACCCAAGACAGATAATTGTTTCCAGAAATGTCAAGAGCAGTAAACTCGAGTTTGGTAAGATTTGCCATGATACGAACTAAACAATAACAAAATGAAATTAAAATTATGATAAATAAACAAAATAAAATAAAGTAGCATGAATAAAAACTTTAGAATTCACAATATATCATATCATTAAATAAACTTATAAATAAATTTAAATCAATGTAAATGAGCAACAAAATATAAATAACAAAAGTAGGATCAACATAATAATAAAATAATAATTAAAATAACAATAAGATAGTAATATATGTGTGCATATGTATATGCATAAGAATGTAAGCATGATAGTAATAAAAGACAATAATATGAAATAGTATCATGATGAAGAAATAAATAAAAGCATAAAAAGATGAGAAAATATATATATGTATATATAATATGTGCATTCATATATATAGTATGTATTATAATGTGATATACATTTATATATATTATTAGAGCATCAAATTAAATATGCAGACGGGGTGTTCCGTAAGAACTAAAGGGCGTATGAGCTAAAGGCGGTAGAACCTGCCAATCTAGTTCATTGTGACAGCCTCTCTAATTCTTTAGAAGAGGTAAGGATATGATGCAATGAAAATTAAAAAAAAAAATTATAATATGTAACACAGTATGTTATATATATAACGGTAACACTAAAATATATAAGGAGCATACCTTAATATTTCAGAGCGAACTCGTGCTGATAACGTGTGATAAAATAAATAGAAAGTAGAAATATGGAGAGAAAGAAGAGAGAACAACAAGATGAGAGAATATGAGAAGAAGATGGAGAGAAAGAATATATCAATTTCACTTATGATTCAATGGTACAAATGCCTTGTACATGATCTCTATTTATAGAGAGGTTACAAAGTGAATGACATTATTAGAGAAAAGAATCCTAAGAGGGATCCTAAGAGGAATAGGTTATGAAGATAAGATAAGGATAATTAGAGAGAAAAGAATCCTAAGAGGGATCCTAAGAGGAATAGGTTATGGAGATGAGATAAGGATAATTAGAGAGAAAAGAATCCTAAGAGATAATAATATGGACATCCACTAACTATAAATATTTTACAACAGTGTCTTTTTATTTTGTCATTCTGGCATTCCAGCCTAAATGATTTCATTTCCATTGGATTCTTTTTCTTTAATACAGTATCGTATGAAATGCCCTAGTCACATAAGATCTCCTGCTCAATTTTGTTGGGATTATTATATTCCTTTCAGCCATCATATATAATAGCGTGTCGGTCAAATTGTTTTGTACTCTCCCTTATAGAGTTTTCCAACAAATAAAATACTCATTTCATTTCTAAACAGAAGACTATTTATCTAATTTGATTAGATTTATAAGAATGTGGTTAAGTGAGTTAAAATCACATTATATCATCAAAACATTATAACCATCTATCTTTATTTCTACTCTCCATCTCTTACTTATTTATTTTTTAGGAGCATCAATAGGGATAATTTAGGAAAAAATAAAAATAAAAATAAAAAAATGTTTTATATTTAGAAACAAACCCACATCCTAAAATAGGTTTTATATTTAAAAATAGAGGGAGTAATATTTTCCATATTGTATCGTAAATCATACCCTACATACTATACAATAATTTTGAAGGCAATGAGTATGAGATATTTAATTCCAGCATTCCGAAATCATGAGATAATACACACACACACACACACAAATTTTATTTTTAAAAAAAATCTTATATAGTGATTGCTTACACGTTCCGTCGGCCATTAATTATACACAATAACGTAATGACCTTCTTGCTGGAATCCCTCACGCGTCACTTTCGCATGATAAATAAACCAGATGATAATCGAGTAAAGTTAATTTGCGAATTGGGATCTCAAATTCTTATATTAAAAACTAGGGAGGTAATATATGCCTTCTTAGTCATTACTAGGATTCACTTACATCATAGTGAGAAAATGTATTGAAATTGGCATATTTTTTAATGGAAATTGAAGCTATTCCTTGATGGATCTTGACGTGATCGTCGAGTTTTTATATCAAGGTGAACTTTTTTTTTAATCTCTCTGTGTTTTGCTTAACTATATTACCTCCGGTCATTATAAGGCTTATTTGATATTGTTTGAGAAAATTTAAAAAGGTAAATAAACTATTTAATTATCCCATGCTATATATGATATTGATGATGAAAAATATATGCATGTATATCATCCATTATATAAGAAAAATTAATTTGAAAGAAAATGATAAATATGAGATCTAAAATAAAATTGACTTGTATTTAGGACAAATAGTCAACTCCAAGCTAAGGAGCTCTTATAGTAAGACTAAAAATATTATTGACTTTGGTGCTAAATATAAAACTTATTTACTTAATTTGATTATATTGAAATGTTAGTTAAATTAGTTAATATGTTATGTTTTCCTTAAAACATCTTAATCATATTCCTTAACACTCTCTTCCATTTCTCTTAATTGATTGTTGTTAAGAGAACATCAATGTGGATAATTTGAGATCGATAAAAATTAGAAAAATTTATATGTATTAATTTTGATCTAAACTATTGGGGTTACTACGGTAATAAATTGATATAACTTAGTTCAGAGTGGGAGTAGAGTTTGGTAGGAGGAGCTTTATAATTCTAGCTTCTTCATTTAAAAGGGTTAGATTTTGCATCTCACTAAAACGACGTAGTTAAATGTACATGTGGTCCTGTATCCAAGACGACACTACCCATGATCTCCTACCAAATACTATTCTCCTAAGTGAAACCAAAATATTTTTGGGATAATTGCACATAGATCTCAAATAAGAGAATTAATTTTAGAAAGGTTCCAAAGAGTTGTTAATGACAACTATTAACAAATATAAAAGCCTTGATTAACAAGTGAAGGAGTTATCAATGAACCTGTCTGAAATTAATTCTTTTGCTTGGGATATATTTACAATTCTCCCAATATTTTTTGGGTGGTGCCCGAAACTATTGCATTGTGGTCGTTGTCGTCGTGAAGCTTCCTCTTCTCTCCTTCAGACACCATGAACGAGGGATATGGTGCAGTGGGTAATATTGATAATCGTGTGTTGTAGGTTGTAACAATAATACCATATGAACATTTTTGCTGTTTCTTGTTCATTGGTTATTTACCTTTTTTTTTTTGGGGGAAAAAGAATTATATGGTACGGTTTACAACATGGTGATGGTCCATTCTCACGAAGGCCCGATAGTCATCTAACACGTGTGTGGTTATTCGTATGCCATGCATTGCTGGCGCACTATGATTGCTATAGTTTAATACTCTATCCGTCCCTAATTATAAGTTTCATATTTATGAAAGAGCTTGTCCTAAAATAAGACTTATTATTAGGATTGTCTAAACATTAGTTACATTTTTTTTAATTTTATCTATTATTTATCTTTTTCTTATATACTCTCTTTTATCTTTATTATCTCTTATTTACTGTTCTCCTTTATCGTTAATAATAAATGTAAAGTTGAAAAATTAACCAGATTCCTCACTTAATTATTGCTTTTAAATGATTTAAATAGTTTTTTGAATAAAATAAAATAATTATTTAAAACTTATATTCAACTACGGAGGGAGAACTTTAATTTCACTCTAACACTCATAAGAGCGTTCTGTACTACCGTTGGGCTCTTGAACGATGTACCCGTTTAAAAGCTCCATGACTATTAACAAATTTAATTAAAATAAATTATGCTAAAAAAATTATTCACAATATTGAGTCTAACGGAAGAGTCCATTCCCTCACAAAATGAGGTGTCAAACAGTGTTGTAAAAACCGGACCGGACCGGGCGGTCCGACCGGTTGGACCGTCGACCGCTCCATAGGTCGATTCGGATTTTATGATCTGACCGTTTATTGTGGTAAGACGGACATTGAACCGGGAACCGGAGCGGTTTTATAAAAACCGGGCGGTCCAATCTAAAACAAAAAAAAGATGAAAAAAAATAAAATCAAGCAAAAAAAAAACCCAAGTTCTTAAAAAAGAAACCCAAATTCATTAGCTTCATATCTTTCTCCTAAATTAAAAACCCCAACAACCATTTGAAAATCTTAGGGCTGTGAAATTTGATCTCCAAAACTCCAACCAATTGGTGAACATCATCTCTCTCATCACCATTCCTCTATTGTTGATGTTTAACGTCTCTTCCAAGCTTTTATTCTATATTTAGCACTTGTTGTCTTTCTACATTTTACATTTCTTTTAAAATTTTTATCAGTTGCATATTCTATCTCTTACCTTTTGCATAATAGAAATTGCTTGTGTTCTTAACTTTCTAGTTCTTCTATCTCGACAAAAATTTCTGCAATTGTGATCCTCAAATGGTCCTATATGTCTTCTTTGTTTTGCTTACCTAAAGACAAGAATAATTGTTTTCTAAGTCTGTAATGGCTATTTATTTTTTGGTCAATGGTCTTTCATTAAAAATTAAGAGGTGAAGGAACCATAATTTGTTTATATTTAATTTACATTTAAAAATCATATATTTTTCCTTAATTATTACGTCATCGGTCCGACCTTCGGTCCGACCGATCCGACCGTGCGAACCGTGACCCGATGCCCTCTCCGGCTCACCTTCCAGTCCGGTTTTTACAACATTGGTGTCAAATTTTGTATAACCACTTGGAAAGGTAACCACATTTTTTGCATTACATCGCTTTAAACGAATTGTCCCTAGTAGAAGGATAATAGTGCTTATTAAAAAACAATATGTGATGAATAATTTTAAGGGAAAATTATTATACAGTCCCACATAAATAATTTGGTTGCTAAAATGTAGCACAACAACTTAGCATTATACAGGCAGATAGGTGCAAACATATATACTCATCTGGTCCTATTTATAAGTCACTTTCAACATATTTCACACAAACCAAAGAAAGCCTTAAAACACATTAATATTACACTAAAATCCAACAAATTTACAACTTTACCCATATTAAATATACACTATACCACATGAAAATAAAGTCAACACATAATAAGTGAAGGGTAAACTTGTACATCCATACTCAATATTTAATTAGGTGACTTATATATAGGACCAAATAAAACCTTCTCTCTCTGCCCTATAAATAGGACGAGAGGAGTATGCCATAACAAATTTTGACAGCTTAATTAAATGAAATTTACTTATTGATTGAGTGGGACCGCACGGGAATCATCCAAAATTTCATGGGCATAATTATTTTTCTTGGTATACGTAAAATATGTAAGAGTGTCATTATATGTATAAAATAAAACGAAGAGTGTATATATTAATCTCTCTCCACAATAGACACTCTTTCTTGAAATTTTTGGACATTCTTTGTCAAGTTAATTTGTGCCACAGTATTAGAGCATTTTAAGACTATCAATGAGTAATTAACAAATTTATTCCTAAAATATCAAAAATTAGGAACTGGCATTAAATGTGATACCTACTATATATACTAAATGATGGTAAATATGGAAAAAAAGAGGACCCAACATAGGGACTTGATTAACAAAAAGTCTCAATGACGAGGGAGGTGTGATCTCTTGCTTTTGTCACTAAAGCAATCAATTAAAACTAGATCCAACTAATAACACAATCTAATGGCAACTTAGATCTTTCTTCCAATAAGCAATCTATGAGTTTTTCTTTTGGATTAAAATTAGGTGATAAAAATGCAGGAAAATGGAGCTAAACTAGAATGTAAATCTAACACTACTACAGAAATACCCTATTGCAGCGCAACAATAGTAGTGCTTATAAAATGCAAGTGATGGGATAGGTATAATATGACCTATACCAGCGCTGATAAATAAAAGTGATGGTATAGGTACAAGCATATAGCTGCGCTTAAGCGTTGCTATAGGCCACCTGGGATTTAATTTTATTTTGAAAAATAAGTAAAACAATTTAATAAAATCATTAGAAAATTAAGAAATGGAAAATATATTAAAAAATACTTATTTAGCCCCCAGGAATTTAAAAATTAGATAAAAACAATTTGATACAATTTTAAAAATCTGAAACAATTAAAAAGAAACAAAAGCATTTAAATTGTTTTTATTAAATTGGGTTACATATAAAAATTAAATCCCAGGGGGCCTATAGCAGCGCTTAAGCGTTGCTATAGGCCCATTGGGATTTAATTTTATTTTAAAAAATAAGTAAAACAATTTAATAAAATCATTGGAAAATTAAGAAATGGCAAATATATTAAAAAAAAAAATACATATTTAGCCCCCTGGGATTTAGAAATTAGTTAGATAAAAATATTTTGATAAAATTTTAAAAATATGAAACAATTAAAAAAAACAAAAGCATTTAAATTGTTTTTATTAAATGGGGTAACATATAAAAATTAAATCCCAGGGGGCCTATAGCAGAGCTTAAGCGCTGCTATAGGCCCCTGGGATTTATTTTTATTTTGAAAAATAAGTAAAACAATTTAATAAAATCATTGAAAAATTAAGAAATGGAAAATATATTAAAAAATACATATTTAGCCCCCTGGGATATAGAAATTAGTTAGATAAAAATATTTTGATAAAATTTTAAAAATATGAAACAATTAAAAAAAATAATGCATTTAAATTGTTTTTATTAAATGGGGTAACATATAAAAATTAAATCCCAAGGGGCCTATAGCAGCGCTTAAGCGCTGCTATAGGCCCCCTGAGATTTAATTTTATTTTGAAAAATAAGTAAAACAATTTAATAAAATCATTGAAAAATTAAGAAATGGAAAATATATTAAAAAAAAACATATTTAGCCCCTTGGGATTTAGAAATTAGTTAGATAAAAATATTTTGATAAAATTTTAAAAATATGAAACAATTAAAAAAAATAATGCATTTAAATTGTTTTTATTAAATGGGGTAACATATAAAGCGCTGCTATAGGCCCCCTGGGATTTATTTTTATTTTGAAAAATAAGTAAAACAATCTAATAAAATCATTGGAAAATTAAGAAATGGCAAATATATTAAAAAAAATACATTTTTAGCCTCGTGGGATTTAGAAATTAGTTAGATAAAAATATTTTGATAAAATTTTAAAAATATGAAACAATTAAAAAAAATAATGCATTTAAATTTTTTTTTATTAAATGGGGTAACATATAAAAATTAAATCCCAGGGGCCTATAGCAGCGCTTAAGCGCTGCTATAGGCCCCCTGTGATTTATTTTTATTTTGAAAAATAAGTAAAACAATTTAATAGAATCATTGGAAAATTAAGAAATGAAAAATATATTAAAAAAATACATATTTAGCCCCCTGGGATTTAGAAATTAGTTAGATAAAAATATTTGATAAAATTTTAAAAATATGAAACAATTAAAAAAAATAATGCATTTAAATTGTTTTTATTAAATGGGGTAACATATAAAAATTAAATCCCAGGGGGCCTATAGCAGCGCTTAATCGCTGCTATAGGCCCTCTGGGATTTAATTTTATTTTGAAAAATAAGTAAAACAATTTAATAAAATCATTGCAAAATTAAGAAATGGAAAATATATTAAAAAAATACATATTTAGCCCTCTGGGATTTAGAAATTAGTTAGATAAAAATATTTTGATAAAATTTTAAAAATATGAAACAATTTTAAAAAAAGGCATTTAAATTGTTTTTATTAAATGGGGTAACATATAAAAATTAAATCCCAAGGGGCTTATAGCAGCGCTTAAGCGCTGCTATAGGCCCCCTGGGATTTATTTTTATTTTGACAAATAAGTAAAACAATTTAATAAAATCATTGAAAAATTAAGAAATGGAAAATATATTAAAAAAGTACATATTTAGCCCCCTGGGATTTAGAAATTAGTTAGATAAAAATATTTTGATAAAATTTTAAAAATATGAAACAATTTAAAAAAAACAAAAGCATTTAAATTGTTTTTATTAAATGGGGTAACATATGAAAATTAAATCCCAGGGGGCCTATAGCAGCGCTTAAGCACTGCTATAGGCCCCCTGGGATTTATTTTTATTTTGAAAAATAAGTAAAACAATTTAATAAAATCATTGGAAAATTAAGAAATGGCAAATATATTAAAAAAAATACATATTTAGCCCCCTTGGATTTAGAAATTAGTTAGATAAAAATATTTTGATAAAATTTTAAAAATATGAAACAATTAAAAAAAATAATGCATTTAACTTGTTTTTATTAAATGGGGTAACATATGAAAATTAAATCCCAGTGGGTCTATAGCAGCGCTTAAACGCTGGTATAGGGTCCTGTGATTTAATTTTTATTTTCAAGCCCATAGCTGATGATCTCTCTTGGCGCCACATTTCCCAAAATTCCCCAAATATTATTTGTTTTTCCCTCCTTATTCCCTCAAAGCTCAGAACCCAAATATTTATCCCATTGCTCAGAACCCAAAGCTCAAGTCTTCTTGTTCTTCGCGTCTTCTTGTTCTTCCCAGAGCTCAAATATTTATTACTTGTACGTTCTTCGCGTCTTCTTGTTCTTCGCCCAGAGCTGAAGCATCTTCTTCGCGTCTTCTTGTTCTTCCTAGAGCTGAAGCATCGGCCGGCGACGGAGGAGAGCTCTGATTGTCCATGCAAGACCGGATTCTAGTTTAGGTGAGTCTCCTATCTCTATTTCTATTCTCAGTTTCTTCGATAATGTCATTTCCTCAAAGAAATTTGAACTTGGATGATTATCTTTCTTGCATTTCGAACTTCACTCTTCGGAGTCACTGTTCACTCACGAAAACCCCCTAATTTCGAATCAAACTCAATGAAATTGGTAATTTAAGACTCTTCGGAGTCATTGGTTGTTGTATTGTTGTCATTGCCTCTTGTTTAGGTGTACATTCTTATGTATTTATCAATGTTCAAATGTTTGAAACTAATGATTTTTTTTCCTGACATACCTAAACGAACAGAGCGAAGTTTCTGGTTAAAAAAAAACAAATCAAAGTTTCTGCTTTATTTATTTGTTGTTTTTTTTTTGGTGGGAGGGGAGATGATTTATGAGTTAGAGGATGCCTGAGTCTGTGCTGTTTATTCCTGATATTTTCAATTCCTGCCAAATGTCTTATGTTTAGATGTTGGTTTTGTTCTAGAGCTAGTGTCACTTGTGGCTATTTTTCCAGTAATTAATGGATGGACTTGTTTGATTTCTGCCTTAGATGTTCAGTTCTGATTGACCCTTTCCTTCCTCTGTTTCTACATAAGTTTTAAGTGTTGTGAGCTTTGATTTTCATGGTTGGAAGCTTGCATTTTGGGTGTCCGAAATCTGGAATTGTTGGGTGTCCGAAATCTGGAATGGTTGCATTGCTGGAAAAATTATTACGTTATAGACTTTGTTGTTGCTGTGCTGTAAATCTTGGTCCGAAATCTGTAAACTTTGTTGTTGGATTCTGTTTGTTTATAAGTTAAAAAGTTGTTGAGAAATTTAATTTTGGGGACTTCTGTGATTTAACAAGGATTTGTGAAGTTGATTACTTAGCAATGTGAGATAATAGTGATTGTTTTATGACTTGGTGTTTTTAAAAAATGCACACAGGTTGTTTATAAAAAATTGTGAGAACATTTTTGTCTAATAATTTAAGGTTATCTTGACTTTTATGGTACTTTATCATTATAAACACTTGCAAGCACCTATTATATATTAATAATGACAGATTTGTAGGAGTTATAATTTGAAATTTCTGGTTGTCTGTGAGTTTTAAATAATGTTCTAAGTTCCAAGCATTTGAAAGTTTTATGGAATTTATTTTTTTTAGAATCTTGATTCTTTGGGTTTTGAGCTTTAATTGATTGTATGAGTATTTTTATGGGCAAAGAGCCTTAAAAGGAGTTAGGGGATTAATTACTTGATTTTTTTATAGGATCCTACAGTTGCCTCATAGTTTGTTGGCAAAAAGGGGGTTTAAAAGTGAGATACTTTTGAACAGTTTGAGAGCTTATATTAATCAACCATTTCTTCTTGTTATAGGATATGTTGTCACAAGAATACCCTGACGAGGTCAACAAATTTGGCCCCGATGATTTCCTGAGCAGAGCGCTCGATCGCCCTGAGTATTCGGGCAGTGTTCGGGGCACAGGTCTAGGGGTCACGCCCTCTTCTTACTTTGGCCGCCAACATAGGGCATCAAAAGGCGAAGTAAGAGCGTTACAAGAAGTTCAAACTCTGAGGGAGGAGATGCAACGACGGGACGAGGAGATGCAACGACAGAAATAGGAACTGCAAAAGAAGTACGAGCAGATGTTCGAATTTTACCAGCGATATAATGTTGCATCACAAACGTCGAACTTCGTGCAATAAGGTAACGTTCCTCCCGTCGAAAGTCCAAGCATAAGGGAGAGCAGCTGTACGATGCCGCGGGCCCAAATTCCTCAGGTAGTTCATACATTCTCTGCTTACAAACTTGCAACGACATTGTTATATTATGCGTTGTGAGCTAATGTTGTCAACTCTTTCGTAGGGCGAGTCAGACTGCAGGCTGTATATCGATTACTCTTTCAGTAGTTGCCAGAGGGAAGGTCTACAACACTTCCAACACGACCCTGCACAACTCGCCGTTGCCTAAAAATGCACTGAGAGTAATGATTGAATGCTCCTACAACAACGTGGCACCAATACCGTTCCCTACTGATGAGATGACTAGGGTCCAAGATGCTATCGGTGCTTTCGTTGCTTGGCCCGTTGGTTTGATTGAGCCAACACCACAGGTGGTTATTTACTAATAGCATTTATACTAGCATTCATTGTGTTGGAAGAATGCTCTTTTATTTACATGTTTTTTCAGGGTACACGTTCTACCGGAAAGAAAGCACAAAGGCCTAATGTCCAAGGTACCGGTGGTCAAGTGATGAAGAAAAAGAGTTCACATACTGATCCATCGTCACAGGTGATTATTTACTAATCAATTAAACTAGCATTCTTTTTTATTGGAATAAAATTTCAGACTTTCTATTTACATGGTTTGTAGGCAACAAAAGCTAAGGGCAAGAAGAAAGTACAAGCGCCTCCTGTTATTGAACGTACAAGCGCCGAGACGCCAAATCGTGCTCGATTGCGAGCATTTGCAGCCACACTATCTCCCGAATTTATTGCCAATATTCCATTCGACAAGCGTATATTTAGGGTGTCAAATATGGTTGAGCATGTTTTTAAGGATCAGATCATGGACGTGCTTAATCAAGGATGGCTCGGTGGTACGGCTATCAATTTATGGATAAGGTATATATGTGTTTCCATTGGGGTTTCGTTTAATATCATAAGTTTTACACTAATTGGGAGTTTGTATGGTTTCTTTGAAGGCACCTGCACGAACATGTCATGATTGCCGGGGATAATGTCTCATTCGAATTCATAAGCCCCTATGAGATAGCACATATTGTGGGCGTGAGCTATGACGAGCAGTCCGCGAAGCTTAAAAGGCGCTTTTCTTTAAAGGCAACAGGCATGACTTTATTCTTAGCTCCAATTAATACAGGGTAAGTCGATATGCATTATAGGTTTCATCGTATTCTTAGCTCCAAGCATCATTTATATATACTGACATAACGTTCTAAAAATTTTTAGGCAGCACTGGCTTTTGCTTGTCATCTATCCGCAAGCACAAGCGAATCCCTTGATTTACTATTTGGATCCTGTGTATGGTGCTGAACCAGAAAGTCGCCCAGCTTTGATGCGCCTCGTCAATAGGTACGTGAATGTCAGCATTCTTTGAATCCGTTGCATCATTTGTCATTTTATGACCCTAGCTAATAAAATTAATTTACTTTGTTTCGTTTCCAGCGCATTGACCAGTTTTCGGTCCTCCGTTAACTTGAGTTATTCCAAAACCCTTGACCAGAAAGATGCTTATAAGTGGCTCACAGTCCAGGTTCTACAAGTTATTCAATTTTTTAAACAATCTACTCAAACATAAAGTAAATGTTTTTCATATGATATCTGGTATTTTTTGTTACAGTACCCCTTCCAACCCAATAACAACGACTGTGGATACTATGTGATGCAATTTATGAGGGATGTCGTTACACATGATCGATGTAGTATTCCATTGACAGTAAGTTTTATATTTTGCCAACTTTAACTGTATTTGAACTTGTTATTAGATTTCAAGTAGATTTGATTGCCATTCAAATTTATCTCTCTGTGCAGTATTACCTAGACGCACGTTGCCACTCATTGTCGAGGGAATGAATGAATGCGCTAATTGAGGAATGGTGCACTTATGTTCTACCTCTTTTTCAATAAGTACAAATGTAGATATATAGTAGTATAGCTAGTAGCGTGCTGTTTCCCAAATTAGAATGGTTGGTTCATTTGTACATTGCTCTCTGGATGAGTTATTGGTGTATTTTCGTTGCCTGGAACTGTATAGAATTGCTGGTATTTTAGCACTGATGCAGGTGGGGTATTGATTAACCTAGTCGTATAGGCCTCAAAATAATAGAATAAACTCCTATAGTGCAGTGGAGCTAACCCTAGGTCATTTCCTCGTTTCTTAGCAATATGTATGATTGAAATGCAAGATAAACACAAGTTAAATCCAGATTTCAGTTTGAGAACTAGTTAAATATAATCCTAATTTTTATATTTTCTGTGTGAAATAAAATGAGTGATTGTGAATGAAAATCGAAAAATGTAGAGTGATGAGATATGAAGAAAATATGACAGTGATGATGAATTTCCTTTGAGCTTTAGCTTTACCCTCATTGCCTTGGTAAAATTGGAGTCTATCTTGATTCTAGTCACAATCTCTACTCTAATCACATTCCTAACTAAGGAGGTGATTATGACAGAAATCATGCAAATCTCAATCTCTTACCTAATTGAGTTCCTAACTAAGGTAATCAATTAAACCAGAAAATGAAACAATCACATATAAGTGAGCTTAGGATTGCAATTCAACAACCTGAACACAAACACTTCAACTAGAAATACTATTATATCATTCATTCAATCAATGAGTTCCAAACAACTAGATGAAAATCAGAGATCAAATTACAAAGAATCAGTCCAGGAACAACTCGGTTGAAGAACAACTCAATAGCTCAAAATCATGCTTCACAAAATATACAAGTTAGTATAAAACGGAAACATCTCGCTCACACTTTACTTGCATCGAGACACAACTAGCATCTAGATAAAAATTCAAATCAGAGAAGACATGATGAAGAACTCCCTGGTTAACTGGTTTGGCTCTGGCTCAGCTTCAGACTCAAAGGAAATCACAATGATAATCTTTCCATCGTTGAAATCGCAGCAACAAAGCAATACGAAATTGAATTGAACATAGCCGAATCTCAGCGATGAAGGACGGTGGAACGCAGAGCAGAATCGGTGATGAAAGGCGAGAGATGGTGAAGACGATGGAACGGTGAAGGAGATGGGAGAAAAGAAATGGAAAATGAGGTGACGTGAAGGAATGCCTCATCTCTCTCAATCAGTGTATATATATACTTCCCAAAAGGCACTCACCGTCCTCCTTGTTCTCAGCCTTCCTTCTTCGTTTCAGCTTCAAATCCCTCGCCACGCTGGTACTTCAACTCCCTTCTATCACGTGGCCACGCTGGCTCAAGCTCTAACGTTTCCCCCTCGTTCTCCGCCTCAACGAACCCGCACAAGAATGAAATCCCTCTGCCCTAACTCCGTGGAATAAGTGCCTCTGTTCTCTACTCCCTGCTTCATCAAAATCCGGCTTCAAAAATGAAGCTTTAAGTCACTTGGTGCAAATTCCATTTCTTGCCCATTCAATTGCCAAAATTGCGATTTTTTGCCCCTGTTAAAAAGAAATAATAACAAGAAGTGAAAAGAGGCTAATCTGCAATTTTATAATTAAGACAAAGAAACACACATTTAAAACCAAATTTCCTTAATTAAGTGCACATTCAAATTAATAATACTATAATGCAATTTTCACAAACAAATCCACTAGTTTGGGCTAAAAAATGCACACTTTGATATGGCAAATTTATGAATTATCAGGTATATAAATTAAAATCAAATATTTAAAAAAAAATTCAATAGCAGCGCTTATTTCGCTAAGCGATGCTTTAGGCCACCTATTGCAGCGCTTAACAAGCGCTGCTATAGGCCTAATAGCTTATAGCATCACTGGCTATTGCAGCGCTTATAAGCGCTGCTATAGGGCCAAAATAAGTGATGCTCTAGACATTTTCTGTAGTAGTGTAAATCCTAAATAAGAATGAAACTAGCCCATGTGAATGCAAATGCAATTTGGGGTTTTTTTCTCTCTCTTTTGAAAGAGAGACTAAAATCCTAAGTAAAGAAATTAATTAATAATTAACAAAGAAAATGAACGGTTATTTGATTCAATTATGATGAATGGAGACAACTTAGGAATCACATGGAGTTAACTTTCTTAGCCTAAATAAATTAATTAGACTAAAGGGAAACCCGCAGCATAATACCACTTAATTCACTAGAGAACTCACAATGGACTAAGTGTTAATTAATTAAATATATTAAGACTAACACAATTTAATTCAAGTAATTATGAAAATTATATTTTAGATTATATAATTGAACAATTAAATAACCTACCACTCAATTAAACAAGCGATAAAAACCCAAATTTACAATAAAAACCATAGTGACAACAAAAACTCAATTACAAATTTAAACTTAATTGCCAATACAAGGGTTTTGTAAACATAAAACCCAACAATCGATAAAGTACAAATAGAATCCAGACATCAATCCAATCGAAAGAATAAATAAGTCTTTAATTTAGAACTAGATTAATCTAAAAAATTACAACTCAAAATTTTTTAAAACTAAATAATCTTAAGTTCCACATAAAAATAATAAAAGAACAAACACTCTCTTGTAGTCTTCAAGTATAAAACCTAGGTTCTAATCTCCCCCATGCTCCTCTCAAGTTGTCTCCAAATTAGCTTGAGCCCCCATCGCAGCGTTCCTTCTTCAGAGTTTCATTGTTGAAGCCACGGCCATGAACCAAGTTGATGGGAATGGTGGGGTTTGGTTGGTGTGGGGCCGTGAGTTAAATTGGAGAAAGGGAATTATATGAATTGGTTAGATGGAGGTGGAGGGTGTGACGTGTGTTATGGAAGGGTTGACTTAAATGGGTGGTGGCTGATTCAGTATTGGAGAATGGAAGGGTGTTGATTCAAGCAGCAGGACTCTTGGCGCTGATGGTGAGCGTTTGCCAGATGAGAGCGTTCTAATTCTGATGGTGAGGTCCTGCGGCGTGACAAGCTTCTTGTAAGTAGGGGAATTAGGAATAAGGATTTGGTCCAATAAGATTATATTAGCTGAACAAAATTTAACCATTAGATTCCCCTTTAACTTTTAAAACAGATTTTACACGGTAGGATCTTCTAATCTTTTTTTATTTGTCTTATAATAATTAAATGAGATTGTCATTTTACATATTTGAAAATAATTACCCAATCACAAAAAAGAAACTAAAATATTGACAATTTTGAACACAATAATCTAATTATTAATTCAGATTTACATTATTTCCTAAAAATGGTTAATTATTCAAATATTTCTTAATTCATTCAAGATATATAGCCTAACATTATTTCCAAAATGTAGAATAAAGTGGGATAAAATATATAAAAATATTAATTTATCAAGGTGTCATCATTTTTTACGTCAGAACTTGTCAATTGTATGGTCTTTATTTGTTTTTGAGATTTTTTTTTTGGTAATTAAGTCCCTTGTTTGACGCTCGTAGTGATTAAAAAATGTATCTTTAATAGGATGAACTAATTGATTGGGAGTATAAATTAGTAAAAAGTAATGTATTTTTAATCAGAAGAAGTATAAGCGGACAAAATCGTCAAAACGAACAAAAGCAAGATGGAAGAAAATGATAGATACTTGGGATGAATTAGAGAGTTTTTCTTTTAACAAGGAATAAGTCATTTTTCATAAAAGTTCCCATATAAAAAATGGGATGGAATAAATCGCATCGGTGGACAAGCAATAGGCCACTTATTCCTGTCGGTAGAGAGAATATATATAAAAGTGATGTGATCAGAATTGGAAAATCCCTAGTGGTGATCGGAACTTGATGATAAAATAAGTATTCAACGAATAAATATACTATCACACCGAATCTTTTTCTTTGTTATAAAAAGTGACAAGGATAGCAACAATCATTTCAAGGTATTATATGATACTAGGGAAATTATTGTGCCATAAGTACACCATAAAGGAAAAGAGAAAGCAATCGAATTTTTTTATACGTAAATTTTAAGAAAGGTGTTGGGCTCACCTATAATCCAAAGGAAAAGCTCCTAACTTATAATCCATTAGAATCTGTACCTGTGAACTCTAAAACATGACAAGTAAGCCTTTTTTTTGGTCCACACAGGTAGCTAGGTTTTGCCCAATACTACTTAGCTGTGAAGATGCCTCCAAAGGTTGCGATTAGAACCACAACTAAGTGGTACTCCCCATGAATCGAGTACTTGTCAATATGGTCTAATATCAAATCTTTTCATTAGTTAAACCCATGGATGATAGTTTAAAGCAATCAAATTTAAGTATAGCATTTTGAGAATAAAGGTGAAATAGGGAAATAGTGATTTTACTTGATTTAGAACTTGGCGGCCAACACTTCTAGAGTATACATCAGCATCTTCGTCTCAGATAAGAAAAAATTGAGGTGAGTTGAGTTCATGACTCACTAGATCAAAACTTATCTCAATACTCAAAACCATTATACGATGTTGGTAATACACAAGATGAAATTGATAACAAACTAAAAGTTGGTAAAGTTAGAGAAATAGTTGGTAAATGAAGAAAACACATGCTGATAAACCATTATATGAAGTTGGTAACACACAAAACGAAATTGATAATAAACAAGAAGTTGGTTAAGTTGGGGAAATGGTTGGTAAATGGAAAAATACATACTGGTAAACCATTATATGAAGTTGATAAACCATTATACAAAGTTGGTAACACACAAGTCGAAATTGGTAACAAACAAGAAATTGGTAAAATTAGAAAATTAGTTGGTAAAATTAGGGAAAATACATGCTAATAAAACATTATACGAAGTTGGTAATACATAAAACAATTTTGTTAAAACTTAAGAAAAATCTGGTTATATAAAAAAAGTTGATAAAATTTGGGAACAAGTTGATAAAAAATGAGTTGATAAAATATAGGAAACTTTTGATAATACATAAAACAATTTTGGTAAAACACAACTAGGATTTGGAAAAATATTGGGAAAGAATAAAGAAATATGCAAATATAATTTTTGCATCATATGTACTAAAAAGACTTGGTGGCGTAGTGGTAAGCTACCAAGTGTCCAAAGCCAAGGGCCTAGAGCCGGTAATATGGGCGGGCCCGTCGGGTTCGGGCCGGGCCCAAAAAAACCCGTGGAAAAACGGGCCGGGCCCAACAAAACCAAATTTTGAATATGGGCTTGATTTTTCGACCCGGATCATATTGTTCGGGTTTTGGGCTGGCCCAAAAAAGCCCGTTTTTTAAGCCATTTTTTATCATTTTTTTTCTTTTCTTCGAATGAGCCCCTCGAGGACCGGGGTTTACAATATAATTATAATACAAATGTACAACATAAGATTATAAATTTAAGTTTAAAGTTTTAACTTTTAACACATTACAAAAAACAATAATGATAGTAAAACATAGAATATATTGTTCAACTTCAAATATTCCAAAATACAACAAATCCCTACACATAAATGAACCACACAATTCATTTGCCTAATAAATTAATCATCAAATTAATTCTATTATAACAAAAATCTTAAGTAACAAATCTGCAGTTTGTTCCACATTACACAATATCAGCACTTTAATATATAGTACATTACATATCTCAAATTAATTATTTATCCCAAGTTTCATTGGTTCAAAAAACATCTAGAGCATAAAACATAGAGCTTTTAATAAGAAAAATGATTTCAAATTCGTACTGTCATCAAATGAAAAATCTGAATGATGAAAATTATTTTCTAATTTAACTCTATATCCCTATAATCTTCTATTATCAAAACTCAAAACATACTCAAAATTCCAACCCAAAAATTTATCCAAATCAGTGCAAAAATGGCATAATTATAAAGACAAAATTATACATAACAACTTTCATAAAAAAAATTTCTTAAAAAAAGTAGACTTAATTACTTATTTGAACTTATAAGATAGAATTTTAGACAGCAAAGAGAGAAAGTGCCGCTGTATTTTATTAATTTTTCTTTTTTTTTAGTCTTTACATTCTTCTTTTCCGCCTCTCTCTCTATTTTTTTTAATATATATACATATATACAACAGAGGAGCACGTAATATGTCTGTGTATATTCCTTTTCCTTTACTTTCTTTTTCCTACATTTGTAATTTATATATATGTATATATATATTATTTAATTCTCCTTCCCTTAAACAAATCAGATTTTGGGTAAATAGCATTTACTCCAATAAATATTCAATAAATCTTATTTATCATAAATAATTATTTCTTAAAGCTGTTTAAATTATACTAATTAAAAATCAGGATGTTACAACCGAGGTTAATCCATTTTAACTATGATAGTATTTTAAAAAATTATATCTTGTCATTTTTCTATCATGATTAATGTTTTATAAAGTGATGTTGTTCTCTTTTAACCATGGTAGAGCTTTTTATAAAGTGTAGTTAAATTCTTTCTACCATAGTTAAACGATCAACTTGATATTTATTCCAATATGAGAATGAGATGAAGGAAGGTGAGTGACTAAGTGAGGAAGTCAAGAAGGGAAGGGTATTACTTTAGACTATTAGGGTTTAATTTGATTTTGTTTTAAAATAAAAAAAAAGAAAGAAAAAAGGAAAATGGGTTCGGGTTAGCCCACGGGTTTAACGGGTTAGCCCGTCACGGGCTCGGGTTTGACGGGTTCGGGCCCAAAATACCCATTTTAATATGGGCCCTATTTTTTCAAACCCATAACCATATTTTTTTTACGGGTTTCGGGTTGACCCACGGGCTTCGACCCGTATTACCGGCTCTACAAGAGCCTATACTTCCACAATAATTTTTGGAAGCAGCCCACATTTAATTAAAAAATAAGACTCATGACTACTGGCTGGAGCCCTCGCCAGCGACGGCTGGAGCTCTGGCGGCCAACGAGCGTACGTCCTTTGTCATTTTAAAAAAATAATTTCGTTCAGGGTTATTTTAGTTATTTCCTTTAAATTTGTAAAGGATAGTTAGATCAGTGGTACGTTATGGTTCTTTTTTAAATTCGTTATATCTAACTGACATTTGCATATTTCAAAAGTTTTTCTTCTTGAATTTTCCCTTTAAAAAAATAAAAAAAGAATGAGTGAACAAATGATGGACGAGTGTGAAGCAATTGGGCTTGCATAATTTAGAAGTGAAGGATGGAAAAAAAAAAACTGATTTTGATATACATAAGGGCACAAACATAAACAAATACAGAAAACGAAGATTGTGATGTTCAAGCAGAAGGATGATGATGATTGAAGGTGGGTTCGGAATTGAGATCAAAGCCAGAATTAGTGTTATTATGGGGAAGCTGATCTTGGAAATCTTGTGGCTCAAACGTCGGCTTCCACACGGCGGAGGTGGCGGTGGCCGGCGAGGAATCAGTCTTGTGGAGATATCGGAGTGCCACGTGGAGCCTCTTGAGAATGGCAAAGAACTCCTCAATCTCCTTCTCTTGTTCTTCTTCTTTATGATGGCCAACGTCCTTATGTGTTCTCCTGCTCTTGTTGCCGCTCCTGTTCATCTCCGGCTTCACATCATCATCATCATCAATGGGCCTCTTCTTGGTCGGATCCATGAAAGAAAAATAAAGAGAAATAATGGAAGGTATGTGGAGAAAGAAGGAGAAGGAGGGGCTTGATTTTAAGGAGGATTATTATTGTGACTTGTGAGATTGTCAAATGTTACATAAGGACAATAGCGATGTGTATGTGATGACGTAGGAGGAATGGCGTCATATTTATGATGACTCTTCGACTACCTTACAAGCAACGTCCAGTCGTCCACCGCCAATTTGCCTTCCTTTGGTTTTACCCCTGTCTCTTGCCTACCTGTTTACATTATTTTTTTTCATTTGACAATTTCAGTGATGACCCGTTGATCCATTCAAGTGGTTTTATTTAAAATCAGAATTTCAAGATTTTGGGAGATAATAGCCACATTTATTTTTCATCAAATTTCAATTTGGTATTTGGATATTTGTCCTCTTTATTAAATCATTTAATTTGACCCGGTTAGAATTGTTAACCTTGTTATTTTTCTTTGTTAGATCATCAACTCCTTGTACATGAACTAATTATGCTAATTGAACGGATATTTTTTTAATCAAAACTAGTTGAGCAGAGATCAGAATTTAATATCCTTCATTTTTATGGGTATTATTTAGTATTTTGAGATATTATTATTAGATGTTAACACGTGTATATTATTTTCACTGTTAGAATGTGTTATATTGTACTAGCTAGTCAATCGTCAAAGTATAATTGCAACTTAGAACTTTAACATTATATTGTAGTATAGTCTCATAATCCTTTAGTTTTTACCATGGTAATTAAACCCGGACCGGTAGCCCGGTTGAGGCAGAGGGTCAGTCCATAACCAACCCGTGAGTCAGCCCGGTGAAGAATAAAAAATTAACTAAAAAATATCCAAGTAACAATAATTTCCAAAAATCCAAACAATAACTTCATTTACTCATCTTGAATCATTAACAAAAAAAATCATCCAAGTATTAACATTTTTTACAAATTCTTTGACAAAATGACATCATAATATTATATCATATTACCATCCAATGACACAAAATGGTTAGCAACCAATTAGTACCCAGTACCAACTATTCATTATATCAAAATAGGTATACGATAATAAAATATTTTTACCTTTAACCCTATCATCACTACATTAACGAAGAACATGGCGAGGCGAGGGAACCGACGACCATGCCGGCGACGAACATGGCGACTACGAACATCGGTGACAAACACGAAGAACACAGATGATTTCATTTTTCTAGAGAGATTCTGAATGGAATGAGGGAGAAGAATCAACAGGAATGAGAAAATTGAATAGAATAATGAAATTAACATTAAAAAAAAAGTAAACGACTGTATTCATGCTTTTTTGGGAGGGGGAATCGTATCGGGTTGACCCACATAACCAGCCGAATCATTCGGGTTTTGACCGGGTCAGAACGGGTTTCCCGGGTTTTGGCAGGGTCATCACACCCCTGGGTTAGCAACCAACCCGGCCCCGTTTGGCATCCGAGTCGGCGGGTTCCGGGCCAGGCCGGATTTGATTACTATGGTTTTTACTTTAAATAAAATCATTGCCACGAGGTTTTCATCCTTCATTAAACATGTATAAGAAATTAAACTCAAACACATACTATAATCAAAGTTGATTGTATTTAACAACCTCCCATTTAAGAACGTAGAAATATTTGAAATCATTGGGCCAAAAAAAAAAAACATGACACCTATATATTTTCTCCACGTTTACCTTCTAAACGCTTCTTATTAAATTTTCAAGTATTCTC
Organism: Mimosa bimucronata; assembly: GCA_037074515.1. Lineage (NCBI taxonomy): Eukaryota > Viridiplantae > Streptophyta > Magnoliopsida > Fabales > Fabaceae > Mimosa > Mimosa bimucronata. Next base: position 26,733,955 of record CM073445.1, on the reverse strand, counting down.
ATTAATCTATATTTTTTAAACCATTAAATCTTAATCATCGAATTAAATATAACGGTGGGTAATTGCTCCCACCAACTGCTTTTTCTCCCTTTTATTCTTATTATATTTAATTAAAATACACTTTGAAATTAAAATTTGATGCGATTTTTCTTTTAAATTCTTAAAATGTAATTCATGATTTTAAGCACCTTCTTTCAATTTTGGAGAGTTAATTCGGGATGTCTTATAATAAAGAAGAAAGGAAGTGTTACCTATAAACTAATATATGTATAGAGGGCTAATTCATTGTTCAACTGGTCAGTTGAAAGGGTTTATCTTATGACAAGAATGGTTTCATTCTTAATTTTTCCTTGGGTTAAAAATATTTAGCCGCGGAACAATTGTGCAAAGTTAAATCCTCGTTTATTTTATCTTCACCATAGTTGTATTTTTTTGAAGGGAAGAAAAAATCATTTGAGACTATTCAGGTGACAAAGTAAAAGCTAAAGATTCAAACTCTTATACATGATATACAAAAATATATGATCAATTTAATTTTTTTTATTTTTGGCTGAATTATTGGATTTCCTTTGATGATATATGTATGTATGTGGCTTATATTTTAGAATAAGTAATAATCCAACTTTCACACAAACTAATTAATACTCCCTCTGTTTATAAGTGTAGGAGCTATTTGAGGATATGAGTTGTTTCTAAATATAATATTTCTTTATAATTTTTCTCAGCATCTCTCCATATTATCCCTATTAATATTCTTCAATACTAAACAAGCAAGAGAAATGGGGTGGGAATAAGGGTATGTAGTTAGAGTTTATTTGTAATATCATATGATTTTAATTAATTAAAATAACATACTTAATCTAATCAAATTATATGAATAAATCTTATATTTAGGAACAAAGAGAGTAATACAACTGCAACTCCTTCTAAAAATATGATCGGACTTATTCTGAAACTATGTGCTAAGTAGAGCGTTAGTGTGCTAGTTCTTTATTCTTGTTCCTTTATTTTTTCAATCTCTTTCATCATTCTTTTTTATTTTTATACTTAATCTAATCAAATTATATGAATAAATCTTATATTTAGGAACAAAGAGAGTAATACAACTGCAACTCCTTCTAAAAATATGATCGGACTTATTCTGAAACTATGTGCTAAGTAGAGCGTTAGTGTGCTAGTTCTTTATTCTTGTTCCTTTATTTTTTCAATCTCTTTCATCATTCTTTTTTATTTTTCTGTTTTTCACTTTTTCTACTTTGAGCTAATAATTTTTCTTTAATCTTTATGTTTCAATTATTCTTTCTCTTACACTAGTGGTTGGGCTAGTTCTTTATTATTTTGCGTGTCCCCTATTATCTGTTTCAAAGTATTGTTTTACAATAAATTTTTAAAAACAATAAATATTTCAATTTTTTTTTGAAAATGTATCAATCTGATAAATAGTTTACACTTTAAAAAATTAAAAAAAAATTGAATCAGGGGAGAGTTTAAATTTTGGGAGAGACCCATTTGTGGTACCTATACTTTTATTCAATTTTGATTGTTACTTGTGGCTTTTAATCTCCTAATTAAACCATTAATTTTGCTTAATTACCACTATTAATTCATCTATCTTTGTTCTATTAACATAGCTAGCATTTGCATAGAAGTCAATGGTATCTAAAAATTAAAATTAAAGCATTTAATTATGATAAAAAATAGATGGCAACAAAAATTATGATAAAAATTACATATAGGTACCCAAATCAATACTAAATAAAAGTATGGTTACCGACAAATATATTTTCCCTTAAATTTTTGTTAACGCACAATAGAAAGCGTTACTCCTACATGATACTTTTTGAGGTAGGTAATTAGGCATCAGTATGTATTTTTTATTCACTTATAACTACATGTTATATCAGTTCATTTAGTATATCTTAAATATCGTTTCTTATCTCTTGTTCTCATTCACTCTGTCACCCTCTATGAAAAAGCGCACTTTTTTTTATGTTTTTATATATTTATTATTATTTCGATTAATTATATATTTATTATCTTAATCAATTTTAACCAGTCTTCTAACCTATAGAATTTAATTATTTAATTTTATATATACGTATCTCCAGAATCCAGACGGAGTATTATTTTATGAAGAAGGAATAACAAAAGCAACTTACGAGTTACGACGAAGGTCATATTCCCTTTCCCCCATGATGTCAATTTGTCTACTACTTTACTCAGTCAGTGGACTCCAAAAGCCATAAGTGATGCCCATAAAATTTGTGTTTGAAAGATTAAGTTCAACCTTATATACCTAATCAACTATATATTCGGGTCTGAATTTTCTACAATTGCATTATTCTACGCGTCGATTTGACCCGGCACTCCTTAACTTCGATTTATATATAATATCTAGTTTTATAAAGTAGGGGCATCATAGTTTAAAAAAAGAAAGATTATTTAAAATATACATAAACAAAAATTAGAAAAGACAAAAGTCAATTTAATCGCATCGTTAACAATAACACTAGAGTGGATAAGAGTATTATTGTCAAATTCGAGAATTGACTTTCCGATTTTACTGTTCTACCTACCTAAAACGTGATACAAGTCACTTAAATTCGTATTAGCTATAAACTTAGTTAAACTCACGAGTTTACACACAGAGTCTATCGTTTTTACGTTTCTATCTTAGAAAATAATCTTGTTAACTTTAATTATTATGTTAATTATTTTTATATGACCATATTCAATGAATTTATATATAAATTTCATAAATTTTTTTTATTGAGTTTGATAAAGGATGAATGTTGATATATTCAATATAATTATTCATATATAAAATATATTTAAACAAAATTATTGATATTTTTGTTGTTATTATTTAATTATATACTGTAAACATGTATTTATTAATAAAAATAAACTCTTACGGTTTACGCTTCGAGTTTACAATCCGATTTTATATTCACATAACGAGTTTTCTTAAACTAACAAGTTTGACAACCTTGGATAAGAGTTTAATTTGCAACTTGTTTTGTTAAGGGAATTTCCTAAAGTTTATGATTTTCACCAAGTCTAAATCCAAGTTCTTTCAAAATCTAAGTTAAAAATCTTCTACAAAGATAGGAGATAAAAATTTTCTGATGATGAAGTTAGACTTTTAGCCAATATAAGATTCTAAATCAATTTCCATAATACCTGACATTTATGTAGTAGGAAGAAAAATTATTTATCTTAATCTTTTTGTTTTTATAAAAAGTAAATTTTATATTAAAAGATAAAAGTTAGGTACAATAAGTGCATGACGAAATAAGCAACACACACCATATAGGAGACATACCACTGACCATAAAATACAAACCACAAGACCTGTAAACTATGAAATGTAGAAGTACTAAAACATGCAAAGACCCCATAACAACATGTGCAGAACACTTTGTCGAACAACTTCAGAAAATGCCAAATGAGGAAGAAAAGGATACAACTCACAGCTTCGGGTGCCATACTCCAGAATTGAAAACCAAACCAAACTTGAGGGTATGCTGTAACTGTCCACTACAAAAAAAAAACGAATTTACCGATGGAATTCCGTTGGTAATATCCGTCGGAAAAAATTTTCCAACGGAATTTTTTTCGTCGGGAATTCCTCCGTTGGTAATTTATTTTCCGACGGAATTTCGTCAATAATTTTACCGACGGAATTTCCGTCGGAAATTTCATTAATTATATTATTTTAATATATAAATAATATATTAAAATATTATTATTACCAAAGGAAATTTTTAATTGTTTTTAAAATTATATGACACGTGTCCCTCTTTATGGCCGCCACGTGTCACCTCCATAAATTGTCTTCAATTGTGACAAAACTGAGAATCGAACCCGCAACCTCTTGCGAGCATGCTGATGCCTTAACCAGTTGAACTATGAAGACCATGTGATATTATTTGCAAACTATTATATTTATATTATTCAAACTCCTACTATTATAATTATATTTGATCTAAATTATTAATATATAATTTATATATTAATAATTCTATATTTTTATATAAATAATCTTTTATATTTATATACATTACATTATATTTAGTATTTTCATTTTATATTTAAATTATAATAATAATTATAATTATTATTAAATAATTTTAATAATTATTTATTTATAAAATTATATTTTAATATATTATTTATAAATTAAAATAATAATATAATTCATAAAATTACAGACGAAAATGTTCCGTCGGTAATAATAATATTTTAATATATTATTTATAAATTAAAATAATAATTTATTTATAAAATTATATAATTAATAAAATTACCGACGGAAATTTATTCCGTCGGTACGAGGACAAAGACCAACGTGTGCCTTTAAAAAATGGTTTGATTGACTTGGATTGGACCTCATTACAAATGCAAATGAGACAATCTGAATATGATAAATGCACCATTGAAAACTTCTTGCTATATCCAATCACTCCTTATTTCCTCATAGAAGAAAAGACATATCTTATACCCAACTTTAGATTCACCATACCATAAGAGTAGTTTTTCTCCCCATCAGTAACCATAAAATCTCTTAAATCTTCAATTAACAGAAGAAAAGTATTCAAATTGGCTAGAAATCCTAAGTTGGGTTTCCTAGACCAACAATGTAATGGTGAGATAACCCAGAAATCTTTTTGATTTTGAAGGATTGAATTCAAAGAATGAAAAATTACCTCCACTATTTCTTCCATCTTCCATCAGCATCAGTGAACCTCAAATCATAAAAACTATTCTTTAAACCATTTAAGAATTTGCACCCCAAAACTTGAACAGAGACATATATCTCATACTCACTCAATCCTCTCCCATTGCAAAGTTATTGAAATCAAACCGAGAATCTACTCTATCTTTCTCCAGTGAAATTCCAATTTGTAATCTCTTAACCATCAATTTTTCCTTTCCCTCCATGTCTCCATCTAAACAACGCTTCTTGGAAAAAGAAAGTCCATATGGCCAATCAATCTCCATACCAACAATTTCTGAAGAATTGGTAACATACCTTTGGATTCATTCAGACCTTCGCCATCGCTTATGCCATGTCCACAATTTTAAATTCTTCTCCTTTCTTGATCCTTCTATGAGATTGCAACTCTCAAGTCTTCCACGCTTTTTTTGTCCAGTTGAGGAGAGAGGATATTTTTCTTCCACCAAAAAAATATTTTTTTAGCGATGAGTATAACTGTGGATGCATAACACATCTTCGTTCTACATAGTCCAATTTTACGATCTTGTGGAACTTTATGATGATTCTCTGCGATTTCTGATTTGTTACCCACAATAGACCGACTTCAGGTCGATACATATACATAAAAGGATAAAATTGCAACGATTCAACTAACAGAAAGGAGATCTACTAAAGACTGTACCCTCTATTGTGATTAACTGATGAAAAGAAGACGCCGGAATGAACGACGGTGGCTTATCCCTAAACCTTAGTGGAGACGTTTCCTACAATCCTTCACGACGACGTGCATCGCCTCTAAGTCGCCGGGTCAATCAAGGTGCGAGCGCGGCCGTCACTAGAGAAAGATAGAGTAGACTCTCAGTTTGGTTCACATAGTCAAATCATGCAAAAAGTCATTAGGAACAGGATGGTACTACTAGGGTAAGGTTATCAAACTCACGAGTTTAAGTAAATTCACGGAAAAAATGTAAACTCGGATAGTAAACTCGTAAGAATTTATCTTTATCAATAAATAGTTATAAAAAGCATTTAACTTATCAATTAAATGAAAAAGAGGTACTCCCGCGTTTATATAAATATAAGACCTAATTGGTTTTTTTTGGAAAATACTAAAAAAGTTAAACAAGTTACTTATAAATTAATTTGCCTTAATTTTTTCTCTAAACTAGTTTATTTGACTTATAAGCTAACATATAATCACTACTACAGAAATACTCTATTGCAGCGCAACAATAGCAGCGTTTATAAAATGTAAGTGATGGGATAGGTATAATATGACCTATACCAGCGCTTATAAATAAAAGTGCTAGTATAGGTATAAGCATATAGCAGCGCTTAAGCGCTGTTATATACCCCCTAGAATTTAAAAAATATGTAAAATAATTTAAAAAAAATTGGCAAATTGTTTTACAATTTTTTTAAATCAAAATTAAAATCCAGGGGCCTATACCAGCACTTAAGCACTGGTATAGGCCCCTGGGGTTTATTTTTTATATTAAAAAATATTTAAAGCAATTTAAAAAATATTGAAACATTTTTTTACATATTTTTTTCAACAAAAAATAAACCCCGGGGGCCTATACCAGCGCTTAAGCGATGGTATAGGCCCTTGGGATTTATTTTTTATATTAAAAAATATTTAAAACAATTTAAAAATAATTGGAAAATTGTTATACAATTTTTTTTAAATAAAAATTAAATCCCAGGGGCCTATACCAGCGCTTAAGCGCTGGTATAGGCCCCTGGGATTTAATTTTTGTATTAAAAAATATTTAAAACAATTTAAAAAAAATTGACAAATTATTTTACATATTTTTTTCAACAAAAAATCAACCCCAGGGGCCTATACCAGCGCTTAAGCGCTGGTATAGGCCCTTGGGATTTAATTTTTATATTAAAAAATATTTAAAACAATTTAAAAATAATTGAAAAATTGTTTTACAATTTTTTTTAGATAAAAATTAAATCCCAGGGGCCTATACCAGCGCTTAAACGCTGGTATAGGCCCCTTGGATTTAATTTTTGTATTAAAAAATATTTAAAACAATTTAAAAAAAATTGAAAAATTATTTTACATATTTTTTTCAACAAAAAATCAACCTCAGGGGCCTATACCAGCGCTTAAGCGCTGGTATACGCCCCTGGGATTTATTTTTTCTATTAAAAAATATTTAAAACAATTTAAAAAAATTGGAAAACTGTTTTACATATTTTTTTCAATAAAAAATAAACCCCAGGGGCCTATACCAGCGCTTAAGCCCTGGCAACATCCCTTATGAATGCTTAAGTTATGGACAATTGATTTCTTATGTCCAAAAAACTGCTCTTAAAATTTGTCAGGATGACAAAATTCAAAAACAACTTGCCAAAGAAAAGGCTACAAGGAGTAAAGAGCTGGGCACATTCTGTGAACAGTTCGGCTTTCCTGCTTGTAAAAAATCTAAGCCATCTAAACCAAGGCAGTTTAGAACTGACAAACCAACCTACCATAAGTATAAACAAAAAACAACCCCTAGGTGGCCACACAAAGAGTCTAGATCGCCACACAAAGAGTCTAGATCTAAACCCAAAAATGATCCTTCTCAAAATAAAATAAAATGTTTTAAATGTGGCAAACAAGGGCACATTTCAAAATACTGTCGTTTGACTCGCAAACTTAACAAGATTAGGAATATTGACCAACCAATCCTTGATCAAATTAATAATCTTTTACTAGAATCTGAGACAGATGATACCAAAAGCTCTTCAGAGGATCTAAACAATATCCAAGACGATGACATTGAAGAATCATCCTATTCTTCTATTAATGTCATTACTAAAGAACAAGATTTACTCCTTGACATTATCACTAAACTTCCTGATAATGAAAAGGGCGAATACTTGTTTAAATTTAAAGAACTTCTCAATGAAAACCCGAGTTCTTTCAAAAATAAACCATCTTTAATCTCGAATAAATATGATTTAACAGAAACCATAAACCGATTCAAACATTCTGTTAAACCTGCCACCATACAAGACCTCCAGCATGAGATACATAATCTCAAGGCTGAGGTCTCTTATATTAAACTTCAACAAGAAACACATGCAGCTGCAATATCCCAAATCCAAGATATCCAGCTTGAATCCCATAAACCAAATGAACAACAAGCTCTTTCAGGTCATGAAACTGATGACCATGATGAAACATTTATTAACTTAATTTCTAAAGTATTAATCCCAAAATTTCATATCCTTGCTAAAATCATTATCAATGACGAATTTATCCTGGAACAACCTGTTTTGTTTGATACAGGAGCAGCTTCTAATTGTTTTAATGAAGGCATTGTTCCTACCAAATATTATGAAAAAACAACTGAGAGATTTAGTGGCGTAGCACAAACACCCCTAGATGTTAAATATAAAATTACAAATGTTGTTATTGAAAATAATGGATTTCGTGTTCAACAACCATTCATATTAGTTAAAAATATGGGGAACCAAATCATCTTAGGACAACCCTTTGCTGGTTCCATATTCCCATATCTAACTAGTCAGGATGGAATATCCTTTGAGCACTTAGGGAAAACAATTGCATTCCCTTTTACACAAAAACCTAGAATAAAAGAGTTAAATCTTCTTTCTTCAAAACAACAGCAAATAAACTTTTTAAGAGAAGACATTTCTTTTAAACAAATTGAAACACAGCTAGCTCAGCCACAAGTTAAACAACGAATTCAAGACTGCTTAGATAAAATCCACCAAAATATTTGCTCGGATCTACCTAATGCTTTCTGGAATCGTAAAAAACATGTTGTTGATTTGCCTTATGAAACAAATTTCTTGGAAACTCAAATCCCAACAAAATCAAGACCTATCCAGATGACTTCTGAACTTCTTGAAACTTGTAAAAAAGAAATTCAAGAACTTTTAAATAAAAAATTAATTAGTAAATCTAGGAGTCCATGGTCTTGTGCTGCTTTCTATGTTAATAAAAATGCTGAACTAGAACGAGGAGCCCCAAGACTTGTCATCAATTATAAACCTTTGAATGATGCTTTAAGATGGATTAGATACCCCATTCCTAATAAATCTGATCTCTTAAAACGATTATATTCTGCAAAAATCTTTTCAAAATTTGACATGAAATCTGGATTTTGGCAGGTCCAAATCTCTCAAAAAGATAGGTATAAAACTGCTTTCACTGTTCCGTTTGGACAGTATGAGTGGGATGTTATGCCTTTTGGGTTGAAAAATGCACCTTCTGAATTCCAGAGAATTATGAATGAGATCTTTAATGACTATAGCCAGTTCATCATTGTTTATATTGATGATGTATTGATCTATTCTCATTCAATTGATCAACATTTTAAACATATAAATTGTTTTATGAAAGTTGTAGAAACAAACGGATTGGTAGTTTCTAAACCAAAAATTTCTATTTTCCAAACTAAGATCAGGTTTCTTGGGCATTGGATCCACCAGGGGTCCATCACCCCCATCGACAGAGCCATTCAATTTGCTGACAAGTTTCCTAACCAAATTCTTGAGAAAACACAACTTCAAAGATTTTTAGGATGTTTAAATTATGTTGCTGACTTTATCCCCCATTTAAGCAACTTTCTTAAACCGTTCCATCAGCGTCTTAAACAAAACCCTCCTCCATGGACAGACGTCCATTCCAATATTGTCAAACAAATTAAACTCCAGGTTAAGCAACTTCCTTGTCTTAGCCTTCCTGACCCTTCTTCTTTCAAAATTGTTGAGACTGATGCCTCTGATATAGGATATGGTGGCATCCTTAAACAACGAGTAGACAATCACGAAAAAATTGTCTCTTTCACTTCTAAACATTGGAATAGTACCCAACAAAACTATTCCACCATAAAAAAGGAGATACTGGCAATTGTTTTGTGCATTTCCAAATTTCAATCTGATCTTCTAAACCAAAAATTTCTTGTGCGTATTGATTGTAAATCAGCAAAAGATGTTTTGCAAAAAGATGTTAAAAATCTTGCATCAAAACAAGTTTTTGCTCGCTGGCAAGCAATCTTAAGTATCATTGATTTTGATATTGAATTTATTAAAGGTGCTTCTAATTCTCTTCCAGATTTTCTTACCCGTGAGTTTTTACAGGGTAGATAAGCCTAATCAACCAGACATGCCCAAAAAGAAAAAAGCCTCAGATGACAAGGCCAAAGAGCCATCAGAAGATAAACAATTAAGCATCTTCCAAGATGCCCAAAACCAAGATTGTTCTAGCCAAGAGCTGGAAGAATTTATTAAACAAATCTTGCAACAACATAGATCCCAAACTCAAGGATCTCCACAGTTGCAGCAATCTAAACCGGAGTCATCCACTCCATCTGGGTCATCAACCCAAAAACTTAAACAGGAGTCATCTACTCCTTCTGGGTCATCAACCCAAAAAACCCAAAACCAAACCTCTCCTAAACAAACAGTTGACTCATATGCTCTGGCCTACACCCAAAAACAGATTCCACAAACCACGTGGGGCCACATAGTCACTAAAAATGTACGACCTCTCACTAAAGATAAACAAGCTCTCATACCCCAAGAGATCATAACTAAACAACAATATGATCTATCCAACCCTCAGCCTAACCAGGTAACAATTGCATCCTCTTCAAAGGCAATTGTTCCCCATACACCTGTGCTATCCAACACACAGGATAGCACTCCCTTTCTCAAAAAATCCAAAAACAAACGAAACATCATTCAGGTAGAACCCGAATGGTTCCATCCCAACCCAAATCAAGTAGCTGCAAATATCTTTCCTTCTGGGATGCATTTTAAACCTTCAGCTATCCCAAAAACAAGAGAGTACTATGAACTAATTCTAGTTCATTCTGGATCTGTCGAGATCAAACATACCTCAGATAGAAAGAATGACAATGAATTAGCTTTCACAAGAATCCAAATTTTAAACATTCTTACTCCATCTCAATGGGGGCAAGATTTATACAGACCAAAAAACTTTGGAATCAATTATTTTCCCGATGGATATAATTATTGGGATTATGTTGATGCTTGGTCTAATGTTTTTTGGTACCAAAACTCTGGATTTTCTCATACTTGGTTCATCTATTTTAAAAAGGGTAACCAGTATCAATTTCCTCATTGGTTTTTTCACTGGTAGGAATTTTTTGGTCCGTTACCTGAAATATTTCCACCTGAGGTTGTTAAAGCTTTTGAATTATTTAAACAAAAATTCAACTGTGATGATCCCTTTCCTTTGGATCTTCATTATTGTTCTAAACTCTCTGTTTCATGGATTTTCTCCTGGAAATACGAATGCATGAAGATCAATGAAACATCAAACCTCATGCCTGTCCTACAGTGAGTACCTTACTCCAGATGGTGGACAAAATTCCAAATTCCAAGAGTCGACTCTGATGCAGTAGAAAGGTGGTTTCAAGAAAATCCCCAATTCCTTTGCATGACAGAACAAAGCAAATTCCTTCACCAAAAATCAAGGATCGCTTCTCTTCTATCATCAACAGCGGATAAAACAAGTCTTGTAAACCAATTAACAGTACTGCTCCAGACACTCCGGGAACAAGATGCTCAACCCTCCCCTAGTCAAATCATTTCCCAGTCTACTTCAGAAGCCCAGGAAGAAGACGATTATGAGGTGGACTTAGGAGAGGACTGAAACATTCTGACACATTGTAAACAAGCACATGTAAAACACTGAACACTGTAGTATCACTGTAGTACACTGTGCACTTAAACTGACCGAAACTGTTCAAACAAGTATCCAGTTTCCAGGTCATAAACACTGTTCAAGGGTCTATATAAGACATGCTCAGCACCTAAAGAAGGGCAGAACTTATTTTTAGATCCGAATAGCCATTGTAGAGAGAGAGAGACTTAGAGAGAGAAGCTCTAAATGTTCTGAGAATCTCTTCCCTTCCCTTTCCTTCTACTTCCTTTGTTTCATTTCTTTGTAAGTTTCATGTTTTATTAAATAAAGCTCTATATTTCCCAGTTATCTTATTACTTTCTGCATCATATCCTTACCTCTTCTGGGAATCAAGGAGGCTGTTACAATGAACTAGCTTGGCAGGTTCTACCGCCTCAGTTCATACGCCCTTTGATTCTTACAGAACACCCCCTTCTGCATCTGCATAGTTATTTATGTTTTAAAGAAGTGTTACTTCTGCTCTACTTCCTTTTCCTTTTCCTACTCGTGATCCTCCGCGCCCTTCAGGACTCGCTCCCCCTACTTGGTATTAGAGCCTGATACCAAGTAGGGGGAGCGAGTTACATATAAAAAACAGTTCGAAAGTTGCCATCATGTTGCCATCATGTTGGTTTAAGAAATGCTTAGCCCTTCAGGACTCGCTCCACCGGATAAATAGGGATGTTGCCATCATGTTGGTTTCGAAGCTTTTCTCTAACTTTATCACCCAAAGATTTAGGTAATCCAGCTAGGAATTTTTCTTTCCAAAATGGTTGATTGGCATCATCTCTTGTGAGTACTCGTTGTAAAAAGTTATCTCTATACCAACGAAAATCGGATAGAGTTCTGCACTTAAGATTTGAGAGGAGTTCTGCTGATCTGTCTTTCCAAATAGATGGATCTCCAATAAAATGTTTAATAATTGTAAAAATCAAAGTGTTTACAGAATCAGGAATAGAACATCCATCAGATGTTATGGGTGTTCCATCTGCTTCAGTTTTTACAGAGGTAAATATGGCAAGTTTGTCCTCAGGGGAGAGATAATTATCCCACCAGCCTTTTAGTTGTCCGGAAAATCCAGCCACTAATAGGTTGGTAATGGATTCATCTGAGGCATTGTTTTGGGTTTGGTATGCCGTACTTACCATTGTCATTTGCTGAAGAATCTGTAATATGTTTGTTTCACTTTGACCATCTATGTTCCATTCATAAATATGATCAGCACTAAATGATTTAAAATTCTGATTTAATCTTTCTTCTAATAAAATATCAGGAGGCGAAGCTCGGGAATAATAAAGTTTAGAAGGTTTTTTCCAATTTTGATTATTGATTTGAAGTGGGGCTGATTCTGAAAGTTTAGATTCTGTGTCAGAGTCTTTTTCAATATTCATTACATTTTTTAGGATGAGGATGTTTGAGTTTGAGGTGTATCGGGGACAACTGTGGACTGGAGTTGGCTAATCTTATACTCAACTTGTTTTAATAAATCAGCTCTGTTATTTAAGAATTCTGACTTAATCTTTGAGCTAAGTTGGAATGGTTTAAAGAGTGGGGCCTCTAATTTAGGGACTGGTGATTTACTGGGGTCAAGCAGAGGAGCTATTTTTTGGATCAGATAATCCCCTAAAGTTTGGAGGTATTGATTAGTATAATTATTTTGTTCTAAGATATTTTTTATATCGATAGGGTCAATTGGGTTTTTTAAATTTTTATATTTGAAGGGTGCAGCAAGTATAGGGTTATTTTGGTCATCTGTTAATTTGGGAATTTGTACTGTTTTGGGAGGAGGAAATTTAGATGAAATTGTTGAGCCGTCTGGGGATTTTCATTCCCTTTTGGTCATGTTTATTTTGTTTGTAAAAGGATATTTAATGTTGTTGGTTTGGGCGTAAGCATTAAACCAGTCGAAGAATGGGATGTTTTCTTGGATGTTTTCAAGAAATCTGTAAAATTTGTTTTGGATATTTTGTCTGTTGGATCCTTTAAAGTTTTGAAAAAACCATTTTCTCTGAAGTTGGTTATCTGTAGAATAAAATTCTTCTCTAAGGGTTTGTTTATCAATAGAGAACTGTTTTTCTAAAACATTGATGGGTTGGAAGTTTTCACCGTCGTTGAGAGGCACACTTTCATAAGGTTCTCCTACATTCATGGATGAATAAGTTGGAGATTGTGGTGGTAGTGAGTCTTCAGCTCTTTCATAACTAGTTTAAGGAATGTTTGACGAATTATCGACTCCCTGGATTAGGACATTTGTTTGAGGAGGAATGTTTCTGGGAGTTGTTGAAGGGGGTGCTGGCATATAAATGACAGACGGAGGTTTAGAAAACGAACAAGAATGCCTTGCTGGTTCTATATTAGATCTACAGTCTTCGTATAAGGAAGCAGATCTAACACTGAAAGAGCAAGACCTTCTAGGTCTTTCAAATGATAATTTAATAGTCCCATCAGTTGTTTGGGTGACTTTGCTTACTTGATTTATTGGATAAGGAGCAGGTTTTGAAGCCTTTTCTAAAGTCCAATCTTCAGGTAACTCAACGTCATTCCACATAATAAAGATTTTCATGTTTTACAATGAACTAGCTTGGCAGGTTTTTAGGCCATAAGTCTAAGAGTTAGGCAGGCGGTTACCTCACGCAGTAGTGTATAATAGCCGAGACACTATCTTTTGGCTAGAGCATAACTACCTTATTTACAGTCTTTAAGTATCATATATAATCTCCTAGGCAGGTATCTAATTCATAGAAGCAAAATCAATTTAATCATCACACCACTACAGATCCGGAAGGTGAAGTGGAAATATTTCAGGTAACGGACCAAAAAATTCCCACCAGTGAAAAAACCAATGAGGAAATTGATACTGGTTACCCTTTTTAAAATAGATGAACCAAGTATGAGAAAATCCAGAGTTTTGGTACCAAAAAAGATTAGACCAAGCATCAACATAATCCCAATAATTATATCCATCGGGAAAATAATTGATTCCAAAGTAAAAAATAAATTACCTATAGCAGCGCTTAAGCGCTGCTTTAGGTCACCTATCGCAGCGCTTAACAAACGCTGCGTTAGGCTTAATAGCCTATAGCATCACTGGCTATTGCAACGCTTATAAGCGCTGCTATAGGGTCAAAATAAGTGCTGCTATAGGTATTTTCTGTAGTAGTGAATCCAATAATACATAAAATACATTATAATTAAGTGGCTTATTTAGCTTCTCCAAAAAAGTCAACTGGGTCTTATATTTAGGAATGAAAGAAGTATCAAGTAAATGTTTTAATCATATTTTAAGTTTCTTAGCTAAGAAAATTATTTTTTTTATAATTTATAGATAAAAAATAAACTAGTTGAAGACTCATAAGTTGTGACATAGTTTAAAATATGGGTAAAGGCTCTTAAATTCCCAGGAAGTTATACCCAACGAGCTGCCAGCAGCAGGAAGTTTTTTTGGGACCTTAAATGCCCAGGAAGTATTATTTAATGCCCAAAGTGAACGGAGAGGAAAATGGACGTTTGCCACGTCAGACTGAATGGATGATGACGTGGCTTGGGTTAAGGAGCACCTTCAAGAAAACTTCCGGGGCATTTAAAAACCAAAGCAAAACTTCTGGGTGCTATATGCTCCTTTGAGAAAAATTTCAGGGCATTTAAGAACCTTCACCCAACCTACGTGTCTACTATGTGTCAAGCCAGAGTGTCCACTTAACGCCAATTAAGTTAACACCGTTAAAAATGGTCAACATAACTACCAAAATTAACTTCCATGGTATTTAAGATCCCAAAAAAACTTCCTGATACTGGTAGCTCATTGAGTATAACTTCCTAGGTATTTAAGAACCTTTGCCCTTAAAATATTAAAAAATGTACGAATGTATAACAAAACTATATCCAGCTGACTTTTTAACTTTCAGTATCATTCATAGACAAATTAAGCCAACTTGAGGGGGAAAGCACTACCTGCTTCTTTTTCTCATGTTTAAAGTAATTGTAGTCCATTTTTATTTGATGGCCAAAAATCTAAAAGAAAACATATTTACAGATTTTGACTATGGTGGCTAAATAAAATTTTGATATGGGATGCATCATGCAGTGGCAAGGAAAAATGGAAGAAAAGATAAGTGGCATGTATTTATCATCCTCATCCAACTCAGTAAAGTTAGACTCGTGAAACCGCCATCATACTCGCGATAGTGTTGCAAGTGTCCGGTTTTATTTGAACTCGTTATGATTGTTTAACCTCCCGATTTTGTCATTGAATCGACTAGAAAAGGGAAGGTGGGTTCGCAAATTCGTACGATTTTACGAGTCAGAGCGCGATTTTAACGATTATGACTAAGGAGGTGTTTGGATTGACTTCTAAGAAATAATAACTTTTTTTTAATCTGACTTTTTTTAGAAGTAAGATTGGATAAAAGTTAGATTATGTGAAATGATTTTTATTTTTGGATTTGTAATGATAGAAGTGACTTTTTTTTTTCAATCTGACTTTTAGAAACATTTTTGGATTATTATTTTGAAAAACAAGTTTAGTTGAAAATTACTAAAAAGGACATTATTGTTATTAAATAATACATATATAATATGCATATATTCTTATAGTTTAAAAAAAAAAGTGAAATTTGGGGCTCTTTGAAAATTTTAAAGGCTTAGTTTCTCCCTTATTTTAAGGAAACTACTTTGAAAAATTATAGTTCTAGTTCAAAGGAGGATATTGTGGGAGAAAATAGTTAGAGATTATTATGGTTAATTTTTATAGATAAAAAGGAAATTTTAGATTAAAAGAAAATATCTTATTTGAGAATTTTAGGAGTCTAATAGTCTAATTTTCCTACATATTTTATTAAATAATACATAACAAAAAGTGTGGGACCCATTAGAAGCCATAAGCCAAAAGCTCTAGGGTGTGTTTGGATCCTACTTTTGGATCCTAGAAGCACATCCCTAAAGGCAAAAGTCATTTTGAAAAAAAAATGTTTGGTTGCACTTATTTTTGGAATGACTTTTGGTCCAAAATGACTTCTGTAACGGCAAAAGTCAGAAGTAAAGGGCTTGTTTGGCTAGACTTATTCCAGCCAAATAAGTCCTTATTTTAAAAAATAAGTACTTATTTTCAAAAAAGTTGTTTTGAGTATGTTTGTCTCGACTTATAAAAATAAGTAACTTATAACTTATAAGTCAAAATAAGTATAAGTTCTTTTTTTCAACTTATGACTTATGACTTATGACTTATAAGTCACTTTTTTGGTGGACCCCACAATTCTAACTTATTTTACACATCAAATCACAACTAACCCAAACATAAATCACTTTTTCAAAAGTCCATCCAAACATACATCTCATTATATAATATGACTTATGACTTATAAGTCATTTTTTTAACAGCTCATCCAAACATAAATCTCATTACACAATCTGATTTATTTTCAGTTTGACTTATCTATAAGTCACTTTTTCAGAAGTCCATCCAAACACACCCAAAAAAACGTTACTTTTGGCTTATAACTTCTGACTTCTAGTGGGTCCCACACCTTTTGTTATGGATTATTTAATAAAGTGGGTAGGAAAATTAGACTGTTAGACCCCTAAAATTCTCAAATAAGATAATTTTTTTTAATCTAAAATTTTCTTTTTATCTCCAAAAATTTACCATAACAATTTTTAACTACTTTCTCCCACAATATACTCCTTTGAGAGAAAAATATTATTTTTTAAAATTATTTTCCTTGAAATAAGGGAGAAACTAAGCCTTTAATAAGAATATATGCATATTATATATGTATTATTTAATGAAAATAATGCCCTTTTTAGTAATTTTTCATCTAAACATGCTTTTCAATATAATCATCCAAACATGTTTCTAAAAGTCATATTGAAAAAAAGTCATTTCTATTATCACAAATCCAAACATAAATCACTTCACACAAATGACTTTTATCCAAAAGTCACTTCTGAAAAAGTCATTCTGAAAAAAAGTCACTTCTCCAACGACAATCCAAACACACCCCTAATTTCCAGCTTCTTCTCCAATCTTAGTTCTGGCCCAGAAGTCACATTGAAAGGAAGCTGAACCAAACATCATCAAAAGCAAATTTTTACTTCTGGTTGTCCCATCGCTCTTTTGGTGGCTGAAAAGCCATTCCAAACATGATGTAACAATGTTACAAGTAGTTATAGTTAAGGTAATAAGAGATAGCCATAATGAACAGTTTTAACATAAAATCAGGATTTCCATTAATTTGATTTTTATCACTTCAACTCAGATTTAGAAAATGAATAATTTGTTACACAGAATGATATGCATGTTTTCAAGAAGAGGTGAAATCGTGATCTCTTATACAAGTTGTAGCCCGATCAACAAGAAGATCAATAGCTACAAACCATGCCCTTCTAATGAATGAACACAGGAAAAAAAAAAGCACCAGAGCTTCTTCATCCTTACATCTAAAAGGGCATAAAGATGAAGCATTTTGATGATGTATTTTGAGAAAACCCCTAATTAATAAAGAAACTTTCAAGAATTTTCATATAGATATTAAGTATTTTTAAAGAAGATGGATTTTCTAAAGATTTGTGTAAAAATTTCGTTTTTATCTTTCAAATTAGTGTTTTAATTAGAGATTCAAAGTTGATATGAAAAAGATATTTTTAGATAAAAGTGCAAATTTGAATAAGAACTTTCCACTTCGAAGATTTGGATATTCAAAAAGTTTGTTTGGCTTCAAAGTCATCCCAAAAATTTTCAAATTGTAACAATATCATTCCTACCATTGTAAATATGAGGTTTGATCTTAAGTTGACAGAATATGATGAGTTCTGCAAATGTCGTTATAGTCTTTATAGGACTTCCAACTTAGTGTTGGATTTAAGTCCTTTTCTTTCAAACCCTCTTTGGGTAGATGCCCGTCATTCCTCTCTTGAGAGTGAAGTTAGTGGCATAATCTTCATCTACTTCATGTTGATGGCTTTATCTATATACGACATTACAGTACAATGATTTTTCATATGATGTACTGCTTGGTCAGGTTCTGATATTGGAATTTTGGATTCATGCTTGCGTTTGGATGTGTTTGTTAACAATTGTAGTTTCTCTAGGTTAGTTGTTAAGTACCATGAGTGTGTTATTAGTTTCTATACAAGTATCTTAATGTAACATTCTTTAATATTTAATATATTTGATCATTTTACAAAAAAAGAGAGAATATGATGAGTTGACTGGTCAGCTCAAAAAAACTCTTCATATGTATTTATTAGTTTGATCACTTGAAGAATAAGAACCCCAATGTGATTTAGTCTAAGTTGGTATAAGCATAAAAGCATAGCAAAGAAACTTAGAAGATAACATATGTATAGGGGAAGCTCATGAGAATTTTAAGTGAAAATTATAACTAAGTCCAAATAAGAGAATTAATCACAATCAAGTCCCAAAAAATCATTAAATTACATTGTAGTGCTTAGGGACTTAATTAATATTAAATGGCTTGTTATTGACAACTCAATGCATCTTAATGAGTTGTTATCGACAACTCTTGAAAACCTCAGTTGTTATCAACAACCCAAGGAGTTGCAGTGACAACTCATTGAATTATCAATAACAAGACATTTAGTATCACTCAGGTTCCCATAGATTTTAATGTAATTTAATGACTTTTTGGGATTTGAATGTGATTCATTCACTTATTTGAGATCTAGATGTAATTTTTCCAATTTTTAAAGGTTTATTAATGGGTAAGGATATGAGTAGGCCACGGCCTTATCAGGGGCCTACTGCTTAGTTTATAATAAGTCTAGTTTAGCCTTTTTAGTTAATAGGTTGGGCTCATATTTAGGCCTATTGTTATGCCTATTTAGGTAAACAGGCCAGACATTTTCTCATAAGGCCTAACCTACAAGCTTGGCCTATTTAATTATTTTGTACTTTCTATTATGATATATAATATAAAATAAATAAATTATATAAATTAATTACAACATTACCAACTTATCTTTAGCTATAAGCTTTAGATCTCATCATTCATACACAAAGTTCAACCATTTCACTCATTAATCATTCACCCCTTTTTGATACCTTTCAAATACTTAAGATGCATTGCCAACTCACTACTCTTCTCTAATTTGTATGATTTTTTCAAGCATGACAATTGTTGCAATCAGCAAGTTTCTTCCAATTGTGCCTACATAAAATATGATAATCTCAAAAATAATAATTTATCATAGTTCCTATGATAAAAGTGATAGAAAAAATCTAGTTTTATAGACATAAAATCTTTTTTAGACATATATATATGCATTTTAATAGGTTTAAAGGGTAATATGTGAAATTAGAAGTATAAACTTTTAAGCCTATTTAAGATTATACATTATAAGTAGGCTATTAAATAGGTTTTCAGGTATTGTCACACTACTATAAAAATGGCCTATAGCGGCGCTTTTTTTGGCTCATTAGCAGCGCTTAGGCGCTTGTAAGCGGCGCTATAGCCAGCGCTGTGATAGGCCGTTAACCCTAACGCGGCGCTTGTTAAGTGCCTCTATAGGTAGGCCTATAACGGCACTTACTTTGTGCAAAGCGTCGCTATGGGGATTAAAAAAAATTAAAAGAAAAGGCCTAAAACAGCGCTTAAGAAAGGTAAGCACCGCTGTAGGCCATTTAGTTTTAAAAAATAAATTTTAACTGGCCTACAGCGGCGCTTTAGGCCTTTTAATTTATTTATAATACATATAGCGGTGCTTTATGTTAAAAAGCGCCACTATTTTTTTTAAAAAAATAATTGATTTAATTTTATATACACCCACCTGCATCAGTGCTAAAATACCAGCAATTCTATACAATTCCAGGTAATCCATATACACCACTAACTCATCTAGAAAGCAATGTACAATTAAACCAAGTATTTTAATTGGGAAACAAAAGCATACTACTAGCTATACTATCTACATTTATACATATTGAGAGTAAAGAGGTAGTACATAAGTGCACCATTCTTCAATTAGCACATTCATTTGTTCCCTCGACAACATCAAGCAACGTGCGTCTGGGTAATACTACACAAAGAAATATATTTTAATGATAATTAAATTTACTTGAAATCTAATAACAAGTACAAACACAATTAGAGTTGGCAAAATATAAAATTTACTGTCAATAGAATGCTACTTCGATCATGTGTAATGACATCCCTCATAAATTGCATCACATAGTATCCACAGTCATTGTTATTGGGTTGGAAGGGGCACTGTAACAGAAAATACCAAATATCATATGAGAAACATTTACGCTATGGTTTAAGTAAATTGTTTTAAAAATTGAATAACTTGTAAAACCTGGGCTTTGAGCCACTGATAAGCATCTTTCTAGTCAAGGGCTCTGTAATACTCAAGTCAACAGAGGACCGAAACTGGTCAATGCACTAGAAATGAAACAAATTAAATTAATTTTATTAGCTAGGGTCATAAAATGACAAATAATACAACACATTCAAAGAATGTTGACATTCACGTACCTATTGAAGAGGCACATCAAAGTTGGGCGATTGTCTGGTTCAGCACTTGCACAAGATCTAAATAGTAAATTAAGGGATCCGGTTGTGTTGTTGGATGGATGACAAGCAAAAGCCTCAGTATATATGGCTTGAGGATTTTTTCCCCTTGTAAAGATATAGCTAATGAGTTAACCATCTCTTGGTGGCTTGAGAAAAACATCAAAAATTTAACCATCTCTTAGTCACAGCGTGTGTAGGTTCTTGCTAGGTATAGCTGAAGATTTATTTCTACTCACATAATTCACTTCGTTTTAATTTCAATGAATAATTATCATCACTTCTTTTTTGACAAAAATATCAGCCTCAGTATATATGGAAAGTGACACCTAATTTCAAGTATTCTAAACAAAAATCTCAGCCTCAGTAGCATACATTGTTCACCAAAACAACTTATTTCACAAAAGTTCCCAAACTTTGGACCAAAATCAACCTAAACTAAGCTAATCCTAAAACCTGAAGAAACGAATAAAAATCAGCAAAGAGAAAAGAAAATTACCTAACTAAGACGAAGAAAGTGAATGGAAGGGAAAATGAAGAAGACCAACCTCAACAATGAACAGAACAACGCTAGCTTGAACGAAAAACGGTGGGGAAGATGAAGAGCTTGAACAGAGAAGAGAAGAAGAAGAGGGTGACAGCGGAGGCGAGAGGGATTTGAACAAGGACGAGGGAGTTTGATAAGGTTTGACGAAAATGGATGAGAGAAGGGAACGGCGGAAGGAGGGAGGGATTTGTGATGGGAAGAGACGAACTGAGCTCGATTGAATGGAAGAGAACAGTGGCTACGGCAAGTTTGAATGGGACAATGGTGAGCTTGGTGGCGGCTAGGGCAAAATAATGAAGAAAAGAAGAGAATAAGAGAGAGAACTTAGAGGGAAGACGAAATGGGGAGGGAAGGAAATGGTGTGGCCTGGGAAAAAAATAAGCCTATCCCGACGTTTACAAAAAATAAGTGCCGGGATAGGTCAATATTTGAAAAAGAAGAAGTAAGGAATATAAAGCCTATCCCGGCGCTTATAGTCATTAAGCGCCGGGATAGGCTTAAAATATTTAAAAAATAAAATGAAGGATCCAGTAAGCCTATCTCAACGCTTATAATTACTTAAAATATTAAAAAAAATAAAATGAAGGGTCTAGAGACCCTATCCCAGTGCTTATAATTACTAAGCGCCAGGATAGGCTTAAAACTTTAAAAAAAATATCCAGAGAGCCTATCCCGAAGCTTATAATTACTAAGCGCTGGGATAGGTTTAAAATATTAAAAAAAATAAAACAAAGGTCCACAGATCCTATTCCGATGCTTATTATTACTAAGTGGATAGGGTTAAAATATTAAAAATAAAACGAATGATCCTGAGAGCTAATAAGCTCCTAAATTTCATACATTTCATCGCATTTTTTCCCACTTTTGTATATATTTCTTAAAGTGATGTTTTGAAATGAACATAGAAACTCTTAGAAAGCTTTAGCAAAGAAGAAAGCTTACATGTATGAAATTTTGAGCTTAATGTATATATATATGAGTTAGTTGCAAAACTCATCAACCTTCTTTCTTTGTTGGATAGGAAGAGGTGGTCAAGCGAAAGAAACTAAGTGGGAATCAAAACAATCAAGGACAGAAGAGCAGTGAAAGAAGCAAAAAGGACTAGAAAGATCGGCGAGGAG
The DNA here is from genome assembly GCA_037074515.1 of Mimosa bimucronata. Classification (NCBI taxonomy): domain Eukaryota; kingdom Viridiplantae; phylum Streptophyta; class Magnoliopsida; order Fabales; family Fabaceae; genus Mimosa; species Mimosa bimucronata. The sequence continues at coordinate 26,711,358 of CM073445.1, read as the reverse complement.
ATGTCAATTCAGCCTCTTTCTCCTTGCCTGCTTGCCGCGGCGAGGTGACGGCGAGCGAAAACCTCTGTTTCGCGTTTTGAGTAAACTGAAGCTGACAGAAATCATTTTAAGTTAGGGTTTCAAAGAAACATGGATAGAACACACTTGGGCACGATTTTTGGGAGCTAAGAGTTGCAAGAGAGAGCTTGGGAAGTGCTTGGAAACCTAGAGGAGCTTAGAGAGATTGAAGATTCTTTCGTCTTGGTTTCCTTTCTTCTTCCTTCTTCCCTTCTTTTGTACTATGAACTCCATTTCAGTTTTTGTTTTTAGCTTAGCAACATTTATGTGTAACTAAAACCCTTTTCTAGGGTTACTTTGAACCATTTTATGGATTGAACTTCGTATTTCCTTTCCTTTAATGCTATTAATGATTTTACATGTATGGATTTCCATCTTGCTCTTTATGTTACAAGTGCTTGATCACCACTTGCTTTAGTTAAATGAAATATGGCTTGAGAAAGTGTATTTTGTTTTAGAACTTGGATGGGATCATGTTGGGCTTGAAATTTATGGTTTTAAATGGAGGGTTAGTTGGTAACATAGAGATATAGTTACTAACCTAACATTGTCATTATGAGGGTGGTTGAGAAAAAGGACTTGCATTAATGGTGGCAAGAGATTGTGACATTAATGCAAGCATAAATTTGATTTTGACTTGAGAAAGCTTTTTCAAATGTATTTAACCCTTGGGTTCATACATTAATTCATTAAGGTATAAAAAGGAAGGGATTTACTTAGGTCATGAAGTAAAAATGGGGATAAGTAACCTTAGGCTTTTGTTGTCGTGAACAAGTGTGTTTATTATTCTCCTATATTTATAACTTCTTGCAACCATTTCTCTTCAATTTCAATTTCTATCATTTCCTACTCATTTCTAATTAATTGCCCAATTAGTACTAATTAACCTACTCAAATCTCAATCCTTGGGGAATGACACTTTTTCCTATACTACTATCTTTTATTTGACGACCCGTACGCTTACGGTAATGACCGCAAATGGCCGATAAGTCAATAGCCTATCCCGGCGCTTATAATTGCTAAGCGTCGGTATAAGATTGTACCTATACCGGGGCTTACGTTTATAAAGCGCCGGTATATGTTAATTAACTGCAACACCGGTGCTTGCAGTTTGTAAGGGCCGCTATTGTTGTGCCGTAATAGGGTATTTCTGTAGTAGTGTCAAACCTTTTGAAGGCTTAAGCTCATGCCTAAAATAAAGTTTATATACATGCTCAAGCCTAGAGCTAGTAATATGGGCCGGCCCGACAGGTTCATGCCGGGCCCAAAAAAACCCGTTTTGAATATGGGCTTGATTTTTCAGCCCAGACCATATTGTTCAGGTTTCGGGCCGAGCCCATAAAAGCCCGTTTTAAACCCATCTTTATCAATTTTTCCCTTTTTTCGAATGAGTTCCCCGTTTTACAATCTAATTATAATACAATTTACAAATATACAACACAAGATTATAAATTTAAATTCAAGTTTTTAACACATTTCAAATAACAAAAATGATAGTAAAGCATAGAATACAATGTTCAACTTCAAATATTCTAAAATACAACAAATTGATGAACTAAATCTAAAATTCAAAAGGTTAAGATTTCAAATTTTCATCCAATACAAAATCAATCGTATCATTATCATTTTCCTACTCCTAAATAAATTACTATTAGCAAATGAAGAAGCAGAATGCCAGCCATCGCATAAAGTGACTGGATCAGGATAACAAGTAAAAACAATGTACAATACATTGTTTTCTAAAACCCACAAACATGTTAACATTTTCCAGTGACTCCATCAGGATAACAAGCAACTGCAATCAAATAAATATGCCGATGAACAAAACTCCAAAAGAACTAGCAAAGATGTACATATTTCAAGTGGATATGTTTTACATTTTTTTGTGCAAAAAATGTTTTGAAAGGATTTAATCTCCTGGAATATTATAAAGTGTTACTAAAGTATTCTCTATTAAGATTTTCCACATTTGTTCGCGTTTTTAATCTTAAAGGCCTCAATTCAGACACATTTATAAATTACTAATAGTACACAGTTAATTTTAATTATGTGGAGTGTAAGGGGAAAGATTTAAAATGGAAACATGGTAATTAAGGAAGGGAATTAAGTTAAAAAAATGAGGTCAAAAGTATGGGAGAGAATGGAGAAAAAGATGAGAATGGCAATCGCACAAGAGGGGGGGTGAATTGTGCTTCCGAAAAATAAAAACTACTTAATGCAACATAATCTTTATACTGGTTCGGCCAACACAGCTTACGTCCAATTCTCCAACTCCTCGTTGGGTTCCACTAACCACAGGTTTTACAACACAGGTTCACCTGTCAACCTTTACAGAGTTTTAGAATCCCTCTAAACACTCCCCCTTACTACTTGTAAGGTTACTACCATGTTCTCAAAGCACCAAGCTCTAGAACAACCTCAAACAGTAGAGGATTTCAATAATAGAGTTTACTTAATGAACAGATTATGATAATCACTTAAGTACAGATGAAATCAATAAGAACAATAAATACACAGATCAGAGAGCAATGAATGTGTTCGTGAATATTCTTTGTTTTTCGTCAGTCTTCCATAAATATTCAAGTTCTGTATTTATATTGCTTCTCAGATTTGCCATTGCATTCATCTTCATGAGTCCGTTTGAATATGGTCGTTGAGAGCTCATAGCCGTTGGCATTTAATGTATTTACTTCATCGAAGTTAACTTTCTGCTCTAGTGTAACACCTGGACTTTTACTACTATATTATAGCAATTTAATTGAATTATAACCACTTTTACGAATATTCGAAGCCCAAAAATACGGAAAATTTAAAACTTTTCCTTTTAAAACATTTAACCAACCTTCTGTTGGTTGGAATGGGCTTTTCGGACAAATTGAAATATCTTACAACTCTTATGAAATAAAGTGGTTAATAAAACAATTAAAAGTACACTAACCCTCTTAGGGTTATTCCTAATTCATAATAATTAGATAATTTAATTTCCTTAATAAAATTTATACAATTCTAGTGTCTATACTTTCTATTATTAATTTAATAATTTAATTTACAACTAATACAAATAACCTCCCTTTTCAAAACATAATCTCAAAATCTTTATCTAATTTTCTTCAGTACTCTTGCCTTATCTCAGTCATCACACTATCTTCCAGCTTATTTCTTCTAACCTGCATTACTGAAAAATGTTTGGGGATGGGGGTGAGATTAGTAATCCCAATAGCAGTTTCTTTCATATGAGTTCATGCATAATAAATCATAAATCTTCACAATATGAATAATCTTTATCCTTATAACCTCTACAAACCACTACTAACGATATATTCATTAAATAGTGGAGGTACCTCTACCTGCCACAGGATTTCATAACTTCTGGCAAAGGGGGAGCGACCCACCTAAGCCTTGGAGTACTCCCCTCATAACCTCTAAGGAATAAAATTACCATTGCTACAGATATTATGAAATTTATGCATGTAATGCGCTGTAATTAAATATTATATGAAATAAACTGCTACCTGATTCTTGAGCTTAATCTTCACTGTTCTCACTGAACTCCTTTACTTCCTCGTATCATGGGAATTCAATCCCACTATCTCGTCCTATATATATATTTATAATAAAAATAATATATCAATGTCTAACTTAGATATAACATTTAAACGTCTCTCACAGTCCTAGGGTACTACCCACCTTACTTCTAATATAATAAAGTCTAAATTATTTTAAATTAGTGTTTAATCACACCATCATTCATAAGCATTGCACAAACAGTAATTAATATTCATACAACACAAACATTAAACATAAAAATATACTCACTAGTTTAAATTAACTAACATTTCTTATCAATCAATAAATAATTAAATGTCTTACATTCACTATAACTCATAAATCTTTAAATTCAACTTAAAGCTTTATCCTAACTCTTGGAAATCCTTAAGCAGTGAATTAACTTCCAACCTAAATTTCTTAACCTTTCTCCCCAACATTGACTAATGAATCACCAATAAATTTCCTTCTATTTCATTAATCCTATCTTAATTACAAATCCAAGTCTTAATTCAAAATCTTTGAAATAATAATTCAAAAGAATTCAACTCTTGTCCCCACATCAATAACAAGTCCATAATACATATATGTAACTCGCATTACATTTTAAATCAAGTCCAACAAAACCAAAAACAACCAATCCAACTTCCACATTTCTTCCTTTACTCGCTGTGGAACTTATATTACCCCTTTCTTCCATTTCCATTATTGAACTCAATAATCAGTCACTGATAAAAATTAGAATTTCAACACCTTAATTCACAATCATTCCTCAATAGCTATTTCCTTCTCCTATAAATTACTCAATCGTAATACTATATTTCTTCCCTACCAATAAACCAACAATCAGTGACATCAACCAGCAGAAAACCAAAATTCAATAAACTTAGGAGTAACTAATTTACTTTACATTTCATTCCTTATTGAATCAATATTATCATTTTTCCTTTCTTTGCAATTAAACCAACAGAACCTATAATTACTATTACACCTGCCATTAGCATCATTATCCAACAAAACCAGCCCATCAGCAAGAGTTGGAACTTCCAATCACCTATGCTACACCATCCCATGAACCAAGATTTCAACCTCAAATTTAATAACAACTAAACTTTCTTCTTCCTTTATCACCAACACCACGGCCAGAGCAACCAGAGGCACTTGCAAATTAAACAACTACCACTCACATAAATAACTATTTCCTAATTCTTGTTTAACTAAATATTACAAAGTTCCTTCTTCTTTTTTCACTAATAAATCAGTCAGCCAGAGCATAAAAACAAGAATTACACAGTTAATCTCCCAACAAGTGAACAACTTCAATCTATCTCCCTAAACAAAATAAAAATATCAATGGCCTCTCTTCCCTTTCCTGGCCGAACAGAACAGAAAGGAAAAGGAAGAACAAGAATCTTGTAATTACTCCGATCACTTCCATTACATCATCAAATCCTTATACTTAAGATGTTAATACATCTAAGGAAATAAACGAAATCAAACACCCATAAGAGGTATTGGGTTCAGCTAGAACAGAACAAGGACGAAGGAACGCAGAGCACAGATAGCAAATTCTAATATTCATCAAGTTAGGCATTTTGAGTACCCCAATCTAGCTCCCCAATTCATATATATATTGATTCAAAAATTTCCCTTCCTGAGCTCAACGGGTGCGCAGAACAGGGGAAGAACAATTAACAATCAAAATTCCAAAATTCCTCCAATAAATCCCAATACCATATTCCATAACCTTAGAATGACTATCAAACGCAAGAAATCAAACCTTAAAACAAGAAAACACCCGAAATCCCAAATTTTATCTCGAGTGAACAGTACCCGACGGGATTGCTTCAAGAAATTTGAACCTATTTCACTTCAATCCTCAAAATCAACACTCAAGCAACCAAGAACAAGCTTTAAGGATCATCTTTATGATTTCAGAGGCCCCAAAAACCATTCAAAATTCGGATCACTCTCCCCCCATTTCGCAAAATCCCGACGGAAAAGAAGAAAAGATGAAGGGAAATAACTTACTTAAGTTCACTCTAGCCTTCTTGTTCGCCTTTCCCTGAACGTGGCCGCCGGTTGCCGCCATCGACGTTGCTGCCCGACGAAAAACGGAGGGAGGAAGATGAGAGTGAGATCGGGCTGAGGGAGGAAGTGTGAGTTGGTGTGTGTATGTTTGTGTTTCTGACGGAGAGAGAGGGAGTATATAATTTTAATGTTTTTTTTTTCAAATATGTGTGTATCCACGTGGTGAGAGGGAAATAAAAGAAATGAGAGGTAATAAAAATAGGACACATGTGTGGTGCAGGTTTAAAGGAATCTGATATTTATTTTTATCAGGTATTTTACTATCCTGTCCTTCCCTTTATAATTGAAGATATTTTTAACTAGAGGCATATATTGTCTTTTTCATTTTCTATTTTATATTTTCTTCTTAAATCATAATTTTATTTATCATTATTATTTAGAAATAGACCTAAATCTGTCCTTAAAATAATTTCTCTAGATATACTTTAATTTCTAAATTTATTTATAAGACTTTTAAATTAACAACCAATACCCCAAGATTCTAAATATTCCCTTATTTAAATTTATCCTCTAACTATTTTCCCTGAGCTACTAAAGAAAATAAACTTTAAAAATTATTAAAAATATACCTGGCCTCATAAATTTATTTATAAGGCTTTTTAATTTCTAAATACATTTCTAAAATCTCGACTATATCCTTGTTATCCATTTTCCCTCAAAATTACGTTTTATCTTCTAATTAATTCTTCTTTGTTTCTTAAATAAAATAAGCCTTAAAATTATTAAAAATACCTAAAACATCATAAATTTATTTTTAATGCTTTTTAATATTTCAATAATATTTCCTAAATCTTAAATAATTCCTTATTTTCTCTTTTCTAAAATTTGGGGTGTTACATCTAGCTTCAACTGCTCTTGCGTAGGGTGAGCTAAGAGAGATGTAGACTGAGAGTTCTGAGCATCTGTACCAACTGTACTTGCATAGCAGCTTTTTCAGTAGCGCTAGCATGCTTTGCTATCGCTAACTGCATAGTATTATTCCTGCACTTGAGCTGTTAGCTAAAACAAGTATTTAAGTAATGCACAGCAGATGTTATCGCAAGCTTAGTCCATTAGCTCAATGTATCAGCTCATTAGTTTGTCTAAGTTATGAGCATTCTTCTATCGATAGCTAGATGCGTTATCGCTAGTGACCTTTGTTATAGCAAGTTTGTTTAGCTATCTGAGTATTAAGATATTTCAATAAGTATACAGATATCGATAGCTAATCCTGTTATCGATAGCAGCTTATGATATCGCTAGCTGATTCCAATAGCTTAGTTCATTTTTCTGCTAGATGTTCTTCCTTTAATTTATCCATGTTATCAATGAACTTCTAGCGATAGGATATTTCTTAGCGATAGATAAAGACTTAGCGATAGATATTAACTTTGTTATTTCTAAGTCTTCATTTGCTATTCCTTTCTATCTATTAGCGATAGGGATACACTTAGCGATAGCGATATTTATTTTAGTGTTCTGCTAAGTTTTCATCTGCTATTTGTTGGGCTTTTCATTTGCGATAGACTTTTAGCTCTGGCGATAGTAATCTGTTACCTATCAGATTTTACTTGTTTAATTTCAAAGGTAACTCTATTTACTTATGTTATCCATGGGGCCAGTCCTCATCAAAACTTAAGATTCTAACAAAAGAATGATTTAAGCACATATGAGCTGTCGTTATCGTTGAATTTATTGAGTAATAGGCATTTTGATGAAATCATTTATCTTTTCAATTACTAATTCGAAGATGAGATTAGAATCATTAGAAAGGGAAGATAGGGTTTATTTTTGTTTTTTTAAAACAAAAAGAAAACGGGAGGAAACGGGTTCGGGTTGCTCCACGGGTTTAACGGGGTAGCCCGTCATGGGTTCGGGCCCAAAAGACCCATTTTAATATGGGCATTATTTTTCCGAGTCCATAACAATATTTTTTTACAAGTTTTGGATTGGCCCACGGGCTCCGGCCCGTATTACCGGCTCTATTCAAGCCCAGGCTTAAGTTCTATATTTTTAATCAGACTCAAACCTATTTAAGTGAAGCCTCCATTAATCTAGCTTATTTCTACCCCTAAATTGATCGGGTATTTTGGGAATAGCCACGAGTGACCTATGAGAAAGTATAAAAGCAATGATTTTTTCGAAGCTGATACCTACACTACTACAGAAACTGCCTATAGCAGCATTTATTTTGGCCCTATAGCAGCACTTATAAGCGCTGTAATAGCCAGTGCTGCGATAGGCTATTAAGCCTAACGCAGCGCTTAGTAAGCGCCGCAATAGGTATACATATAGCGGCGCTTATAATTTAGTAAGCGTTGCTTTAGGGTACCCTAAAGCGGCACTTATTTCTTTATAAGCACTGCTTTAGGTAATTTATTATTTTTAAAAAAATACCTATAGCAGCGCTTATAACGAATTAAGCGCTGCTATTGATTTTTTTACAAAAATATTTGATTTTATTTTATATATACCCTACCTGCATCAGTGCTAAATACCAGCAATTCTATACAGTTCCAGGCAACGAATATACACCAATAACTCATCCAGAGAGCAATGTACAATTAAACCAACCATTGTAATTGGGAAACAAAAAGCACGCTACTAGCTATAGTACTATCTACATTTGTACTTATTGAAAAAGAGGTAGTACATAAGCGCACCATTCTTTAATTAGCGCATTCATTTTTTCCCTCGACAACATCGGGCAACGTGCGTCTGGGTAATACTACACATACAAATAAATTTGAATGGCAATCAAATCTACTTGAAATCTAATAACAAGTTCAAATACAATTAGAGTTGGCAAAATATAAAACTTACTGTTAATAGAATGCTACATCGATCATGTGTAACGACATCCCTTATAAACTGCATCACATAGTATCCACAGTCGTTGTTATTGGGTTGGAAGGGGCACTATAACAATGAACACCAAATATCATATGAGAAACATTTACATTATGTTTGACTAGATTTTTTAAAAAATTGAATAACTTGTAAAACCTGGACTATGCTCCACGGATAAGCATCTTTCTGGTCAGGGGCTCTGGAATAACTCAAGTTAATGGAGGACCGAAAACTGGTCAATGCGCTGGAAACGAAACAAATTAAATTAATTTTATTAGCTAAGGTCACAAAATGTCAAATAATACAATGCATTATTCAAATATTGTTGACATTCATGTACCTATTGACAACGCGCATCAAAGCTGGGCGATTGTCTGGTTCAGCACCTAGCACAGGATCCAAATAGTAAATCAAGGATTCTAGTTGTGCTTGCTGATAGATGACAAGCAAAAGCCAATGGTTCCTAAAATTTTTAAAACGTTATGTCAGTATATATAAATGATGCTTGGAGCTAAGAATACGATGAAACCTATAATGCGTATCAACTTACCCTGTATTAATTGGAGCTTAGAATAAAGTCCTGCCTATTGCTTTTAAAGAAAAATGCCTTTTAAGCGCCGCGGACTGCTCGTCATATCTCGCGCCCACAATATGTGCCATGGCATAGGGGCTTATGAATTCGAACAAGACACGCTCCACGGCGATCATGACATCTTCGTACAGGTGCCTTTATAGAAACCATACCAACTCCCAATTAGTGTAAAACTTATGACATTAAATGAAACCCCAATGGAAATGCATTTATACCTGATCCATAAATTAATAACCGTAGTACTGAGCCATCCTTCATCAAGCACCTCCATGAGCTGATCCATAGAAATAAGCTCACTTATATTTGACACGCCAGATATATGCCTATTCAACGAAATCGTGGCAATAAATTCAGGAGATATGGTGGCTGCATATGCTCGCAATCGAGCACGATTTGGCGTCTCGGCGCTTGTACATTTAATAACAGGAGGAGGCGCTTGTACTTTCTTCTTGCCCTTGGCTTTTGTTGCCTACAAACCATGTAAATAGAATGTCTGACGTTTTATTTCAATAAAAAAGAATGCTAGTTTAAATTGATTAGTAAATAATTACCTGTGACAATGGATCAGTACGTGAAATCTTTTTCTTCATCACTTGAGCGGCTAAACCACCGATACCTTTGACATTAGCCACTTGTGCTTTCTTTCCGGTAGGACGTGTACCCTGAAAAAATAGGTAAATAAAATAGCGTTCTTCCAACACAATGAATGCTAGTGTAAATGTTATTAGTAAATAACCACCTGTGGTGTTGGCTCAATCAAACCAATGGGCCAAGTAACGAATGCACCGACAACATCTCCGACCCTAGTAATCTCATCAGTAGGGAACGATAACGGTGCCCCATTGTTGTAGGAGTATTCAATCATAACCCTCGGTGCATTATCAAGCAACGGCGAGTTGTACAGGGTCTTGTTGGAAGTGTTGTAGACCTTGCCGTAAGAAACTACTTCACTGAAAGAGTGATCCTTATACAGCCTGCAGTCTGACTCGCCCTACGAAAGAGTTGACAACATTAGCTCACAATCGACAGTATAACAGTGTCGCTGCAAGTTTGTAAGCAGAAAATGTATGAACTACCTGAGGAATTTGGGCCCTAAGCATCGTACAACTATCCCTGATGCTTGGACTTTTGACCGAAGGAACGTTACCTTGTTGCATGAAGTTCGACGTTTGTGATGCAACATTATATGCTGGTAAAATTCAAATATCTGCTCATACCACTTATGCAATTCCTCGTTCTGTCGTTGCATTTCCTCGTCCCATCGTTGCATCTCCTCCCTCAGAGTTTGAACTTCTTCTTTTAACGCTCTTACTTCACCTTTTGATGCCCTCTTTTGGCGGCCAAAGTAAGATGAGAGCGTGACCCCTACACTTGTGCCACGAACACGGCCCGAATACTCAAGGAGATCTAGCGCTCTGCTCAGGAAATCACCGGGGCCAAATTTGTTGATCTCGTTAGGGAATTCTTGTGACAACATATCCTATAACAAGAAGAAATGTTTATTAGTTATTAACTTTGCAAAGTCACCAGTTAAATAAATATTACAAAGTCAAAGAGAATGACTTACTTCCTCTGTTCCTCACTTCCTCTTGTTCTCAAAACCGACTCTCTCCCTCTGTTCCTCACTTCCTCTTGTTCTCTCTATCTCTCTGCTTCCTTCGAGCCCCGTAGCGACGATCGATGGCGGATGGAACGATGGCCGGCGATGAGAAGCTTCAAAACACGTCCAAAGCTTGCTTGATCATAGGTGAGCCTCGTTCCTTCGTTCTTCTCCCTTTTTGGTCCTAATCGAGTGAGGCTTTGGGGGGAGAATCAATCCGATTTTAAGGGTTTTTGAAGGTTCCAAATTCATAAAATTGACGCTTATTGTTCGATTAACCAACCCCAAGAACGAATTTGAGCAGTAAAGTAGCATTGGTCAAGATTTTCTCAAATTCCTTCCTCTGTGCACTGTTCATCCGAGTTGTTTTTGTTGATTTCTGGATAAAATTCGAATGAAAGCTTAAATTAATCATAATTAGGAGTCGATTGGAGTTTATATTGGGAGTTGTATGCTTGATTTCTGGGATTTTCTGAATTTCTTTCTATATTCATGTTGGGCCGAGTTCTTGTTTGTCTTCCTCTCTGTAATTTTCGTTTTAGGCATAAGTAGAAGGATGAAATTGATGTTGATAGTGTATGGTTAATTCCTGGTAGCATGTGAATTTTGATGAGTTTAGGGAGGTTTTGGAAGTTTGTTTTTCCCCTGCTTTCTGTTCGCACGGGTACAGCAAAAAGGGAGAAAAGGAATTGATTGGTATTAAGCTTGAATTGGAAGTTTATTCTGTGTAATTAAGTACCATGTTCAGGATTGGGAAATATTTCTATTCTTCTCTGGGTATGTGTTGACGGGTTACAGGGGAGATTAATTTGTGATGTTTGATTGTTGCTTAGTTGTCCGAATTTCTCCCTCTCATTGGCAGGAATTATTGTTCTTTCTCTTTTGTGATTTCTGTTCTTGAATACATATGAACTTGTGTATTTTTCTTTTCTGTTCTGCTTGTGCTGGCCGACAGTTTAATGGCAGGGAGAAGGAGAAATTTTGGATGTTTAATTTAATAGGAATAAGATGTAATTGAATGTGAAGTTGAGTGGGTTAGTCTTTGACTTTGTTAGGCTTGATGTTGTAAAGAGAATAAAGAGGAGAACCTTAATAGTCCTGGAATTTGATGTTAGTTGTCTTTGGTTAAATGTGAAGTTTAATTTGATCTTCTCTTGCTCTGGTGGTTGTTGTTTAGTGACGAGGAAATGATAATGATGTAAGAATTGAATTGGACTTGTAAGAGGAAGGATTGATGATTAATTGTTCGCTTAGTCATGTAAGCCTTGTTTTCTTAATAATTGGATCCTAAATGAGATAAAAGAATGGTGGAGTTGAGGGTGAATTGGAATGAGGTTGATTGGCATTGAAGATTAATTTGAATCATTGAGCTTATTGGGTTCGGTTCTAAATGTGCTTAGTTGTTTGAGGATGATGTCAAATAAAGTGGGTGATTTTCAATAAAGAGTAAGACTTAAGGGAAGCTGGTTGAATGAAATTAGGGAAATTGAAACATAGGTAATTATGTAATTAACTGAGAAAGAAATTGAGGAATTGGACTTCTGGTATTATTATCATTTATAATGAATTAAGGTTATTAAGAGAATGCTTATTGGAAGAGGGTATAAGTGATTTGGATGAAATATTAAATGTTATAGGTTTTGAATTTTGTTGGAATTGATTGGTGTAGTCGGCTTGAAGATTAGAGTTTATAGAGTATTGATTTTAGAATCAAGAAGGGAAAAAAAGAAAGAAAGAAAGTGTGATTGACAGTAGGCCTAAATTGAAAGTACACTGGATAATTGAGATTCTATGACGTTTGGAAATTTCTGGGTTGCTGAGAAATCTTGAGTTGGTTATATAATATAATTATCCTGTTGGGTTAGGTGCTTTGGTGATGAGAAATATTTGATGGTATTAAGATTAAATCTGAATCTGATGCTCTATTGTCTGTAGAAGAATTAATAGTATCTATGTGTTATTGTGGGTTTGAATTAGAAGAAATGTTAATACTGAGCTAATTCTGGTGATTTTATGATTTCTCTTGGTAGGTTGGCCAAATGATTAAGCTAAAAGAATTATATATGGCCTTTGGTTTAAAAGAATGTAATATGTTAGGTTATCTTGATATGGTTTAAAGGTTGCTTAGAAACAATAAGGAGATGAATTATGTTTTTATCTTGAATCTAAGTATAAGATTAGAGGTGATGTAAGGCTAATGATTTATGGTGATATGATTTAGTGTAACTAATAACTGGAAGATAATGATTTGGATATTAGGGATAATTAGATTCTATTTAAGTAAATGATTTTTGTTAGAAACTAGGTTGTAAGCTAGCATATGGCAAGGTACACAATTTAAGTATGGGTTTCTTATTTAAAATTAATTTAAGATATAGTGTGCATAAATGGTTGATTTAATAGATGAGTGAATGGTGATTTAGTTAGGTAATTATGGAGAAGTTTTGAATGTTGGAATCTGGCTTTAAATTACTGACTGAGGTTCTAAGTAATAAAATAAATGTTCACATGATTAGAAGAGTGATAGAGTTCTTTTGTTTTAAATCAGTGATGGACGTAAAGTAAGATAAAGGTAGTAAAATGTTATGTTGAAACCTCTGTTCTATTTTTGTTCTTTTAAACACCATTTTCAGTGACAACGGTGAATTAGTGATAAGCTGTGATTTTGATATAATTAAAACTATACTGTACACGAATAAGGAAATAGCATATGGTAGAAGATAGTAATGTTTAATAGATTAATTATGATTAAGTCATTGGGATTTTTATATTTAATTTCGGAAAAGATGATAATGAGAATTAGAATTATTAATAGAAATAAATTATTTATAATTGACCCTTTTAATTTAAAAAGAGGTTAATATAATTATATTAAACATCGATCTTTCATTAATACCAAGAAAAGGGTAGTATGAAGTATATTAGGACCCGAGAGAGAGACGCTGAATAATTATATAGAAGTTTAGATATTAATTTATTGTTTATAATAAATGTCAATAGGTCTTGATAGTAACATAGATTGAGAAGGTCAGTGGAAAGGAAATGAGCGGATAAGGTCTAAGCTTGGAATTCAGGTAGCAGTTTCATTCAATATCATTTATCATGTATGATAATTGCATAGCATGTTTTATAAATTTATAGTAGCTTTAACCTTGTCAGAAATATTCATGGGATCCGAGTACTCGATGACTAGAGGGCTAGCTACCCCTAGTACAGATTAGATATGACCAAAAGGTTATATTCAGGAGGTTGAGCCTCACAGTAGTGCCTTAAGTGCACTAGCAACAATGTTAATGTTTACTCGTATGGGATGAGTGTGGGGGCTCACAGAAGGGCGACATCCTTACCCATACAGACATGTTTTTAGTTATACATATTTTATTAATTATTATGCATGGTAATGAATGAAATGAACTGCGTTAAATTGCTGTTTCAGATAAGCTGGTAGATGGTAAGATGATTGAGATAGGGCAGGAGTGCTGGAGGAAGATTATATGAAGAATTTAGAATTATGTTATAAAAAGTAAGGTTAATTGTATATGATGTAAAATTAAATTATTGAATTAATAATAGATAGTATAGAAAATAGAATTGTATAAATTTATTAAGGGATTTAAATTTCCTAAGTATTATGAATTAAGAATAGATACCCTAATAGGGTTAGTGAACTTTTAATTGTCTTATGAACCACTTTATTTCATAAAGAATTGTAAGTTATTTCAATTTGTCTGAAAAGCCCATTCCAACCAACGAAGGGTTGGTCTAATGTTTTAAAAAAGAAAAGTTGTAAATTTTCCGTATTTTTGGGATTCTGACATTGGAAAGTGGTTATAATTCAGTTAAAAGGATATAATATAGTAATAAAAGTCCAGGTGTTACACATATTAAATGAAGTAATTCATGATGTAAAACAGAAATACATACAAACCCAAAATCAATATGAGGGATTTCGTCTCTTTTTCCTCGGTGTCATATTATCTAAAATTCTTTGCTTCTTCTTTTTTGCTGGATTTAGAGTTATGTTGACCCAAATGCCTTTTTCATGATCACGCCTTACATAAACAGATTCATCTTCATCATCATATTCGTCCGTATCCAAGTCTTCTGACAGTAGCGTCTTAAAGGAAGGATCCACTTCTATCATATTCATATCATCATCACTACTTTCATCATCAACTTGTTCAGCATAATTTTTGTTCGACTGCATGACAATTGACCAATTCTTCTTAGAAGGATCGGCAATGTAAAACACTTGTGATGCTTGAGACGGTAGAATGTAAGGATCATCCTTATATACAACTTTAGAAAGGTCAACCGATATAAACCCAAATTCATCTAACCACCGTCCACTATGGTTGTTAACCCACTGACATCGGAACACAGGAACTCTAAACATGGTGTAATCTAACTCCCAAATGCAATCAATCACACCAAAGTATGCAATCTTCATATATGGGATTTGTATCTCTCGCACTGGATATATGCCATGCCTCGGCAACAAGTGTGACTCCACTATTCTGCATTGTGCTTTTTTCATCCTGGTCTTTTGTATAGAATGTGTAACCGTTGATTGCATAGGCGGTGTAAGAAAATGCGTGCAAACCTGGTCCTTTCGACAGCCAAAACAATCTTTCAGAAACTTATCTAGTATTAAGCTCAACCTGCTGACAAATTCGCTCATTGAACCATCTAATGAAATTTTTGCTGTGCTCCCTTGTAATCAAACTCTCATTTCTATCACCGTGTATTTCCCGCAGGAGTTTTTTGTGTTCTTCAACGAATGGTTTAACCTCAGGAGTGTTGTGAAGAATATACAAGTAAGCAAGTTCCCTTTCAGCATTCGAAATGTGTATTAAATTGAACCCACTTATTCCTTTCCCCATTAATCGCCCATCGTGACGAGACTTCGGCAAACCAATATGTTCAATATTTGATAAGTAATCGGCACAAAAATCACTCGCTTCTTCAACGATGTATCTTTCAGTAATACACCCCTCTGGTGGATATCTATTTTTAACATACCCTTTTAAAACTTTCATGAACCGCTCGATTGGGTACATCCATCTCAAATAGACTGGGCTACACAATTGAACCTCTTTGACCAAGTATACAGTAAGATGAACCATGATGTCAAAGAATGATGGGGGAAATACATTTCAAGTTTGCACAGGATACGAATGATCTACCTCTGTAATTCCTGCAGCCGTCCCTGGTCAACCACTTTAATACAATTGAGCCTGAAGAAAATACACAGTCTAGTAATCGTGCTCCGCAGTTTCTTGGGTCAAATGTTGCATATGCCGACTGGTAAGAAATTTTGCATTAGGATGTGACAATCATGAGATTTCAGGTTCTTCAACTTTAGCTCTTTCATGGATACAAGGTTCTTTACATTTGAGGAATAACCTTCTGGAACCTTTGATCCCATTCAGGAACTCACAGAATGATCTTTTCTCTTTCTTCGAAAGTGTGTAAGCTGCTGGAGGTAAATAAGTGTGGTATCCTCTGTCGACAGGTGCTAACTCTTGTCTTATTCCCAACTTGAGCATATCTAATCTTGAATTGACACCATCCTTAGTTTTTCCTTGCATATTTAGCAACGTGCCAATTAGGTTATCACAGATGTTTTTTTCAATATGCATTACTTCCAGAAAATGCCTAACATATAAGGACTTCCAATACGGGAGTTCAAAGAATATGGACCTCTTCTTCCAACCACTTGTCAACACATTTTTAGCAAAAGGCTTGACAAAATCATTCTCCAACATGCTCACCTTTTCAAAAACGTCTTTTCCGGTCAATATTTTCAGTGGCCTACCTTCTTCTGAGCCCCCGTTAAATGCCTTCTTCCACCTCCGCCAATGATCTTTTAACGGCAAGAACCTTCGATGTCCCATGTAAACATTTTTCCTGCAATGATTCAGTCGCATTGAATAGGTATCATCTTCACATATAGGGCATGCACCATATTCTTTGATCTTGTATCTAGACAAATTACCATATGCTGGGAAATCATTTATTATTCCAAACAACATGGCTCTCAATTTAAAATTTTCTTCCTTATAGCCATCAAAAACCGTCTCACCCGAATCCCACATATGCTTCAGGTCTTCAATCAAAGGATCCAAGTACACGTCTATATAGTTGCCGGGCTGTCTAGGCTCAGAAATAGGCATGGAAAGCATCATAAGCTTGTGTTTCATGATCAAATTTGGGGGGAGGTTGTATATCATCAGAATCACCGGCCATGTACTGTGAGTACTACTCTGAACTCCATGCAGATTGATTCCATCGGTTGCCAATGCAAGCCGTAGGTTACAAAACACGACATACAAGGGCATACAATTCTGTTAGCATTCTCTACATGCTCAGCAGCAAATTCAATGAACTCTTTTGCTCCATTTATATATTCCCTTGAACACCGATCACAAGACATCCATTTCTGATCCAACATGGTAACCTACTGAAGGAAAGTGGCGGTAAGATCGATCTATATGATTTACTCATTAGGTACCCACCTTATGATGTTACCTTTTTTTAACAAAAAATTGGCAGCATAATGGCTACAAAATGAACGATCCCAGGCTTAAGGCCGTCACTTTTAATATAAAAATGGATAACCTACCACAACAAAATTCATCATAGAACATATATTCACAGGCAGAAAAACTCAATTACAGCTCACCAATCCAGTTCCACAATGCAATCATTTCATAAAAGTATATTAAATGACCACACAGTAGTCTTAGCACCTAACATAACATATAATATACCTGATTCAATTCTCTGACTTGTCTTTAGGTGAAGGATGAAAATGTAGACCAGGAAAATGCTTGTTCAAATTCCTACAACATATAAATAACATAATTATATCAACCTAACAATCAAAATAAAATAAGGAAAAAGTATCTAAGTAACCAATGAAACTATCCTAATTAGAGCATATAAACCTTTCTTATTGTTTAGTAATCCTTTTTAACGTGGTTACAGAATTGGAATTACATACGTCGTTCAAACAGTGCATAGGAAAACCCAAAGTTCTACTGGAGCAAGTGCGTTAAAGAAGATACTCTAAAGCAAATTTTTGTAAGAGCTATCGGCTGCCAATAGACTTCCAAACATTATTAACCACAGCACAATTCATTCATTATCAATCAATGACAATTCTTAAGTTTCAAGAATTAAAGAAAAAATTGAACTCTACTCCATCACACCAAATACTACTATACTAGGCAAGGTGTATACATAGATAAATTTACAACCATATAATCATGATTCTTCTTTGGTCATAATTTAACTTTTCAACATATATGTTTTGTTACATTTATATCAAATTTTAGTATTATCTGTTAAATTTATAGTGTATTGTAATTATTTTAAAATAAGTTACGAAAGGTAGAAATTGCTAGTTCCAACCCCCGAAAACAAATTCTGGCTACCAAATGAGGCATTAACCTGTTTTAAAGTAGATAAATATTAAGATTAAAAGTGAGTATCATCACTATTTCATAATTTTTTTAATCTAAGAATCTGAATAAAAATTAATTAACCACCGAAAAAGACTATAAAATTAGAACATGACTGCAAAAGAACCTTCTAATCATGACAAGAAACTGAAGTAAGTGCCAAAACTTTTTAAGAGTTAAAATTCCTGCAAGAGTATCTGTGGCCGTATTATCCGACCCAAAAAATGATCCCATGAAATAAGTGCCAAAACTTTTTAAGACTTCACAAAAGGACAACAAATGGCTAGAAACTACCTTGGTCTACTAAGTAACATTTTATTTTCTCATATGTTGGAAACTGAATGGCAAACATGATTGATGCCAAGGAGAGCAAGTACAAAGCCACTATACAAACCCCAAATGCCCTCATCATGAGCAACAAAAAAACAACGTTCAAACAATCTCCTTCAGTTACATGTTGTTTAAATTTCCATCACTCCTATACACTCCATAGCCCACACAATAACACCAATAAATCATATATATAAACTCAACACTCACGAACAATGATCAAGGGAAATTAAAGAATTCTACACAATTTCATTCCCTTACACTAATAATGCAGCTATCGATAAAAATAAATAAATGAAAACTCAAATTAGGATCCATTGGTTAAATCAGTAAAATAGAGCCTTATATCAACTTTTAACATTCACCATGTTCCAAAATATGCATATTAATAAATAACGTAACAATCCCACAAAACAAGTTCCTCAACATCCATAATCAGCCACAAAAGATCTGGGTGTGAGGAGAGAACAAGACTTACAATAACTTGCCAAAAAAAGGGTGAAGATACCCACACACATACGACAGCAACAAGCAAATCAGGGGAAGAAGAAATCAACTGAGTTGCTTCTAAATATTCATGCCTATGCCGATTACATAAAAGAAAGAACAGAGCACCGAACAAGGGAGGAAAAGTGCAACAAACCAATTGTGTGTTGCCCCATACACAGCGAAAAACCCAAAAGAAATTTACCTAAAATGAAAGAAAACGAGTCGGGGCATTTAAAGCATTTTCAAGAATGCAAAATCAGTGGGTATGGAAATCGAAACCTTACCTCTCTCATTCCAATGAGAATGCAGATCTGAGCGATGGAGAAGAAGACGAAGCTGTGAGGATGAGCTCTGAGCGGCGGATGAACTCTTAGAAGCTAAGGGTTATTTGAGCTGAGGGGATTATTTCGAGCTGGAGGGAAATAAGAATTAAATTAGTTTCGCTCCAGCCTATCCCAACGCTTGATTAATAAAAGCGTGGGGATAGGCAGATAAATAATAAAAAATTATTTTAAAAGCTTTAAATTGTTTTCCCTACTTTTAAAATCCTCAGTTTTTTTTAATTTGTATAAAATATTTTTTAAAATAATTTTTAAATGCCGGGGGCCTATCCCAACGTTTATTACGTAATAAACGTTGGGATAGGCCCCCTGTGATTTAAATTTTATTTAAAAAATATCTAAAACCAATTTTAAAAATACTGATTCTTTTTAAAAAAGGAAAAAAAAATTTAAAAATACATATTTAGGCCTATCCCAATTCTTATGACGTCATAAGCATTGGGATGGGCCTACTTATATATTTTTAAATTATTTTCCTATTTTTAAAAAGCCTGAGTGTATTTTTAAAATTTGTTTGAATTTTTTTAAACAATATTTAAATACTTTGGGGCCTATGATTTAAATTTTATTTAAAAAATATCTAAAACTAATTTTAAAAATATTTATTCTTTTTAAAAAGGAAAACAATTTAAAAATACATAAGTAGGCATATCCCAACGCTTATAACGTCATAAGCATTGGGATAGGCCTACTTAATGAATTTTTTAATTCTTTTCCTATTTTTAAAAATTCTGAGTGTAATTTTAAAATTTGTTTGAATTTTTTTAAACAATATTTAAATACTTTGGGGCCTATCCCAATGCTTATTACTATATAAGCGTTGGGATAGGCCCCCTGTCATTTAAATGTTATTTAAAAAATATTTAAAATCAATTTTAAAAATACTGATTCTTTTTAAAAAAAGGAAAAAAATTTAAAAATACCTAATTAGGACTATCCCAACGCTTGTGACGTCATAAGCGTTGGGATATGCCTACTTATGTATTTTTAAATTATTTTCTATTTTTAAAAAGCCTGAGTGTATTTTAAAAAAAAAATTGAATTTTTTTAAACAATATTTAAATACTTTGGGGCCTGTGATTTAAATTTTATTTAAAAAATATCTAAAACTAATTTTAAAAATAATGATTCTTTTTAAAAAAGGAAAACAATTTAAAAATACATAAGTAGGCATATCCCAACGCTTATGACATCATAAGCATTGGGATAGGCCTACTTAATGAATTTTTAAATACTTTTCCTATTTTTAAAAAGCCTGAGTGTATTTTTAAAATTTGTTTGAATGTTTTTAAACAATATTTAAATATTTTGGGGCCTATTCCAACTCTTATTACTATATAAGCGTTGGGATAGACCCCCTGTCATTTAAATTTTATTTAAAAAATATTTAAAACCAATTTTAAAAATGCTGATTCATTTTTAAAAAAAGTAAAAAAAAATTAAAAATACCTAGTTAGGCCTATACCAACACTTATGACTTTATAAGTGTTGGGATAGCCCCCCTGTCATTTAAATATTGTTTACAAAAATTCAAAAAAAAATTAAAAATACACTTAGGCTTTTTAAAAAAAGGAAAAAAAATTGAAAAATACCTTGTTAGGCCTATACCAACACTTATGACGTCATACGCGTTGGGATAGGCCTATTTTTAAATTGTTTTCCTTTTTTCTAAAATGCCTGTGGATTTTTAAAATTTCTTTCAATTTTTTTAAACAATCTTTAAATTTTTTGGGGCCTATCCCAACGCTTATAAATTATTAAGTACTGGGATATGCTTATACCTATACCATCACTTTTTTTAAAGCGCTGGTATAGGTCATATTATACCTATATAATCATTTGTGTTTTGTAAGCGCTGCTAGTGTTGTACTGCAATAGAGTATTAGTAGTGCTAACAACTGGATCCTATCCTTGGAAAGCGGGATGTTGATAGTATGTAGACCTTATTAGATCAACATATTGGATCAATTAAGTATCAACTTATTAGGGTGACATTGAACTAAGAAAACTCCAATACCTAGCCATTCTGATAAAAACGTTTAAGGAAAATTTTCACATTTAACTTTTTTTTAACAAAGTGTTTTTAATATTGTAAGAAACATTCCATCATATAAAATCTTGCCGACACTAGGGGAGGGAGTAGGTTAGGTCCCCTAACAGGGGCTTATGACCTAGCATACTTTAACCTTAGTTTGGCCTATTTAGTAAATATATCATGCTCATATTTGAGCCTATTTTTAGGCCTATTTAAGTAAGCAGGCTATACCTTTTTTTGTAAGGTCTAGCCTACAAGCCTACAGACATAGCCTATGTAGTTTTTTAAAATTTATATTATGATAATATAAAATATATAAATTATTTATAACATTTATATATTATCAACTTACTTTTAATTCTAAACTTTACATTTTATTATTCATACACAAAACTCAACCCTTTCATTTATTAGACATTCATCTTTTTTTTTTTTTTGATATCTTTCTTTCAGTCATGTAAGTTGTAGTGGTAGTTTAATCACTCACTAATTTAAATGATTTGTTTAGGCATAATAATTGTTACAACTTGCAATTTTATTTTGATTGTGCCTATATGAAATATTATAATCTCAATAGGAATAGTTTATCAAAATGTCTACGATAAAACGAAAAAGAGAGATCTAGTTTCATCGCCATAAGAAGTTAAAAAGTTTTAGAATTTAAAACTTATTTAAATGTTTATAATTTAAGTAGGTTTTTAAAAAGGCTTTCAAGTCTTGTCAAACTTTTTGAAGATTCAGTGTTAAGCGAAAAGAAAAGTTTACATATAAACCTAGACCCAAACTTAAACTTTACATATATATGTTACAAGCTAGGGCCTATTTAAGTAAAGCCTTGCTAGGTGACACTAGTTTGATTGATGTGTTTGCATCTAATGACACACAACATTCATATACATTGAGAGAGAGAGAGAGAGAGAGAGAGAGAGAGAGAGAGAGAGAGAGAGAGAGAGAGAGAGAGAGAGAGAGAGAGAGAGAGAGAGAGAGAGAGAGAGAGAGAGAGAGAGAGAGAGAGAGAGAGAGAGAGAGAGAGAGTCAGTCAAATCTAAGATATAAATATTAAAAATAATTGTACTTTGTCTAGAACCAACAAATTTTAATTTCTCCTTGTTTGGCAAATGATGTTTGAAAATTAACTTCAACCTATCTTAATCACGTCCCTCAATTCGTGTTTCAATTCTCCACACATGCATTAATCTCTCTTTTTCTGCCCGTTGATTTGACTTGGCCTTACTAAAATTTAATTAGTGAACAAAGTTTAGGCTATATTGATACGTACAATGTTTAAGGTATTCATCCACCCATAAGATATTTTTCTCCTAGAATTTGTCACTATAACATTTTTATGAGTGCAACAATTAATACTCATAAATAATATTCCGAATGAAGTACAACGGCCATTTTTTAAAGTTTTATAACATTTTCTCTCCCTTTGATTAACAGTCAGAATTGCAAGACTTAATAGGAAGTGATTTACAATATGAATTTAGAGAGATTGTGTGTGCGTGTTTAAATTTCTCAAAGCAGACTTATCAAGTATCAACAAAACTTCTCAAAGCAGAGACCAAAAAAGTCAAAAGAAGGGATCATGAGGTCCTTTACTTCTAGCAATCTCATTTGGGCATTTGGCCCATTTGGGTACCATATAGGTTTGATTGAGACGGATTAGAGCATTTACATTTTTATTTTAAGAAAATGAAATTGTGTGTAGCATGAGAGATTCAGATTGAGAGATCATGAAACAAGATAATCATGTTTGGGAGGAGAAAATAAATTATACAGATTAATTAGAAAATGATGAACATGTGTGCGACTGTATATGAAACCCACAATTAGAAATATCACCAAAATTGAAGAGCATTGCAATAGCAAAAAAGAAATGGAATGAAAAACAGAACTCCCAAAGAGACGAAGAGACAGATCGGTGCAAAGAGAGGACATGGCGAGCAGATAGAAGAGAGCAAGAGATGGTGGTAGCCGTCGAGGCATGCTTATGACTCTCACTCCCCGATCTTAAATATAAAAGCAAGTTGACTATTTTAGAGAGATTAAAGATGTGTTAAATAAATCATTTTAAAATATTTATCATTTTTTTCTGAGAACTAATTTACTAAACTCATAAATTAACGTATAATCTAACTACATATAATAATGTATGTTATGATAAAATGGTCTATTTGACTTTTTTAATTTCAAAAGAAATAGCCAGTTCAATCTTATATTTACAATTAGAGTGAGTGCAAAGAGACTTAAAGCGTAGTCACTACTCATTAGACTGTGCTTCTGTAAAGCATGTCAAGGTCTAGCTTGATTGTATGAGTGAAATGTATAAAAGGCCGGTTCTAAACTTGGACTAGAGTTAGGTTAAATGGCTAATAAAAATCAACATATGTGTTCAACTACGGGTATCAGCATTCATGGTTGTGACAATATCCCATCTGGTATAATAAAAAAACTCTTATGTTTTGCGCTAAATTAATATTTAAGGGTTAATGGCCTATTTTATCCTGAAAGCTTTTGCTTATGATCTATCTTTATCCGAAAGTGTTTTTTTTCAAAGTTGCTCTAGAAGTTTTGAAACGAAGTAATATTGACTTATTACGTAAAAAAACTTCACATTAGTTATTAAAAAGTTGATATTGACCGTTAATATCTTAATGGTAAAGGACAAAATTGCTTCATTTTAATACTTTTAAAGTAAAATTGAATCAAAAAATACTTTTTTGACAAAATAAACCCTTTAACCCAATATTTTGTAACTTACAAGTGGCTTGATCAACATATTGCGTGTTGAGAAATACATACATTAGACAAGTTAAATGTGAATTTTTAATTTTCAACAAAGATAAGAGATGGAAGAGATATGTGGAGCCTCTAATATTAGGTTTTCACATACATTGCGTGTGTGTGTGTATTTATGTTTGTATAGGTATGTATCAGTGACTTCCTCAGCCTCCATTACAATACAGGTATTTCCAACAAAGCATTGATGAGCAATATATTAGCTTCCTATTTTTGTAACAGTCACAAAACTATCTTGGATTCCATTAATTATTGTAAGTAGTTAATATTTCTAAATCACCAAGGCCAAGTCCATTGATGTGAAGAAGAAAAAGAAGATGATGTCGTTTTATTTTGTTGTTCTTGCATTCTAGCCTAAATGATTTCATTTCCATTATTGGGTTCTTTTCCTTTAATACAATCCTGTATGAAATGCCCAAGTCACCGAAGATCTCCTGATCTATTTTGTTAGAACCATTCTATTCATTTCACCCATCATAATTGCGTGTCGGTCAAATTGTTTTGCGTTCTCTCTTATAAAGTTTTTTCAAGAAATAATATAAATATTTTTCCATACAATTCTTGTACAGTAAATCATACTCTAC
The DNA here is from genome assembly GCA_037074515.1 of Mimosa bimucronata. Lineage (NCBI taxonomy): Eukaryota > Viridiplantae > Streptophyta > Magnoliopsida > Fabales > Fabaceae > Mimosa > Mimosa bimucronata. The sequence goes on along the minus strand of CM073445.1, from coordinate 26,686,596 downwards.
AATAATTTTGATGGCAACTATTATGAGATATTTAATTCCAGCATTCCGAAATCATGAGATATTATATATACACACATGTATAACTTTATTTTCAAAAAATATCTTATACAGTGATTTCTTACACGTTTCGTCGGCAACTAATTTTACAGAACAAAATGACGTTCTTGCTGAAATCACTCACGCGTCACTTTCCCACGTCAAATAAAGCAGATGATGATCGAGTAAAGTTAATTTGCGAATTGGGATCTCAAAGTCTTATATTAAGAACTGGGGAGGCAGTACATGCCATCTTAGTCTTACTCGGATTCACTTGCATCACAGTGAGTAAATGTATTGAAATCGATCTAGAGGGCGATCGTCGAGTTTTATATCAAGATGAACTTTTTTTTATATCTCTCTGGGTTTTGCTTAACTATACTACTTTCAGTCATTAATATAAGGTTAATTTGATTAATTTGAGAAAACTAAAAAAGCTTAAAAACTACTTAATTATAGCATGCTATATATGATATTTATGAAAAATATATGCATGTATATCATTATATATTATCAAGTAAGAAAAATTAATACAGAGAAAAGTGATAAATATGAGATCTAAAATAATGATGACTTGTATTTAGGACAAATAGTCAACTCCAACGAGCTCTCATATATTTAAAAATAAAGATATTACTCACTCTAATCCTAATTAGAGAAATTATTTACCTAATTTGATTAGATTAAGATTGTTTATTAAATTAGTTAATATTTCATATTTTTTTCCAAAGCATTATAATCATATTTCTGAACACTCCCTTCCATTTCTTTCACTTGATTATTGTTATGAAAACAATAACGTGGGTAATTTGAAAAACAAATCGACAAAAATTAGAAATAAGTTCTATACGTAGAACTAGAACGTGAGTATTAATTTTGATCTAAAATTATTGAATTACTAGGATAATAAGGGTGTGTCTGGATTGACTTCTGGAAAAGTGTCTTATATATAAGTCAGATTGAAAATAAATCAGATTGTCTAATAAGATTTATGTTTGGATTAGCTGTGAAAAAAATGACTTATAAGTGACTTATTTTCTATAAGTCGGATTGTGTATGTTTGGGTTAGTTGTGATTAGATATGAAAAATAAGTCAGAATTTGTGGGCCCCACCTTATAAGTGATTTATAAATCAGAAATAAGCTGTTTTAAACAGCTTACAATTTATTTTAACTTATATGTTATAAGTTATTCATAAGTCAAATTAACAATAAATCAAAACAAACATGCAAAATAAACTACCAACAAAATAAGTTACTTTTACCCCAAATTAAATACTTATTCCTTAAAAATAAGTCAATCCAAATATGCGCTTAATATAACTTTTTCCCCGGTGGGAGTTAGGGATATTGGTTTTAGTTGGCAGAGTTCGGTAGGAGAGCTTTCTAATTTTCGCTGCTTCATTTAAGAGGTTTGAATTTTGCAAAATGTCCAAGTGGTTCTAAATCGGCCGACACGACACTACCCATGATCTCCTACCAACTACCATTCTCCTATGCGCATGCGAATCCAGATTTTTTTTTTTTACTTAATTTGGCAACTAACTTCAACATAAAAGGAGATCCAAAAAGGCAAGTTTTGCAATGTCAGTAATCATAACCAGAAATTCAAACATGCATATGTTATTTGCAACATATGAGGATCCTAAAACTCTATTTCTAATCTTAATGAAAAGAAGAAATTAAGTGAACAAACCTATAGGGGCAGATTAATAAACAAAACATGTCATTCTGGATTTGGACTCAAATTGAGATCTATACTCTCCTTGTTCTCTGTAACACTATTTACTTGCCTTACGATCTCTTCCTCCAGCGATGCTCTCCACCCGCGACGCGCCGCCGTGCCTTCCTCCTTCCGATCACCGGCGCTATTAAAGTACATAGCCGCCTCGTTAATCCGCCGGAGAATTGTGTAAAACTCCTCCACCTCATCATCAGTCACATGGCTGTCCCGAACTTTCTTTTTGGTGGTGCCGGAAACCGCCACGTCGTGGCTGTTGTTATCGTGAAGCTTCCTCTTCTCTCCTTCAGACATTATTTGGATCTCGAACAGTGATTTGATCAATGAAAATGAAAGAGAAAAAAAAAAAAAGATTGATCAAAGGTAGTAAATATTGATCAAGGTACCACGAAAGTTAAGAACTTAGAAATGGAGAGGAAAGGGATGTAGTGAAGTGGGTAATAATGATGTGTTGTTGGTTGTAACCATAACACCATACGAATATTATTCTAAGCTTTTGCTTGTTGAATGGTGGTTATTTACTTGTTTTTGGGAAAAAAGAATCATATGGTACGGTTTCATATAGCATTTGTGATGAACCATTCTCACGAAGGCCCTATGGCCATACGACACGTGTGTGGTTATTCGGATGCCATGCATTGGTGTTTGTGGGTGTGCATCATGATGTTACGGTTTAATAGTTTAATTTCACACTGCCACTTATGAGACCTTCTTTTTGGGCTGTTGAAATGATGTATATTCATTTCTAGTTTCCCACCGACTAATGTGGGACTTGGCCTAGCTTTTCTTAACATTTGTAACATCGCAGTGTCTTGCTCTTGAAATTGTCCCTTTTTTTAAGGTTCTCACTCCTCACACGGTTTTAAAACATGTCAAGAGGGGATGTATCCAAATCTTTATAAGACGTCTTTCGTTCCACTTCCCAGCCAATGTGGGACTTCACAATGACCAAGTTGTAAAATTCTCATACTAATTACTCTTAAAAGTTAAAACCATTCACAAATCCAACCAATTAATGTGAAACTAATTACTGAGCTAACTATGATAGAAAAGAGAACCGCCAAAAACAAGAGATTTATCATAATTAGAAAAGGGTTTAACTACTTTTGAAAGTCTAACAATGATAGCAAAAGACTATCATAGTTATTAAAAAGCTTCAATCAAGTAATTGAGCTTTAATTACGATAGAAAAAGAAAATACTAAATCACAAAAGTCTATCGTAGTTAAAGAAAGAGATTAGTCACTTGAAAACCTAACTATGATAGAAAACGATCTATCATAATTATTAGAAAACAAGATGATAATTGAAAGCAACTTATCCATAATAGAAAAGAGCGATTCTAAATCATTTAAAATACCCTATCAAAAATAATAAAAGACGTTTAAAAAGTTAAAGATGTTAAAAAAAGGCATATGCTAGCATGATTATTAAACCATTTAAAATGGTTTAACCTAACTATATTAAAAAGAACACTAACATAATTAGAAAAAGAATAACCTTAGATATTTTAGGAAATATAACATGTTAAAAAAAGGCATAACCTAACATAGTAGTTAAAAACCCACCAATTTACAAATCATCTTTCCTTTTCCAAATCAATTTGTCAATGCACAACAACAAATAAAATATCTGCCACATACTTCACAACTCATCCACAATCATAAACCACAATATACCATAATAATTAAGGCTTCAAAAGCGTCCCAAGGTCCATACAACATACCAAAGGATGCGTCTCGAATTCTCGGGGTCACATGCATGTGAAACAAATTCAAACAACTATTCACAGTCCTAATATACTGTAGTGGTCAAAAAATGGAAAGCGAGGAATTACGTGAATTCCCACTACGAATTCAAGAAATTTATAGAAACAGTAATGGAAAGGTCACTAGCAATCAAATGAAAATCTTATAACAGTACAATGACTCACTGAAATCGAATTACGCAAAGAAAGTAAACATAAAACAAGCCAAATAATTAAGTTGAAACAATAAAACACTACTACAAAAAGCCCATTTCTTGTCCCTAATTCACGTCACTATTTTATAAAAGTGACATTGAAAAAAGCTCGGTGGCAATTTTGTAATTAAATTTCAGGCTGAGGAAGAAACCATGTCACAAAAATGGGAGAAATGTGACGTGGTTTAAAGTTGTAAGAAACCACGTCACATATTCTTAATATGTGATGTGGTTTTCTTCAGGTTTAATCATGTTTTTTTTAATTTTTTATTTTATAAGAAACCACGTCACATATTTTTAATATGTGACGTGGTTTTCTCAGGTTTTTTTTATGTTATTATTTTATAAGAAACCACGTCACCTATTTTTAATATGTGACGTGGTTTTCTTCAAAATAATCAGGCTTTTATTATTATTCTTTTTTTTTTTTTGAGAAACCACGTCACATATTAAAAATATGTGACTTGGTTTGCTTTAAAATAAATTTTTAAATTTTTTTTCTTATAAGAAACCACGTCACATATGAAAAATATGTGACGTGGTTTCTTCAGAATAAATTTTTAATTTTTTTTTAAGAAACCACGTCACATATAGAAAATATGTGACGTGGTTTATTCAAAACGAGTCACATATTTTCTATATGTGATGTGGTTAATTAAAAAAATATTTAAACCTTCATCACTAACCTTTAGCTCTTCATTATTGCCAAAATTTTCAACCCACGCACAGAACCTTCAGCTCCCCAGAAAATTTGAACTCACCCGCCCTCAGCTCTCTCCCTCACCCCTCAGCTCTCTCTCGCTCACCCCTCAGCTCTCTCCTCTCTCCCTCACCCCTCAGCTTCGTCTTCATCTGCTCATTTATTAAAGAAATAAAAAAAAACTCAGCTTCATCTCCCTCACCCCTCGGCTTCTTCTTCAGCGTCAGCTCTCTCGCTCCCTCAGCTCGTCCTCCAGGTCTCTCACTCCCTCAGCTCTCTCACTCCCTTAGCTCTCTCCCTCAGCTCATCCTCGCAGGTGCTTATTTTGTAATTTTTTTTATTTTGTAATTTTTTTTTGCTCTTGCACTGAATTTGCATAATGGGGCTTATTCTAGGCAAGTTCCTAGAATGCCTGGTTATTGCTTTTTTTTTTAATTCCATTTTTTTTGCCAGCATTTGGGATTATTGCATTCTTGTTCTTTTAGTTTGAAATCATTTCATTATTCTTGTGTTACTTCAATAACTGTTGTTTAGATGCTTTCTGCTCAGTGGGTTACCAATTACTTTATCATATCCTTCATACTTTTGTACAATTACTTATCAATTTAACCATAGTGAGTATTTAATTTACTAATTGTAGAGCAATGTTTAATTTCCATCAAATGAGGGTGAAATTATAGGTTTTGTAATTACTGATTGGTGTTGAATTAATAATGGTATGCTTTTGTATTTACTGGACTGAAGTTGGATTGTAAATGTAATTTTTGAATGTCACATTTATAAGGGGAAACTCTGCCAAAATTTTTTCAAAATTTGCATGAAGTGAAGTTAAATGTATGGCATGCCCATTTGATTGGTGTTGAATTAGTAATGGTATGTTTTTATATTTACTGGACTGAAATTGGATTGTAAATGTAATTTTTGGATGTCACATTTACAAGGGGAAACTCTGCCAAATTTTTTAAAAAATTTGCATGAAGTGAAGTTAAGCGTATGGCTTGCCCATTTCTTCACAAGGTAGTGAACTAAACTTGACTAATTTGTTGGACATATGGCATAGGTTAATTAATTAGAATGGATCGTAGTTGGATGCATGCATTGAGAACCACTAGAGAGTATCAAATGGGGGTGGAAGAATTTATTGAATTTGCCAAAAGAAACGTGCCGAGTAAGAATGGCATGTATCGATGCCGTTGTGTGAAGTGTGTAAATGCTTATTGTAAAAGTGTTGATGATATAAGGGATCACCTTCTTTGTGATGGGATTAATCTCCGTTATAAGAAGTGGCTTTGGCATAGGGAATTGGGAAGTACCGTACATGTGTGCACATCACAAAATGTAGAAGCAGCGGTGGATGATGTTTGTGATGATGGAATGGACGAGATGATCAATGACATTGGGGCGAAGTCATTTTCTGTGGTAGATGAGTTTGACAAGTTGCAGAGTGATGCAGAGACACCGTTGTTCCCAGGATGTACTAAGTATACTCGGTTGACCGGCGTCCTGAAATTGTTGAAAATAAAGACAGAAAATGGGTGGGCGGACATGGGTTTCTCGCAGTTGCTTGAAGCTTTGAGTGATATGTTCCCTGCCGGCAATGTGCTTTCGAAGCGTATGTTTGAGGCTAAAAAAGTTCTAAGCAAGATGGCGGTGGAGTATAAGAAGATACACGCTTGTCCTAATGATTGCGTGTTGTATAGGAATGAGTATGAAGGCCTGAAAGAGTGTCCTAAATGTGATACTCCGAGGTACAAGCCGAGAAAGAATGCCGTTGGTGGTGATGATGGATCAAAGAAAGGGGTACCTTTGAAGGTAATGTGGTACCTTCCAATTGTACCACGGTTTAAACGCTTGTTTGTAAATGAGGCAGAAGCAAAGAAACTGAGATGGCATTGTGATGAGAGAATCTCCGATGGAAGATATCTCCGACACCCTGCTGACTCTCCTCAATGGAAGAAAATTGATTCAATGTTTCCTGAATTTGGTGGTGAGCCGAGGAATCTTCGTCTTGGACTGTGTACGGATGGATTCAATCCTTTCGGGAGTCTCAGTAGCACACATAGTGCTTGGCCAGTTTTGCTGGTCATTTACAACCTGCCTCCTTGGTTGTGCACGAAACGCAAATATGTGATGATGTCTATGATGATTTCTGGGCCGAAACAGCCTGGGAACGATATCGATGTCTATCTTGCACCTTTGATTGAGGACTTGAAGATTTTGTGGGAGGAAGGCGTCGATGTGTTTGATGCGTACAGGCAGGAGACATTTAAGTTGCGAGCTATGCTGTTTACCACAATAAATGACTTCCCTGCATATGGCAATCTTTCTGGTTACAGTGTGAAGGGTTATATGGCATGTCCTATATGTGAGTTAGACACAAACTGCCACCAGCTTAAACATGGAAGAAAGACCATTTACCTCGGTCACAGGAGGTTTCTTGATCGATTTCATCCTTATCGTAGACTAAAGAAGTGTTTTAATGGCTCATCTGAATATAGATCTGCTCCGACCCCCTTAACCGAGGAGGAAGTTTTCAGCCATGTTAAGAATGTTAATGTGGTATTCGGTAAGAAACAGAAGAAGAAGATCGGTTCTGAGAAGATCATTTGGAAGAAGAGGTCAATCTTCTTTGATCTACCTTATTGGCGATTTCTGGATGTGAGGCACAGTATAGACGTGATGCATGTGGAGAAAAACGTCGGTGATAGTCTTGTTGGAACGTTGTTGCATATACAATGGGAAGACTAAGGACGGACTCAGTGCACGGTTAGACTTGGTTGAAATGGGTATAAGACAACGGTTGCATCCTATAGTCAGTGAAAATGGAAAGAGGGCTTATATAGAACCTGCTGCTCATACACTCTCTAAACAGGAGAAAAAAAGTCTTTGTGAGTATTTACGTGGGATCAAGGTGCCGCAGGGTTATTCTTCTAATGTTAGTAGACTTGTGTCTATGAACGATTTGAAGTTGGTTGGAATGAAGTCGCATGATTACCATGTATTGATGCAACAATTCTTACCAGTTGCTATAAGAGGTATTATGCAAGATGATGTGAGGATGACTATAACAAGACTGTGTATGTTTTTCAATGCGATTTGCAGCAAAGTCATCGACACTGAAAAGCTAGACGAGTTGGAAAATGAGGGTTACATTATATTGTGCCAATTAGAGATGTACTTTGCTCCAGCCTTTTTCGATATTATGGTGCACTTGATTGTTCATTTGGTAAGGGAGATAAGACTATGTGGCCCTGTTTATCTGAGATGGATGTACCCTTTCGAGCAATTCATGAAAGTTTTGAAAGGGTATTCCAAGAACCCACATCAACCTCAGGCATCAATTGTTGAAAGATACTTAGTTGAGGAGGTAATGGATTTTTGCAAATCGTATCTAAAAGGGGTTGAGGAAATCCCCCGACATGAAGATGGGATCGGTAAGGGGGTACGGGGCATTAAAGTGAAGACTATGTGCCGTGAAGAGGTGTTACAAGCACACCTGTACATATTGAATAATATGGAAGAAGTGCAGCCTTATTTGGACGAGCATAAGAGGATCCTGAAAGAAAAGAACCCGAAAAAGTGTGACATGCAGATTTCTAACGAGCATAATAGGACATTTATTGGGTGGTTCAAGGAGTATGTTGAAAAGGAGACTGGTGGGCCGGATACAATAAGATGGTTAGCTGGAGGGCCTCGTTTTGAGGTTGTTACTTGGTGCTCTTTTGACATAAATGGTTATTCCTTCTACACTAAGGCCCAGGACAATAATAGCACCATGCAAAACAGTGGCGTGATGGTGGTAGCCGAAGCGATGCACTTCTCCAGTTCGAAAGATAAAAAACCAAGATTGGCCTCCATGGCATATTATGGCGTAATTGAAGAAATTTGGGAAGTTAGTTACACAAAGTTCAAAATTCCAATCTTCAAATGCAAGTGGGTTAACAATAGCGCAGTTGTGATTGATCCCCATACTGGTATGATCTCAATTGATCTTCAGAAGGTTGGGTACAGAGATGAGCCTTTTATTTTAGCAAGTCACGCGAAACAAGTGTTCTATGTAACAGATCCCGCAAATAAGCAATTGTCCATAGTCTTGCAAGGTAAAAAGCAAAAAGACCGTGCTCCCAATTTAGATCTAGATGAGATACAACCTTTAGGCGCAGGACCATCTGAACCAAGTGAATTTGAATTGGTAGATGATGATGACCAATTTGCCTATAGAAATTATCATTGTGAGGGGATATGGGATAACATATAAAGTGAGAACCTTTTTGAATTATCATGTATTAATTCTTGTTAATGTTTTTGTTTTGGTTTTGTGAAGGTTGTGGAATTGTGACTCATCACATCTTTGATATGTTTACAGGTACATGGCAGATGGTGATAACAATCAGCAACGGAACGATCCCCCTCGGAGAAAGGGAAGAGGTCTAACGAAGCTCAATGACGTTGTTATCCGTCAGGGGACAAATGTACAGCCTATCCGTGTAGATTTTGACGATGACATGAATCCTATCGGGGAAATTGGTGCGAATTTCGTCAGCTACGTCGATTTTGTGGTGAGGAACCGAATAAGTATCTTGGTTAACGATTGGCAGAGAGTCAACAAAGACATTAAGGATCAATGTTGGTCAGATATTTTGGTATGTTTTATCATTATACTTCTGTTTGTTCCTAATATGTATGTATTCTTATTTCCACTTAATTCAACTGATGTGTTCGTCATTTTTTTCAGCAAAATTTTGATGTCCCAAACACACAATTTTTCAAGGATTTTTGGTTGGGAGAAGGGCGCAAGATGTGGAAGAATTTCAAGAATCTCCTGACCAGAGAATACGTCTTTGGAGACAAGCAGGGTCAAGATCCGGGTCAGAGCTATCCCAATATTGACCCAGACACTTGGAAGCAGTTTGTTGCATCACGGCTAGACGAAAAGTTCAAGGTCTGTATATTTCATAAACAGCTTTTTAACTTTGGTTAAAAATTGCACTGTTAACACAATATATTAGTTAACTAACTTAGTCTTAGTTTCACAGGAGGAGAGCGAAAAACAAAAGAAGCTACAAGCACACGATGTCTCGGGGTGGTTACAAGTGGCTAGAGAAAAAGTTGACCCAGAAACAAATTGCAGAAATGGAGGAAGCTGCACGGTTTGATCCTACCTTTGTTGTAGAGCCTCTGCCGCCCTTCCCACATCATACGAAATGGGCTGAGGGAAGGAAGAATAAAGAAGGAAAATTTGTGACTCCGGAGGTTGAGAAAGTTGCACAGAGGATTGTAAGTATTTTACTTGGTTGTTTATACATTTAACTTGTGGTTTTGTAGCACATTGCATATTATGATTTTGTTGGGTCATTACAGGAAGAACTTGAGGAGCAAGCCACCCAAGGGTCCTTCACACCTTCTGGGAGGATGGACATCCTTGCCACGGCAATTGGGAAGCTCGACCACCACGGTCGAGTTATCGGGGAGCCGAGGAATGTAAGGCTAACCAAGTATTTCGGTCGCAAACCCCGATCTTACGCCCGTAGAGAATCCACTGAGGAGATTGTGGCCAGGGCTCGGGCGGAGATGAAGGCCGAGTTCCAGGAACAGTTGGATGCACATATCCAGCAGCTTAATGGGCAAATGACGGAGCAGATCCGGATGCAGGTTGAGGCATAGGTCCGAGCATCTACCGTACAGCTCGGACTCTCGTCGAATTCTTCTGGACAAAATAATCAGGTTTGATCATCTACTAAATATGTTGATTTCCATATTCTGGGTTCATCAATTATAGTCTTACTCTGTATATTTTCATCCCTTGTAGGAGTCTCTCGGTACCGCCGGTCCAAGCGACAAAGACAGCTGCAATCAGCCTAGACAGTTAGGATCAATTCATGAGGATGACTCAGATCCCACACCAGAAAACAACCCTGACTATGGAGAGGAGTGTTATCTCCATCTTGATTTCCCTCGCCTGCGCGCGGTAACCAAAGCTCGCGAGTTCCCGAACGCCTCCCTCATACATAATTTTCCTATTGATGAGGACCAAGTGAAGGTGTCAGTTAAAGCTATCCAGAGCAATGAGGCGGGGGTAGATGTACCCCCGATCATGAAGTCACCAAACTAGGCGAGGCGATCGGGGCATTCATCTTGTGGCCTAGATATCTTGTTGTTCGCCACGCGCCGCAAGTGCACGGGTCGGGCCAAGTAATAAAATAGTGAGTAGAGTATCGTTCCCACGAGGATTTGTCCAAAACCCGGTCAAACAATGATTGTCACACTCTCACCCAATTTGAGTGACACAAATGATGAGATTGAAAATAAACTAAGAAAATAAATGAAAATAAAATATAAACAGGTGATTCTCCAACCTCAAGGATAAAGTAGGTCCTAGGATTATCTATCCCCCTTATACTTCTCAAAACTCAATCAACCTCCCCTCAAGAAGCTCTCAACGAAACCACGTGCTAATCTAGGGTTCAAAGAGTACTTGTAATGCTCTCTCGAGTCAAGAACAAGTGTTTAGTCCTATTCTTTGCACAATCTCTTGCCACAATTTGATAGAACCCAATTATCACACTCCAACCTTAATGTGACTATGCAAGGCTAGCAAGTATATCTCTATCTTACCAACAAAACCATCCGTTTGTCACGCAAACTTCCGGTTCTTGCACTACTTTACCCAAGTTCTACACTCAACCTAGCTCTCTCGAGTCATAAATCAAGCAAACACAACATCTAAATGGTGATCAAGCACTTAGAAGCATTAAGAACGGGGTAAAATAAGCACATAGATATCATTAATCACAAATCAAGAGGAGGAATCAAGAATCAATACATACAAGGGTTCAAAATAATCCTAGAATCAAAGTATCTAGCTACTCATGTTCTACAACTCCAAGGGAGCATATATATACAACATTACAAATCAGAACAAGAGAAGAGAATGAAGAATGAAGAGATAAACCAAGAGAGGAAGCCCAAATCTCTTTGAAGCTCCGAGCCCAAGCCAAATCCCACCAATCTCCAAGCCCTAGCAGAGCCAAACACGCCCAAAATATGCCCAGAAGTCGAAGAATGAGGGCTCACAACGAAGCCCTAGCATTTATATCAGTTAAAACGCGCCTGTTCTGTCCAAAACGCAGCAAAACGCGAAGTTCACCGTGGGTTTCGCCGTTGCGAGCCCACGGTGAAGTCCCAAAAATTACAAAATCAAGTGTCGCTCGCCGTGGCTTTCGCCGCGGCGAGCTATCAAAAAGGGGCAGAGGCAAATGCACTTCGCCGCGGCGATCCTTTCTTCTCTGGTGCTTTGCTCTGTTTTTTCTTTATTCTTTGAGCTGCTTTGGCTTCTTCTTATTTTTGATCAATTGGGAGCTTGGAGGAGGGCTAAAATCTCTTGCTTATTGCTTCAAATTATTCCTACAAAAATTATATACAACAACATAAGAAACTAACTATAAAAACAATCAAAATCTACATAATTAACAATAATGTGAAACCGAAAATCAAATGAGCATTTTCCCTCTTGAGTATCCAAAATGTATAAATAATAGACAAAAACTCAAGTAAAATATACTCAAATATCATGAATTTCTAGGAGTTATCACTTGTACACAAGAGCCCGCAAACGGGGCCGGACCCGCCGATTGATGTGGTATGTACACTTAAGTTTTGAGACTGCTTGTTTGATATTTTTCTGGTTTAGGCATAACATAACAATGATTTTTTCCATCTCCCTGCAGACCTTTTCAGACGAATATCCTTCTCTCCAGCTCCTACGGGAGATGCAGCCAAATTTGGAGTCTGTGCCCTTTACGATGCCTCCAGGAGTAGTCAGTCCTGACCGTACATACCAATTTTTGCTTCACAGTTCCCAAGATATCAGGGAGTTTTTGCTGCTACAGGAAATTGACCTTGGATGGCTTGAGTTAGCGACTATATAATAAATGACCGTTACTTTTTATGTCTCAGCAGTATTTCTTATTAAATCCCTTTTTGATTTCAACTTGTCTATGATATATAGGTACTTCCACAGCTTGTGTAACGGATTAGGCAGGGGACAATACAGATTCTTCAGTCCAATGGCATTGGTGATGAGGGATAATTTCAATACCCCGGCGGAGAAGAGGAATTATGATGACAACATGCAGGCATACGTCAACCATCAAATGTCAGTGAACAGGGGAATTATCTATTTTGCACCTATTCTTGAAGAGTAAGTTTGATTGTTTCCTTTTGCCAACTTTTCATCATTATACACATTTGTAAATGTTATGATTATTTTTAATGTCTTTCATAAAGCACTGGGCACTAGCTGTCGTTTGCCCTAGGGATCATTGTCTGGTTTGGTTTGACTCGTTAAGGCGTAATATAACCCCCTATCATAGAACTCTCCTATCGATGTGAGTAGTGTTAATATCTTTATTATATACTAGTGTCCCAAATAAATTAGTCCCATATATATGTACTAATTTTGGTTCCATTTTAGGGGTATATCTCAGTGGCATTCAATGAAAAAAACTGGTGAAGAACATCAAGACGTCGTGCTACAAAGACCTAGAGTAAGTACTTTTGATTTAAATTCTTTCAATGTTAGTCAATTGAGATTTATTAAATTGATTGCTATTAATTTATACCGTTTCTTGTGATTGAAGTGCCCTAGGCAACCGACCAATAAAGAGTGCGGATATTACGTCATAAAATATATTTATGACATTATTATTAGTGAACGAACCGGATCATTCTCACAGGTATAAGTTAAATTTTTGTATGATTGATACAGTTAATACATAAATATATAATGTTTTATATAATTTCTTTGCATTGATCATCACATCTTTATTGTTGCAGTTTTATGATACCAACACATTTACAGATGAAGATCTTGATTCAATTCGTGAGAATGTTGCTGAATTTTTGCTTTCGGAATTGGTTAGTAAAGATGATTGATCATTGTACAAAATACTAAATTGTGTAACACTAATGGTTAATTTGTGAAGTAGTAGTAAACACAAGTTATATATGGTTAGTATGATTGATTACTTATATGTTAGCTTGGTTGATTGCTATTTGTGGTGAATCTGTTTTCTGAGACAGCAAAAACAAGAAAAAGAAAATGGGATCAAACGAAAATATTAAAATTTAATTTTAAAAAAAATAATAATCCAAGTCACATGTTTAGAAACATGTGACGTGAAATATGCTGGCAAGAAACCACGTCACTTATTATCCAAATAAGTGACGTGATTTCTCCAAAACCACGTCACATATATTCAAAAATGTGACGTGGTTTATAAGAAATCACGTCACTTATTTGGCTAATAAGTGACGTGGTTTCTCCACGCCACATTCCACGTCACATGTTTTCTAAACATGTGACGTGAAATCTTAGCCATTTAATAAAAAAAATTATTCAAGGACTTATCTACGTAGCTTGTTTCATAAGTTGTGACGTTAAAAAGAGTATGACTTTCCACGTCCCCTATTTTAAGTGACGTAAAATCTCCATTTTTTCTAAGTCACTACTTTTTATGTCACATAAAAAAGTGACATGAAAACCCTGAAATAACAGACATAGAATCCCCTTTCTGCAGTAGTGAAAGATTCAGTGGATGAAATCAGCCCTAAGCTCTCTTGATCGCTCAGTGATTTCAGTAGGGATGGGATGTTCAGATAGTTTTCCTCTTCTTCCCCCTTCCTTTCATCTCTTCCAGGCTTGAAGTAATGCTCCCGAAAACATGGGACACCGTCCAGATTTCCCTCTTGTTGCCTATCCATTACTCCCCTGTCTCCCGTTTGTCTTTAATTACCAATTAATTCTCCAATAATGTATTCTTTTAACCTGGGAGCTACTTGCTCTGTTAGCAGCCACGTGGTATCCATTTGAAATAATTCCGTTGGACCTATTATCATTTTTGTGGTTTCTTGCTGTTGATGTAAGTCTTCTCGTAACAGGACGCTGTTTGGTCAGGGATGATATCTTCTCAGACAGATTCGGGATGGTCTTCTTACATTGTGACATGGGCTGACTCTCGTGGTCTTGCCTCTTTGGCCCAGGAAGATCAGTACCTCTCTTGGAAACATGAAAAGAATTTTGGGGCTCACATATACATAACTGGCCAATTGTCGAAAAGATTGGATACAAAACAAGATAATAATAACAAAAGAGCCTACGGCCTATTTAATTGCAAGTCCATAGACAATAATGCCAACAAGTGCCGGAAAAGACCAACAACAAGAACAACAAAGCCTTTATCCCACTAGATGGGGTCGGCTACATGGATCTCACGACGCCAATGTGCTCTATCAATAACCATGTTTCGTGATAAATTATTGATCCAAAGATCTCATTGAATAACTTCGTCAAGAGTTGTCTTTGGTCTCCCTCTCCTTCTTTTGGGAGGACTCCACACCATTTGATCTACTCTCCTAACCGGCGCATCTAATTGTCTTCTTTGAACGTGCCCAAACCACCTTAAGCGACTTTCCACCATTTTCTCCACAATCGATGCTACCCCGACTCTTCCCCGGATATGATCATTGCGGATCCTATCTTTTATTGTATGACTACACATCCATCTCAACATTCTCATCTCTGCTACCCCTATCTTATGTTCATGTTGTCCCTTTAGTGCCCAACATTCACTACCATATAACATTGCTGGTCTAATGGCTGTCCGATAAAACTTCCCTTTTACCTTATCATGTACTTTACGATCACATATAACCTCAGTAGCTTTTCTCCATTTAAACCACCCTGCTTGAATTCTATTATTAACATCACCGTCAATTTCACAATCCTTTTGTATAATCGAGCCCAAATATTTAAACTTGTCTACCCGTGGTATAACCTGGTCACCCAATTTAATTTCTATATCCCCATGCGCTTGTCTCTTATCAAAACAACAATGCATATATTCTGTCTTACCCCTACTTAGTCGAAAGCCTTTTAACTCTAAAGTCCTTCTCCATAATTCTAGTTTCTGGTTAATTTCTTCTCTAGATTCACCTAAGAGGATTATATCATCCGCAAAAAGCATGCACTTAGGAATTTCCTCTTGTATATTTGTAGTTAGGACGTCTAAAACTAGATTGAACAAATATGGGCTTAGAGCCGAACCTTGATGCAATCCAATTTTTATTGGAAAGTCATTTATTTCTCCTCCAGGTGTTATAACTCTAGTCGTTACCCCCTCATACATATCTTGAATGATTTTGATATATCCAACACGCACCCCTTTCTTTTCCAAAGCTTTCCATAGTATTTCTCTTGGCACACAATCATAAGCTTTTTCCAGATCGATAAAGATCATATGAAGATCCTTTCCTTTGCTTCGATACCTTTCCATTAAACCTTTTAATAGATAAATTGCTTCTGTAGTTGATCTACCTGGCATGAAACCAAATTGATTTTCCGAGATACAAGTCTCACATCGTAACCTGTGTTCGATCACTTTTTCCCACAATTTCATTGTATGACTCATAAGCTTGATTCCTCTATAGTTTGCGCAATTTTGAATGTCTCCCTTATTCTTATAAATAGGAACTACAATTGCCGGAAAAGACCGATCTCAAAAAATCTCAATTATATAGTAATCCATAACATCAAATAAGAATATAGAAGCAACAAATAAGCATGCTTAGTTTATAATTTTTGGCAATATACATGTTACTAAATAATCAAGAAGAAACTTTACAATCAACGAGCGTTTTCTGACTCCATTCCCTTGCGTCTAGCACTGAAGCTAGAACCTGAAAAAGAATTGCAGAGTGAGACAGGATATCAGTAACACTTATTCTTCACATTTTACCCTACATGTGTGTAAGTGTACACTTATGTGGGAGTTCACAATGTATCTTTCTAAAAATTTGATGACTATTAACAAATTTAAATAAAATAAAATGACATTCTATTCCTTATCATAAGTCTAACTACCAAAAAAAATTTTGTTCCTAAAAATAAGTCCACTTATAGGTTATTAATTATTGTTTTGAAAGTTTAGTCTTATTTAATTCTTGTTGGGAAGAGAGAAAGATATGAGAATAATTTATAAATATAGAGAGAGGAAAATTTTAAATAAGGGTCTTGAAAAATTTAATCAATTTAAGACATATTTAATTATCTACCTAACAAGTTTTGATATGTGAAAATTAGTTAAAGTAAACTTATAATAAAAAAAAAGTACTATATTGTTAATTTTATTCACAATGTCGAGTCTAACAAAAGAGGCTATTCCTGAGGAATCAAATTTTGAATAATAACCACTCATAAAGGTAACATCATTTTGTGCATTACATTGCTAAAAGGTCGCACAACAACTTAGCATTACACAGGAAAGATAGGACACATGAAATAGAAACATGCCATAACAAATATTGACAACTTAATTAATAGAAATTTATTGATTGATTGTGTTGGACTGCACATGAATTCTCCGAAATTTTATGGGCATAATAATTTTTCTTGGTTTGCATAAAATATGTAAAATTGTCACACACACACACAATATAAGACGAAGAGTGTATATATTAATCAATCTCTCCACACAATAGACACTCTTTCTTTAAAATTTTTGGACATTTTTTGTGAGCTGATTGATTTGTTCAAAGATATTAGGGCATTTTAAGACTATCAAAATGAGTAATTAACAAATTCCTACGTGTATATTCTTAAAATATTAAAAATAAAGAACCAGCATTAAATGTGATGCCTACTAGTACTAAATGATGGTAAATATATATGGAAAAAACAAGCTTAGGAGGTACTAAGAAAGAAAGAGACTTGATTAACAAAATGTCTATGTGACAAGGACGGGGTTCTCATTTTTTTTACGTCATAACTTGCCACTGTATGATTTTTATTTCTTAGTTGTCATTGAGAATATTTTCTGTAACTAACTCTCTTGTTTGAGACCTCATAGTAATTCCACCAACAATATGCATTTTTAATAGCATGAACTAATTTATTGGTAGTATGAATTAATTAAAGGGAAAATTCTAAATAAATACCTCTCGAATATCAAAAGGACAAAAAGGTACCTTCAATATACAAAAGGACATAAAAGTGATCGTTCCCAATTTGAGATAAACAATTTTAAGGTAAAAAGACCAAAATACCCCTATCTCCATTAACCACTCAGGTATGGCCATTAACCACTCTCGTATAGCGATTAACCACTCTAGTATAACCATTAACCACTTCACTGATTCATTAGTTAGGCTTGTTTTTGTGAAAGTCATTAACTACTATAGTATAGCAATTAACCACTTCAGTATAGCGATTAATTACTTTACTGATTCATTAGTTGAGCTCAAATACTCTTATATTTATGAAAGTCGTTAACCATTTTATTATAGCAATTAACCACTCTAGTATAGCCATTAACCACTTCACTTTAAAAGTGAATGAAGACAGGGGCATTTTGGTCTTTTTGCCTTAAAATTGTTTATCTCAAATTAAGAACGATCCCTTTTATGTCTTTTTGTATATTAGAAGTACATTTTTGTCCTTTTGATATTCGAGGGGTATTTATTTGGAATTTTCCCTTAATTAAAAGTAATTTATAATTTTAATCAGAAGGAGTGTAAGGGGACAAAATCATCAAAACGAACAATAGCAAAAGCGGTTGAAGGAAGAAAAACATAAATACTTGGGATGAATTAGAGAGTTTTTCTTTTAACAAGGAATATTTTAATAAAAGTTCTCATATTTAAAATGAGATGGAATAAATTGCATGGGTGGACAAGCAATAGGCCACTTATTCGTGTCGGTACGAAGAATATAATTGATGGGATTGTAAGCCCCCAAAATTTCCCTGCTGTTTCCAAGAGCCGCATCATTTCTCTTGGGCCCAAGAGATAAGCCCATTCGCGAGGATCCATCCCAAGAAGCGACATACCTTCCTCAAGCCCAGCAGGAACTAGATAACAGCTTTAGGCTAATAGACATCTCGTTACAAGAAGCTTGCTCCGCCCATGAGTGCACCTAGACCTAGCAACAGATTCATTTTAAAATATGGGACATGAGGCTGCAAGAAAGGGAAGTGAAGAGTGAAAGTTGGAAGATCCCACATTTGGAGGAGAGTTCTATGGAGACCCCGCAACGGGAAGAGAGTGGGGAGGAAATATAAGAACCACTTTCCCATGTTTCAGGCAACCGTTTTTCGAATTGGGAGAACAATAAAAGAAGGGCGAATAGTCCAGTGAAAACACCTGAGCATTCTTAAAAAAGAGAATTACTCTCATAAGCACAAAAACGCTCTCGTTTACTAATTCATTGTTCTCTTTTTCATTCTTGTATTCCGTTCATATTTTCCTGTAATCAGTCTCGTTTTAAGTCTTGTTTTCCCTGTATTCGTATTGTTATTTCAATACTTGTAAGTCATTGTATCATCTCGACATTCGTTTTCAGATTACTAGTGACCCATTTTATTTTAATTCTTATAATCCACCAAAAAAGTAGAAAATTATATAAAAATATCATAAATTTCATCGTTACCATTTTTTGACCACCATAGGGATCAGAATTGGAAAATCCCAAGTGGTGATCTGAACTTGATGATAAAATAAGTTTTCAACGAATAATATGTTATCACACCAAATTTTTTTCTTGGTTTGTTCCAAAATTTCAATGGCCATCTTCAATTTAAAGTGACAAGAATAGCAACAATCATTTCAAGGTATCTTATGATACTATGGAAATTATTGTGCTATAAGTACGACATAAAGGAAAAGAGAAAGCAATGGAATTGAAGCTTAGCATTTTGAGCAACAAAGGTGAAATAGGAAATTAATATACGGAAAATGCCAAAAAAAACAATACCTTACAAATTTCAAAATCACAATAACTATTTCAGTATAGATATTAATAAGTTGAGTATAGGTATTAACAACTATAAATCACCTATTTAGAATTTTGAAATTTTGAAGGTATTTTTTTGTCATTTTCCCATTGTACATCAGCATCATCATCTTCCGGAAGAAAAAAGAGAAAGCAATGGAATTGAAGTATTGCATTTTTTTTGTTGCCTTGCTATATTTTCATTTTGCCCTTTTTAAAGTTGACTCTTTTTTAAACCCCATTCATAATTCGAGGTCTGAAATTTTGCCATGTTTTTTATGTTAGGGAGAATTGCAAATAGGTCCCAAAGAAGAGAATTAATTTCAGACAGGTCCATTAACAACTCCTTCACTTGTTAACCAAGGCTATTGCAGTTGTTAATAGTTATCATTAACAACTCATTGGGACCTCTATGAAATTAATTCTCTTACTTGAGACCTATGTGCAATTGTCCCTTTTATGTTAAGCATACATGTATCCTCTCAATTAATATAATTATACCTGAGACATTGTTGGACGCTAACTATGTGTGCATCTCCTAATATAAATTTTTTTTAATTACAAGTGGCAAGCCAAGGCTTGAGAAGGAAATAAAAGCTCAAAAGAAGCGGTCACAGTTGTCTAATTTGACTGGGAACTATTTTCCCTCAAAAGGTTCTGTTCTAACAAAAATTGGTCTTCCCATTCAGAAGGAACTTCCTGGAGCAGCTGAATCTGTCCCCTCCCTACTTGCGCTTCCTTTGCCAATCTGTCTGCACAGGCGATGGTCTCCCGTCTGGCATATCCAACTTCCACGTTCCAATCATCATAGATAAGATTCCTAGTCTCTTCAATGATCTCCCTAAATGGATGATTTTCTCCACTATCTCTCAATAAAATATTAATTGCTTCCTGAGAATCCGAAAACAGTTGTATATCTTTTAACTGTAAATTTTGGCAAATTTGTAGACCTATTTTAATGGCTAAAATCTCTGCAACCACTACAGGATAATACCCAATCATTTTCTTGAACCCCATGATCCATTTCCCTTGAGAGTCTCTAATCGTTCCACCACAAGCAGCGTGATTTAGAGGCCCAACTGACGCATCAACATCTACCCTTAACGTGTTCTCTGGTGATGGTTTCCAGCTTACGTCAAGAACTTCCCTTCCCATGAAAATTTTATGTTGATATCGCCCTGTTGAAGCATCTTCCATCAGATGAAATAAGCACTGATGTGTTATGCCACTGACCGAGCTTGTAGTCCCTTCAAAGACTTGTGAACATCTGGACTTCCAGATCAGCCAGCAAACATGACTGAATATTTTAGTCCACGGCCACTGATTAAATCTCCTTCGTCCCGGATTGTTGTTAGTATTCCATCTTAACCATCCCTGCAAATCAAGAGAGAAAAATACAGAGTATTTGTTAACAGAAATAAAATTTTTCCAGACCTCTTTTGCCCTCACACAATCTCTCAGGGTATGTATGACACTCTCTTCTTCCTCACAGCCCAGTGGACACACTCCTGTAGGTGATAAGCCAATTTTAGCTCTTAGTGCATTAGTATTTAGTCTCTCATGGCTAACTTGCCAGAAAAAATAT
Organism: Mimosa bimucronata; assembly: GCA_037074515.1. Classification (NCBI taxonomy): domain Eukaryota; kingdom Viridiplantae; phylum Streptophyta; class Magnoliopsida; order Fabales; family Fabaceae; genus Mimosa; species Mimosa bimucronata. The sequence goes on along the minus strand of CM073445.1, from coordinate 26,665,750 downwards.
TTGATCTTTTCAGGCACTTGCCAACGCCACAATTTCCGCCAAATCAGGTTACTTTCTGATTCATGATCTTTATGGATGAAATGATATGCTGCTTTGACTGTGAACCTACCATCCTGTCCATTCCTCCAGCATAACATGTCTTCCCTATCATTTAGGGAAGGATAAGTTTTAACAGCCATTCTAATTATCCATTCTGGTAGGAATCTCCTCCATTTATTAATGTTCCATCCTCCTCCTGGCATAACAAAATCCCTTACCGTTTCATTGGGATCCAACTCTGAATGGTTCTGGACAACATAATGCATCAATGGGTGAGGAAGGGAGAACAAGTGGTCACTCCAAAACAAAGTAGAAAGCCCATTATTCACCTTCTTCCCTAACCCATGTATAAAATCCTCCCAGACACATGTAATAGCTTTCCAAGTCTGCGACATTTTTCTTACTTTAGTCACCATCGGTAACTGATTCAATCCACAACCATATCTAGCTCTCAAACATTTAACCCATAAGGCTTCGGGTTTTGTTACTAGACCCCAACAAAGTTTCATAATGAAAGCCTTATTTTGATCTTCTAAATTTTTTATATTCAACCCACCTACCTTCTTTTGCCCCGTGACAGTCTTCCATGCTATCGGATGTACCTTCTTCCTTGACACATCTTGAGACCACAGGAAATTCCTACTTAATCTCTCAATTTCTTGGAGAATCCCTTTTGGGATAAGGGTTGTTTGCATCTGATATGACGGCAGGGCTGCAATGACCGCCTTTATAAGCGTTGTTCTACCAGCTATTGTCAAAATTTTTCCTTTCCAGGTTGACAATCTTGTCTTCACTCGCCTTGTGATGTATCCGAACATCTCCTTGGTTACCTTGGCGTGAAAAAGAGGTACCCCCAGATATTTTCCCAAATCAGGAGTCATACCTATACCCAGATACTGGCTTAACTGAATAGCATGTTGATAATTTACCTTCTTTGAGAAAAAAGCTTTCGATTTTTCCAGATTAATTCTGTGTCCTGACACCCCACAAAATTTCCTCATAATCTGCTTAATATTATTCATTTGATCCAATGAGGCTTCCGCAAAAAGAAGTAAGTCATCCGCAAAAAATAAATGTGATATGGTCGGCCCAGCATTAGGTATTCTTAATGGCTTCCACTTATTGCATCTACATTCCCTTTTTATCAGGTGACTCAGTCTTTCCATGCATAACACAAACAAATATGGACTAAGTGGGTCTCCTTGTCGAACTCCTCTAGAAGGATGAAATTCCATACTTTCTTCTCCATTCCATACAACTCTCATAGTAGCTGTCTCCACACACTTCATAATAACATTAATCAGGTCATTTCTAAACCCAATTGCATGGAGAGTTGATTCAATAAAATTCCAATCAAGTCTATCATAAGCCTTTTCCATATCCACTTTCACTGCTACATACTTCCTTCTCCCCATCCCCGACGTCATAAGGTGAATAGCTTCTTGCGCGATAATGATATTGTCACTACTTGATCTACTGGTTATGAAGCTACTCGCCCTACCAATAAATTCATAACTCTCTGAAATCTTGTGGCTATAATTTTGGTGATCACCTTAAAGCTCACATTACAAAGCGAAATCGGTCTCATATCCTTCATTGAGCTGGGGAAATCAATTTTTGGGATGAGAACAATATTGGTTTGGTTGATTTCCTGAATGATGGTTGGATTCCTAAAAGCTTGTTGAACCAACTTACATATCGATTTGCCCACCACTTCCCATTGGGACTGAAAGAAATGGGGTTGAAGTCCATCCGGCCCCGGTGCTTTAAATGCTCCTATAGAGAAGGCTGCATTTTTAATTTCAGTTTCTCCAACTTCTCTGTGAATCCATTCCATGTCCTCTTGTGGTATAGTTGGAAAGTCATTTGACCAGTCACAATCATACACCACTTGCTGATCCTTAGTATACAGATTTTCAAAAAAATCTCTTGCCATATGACCCAACTTTTCTTGGTTGCTAATACACTCCCCATTCTCATTTTGCAACGCTAATATTCTCTTTCTCCTCCTCTTGATTACTGTCGAGGCATGAAAGTAACGAGTGTTTCTATCCCCCCATTGAAGCCACTTACATCTAGATTTTTGAAACCATATTGCTTCTTCTTGCAACACTAATTTATTGTACTCAGCCCACAGCTTTCTCTCCAACCGGCCTAGACCATTTTGTTGCTGTTGCTGTTGCTGTTGCTGTCTTTTCTTTTCAATCCCCTGTAATCTTCTCATTAATTCTCTTTTCTTCTTAGGTATACTACCAATTTTCTCCTTATTCCACTTCTCAGTTATTCTTTGAAACTTATTTACCCCTTCTGTCCATTCACCATTTTCCCAAGTTGATTTCACTATTTCCCCAAAATCATCCTCAAGGCTCCACGCTAATTGATATTGAAATCTTCTAGGCACCGGCCTTGTATTACCTGTCCCATTAACATTCGCCACCATAACATTATGATCTGATTTATATCTGAGATCATAAAACATTTTTGAATTTGGAAATTGGATTTCCCAATTTAAGTTGCAAAACACCCAGTCCAGCTTCTCTTGGACCTCATGGCCTTCCCATGAAAATTGAGAATTAGGATCACATAATTCAAGCAGCCCCGCTTCTTCAATACATTTATTAAAACTCTCCATGGAAGCAACATTAGGATCTGCACCCCCAACTTTATTGGATGGTCTCCTATAAGCATTAAAATCACCCATAAGAACCCATGCCTCTTCTGTACATTCAGCAATCACACTTATTGCTTCCCAAAGATGTCTCCTCTTTTGGTAAGTTGTTTCACCATAAATAAACGTGGAGGAGAACCATTCTTCAGAATTACATTTACGAATTCGGCAATGCAATAACTGTTCCGTAGAGGTAATAAACTCAACTTCATGGTTCCATTCATCCCACATCACCCAAATACCCCCCAAAAAGCCTGATGCTTCTACTCTCATCCAGTTATTAAACCCCAAATTCCTAACAATTCTATTTTGCTTTGTCCCACTAACTCGAGGCTCCAAAATACACATAATATCAATCTTATTTTTTTTCTACAATATCTCTTACAATTTTAGGGAAAGACCGGCTTCCAGCTCCCCTACAATTCCAGCTAGTAATAATCATGGTATATATAAGATGAATAAAAGAAAAGTTTTAAACACTTACTGCAGTTTCTGGGACAAATTCCAAGTCCTCTGACTGTTCATCGCCCAACTCTGTCGCTGCATCCTCCATGTGTTCCACATCGCTCTCACCAAGGAGTGGTAGCAGATCAGGAGGTTTGGGTTCACTGTAACCCCCTTCACAACTTTTGCCCAACTCACCCGAAGTTGCTTGAAAGTGTGGGTTCTTCATTCGAGCTTCTTTTGTTTTTTTTCCTTGCTTTTTGCTTACTTCATTTTTATTACACCCACCATCACCAACTTGGCCTAATTGGCCCATATTCCCCATAACTACAATATTTGTGCGTTGTCTTAACGGTTTGGGTTTGTCTTGATTCACTTGACCCACTGGGGCCCATTCCACTAAAGGCATATTACTTTTGAGCTTAGGTCCCATTTCTATCTCCCTTCCCAGCACACATTCGGGCTTGGCATTTTCATTATCCACATTTTTAGGCCCACTTTTAATTTTAGTCAAAGCTTTATTACCAACTCCCACTTTAATACCTGCCATCCCTCCTCTTGAAGCTGAGAGGATTTTCTTTTCCTCACTAGCCACTAAGGTCGTACTCTGCTTCTCAGTTTCCATACCTTCTTCATTTCTACTCCCCATCACATCACTCATTTCTTCCCTCTCTTCCTCGAGCCCATCCAAGGCTGCAAATCTTGACTTGTAGGCAGTGATACTACCCCCTCTGACTTCCTTTGCATCATGAACTGGCACCCGATTTCCTTCTTTAAAAAATCTCCCCTTCGAGAAGCGTGCTTTCATTGCTCCTAAGGCAAACATCCAGGGTCCGAACTGTTCTCTTTCCACCGGTATACTTTTTTCCTTTCGGATCTCCGACAACCCAGCTTGAGCCATATCTTCTTTGGTACTTTGAGGATCTCCAGCTACACTTTTTTTCCAGGGACAAGCCTCCCGTCGATGTCCATACCGTCCATACTCAAAACAAATTCTATTCAAACCTTCATACTCAATATCAAAAACCTGATTTGCTGCCACAATTCTTGGGACTAATTGCTTCTGAAGATCGAGCTCCACACAAATAAGTGCATATCGCCCCCTTTCCACATTTGCATCTGAGGACATACGATCTGATAATGTATGTAGGTCTACCTTCAGAGGCCTTCCAATCCTCTCCCCCAGTCTAGCAATACAATGACTATTATAATACATCATGGGAATATTAGGAATACGTACCCAGGTTATAACTTTTCCAAGCTGATTTTTGAAGGGATCAAAGTATGGAGTCCACCGTTGAACTAATAAACAGTGTTGTGCAATAATCCAAGGCCCCTCATACAAAACTTTCTTGTACTGGCTTCTCCACCCCTCCTGGTTAGTAAACTTCATTAAAAAGTAATTATTTGGTAAATCAATAAGATCAAAGTCATTAAATCCCCATATCCGATTCAATTGACTTTTCAACATATATAGATTATATCTCCTGCCTAACACTGTAATGATAAGTGAGAAATTCCATGGCTTGCACCACTCGTTATATTCCTCTTCCGAGATAGGGACCACTGGATATATCTTCATTAATCTCTGGATTTCCTCTGTAGGTTCTGGCATCTTCCAAAAAATCTCTGAATCATCAAAGAGTAAATCTTCATCATCCATATATGAGCCCCAGTTAGCCACCCCGTTATATCCCATCAGGGACTGCTTATAGGACATCGCTTGAGTGTTCTTCCTGCTCACAGCATTATCTTCTTCCTGCTGATTCTCATAAGCCACTTTCTTATTTCCAGATCTTTCTGACTCCCCATCTTTCTCCACCATAACATCATCCATAATCGAAATAATCGGGTCTTCCAGTTTCGATTTCTTCTTTCGATCATCATTCATGCCATCCGTTAGCCGATCTGGCGGAGATTTGCGTTGACCTGTGTCTTCCATTCACGCAAGATTTGTTGGCACGAGAACCAAGAGAGAGAAACTTACGCACTAAGAGCTTTTTACTTTTCTAATATGTTCCCCTAATATAAAATTTGAACTTTGGTTATTTACACTGTGAGAGACTAACATCTTACATTCAAATTATCAAAAGAAAAATCTAACATTCAATATTTCGATGCAAGAATCGGCGCAAAGATTTTTTTTTTTCTTTCATTGGGTTAGACTTGACAGGCTTGTAACTGTTAAATTTCTCTGGCTTTCAATGTCACAAGCACCCAACAACAGTTTTTAAAGCCCACTAGATTGTATTGGGCTATTATTTGGGCCTTCATAATAATAAGTAGTTATCGGGGCCAGAACTACATAACAGCCCCTAAATAGTACCCAATAATAAAGTGAAATTAATTAAATGTACAAATTGTAGAAAAATGGGGTTGGCTGAAATTAGGGAGACAAGGCACGTGGAGTCCCTTACGAAGAAGCAAAGCGATCCTGGAAAGTAGAAATACTTATACAGTATCACGTCATCAAAATTCTAACAAATCCAAATATTACAATTGAGGTGATTTTTCTAAATGGTTGATGACTCATCTTATCCTAAATGGTTGATGACTCACCTTACACAATTCATAATTTATCTTGTTTTAAAGGAAAACATTTCATTTGTGTTGTAAATTATAATAGGTTTGTCATTCTTATAAACAAAATAAATTATACATAGTTTAAGATGAGCGATCAGTCAAATAGAATTAAAATCAGTATTCCCATCGGTTAAAGTTCAGATCAGGTTCTTATGTAAATATCTGTAGAGAAGGCAAAGAAGATGACGTGTTAGAATTGGCGGCAGTAGGCCAAGCCACGTCCCAAGTAAAAAAAAAAGCAACAAAATAAATAGCATGCAATTATCATATTACTTTACCTAAAAAAAAAAAAATGAGGGGGTGTCAATGGGGGTGGGCCCACTGAGGCTAGAGGAAACAGTCCTCGTCACCATTGAGGACGACAAGCTCAAGGACACATGTCCCGGCAACTGACACGTGTCCGGCTCGTTTTGGCGGGAAGAGTGGAGGGTGGGGCGTCTTTTGGCGCCAAAAGGATGGTGGGGCCTGCGATTCCCGCCATATGGTGGGAAATCGAAGCAAGCCTTCCTCGGTCCACTCACCCATCGTTGCCGCATCCCACGTGTCTCTTCCTCACTCTCTCTTTTATTCTGTCACTCAGTCACTGCTTTTCTGCTCATACCTCAAAATATCTTTTTTATTTTATTTTTATCATCTTCGTTTTTACTACAAAACTTAGTGAATAAATCACAAGAATCTATAACATATAAAATGGGAAAAAGAATGGGAAAAAACCCGCCAACTAGAATAAACGAACAATTGAATACAGCAAATTTAAAAAAAAAAAAAACTTGCAATTGCTTTAACTATCTTTTATAAATTTTAAAAAACATTTCAAATGCCTTTCAATTAAATTTATTATTTTTTTAATAAGGAAACCCACTACCACCAGCCATTGGCAGGGCTGACCCCCATCGGCCGGACTCACCTGTCACGTGATAGGTGGGGGTGGGTTTAAAAATAATGGGACAAAGTGAGGGGATGGGATTGGAACACACCCCTCACTCTTACCAAATTAGTATAAAGGATTATCAACATGTATGTCTCTGGCGGCAGATGACCAGACGTTGTTGTTGTGCCTCTTTATTAAAAATATAAAAAAAATTATTCAAGGGCATTTTTATGATATTTTTTTTTAAAAAAAATTTAATCTAAGGGCATTTGTAATTTGCTATTCAACTGTCATTTATATAATTTAAAGTTTTTTTTGTCTTTTTCCCTTGTAAAATTCTAATTAAAGTATTTTAAAATAAAATGAGTTAGAATTGCTTATCAAGTGTACCTGATTTAAGATTTTGCACTTTTGTGTTCATACTCTTTTTATGTCATCATCTCAAACTTGTATCAATTTGCATATATTATGCTGAGTCTAATTTTCCGATTCAATTAGTATGGTGTTTGATTTTTATTATTAAAAATGATATAATTGAGTTTTAAAAATTTGTCCATGTAAATCGTTAAAAATTGAGGAATTATTGAACTAATTAAATATAACTAAATGAGAGTCCAAATTTTGTTCTTTACATTTGGTTATACCTGAAATTATTTTCATGCAAGACATGTGAACTCGTAAACTTTAAAATAGTGAACCGAGTGAGAAATAATAAAATATTATGCAACAAATTTAATAATTCAGGTAATGAAAGAATATTCAGACAATAAAACAGATCCTTAAATTCTTGGGCAAATATAGAGTCTGTTTAACGGGTGGTAAATCTGGAACAAAAAGTGACAATGATTTTGTTTTAAGTTATGAATAAAATATGGCAGTATAATAATTATAATAAAAAGGGGAGAAAATAATGGCATAACATGGCATGGCATGGGACATGCATCATGCATGGAATAGGAAAATATCTTCTGGCAGTTGTGGGACAAAGAATCTCCCAGACACGCGCCTTTTCACTTTCCGTTGAGAGTGGGGTTTTCAAAGGTTAGCTAATTCCCTTTTTTTAAATAACAAAAAAAGAAAGGTTGGTCAATTAATTATATACTGCAAATTTAGTAAATCAAAAGCATAAAATCACTCAATAATTGCAATAGGACTCGCACAAACTTACCCTCAAAACAATTCATTTCTATAATGATTTACTGCTTTGTTGCTTATTATAAATTCAACACTTAAAATTTTTTTGTTTCTAAATATATATCTCTATAATTAATAAGTAATTATTTTTTTTATTTTATCTTTATTTAATTCTTATTAAAAAGAAAGAAAGAGAAGAGAGTTGTGTGAATAATTAAAGGAGAGAGAATAAGCCCCGTGTCCGCGGATTCTCTAGCCCACACGATATTTAGTTAATTCTGGTTTTTTTAAATAACAATAAAGTTATCTAATTCATTTTACACTGCAAGCGTAGTCAATCAAAAGCACAAAATCACTCCATAATTGAAGCACATATGACTCCAAATTTACCGTCAGAAACCATTCATTTCTATAGTTAATTATTTTTTAATAAGAAGACCAATCTTAGTGATTATTAAATAGTGCTATCAATTTTTGAACTATAATCCATATTTCTGGGTCGTCCAAGTAATGATCATCCCAAACTTGTCCGTATGGTTTTTTTCAGAAGACACTAATTTTTTATTTATTTGACATAAGTTGTATGGGTACAATGTAAAACTGGCGAGTTGGCTCCTTAATATTACCTTAAGCCAAAATATGTGATGAGCCACTTAAATTTTTACTAGTTGTAAGCACAATTTTACACACAAATTTATCGATTTTACATTTATAGCTTATATAATAATTATATCAACTTGCTGTAAATCTCATATTTATTATTTTTATTTAATGATAATCAATAAACTCAAATAGAAATTTTATAGGAATTTTTTTTATTGAGTTTTATAATGTGTGATTGTTGACATATTTAATATCAATTCGTATTTGAAATATTTTAAAGTCAACTTATTGTTATTTTTGTATATCTTATTTAATTATATATTTTAGACACAAATTTATTAGTAAAAGTAAATTTTTACGAGTTTAAGTTTCGATTTTACATTCTAATAACGAGTTTGACACTCTTAAGATCAAGCATGAAAAGATGATAAATGAAAGAGTAAAATTAATTTATGGCAAAGACAAAAAGAAATAGTAAAATTAATAAATGAGGGAAACATTACAACTAAACGAGCGTAAGTGTATCATTTTATAATTGAAGTCCCTTACTCTCTTATCCCGAAAGAACTTCATAATAATTTAGTGATTTTAGTGGACATAACTGTAATAAATTGAATGCAATTATCCTTTAATCAAACTTTACCATTAAAATGAAGGTGACTCGTGAGCCTGTATTTTTTGAGGAAAAAAACGAATAAAGAGTATTCGCATAATTTTCTTTGAATTTTGGAAGGGACAATCGTAGGTTTTTGCCCAAATTGAGTGCAACATTTTGTTTATTTAGTAGGACAATGTACAATTTTAAAAACAAAGTTTCGTGTTAGTTGCGTCTGGCATTATAAAGGTTTTTTAGGAGTAAAAATATACATAAGTTTTAAAAAATGGAATAATTTTAACACAAACCCTAACACTGTTAAACATCCATTACTTTTAAGTTTGTGAGTCCACATTAATTAATTTTAAATAATTATTTTAAAAAGGGAAAAGTACATTTTTACTCTCGGAAAAACTTTATGTTGTCAGACACTCCTGACACAAAACTTTATTGTTAAAATTATACATTTCATTTTTTAAAATAATCATATAAAATTAATCATGTGGGGTACACAAACCTAAAAGTAGCCGAAGATTGACGGTGTTAAGGCTTGTGTTAAAATTGCTCCATTTTGTGAAGGTTATGTGCATTTTTGCTCATAAAATTTTATTGTGTCAAAAGCTCATAGCACGAAGTTTTGTTGTTAAAATTGCACATTAACCCTTTTTAGTATTTTTAAACTTTTTTTTTTTGGGTTTTTACTTTCCCCTGCCAACTTATTTGTTGTAATTCTATACTGCTATTTGGTTGTCATATATGGATGGTAATACACGTCTTTGTATTCCCATTAAATACTTTTTTTTTATAACGTCGTATTCCATTTAAATACTGCCATTAGCTAGTGAGACCAATTACAATATTCGTAGTAACTGTTGAGTCAGTACTTATCACCATAACAATCTTATCAAATGAATCTGTTCAATTCTAAAATAACCAAGCTTTTTTCCAGCTAAAACAACCCAGCCATTGAATCAATTAGATTAATTTCAGTTATTTTGCTTGGATAATAACAAAAAAAAAAGAGTTAAAAATAAATGATCTATTGAATAAATTAGGTAAATCTTACCAAATTTAATATTCCTACACATTTTAATTGCCGTCATAATGATAAACTAACCAATCACTTTGAAATTAACTATCGAAACTATATGACATCTCTTATGATTAAATTTGTAGAAACTGTTTCTACACAATTCATCGTCTCCTACTGCATGTATCAAGGTTTGTGTTTGATATAGATTATAGTGGTTTGGTTTTCATTCACAACAGTACATGCACGTATCAAGGCCAAGGGGAGCGTGTGGCGGTGTGGGTAAGATTAGTCCTTGTCGCTTTTTCTGGAATGTAGGCGACCCGGAGGCAAAGTGGTCGCTTTCTGACTTTCTCTCTGTGAGGTTTACTATGATTTTAGTAATGTGATGCAGTTCTCTGTATTTTGGTTCTGTTTTTTTAAGAAAACATAATGAGAAAATTGCATATAGGCTTTAAATAAGACAAATTATTAATGTAAGGATACTTAAAATCTCAAAATTATTAATAGGATCCAATGAACATGTACGCAGTATAATGTAATTGTGGTTAAGGGTCTGTTTTATCTTGTAAGCTTTCGCTCAGGTCAGAAAGTTTTTTTTTTTTGTTCAAAATTGCCCATGAAGATTCAAACTGTAGCAATATCCCCACATTATGTAAATAAAAAAAAGCATAGAAGGGTAAAAAGTTGACGTTAACGATAAATGGTAAAAGTAGACCAAAAAATACTTTCGAAGTAAAATCACTCATAAGTTTGGTTAGTTGTCAATACATATTGCTGACAGTTGGTAACAACAAATATTTTGTGTATATTGATATCACATGTTAATGAAAAAAGTAGTTGTCAATCTAGGCACTTTAACTTATTAATGAATGCACTCCTACTTGTCAATGTGATTATTTGTCTGTTAGTAAGGGTAATGAGATAATTTCACAATTATATTATATTACCCTAACTTCCCTCTGGATCTATTAATAATTTTGAAATTTAAAAAAATTACAATATTAATTAGCCTAACTTGGGACGTCAATACAAATTTCCCAAAAATAATTGCTACCCACGTCAAGTTGATTGGTGAATTGGAAGGGTTAAATGATTAAAATGAAAAATGTGCTCATTAGGATGAGAGCACGGAGCAGAATATCAGTGCAATTTCAACTCACGCTTATAGTATGGGTATTAACCTTTATCGGCTAAACTATTTTTTTAAACCAAAAGCTAAACTATATATTTAAAATCATGTTGTTCCTAAGTTCTTAAATATATGACCTATTTAAGAAGATCGACTTGTTTGTAAATTTAATACATTTGTCTTTCTCTCTCTCTCACATTTTCACTAAACTATCCATATTGATGGTCATCAATAATTAGGGGTGTCCAAAACCGGGACCGGGACCGGGAATACCTATTCCCGGTTCCCGTTCCCGGAATGGGGCCGGGATTGGATTTCAATCCCGGTCCCGGTCTCGGGAATTCCCGGGAATTCCCGGTCCATTTTTTTAAAAAAAAAAAAAAGAAAAAAATGTGCTTAAACTTTGGCCTTTAGGATCTCCTCAATTTATTATGTGGTTTCCATCTTTGCGACATTTTCAAACTATGAAAGAAAACAAGTCACAAATTAATTATTATGATGTTATAAACAAATGCACAAGGAAAAAGAATGAACAAAAATGATATCACTAGTTTAGTCACTTAATTTATGCCACATTTAAGAAAAAAAATAAAACAAAACAAGGATTAAACTTTCTCAAAATTATGAACGCTTTCTTCTATAATAATGCCATGACATGAAGCAAATAAATCTCATTAAACATAAGAGATAATAATGCCATGACATAAAGGATAAATTGGTAAAAAGGACAAGTTTAATATAACAAAAGTAAGAGATAAAATAGGGGTAAAAGGCTAAAAACACCATGATTTTTATATAAGAATTTATTTTATATGTAATTGCAATAGAATTAGCCCTTTAAAGTGTTTTGCCTAATTTTTTTTTTTTTTTATAAAATATGGGGACCGGGACCGGGACCCGGATCCCGGGGCCTTGCCCGGATCCCGGTCCCGGTCCCGGGACGGGAAATTCCCGGTCCCGATTTGCCGGGACCGGGACGGGATCACCGGGACCGGAAGGGGTTGGACACCCCTATCAATAATAAACAACCAAGAGATAGATGTAGGAATAAAAGTAGGTGGTTAAAGTATTTTAATAATATCATACAATTTCAACTAACTAAACTAGCAGTGGTTAAAGAATTTTAATAATATCATACAATTTAAACTAACTGAACTAACACCCTTAATTTAATCAAATTAGGTATATAGATTAAATATTTATGAATGGAGGGAGTATAATATCTAACCTCATGCATTTTCAATAATTAAATATTGGGTGAAGGTGCAAAAATATTACTCGTAAATTGTCATATGTAACATCCTAAAAATTAATTAAGGATTTATGGGGGTAAATAGGAATTTATTAATGATAAATAATGGATTATGAGAATATTTGAAGGATTTTGAGGTATTTTTGAGGATTTTAAAGGCCTAGTTTCTCCCTTATTTGGACAATAATAATTTTAGGAGAGATTATTTTTAGGCTCAAACGAGGTTAATATGGGAGGAAATAAATAAAGGATATTATGGGAAAATTTTGAGAGTGAAAAGAAAATTTTTTATTCAAAAGAAATATCTTATTTAAGAATTTTAGGGCCCAGTAGTATAGTGTCCACTCTGCCGACACTCCTTTCCTCGCCAGAAACTTTTACTGTGCATCAATTATTATTTCCTCAACCAATCACATTCAACTACTATTTATATATATTATATTATATTATTAATATAATATATTATTATTATATTATATTATATTATATTATTATTTTACTATTCATCAATTATTATATATACACACACCTTCACCGTTCCTTCTTCCCTTCGTCTCTCACTCTCACGTTCTCTCTCTCTCGTCTATCTCTCTCTCTCTCTCTTTTGCTCTCTCTTTCCACCACCAATATTCCTATTATTAGACTTATCAGAGCTCGTTGATATAGGAATAGTAAGCTTTTCGGCCAACTAAGTACATTTTTGGAACCCCGTAAGTCTCCTCTACATTTCTATGTCATTAGTTTTTCGATTTGTTATACTTGAAAAATTAGACCTTGTCTAAGTTGGTAATTTTTGGGAGTCCTAAAATTAATAAATTGAAGCTTAGACTTCGATTATGAGTTTTTCTAAGTATATTTTTCATTGTGGGAGGTTTTTCTTAATTATTGTAATTTATTGGATTGTTAGATATATTGAAAATTAGGACTTTTGATGATCTGAGGTGTCTATAGTTAAATTAATAATTTCTAGATGTTTATTAAGGTTTGGAAAATAAATTGTGGATTAAAGAATGGATTTTTGAGGTTGAGAAATAATTTAGGGATGTAAGGTTTAATTTTATTTAGGCTTGAATTTTTATAAATCGTTATTGGAAGGATAAATAATTTTGGATATATGCATAAATGGAGTAGAGATAAATTTTAGAGATAGAAAGGGAGAATAAATGTTAAATTGGAAATTTAAAATAAATAAGGGCAAAGAAAGGGTAGTAAATAATTTATTTTCCAACATGTGAAATTGTTGGATAAATAATTAATTATGGTTGTATATATGGTTGTGTAGTGCTTGAATTGCACTAAATTAGCACGGGGGAGCTGCACTATTGTGAGATTGGTGCCAGCTATCAGGTAACCGCTTTCTGCTTGTTTATGTGTGTGTGCAGTGTTAGTAAGTAATTTGAAATATTATTATTTGACAATTATGATGCTATATGGAGATGAGATATTGGATCACAATTGAGATATGATTATCAATTGATGATTGATGAGATATGAAAATGAGATTTTGGAATATTAATATTTTTATAATAAATGTCCCGTGGAGTATTATTTTGAAATGGCATAAATTTGTGATGTGAAATATTTGAAACTGAAATATATGTGGTTTTGGAAATTGTTTAATATATATATCATGGAAATACTGGAAGGCCTGGTGCCTGATAGTGGTGTTGCATATGTATGTGTTGTTTGTGAGAAATTATTTGTGTATGTGACACCGGTGAATTGGAAATTGTGCCATCACGTGATGAGGTACCCTGTTGCGCCACAGGGACTAATTGATATATTATGAGAAATAAAGGAGAGAAAGACGAAAGAGGGGATATCGCCCCTTACGGATTCAGAAATGACAGAGATCCTTCTAATCCGTGGTACTATTCAGGGAGGGTAGAGAGTCCCTCGTGAACTGTACCGTGGTGATCAGGGGCGGGTGGAAGGTCCCGACTGGTCCCACATGTTTTCCCAACACTTCTATTAAGATTTCGTTTGGATTGTTTGTGATTATCAATGATATATATATTATTCTTGGAGATGATTTGGGATGGATTATTTTGTACTTATAAACTGTGAAAGATATTTGGGACCAAGATATGCATTATATGTGAATACCTGAGCATATTGTTTGAACTGGTATATATACGTATATGTATTCCACTGGACACCTTGCTAGCACCCACCGCACTTAGATGAGTAGTTAGTGGTTGCGTTTTGGGGCTACCCCCGTTGATCTCACTTTTGTAGGTCCTAGGAGCGAAGTAGGAGGTCAAGAGAAGGATCCGGGAACTTCTCACTGATATCGTGAGATACTCTGGACCAGAAGGACAGGAGGTATTGCCACATTTAGGATCATATTTTGTATGATGCTTCCGCTGAACCTTGTTCCTATTCTGGGAGAAAATTATTGTATAATACCTATTATGGTATGGTGTTTTAAGAATGATGTGTGGAGTTTAATCATGCATAATGAAATTCTCTGTTATTGTACTGGGAAGGAAGTTATATTGTGATGACAGAGATTGGAATTGAGGTTGAAATATATATATATAAATATTATGGGAAGATCTTTTTTTTAACTATGTTAGCGAATTTTTGGTAATTTAATTCTTTTTCCTAACATAGTTAGTACTATAAACGTTTCAATATATTGTTGTTAGTAGTTAAAAGTGGAATTTGGAGGTAATATTACATCATATGTGCAGTTGGCACCATAATAAAACATTGGTTGCAAAAATACCACTTGTAATTTAAAAATGGTGTAAAATTGTTTTTTCCTTCAAAATGAGTTAATAAAGGTTAAATTGAGTTGTGGGTCCCACAATATTTTTCTACATAATGAATTAACGACAGTTAACGCATTTTAACGAAAAAACAATTTTACATCATTTTTAGATTACGAGTGGTATTTTTGCACCCGATATTTTATTATGGTATCAGCGGCACATGTGACAATTTATGAGGAGTATTTTTGTACCTTCACCTTAAATATTTAATACCGCTTTTTGATTAAAATTAACGGATAAAATATAAAACCCTAGATAGAGACATAATATATGCATGATCTGTTTTAATTCAGTGCGTAAAAAAAAATACTAAATCTGTTTGAAAAAAATTACATTATCTTAATTTTTAAATTATAAAAATACAAATAAACAATCTTTCGAAACAAAATTATATCGTATAATATAATTTTCATGCATAAACTCTGACGAGTAACAAACGCAACGCATCACACTAGTGATTCTTTGTAACCGAATATTTTATCCCACGTTAAGTTGTCGCATTAAATAATTTAGCTTTTAAGAATTTGATTATGATTTTAAGATTTTAATTTACTGTTTTATAACATTATTAATTCTCCATATGAATTGGTTTTTTTTTTTTTATGAGTTCTTTATGAATTGGTTTGATTGCCTAATTTGACTGTGGCCTTTTATATATTAAAAGAAAAAGTGGGGGGAGAGGGGAGAGTGGCATTGAAGAGGCCGAAAAAGCGGCGTTGTGAAACAGAGGCACAGATAAGGGCAGCCAAGACGCGAGAGAGATAAAGCATTCACAGTGAAAATGAATCAGAGTGTTTTTTTTTTATATATATAAAGGACAATTTTCATTAAAAGATAAAATATATTACAAAGATATAATTAGGGTGGTAAGTGATATATATTCTAAATTTCTAATACATTTTCGACTATACACATAAATCAATAATTAATTGACGATTCTTCATTCAGCAGAAAATATGGTTGTATTTATGTTCTGGTTGTGATATTTTTATTGAGATTTGTGAAGGTCGGCCATTTTTTTTGTCTCTTTGTTAATTCCCATCCTCCGAACCGCGATAAAAACTCGTAATGTAGTGCCTCTCATCTAAAATAACACAGTGAAATTGGTTTTTGGTATAAGATTTTTTTTTTAAATTTTTTTAATTTTATCTCAAATTATTTCTTGAGAAAATGACAAAAAAATACCTTTCAATTTGTAAAATCCCAAATAAGGAACTTTGTGTTGTTACTAGTTGTTAATGCCTCATAGTGGAGTTGTTAATAGCTCCAGTGCAGTTGTTATTGGGATTTTACAAATTGGAAGGTATTTATTTGTCATTTTCCCTTATTTCTTTTGATACTTTCCAATAATAAATTTAACTCCCTCCAAAATATCCCTATTTATAGTTTAAGAGTAGGGATAAAGATAAATGATTCTACCTCCGGTCCTAATTATAAGAGTCAGTTGACTTTTTTTGGGGAGATTAAGAAAGCAAATTAGAGCCTTAAATTTTAATATATGCGAAATGTAATTAGATTATATGATAATTTATAAGTAAAATAACTTAGTTTTGACGAAAAAGATATATATAAACAATTTAAAGTGGCGTATTTTATATCCTTAATTTTTTCAAAAAAAATCAACTGACTCTTATAATTAGGAGCGGAGGGAGTAAGATAATAATTTCCCCTAATATCACACCAATGGATTCTTTTGTGATTGAATGTTTTGTGCCACATAAAGTTGTCACATTACATAATTTAGCCTTCAAACACGTCAAGAATTCACTTCTCTCCTCCCCATTTTCTATTATTTTAAGGTTTTAAGGTTATAAGTTATAACACGAATAAGTTTTCACATTACATAAGGTAGTAAAGAGTTTAAATATGATTTATACAATGAAGTTTTTTTATCACAATAACACAAGTTTTCTAATTAAAGCAGAACAAGTGTATATTTCTTTTTGTTCTTAGAACAACAAGTGTTTTTTTCATAAACAACAAGTGTATATTTCAATTTTTATTGTTACTTGCGTATTTTTAAAAATTATAGGCTTACGTTCGTTCAATTAAAGAATTTAAAAATAACAATGATATAAGGAATTATATTTAAAAAATCATACATATTTATAATAATAATAAGAAGAAGAAGAAGAAGAAGGTGAAGGTATATGAAAGGGATAAATTAAATTAAGTCAGGTTTTTCACCAATCAACAAACCATATTTCAAATTTTAAAAATCAATTAGTGATTATAAAATGTTATTCATTAGATTATATCAATATATTATTGGAGAAAATTTTAGTTTTGTATAAAAACATATGAATACATCTAAAATAGTATAATTTGGTAGAAGAGTTACAAACTTACAATAATACCATCAAATATAACTTAGAGCTTACAAAGATACTTTATTGAGTTAGTTGCTAATAAAGCTGAATATAGGAAAGTAAATCCCAAAAATAAGGAAAGATTAATGTAATTGTAACAATCACAATCTTTTTAAATATTAGAATAAACTTGATATACTAATTAATCATAAAAAAATAGTTGCCTCGGATTCATATAATAAATATGTCCCAAATATAAAAATTTGACTTTTTTCCTGAGCTGATGTAAAATTATGATATTGTTTTAATATATATATATATATATAGATATATAAATTGGCTTTTTTTTTAAAAAAACTAAAATATATATGCCCATGATAGTGATGAAAAATACGCAATGATCATGCATCAATCACGTATGCGGATGCTGCCCGACTCATGATTTACTATAATCAGTAATCACTGCTTATAATCATAATTAATTCTATTTATGAATTGATTTAATTCCCTAATTTGACTGTAGCATCTGATACAAAAAAGCAGTGAGGGAGGAGAGAGAGTGACATTGAAGAAGAAGCAGAAAAAGCAGCGTTGTTAAGCAGAGGGCACAGAAAAGGACAGGCAAGACAAGAGGGGCTGAGGGGGAGAGAAAGCAATCACAGTGGAAAAATAATCAGAGGTGGTAAGTGATATTCATATATATGCTAATACATCCTCGATTGTACACAAATCAATAGCTAATTGTGTTGGCAAAAAAAAAAAAAAGCTAATTGACTGTTCTACTTTCTGCAGAAAATATGTAGGGCGGCCAATTTTTTTTCTCTCTGGTTTAAACCCATCCGATAAAAAATTTCTAATGTAACTCATTTATCTTAAATAAATATATGATTTATTTAGGAGGTGGATTTGTTATTAAATATAACAGTTCTTTCTAATTTTTTTTTCAATTTTCTTTCAAACTATCCAAATTACCCCTGTGTAGCCCTCTAGTAGTTTAGGATCTGTTTGTGGAGATGGATTTAATCCTTAATATATCGTATTTTTCTAATTTTTCTCAGCATTTTCTGGAATTATTTATATGTAACTCATCTTTTTCTAAATATAGGATTTATTATCTCTATGTAGTCCCTCCTGTTTATGACCTATTTGAGGAAGTGTTTTTGGTCAAAAATGTAAGACATCTTTCTATTTTTTTTCAACATTTATTTGGTCCTAAACATCTTTCTAATTTTTCTCATCTTTTCCTAAATTATCATATTATTTCTATCTATTACTTCAATAATAAATAAAAAAGGGAAGAAGAGTTTAAATATATAAGATAATTAGGATTTATAATTATCGAGGAGGCAGTGGTAACTTTTTTGTGATGTTACTTTCTGCTTGTTTGTCAAATGAAATAGTGATACTGGGGGCGGGGATTTTCTCTCTCTCTATCTCTCTGTTTTTTACCCTCTATATATCTCTGTCTTGGCTCAGACTCATAGACTTGTTTGACGAACATAAAGCAGAGGGCGGAAAGAGGAAATTCACTGTTTTTGACGTTGAGAGAACAGTGTTCTTCCATAGCCCTTTCAGAGTAACCGAGTAGAGAATTTATGTTGTCGTTGCAGATTTGGGGTTTCTCTGTTTCATCGTTGTTGAATCTTTCCTCACTAGTTCGCTCTGTAAGGCAGGGCTCCAGTTTGGTAAATCCCACCATCTCGATGCGTTTGAGGCCAAAAAGGTGCGTTTCGTTTGATTTAGTTGTTCTAATAATTTCTTAAACCATTTGTTATAAATCTCTTCTTAAGATTGTTGTATCTGGGTTTTTTTAATTTTTGCAGGACTTGTTCTGAAGTAGTCTGTTTTGGTGACTTTCATATACAAAGATTCTCACACGTTTTCATCTTCTTAAGAGGGGAACTAAAAATTTTGAGAGGCTGATTTTTTTTTTTTCCCTTGTTCTTTTAGCTTTTGAGATATATACTCGTAAGAAGTGTGTGAGACTGTGAGTATCTTGAGGCGTTTTTGTTTTTGGTGGGGGCTATTTTCATTTATTTTGCAGAAATGACTAATCCCTTGACAAAACTCACAAAACCTGAGAACATGATGGGTTTCCCCAAAAAGGTAAAGAGAAAGCCTCATGTTCTTCGTGCTCTAAACAAGCCACTAATGTCCAGAAAAGTTCGGATTATTTTCAACGACCCTGATGCCACAGATTCATCTTCAAGTGAAGAAGAAGAAGAAAGCTTTGAAAGCAGAAAGCCCATGAAGATAAAACGATGTGTTCAAGAGCTCACTCTGCCTCTTTTACCAGAAAAGCCCAAACCCTTTGAAACTAATAGCTTGAAACATAGCTTTTTTAATGGTGGTTCAGTTAAAGGATATGATCCAGTTAAAACAAAACCACCCAGAAA
Source organism: Mimosa bimucronata (assembly GCA_037074515.1). Classification (NCBI taxonomy): domain Eukaryota; kingdom Viridiplantae; phylum Streptophyta; class Magnoliopsida; order Fabales; family Fabaceae; genus Mimosa; species Mimosa bimucronata. The sequence goes on along the minus strand of CM073445.1, from coordinate 26,645,917 downwards.
ACGTTCGTCTTCTCAATATAGAGGCGTTCGTCTCAGAAACTCAGGGAAATGGGCTGCGGAGATTCGTCATCCTATCAAGGGTCGAAAATGGTTGGGTACATTTGATACTCCAGAGGAAGCCTCTAATGCTTATGAAGCTAAAAGAAGAGAGTTTGAAGAATCCATGGATTTATCTTCCAGGAGCAATCTTACTGTTAGTGATTCTTCATATTCATTTTCTTCTGTGGAAGATTCTGGCAGTGTTGTTTCTCAGTTATCAACACCACCTTCTGTTCTTGAAGTTTATACTTCCAATGAGAATGGCCAGATTTCAAGAAGAGAAGTCTATCATTCTGAGTCTGCTCCTGTTTTGTCTTCATCATCATATGAGGATTACAAGAATTCTGGACATGAAGACAATGATTTGGCACCTAGATTTGATGCTCTAAAGGTGTCTGATTATTTGAGTAAGGTGAGAAATGACACTAATTTGGGGTCTGAACTTGAAGCAAGTATGGTTGTGAAGCCTGAGTTGAGTTATTTGGAGATGCCCATTTCAGAGCCTAACCTGTTTAAGATGGATTGTTTAATGGTGAATGATATGGACAAGATTTTTGAAGATGATGATGATTTTTATGGGTTGCTGAGTGGTGGGATTTGTGGGATTAATGCTGATGTGCCTTGTGAGCTTCCTGATTATGATTTTGGAGATTTTGGTGATGATGAGTTTGCTGGTTGGATTGAGCAAACCCTCAATATGTTACCTTGTGCATGATGAGTTTTTTTTTTTACAGATCTACATAGAAATTTCATTTAGTTTCTGTGTGAAAAGTTTTGTTCCTTTTTTTAATGATCTCCTGAGAATGAGGTGTGCTTCTTTGATCGAAATTTGTGAAAGAGACTTGATGAGAGTAGGTATTTAGATCAATGAGCTTTAAAATTGAAAGGATTACTTTGGGTTTTCCGGTGCTATTAGAGTTGTTCAAGGGTTCTAGAATTTGTGTATGGTTTTTCTTGGGTTAATTCCCAGTTAATCACAGGCATATAATTAAATAACTACTCCCTCTAATATAGGATAAATTTATCTAATCTAATTAAATTAAGAAGGTAAGTTAAGTTAGTTAAAATTATACCAATGCATCCTAACTATTAACATTCATCCGCCTTCATTTTGTTTGTTATGTTTTTTTTTAAAGGAAGTAATAAAGATATTGGGGGAAAATTGGTATCAATTATTATATTTATGGTTAAATCCATGTCTTCAAGTAGGTTTTATATTTAGAAACGGTAACTAATCTCATTATTGTCATTTTTTTTTTCTTATATTGTCTCAACAATAGTGAATGAAGTGAACGATTTTGAAAGAAGTAAAGTAAGAGATGTTTGAACTTTGAAGTTCTTTTCCTGTGTGAAAAAATTACACACATATATATAACGAATATAATGAGATGTTTGAAAAAGTTAGGATGATTAGGGAATTTTTGAGAAAACATGTCTAACAAACTGATGTTAATTAAATTAGGTAAATGCGTGAAAGAAGAAATATAGTTAATTTAGTAACAAGTACTATTAAATTTTGTTTATGGTTCCAAATAATACTGGGATATGGACATGTTCTTTTCTTGTGATCAAGTAGTCTCAGGCTTGGCTTCCAAGCCTTTTCTTCTGAAGTTTGAGTTCAAGGTGTGCATTTAAAAAATAAAATAAAATAATGTATAAATAATAATAAATAATATAGTGAAAGTAATAAAATGAAAAAATGTTAAATGGATCCTAGGTGTCCATATAAATTAAATGTGGATAGTACTTGGAGTCCCATAAGGAGCAAAGCTAGCTGTATCCCATTGCGTTAGGGTCATTCTGTCAGCGAATTGTTCATATATTCCGGCTTCACCCAAACTAAAAGATACTGCTGGGTCCCTTTTTTTTTTTTTTTTTAATTATACTCTTATCCATGCAATCTTATATATATAAATAAAATAAATTCTATAAAAAAAAAAAAAGTCATGTTTTTTATCTTTTAAATTTTAGCACACTAAGAAGTTTATTTATTCAGTTGCGAATTTGACTGTTAGAGATACTTGTGAATTTCAAAACCACTCGTTCCTGAAATTTTGTGATTTTATTTATTAACAAAAAAATATTAGTTGTATTGTTAGTATGTTATATTTTTTTAAAAACATCCCAATTATCTTTCATCATTCCCTCTTTATCTCTTAGTTGATTATTGTTTGAAGAGTACTAATAGGAATAATTTGGAAAGAAGTTTACAAAAATTATAATTAGATTATATATTTAGGAACGAAATCAATTTTCTAAATATGTCATATATTTAGAACGATTGTGGTTTTTCAATACACAATAGCATGTTAATGAGATTTCTCATGTTTGACTGACTTTCATCTCTTTTTCCCTTTTAGCTTTCTTAAATTAGATTTGTAACTGTCCATGGATATGTGCCTAACCGCTCAGTCTTATAGATAGTATGCTGAATACTTCGCCTTTTATACAAAAGGGTTAATGGTTTAAATATCGCTGAAGTTTTCGTGCACAAACACTAAACACTAAGAAGTTTTCATGGGGTAAAATATGCTTTGAAAGGTTAAAAAAGGCAATTTAGCCTATCCGCTTAAAAACTTTAACAGTCAATATTATTTATCAAAATATACAAAGGTGACATGTTTATGTGGAATCTACCTTATGCTTTTTTCACATTAGATTTTTTATCATGCATGATTAAAATTTAAGGTTGAATGGCTTCAATAACCCCGAAGTTTTGTATATAGATTTTGAAAGGTTAAACATGTTTTGAAAAGTTGGCCCTTAGAAACTTTTTGGTTAGTGCCTATAGGAAAAATTTTGGTGTATCTTAATCCTTTAACCGTAATTTTTATTCATAGTAAAATATTTTACGTGAAAAAAGAGTTGAGGTGGATGTCACACTTACATTATTTTGGTCAATTACATTAGTCATTTATGGTTCCCTCTTATGGAGAGTGACAAATTGCCTCCTTTTTAAACTACTAGAGCATATTTGACCCCCAAATAGCCCAATCACCCTAAAAAATATGGGACTTGAATTATAAACAATGTATTAACTGTTGGGAAAGATGAGGATAAAGATGAATCTGAGTGAAGAGTACGTAAAATGGGACCCGATCCGAATTGACCAAACGACAAAGAAATGATAGGATTTTAGCGTGGAGAGGGGGTCCGAACGTTGTTGATATGATTTCTGATTCATCTTAAAAGGGGGCTGTATCCATACATATTGTACTAGGGCCTAACATTAACGTACACGTGTTATTTAATCATAGTTTTGTTATGCCCATAATTATTAATTAAAAGTTAATGAGGGGTTAAGTTGGGTGTTTGTTTAAGATGGGCTGACTTTGTCTCCATTGGTTACTTATCTTTGTCACCGTTGTTTCCCATGCTTATACAATGATTTTGATATATCTCGCCTCTTTCTTCTTTGTCTCTTTCCGTATTTATTTGTTCAAATAAATAACTAAAACTTGATTATGATGTGTATACGAGTGAACTAAAAAGGCGATAGCAATTTTTGCTTGTCCCCCAAGTTAAGATAGTGGACCGATTCACATAATCTTTTCCTTATTCTGTCATTGGTTCAATTCATTTTGATTAGTCACCGTTTTGCTTCTTTAAATATTAATTGTCTGTTCACTTTAATGAATGAGAAAAAATTACTCGCAAGTTCTAAAGAAAGTGTTTCAACCCTTTTAAACAGTTAACAATGTGCAAATGAGTGTTTCTCACTTGCACAATTTCTCTTTGAAACGGCCGTATGTAAATGAGTGAAAATAGTTTTCTCCTTTCTGTTGAGTTTGCTTTTCAAACTTGAATAAACCTCACTTTCTTGCTCTTCTTTGGACCCTCTTTACTGTAGTAGTTAATCATACATTTAATAGACTTTTAATTTTGGGCCTTTTTCTCATGGGGGAAGATAATTTACAATTTTACATCCAATATTTATGGCTAAATTTGCCTATTTTGCGATTAATTTTTTATGAAATAAATTAATATGTTGACATAATTGATTAATACATTTTTTTAATTAAAAGGGTAAACACCAACGTTTTAAAGTTATAAATAGGATAAGATGGGTTACAATTTATATGCCACTAAATTATAAGATCATTGATACTTTTGATCTTACGGATGGGAAATTACATTATGAGGATTGGAGAAAAATCTCAATCTAAATTTTTTTTTTTGGTCAAAAGGACACATTTTTATACAGAAAGAAAGTCAGAAAATAACAGTAATCTACCAAAATTCATACATGAAAAGTATCAATACTCAAATTTATGTTACTTATGGCCAATAAAACTCCTAAACAAAGACTCTTTACTAAATTTTGAACTATGTTTTCCCAATAAAATTGGAAAAGAGATAAATAAGTGAAAATTTTAGGATCCAATTTAAGGAATGACCCAACTAAGGGCGAAGAAGACTGTGTGTAGGTGGAAGGCGGTAGAAGGAAGGAGGGAAACTGAGTGATGTTATTAATATGATTATGAATGAAGCCTTGTCTCCTCTCGTGACTTTGTTTCCTCCCTCATTAGCTTCAGTGGGTCCCCTCTCCAATGGTGATTCAGGCCTCTGTTTCACTAGTTTCTTTGACCCTTTGGCTTTTCTATTTCTCATTCATATTTTAAATTTTAAATACACATATATTATTATTTTACCTACTAACTAATCCATTCTTAATAAGTATTTTACCTCCCCATATATTATTCACCTTTATACAATAAATATATACTCCCTCTTGTCATTCGCATTCATTGGGTTCTAAAATTGGTTTAGGATTATTAGAGTTTTCATAAAATTATTATTGAGAATGATTGTTGGAAGTTTATATATACTTTTAGACAATCACTCTTTCCTGATTGTCTAGATTATGTTATTCTAACATAAATATGTTGGAAATTTAAGAGTTTTTAATGGGTGTGTCAAATTGGGAGAAGTCTCACATTGTTTGGAATAGAGAGGATATAAGGGTATATAATGTACTTTGTGTCCTAGCACAAGTAAATGGGCCTAAGGAGGAGTGGGCCTCGCGCGCACAAGGATGGGCCACTGAGAGGCAAACGTAGTGGAAATCTGGCGATTCCCACAATGATGGGTTATTGTTTTCTTTCGCTATTCTGTTCCCTTGCTTTGCAGGACAGTGTCCCAGAAGACGCGACTCAGATTGCTGTGGTTCTGTAAATGGGCCTAAGGAGGAGTGGGCCTCGCGCGCACAAGGATGGGCCACTGAGAGGTAAACGTAGTGGAAATCCGGCGATTCCCACAATGATGGGTTATTGTTTTCTTTCGCTATTCTGTTCCCTTGCTTTGCAGGACAGTGTCCCAGAGGACGCGACTCAGATTGCTGTGGTTCTGTACGTGTTGCCGCCAACAAAATATAACACTTACTAAAGCATATATGTGAATTTGAGATTGTGTTATATGAGTTGCGGCGAGCTTGCAACAGAAGGTCTTTTTTTTTTTTATAAGATTAGTTGTGCTACAATTTCCCTCACAACTGGTGATTCTGTTTCCTCAATTCGGAAAGATCTAAATGATCTAACGTCTTGCATGAGCAATTATATAAAACTCATTGCACAAAAAGCAGAGCGATTCTAGCTGCTGTCATTTCCTCTATGCTCTCATGCACACCACAACATTGCCACCTTCAGTTTTCTGAATGCAAGTTGATTTCAATGTATCTTGATTAATATAGTACTCTTTACACGAATAATATTGTGTTGCTCATCATATACTCTTTCACGTGCATCGTTACACACTGTCATCTCTTTCAATACTTTTCTATTATTAATTATTAATTCAAAATAGCAAGGCCATAACTCAAATAAATACTCCACTAACTCTATTTATAAATCATATCCTTAAATTTTTTTTAACATAAATGCATAATTTTACCCTTCAATCATTTTTAAGCATACATTGTTCTTATGGGGTATAGTTATATTGAAGAGAAGTAAATTTAAAAAGATGTTGAATTTTAAGGCACAAGTAATAAGTTTTGAAGTATTTTTTTTATTCCGGTGAAACATGTTAGAAGTTACTCCCTCCGGTCCTAAATATAAGACCACTTTGACCTTTTTTTATGGAAGTTAAGGAAGCAAATTAGACCACTAAATTATAACATATGTCACATGAAATTAGATTATAGGTTAGTTTATAAGTAGAATAAATTAGTTTTGAGGAAAAAAAAGATTTTTTGTGTGACTGAAACTACCTTTTTTTGGATTGGAAAAAAAAGTCAAAAAAGTCAAAGTGGTCTTATAATTAGGACCGGAGGGAGTATTTATTAATAGTATAAGAAGAATATTGAGTACTACCTCTTGTTCTTATACTTATAATTTTTTTAAATTAATTTGTTTAATTTTTAAATGTAAATATAATCTAGTGACATATTCTTCTAGTCCCATTTATAAGACACTTTCAGCATATTTCATATAGACCAAGGAAAACCTTAAATGTCATTAATAATACCATAGAATTTGTCAATTTTTTCAAATTTACCCATATTTAATATCCACTATACTACATAAAAATAAAATTAACACATAATAAATGAAAAGTAAAGCTGTACATTTATATGAAGAATTTAATAAGGTGCCCTAAAAATAGGACCAGAGGAGTATATCAGTTTTTCAATATTATGTAACATACCCGACATTATTAAACTTGCTTAATCTTTTTAGAATGATCAATTGTATCTTGTATTAAGGATTTTGGGTAGCCTGTTATATTGGTGGCTCAATTTAGATGATCAACGGAGACAACGTGCTATAAAATATAATATTCATCCCATCATTGTTGAATATTGGAGCAAAAGAGATTGAAAAATGGTGGAAACACATAACATTATATATATATATATATATATATATTTTGGTCTGAAACATTCTATATATTTCCACCACACATATAAGTTGTAAGTGGAGCTTTATTCTGATACTGAAGTTGACACATTCCAATCTGTTTCCCTCTTGCCATTTTCAAGGGGTTAGAAAAAGCCTCTTCCTCTTTTTTCAATATTTTGGGCCATAACCACATTTCCACCTCTTGGTTGCGTCAACCATCAATGCCTTTATTGAAACTATTTTATTAGCCTCCACCAATTTTGTCTTTTGCTACCAAGTTGGCTTAATTTGGAAATATGTATATAAGATTCCAAACATGACTTAAACGGACACAATCCTTTCCAAATACTGTCAAGTTCTTTCAGACCTTTTTCCCCATTTATTGTTGAATCTTGGGTCTGAAACACACTGGCTGTAGAGGAACCGATAGTATGAACCATAGATGGCCCATTGCAGGGCCCAACATTTCTAAGCCAGTGATTTTGAACAATAACTTTGAAGCAAAAAAAAAAAAAAAAACACTTCAACACCCAAGATAATGGATTATGGATCAGCCTGTTTCAATCTAGCCTAAGGCGTTTGGTCCAATTCCATACATCAGGATGCTCTAGTGTTTAATTTGTATAATAAGGTTTCAGTCCAAAAAAGGAAGAAAAAATTGTATATTAAGGGAAACCAATGTAATACTAACTACTCCAGTTCATAATTATAGGACCTAATCCACTTTTTTGAAAAATCTTAATAAAACTAAATAAATTACTTATAAATTGATTTGCTTGAATTTTTTTCCTCTAAATTTTATTTGATTTATAAGATAACATATAATCTAATAATAAACAAAATACATTATAATTAAGTGATTCATTTAATTTCCTTAATCTTTCCAAAAAAAAGTCAATTGAATTTTATGGTAAGGTTTTATATTTAGAAACGGAGGAAGTACAATGTATTACAACGTATAAGTACCCCCAATTACATGGTTTTTTGGCTGTGATCAGAATTCAAGAATATTGAATTAGCGTATGGGCATTTATACCATTCACAACTAACATTTGGACATTTATATCCTTCTCTTTTTGCCTCAATGGAGTTGAAAAGATTATTTCATGGTTTTTTAATAGCATAGCAAAAGGATGCTCTTCAATCATCATTCCATGCCCATTACATCCCTACCAATTCCATGAACCAAACATGCATTAAAGATAATTGAATCAGAGGGAATACTTATTTCCTTGGAATGTCGTGTATGATGAGTAGTGTCAGAGAAAGCCCTTCTCCTGGAAGCTCTTGATGCAGTCATCAAACATCTGTTCGAGGGTTTTGAATGGAGGGAACCCTAATTCAGCAATTTTACTGGTATCCATGCTGTGTGGGTTATTATCTCCTTCCTTGCTACTACACCTACAATTTCATTATTGGAAATTTATTTCAGCAGGCAAGCCAAACACTATCATAACACCAAACTCAGAACCGTCCCTTTTTCTTCAGTCAAATCTCATTGTATCGCTTAGTTATATCCATACACCTCTAATTCTATTTATAAGGTAGAGAGAGAAGCTTTTTTTTCCAATTAGATAATTAAATTTTCACACGAATATACAATTTTAACTAGGATAAAGTTGAGAAGTTATTAAAATTTAAGATAGAGTTCATGAGATTAAGGGTTTTCCTTTGTTCTGATGAAATATATTGAAAGTAATTTATGAATATGACCAAAGGAGTGTGCTGTAGAATAAGCTAACTTTAACTGATTGTTCTCAAATGGGTAGGAAGGATATTTAGGCCGAAGCATTTCTATGATCTGAGACCAGTGAGCTACTGAACTGGAACAAATGAGCCTGCAGCCAGATGCCTTGGGTTCAGCCATAGCCAACAAATGAGCTTCTATCACATCATCTATATGCACAAACCCCACTGTTGTGTTTGGATATTCTCCCTTCAAACCTGTTTGAGAATCAAGTGTACTTTAAGAAGTGCAGATCAACTTGCCATAACCAAAATGAAAAAAAATAAATCAAACATGAGAATCTAACCCTTGACAATGGTTAGTATCGCTAGGAGAGTACTGGTTGGTTGTGGTGCAAGCAGAGGACCGACAACATAAGATGGGTTCACCACTACCAGATCCAACCCGCTTTCTTTTGCCACCTTCCATGCTTCTTTCTCGGCCATAGTCTTTGAATATGCATACCATAGCTGCATTTCAATGACAGATTCGTAAATTTGACAGAATTGTAGTAATATGTAAAAGCAAATATGATAATCTTAAATACAAAATATGTCAGCTAGTACTAGATCAAATACTTGATTGAAGGGAAAAAAGCGTTGGTACATTGTAGCGTTTGCAGTACTCTGGATCGCTCCAATGTGACTCATTAAGAGTAGTTACTTCTTGTCGTTGAACATCGTCACGATATCTAATGGACGAGCAAGAAGAGGTGAGAACCACCCGCTTCACTTGTCCTTTTACGCATGAGTTAAGCACATTTATAGTGCCCTTTATGGCCGGATCAATCATAGACGTCTGAAACATATTTGAAAGGGATTAACAAGACATAAGGATGCTACAGGAAAGCAGGACCCAAATTTATAAGCTAAAAAGGGTAAAACAAAGCATACAGCCATACACCATCACTGTGATCCATTGAATCTCAGCTCCAGTAAGATTTTACAGGACTAGTGTATAAGTAAGGGTCTCAGGTTGGTACTACCTGGACATCTTTCAGTGTCAGTTATTTACTAATGATACTACACTATTATTTGCTTATCATAACTATCCAAGTTATATATGTATGAATGAGTGTGTACTTCAAAAGGAATCAATTTATTTGACTATATGAAATATAGGCAATTACATCCAAGTCATTTTACTCCATACTCATTTAGTTTTAAACCATTAGTAACAGCTGGCCATGAAAGTTAGGGAGAGATTGTTTTAAGATTTAAAAAAATGATTCATAGTTAGCTGAATGTTCTCCAACAAAATCTTTCATAGTTAGCTGAATGTTCTAAAACAACTCAACTAATAAACTTAACTGAAGTCAATTTTTTTTTTTATAATGCTAAACAAACTGCCCTTAATCAATCCTATCAACCATATATTGGGGAACCTCCTTTTCACTTGAGTAATAATACAGCACAAACTCTCCTTCACACATTTTACTTATCCAATCCTCCTCTCACTACTTTCTGTTTTTGTCACCGTATTTTTATGTGAAGTTTTTGCTTCTTGACGTATTCATGAAGGATCATTCTCAGACAATATTTCACTTAATAGAGAAGTAACAAAAATAGAAGTAAAAATGGGACAAAGATGTATAGACCTGAACATTTTCATCATAGGGCACAAATACTGGGGAAGCAGTGTGAAAGACACCATCAACTCCATTCACAGCCTCATTGAAACTTCCTTCCTCCAACAAATCAGCTTTGAAGATGATAAGTCTCTCTTTGGCCCCACTCAGATCCCAGAGAAAACCATACTTGCCCAAATCATCTGGGTGGAATTAATCAGAAACAGAGAATTTAAAAAAAAAAAGAGTACTATTTCAATTAACAAGAAACAAGAGAAATAGTTAAAAAAAAAAGGGAGAAATAAATACCAGGGTTTCGGACAGTGGTTCTAACAGAGTGGCCATGGAGGAGCAAGGCCTTAATCAGATAAGCTGCAATGAAACCTGAACCTCCTGTTACACAATATTCCGGCGTCTCTCTCTACCTTTAGTCCTTTTCCTTTCCAAGTCTCTGAAACTTTGGTCCCAGCTCTTCGATGTATGCATATGTTTTTTCCCCCTTCTCTTTCTAAAATTTAGAAAAACCCTTGAACTTTAGGCAGCTATAAATAACCACCTTGACATTAAATAAACCCCCAGAACTTTCATTTTTTACTGTGGCCTCCTGCCATTAATTTGTCATTATTTTTTAACTGAATTTGTTATATCAGACTCACATAAAACTCTTTATTAATCCTACATAACGTCATATCAAGTTTATAATTGTATAAAACCCCCTAAACTTTGGTTTAATTGTATATAACTTCTGACATTTTGAAATTTTAATTTGGTCTAGAAACATAAAAATAGATCTACCCTTTATTGGCCATTGGTATTTTTGTTTATTTAGATATTGAATTTTCCTTATGTTTCTAGAAAATATGATCATTTATATATTATTGTTCTATTTTTTTCTACCAAAAAATGCATTTTAAATTAATAAATTATATATATACACACATAAAATATCTTAAGAAATTTATAAAATTATAAAATAAAACGATAAGTTTTTAAAATTTTTATTTTTATGTTTGAAGAAGGCCATGGAAAAAATACGCTTGCTTTGATAAAAATCAGGCAAAAAGTAATAATGACAATGTCTAATATTAAAAAAAATAAAACTTTAAAAATGTTGAATTTAAATTTTAAAATGTTAAGGGGATAATATGCAATTAAATCAAAGTTCAGGTGAGTTTTATACAATTGTAGACTTAATAGGATACCATGTAGGATTGATGAGGTGTTTTATACTAATCTAACGCGGCAAATTCCGCCAAAAGACAACGGTATGGGGTTTATAGTAAAAAAAATAAAACGTGAGCGGGTTTTATTTAAACATAGAAATGTTAGGGGGTTATATGCAACTGTCCCAAAGTTCAGGGTTATTTTAGAATTTGGCCTTTTTTTATAGTAAGTGAGTATGCATAGTTAATCAATGATTAAGATGCCACTAATAACATTTAGAGTGAAACATTATCATGTGACTTTTGCTTTGTATTAATTACATAAACCTCTCATTTACTTTAAAAACTTAAAAGTTAATTAAATCTTCTATAGCAAATCTCCCACCTATCAAAATCATGGTTTGTCTGTCCATGTTTTATATTAGTATTTAAAAAAATCCAGCAAACGAAGAGAACGTGGAGGGGACTTTTGGTTTGGGTATGTGATTGATTCTGTAAATGATTGTCGTCCACCTTATTTTATTTCTCGGTTACTGTCGCTGCAGGCATGGGAGACTGGGATCCCCAAATAACTAAAAGAAATCAATGCCAGGGTGTAGCTTTCATTTTTTTTATTTTTTATTGTTGGGTCTTGATATATTTTAAACTAATGTACTAATTTTTAAGTTTTGAAGTTCTTGATTTGAATTATCACAATTTTGTTATGTCAATAAGTCTATTATACGCATAACTCACCTCAACTTTCGCCTAGTTACATATAGCATCCTTTAACATTAAAAGTCTAAAAATCACACCCTAAACTTCCATATCTTGACCATAAAACCCTTGCAGTTAAAATGACCCTTAAAATGAAGGGAGTCTAAGAAACATCATTAAAATGACCCTTAAAATGAAGGGAGTCTAAGAAACATCATATTATTGAACATCACTTGGCAACAGACTTGTAATATTTTATATTTTATCAATTCATTGCTATTTCCCATTGTTATCACTCTCATCCTCGTCTCACAAAACATCAACGCATGCTTGCTTACGATGATAGCACTACAAAAAAAACAGGTAATTTCTGACGGAATTTACCGATGGAATCAATTCCGTCGGTAATTTCCGGCGGAATTTCCGTTGGTAAATTTACCGACGGAATTCCGTAGGTAATAATTACCGACTGAATTCTGTCGGTAATTTATAAAAAATTATTAAAAAAATAATATTATTTATTTTAATTTATTAACTATTATATATATAATAGTTAATAAATATATTTTTTAAATATTAATTCGTACCTATATATATTTATTACAATTTAATTTTGAATTTTTTATTAAGTAATATGTTATTTATTACAAATTTAATTTAATTTTTTAATAATATATATAATAAAATAATAATTATTAATATGTAAATTATATATTAATAATTAAATATATTTCATAATGTATTAATTTAAATATAATATAAAGTATATATATAATTGTTTGCAAATAATATCACAAGGTCTTCATAACTCAACTGGTTAAGGCATGAGCACACGCACATGAGGTCACGGGTTCGAATCGCAGCAACGCCACATGAAGAACACGTAGCATAAATTAAAAAAAGTTTTTAAAGAATTACCAACGGAATTCCGCCGGTAATTTACCGACTGAATTCCGTCGCTAAATTAGCCACGAAATTCCGTCGGTAAAGACAGAATTTACCGACGGAATTCCGTCGATAATTACCAACGGAATAAATATTCCATTGCTAATTTAATTAGCAACGGAGAAATTACCGACGGAAAAATTTCCCTCGATAATTTTTTTATTAGCAACGGAGAAATTACCGACGGAAAAATTTCCCTCGGTAATTTTTTTCTGACGGAATTCTGTCGGTAATTCTATGTTTTTTTGTAGTGTAGGTCGGATTCGCAGCTTCTTCTTGACATCTTTTTTTTTTCAATTTTTTCTAAAGCTTTTCCTACCCCAATTCTCCATCTCCTCGCACATTATCTAGTAACTGAAATATAAATTTGATAGCCAAATGATCCTTGTTTTTCCCCTGAGGAATACCACACATCAAAGTCCAAACCTTCTCTTTCTCTTCACCTTCTCCAAACAAGTAATGATCTTTTTTTGTCCTAAAATTATGTCGCTACATAAGACCACCTATCCCTCCTCCTTATTCCTTCACTTAGAAAACCAAAAATGCTCAACTTACGATGTTAATTATACCAAAAATGATCATTCCCATCACTATTCTCTGCAAAACTCAAAAATTGAATCTTCATCTTTAAAATCAAGCACTGCTTCTACTATATAGCTGCCTCTTTATTATCCAGCAATGAGCCCCCTCATTTATTTTAGGGCTTTTACTCACCTTCTTCAAAGGGGGACTTGCAAGAGACAAAGGGAGAAAGACGTACTGCCGCAAAAGACCTTGGGAATAAGCAATGAGAAATTGTTATTGACAAATGACAAAATTGTCCCTTCAATAAATTCTGAATTCTAATTTACAATAAATTAATGAAATAATTTTGACGGTCAATTTAACGGTAAGAGCCTCATGGTCAAGACTTAAAAGTTTCGGGTGTGGGTTTTAAATTTCCAAAGTCGAGCAATGTTATATGCAACTAGACTAAAGTTAGGGGATTATGTGTATTTGAGCCTTTTTTTTTAATGATGACTGGAATAGTCTTAAATTTTGAGATTTAAAAGGAGAGAGACTAATTTTGACTTTTGATGCTTAGCAAAAATGGAGTTGCGTCAAATGTAAAGTAGAGTTAAACACCGCCAAACGCTTAGATCAACTAGCTGTGGGTTAAAAGGGTCAGCCCATTAAGCCCTTCAGATTGTTTAAATAAACAATAAAAATTGGAACAAAAAATAAAAAAAATAGGAAACCCTAAATCTATCCCTCATATAAATAATGTTTTAAATAATATCACTATGAAACACATACAAGTAGTAGCGATTAAAACAAATACAAATCTTACAATTTATGTCAACCTTCGGAAAAAATACGTAATGACAATAGTTGCATATTTTAATTTAGAACTTGCTCTACCTCTATGCTATTATCTGGATTAAATATTGATAAAATTTTTGAATATTTAGTAATTTGTGAAAACTTCATCTTAGTTATTATGGAAATTCATTTTTTCTATATAAGCTATTTAAAAAAATTTACTTCTGTCCCTAATTTCCTAAATTTGTCTATCATCAATTATGTGGTTGATGTTGATGATAGTAGTGAAGATGATGATGGTGGTCACAATGTTGTTGCTTAATTTTTATTGTTAAGTAGTTTCTCTTGTGTGACTTATTTAAGTATAGACAATATTTTTCACTACTTGATGATTTTTTAGTGTTTGTATGTTGATGTTTGTTTTGTAACTTAATATTGATGATATTTATATGTTAAATTAAGTATTTATTTGATTAACTTTTTTTTTTGGAAAAATATTTAAAAAATGGAAAAGCGGTATACGTGCCTAAAGCCCATGGGCTGGCTTGAACCCAACCATTTGAAGCAGAAGCTTCTTAAATTAGTCATATTTTCATACCCTGAGTCTATCAGACCTGCTCGCTTAGACCCTGACATGTGAAAAGCCGGGCTAAATTACCAATTCTAAATTTAGTACATGAAAGTAAAAACAAGAAAAGCATAAAAACATAATATTATATCAAAACAGGAGGTGAAACCCCCTGTAACTCGATTAGACCCCAAAACACAGTATACTTTTTTTTTGGCCAACAAAAACACAGTATACTAGTAGCCAAGATGTTGGTAGCCTCCTATTGTATACCACTTCAGTTGGAATCCATATCAAATTATCGATGGAACAAATATTTGGTGTTCTTAACTTTACCATTTATTAGAATAAATATTTGATGTTCTTAACTTTACCATTTATTAGAAGCTGACACCAGTTTAGGAATTTTCATCTAATCAGTTAAAGGAATTCAGGATAAAACTTTATTGGGATGGTAACTCTTCAGATTCCTACACCTCTAAAGATGGCTTTCATATCAATCAGCAGCCTTACAAAATTTCAATTAATGAAAATTCGGATACCTTTTGGAAATTTATGTTGGACTCTTTCTTTTCCGCACAAATATCTTGTTCTCACTTTTTTTTTTTTTTGACCTTTATCTTGTTCTCACTTGGAAACTACTCAATTTAAACAATCCATTCACAAGGCTTTGCATAGAAACACCCCTTAAACGTCACTTCATTTTGTCTTTTTAACCATCTCTTTCAACCGCTGGACTAAGCCCTGGGCTATCTTTCACTCCTTTTACATGTCAATAACTTTATGGCTTCGCTCTTTAGATTAAGAATGTTCTGCCCTATTTGTACAAGGATGGTGAAGAGGAATTACTACATGGAATAATAATTATTCTAACTGATACTATTTGGAAGGAAAAAGCATTGTTATTTATGAAGGTAGGTAGGTTGGCCTCTTTTATAAAGCTTGCTTTTTTCAATGGCTCTACTCAAGAGCCTTCACCTTCACATTCTTTCAATATCAAATCCTTACAATATTTCAATGAAGACAACTTGTTCTGATCAAACAGAAGTGAGGTCATGAGGTTTTCTCTGTCATGGCATAATTCTCTATAATGTCATGACGACCCAAAAATTCTCGTAGCTAAGAAAAAATGGATAATTTCGCCTCTTTTTTTTTGAAAAAAAGGTTCCTCTTACTTTTACTCATCTCTTCTTTGAGTGTATGGATCCATTCTCTTCTCAACCCGTAGCTAGCTAGACATCACCTGCATTAAACAAATTTCATTCCACCTTATTGTTGAAATATGGATTACTCTGTGAATATATATCCTGCAATTTCGTAAGTTTAAACTAATTTAATAGGACTCACCTCAACATTATATAAACTTAATTCATCATTCAATCTTTTAATGTAGGACTTATGATTATTTTAAAGTCTCAACTTGAAAATTTTATATATAAATTAAAGATACATAATGTTAACGTGAGCCTTATCAACTTAGTTTAAACTAATCATATTAGATAGCCTTTCAAATTTGTAATCATCGGATAAGATGTCTTTTATGGTTTTCTTTTTGGACAAAGATGTCCTTTAGTGGTTGGGAACGTTTTCCTCTAATGATTTTACTTCCTCCGGTCTTAAATATAACACCTATTAATGTAATTTGATTAGATCAATGATGTTAGTTAAGTCAGTTAAAATCACATGATATTATTAATGTACACTAACTATCTACCATTATCCCCACCTCCCTCTCTTAATTGTTTATTATTGAGGAGCATTGATAGGGATAATTTGGGAAAATGTTTGGAACAATTAGAAATATGTCTTATATCAAGATCTTCGAACAAAGATGTCTTATATATTTCAGACCAAATTCATCTTCTTAAATAATTCTTATATTTACAACTAGAGGGAGTAGTGCTTTTAGCACCTATGTAAAATTTCTCTTTGTTTTTGTGCTTATGTTGTTCTAAAGCCCTTCATCTTTCATATATCATTTTCATCTATTAATTAAAAAAATTGAAATGTTGAAGTTAAGAAAAGAAAGACAAGTTACGAATTTTGATGCTTTGCTGAAACGTGTGGCATCAAATGGACAATAGAGTTAAAAAGAAAAGATATAATTCAAACAGGGTTAAAAACTACTAAAAATTTCCAATTTATTAACCAAAATTGATTTATAATCACTCGTACTTACGGAAAAACTTACCTATATATAAGTACTGGGTAAAGAATAAAGATTATACTATATTAAAAGATTGAATAAGTTTCAAATAATTTATATTTATAAGCTTAATTAGTAAATGAGATAACTTGACTTGTAGATATACCAATAGTTGACTAGTAAACATTAAGTTAACAAATTTGATTTGCATATGAACTTTATTTTTAAATATGAAAGCTTTAATTATAAGTATTAAATCTCTTGAGATTTATTAGTATTAAATGAAATTTGAGACTTCTATTTAGATTTAACTTTCTTACCCAAAATTTATGGGTAATTTTTCCTAACTTCAATTCTTATATATATATATCAACTCGCAATTAGTGCTTTTTTTGAATTCTAATTCACGGTATTCGAGCAACTGACTACTCAAGTTTTGGGGTTTGTGACTTCACCTTCCAACACAAGTGTCTTTTCTAGGAGAAGAACTTGAGACATCAAAAGATCTAATGGGACCTTACACCATTAAACCACATAGTTGATTTCCTAACTTCAATTCTAATGTGTTGATAGTACAAAAGAAAATTGAGTTGTCTTTTTTATTGGGAAAATTGTACAAGAGTTCCCCACTGTAGAATTTATTGCCCAACGGTTACGGCATTTAGGATCCATGTCCTGCACAACTATCTTTCAGGTATACGCAACATTCAACTATGTACATGTATCTTTTATTCAACACATAATTGAATATATATTACAAATGGTCAAAGAAGAGATGCACCTGCTGAAAAAATGTTGTACTTGAATTCTTAAATAAATTTCATTATTTCAGATATTTATAAGTAATAAATTTTTGATTAAATTCTATAAAACTCTCTAAACTTTCGAACAGTTGCATATAATCCCCTCAATATTTCAAAGTTTAACTTTAACCCCCAAACTTTTTTTTTTTAATTATGGACCCCTTGTTGTTAATTTTTGACAAAAATTGCCATGTCATACTAATATAAAATAACTCAAATCCTACATGGTATTATGTGTGACATCTCTATGTAGATTAATAATTTTATATTAAATGTATAATTTTGATATAAGGTCAAACTATAATTTTATTATTTAAAAAACCTTAACCATCATTGCTTCTATCTCTGTGATGCGCAAACCTCTTCCAATTATCAGAATACCTTTAGGATGTCACATAAAATATGATGAAGTATCTTATGTTAATATGACATGTCAATTTTCATCAAAAGATAACATTTATTTAAATGCATGGGGTTACTAATAGAAAAAAAAAATAAAAGTTTAGGGGAGTTATCTTTAAATTTTTAAACATTGAGAGGTTATAACTTATATGCAACTGCCCCAAAGTTCAGGGGATTATATTGGAATTGGGATCCAAAGGAAACTTGGGCATTTATTACTTGGACCATATTCACAAGTTATTGTAGAATTTAGCCAAAATTTTTTAATAGGACAACAATTTTCCCATTTTTGTTTGTCATTTTGTTAGAACTTTAGGTTCAAAAAACTGGTCATTGGATCAGGGTAGCGGAAAAATAAGTGGGCTAATACTCCATGGCATTTTTGGGTCTACACTGGGCTGCTTACAGGAACCATTATATCCCTGTGAATACCCAATAAGCGACCCATCCATGAGACAAAGTTCTGTCAAACCCGATGGGTTACAATCATTCTATCGTACTATCTTTTTGTTGATTTGAATCCAAGCCATCAATTTCAATATATATATATATATATATATTTTTTGACCTGAATCAATTTCAATATTTCATACTTTGGAGTTTGGATGGTTTTTTGTGAGAATAATTTTTTTATACATATTATATTACCAAAAGGAAATCAGTTAGTATAATAATATAAGGTACAAATTTGATTGTTAAAAAGGTACAAATTTTAATTTATAAACTCTTTTTATATGATTAATAAATAAATAATATTTAGCTGAATTTTAGTCGTATAACCTTTTTCATTTCTTTTTTATTATTTTTCCAAACTAATTCGACTAAATTATAATAGGTATACTCCTTATGACTTATAAAACCTATTTACTTAAGATTAAGAATATTAACTAAATTAGTTAATACGTAGTGTTTTTTCTAAATTAAAAAAACCTTAATAATCTTTCTTAAATTATATATTCTCTCTTGGTTTCTTTTTAAAAAAGCATTAATATGAGTAATTTCAAAAAAAAAATATTCACAAAAATTATACATAGATAATATAATTAGGACCAAAATCGACTCCCAATATAGGTCATGTTATTAAAGACCAGAGGGACTTCAATTTACCATTATATAAAAGTATTTTAGAAAGATAGCATCATATACACTATAATTATGTAATTTATTTGAATTCTGTAATTGTTGTAGATTATATGAACACCTCTTACATTGAGTAGCAAAGGAAAGGAGTATGTATAGAAATATTTTTTGAACATATTTTACCAACAACCAAAAAATTGTTTTAAAAAGGCTGATTGGGGTAGCTTCTCTCAACTCATGGTTCTGACCTCTCCAAAGTCCAAACCATGGCTTAACCTCATTAATCGATTTTTGGTTTATATAGAGTGTTTGGATATATAGTCTCGATGAAAACCAAGGTTATAAAACGAGAAAAGGTGCTTTTCTTGAGAGGACCCAAACACCCATCACTGCAATTTTTTTCCATTAGTATATATAATAAGCTAACCATGCCATCCCCTTAAAAGGTGCATTGATTTAAAAAAAGCAGACACCAATAGAAGGGGCGAGGAAAAGAGGCAATCACTTCAACTTTAATTTTTTTAACAAATGCTGGAAACTCCACTGGTCCAAAAAAGAAATAAATAAAATAGATTGTAGCCCCAAAACTAAAAACACAAATTCCAATTTGGTCCCCACCTAAGCACCTATTAACTTGGACCACAATTACGTATCCTTAGCTTGTTAATCATCTTAATTATTAACAGCCTATTTCCACGTGTCACATATGCATGGATTTCCAAATTAAAATTCCACTTTACATTTTACTATAATTATTATATTTAATTAATCCTCATGTAGCTTAATTATTTTGTTGAATGGGATTATATCCAAAATAGTAGTTATATATCAATATGTGGGAGTTTTTTTTGTCAAATTGTATTTGTTTTGTCTGGGAGTGTTTTGTTGCCCACAGCACAGGCCTAACCAAGTTGTCGACTCCTCAACTACTAATTCCTCAGCAAAAAGAAACCAAAACATTTAAAATATTGTTATAATTTAAGGTTTTAGGGCGTTGGTTGGACAGTGGTTGGTTGGGCTGTCCAAAATTAATTATCACTTACTCATCAAATGATATTCATGGCAAGTAATGGGCCCATCTTAAAAAAAAATATACGAATATAAAAATTGCATCCAAATGATTGATTGCAAATTGCAATCACAAGTTTGTGGATAGTGAATATGTAGAGAGTTTATTATAGGGAAAATGACAGAAAAATACCCTCGAATTACACAAAGGACAGTTCAGTACAACGAATTTCGAAAAGGACAGTTCAGTACAAATGACTGAACTGTCCAAACCCAAATTTAAAGGAAATGTCCAAAATGCCCTTTGCTACAACTAAGTTGGGAATCCCTTAAGCGAAGTTGGGAATCCCTTAATTCCCAACTTCCCACAAGGGATTCCCAACTTCCCTTAAGGGATTCCCAACTTCGTATAAGCCTTCCCAACTTTCCTTAAGGGATTCCCAACTTCCCTTAAGGAATTCCCAACTTCGCTTAAGGGATTCCCAACTTAGTTGTAGCAAAGGGCATTTTGGACATTTCCTTTAAATTTGGGTTTGGACAGTTCAGTCATTTGTACTGAACTGTCCTTTTCGAAATTCGTTGTACTGAACTGTCATTTATGTAATTCGAGGGTCTTTTTCTGTCATTTTCCCTTTATTATACTCCCTCCCTCCTATCCTAATTATAAAAGATAATATGATAAATATTTTGGCCCAAGATATAAAAAGTAACTTCCAAAAGCCAAGGTAATTAATGCATGTTTTTCATTTCTACCCTTGTATATTAGTAAATGTAAGGAGGGGAGAGAAGATGGAGTATAATAAATAAGTAATGGTAAAAATGGAAAACTTTAATAAACCTACTCATAATAGATTATTCCAACATATTTTATATGTATGTGTAAGAAAGTTGATTACCTCTCATAATAGGGATCAAAGGAAGTACTAAATTCTTTCGGTACTGAATTAAAATTGTTTCTTGATTATAATTATTAGGCTAAAGTGTACTTTTAGGCTTTTATATTTTCATCAGGTATCTTATTGGTCCATTAAATTTGAAATGTGCACTTTTAGTCCTTTTTGACTAACGGTGTTAGTTTCACTTAGTGGAAAATAGTGACTCAGCAAATGTAAATGGTGGTTTTTTAATTAAATATGAAAAAAAACTGGTTGATTTTTAAACAATAAAAATTATTATACTAAAAATTTAAAATTTAAGTATATTTTAGCAACATTTTACCATTAAATCACCATTTAAATTTATTATGTCAGAATTTTCCATAAGGTGAAGCTAACACATTTAATAAAAAATGATTAAAAGTGTATTTTTCAAATTTAAATGACCAAAATGATACCTAATGCAATGCAGATATAAAGGACCAAATGTATACTTTAACCTAATTATTAATTAAATAGTTTAAATATACATTAATAAATACATATTATCCATATACTAGAATTATTTTTAAATAAGACGTAACTCCCCGTGCGTTATACGGATTGTATTGTTTATTTTAAATGTTTTTATCTTATTTTTTTGTTTGGTATACTCTATGGTTTTAAGAAATCAATAATAACTTATTGATTTGTTGAATTTAGCAATAGTTATTTCCAACAAAAAGGAATTTAACTATAGTTATATGTGTTATTAAGTTATATTTGAATTAAAAGATAATTAAATGTTAGAGTTTTTTAATTTTCAAGAAGACGTATACATTGCAACAATTATATATTCAGAACATATCTCATTTATTGGGTATACTTTAAAAATTTATATCATATCCAAATGGTGGAGAAAAATAGCACAATTCATGATATATAGTATATAAATCCATTGAAAGTTACCTTACTATATGGGATTCTGGAGGTTGATACAACTTCTCTTATTTCAGGGTATCATATAACATCCCTTAATCCCCCGCCTTCTAACCAAGACTTTTAATAAAAAGAGTCTTGTACTAATTATAGTAGTTCCTCTGATCTTAAATATAAAACCTACTTGGGGCATTGGTTTTGGTCATAAATATATGACCTAATGCTAATTTTTGTCAACTTCTTCTCAAATTATCCCTGTTGTTGTTCCTCCAAGTGATTGGGATGTTTTAAGAAAAACATACCATATTGACTAACATTAATCATATCAAAGTAGTTAAATATGTCATATATTTAAGATCGGAGAAAATATTAATTAATGTAGATATCTTTTCATTTTTTTTTGTAATTTAGTTAATGACTCCACAAAGTAATGGATGATGCATCTACATCAAAAGTCAAACAAATTAAAGTTTAACTCAATAGAATTTGAGATAGATGTTATAAGATGATAGAAATAAATTTTGCAAAAGATAATTATTGTCTTTGAATTGTTACATAATGTAATTTAATTCGTGACTGTTCATTTTTTAAGATGATTTTTTATGGCAATAATGACAACATGGTCACTATTGAGAATTCCAAATATATTAGTTTTACCATTTCACGTTTCCCGGAAGTATCACCTTTAGAAAATTGATTTAATTCAACAATTCCTTTTACATTTTATTGAAGAATTAATTGATAATTAAATATATTAGAAGCTCAAAGGAATCAGCCACAACATTTCACATCACTTTAATTAGGAGTGTCTATCATTAAATAATTGAACCACACCTTTTCATATTATGTATAGCATTGAAACCGAATTTATTTCATTTATTTAGCAATCCCTTACACATTCTAATGACAATCTATTTCATACAAAGTTCATATAGTCAATTTAATTCACTGGAATTTAACTTATTGGAATTGGAGATAAATGTTAAACAATGATGAGAAATAGAATTTGTTAAAGATAATTATACAGTCATTTGGAATGTTTTACAATTTAATTCGTGGATTCTTCATTCTTTAAGATAAATTTATATGGACAATAATGATAATATAGTTAATATTGAGAACATCAAAGATATTGAATTTACCCTTGCACATTCCCTTGAATAGGAGAGTGTTATATTTAAAAAACATATTTTATTCAACAACTCCTTTCACATTATATTGAATTATTAATTAATAATTAAAGATATTAGTGACAACATTTCATATTCATTTAAATAAAAGAGTATCGTCTTCAAAAAAACCGAACTAAATCTTTCCATATTCTTTATAGTATTTAAAGAAAATTTATTTAACTCATTTAACAAGCCTTACACATTCCAATAACAACCCATTTCACAACATGTTTATTGATAACTCCCGGGAATTCATGTGATGTTAGCACATTTTCCTTGAGTTTTATTCAATCATTGATAAAATTTTGGATACTCAAGATATGAAAGTGTTCATTTGATTTTTGGTTGCACATCATTGTATATTTATGTAGATTTTGATTATCTTTGTAGTTAATTTCTTATGTTGTTTTATGTAATTTTTGTAGGAATAATTTGATGCAATAAACAAGAGATTTTAGCCCTCCACCAAGCTCTCAATTGAACAAAAATAAGAAGAAGCCAGAGTAGCCCAAAGAATAAAGAAAAAGGCAAGAAAACAGAGCAAAGGACCAGAATAAGTGGAAATTCGCCGTGACGAACGGCTAGCAGCATCAGCTTCTGCCCAGTTTTTGGTGTTCTCGCCGTCAGCTCGCCGCGGCGAAACCCACGGCGAACATCGCGTTTTGACAGAAAACGACGGACTGAATTAAATAAAAGGAAGGGTTTCGAGATAAGCCCTCATTCTTCGACTTCTGGGCATTCTTGGGGTTGTTTTGCTCTGTTAGGGCTTGGAGCTTGGTGGGTATTTAGCTTGGGCTTGGAGCTTCGAAGAGATTTGGGCTTCCTCTCTTGGTTTATCTCTTCCATCTTCATTCTCTTCTCTTGTTTTGTTTTGTAATGTTGTATATATATGCTCCCATGGAGTTGTAGAACATGAGTAGCTAAAATACTTGTATTTTAGGATTGTTTTGAACCCTTGTATGGATTGATTCTTGATTCCTCCTCTTATGTTGTGATTAATGATATCTATGTGCTTATTTTACTCTGTTCCTAATGCTTCTAAGTGCTTGATCACCGTTTAGATGTTGGGTTCACTTGATTGATGCTTGAGAGGGCTAGATTGAGTGTAGAACTTGGGTAAAATAGTGCAATAACCTAAAGTTTGCATGGATGGATGGTTTTGTTGGTAAGATAGAGATATACTTGCTAGCCTTGCATAGTCACATTAGGGTTGGAGCGTGAGAATTCGGTCTTATTAACTTGTAGCAAGAGATTGTGCACTTAATAAGACTAAACACTTGTTCTTGACTCGAGAGAGCGTTTACAAGTACTCTATGAACCCTAGATTAGCACATGGTTTCGTTGAGAGCTTCTTTGAGGGGAGGTTAGTTTTAAGAAATACAAGGGGGATAGATAATCTTAGGACCCATTTTATCCTTGAAGTTGGAGAATCACTTGTTTATAACTTTATTTTCATTTAGCATAGGTTATTTTCTTAGTTAATTTTCAATCTCAACATTTGTGTCACTCAAATTGGGCAAGAGTGTGATAATCATTGTTTGACCGGATTTTGGACAAATCCTCGTGGGAACGATACTTTACTTATCACTTTATTACTTGGCGCGACCCGTGCACTTGCGGCGCAGGGCGAACATTTATACAAAAATTAAAAGTTCATTATTATTAGTTTGAAAAGCCTCAATATTTCTACCATGTCCTTTTTATTCAACAATTCATTTCATATTCTATTGAAGGATTAATTAGTAATTAAAGGTATGAGAAGCCTAAAGGTAACAGTCACAACCTTTCATATTCATTTAAATAAGATAGTGCAATCTTCAAAAAATCAAACCAAATCTTTTCTATAATCTTAAACTGAATTTATTTGATTTATTTAATAATCCCTTACACATTCCTATAACAATCCCTTTCATAAAAAGTTCATATAATATTAAAAGTTCATGATTATTGATTTAAATATCCCAAATATTTCTATCAAGTCCTTTCACATCTTGCTTAAAAATTATTAAAAAGGCCATGCTTTATGTTTATAAAAAATAAGACTCGATTATAAGTAAACACTTCAAACTTTATTTTGTAAGAGGAGATTATATTATTTCAATGCATCTGAATCCATCATTGCTAAGTAATGTTGTATACTAAGCCTGGTTTTCAGGGTTTTTCACAAAATATTTTCATCTAACTTCCTTACAACACATTGTTAGTTTTTGGATTTCTAAAATAAGTAGATGAACACAGGAGTAGATTTCTAAACAAAATGAAATTAAATTAGAATTGTTGAGATACAAGGGTTATATTTAAAAATTGTTAAGATAATAATCATTATAGATTAAATATCAATTAAGATGTCATGAAAAGAAGAACACTTAAAATCAATTACATGAATCAAGTAGTCCACTGGAAATTCAAAGAGAGTGTGGATGTAAATTAAAATAATTACTCAATTATATCTATGGTAAAAATGAAAGAGAAATACAAAAGTGAAAACTTCAATAAAAAATGGAGAAAGAAAAGAGAAAAAGTCATACATTTTCGTGGGTATCAATCTTCTTATAAACTACAAAAAGGAAAGGGAGGATACTCATATATATTCATATTTATATTTGGAAAAGGGAAAGAAAACACATACTAAATACAAGAAAAGAGAAGGAGAAATAATTGATCAAAACACAAATAAAGAGAAAAACGACGTATGTTAACATCAATTCTCCTAATATCAAAAATAAAAAATGAAGAAAAACAATAAAGCAATAATTCTTAAAAAATCAGAGGAAGAAAACAGAAACAATCATACTCGTTTCAAGGCATCAAGGCATTAATATTCATATAATCATATCTTTGAAAAATATAAAGCAAATAAATACCGAGAAGTAAGAACTTAAAGACAGAAAAAGAACTAATATGAAGAAGAGAAATCATACCATTGAGCGAGATATAAGCCCACCATATAAAGTATATATAGAGTAGTCAATTATTAGAATATAAAGGGTCATGATAAATACCACTCATAATCATGAATTGAATATTGAAATGTGAATGGTTGAGTAATCAATTACTATAATATTAAGGGTTATGATAAATGACACTCATAATCATGAGTTAAATATTGGAATATGAATGGTTACTAAACGGTTTCTTAACATGTTAGCATCGAATTTAGATGATTAAATTGAAGTTAATGGCTTCTTAACAGTGTTACCACAGGATTTAGAGTATTATATTGATATATTGGATGTAAGAAGAATTTATAATCAATTTAAGGGTAAATGGTTAATGGTGGACCGGTTTTACCACAAAATGGATTAATTAAGTTAAAATCCCATTTTGTCAATTTTTTTTTTTGAAAGGTACATCCCAGTCACAAAGCTTGGTTGCTTGGATATTTAATAGAAAGATCAAGAAAAAATCTATACGTGGTCGTCCAAAGAATTATAAAAAAGTCACAATCATGTGCTGATTAGAAAACTCTAAGAACTTGTGCATAATTAATTTTTTTTTTTTAAGGACATGATATCAAGTAAATTTATCATACAGTGATAATTAGGCCAACCAAAAAGGTACGTATGAAAGAATTTAATTGTTGCTGCAAGAGGAAGTAGCTGGGAATTTCTGCATTTGTGCGTGAGAGGAGTGAGCACAATAAGCATATTTTAATTATAAAACTCTCCTCGATCTCCTATTATATAAAAAAAGTAGTGCTGGAATCATTCTTAAGAAGGCAGCTTATTTAATTTTACAGGACAGTGTTCTTTTTTCCTTAAACAAAAGATTAGATATAATTGTGTTTGAACTTTGAACAGATTTCACGACTCAAGAAGTACTTATAAACTCACATTAATGAAATTATTATATTGATGATAGCTTTTGAATCCACAATAGTTATTATGAAAAATGGAATTGCTGATATTTTAAATTTAGTCTTAAAAAAAA
Organism: Mimosa bimucronata; assembly: GCA_037074515.1. Lineage (NCBI taxonomy): Eukaryota > Viridiplantae > Streptophyta > Magnoliopsida > Fabales > Fabaceae > Mimosa > Mimosa bimucronata. Next base: position 26,618,738 of record CM073445.1, on the reverse strand, counting down.
AAAGCTAAAGTACGTAAATATATGTCAGTACTTTTCTCCAATCAACACATGATGTCAAGATTTTTTTTAGACCTTATAGTCTTCTTCATTATTTATCATTTCCAATGTTTTCTTTTGCCGGTGTCTTCCTTGATTCTATTATTGCCTCCTGATTTATAAGATATCATAATCAATGGGTCCTCAACGTAATCACATGCTCCGTTAGCCTTGATGAATTAAGAAAAGGCTATGAAATTGAAATACGCTATTAATATTTAATAGCAATATATATTTTGATTGATATATCACTACTACAAAACAGGCTTTTCATGTCACCAATTAACGTCACATATTTATAAAAGTGACATGAAAAAAAAACGCGGTGGCATTTTCGTAATTAAGTTGGAGATGAAGGGAGATACAACGTCACACATACTTTAAAGTGTGACGTTGAAAGTTTTAACGTCACACTTTAGATATGTGTGACGTTGTATGTTACAAAACGAAAAAAAAAAAAATTGTTGTGACTTTCAACGTCACATTTAATTTAAGTGTGACGTGGAAAGTCATCAATTTTTTTTTAAAATTTTTTTTTAAAAAAAATTCGTGACTTTCAACGTCACACTTAAATTAAGTGTGACGTTGAAAGTCACGAATTTTTTAAAAAAAAATTTAAAAAAAAAATTGGTCACTTTCCATGTCACACTTAAATTAAGTGTGACGTTGAAAGTCACCAAATTTTTTTTTTAAATATTTTTTTTAAAAATTTCTGTGACTTTCAATGTCACAGTTAATTTAAGTGTGACATGGAAAGTCACCAATTTTTTTTAAATTTTTTTTTTAAAAAAATTCGTGACTTTCAACGTCACACTTAAATTAAGTGTGACGTTGAAAGTCACAAATTTTTTTAAAAAAATTTAAAAAAAAAATTGGTGACTTTTCATGTCACACTTAAATTAAGTGTGACGTTGAAAGTCACCAATTTTTTTTATAATATTTTTTTTAAAAATTTCTGTGACTTTCAATGTCACAGTTAATTTAAGTGTGACATGGAAAGTCACCAATTTTTTTAAATTTTTTTTTAAAAAAAATTGGTGACTTTCAACGTCACACTTAAATTAAGTGTGACGTTGAAAGTTACAGAAATTTGTTAAAAAAAATATTTAAAAAAAATTGGTGACTTTCCAAGTCACACTTAATTTAAGTGTGACGTTGAAAGTCACGAATTTTTAAAAAAAAAATTAAAAAAAAAAATTGGTGACTTTCCATGTCACACTTAAATTAAGTGTGACGTTAAAAGTCACAGAAATTTTTTTAAAAAATTATTTAAACAAAAATTCGTGACTTTCCATGTCACACTTAATTTAAGTGTGACATGGAAAGTCACGAATTTTTTTTTAAAATATTTTTTAAAAAAAATTTCTGTGACTTTCAACGTCACACTTTAATAAAGTGTGACGTTGAAAGTCACAGAAATTTTTTTGTTTAAATTGAAATACTTTCCACCCCCACACCCCCAATATTTCAGATCCCGCGCCCTCAGCTCCCTCCAAATCCCTCAAGCCCCCCAGCTTCCCCCCCACAGCTCCCCCCAGCCCCCCAACTTCCCCCCCTCAACGACGGCGATTCACGGCGGCGTGGAGCTCCGACGACCCATGCAAGTACTGGGTTGAGTTCAGGTGACTTCCCTCTCTCCTATTTCTACCCTTAACTCCTTCGGTTTGAGCGATTTTGTGCGAGGATCGATCTGGGTGCTAGGGAATTTTGAAGCTTCTAAACCGGTCAAAAACAAGTTTAAGCTTTGGTTAAGGAGTTTTGTGAAAGATTTTGAGGAGTTGGTTAAGATTTTGTGAAAGCTTAGGTATGTCTGTAACTTTTCCTTACTGATGCTTGCACAGTGGAATGAAGGTGTATTTTAATTCCTCTTTAACTGTCCATTGTTGACATGGGTTTAGGTGTTCCATTCTTTTCCTTCCTTCATTCATTCCTTTATGATTTGTTATGTGTGTGGTCAGCCCAAGTTTTTCCTTTGCTCTTAGATTATCGCTGATTTAGGGAAATAAAAGGAGTTATAATGTTAGTTTATTGGAATTTAGGCTAATAAATTTATTATAGACGCAAAAAGGAATTAATATTAACTATGGTAAGGAAATTGATTTTTAGGTACTCTAGGACATTTAATTTATACATAAAGGTATATTCATTTTTGCTGTTTGTAGTTTATATATTGGGGTTGTTGTGTTAATTAAATTCCTAGCTATTAAATTATATTTTAGACTGATTTAATTGTGGCAAGAAAATTATCATGAAAACTTATCTTGAGAAATTTTAAATTAAAGGAAACTTTGTTTCATAGTGTTAAAGTGTCAAGCTTGATTATGATTGATTATGACTGTAGAAGAGAATGATTCCTGAAGTTATTAATCATTAAGAATAAGGAAAAATCAATTAGAATAGATTATTTATAAGCAACCTTTTATTTTAAAAAGTTCAAGAAAGTGTGAGGCAAATCATAACTTTCTTGGATAAAATGAGTTGTTCTGCAAGACTGATTGTGTGTTCCTTTCAAGGTATTATGCATTGAAAAGCTCTGAGTTATTATAACGAGAATGGAGATTATTTATGGGTTATTAAAGTATAATTTTGTTAGATGTATTATGAAACATGTCATTTTTGGAATGTTCATACTAATTTGGAAATTGTTCATTTTTATCTTATAAAATTTACAATGTCTTTGTTGTGTAAACATGGAATTTTGTGTGTGTATATATATATGTTTAGTTTGATTTAGTTATAATATAGCTATGTATACATGTTGTGTGAATAATGTATACCGTTGATTTGCATTATATCTATTTCTGTGACATTTACAATGAATACAGATTGGGAAACCAAAATAAATTAATTAAACCATCGTTTTTTTTAAAAAAAAAACTAACCATGTCACATTTTACAAATTTGTGACATGGTTTCAAGAAACCATGTCACACATTACCAATTTGTGACGTGGTTTCAAGAAACCACGTCACAAATTGGTAATGTGTGACGTGGTTTCTCCAGAAACCACATCACACATTTATAAAATGTGACGTGGTTTCTTGAAACCACGTCACATATTATGTAATGTGTGACATGGTTTCTTGAAACCATGTCACAAATTTGTAAAATGTGACGTGGTTTCTCTGTCATATCTTTATCAATATAATCTAATTTTGGACAAACAACGTCACAATTTTTGTAATTTGTGACGTGAAAAAGATGACTTTTCACGTCACTTTTTGGTGTGACGTTAAAAGTCCAATTTTCCACGTCACTCGAATTTATGTCACACCAAAATGTGACGTGAAAAGTCCAAAATTTTTGACGTGAAAACCCTGTTTTGTAGTAGTGTATGGTGTTGGTGCCACGTACAAGTGTGAAATAAATGATCATTTATATATTTCCTAATTTACATGTAGGTGAGATATTTTTTTTTTTGGTAACTGAATGTAGGTGAGATATCAATATTTCATTTTTCAAAAAGAAGGAAATATTTTTTTTTTAAAAAAAAAGTATGTTAAAAACGGGAAATTGACAATTGAAGACCCCTGTAGAAGATTAATATAAGGCTAAAACCTATCTTTTAGTCATTTACTTTTCATCAAGTCTAATTTTAATTCCTTAAATTTGAAAAGTGTGATTTTAGTAATTTTCAGCTAACATTGTTAGTTTCATTTAATGGAAATGCTAACTTTAAAAATCTAAATGGTAATCCTTTGATTAAATGCTAATAAAAATGGTTAAATTTTGAAATATATGAATAATTATACTAAAGAATTAAAATTTAAACTTATTTTGTCAAAATTTAATTATAGAACCATCATTTAAATTTTTTGAGTAAACATTTTCCATTAAGTGGAACTAACGTTGTTAACAGAAAAGACCAAAAGTATATTTGATGCAAATATAAAGGACCAAAAGTATACTTTAACTTTAGGGCTAAGGTGCAAAAATATTACTCGTAAATTGTCAAATATACAGTTGGCACAATAATAAAATATCGAGTGCAAAAATATCACTTGACACTTGTAATTTAAAAATGGTGCAAAATTGTTTTTCCGTTAAAATGTGTTAACTACCATTAACTAATTATGTGGAAGAATTTTGCGGGACCCACAATTAAACTTAACCTCTGTTAACTGATTTTGACCGAAAAAACGATTTTGCACTTTTTTTAAATTACGAGTGATATTTTTACACCTAATGTTTTATTATGGTGCTAGCAGCACATATGACAATTTACGAGTGTTATTTTTGCACATTCGCCCTTAACTTTAATATAATTAAAATGAAATCTTTTAATTTAAGTTGTAAATATGAAGGTTTGTGAAGTAAGATTTCAAAGTTTAGTACCACACAATTTCTCAATGTACATTGATTTCCTTATAAGATGAAGATAGCACTACAAGTATAATCTGTAATAAGAGAAAGCAATGCTAGTGAAACTAGAACTAATTAACTACCGAGAAAAGTACCAATAAAGCCACCTTGATGAATAAAAAAACTTCTTTTTCTATTTATAACTCATATCATTAAATTTTATACAAGAATATATAATTTTATCTTTCATTTATTATATCTATACTTTTTCTGGTTCAGAATATATAAGAGGTAATATGACAAATTTTTGGTCCAAAATATAAGATGCAACATGCAAAAGTTATAGTGATAAATGCATGTTTTCCATTTATGCCCATGTAGATTAAATAATGAAGGGGGGAAATGTGTATAATAAATGAGTAAGGGTAAAAATGAAAAACTTTATTAAATCTACTCATAATAAATAATTTCAACATGTTTTATTGGTATATAAAAATGTTGACTACCTCTTATATTTTGGATCGGAGAGAGTAGATTTTGTATAGTTAAACATCTATATTGTTTATTAAATAACCCACAAAATTAAAATATTGTTGAATTTAATAGGGTTAGTGGGATTCAAGATTTTTTCAGCTTCAATGAAACATATTAAAAGTTACTTACATATTGGATTGATTATATAGTTTCAAAATAGTCTAAAAGATTGCCTATATTCCATATCTATAATCAATCAAAAATATGTCTTGTGTTAGGTGAAGAAAAGACTCAAGGAAGAGAGAGGATAATGAAGTGAAGTCAACGAGAGCGCTCAATAATAGAAAGTGTATTAATTGCTCTGTGCTGCCCAATTGTTCATTGAGTAATGATATCGCATACAGTATAATTATCCAAATTGATCAGTCAGAATTCTTACTTCTCCGAGAATGAATCAATCACTCATTAACTAAAACACTCTTTTCATTTTGTACCATCTAGATGCAATAATCCCGAATCAGAAATTGTCGCCGCTTCATATACACTGTATAGTTCAATCGTAGTTTCTTTCTTTCAAATTTACTCAACAACAATATAAGGAAATCAATGATAGGATAACTAAATAATGGGGTGTACCACCACCATATGATCGATACTTATTATAATTCACTTTAAAATAAAGAGCATGCAAGTGAATTTATTGTATGTCTCCGAATGGAACATTGATACATTTTAAAGATATATTGTCCTTACTTAAGGTTTGGTACAATTATCTTTTTTCACTTTTGAATATTTAATTTATTATTTTAAATAAAGATAAATTCAAAATTTTCTTTCATTTTCGAATAAATTTAGTGATTTAACCACTTTTTTTTTTTTTAAGTTATAGTGAAGCTATTAGATCTACTTATTATAACATGAGCCATAATGGGCATGTAGAGAAGGTATATGTTGCAGCCTGAAACAATTATTGCTATATATATGATAAGTACATATGAGGTGCTTCATATCAGTCATCCTTTTGCAGTCTGTGTGGTGTTTGAAATAATGATAAACCCACTTGTAAGTTTAATTTTCTGATCTAATATATATTCGGACTATTCTCCGTTTGGCCTAAAATATGGAGATGATAAGAGAAAGAAAACAAAACTGATTCCCTTTAGCAAGTGGCTTGAAAATTGGAATTTCCTTCAAACAAATTTTATTAGATGCATAGAAGATTTTATACACAGGCCAAATAATTCGTCCCTTTGATTAATTCCTATCATTCGTGATTTACTGCAGAAAGCTAGTGAAGCTTTGGCAAAAACTAGTTATTCCTTCCTAGCTCATACACTATTTTCCTTACTTATATGTAGGATTGAGTATGCAAAATGTTAGGAACTGAGACAAGAATTTCACGCACTGTAGAATTGGACTTTAATTTCTATATTGTTTCTATTATATAATGGGAGTAAAATGGTCCTTTTCTTAGTTTCTACATGAGCTATAGGCCCTTTCTACATTATCAAAGCGTGAAAAAGAGTGCTTACTCCTGTATTTTTTTGCCAGGTGTTTACTCCTGTATTCTAGCTATTCGGAAAACCAAAATTAGATAAATTTCCCTTCTCCTCTGAAAACCTACACTTTAATCTAACTTTTAACAGCGTCAAGAATATTTTGTAAAAATTCTAGAATGCTTAACTTTATTAGTTAAAATTATGTTAAAATGTTTTTATTTAAAAATTGATCCGGTAATTTAGTTATATAATCTCTCTTCAATTTAAAGATTCTTAAATAATTAGGTAATATTTAAATACGTTATGTGAAAAATATTGTGTTAAAATCAACAAATATAAAGTAAAATGAAGATGAATTATATGGACTAATTCTTTCTTATTATAATACATCCTATACTATTAATTTTTTTAAAAGTATAATGAAAATATTATTTTAGATACCTTATGTTTTCAAAATTTAATGGCATAATAAATTTCTTAAGGGTTAATACAACTTTTGGTCCTTGAACTATCACTCAATTTTGGTTTATATTCTTGAACTTTAAAATTGGTATTTTTAGTCCTTGAACTTTAACTTAATTTTAACATTGACCCCTAAACTTTAAATCGGTAATTTTGGTCCATTAACTTTTTGTAATAGTTAAAAATGACATAAAGTTGAGGGACAAAAATCTCTGACTTTAAACTTCAGAAACCAAAACCAAATTTCATTGAAAGTTCAGGGACCAAAAACAAAATCGAGTGAAAGTTGAAGGACTAAAAGTTATATTAATCCATTTTTTAAACATAAATAATTTTTAAATAACATCCATGTTACTAATGATATTTCGGTCCAAGGAATGTTATTTAACTAGCATGTAAAAGTTGGTTTGATGGAAATAAACTCTAAAAAAATAGAAGGAATATATGTGTGACATGTAATTTTTTAACTCTTTATATTAAAAGATGTCGGACAGGCGATGACAGCTAATCAATTTGAATTGGTTTCATATCTTAAGGAAGTCTGAATAAGGTATTACCCTAAAGAGTGTAAATATTTTAAAGTCTTTACTTTCATGCAATTCTTATAATGACAAAGGTAAGAAATTATTGAATTATCATCAATTAAATAACTCATTTACAATGAAATTGATTATTTACCCGCAAGGGAGTATTGAATATTCGAAAGTAAGAAGAGGAGTTTTGCCTTGTAAGTGCCCAAATCATAGCAAATTTACTCCAAACGTTGAAAACGGTAACTTCAACTGTTAAATATTCCATTTTGACCCACTGATGTTGACGTGGTCCATTTTTACCTCTGAAGTATCTAAATTATAGCAAATTTATCCATACCGTTATTCAAAGTTGAGTTTAACAGTTAAATAAAACATGACACTCCGCATTGCACCTAATGATCCATCTCATCACACACTTCATCACCATAAATCATTTAAATTACATGTAGAAAAATTAGAAGAAAAAGAAAAATATCACCCACTCTCCCCTCCTCCCAGACTAATAACTTCATCATCATCATCATCATCTCCCTCTCTCAGTAATAGAAATGACAAAAATTAACCTTAACCATTTAATTGATTTGTACTCCCTTCATTCTTAAATATAAGACCTATTTAACTAATTTGATTAAATTAAAAATGTTAGTTAGTATGTTGTGTTTTTTTAAAGGGATAAGGGTCATATTTGCCCCAGAAGTTTTAACTAAGGATTATTGGGTGTCCGGAAGTTTTTTTTGGATCAATGTTACCCCGGAAGTATACAAATATATCAATGTTGTCCCATATCCAACATGTCTTGCCACTTCATTCAAAATCATACAAAATAACCCCATTTTTTTGTTACTATTGTTCATATTCAAGAGCTTTCTCCAGATTTTCTATCATTTCACTTCGAACAAAAAGTCTATATGGCAACTACTAGAAGGGCTGAGTAGGATCCGCAAGTTTAACACAATGTGCGTATGGAGCAGCTGGTGCTCTTTTCTGCATTTTATCAGTTGTAAGCAAACAGAGAAGCAAAGAGTTGTACCATGTTATGGGCATGAATGGTTGGCGGAAGTATGATCTTCACGAAATGGGTAGGTTCAGCATTGGCCGGGGAAAAAAACGTCAGATTCGAAGCAAAATACATTTATTTTCCGCGTAAAGCCCGCCGAGCGGGGCTGAGAAAGAGACATCGCCGCCATTTTCGTCTCCTTCTCTTCTTTTTTTGAGAAGGCAAGAGGAGAAAGCTGTGCTTGAGAGCAAGAAGGATGGGGATGGTAGTGGTGGGGCCTACTTGGCTGGGTTTGCTATGCCGCATGATCCGCCTGTGGAATTGGGGTCACGTGTGTCGCATGGTGTCTGGTGCTACTGATGAGGGGTTGTTTAGGAGTGTTGCGGTGCAGGATGTGAGGAGATTTAAGATGAGCTTGGAAGAAGAGAGTTCTTTTCTTTTTTTATTCCTCTTGTTAGATTCACTCTGCTTCGTGCAAGGATTTTGAGCAGGTAGGTGCAGGTGAGTTTCAAACTCCATGGCTGTGGTTTCAAGAAGATTGAACAATGGAGGGAGGGAGAAGATGATGAGGTGGCATAATAAGCTTGACATGGATGATGAAGTGGCAAGACATGTAGGATGTGGGGTAACATTGATACATTTTGTATACTTTCGGGGTAAAATTGACCCCAAAAAAATCTTCCACCATTACTTGCTTGATTGTTGTTGGAAGAGCATTGATAAGGATAATTTGGGAAGAAGTTGGCAAAAATTATAATTAGGTCTTATATTTAGGACCAAGATCAACTCCACAAATATGTCATATTTTCAGAACTAGAGGGAGCATCATTTTTTGGGATAAAGGCCTAAAATGCCTCAGAAGTTTTCATACATAGGCATTAGGTCACTACTAGAAAAAACACTTTTCACGTCTCTTTTTTTGGACTTTTCACGTCTCTTTTTGCTGGGACGTGGATTAGGGAGACGTGAAAAGTCGGTACTTTCCACGTCTCTTTTTTAATATGAGACGTGGAAAGTGCCACTTTTCACGTCTCATATTCGGCACTTTCCACGTCTCATATTTGAATATGAGACGTGGAAAGTGGCACTTTCCACGTCTCATTTCTGAAAAAGAGACGTGGAAAGTGTTGAACTGGCCACTTTCCACGTCTCACATTAAAAAAGAGACGTCTCACATAAGAGACGTGGAAAGTCTTTTTTTTTTTAAAAAAAATATTTTTAATTAGGATGATTAATCCCAATCCAAAAAAAAATCAATAATTTTATCAGAATAATATAAATACAACAATTAAAATGAAAAAATAAACTAATATTATTATTTATATCTAAACTAATATTACAAAAATGTTATAATACAACTTTGATCCTAAAACATGGGATGGTTAGCAAAAAAAAAAAAAAAAAGTAAAACTGACCATAACAATTATAAATCTTAACAGAAAATATTCTCATATTCCCTAACACTTAAGCCACAAGTAGACTCAGTAAAGGAATCCATAAAAAGAGCATATCCACTGCAGTTAATGAATGTGCTGCTATTCCATATCCACTGTAGGGAAAAAACATCAACCAAAACTTTAGATAAAAAGAGCATATCAGAAAAGTGATGCTAGATGATAACAAGAGCATATTAGAGAAGTAAGCTGAGTTCACTTTACACGTATGATTATTAAGAATGGTCATTGGAAGCAGTTACACTAATGTTAGAAAGATTTATCAATACCTGTAATGTTTAGAAGGACATAAGATGAATATACGTTGAACTATACATACAAAATATATAATTAAATATTTATTTCCATTATAGTTTCAACATATTCATTCAAATCAATACAGAGAGCAGACGTGGGAGACATAGAAACAGTACCAATGAATTACTTGCCCCATCCCAGTCACCAAACGAGCAAACAAAAAAATACCCTGCTTCAACTGCTGAAGCTCCTGCTTTAAATCGTGAATTTCCCTCTGATATTTTTTTATTAGAGACTTCTCATCCATAATCTAACGCAAGAAAATCAATAGACTTCTCATCCTCTGATATTTTTTTATTAGAGACTTCTCATCCATATTAGCCTATATTATTTTCTCTCTACCAATCACCAAGGTAAGACAGACTTCACATTAGAGTCTGTCATATTGTCAATGCACTGACAGAATAAGAATAAGAGTTAGGAAGCCAATATTTACTACTTCACAGCCAAGATATATCTGATAAGGAGAAAAGGCTAAGAACCGCCAATCCAGGGAATAGGAAAATAAATGTTGCTGGGACATAGTATTTGATAATTAGAAAAACTAACATCTAGCCAGGGACAATATACAGAACAAAAACAACACCCTCTCCATGTAAAATTTTCATGACAACTACTCTCTTCCTCGTTTGAAGGAGTGTATTTCAGGGCACCAAGCGCAAGTAATCAATACAGAAAAATACATAAAAGTTACAATAGGGTTTGATCAGGATCAAATCAAACCCTTACCCTTGAGGGTAATTTTAATCCCAGTTTCAAGTCAGAAAAGCCCACACAGAACATCATCTTCTCCATCAAATTTCTTAAACAAATCACAAATCACAGCTAGCACAAGAAATCTGTAAATAAATGAGCAAACCCTAACTCACCTATCAGACATAGTTAAGGAGAAAGAGACTTACCCACGCTAGCATAAACTCCCCAGATCCATGACGACGATGCCGATGACAAAGAAGGAGACGAATTCGAAGACGACGAGGCAGGAGGTGGATCTGGTGGATCGGAGGCTAAGGTTTCAGATTTCAATTGGTGTTGTTGTTGTGGTGGAGGAGGTGGAGGGGGAGAAAGACGCCGTCGAAGAAGACGGCGGTGATGGAGACAGCGACGGCGGTGAAAGGAGAAGAAGGAAACGCGATGATGGTGAGGCGATTTCAATGTGTGTGTTTCAATAGAGAGACGATTTCAATAGAGAGAGACGAGAAGGAGGAAGAAAATGGAAGAATGTGTTTCAGATTTCAATGGGCGTATCCCGTCAAAGAAGTATGTGTTTTTTTTTTCTTTTTCGAAGGAATCCACGTCTCTTATTAGATAAGAGACGTGGATTCCTTCGCTTACCACGTCTCTTATCTATTTAAGAGACGTGGTAAGTGTTTTTGGAGAAGGAATTCACGTCTCATATCATTTAAGAGACGTGAAAAAAAAAATTTCCACGTCTCATAATAGATATGAGACGTGGATTTTTATTTAAAAAAAATAAAAAAAAAATCTACTTCTCATATCTTTTAAGAGACGTGAAAAATATACTTTTCACGTCTCATAATAGATATGAGACGTAGATTCTCATTAAAAAAAATAATCTACGTCTCATATCTATTATGAGACGTGGAAAGTAACTTTCCACGTCTCATAATAGATATGAGACGTAGATTCTCATTAAAAAAAAATAATCCCGCGTTTTTTTTTCCTTTTCTGCAAGCATCCCGCCTTTATTTTTAAAATTTTGTATTTCCAGCATTTTTTTAAGAGAATCAACGTCTCTTATTTAAAAAGAGACGTTGAAAATACCCAAAATAATTACAGTTTTGCCACCGCATTTTTTCTACATTTCATATTTAAAAAAGAGACGTGAAATGGGGACGTGAATTCTATTTTTTGTAGTAGTGGGTGTTTGGATTTTTTTGAGGAGACGATAGTACTACTACTACAAAATACCCTTTCTATGTCACCAATTTATGTCTGATAATTAAAAAATTGACATTGAAAAAAAAACGCGGTGACATTTTCGTAAATAAGTTAGAAACTGAGGGGAAACAACGTCACATATTATTTAATATGTGACGTTGAAACTCTTTTAAAAAACAAATTATTCGTCAAGAGCTGAGGGCGGGAGAGGGAAGAAGAAACTGGGAACGCGGGAATTTTTTTTTAAGAGGGGAGGGCTTTTCAACGTCACACATTGAGTATGTGTGACGTTGAAACTTTTTTTTGGAGTTTCAACGTCACACAATATATATGTGTGACGTTGAAAACCCCCCTTAAAAAAATCCTTCGTGCGTTCCCATTTCTTCTTCCCTCTCTCACCCTCAGCTCCGCCGTCAGATCCCCCTCCCCCCACCCACAGCTCGCTCTGCCCCCAGTCCCCCTCCCCCCACCCTCAGCTCCGCCCCCAGCTCCCCCCTCCCCCCACCCTCAGCTCGCTCGGCCCCCAGCTCGCCCTCCCACTACCCTCATTTCGCTATGTGAGTTTTTTTTTCGTTTCTTTTTTCAACTTTTTTTGTTATCTGTTTCTGAAATCAGCTCTGTTTTCCTTATTATTATTTTTATATCATCCACTCACTCTTCTGATCTACTAACTGTTAGAGAGGGAAAAATTATATGAAACTGATTATGGTTTGTTTTTACTATGGAGTATTGTAGACTTCACAGAGAAAGAATTCAATGAGATGATAGAAGCTAGTGCTACTGCTGTTGGTCTAGGGACACATCGACTACGTGTTGAAACTGCAACAATAGCACTTTTGGCGACTGTCATGTTGTGGTCTGATTCTCAGCAAAATTCTGTCTGACTCATCACCTCAGGTAGTTCATGCATTTATTTTCTAGATGCAGACATACAGCTATGATTTCCCCATTTTTGTTTGATATGCTTAATTTTTTCATACAAGTGCTCATGTTGGTTCAAGATAAAATTATGTCTAAGTAGGGGAAACATTAAGAAATGCTCAAAAGTTAATTAGTCCATGGCCCTCTATCACTGGGTGGATTCATTAAAGGTCTTCTTTGAAACAATTTGTCAATCAGATCAAAAATCCATGAACATCAAGATAGAGACCAATTGGAGAATTGTTTGCCTAATCATTTTTTTAGTCCCGTTAGACTTTATTGGATCATGATAAATTTATTTCCTACCCCAGTGTTATAGGGATGCATCCACCTAATTGTTCTACTATTATGGAGTATTTGGCACTGAATTATGTTAGGACTTTTCAATGCGGAACCCATAAATTATTTTACTTTGTGCTACATAAATTATTTTCATGTATATGTGCTAATTTTAGTTCCATTTTAGGGGCATTCAACAATGGCATTTTGCAGCAGAAACCGATGAAATGGATAATGTCATCGTGACACAAAGACCTAAAGTAACTACTTTTAATTTAAATTCCTTCAATGTTAGTCAATTGAGATATTAATTACTTTGTTATTAATTTATACTATTTCTTGTGATTTATAAAGTGCCCCCGGCAACCGATAAATAAGGAGTGTGGGTATTACGTCATGAAGTATATGTGTGACATTATTGAGAGTGATCGTACCGGATCCTTTACACATGTATAAATTAAATTCTTATCTATAGCTTGATACAATCAATACATACATATATGATTTATTTATCTAACTTTGCAGTAATCATAGCATCCATTATTGTTGCAGTTTTATGATGGAAACAACTCATTTGAAGACAAAGACCTTGATTCACTTTGTGAACGTATTGCTCAATTTTTTCTTTCATTTGTGGTTGGTTAAAAAGTGATCATTGCACAAAATACTTAGTTCTGTAGACATGGAATTTTTTGTGTGTATATATATGTTTAGTTTGATTTAGTTATAATATAGCTATGTATACATATTGTGTGAATAATGTATGCTGTTGATTTGCATTATATCTATTTCTGTGACATTTGCAATGAATACAGATTGAGAAACCAAAAGAAGTTAATTAAAACATCGTTTTTTTTTAAAAAAAAAACTAACCACGTCACATTTTACAAATGTGTGACGTGGTTTCTGGAGGAGAAACCACGTCACATATTTGTAAAATGTGACGTGGTTTCTCTGTTATATCTTTATCAATATAATCTAATTTTGGACAAACAACGTCATAATTTTTGTAATTTGTGACTTGAAAAATATGACTTTTCACGTCACTTAAATTTATGTCCCCCAAAGTGACGTGAAAAGCCCAAAATTTGTGACATAAAAACCCTGTTTTGTAGTAGTGTACACCGGAAGTAATAAAAACGTGGCAATTCAACCCCTCAGTTAACACCTTCTAACAATAAATGACGTTGAAAAAAAAAGTTACACACGTGGCATACCTACGTGGCATCCACATGACCCTCATATTTCTGGGTATATGTTTTTTAAAAAAATATTTGCCTGAATCCTATCCTCTCTTCTTCCCGGATCAATCTTCTCTACCTCCTCCAAACATTGATTTTTCCATGAAAAATCTAAAAAATTTGAATTAATTTACTGTAAGTGTCCTTTCTAAAATAACTAGCTAATTAAATTATTTAAAAATAAATATGTAAAATTAAATAAAGTATGCAAGAAAAAATAAAAAATAAATTCAAAAAATAACACATTGCGTTCAACTTTAGAATGTACGTTGAACTGTATATATTCGTTGTATCAAATTTTCTAATCACTTATACTCACTTGTTTTTTATTTGACGAGGATTCATAATTAAACGATAACAATAAAAAGAATAGGACAAATGAATAAACGGTACTGGAAAATGATGACTCTAAAAAAGCTTGACCTAAATATTGTCTTTGTGTTTTTTTGTGTTGTTTTATTGATAATGACAACCCGGTAATTATGAAAAAAATATTTTATTTTATAGTTTTTATTCTTAAATATAAAAGTAAATTATAAAATATAACTTTGATAATTGTAATTCAAATAACTTAAAAGATTAGAATGAATAAGAAAATATGTCTTGTTATTTTTATGACACAAAGAATATCCGAAAATTAAAGGTCTGTTTGTTTGTAGAGATTTGAAGGGGAATGAAACTAAAATTTTTGTTAGTTGAATTTTTAAAAATTAAAAAAGTAGGGTTATGACATTTTATAAATTATAAAATGTAAGATAAAAGAGTGAGAAATATTAATTAATAGTGACTTTTAACCCACATTCCTATAACTTTTACAAATTGAAGTAAAAAGAAAAAAAATTCAGGCAGTTTCCCTCCCGTCCCAACAAGTGAGTCAAAGGATGTGGGGTGTATTTGGATTGAGCTTCTAAGAAGTGAATTTTTTTCAGAATGACTTTTTCAGAAGTAAGATTGGATAAAAGTCAGATTGTGTGAAGTGATTTATGTTTGGATCTGTGATGATATAAGTGATTTTTTTCAATCTGATATTTAGAAACATGTTTGGATGATTATTTTGAAAAGTAAGTTTAGATGAAAAATTACTAAAAAGGACATTATTGTTATTAAATAATACATATATAATATGCATATATTCTTATTAAATGCTTAGTTTCTCCCTTATTTTCAGGAAAAAAATTTAAAAAATGATATTTTTAGCTCAAAGGAGTATATTGTGGGAGAAAGTAGTTAGAAATTATTATGGTAAATTTTTGAAGATAAAAAGAAACTTTTAGATTAAAAGAAATTATCTTATTTGAGAATTTTAGGGACCTAACAGTCTAATTTTTCCTACTTATTTTATTAAATAATACATAACAAAAGGCGTGGGACCCACAAGAAGTTAGAAGTCAGAAACCAAAAGCCACTTTTTCTTTGCTTTTGACTTTTGGTGTTGCAGAAGTCATTTTAGGATCAAAAGTCATTCTTAAAATATGTCCATCCAAACATAATTTTTTTCAAATTGACTTATGCTTCTTAGATCCACTTTTGACCAACGTGGTATCCAAACACACACGTGATTGTTACCCAATAAGCGATGCCCATATCTGTCAATCGCATGGGCTTCACATTTCGATAATGTAGAGAGCATTGAATGTTTGCGGCTTAACTTACCCACCTGTTTTTCACCAAATGAAGCACCTCAATATTTATTTTCCATTTTGAACAATTATTTAATTATATATACAAGTTTTGCTTTTTTACAATATTTTTTCTCCCCAACAAAAACTTATATTAATATAAATATATAGAAAAGATTAATCCGCATCGATCTCCTCATAGTTTTTCTTAATTTTAAATCAAGTCCATGTATTTTTTTTTAATTAGGCCTTTATAATTAATTTTATTATAGGCATTCATTGTGAAAATTAATAATTTTAATTTATAAACTCCTTGCACGAATTAAATTAGTAATCCCCAACACTAAAAATCAATTTACTCCTTGCATGTGAAGATTAATATTTTGTCCAGGAGTATATAATCTGATTGAAGTTAAAAACACTAGAGATAGAACAAAGCTTTGCACGAATTAAATTATTAAACCCCAACAAAAACATTCACGACCACCTACTATAATTAAGAATAAGTTTTTAAAATTTGTTTGAAAATAAAAAATACAAACTTACCTATGTTTAAAAGAATAAAGAAGTGAAAAAGAAAAAATGCACTAAATTCTAATTAGATGCAATTCTAGGAAAATATAATTACACCCTTACTTTTTCATTTAATATAATTTAAATATATATACATGCATGCAAACATGTCATATCAATGTAGGGTTTGAATCAGTAAGAATGGATTGGCAAGAATGGCTCGGAGGGCGAACAATCAATTGACAATTCTCTAATGCTCCAGCTTTTTTTTCCAATCAAATGTTAGCTGATTAGCAAGAATGGCTCAGAGGGCGAACAATCATTTGACAATTCTCTAATGCTCCAGCTTTTTTTTTTCCAATCAAATGTTAGCTGATTGGCAAGAATGGCTGAGAGGGCGAACAATCAGTTGACTATTCTCTAATGCTCCAGCATTTTTTTCCAATCAAATGTTAGCTGATCTAGGCCAAGATTTGAGTCTTTTATTGGTAGCTTTTGAAATCTGTAAGGATTAAGTAATTAGGTTACTTCTGAAGCGCTAAGCTTCTCATCTACTGTTAACCAAAAAAAAAAAAAACGTACTGTTTGAATCCCAAGTCTCATCTAAGGGCCTATCTAGATTAGCTTATGGAAAATAATTTCTGAGAAAAAAACTAAAAAGTTCTTATAAAGAATATATTCTGGGAAGCTTCTGAAATTGTAAAAAAAATCGCTTTTGGTAAAACTTAGGTTTTTTGCCCAAAACCTACGTTTTCAGGCTACAAGGCTATTCTAAAAAAGTTAGCGATGTGTGTTTGGTTTAACCAAAATCTAGGTTTTAATAATTAAAAGTTACTCTAAAAAAATTAAAAGTGTTTATCTATTCTGATTTTGAAAGTTGGGTTTGGGCCCAAACCCAAGTTTAAGAAGTGAAACTAAACATGCACTTAGGCTGCGTTTGACACCATCCTAATCCAAACAGATTGATAGGTTAAATGTTATATAATGTGGAATGAAATATTAATAGCAGCGCAAAAATCACAACCAATCAAAATAATTCAGCAATGCAAATGCAATATATTCTACCATTGTGTGCTAATTATAAGGTAAACTAGATTATTTTATCTAAAAACATTCATTTTCTTAAAAAAAGTATTTAACGTGACTTTATAAAAGGACAAATCTTTATCCTATATTTTAGATCAAATTGTCCCATATTATAATTGAAAGGAGTGTTTGTAACATAAAGTCTACTAAAACGCCATTCCTTATACCACCCCCTCATTTTAATATAAGACTTAGATTAATTTAGAGAGATTAAATAATGAAATAAATAACCTGATAAAATATATGTTATATGATCTCTTTAAAGTAATTTATTATGTAGTTTCTGTGTTAAATTAATCTCATCAAATAGTCAACTAAATATAATGTTAAGGACCATAAACAGTATTCCATCTGTTCCTAAATATAGGAACTATTTAGGGAGGTGAGTTTGGTCCTAAATATAAGATATCTTTATAATTTTTTTTATTTTTTCCTAGATTATCCTTATTAATGCTCCTCAATAATTAACAAAGAAGAGAGAAAGAGTGGGAATGAAGGCAGATGATTAGGGTGTTTTGATAATATAATGTGATTGTGATTAATTTAATTAATATCCTCAATCTAATCAAAATGGATAAATAAGTGTTATACTCTATTTAGGAATGAATGGGGTTTTATAGACATAGTTTATGTCATATTTTATGTAAAGCATGAGACCAAAATCTAGTTACTCCTAATGTCCTAAAAAAATATATTTGAGCCCTATTTATATTACGTAAAGAGATATTTTTTTCATATAAAAGTACAATTATATCCTTTATTTGTTATCACGTTGGCTTTGTTCTAATGGTGGTATACTATATGTTTTTTTTTTATAAATGGGTATATTGTATATTAAACATGAATAAAGTTAACAAATGTTAAATTTTAAAGGTTAATAAGGTTTTTGGTTTTTTCATGTGTAAAACATATTGAAATACCGAAAACATTTTATGAGTAGGGGAATATATATATTGCTATTAGGAAAAATTGTATTTAAGTCCCAAGGAAATAATTAATATCAAACAGGTCTTAATGACTAGTTAATAATGCCTTTTCACTTCACTACAAAAAGAAAAACTGATTTCTGACGGAATTAGTGACAGAATTTCACTTTTCTGAACTGTGGCTAATTTTTCCGTTGCTAATTAATTTAGCAATGGAAATTTTGTTTTGCACAAAATTACCCACGGATTTTTGACGGAGTTTCTGTAAGTAATTTAGCTATAGAATTTCTCAATTTAGCCACAGAATTCAGCAAAGCAAATTCTGTAGCTAAAATCCGTGGGTAATTGTTTTTAATTTTTTTAAATGCTACCACTACTAAAAAAACAAGAATGATAGCATTTATATTTGGATAAAAGTAATATTTTTGAAATGCTATATATTTTAGTGCCACTTTTTGTTTGGTAGCATTTTTAAAATGCTACCAAAAGTATAGCCAGCCGTGGCATTTCTTTGAGGAAATGCTACCACAAATTTTTTTTTTTAAAAAAATATATAATTTTAGGAAATGCTAGTATACTACCACTTGTCATACCTGATGTGGCATTTGTGACTTAATTACTAAATGCTACTTAAGGTGTGTGTATTAAATATTTTATATTTAATTTTACTTGACTCACTTTACACTAATTTTTACATATAAATGTATCCTATCATCAGTGTAGTTTTAAAACTAAATTTACAGAAAACCAATAACAATACCAACATAATTAACTTGTATAACACATGTTAATTTACAACACTTGCCCCTGCATTAGAAGGGGCAAAAAACATATCAGATTTTGCTTTCCTAGAGAATAACTTCATGATCTGATTGGATTGATGAACCAAGTCACTTGTCCCTTGATGTTGCTTAAATATGCAGAGTTCATAAATGTACAAATACCTTCATAAAAAACACAATTAGATTTAAAACCATTAACATCAAATGACAAATAATTGAGGATGTAAAGTACCTGCTCCATATGCTTAAAAAACTAACCATTTAAAGATGAATTAGTTAAAACATATTCTTCATATGAAAATAATGTAATGCTAAGAAAGAAAGTATACAAGCAATCGGTAAAAAAACAAACCCATGAGGAGTTCGCAGGAAATGAAAGAAAAACAATTGTTGAGGAAGAAATGACTGATTGATGAAGAGAAATGAGAAGGGGAACTAGAAAAAAATGGACGAGAGGAGAAGGTAAGGAAAGAAGAAAGACTTGTAAAGCTATAATAGATAAAAGAAGAAATGGTAGGGAATAATAAAATTTAAGAGGAAGGGGCTAAACGGTTAACGAGCAAGGTTAAAAAACCCGGACCAGGGATCGATTCAGCCGATGCACTGGGTTAAGGGTGAGGGGTTCAACTGAGGGTCAACTCGGGTTCAAATCGGCCACATTAAAATAATATAATTTAATAATTAATAACATAACAACACACCAACATTAATGTCAAAATATAAGAAAATCTAACAAAAGACTAACTGTTTTAAAAACACAATATATCAACATTAAAAATGTCCATTACTAGTTCCTTGCAATCCTTCAATCAATATTATAAAAATCATTCAAAAAATAAGTAGAAACTCTTTCAGTAACCCAAGTAGGATTAAATTTCAGATGAGTTTCCAAGGAAAAATAAAGTCAATAGAACAAAAGACTTTGAAATTATTAAATCACCATCCAAACCACTTCGAAAGACTGACCCATTATCAATTTCATTAATCAAACGAAAATCCCTAATTTGTTAAAATAATTTAGCTATGCGTGTGTGTGTCAACGGTCAATTGAAAAGCATTTTAACTATGTAAGATTTTGAAGAGAAATGTATGAAATATATATCTTGATTGTTCCATATAGATTTGCTCTTGAAATTGATAAATAAGAAGCAATAAAAGAAGGTGACGTGGCATTGCACTGGATGGATGCGATTTGGATTTAAAGCTTTTGGACTGAACTAATTTAAATTGAAGATTTTTTTTTTTAAAAAAACCCAGTCCAACCACTGGGTTGGCCGGATTTCAAGGGTCAACCCAGAATATTCCCAGGTTGATCCCCAGGTGGTGCACAAATCGACCTTCTCAAGTGCCCAGGTCACCGAGTTACCGATCGGGCCAAACCGGGTTTTTGAACTATATTACGAGACAGGGGGAGATGGGGTGGGGCTAGGTTTATTTTTTTATTATTAAAAATATTGAAAATTAAAAGCTGTTTTGAGAAAAATACATGTGGTATCCTAATCTTCTCAAGTGCCAAAAATCTACCTATAATAATGAAAAAAAATAGTACTACTAAAAAGCACAAAGGTATCTCTGGCCAAAAAAAAAAAAAAAAAAAGCACAAAGGTATCGTAATATCAATCATTGTTCATTTGTTAAATATATAAATATACACACATATATGCCCTCAGCCCCTCATCACGTAACGTTGCTTTATTGAAAACATTACCACTATATGTATTTAGAAAAAGTTAAAAACAAAAGAGGCTGCGTTTTATTGGTTAAAAGGCTACCTTAATTTTAATTTTAAAAGAAGTACAAATGCGACAACATTTAAAACTTTAAATGCTACAACTTCGTTTCTAAATAATAGGTAGCATTTCTTTTATTAAAGGCTACTACATGTATGCTACTAAAATCACTTTTTGTAGTAGTGTATGTGGCAACCCGCCACCGACCCCCACCTCCGCTGGTCATATGTCTCTTCTTGTGGCTGCCACATGTCACCTCAATAAATTGTCTGAAATTGTGACGAAGTACAGACTCGAACCCTTGACTTCCTGCGCGAATGCTGATGTTTTAACCAATTGAGTTACAAAGACTTTGTGGTATTATTTGCAAACTGTTATATATATAATATTTCAACTCCCAATCACATAATTATAATTATATTTCATCTTATATATACTTTACGTTATAATTAAACTTTATATATTATGAAATATTTGTTAATTACTAATATAAAATTTATATATTAATAATTACATTATTTTTAAATAAATTATTTTTATATTCATATAATTTACATTATATTTAGCATTTCAATTTTATATTTATAATAGATATTTTAAGATTACTTTTGTATAAATTTTTTAATTATTATTTTATTATATATTATTAAAATATAATTATTTTTCATTTTTCTTGATAATATTTATTAATAATCAAGATATTATTTAATAAAATTGAAAATTAAATTTATAATATATATATATGTAAATATTAATTTTTATTAATATTTTTATAAAATATTTATAACATATTATTTATTAAAATAATTTATTTATCATGTAAATTACTTGAAAAAAATTACTCTCAGATTTCTGACGGAAATTCTGTTGATAAAATCAGCAATAGAAATTTCTGTGGCAAATTGACCCATGGAATTCCATCAGAAATTTATAGGTATTTAGCCACGGAATTCAGTCAAAAATCCCTCCCTAATTAGTGATGGAAAAAACTCCATCAGTAATACCATCAACATTTTACAGATGGAATTTCTATCGGAAATTACCGATTATAATTATTCCATAAGAAATTTCATCAGTACTTAATCCCTTTTTGCAGTGCTTGTTAATAATGACATTTTCAGATGTCATTGACAAGTCATATTATTTGTTTGATATTAATTCTCTTTCTCAGGAGGATCTGAATGCAATTCTCCCATAATATTATTTGAAGACAGTGTATATGATATGAATTTGAAAGGGTTTGTTAAAGATAAATAATAAACTCATGTGGAGGTATTGTTTTTGTTGCCAACAGAAAGTGGGGATTATTAATTACATCGTTAAAACGTCTGACTCAAAATGAAGGATACAGCTAGAGACTGATTTTTTTAATTATAATTAACAAGATAATTACAATATTAGAGGGAGTATAAGGATTGTAGACCACTTATATTGGGATTATTGGGTCGTACGTCGTACCTATATTGTGAAACTAATTAATATAGCCACGAAGTCCATTAATTAAACAAGCCTTACAAAATGTGATCCCTCTCCTTTTCTTTACAGATATTTATTCGGTTGGATTATCAATTTAAAAAGAGTACTTTTCTGATGTGATCCTTTTAGCAACTCAACGTTATACCCACTAGTCACTAACATGGCGAATTGGCAAATCTTGAATCCATCCATTGGCTCTTTTTTTTTTTACCTGACATCCATTGGCTCTTCAAATCCCGTTTCAACGATGAAAGTAACGTAACCTCAATGTCTTCGGCCAAAAATTAAAAAATAAAAACTCAATATTAAGCCAGTAAATAAATCAATAGCAACAGTCAACAATAAGGCCAAATGGTTAAGCTTTCCATCTTATTATGTCGCTCCCGTACAAAATATAATGGACATTTTCTAGTTAACCACCAGCTAATATTGGTCTAAATGTACAACATCTTTTGTAAAAAAATCAACGACATTAAATTATTCTCTTTTCAAATGTTTTCTTATTAATTGTGTGGTAGGGAGGGATTATATAAAAATTAAAGATAATTAAGACTATATAGATTTTTACTGGAGGAGAAGCTTAAAATTTAGTAGCGATATTTTTGTTACTGTTAATTTTAACTAATGATATAAACTAATCTTAATTATTATATCAACTCCATTGTGAAATAGTTAAAAATAATATTTTATTTTGGGCAATGTGATTAGAAAGAACTCCTAATAAGAATTTAGGAGACAATATCTCACTTTCACACGAAAAAGAACACGAGTTCAAATTAAATTTTGAGAAGCGTATTTATTGAAAGGCTATAACTTTGACGTTCTGAACCCAACATAGTTTAGTTTGAGTCCAAAGTAACTTGATGAGGCACTTTAATTTGAATAAAAAACAAAAATTTAACACAATTACATACAACTCCAATCCAAAACTTAAATTTAGTTTAACTGACTGTAAAGAGAAATATGCTAAAAACAACAATATAACTTTTAAAATAATCCTTTTTAAATCTTCAGGAAGGTGAACTCTCTTTAAAAGAATTAACAATGTCATATTTAATTGTACATGATGGTGGGGTGAATCAAGGGAAAAATGAATTTAACGCCATAGATATATCAAATGGGATTTATATTTTGGGTTATAAAAGCTAGAATTGAAGAAAGTACTCTTATTTTGGATTAGACTGAATATTATTTACTCCATCCATCCGCTGTCATTCATATATTATTTTCACAATTTTTCATTAGAACCCACAAAAACTTTAAAATTTCAAAAGTTTATCTATAATTTAAATAAGGTCTCTACTTTACCAATATTAAATGCATGTTTGAAAAGTAATTACTCCATGAGTTTCTACATATAAGACATATTTTTTGATTAGATTAAGGATGTTAGTTAAGTTATTTAAAGTTATATGATAATATCAAAACACCCCTAACCACTTTCCTTTATTCCTACACTCATTCTCTTACTTGTTTAGGGATAGTTTAGGAAAAATGTAATAAAAAATAGAAATGGGTCCTATATTTAGGAACAATTTCACCTTCTCAAATGGGTTCTACTGCTACATTTAGGAACAGAGAGTATTTTCCTACTAAAACGGAATAGGGAGTAGAAGAGAAAAATTATGACCAACATATAGTTGGTCTAGTGGTATAAGGCCCTATTAGATCCCTTTGAGTCTCGAGTTCGAGTCTTGGAAGAAACGTTTGTGTTGGGAGGGAAAGCCATGAACCCCAAAATTAGAGTAACTAGTTGCTCAAATATCTGGTAATAGGATCCAGATTAGGCGGTGATTGCCAGATAATATATCAAAAAAGAAGAGGAAAATTATAAATATTATCAGAGACAGTAACACTTGAACTTAAAACTACTAATTAACCTAGCATCGTTTATTAGCTAAATTATTTAGTAAAGTACCTTCTTCAATTCATATTTTTGTAGCTAGTTTTAAGTTTGGCTGAGTTAGATTTTGGGACTCACTGTTACGTTGTTGTTAAAGCATGCCTCTATAATGTCTTGCCTAATTTAAACTATATGAGGAATTAAACTAAATTATTCATATAATGTAACTTTATTTTTATGCTGAACATGCTTTTGCCAATTTTACTATCTACTATCTTAAACATAGAACCTAATTAATTTATAGTACTAATGGTATGACAAATTAGATCTTACATTTAGGACTAAAACCCTTTTTTTTAAACGTAAAATCTCAAAATTGTCAATCATGTAGAGAAGCTATAACTTCTCTGGTGGAGTTTAACTTAAAGGACTGGAGGTATTCCAATAAAAATTGTCTTTATACTCAGAAAATCGAGCTTGATAACAGCAGGTTAAAGAGCCAAGTTCATTACCTACCACTACGGTCAACCCTCTTTAATCCGTACCATGCTGAGCTATATATATATATATTTTAGTTTTCATAATACCATAAATAAAACATTTTTATGTCCAGGATGGATGGAGGCCAGGAGCGTTGAGTGACGTGGAAGGCATCATTAAATGTCTTCATCTGCCACCTTCATTGCATTGGTCCCCATTGCCTTTATAACCTCAACTTCCCCTCTTCCTCTCTTCTTATCATCATCAATACCTTCGATCTCTTCCTCTCCTTCTCTCTCACACTCCTCCTCCTCCTTTTTTTTCCACTAACACAAACACAATGCCTCCCATGTTGCCTGATTTCTCAAATTCCGTCAAACTCAAGTACGTGAAACTAGGTTACCAATACCTAGTGAACCACATTATCACCCTCACTCTCATCCCCATCATGGTCGCCATCTTCGTCGAGGTCCTACGTTTAGGTCCCTCCGAGATTCTCTCCCTCTGGAGATCCCTCCACTTTGACCTCCTCCAAATCCTCACCTCAGCCTTCCTCATCATCTTCATGGCCACCCTCTACTTCATGTCCAAACCTCGTACCATCTTCCTCGTCGACTATTCCTGCTTCAAACCCCCCGTCACATGCCGTGTCCCATTCTCCACCTTCATGGAACACTCCAGGCTCATCCTCAAGAACAACCCAAAGTCAGTTGATTTCCAGATGAGGATCCTCGAGCGATCCGGCCTCGGGGAAGAGACATGTCTCCCCCCGGCCATACATTACATCCCTCCTAAACCCACCATGGAAGCCGCCAGATCGGAGGCAGAACTAGTCATTTTCTCCTCCATGGATTCTCTCTTGAACAAAACAGGACTCAAACCTAAGGACATAGACATCCTCATAGTGAATTGTAGCCTTTTTTCTCCCACACCTTCTCTCTCCGCAATGATCATAAACAAGTACAAACTCAGGAGCAACATCAAAAGCTTCAATCTTTCCGGCATGGGATGTAGCGCAGGCCTCATTTCCATTGACCTAGCACGTGACCTCCTCCAAGTTCATCCAAATTCAAACGCCGTCATAGTCAGCACGGAAATCATCACCCCAAATTATTACCAAGGCAACGAACGTGCCATGCTCCTCCCTAACTGTCTCTTCCGAATGGGCGGCGCCGCCATACTCCTGACTAACCGCCGATCGGAGAGCCGGCGAGCCAAGTACAGACTTGTTCATGTTGTTAGAACTCACAAAGGAGGCGATGATAAAGCCTACAGGTGTGTTTTTGAGGAAGAGGATAAGGAATGTAAGGTGGGTATTTCTTTGTCTAAGGATCTCATGGCTATTGCTGGTGAGGCCTTGAAGTCGAATATAACGACGATGGGCCCACTGGTGTTGCCGGCATCGGAGCAGCTTCTTTTTCTTATGACACTTATAGGGAGGAAGATTTTTAACCCTAAGTGGAAACCCTACATACCTGATTTTAAGCAAGCTTTTGAGCATTTTTGTATACATGCTGGAGGGAGGGCTGTGATTGATGAGTTGCAGAAGAATTTGCAGCTGTCCACGGAACACGTGGAGGCGTCAAGGATGACGTTACACCGTTTCGGGAACACGTCGTCGTCGTCATTGTGGTATGAGCTTAATTATATTGAATCTAAGGGGAGGATGAAGAAGGGGGAGAGGGTTTGGCAGATTGCGTTTGGGAGTGGGTTTAAGTGTAATAGTGCTGTTTGGAAATGTAACAAGACTATCAAAACGACGTCATTTGATGATAGTCCTTGGGCTGATTGTATTGATCGATATCCTGTTCATATTCCTGAGATTGTTAAGCTCTAAAAGAAGAAGGAGAAGAAGAAGGTTTGATTTGATTGGTCATTGGGGCTTCTTTTTTTCTTCCTTCACTGAGATTTAAGTTCATTTTTTTTATCTATGGTGCTGCTGCTGGAAAAAAATGGATAATGGTGATGATGAACTGTCATTAATTATATGCTTTCTTCACCCACTGCTTCTTCTTCTTCTTCTTTAAATTTAACTCTCTCGCCAGAAGAGAGTTATTTCTTATATTTATTCTGTGTTTTCATGATGATCTTTGTGTCGTCACAGAAGGGATTTAATGTAGTTCGTGGGTATATACATGTGATTTATTCAGATTGATCTGTGTGGATGATCATCTCTGACATGTTGTATGTGTATTAATTCATGGCGTTTGTGTCATTAATTATTTGTTATGCCACTTTTTTTTTTTTGAGAAAATAATTAATGTTTATTTTTCTTTGAATAGAGAATTACAAGAGATTTTGTTGTGATTAAGTAGGGATTGGAAATTGGGAGATTCAGTCCATGTTAGTAATTCAATTTCTAAAAGGTCTTGCAATAAATGGACAATATGTAGTCACGAGGAACCGGTTTCCCAACTCATCATAAGGATGAGTAGGGAGAGCTATACGAATCTAGATCGTCTAGATCTCATCTGAACGGTCTATAGTTGATTTTAGATTGTGAATCAGTCAAAAGATATTTAATATAATCAAATTTAGACCGTTCATATAAGATCTAACCGACTTATTAGATTGAGAATTAACCAATGTCTTGGCCAAAAAAATATAAACCAATTTGATATGTCACAAATAGTGACTGCATGTGAACACATGTTTTGGTTGAATAAATTAGTTGATTATATTTTTT
The DNA here is from genome assembly GCA_037074515.1 of Mimosa bimucronata. NCBI lineage: Eukaryota > Viridiplantae > Streptophyta > Magnoliopsida > Fabales > Fabaceae > Mimosa > Mimosa bimucronata. Next base: position 26,591,200 of record CM073445.1, on the reverse strand, counting down.
AAAATAAATTTCAACTGAAAGACTATTCTCAAAGAACTTGGTTCATTAATTGAAAGTTGGCTAAAAGGGAAAAATATTACTGTTTCAGATAAATAACTACTCCCTCTAATCCTTATTATAAGACACCAACTACAATTTCTCACAAACCAAGAAATGATAGTTGGGTTATCAAATTTATGCTAAATTTGCAACATTTTCCAACTTCACCCTTCATTAAATGATGTGACTTCATATTTTCAACTTTAAACCCCATTAATGATAAAGGTAAAGTGGGAAAAAAAGCAATTAATGCGGCGGTTGGTGCCTTATATTTGGGACTAAAAAATTTGGTTAGTTGGTGCCTTATAATAAGGACCAGAGGGAGTACGTAGAAACTCTTTGTGGGTAGGCTTGAGATATACTCCTCTGGTCCTATTTATAGGGCAGAGAGAGAAGGTTTTATTTGGTCATATATATAAGTCACCTAATTAAATATTGAGTATGAATGTACAAGTTTACCCTTCATTTATTATGTGTTGACTTTATTTTCATATGGTATAGTGAATAATTAATATGGGTAAAGTTGTAAATTTGTTGGATTTTAGTGGAAAGTTAATGAGTTTTAAGGCTTTCTGTGCGAAATATGTTGAAAGTGACTTATAAATAGGACCAGATGAGTATGCTAGTAATATATTGGATTAAGGAGCAAATTTGCTGCGGAATTTTTTATTTTAGAAGCTATTTTACTTTGGAAGTTTTTTTGTATTCAAAATTGCTTCGAAAGTTCAAAACATAGTAATTTCGCCCTTTATCGTTAAAATATTAACGTTGACTGTTAAAAATTGACTTTGAGAGTTACTCCCTCCGTCCCTATATACAAGAGCAAAAAATTTGAATGGTTTTGTCCCTTTTTATAAGAGTCAAACACAATTTGTCAAAGCATTTAATGAGCTTTTTCCCATTTTACCCATCATTATTCTCTCTATTCACATTCTCTTTCATACTCATTTATAACACTATTATCACATTTCTCTCTCTTACATAAATAAGAGCAAACTTGAGAAAGCAAAATTATTTCATACATATTTATTTCTCTCAACCACTTCCTTAATATGTGTGATTTTACCTCTTTGGCTCTTATAATAAGGGACGGAGTACTTTTTTAGCGGTAAAGAGTAAAATTGTTACGTTTTAAAACGTCTAGAGCAATTTTAAACCCAAAAAAACTTTTAGGGCAAAATAGCTCATAAAAGAAAATTTCTAGGACAAATTTATACCTTAATCCATATAAATGTCGATTCTGTAAAATAAGACCCAGTTTTCAAATTTTGCGAATGAAAAAAAAAAAATTCATTTTGAGAAAGTTGTATTTAGTCTAGTCCGGTAACACTAAATTGACTTTTATTAATACTGAATACCGCTATAGATAGTTGTGTTCGTTTCACCTATTTTATTATCATCGTTAGTCAATATTTTTTTCAACTTGAATCATCGTTAGTCAATGTATCAACACACAAATAATAAACTATTTACCAGCTAACATTATTTACAAATCTAAACGCTACAACTTACCCCACATGTATAGCTTAATTAAAAATAGGAAAAGAAAAAGAAAAAGAATTTTAGCATGTCTGCTTAAGTTAAAAGTCCCACGCAACCAAAGGCCAAGTTGTTTCTATTAATGTTGTGCTTTATTTACATTTCAAGGTCAATTATTCCGTGTAGGGTAATGAGCAGAAATTATAACATTTGATTTGAAGGATATCCACTACTAAAATATGAATTACCCAATTCTTCTTTCTGTGCGAGTCCAGCCCTATCCTATTTAGAATATAAGCAACTTTTTATCCACCGTACTTAAACTGAAAAAGAAATTATTATCTCATTTAATATGTTTTAAATAAATTTAACAGTTCCCCATATTAAAAAGATGTGGATTAAAAAATAAATAAATATGAGAATTCATGTTCAAACATTAAGCCCATGAGTCAAATAAGTAAATATGTATTAATCACTACTTTTTAAGTGATTTATATTATGGACCCAAAAATTGTTTTGAAAGATAATTTATATTTTGGACCGGAGGTAGTAAATAACAATAAATAAGTAAATGAAATTTTTTTGCTATAACCCACTCATACATTATATTTATAGAGATTTCGATCACACCATCTCACACTTAAAAAGCTTAAAATATAAAAAAGTTTGGCGTTATATTGACCTACAACACCTCTTGAAGCTTTTAATTAATACTGCCCTGGATTCATTCAGAGATTGTAGTGCATGAAGATGAAAATAAAGAGGGTTCCTATCTGTACTTGCATGTGAGAGTGTGGTATATAAGAAATGCGGTAATTATAAGTCGGCAGGGAAAAATAAATTCTGTAATTATCGTTGCCATAATGGAACTCCTTCTTAAAGTCTGTTTGTGACTTTTCCTTCATGATGATAGAATTTCTTACTTTATGTTTATTACTCGTCTGATCCAATTTATAAAAAAGAGAAATAGCGTCTATTTTATTTAATTATATTCATTAAGCATGTAAATAAATTTTTCCCATGAATATACTATTTTACCCTTTATATATATGTATAAACTATTATTTTCATGAAATGTATATATTAAATAAGATAAAATTGAAGAGTTAATAAATTTTATGACAAAATTAATAGGGGTTTAAAGTTTTTTGTTGATCATTGTAAAATTGCATGCTGAAAAGTGACTAATGAACATGATTAAGAAGATACCATCTCTGATGCTTATTATAAAAGCCCGAATTTTGAATTAGTTTGGTTTAAAATATAAGAGTCTGCTTTGTGTTATCTCATCATTTAATGAATTTTTTCCTATTCTCCCCCTAATTATATTGATATATTGCATTAAATAAATGGTGAGTTAGTGTGATATATTTATTCTCTTTTCTTACACTCTCTTCCATACCCATCAATACTCCTATCTCTCTCTTGACAGTTTTTGTGTGATTTGGTTATCAATCTCTTATAACAAGGACATGAGGGAGCATTTATCTATCATCGATCACGTCTCTTTATCCATTTAATTATACAAAGAGACAGGGAGAAGAGAAGGAAAGTGGGAAATGAATAATTGAATGTGGATTCATCACAGCGACCATGATAGGTAAGAACTTGCTGGTTTGAGTAAAATCATTTCCCAATGAAATTGCAAAAGGCTTTTAAAGTACCTATAGTATACTCATGCATTTATGAACATGACCACCTTTAATGCCGATTTTGCAGTTTTACCCTCTCCCTCTTCCTCCCTGGACATTAAATAAGATGCAGTTTTGGGCTTTCACTATTGTCGCAGTATTATTAAGCCCAAAAAACTGTCGCAGTATTAAGTTTTGAAAAGACATTTTTGAACTTTTAACAAAAACAAGAACAAATCAACGCGCACATCAATTTTGGATACTGTTTAATACTACCAAAAGAAAAGAAGACGACGAAGAAAATTCTGCCGTGGCAAAATTTATTCAAATTTATAAGTTGGCGATCCGTACGTTCACATTTTGCCGTCGAGTTATTTTAAGAAAAGAAGGACGAGTAAAACTATTTTGAGAGACTATATAACCTCCACTTTGAGCAAAGCTACTCATCATCTTGCCAATTTCGAGAAAAGAAGGACGAGTAACTTTTTTTAACACAAGTTTTTTACTTTCCCCCTTATTTTTTCTATATATGCCCTTAATTGATACTCCTCTGGTCCTATTTATAGGACAGAGAAAGAAGGTTTTATTTGGTCCTATATATAAGTCATCTCATTAAATATTTAGTGTGAATGTACAAGTTTACCCTTCATTTATTATGTGTTGACTTTATTTTCATGTGGTATAGTGGATATTTAATATGGGTAAAGTTGTAAATTTGTTAGATTTTAGTGGAAAGTTAATGAGTTTTAAGGCTTTCCTTGGTCTGTGCGAAATATGCTGGAAGTGACTTATAAATAGGACCAGATGAGTACTCGCTAGGATCAACCAGATGTTTGGGTGCAACATTCTTGACAATTAATTTATTCAGTTTTCAGAAATATGTATAATTAGTTTAGTCCAATCACGCCATACTTCTCCTTTTTTGGATCCTTCAAGGCTTTAATTATTAACTGTTTATTAAATGTGAAGTTGTGAATTTCACCCCTTTATGAGTAATCAAAGCTGTCAAACTCAAGATAGAGATCGGTCACCCATAAAAGTTTATTATTATCCACAAATAGCTATCAAAATTATCTGATTAAATAATTAAAATAAAAAAAAATCAAATAATTTGATACATATATATGTATGTATATTTCAAAATTTACACTTTCTCTTTCTACACAATATCTTCCTTCTTCTTCCTCATTTGGTCTTTTACCTACTTCTTGAGTCCCAACTCCCATCTAGAATGCAAAGGTCGTGGTAATAAAATAAAGAGGAAGACTATGAACAACGTTAAATTTTGTGAGTACATCAAGATAAAGACATCAAGATAAAGACATGACCAATGCGTTTGATTTTTGCCATCGACCAACATACATTAATCAAAGCTATACTAACACACTAAGCGATGCCTTAATCGATCACACGTTCCTCCATGAATTTAGATTTAGTAGGTTTAAGTTATAATGGAGGGGCAAAAGATATGATGGTTTTATACATTTTTTTGGTGAATACTGAAAAAGGAAATCTACCCTAACAAGTTGTAATTCAGCGTTGTCCTATTTACAACAAAGCCAAAACTAAAATAATGTAGTAGTTATATGAAGTCTAATAATCAAGAAAGTGACCTTAACTAAATGATCACCTTAAATAATTACCACTGAATTCTAAGTTTTGAGATAAACTAGAGTTAGGGCTGAAGGTCAATAAGACATACACGTCTGAAGGTAAAAACTTATCTTATCATCAATAATTGCACCAATAAGAAAAAGTATAATATAAATATATAGTCATATATCAATTATTACCACTCCCTCATCTCCTAAATATAGGGTCTAGTTGACTTTTTTGGAGATAAGAAAGCTAAATAAGTTATTTATAAATTGATTTACTTAAAATTTTTCTTTAAACTTGTTTATTTGACTTATAAACTAACATATAATTTAATAATACACAAAATATGTTATGATTAAGTGGTTCATTTAGCTTCCTTAATTTCTCCAAAAATAATCAAATGGGTCTTATATATTATTTATTTAGGAAAGGAGGAAGAAGTATATAAAGCAATAGATAGATTCGTCTACTTGTGAGGCTGATTAAGCTGATGTTGACTGTTTCTTTTCTTCATAAACGTGTGCGTGTGTGTTTTTATTGGCTGCTTTAGGGTTTTGATAAATGCAGAGAATGGCTTTGAAGGGAATGATGAATCATTTTGAAGGAGTGGTCTCTGAGTAGCTATAACTGTTTTTGTGTATCAAAATTTTAATGTGACGGTTGGCAACTCTCTGCTGCATATTATTTCTGTTGTGTTGATTATAAGTTGATGAAAAATTCAATGCCATTTCAGTTCTTTTGTAGTTTTTCTGGATGAATATCTAGGGACCATGATTGATTCATGAAATATTTTATGATATAAAATGGGAATAGGAAAGATTGAGAATTTAAAAGGGAATAGAATAATTGATAGGATAAGGTATGGATGCTTGAGAATATGGAGTAATGGGAATAAAATTATATATTCTCAAAATTCTCAACTTTTCTGAGACCCAAGTCAATAATGTATATTTTCTGCAATATGATTGCACCAGGCTCCATCAAAGTGTGTATATTAGGGTTTGCAGTTATTTCCCATCAATAATAGAAACACTTACCTACCAAAAAGAAATATGATGAGTTTATTATGTGGGCAGTAAGATCCGAATGGGCGTAATAATAAGTTTCTCTTTAGGCTTTTCATTTTTATTATTTTCATTACAATCAATTTAAGTACGTGTATGCACATGTCAATGTTGGACTGGAGTCCAATCAAGGTTCAAAAAACCGGACCGGGCATTACACCGGGTGAGGTACTGGTTCAAGGGTCAATAGTCGGATCGGGGTCGGACCGGTTATATTAAAATAATAAAATTTTATTGATATTAACATTAATAATCACTAATATGAAAATGTAAATGTAGATAGGTATGTATGATTCATCAAATATGAATATTTTAATGTTTCTATAGAGGGAAAAAGAGAAAATATTAGTTGATTACACGTAAAAATAAATATTATTCTACAATCCACAGACTAAAATACAAATATTAAGAGCAACAACAATTAAATATTAAGTATATGCAAGTAAAATAGCATTTAAAGTATTATAGTTTCCTAATTTCTAAAATTGAGTTAAGTGAAAATTAGTAATTAGGTGAATTATAATAAAATATTTTTTTATTTTTTTAAAAAAGGGTCAACCCGGTTAAACCACCGGGTTTGCGGTTAAACCCCCCCGTTTAGACAGTTCAACCGTCGGTTTGGCCGGTTCAACCTCCATCCCGGTTTTTTGCCTTGCCCGGACCGGACCAGTGGCCGGTTCACGTTTGAACCGGCCGGTCCGGTTCGGTTTTTCCATCATTGAGTCCAATACCTTATCCAAACATAATGGGAAGTGCTATCATTGGATTAGCTTGTCACCCATCATGAGTATTTCATATCACCTTTGGTCCTTAATACTCCCTGAGTTCCTATATATAGAATCTAATTAACTTTGTTGGAGAATCTTAAGAAAATTAAATAAGATGCTAATAAATTGATTTGCCTGAGTTTTTTCTTTAACTAGCTTATCTAACATATAATCTAATATTACACAAAATACATAATTAATTAATCACTAATTTAGTTTTCCTAATTTCTCTAGAAAACTGAAAAAGTCAAATAGAAGTCAATTGTGTCATGTATTTAAGAACGGAGGAAGTATGAGATATACTTAACTAACTTGGGTAGATTAAAGAAATCGGTTAGTTTTTTGTTAAAAATATTTGTTGGTTTCTCTAAAGTACTCTATTAAATTATTTGCATTGAAACGACCCCTTATGCAAATTCTATTACATATGCAATTAATATGAATATTTTGAAAAATGATGGATATGATGAACAAAATAAATTGGATCTTATATTACCCCAGGTCCTTATTTTAAAACTTAATTTGTAGTACAATTTACACTACAAATTAAATCTTATATTTAGGATTAAATAGTATTTAGAACAAAATACAATATTCCAACAACTTATATTAAGTAGCGGACGTCTTATTATTAACTAATCTGAATTTAGCCCTAGAGAGAACTTTCGCTTGTCTTTTAAAGGCTAGAATTTACAACAACATTTAAGGGGTACGGAATCGTTTTCCTTAACACAAATCTTATTGGCAACTATAGTTTTCATTTGAACAAAAAAATTAGTCCACAACTAAGGCCCAAGTAGAAAGGTTCAATCTTTTTTCTTTCTTTGAACTCCATTACATGGAAGGCCCATCTTATGGATAGGCTCAAACTTCTTCATAAAATAAAGTATAATCAATCCTAACTCAACTTAGTCCAAAAAAAAATCCTAACTCAACCAAACCCACTTACCGTCCAAAAAGAAAGCCTATTTCTTATTATGGGATCTGAAACGACTTGGACTATCTCTTTATGTTGACTTTTAGCGAAGCACCACCATATTTCTTATTATAAGTCCAACATAACTACTTCTCACATATCAAGGAGTGGAAATTATAACATTAACTATATCATATTTTTTCAACTTTACCCTTATTTAAGAAAGGTATTAAAATAATATTCTATACATTATAACACTTTTCTCTCATCTTCCCTATTTCCAACACAGGGGTAAATTAGTCACAATAGCATTAATTAATTCTAAAGTGGACTTATTTTTATGAATAAAAAATTTGTGATAGTTGAACTTATAATACAGAAGAGAAGAGAGTGGTAGTTAATATATACAAGGCTCACCCATACTCTTAATGATCAAGTCACGTTTAAACGATAGACCCGCGAGTATGACGTATATTCCCTCCCCCGGCGCGGGGTACAAGCTAGCTAGTAGAGGACATTGTTTTAATACTAAATATATGATGTCAATTTATTTTGTCTTTCAGGTTTTTTGTTCAACTTAATTGATATCAATTACATATTTAAAAAGAGTTTTAATCATAAAAATATTTTACTTAACTTTTTTTTATAATATTTGTAAATTAGTTATCTAACCCACATTACCCAGAAAGAGTACTCAGTATATGAGGTCAAAGTAATAAAAACGAAGAGATGGGTATGGAATTTTGGAATCAAGCATAAGATGGAAGAGATTCCATGTTGACACATGCATGTGAGAGGGAGGGAGATATATATAGGGAAAATTAATTAGAGGTCCCTGGGAGGACACATAATATTAGAAAAGTCCCACTAAATGCCCAAATTAAAGTAGAGTCCCAAGGGACCTCATTTCTATTATGTTCCATACCCAAAATACCATTTTGCCCTCCTTATTATAATTGCACTTGTCTGAAACCAATTTCACTGTCACTCACTCTCCCTCCAGCAGCAACAAGACGTGGTCAGCGAGTTCAAGAGCACTCACCAACATCTCTCCTTCATCCATCATCCATCTTGCATTTTCGTCCAACTAAAGTCATGGAATCTGATTTTCGTCCAACATCTCTTCCATCTTCAACTAGTGGTATGTTGAGAAAATCAATTTCCCATGTTTGTTAGGAATCTGATTTTGGGATGAATGTTTTAAAACAAAGGTCAAAACTTTCCATGAAAATCTGATTTTGGTTGAATATTTGAACATAAAACATGCTTATACCCTTGTGTTAGTGATTTTTTGTTGGTAAGTTGGTTTCTCATGAGTTGTTGATGAGGGATTGGGTTGGTGCTATGTTTTGGGGTGTATAAACTCTGTTTTTTCGTCCAAAAACAGGGGAAATCCGAAAAGGCTCTAGCTTTTTCGGATTTCACATCAGTTAAAATTCGTGTTGTCGTCAGAGCTCAAATAGTTGTTATTGCAGGTCATTCAGTTGTAAATAACAACTTTCTGGAAGACAGTTGAAATTTTGAATGAATTTTATTGGGGATGGGTTTTGTGCTCTGTTATGTTGTTCTAAGACATGGGTGAAGTAAAAGGTTGAAGCTTTGTTGGATTAACACCAATGACTTAGTATTTTAATAAGGTGTTTTCATTACTTTAATATAAAGTTGTCACAGATGCTCATTAAGTCGGTATATCTGGTCATTTACTTGTGAATAACAATGTTCCTGTGCAGGATAAATGAGAAGATGGCGGGGACATCAGGGAAGCATGTAATATGTTTGTTGCATACGGGTGGACGATTTATAAGTGGTGAAGAAGGTGAGATGCAATATGTGGGGGGCAGTACCATATCAATAACCATAAAGGAAGGCACTACTTATGGAGAATTGAGAACAATTGTAGCATCAATTGTTGGAGAGGAAGCTAGGGGAATAACCATGAAATTTAGAGTATGATTTGATGATACAACAACTTATGTGGACCTTGTATATGTTTGCCACTTTTTGTAAATGCATATGTCATTGTTTTGTAAATGACACACAACCCTCAAGCTTGTTTTGGAGAAGGTGTGAAACTAGTGTATAGTGGCTAATTTTTTGTTGGACTACTTGTCCATGAATTGTAACTAGTGCTGAATGGCAAGTAAGTTGTCCATGAATGGTAAGTTGTCTTTAATGACAAATGTGAAATGATTCTATAACTGATTCTGTTATGAAACTTGTTATGATTGCCCAAAAGATTGTTATACATGCCCAGAATGTTGTTATGAACAGGCCAAACGTTGTTATAATGATAAGGTCCTGTTGTCTATGTGTTAATGCCCAATTACTTGTTACTAATGCCCAATAACTTATTATACATGGTCACAATGTTCTTACAAACAACCCGCCCAAAATTTCTTACACAAAGTTAAAATGCTGTTAAAATTCACATAATTTATACAACTTGTCTTTCACCCTAAAACTTTTTCATAAAAGTTACTACCAAAAGGCCTTAAAATTGCTACATAAGGTCAACATCTATTTCTTCCTCTTTAGCACTGACAACTTCTGGGCTGTCATTGACAACATTCTGACCATGGGTAACAACTTGTTGGGCACCTGTCACAAGGCATTTAATTTCTTGAAATTTGCCTTTTTGCACAGAGATAACACAAAGTGGGTTTCCATCGTCACAACTTTTGGGCAACGCGTAACAAGCTATTGGGCATTAGTAACAAGTAATTGGGCACCACTGACAATGTGGAAACTTTTTAGCACTGACAACTTCTGGGCTGTCTTTAACAACATTCTGACCATGGGTAACAACTTGTTGGGCACCTGTCACAAGGCATTTAATTTCTTGAAATTTGCCTTTTTGCACAGAGATAACACAAAGTGGGTTTCCATCGTCACAACTTTTGGGCAACGCGTAACAAGCTATTGGGCATTAATAACAAGTAATTGGGCACTACTCACAATGTGTCAAAACTTTTAGCACTAACAACTTCTGGGCTGTCTTTAACAACATTCTGACCATGGGTAACAACTTGTTGGGCACCTGTCACAAGTCATTTAATTTCTTGAAAGTCCCACTTTTAGCACAGGGATAACAGAAAATGGGATTACCTTTGTTATCTATAGCAAGATTATGGTTAACACATAGACAACAGGACCTTATCATTATAACAACGTTTGGCCTGTTCATAACAACATTCTGAGCATGTATAACAATCTTTTAGGCAATCATAACAAGTTTCATAACAGAATCAGTTATAGAATCATTTCACATTTGTCATTAAAGACAACTTACCATTCATGGACAACTTACTTGCCATTCAGCACTAGTTACAATTCATGGACAAGTAGTCCAACAAAAAATTAGCCACTATACACTAGTTTCACACCCTCTCCAAAACAAGCTTGAGGGTTGTGTGTCATTTACAAAACAATGACATATGCATTTACAAAAAGTGGCAAACATATACAAGGTCCACATAAGTTGTTGTATCATCAAATCATACTCTAAATTTCATGGTTATTCCCCTAGCTTCCTCTCCAACAATTGATGCTACAATTGTTCTCAATTCTCCATAAGTAGTGCCTTCCTTTATGGTTATTGATATGGTACTGCCCCCCACATATTGCATCTCACCTTCTTCACCACTTATAAATCGTCCACCCGTATGCAACAAACATATTACATGCTTCCCTGATGTCCCCGCCATCTTCTCATTTATCCTGCACAGGAACATTGTTATTCACAAGTAAATGACCAGATATACCGACTTAATGAGCATCTGTGACAACTTTATATTAAAGTAATGAAAACACCTTATTAAAATACTAAGTCATTGGTGTTAACCCAACAAAGCTTCAACCTTTTACTTCACCCATGTCTTAGAACAACATAACAGAGCACAAAACCCATCCCCAATAAAATTCATTCAAAATTTCAACTGTCTTCCAGAAAGTTGTTATTTACAACTGAATGACCTGCAATAACAACTATTTGAGCTCTGACGACAACACGAATTTTAACTGATGTGAAATCCGAAAAAGCTAGAGCCTTTTCGGATTTCCCCTGTTTTTGGACGAAAAAACAGAGTTTATACACCCCAAAACATAGCACCAACCCAATCCCTCATCAACAACTCATGAGAAACCAACTTACCAACAAAAAATCACTAACACAAGGGTATAAGCATGTTTTATGTTCAAATATTCAACCAAAATCAGATTTTCATGGAAAGTTTTGACCTTTGTTTTAAAACATTCATCCCAAAATCAGATTCCTAACAAACATGGGAAATTGATTTTCTCAACATACCACTAGTTGAAGATGGAAGAGATGTTGGACGAAAATCAGATTCCATGACTTTAGTTGGACGAAAATGCAAGATGGATGATGGATGAAGGAGAGATGTTGGTGAGTGCTCTTGAACTCGCTGACCACGTCTTGTTGCTGCTGGAGGGAGAGTGAGTGACAGTGAAATTGGTTTCAGACAAGGGCAATTATAATAAGGAGGGCAAAATGGTATTTTGGGTATGGAACATAATAGAAATGAGGTCCCTTGGGACCCTACTTTAATTTGGACATTTAGTGGGACTTTTCTAATATTATGTGTCCTCCCAGGGACCTCTAATTAATTTTCCCATATATATATATATATATACAGAGAGAGAGAGAGAGAGAGGAGTCGTAATCAAAGGAAGGAATAAGTCCACATGTATTTCCTTTTCCATGACAAGTCCTCCATCCTCTCTTAATCTTACACAAGACTTGAGGCATATCGATGAAATCTCCACATCATCCATATCCATTTCTTTCTTCAACATTTTATCGTTTCGTTTTATAAATCCTTATCATCTTCTCCGTAATGTCATTTGTCACCAGCCTAATATGCATACTAATCAACTTGTTCCCACTTAGATCACCAACATAAGTCTCGTGCATATAGTTCCTATTTTAAATTTGATTTGTTGCTCTTTTTCTGCTGCTCTTTAAATTTGTCTAGACTTGGCAGGTGGATATATCAAGGGATATCTCCTATTTTCGTTCATGCTAAAGGATTAAAAATTGATTTTTTTTCCCCGCAACCATGGGTTTGAAAATCATAAGCAATGTTGGCTTATTATAAAATAGGATGACATAACAGGATCTCTGGTGAAAAAAAAGCTCATTGGATTTTTAAATTAAAGAACTAATGAGATAACTAGTTTAAGTTGCACTAATCAATGAATTTTGCATTACTTATAAAAAAATTGCATTATGTTAAAAATAGTTTTTTATATACATATGTATTCACTTATTAGAGGTATCAAAATATTATCAAGTATGAACATTTCTCTCAACAAAAATTCAAACCTTAACTTATCAGGTCTTTGAGGGACTAATAACAATAAAAAATAGCTTTACTAACATACAAATCTGTTCCTTATTATAAGTCCAACTATTACAAATTTTTTGTTCATAAGTCCAATTTAGGATCAATTAACGCTACTATAATTATTTTACCCCTATGTTAAAAATAGGGAAGGTGAGAGAGAAGATTTATAATATATAAAATATTATTTTAACACCTATTCTTAAATAAGGGTAAAGTTGGAATTTTTTTTGAAAAATAGGACATATTTAATGCTATAACTTCTACTCCTTAATATGTGAAAAGTAGTTAATGTGGACTTATAATAAGGAACATAGTGGTATGTTATTACTCCCTCCGTCCCTATATATAAGAGCAAAAAATTTGAATGGTTTTGCCCCTTTTTATAAGAGCATGCTAAATTTATCAAAGCATTTAATGAGTTTTTTCCCACTTTACCCATCATTATCCTCTCTATTCACATTCTCTTTCATACTCATTTATAACACTATTATAACATTTATCTCTCTTATATACTCAATCATAAATAATGGCAAACTTGAAAAAATAAAATTATTTTATACATATTTATCTCTCTTAACCACTTCCTTAATCTGTGTGATTTTACCTCCTTGACTCTTATAATAAGGGACGAAGGGGTATTCCATACAAAGTTGTGCTAATTAAAGGCCCGCTAGTAAAGCCTCAATGGCTTAATGGGAGGTATCATTTTCCTTTTTTTCTTTTCGTACCTTTTTTATTAAGAGGAATGTGTATTAATGGCTTGAGATAATAAATGAAATCAAACTCATAATCTCTCACTTACAAAAAATGCTTTCATATTAATAGGTCATATGATTATTGACTTCTTTCATTTATTTCTTAGGCAAGAGCTACCACCTATATTGTTTGCAACTATATTGCTAGTGCTAAAATAAGAGCACCTGAAGTTTGAATCTAAAGTTACATTTTGTTGTCAAAAGCGCTACAAAAAGTCAAGTATTTGCTCTTACGTACTCAAAGCCCATTTCAAGACCTAAAGTCCTAAACCCAACTTAATTATAAGGAGTTAAAGAAGTGAGAGGTTGAGCAACTTGAAGTTGCAAAAGGTGGGACCACGTTGGGAACTAGAATGAATGGAGATGAGCAATGGAGTTTTTATTTACATAGTGTGAAAGAGAGCGAATTATTGAAAAATTCTCAAATATGGTGGTGAATTTCTAATTAATGAGTTTACATTATTTAAAAGTGATTAAGAAGTGCCACTCAAAAAAGGTAAGAGTCCAAAGTGGGCCAAGTGGTGGAAAAAATGTTGGAATTCATATTTCATCTTAATTTAATTAAAAACTTAAAATTATGAGTTTGAATTTTTCCACTTGCATATCAATTATAAGTCTAGATCTATATAATGTACCACTTTTTTTTAACAAATTAAGTCTACTCATATTTCACATTTAAAAATAAAAATATTGAAAAGAACTCCTCAGAATGATAATGCATATGAAACCAAGAGACTATGGCATACATATGTGCTCATTATTGCGGCAAGAAGAAGAAGAAGGGTTATGGAAAACAAAACACCCAGCCAGTGGCCACCTAATAATCCAAGTACGATACCGTCCAAGCCCACGTGGTCGACGTGTGCCTTGATAGTTAAAGAAGAACTTGTGCAAGTACAGAGATGAGAGAAGTTTTTTTTTTTTTTTTTATTCAAGATGGAAGCTCCTGTGCAAATGCATTCCTTCATGTGATATCTTGAAAAGTCATCATCTCCATATTGATATTTACTGTGTTTTTTGTTGCACTTGTTTGGAAACTGTGGAACATCTTTTCTTTCAATGTCCTTTTGTTAGGTCCATTTGGTTTGGTCTATTGGGTATCCGACCAGAATGGGAGAATTTAACTTCCTTTCGTTCAGGATTTATGTCCACTGTTTTCTTGCTGAAAGATAGCAGTCAATCTTACATCTCGGAACATATCATTCTACTTCTCAATAATGTTTGGATGTATATGAATCATTGTGTTCACCAAGGTGGGGTTCTTTCGCCTACAGCCTTAATCAAACAAACTTTGCAGGTTATTTCCTTTAACACAGTGGTTGACTATAGTTCTATTCAATATAAGACATCTAGAGTGTCTCACACTTGCGCTTCATCAAGCAATACATCTTCTGACTGGTTAATAAAACTGGTTAAGTTTAAAAAGCACAGGAATACATATTGCTTGTCTCAGATTTTCTTTCGTTCACAATTGATCCATACATTGATCTGGCAAAAAGATAACTCTCTCCTCAGGATTTACCCCGAGATGTATTTGTGCTATTTTAGTCTGGATTTTGGCTTGTAACAGTAACATGGAGAATGCCTCTCTGTGCATCACATCAAATTGTGGACTGGTTTATTCGCTTGCAGAGAAGATGACATTTGGTGGTGATATTCTACTGTGTGATATCTAACTTTATTGTTGTTTCTTTCATAAAGGATAGGGAACTCTCTAGCCTTACTTCTACTACCTTTTCTTTTCCTTTTTCCAGTTATAATTGTCTTACTATTTAACTTTTTAATAGAGATGAGAGAAGTTATATTCAAGTTAAACTAGGAAGGATTGGAACATTTCATTAAACCCATTGCGAGGAAATTTATTTAAGTAAACCCCACAATAAATAACACTTCAATGCACCTTATAAAGTGGTTAAAGTGATATTAAGCGGTTGTTTGACAATAGCTTTTAAAAGATAGGTTTGGGTCCAAATCTATGTTTTAGAATTAGAATAGCAAAACACCTTCAACTTTTCCATAATAGCTTTTAACTATTAAAACCTAAATTTTGGTTAAATCAGACAAACACTACTAATTTTTTCAGAATAGCTCTTTTGCTTTGAAACTTAGGTTTGGGATAGAAAACATAGGTTTTGTCAGAAGTTATTTTTTTTATAATCTTAGAAGCTATTCTCCATAAGCTAATCTAAATAGGCCTTAAATATTTTAGCTAAAAGACCAAAATGCCCTTACTAAAAGAAGTACAAACGTCTTGGAAATTACCTATATGTGTCCTAGAAATTTAGTTGTGAAATTTTGGATGTTTTAATGTTGAATTCCATGCTTTTTGAGATTTGAAAATACTCATATTAATATTGGAAATAAGCACAAATGTCTTGAAAACTCTCCATATGTGTCTTGAAAATCTAATTGGAAATGTTGGATTCCATGATTTTTGAAACTTGAAAATACTCATATTGATGTTGGAAACAAACACAAATGTATTGAAAATTCTCCACATATATCTTGGATTTTGGTTACAAAATTCAATAAGAACATTTTAGTCTTTTAGCTGAAACATTTAATATCACTTTGACCCCTTAGTTGGTAGTGAGTTTTCAAATTCTTTTGGGAGTTGACTGAAATAAATTCCATCCTATAGGGTTTAATAAAATTTTCCCTACTTATTTCGGTTTAAAATATAAAATTTAAATTAATTTATGTGTGAGGGGAACAAAGAAAAGTAAGTGGTACCATGCAATTAGGATCAAAACAAATCCCACAATAGCTGCTAAGACATATAGGAGTATTTTTTTTTTCATGAAACAAAAGTTTATGAGTTGGGTTTTGAAGGACTTACTAGAGTTAGAGCTTGCAATTTGGACTTAAAAAGTGCTGCCAAATGTAGTTACATATTGCCCACCAATAAAGCACTCACATAAGTAAGATTTGAACTCACAATCTTAAGGTTACAAAGTAATCCATTTAACAAATAAACCAATCTTTATTGACAAAAGTAATTTAATTTTGTGTGTGTGTGTGAGTTTTTATATTATTGGTCTATATTTAGTGGATAAGCATACTATAAGGGTCGAAATATGTACTCTTTTTGGTCCAAAATGAATTTGACTTCTCTCCATAATATAATTTGTCTTGCAGAAGGATTAGTTTGCTCATAATATAAGTTATTAGAATAATTAATACTTATCTGTCATTTTTATTTATGTAATTAATGTTTAAATAGGGTTTATGATATTTTTCTCTCCCTTAAAAATCTTATTCATATGGGATAAAATCTAAAAATAATGTAAGATAGATTTAGTGAGTTAACTGCTTATTTTTAATTTTGATAATAAGAGGATTGAAACTTGAAAGTTACTCCTTGTAATTTTGTATATTTTGAAAGAGAGGGAGCATGTGAGGGTTTGTCTCTGATCTGACTTGTGTCCAAGTTGAATGGAGTCGGGTAAAGGTGAAGTGAGGAATCCCCATATCTCCAGTAAGTTGAAAACATGTGTGTGACTTTTATCTTCTTGGAATCCAAATGCTTCCATTAACTCTGGCATTGCTTCATTGGTCACTCCCTTACCCACTTGATATGACTTGAACGAGAGATATTAGCTTCGGATCAATTCTCAATTTAGACAGACAAAAATATGACCCATATTACTATAAAACAAACATTTATATAATTAAATTCGTATATATGTGAGACAGCTATGTCTGTATATGTAGAGAAATCAAGGGAGTGAATATGGGAGATAGATATATACATATTACAGAAAGCAAGAAGGGGACCGCATAACAAAAGTCAGGAGAGTAGCCCATGCATCAGTATCATTCCCACAAAAACAAACACTCAAAGCGTCTCTTTCAAATTTATAGCCAGCAAAAGACGGCAACCCCACACGCATTAACTGAATTAACCCCTCCAGTCTCATTACCTTCTAAATACTTTGAGGTTATGACTTATGAAAACTCATAGAAATAAGCTATAAAACCAAACCTAGTGGTGATACGTACGTATAAAGTATAAACCTTGTGGAGTATTAATTGATATAGTTCAATAATAATATTGCACATTTATGTAGTCAAGGCTCATTTAATTCACCCTTCAACTATATATCAATAAATATAAGGAAATGTTTTTAGGAATGATATACCCGTCTAATCCTATTTATAGGAAGAACGTTTTATTTGAATATTTTTATAAGTCATGCCATAATTTTTTTATATGAGAGTACAATAAATTATGTGTTGACATTATTCTAATGTATCATAGTGTATATATAGAATAATATATAGGGAATAAGTTGAAAAGTTATTGATTTTTAAAATTAATAGGGTTTTAAGTTTTGTGTGTACGTTGAACATGTTTAAATGGATCTATAAATAAGACTAGATGGGTGTTTCTTTTCATAGGAGACACTAGTAATCCATTAGAAAAGACTTATCTAGTTTAAAGATTCTCAATGAAAGAAGAATTGTAATAAATACAAATCCTTAAGAGAATTATATCTCAAAAACTAGCTGCGAGTCGAAACTCTTGACGGCAATTAGTTGAATGAAAGCACTTTTTGTAAATTAAAGATTGAGGCTTGATCTTACTTATAACATCAGATCTAATGTTAATGTATTCTCAAAGAAAGCATGATTGAGTAGACATAAATTTCAAAAACTAAACTAGCTATTAGAATTGAGAAATCAAATTTTATAAGATTTTTCTTTCAAACTAATCTCCTAGATGTGAGGGGTGCAGATCTTCTCAGCGGCTTTTCTCTCCTCATCCCTCAGCGTCGTTAATATAGGTCGTCTGATTCATCCAAGAGCTCAGGAAAAGACACGTCACTGGGCTCTAAAAAAATTAAAATTCCCTCATCTCTCGTACTCGCTGTCTCCGCCTTACTTCGCAGCTCTCTTGGCTTCATCTTTCCTCCGACGTTCTTTTATTGGGTCATCGGGATTAAGGTGCCACTGCAAGATGTTGGAGGACGCCGGGCCGGTGCAGACGGTGATGAAAGTTCGTTGGGCATCGAAGAACCAAGCGAATGAAATGAGAAGAGCTTGGAGGAATTGGAAGAGATTGAAATTTGTTAAGCAAATTTTGATTGTGCAAGTTAGTGATGGATGTTTGGATTCAGATTCATAGGTGGATTTGGGTTGGGGGAGATGAGTTGTGGAGGGTTTTTTTTTTTTTTGGTGACCATAATGAGTTGTGGAGGTTGGATTCGCCATTTTACTTTTGAAGTGAGTTTGAGTGATGATAATATCTAATCAAAGTTTTATGTGCATTATAGGAATTAAAGTAATGAAAATGAGAAGTTATTGAATATAGTTGAAGTCCTGCTGCAATATGCATCGTTGCAATGTTATTGGTATAACATCCAGTTGCAATCCACTTGCAAGTTCAACTCAATATCTTGAAATTGTTATTGAAATGTTCTACATAGGTTGCAACTGGCAAGGTTTTTCTTTTTTGTGAACTGAAGTTATGGGAAGTTTAAAATAATGTAAAATCTGACTATTATGTGGTACGAGTTTTTAAAAAAGAAAAATTAGAGGGATTGGCAATGAGGTTATGTTTGAATTGAGAAGAGAAATAACTATTAGAGGTGGGAATTCGGGCGGGTCGGGCTTAAACGGGCCAAGCCCGTTTAAGCCCGCGAACAAAAAAACCCCCTATTTGTGAAGCCCGGCCCTTGAGTTGTCGGGTCTCGGGCCGGCCCGCGGGCTTCGACTTTTTTAAATATTTTTTTTCTTAATTTTGAATATGTATTGCTAACGAAAATAATGGACCTATAATAAAAAATATAAATATATATGATCCAAATTATATTTAAATACAAACTTATCAAGCATTAGTGCATTGCTATATACCAACTCAACAACTCATAAATTATGTACTAAGTCTAGAACTAGAAGTCACACCACAATTACATATAATATTCTTAGTAATAAGGAATTAAAGTATAAAAGTGGGATATACGGGATTTGAATCTAACATAATAAGTATTTAAATTATTATCGTCTATATGCATATATACAAAAATAGCATACCCATTTAACTCTTTGAGCAAATAAAAATAAAAAAATGTTTAAAAAAAGGGAGGGGCAATAAACGGGCTTAAACGGGCCGGCCCGCGGGCTAGCCCGTTTAAGCCCGGTCCCCCTTTTTTTGGTCTAAAATCAAAGCCCGGCCCGACGGGCTTGGCCCGAATTCCCGGCTCTAATAACTATTAAGAAGAGACCAATGCCAATAGGGAAGAACGTCAAAGAAGAGAGAAGTGAAAAGAACAAGATCCAATATTAATGATTGAGAGGCAAGGTTGCTTGAGCTTTTACTTGAACTCGGACAGCGGAGACATCAATGATTCTTTACCTGAGAGATAGCAAGGTTGAGAGACGAGATCGCAATTATCAAAAAAGATCGAGAGAGATGAGATTGCAAAGGATTTGGAAGGGATGAGGATTTTTTAGAGCCCAGTGACGTGTCTTTTCCTGAGCTCTTGGATGAATCAGACGGCCTATATTAACGACGCTGAGGGATAAAGAGAGAAAAGCCGCTGAGAAGATCTGGACCCTAGATGTGAGACTCATAGATAGATATTCTTATAACATAGTAGATGTGAGACTCATAGATAGATATTCTTATAACATAGTGGTATGAAAACTGTGTCATCAATTAAAGATTACCATTTGACTGCTTATAATATAAGATCATAGTTTCTAGCTAGTGTTAATGTATGCCCTTACAGTTACAAGAGAGAAAAGGAGGGGAGGGAGCTTACTATTTAGTAGGAGTAGAAGAAGATGGGGGTGAGGGGCATGCTGATGGCAAATGAAGTGGGGTCAAGTGGGTCACCACCCGAAATCCCTGTGATTAGAAACTTACCCAATCATAACACAGAGTTTAGGATCAACTTTCCCCCTTCAACCAATCACAAACCAGATAAGGCATGGGACCACCCTTCCCTGTGACCAAAAGTGCACTCACCTCTCCCTTACTTATACTGCAAAAAGTGCCTTCCGTGGGTCACCCCCATTTCCCTCAAATAATTCTCTCCCCTCCTTCACTTCACCCTAATTTCCTTCCATTTCACCCTCAAACCTCCAAAAATCCCAACTTTTTTCCCTTACTTTCATGACTCCCCCTAAAATCGCCGCCGCAGGCGGCAAAACCGCCAGAGCCTGCGACAGCTGCATAAGAAAACGTGCCCGTTGGTATTGCGCCGCCGATGATGCTTTTCTCTGCCAATCATGTGACTCTCTTGTCCACTCCGCCAACCCCTTGGCCCGCCGCCACGAAAGGCTCCGCCTGAAAACTTCATCATTCAAATCCTCCGCCGCCACCGCCGCCGCCGCCGCCGCCGATATGACCCTCGCTCCGTCGTGGCACCGTGGCATCACGAAAAAAGCTCGTACCCCACGACACGGGAAAAACCTGTCTCCCGGCGGCGCCAGCCACCGTCAAACCTCCCGCCGGCGAGACGAACCCAACATCAGAAATCCCTTCCATCTTGTCCCGGAAGTTGCTTCCGATGAGTATTCCAATTCTCATGACGAAAATGAAGAGCAGCTCCTTTATCGTGTACCCATATTCGATCCTTTTGTAACAGAGCTTTGTACTACTCCTCCATCTTCCTCTGTAACTTCAGCTGAAGCAGTGGTAACAGCAGAAACTCCTCGTTTGAATCAGACAGAAAGCAAATTCGTGTCATCGGAGAATAAAAGTAGTGCTACTGATGATGATAATAATAATAACGGGGTGGAGAATTTACATGGGTTTCTTCCATCGGAGATGGAACTTGCTCAATTTGCGGCTGACGTTGAGAGTTTATTGGGAAGGGGATTGGAGAATGAGTGTATAGGAATGGAGGATTTGGGGATTATTGATAGTAAAGAGAAGGAATCGAGGGATAATTATTCAGTGGGTAGTGAAAAAGTGAAGGTGGAAGATGATGTTGATGATGATGATGAAGATAGTCCATCATGTAAGGTTGAGAATGATGAGATGGAGATGGGGATTAGAGAAGCATTTGAATTGAACTTCGATTACGATGATTCTCCGGCGGCAACTCGCGAAGAACCGGAGGATGAGGACGAGGATTTTGAAGAGGAGAAGAAGGTTGGTTTGGATATGGCTAATAAAGATATGAGGAACAATGAAGAGGAAATTAAAGCAAATGGTAGTGATCAGAGGAAGAAGAAGATATTGTTGCAATTGGACTATGAAGCAGTCATATCAGCTTGGGCATCACAAAAATCTCCATGGACCACCGGCGGCAAACCGGACTTCGGTGCCGACGATTGTTGGCCAGAGTGCATGGTATGTTTACTTGTTTCTTAGCATACAAATTTACATTCCCAAATTCTAAATATGTAGTCATACCAGTTCTTCGGATACTTGATAATACGACCTGAACGACCTGAAGAGGAATAGATTGCTAGTTGAATATCAAAGTGACAAGTGTACTCAGAACGAGCACGTAATAAAAAAATTTAAATATCATTTGTACAAAAATATCAAATAAATCATATCGTTAGGAGGTTCATCATCAATTTGATTGAATTTGATGGAAACAGGGAACATGTGGATTGGAGCTGCATCAACCATACTATGGAGAAATGGGGACATACCAAGGAGGAATGGGAGATGGAGGGAGAGAAGCAAGAGTGACAAGGTACAGAGAGAAGAGGAGGACGAGGTTGTTCTCTAAGAAAATAAGGTACGAGGTTCGAAAATTGAATGCAGAGAAAAGACCCAGAATGAAAGGAAGGTTTGTGAAGAGGGCTTCTTTTGCTGTTGCTACTAACACACAACCTTCCTCCTGCTCTTTCCTCAACAAATCAATTAATTAGATCCCTTTCTTTCATTTTCTAATAGTTTTGTAGTTATTACTAGCTTGTAATAGCTACCCCTGCCATTAAATTTTGCTATATAAATAACCTTGTTACATGTTCCAATGTCTACCTACGTACCAAACTAGATGTGTGTACAGTTCCCATATTAACGAATGAGTATGAATAATTAATGAAGAAGCCTTGCTTTTTCTTTTTTCATTTTCAAGTCCTTTTTATTTGTGCTGAAGGGTCTGTATCTATGGAAAGAACCGATGCATATACTCCATTGGGTCTTTATTATTTATTATTAGACTCCGGCAATCAAATATCATGTTTCTTAAGAAAACATGTAAAAGTTAGTTAAAAACTATAAATATTGTTGAAAAATAATTTTTTTTAATATTACTCTTATTTATGATGAGACTAGAGAGAAAAATATTAGTAGGAATATTAATGAGTACTATGAAATAGAGTGTTAATAAATAAATGTAAAGTATGAAAAATGACTATAAATGATGACAAAATCCAATATGTACTCTTATATATTGAACCAAATCAGTTCAAAACAATTCAAACTTCAGAGTGTTTATAAAGACGTGAGGAAGTAGTAAAGTACAGTACCTCATTTTTTGCAGTGTCCTCTCTGAGAAGAAGGGTGAATAATAAAACGTGAAAAAAATTGAAGCAGCATGGATCTTTACAGATCTGGGCTGGTACAGTTGAGCAGAGAAATAAGTCCAAAGTTTATTTTGTCCTATTCCACCAAATAATTTCAAACAATAATTATTTTGATACTTTCAGTAAAACTTGCTGTTTATAGTGATTGAGATAGGTGTTTGGTTTTCATTTGGATAAAAGGTTCAAGGTTTTCGCATATCTTATATATGAAAGATTAGAATGAAGGAACCGAAGGTGCTCGATATAATTTCAATTACCATGTATGACCCATAATTTATGAAATCAAGTAGTGAAAATGTTTTTCCAATTTGTTTAAATTTTTGTCATCCTTTGTCCGTCTTTTTCAAGCTAAAGTTTTATTAGAAAAAAACAAAATTCAAATATTAACTGTGAAGTTTGGATCCACCATACTTCATTGTTTTCACTTGCGTGGCCCATCAAGTAAATACATTCATTTACATGACACTCACAATATGTGTAGAGATATAATCGCTCAAAGGGAAGGTGAAAAACTTCACATATTTCAATATGATCCTTAATCTTTCTTTTATCTTGACAACTGGCTAGTTTTCAACAAGACCAAACAAATCTAACTTAGATATTGCCAAATACAAACGAATGTAACTTTTAAACATATTTGTTTTCATTTTCAAAGTTTCACTTAAGAAAATATAGCCGCTATAAAGGACAGGGTTGCGGGCCTGGTGGGTCCAGTTAGAAGAAACCTGTCTTTGCCAATGATTCATTAGGTGTGTGCGTTATATCTACTTTCCCTTTGCATTGAAAACGAAAGACATAACTTGCCTCTCAAAAAGAGCAAATGCTTTTGCCAACCCCGAGCACACCATAAGTGTTGTGAAAATAGATATCGTAGGTGTGTAAAAAAACTTAGTCTACCTTGCTTAAGAATGAGAGGGCACAAGTCTATGTATAACAAAGTGTGATTTTCACCTCGATAATAGGCCTAGAGGAATGGTGGGTTCGCACGCGCAACAGTGGGCTACGAAGAGACAAACACAATTGAAATTCAGCTATTCCCCCATGCATACCGGTTAAGATGTGGTCTTGGCACTTTTTATTATATATTTATTTATATTTTTTAGTGAGTAGAACTTATCGGCTAAGCACTACATTTTTGGGTTAATTGCATAAATTTTGAACGGCCAAGCCCCTAATCTAGCGTTATACCTGATGACAGCAATCGGACTTGTGTCCGCCTGGTCATGAACAATTATGCCTTTTTGCTTGTCCAACGCCTTGTATGCTCGATTTCTCATGCCTACATAAAGAGCATGGATGAAGTGCACAAGACACCAACCTTTGTTGTTCCCCTTGGTGCATATTATGTTCATCGTTGTGAATAGTTTCTCCTTTTGATGTTCTATTCCCCTGCGTCGCTGTGGAGGGATCCATCTAATTTTGGGGATTAGTGTTGCTTCCAAATTTTCCGATGGTTGCAGAATAATCATTAAGAATAATGTCATTAGACACAACTCATATCAATTTTATATTTTTTAAGAGCCATCGCGCCTACAATAAGGGGTTTGGCGGGCTAGCTTTGTATAGGGGAGTGACAAATGACCTTAGAGATTTAGCTTAGGAAAAAATGTTAACAATTACATTAGAACAACATCTTAAGATTTAATCAAAACAAAAAGTCGGGCTAGCCCACTGCGCACATAACCCTAGCGTGTTGTGTGTATAAGTTTGGCGGGTAAGTCGGAAGAACTCCAAAAGGACCGCCAATACACCAAAACCACCCAACTCATGTCACTAGCTCTACAAGAAAATATGTAATTCTGTCCTACTATCACTTTTTGTTTAACAATTTTTAAGCACATCATCCTTTAAAAACATTTGATTAGGGTTCATGGAAATTAAAAACAAGGGGAAGTGATGCACCAAATCTTCCTGAAAGCGAATTAATGATAAAGCCGAATTTATATTGCAGAACTCAGAAAAATATCGAAAGTGATAATTATGAGAAGGGCAAAATTAAATATAATTAACTTTGGATGTTTCACATGGGCTAGTATAAAATCACATTTATGTATTTAAAAAATATATTTGATTATGGTTCATTCTGAATTTGAAGTCCAAATGATATGATCATGTTATGTTGGGAAACACTTACAAAATTAAGCGAATATTATGTTTGCTGGACATTATGTATGCTTATTAGTAATATTAGGATTACACGAGAATTGTATCAAAAAAAAAAAGGATTACACGAGAAGCCTCGATATTATATCTATAAATATAGTGTTGTTGCCCCCATTGAAATAGCGAAGATACATATTCAAAAGACATAATGCTCCTCTGATCTTTAAGGCCTTTTGGGTATAAGGGGAGGAGAAGGAAAATGGATTGAGGAAAAAAAAATTTATTTGGATTTACAAAAATTAGAGAAGTGTGGCTAAAAGTTTTTAATTAATATTTCTTACTCTTTTATCTTACATCTTATATTTCTTAAAATATCATAACCCATTTCTTCAATTTTTGAAAATTTAAATTATAAAAACTTGTCACTCCCCTAGCTCCCCCTCCCCTCCGAATCCCCCATACCAAATAGACCCTATAAAAAATGATGTGTAGCATTTTTTTTTACCATAACTAACTAATTTACTCATTATTTCCTATATATAGAGTTCGATCTCACAGTCTCATTCTTAACCAAGTTTTAAAGAAAAAAAGTGTTTAGTGTCATTTGAACTACAAGGCACTCACTAAAACACAAAATAGATTCATTAGAAGATAAAATTTTCTCTCCTACAGTGTTTCAAGTCACATGGTTATATACTAGAGTTACAAAGTAACCAGTAAGTACATTGCATGGAAAACCATGCATTAATTAAATTATTTCATATAATACATAGAAAACCTCCGGGGATTATGGAATAAATTATGAATTAATTATTGCAAAGTAGAACCAAAGTGGGGATTAAGAAAAGTGAAAAGGGAAGGGGTGATGATGGTGATGGTAGGGGATTGTATTAAATAAGAGAAGTGTCATTTTGTTAACAAATGGAGAGTGATAGCCAATAATTTAAGGTGGTCCATTTTTACTAGTGGGTCACTCCCCTATGGTCTTAAAGGATAAACTTCCTATTCAGATTAAGCCATCTTGTGCTGCTTTCTAACTTCTTCCCCCAATGTTACTTTCCTCTCCTTAACTTTCTTCTTTTGGATTTCTTCCTTCCAATCCAAATTTTCTTGTCCCACTTTTTCAATGCCGATTGCAACATATTTACCCTTTCCTTCGTTTGTTATATTATACTCCCTCCTCTTGTTTTTACAATAAAAATTATTCAAACCACATGAAATTAGTTGTTGGTTAAAATTAGTTAAAAACAATAAATATAAAAGAGATGTAATTATTTTTAAAGATGCCTTTATTTACGAAAATTATGAGTGAGAGAAAAAGAGTAATAAATGATGAGAGAGAATGAGTAGGGGGGAATACGAAAGAAATATGCAATTAATTGAGAGTAAACATAAATAAAATGCATTAAATTTTTAGACGATGCCAAATTGTTGCTTATATAACGAACAAAGAATAAGAGAAAGAATGGTGCTTATAAATAAGATTAGAGAAAGCATTCGTTTCGATCATAAATATAGGAATTGGTTGATGGGTTTATTTTTTGGTGCTAAATATAAGGTCCCACTTCATCGATTGCACATACTGAATGGGATTTTCATTGATAGTTAGGACAGTTTTCAGTACAAATGTTAAATGAAGTCTTTTTGATAAATTAACACATTTTTTAAAAATAATAATCCATTTCACTCCCCCATTTGTTGTCACTGCACTCTTCACATTGTCTCTCACATTTTCTTTGTTATTTAAGTTCATTTGATGAACAATTATTCCACACAGCCTTTATTTTTTTTTCAAAAACAATTTTTTATATCAAAATCATAGGTAGTAGGAGTTCGTGAGTTCGATCTGCTTGTAATTTCATGCATTTTTAAGTGCACGTCCCTCTATTTTAAAAAAAAAATATCCAAACATTTTTTCTTAAAATCTCTTTTGGAAAATGATTTCATAAAACCATTTTAAAAACATAAAAGTAGAAGAAGAAACAAACAAGGCCTAATTGTCCTAAATAACACTATTTCAATGAAGGAAATGCTGTTTGGACCTTTTTTTTTTTTAAAATGAAGCTGTTTGGGCCTTGTGGAGTTCACAATTTGGACCTTTTTTTGTTACAATAACAAGTTTAGGTCATATAGCATAAAATTGTGTCATTTGACAAGTCCATTTATAGATAGAAAAATTAGTTATTCGAAAATTAGACTTCACCCCACAAGTTAAAAATCCTCCCCAAAAGAATACAATATAAATGGTACATGAATTCAAAATAATACTCTCCATCTCATGTTAAATATAGTACCTATTTAACTATTTTGATCAAATTATAGATGTTAGTTATATCAGTTAGTTAGTATGTTGTGTTTTTTCTGAAACATGTCAATCATCTCTTTTATTTCCTCCCTTATCTCTTACATAATTATTATTGGAGGAACGTTAATAGGAATAATTTAAGAAGAAGTTGACAAAAAATAGAATTAGGTTTTATATTTAGGGCCAAGATCTACCCCCAAATAAATCTTTTATTTAGGATAATATATTTTTTAATAATTTTTTTACCAGAAAATATTATTTACGACCATAATCTGAGTACCACAATACAACCATTACAATGACAACACTGAAACTATAAATCAAGTCTAGAAGCAAAAAAGAAAATACAAGAGCAGAAACAAAATACAGCTAATACAATTATATATATATATATACACACACACACACACACATATATATAGTCTTCCAAATTAGCCTATTCCTTCGAGTGGGAGAGCGTGCTTCACTGGATCAGAATTTGAATTAAAAGCATCGGGTGCATCTTTGGCAATAATATCGGTAAGAGGGGTGCTGGTACATTAACACACCCAATATGGTGTAACCCCTCTCTAATCCTCATAGTAATACAATTAGCTGCAAAATTTCACTCATAGAGAGAAAATAACCAGACAATTATTTTTATTACTATTTAATTTTAACTAAAAGGGACATTATTTTAATTTCTAGGAATTATTTTAAAAATTGCATTTAAATATCTCAGAACTTTTCATTTTTTTTTTGTAAAAATTGGGGCTGTAGCCCATATTACTCTATTTATTATTCAATGAAACTCCCACTAAGTCTCCCTACAATATATCTCTCAACCCTTGCAGCTTTCAAAATTACATCTTAAACTAAAATTAACCATCCAATCAGCAGCAAAATTACCTTTTCTGTATGTAGGTGTGCATAAAAAGAACTTCCATGTTTATGTTACATTCCCGCAACCATGTGGATAATATCCTACATTGAGATTCTCCCTCCCTCCAAGCATCTTGCAACTTTTGTATAACAACAATAGAATCACCTTCCACAATAATCTTGGTAACTTCCAATTCTTTACCAATCTGAAACCTAAAATAGCCCCCCATAATTTAGCAGTTAAAGCATTGATGCATCTTCCAATCTTTTTGCTGAACCCACCAAACCAGATTCCAACTTCTCCTCTCAAGACTCCACCACATTCAGCCACACCAGGACTCCCTGTCTAGATTCAGCGAGAACAAGTTTTTCCCTTGCATAGTAAAAAATTGATCATCAGAATTTACTAAACCCAAAGAAAACCATATCTTTTTTGAAAAAAGGGCCGTCCCCGCATCGCATGCATAAAGTATTCCTCTGTCTAACCACATCTATTACAAAGTGGATTCTCTCGTACCATTCTGTTCCTCCTTTGTGCTATAAGCAACCTGCCTTGAATCTATATAAATGTGTATTAGCTTTTATGTCTTGGTTTTCGGAGCTATGGATCGAATTTGATCAGTGGCACCCAAAGTCTACATAGACTTGAAATTGCATTTGATATGTATTGAAGGAATCAAGATGCGCCTTCGATATCCACTTAAACTTTTACCATTGACATTTCGTTCCTAAGGTTTTGTATTAGAGCCTAAAAGATATACACTATTTCTTTAACTCATATTAAACATTGGTTCCCACTCTTCGCTGACTTTGGGTGCCAATTACATCCCTTAAACCAGGGACATATCATTCTCTCATTTTTAAAGAAGTTTTGTTTTCGAATCTATTTTTGATGGAAGTTAGATTGAAATGTGTGCATGCTCTGATACTAAACCTCAGAAACATAACCAATTATTGTGAGTAGTGATCAATATTATTTGGATTATGTGAAGGATAAGTGATAGAATCCGAAAGCTATAGTATCTTTTAAAAGTGCATCTCTTGTTAGAAGCATAGTGGAAAAATTAAATTTGAAAAATCTAAAAAGGGAAACTGATGAACCAAACTCTCCACAAAAAGGGAAAAAGAGAAGGATAAAGTATGGGAAATAGGAAGAGAATGAAGAAGATTATAATGTATGTAGTAGTTAAATGAAAAAGGAGAAACAGTAATGTTAAAGAACTCAGCAACAAATGAGATGAAAACTAACTTCTACAAAGAAGTAGGAATTGATGAATATGATGCTATGAAGAACAAGTGTATAATATTGACATCTCTTTTAGTTTTAATGTTATTGTGAGAATTAAAGACAATGGTGGCTGACTTGAAACAACCCCTTGTAATCATGAGCATAATTCTTGGAAATGTCAAGTACTATGGCGGCCTTAGTAGTAAAGCAATTAAAAGATATACTCCTCTGGTCCTATTTATAGGGCAGAGAGAGAATGTTTTATTTGGTCCTATATATAAGTCACCTAATTAAATATTGAGTATGAATGTACAAGTTTACCCTTCATTTATTATGTATTGACTTTATTTTCATGTGGTATAGTGGATATTTAATATGGGTAAAGTTGTAAATTTGTTGGATTTTAGTGGAAAGTTAATGAGTTTTAAGGCTTTCCTTGGTCTGTGTGAAATATGCTGAAAATGACTTATAAATAGGACCAGATGAGTATGTAAGAAGAAAAAGTCCTGCGTAGTTTTCCTTATGGAAATAACTAATCAAAAAAGGAAGAAAAGGTGGAAAAGATAAGAAAAAAAAATGGGGATTTGAAATTTGATGATGGTTGGAAGATGGATCTAATAGGCCTAAGTGGTGGTCCACTGGTTGGTGGCGCCACTTATCATAAAAAACATTACGGAAAAATTAATCTTTAACTCTTTTAGTTTTGGCGACTTATACTTCAATTGGTTAAATAACTTAATCATCATACTTATTGAATTGCTCAAAATTTATTTGCTAATCTTTTCATTATGCTTTACTAATGCTGAGTCATCTTATGTGATAAAAAAAACACAATTACCATAATTTATAATGGTTCTGGTGACTTCCAAATAACACCTATCATAAATTACAAGTTTAATTTTCCCATGAATAATTAATTATGGTAAAATTGTAACAATTGACTTATGAAGTATGATATTCGCATCTCGCAATTCTATTTCAATCCAATATAATTCGGGTTCCTACTTTGGTGCTATCTATAAAAGATTGAACTACCTTGGCCCAAAAAGAAAAGGATTGGATAGCCCAATTGCGATTAGATTTTATCAATTCATTATTATACCAAAAAAAAAAAACCAGTACATTACTGCATTAGTATTGGAAAGTGTCCCAGATAGGAATACTCAATGGAAGAATACCCGTAATTACAAAAATTCATATTCTTTTGACCAAAACAAAAATTCAGATTAAATTCTTAATTATATAACTCTAATTACTTATTACCATTTATATAGTAAAGCTTTTTTTTTTTTAACTGAAATATATTAAAGCTTTTGATTAATTGATTCATTCAAGGGTCACTTCACTTGTATTGCGACCTCTCCCCTGTATTTACACAAAAGCCCTCCCCCAGCCTATATATTTCCCATTACTCTCTCTCACCCCCAACCTTTAAATAGGGGATAAAATTAAATAAACCAATATCTTTTAAAAATTAACATGCTTAATTCCCCAGCTGAGAAAAACCCTTCAAAAGAAGAAAAAAAAAAAAAACCACAACTTTAATAGTCTTTCCCCAGACTCAAATTCAAATCAACTGGGACTTTTCCGGTCTGGTTCGCATCATGATCTCCACCATCCGGTCCACTCTCCCGGTTCACCAGGCTGGCCTCAACGGTTTGCCCAGAGAACACACTCTCACTCTCCGATATCTCCTGAACCGGCTTCCACAACGCGGACGAGTCGACCCAACCAACTCGGGCCTTCGGCTTAATCACCTTCCCACCAATATTCCTCTTGAACCGGCCTCTCCCTTTCACCCGGTTCACCTCCCCCTTCTCCACCACCTGTTCTCCATCTCTCGCCACGTGGCGTATATCTGAGGCAGCAACTAAACCTTCGTCACCACCACCACCACCTTGCGAATCTGAAACCGTCGCACCGCCGCCGATCTCCGATCCCATCATGACGGCGTCAACGGCGGCCTGACAGCGATCCCACTGACCCGCCCAGTACAAACCCACCGAGCCGTACACCGGATTCAAAATCCTCCCACATGACTCATACAACAACGACTTGAACACAGCTAAAAAAAAAATCACAAATTCAGGAAAAAAAACTAATTAAAAGTTATTAATGTGGTATAATCTAATCACATATAATATATATTAAAACTAAGTAGTATATTAGACTTCTTTAACACCCTAAAAAGAAGTGAACTTAATCTTATATTTAAGACAGACAAAATAGGTGGATTGAGACGTTACATGTAACATAACGTGTTTAAATTTAGTGGTGATTTGGCTTTATTAAGTTACACAAAAAAAGTCACTGGATTTTATATTTAAGATTGGAGGGAGGTGAATTGAGATGTTACCTGGTCGGAGGTGGGGTGGGGCGGCGTCTAGGAGGTTAAGGAGGCCGGCGCGGCCGTAAAATTTGGCGAGGAAGAGTGTTGCGTTGGCCTGAGATTCCGGGGAGTGGATCCATTGGAGGCAAGGTCGGATGGTGCAGTGATCGGTGCAACCTTTTCGGAGAATCCGGCAACCGTTGCAGCTGAGTCTCATGGTGGTGGTGGTGGTGGGAGAGAATGTGGCTTATGAAAATGGGTAGCTTATTAATTTTGGGAGTCACTGTTTGGTGCTGTTCACTATTTATTGGCACCAAAGTGAGTGAAGGAAACAAAGGTAAAGCTGAAGGCTGATGAAGCACAGCTTGGCTGCCTGCTGTGTTTTTCCCTATTTGTGGGCTTCCCATTCTTCTGACTTGTTTTGGTTTCTCTATGTTTCTTCATTGCCCTCCATGCAACGCAATATTACGCCCCAAATCAGGGTTTTCAAGGCAAGGATCTAGGGTCAAATTGGTCAATTCGCAGGGAAGGAAAAGATTCCCATATCAATCCAGAACATACATTTCTTTTTTTTAAGGGAAAATATCTGCCCATTTGGCAGCTACTATTTACCCAAGTGGGGTGATAGTAAAAACCGTAACTCCCCCAAAAAGTAGGACATCTTTGTAGTATTTCTTTAGAAATACTCCTCTGGTCTTATTTATAAGGTATTTTCAACACATTTCACACAGACCAAGGAAAGCTTTAAAACTCATTAACTTTCCACTAAAATCTAACAAATTTACAACTTTACCCATATTTAATATCCACTATACCACATTAAAATAAAGTCAACGTATAATAAATGAAGGGTAAACTTGTACATACACATTAAATATTTAATGAGGTGACTTATATATAGGACCAAATAAAACCTTCTCCCTCTGCCCTATAAATAGGACCAGATGAGTACTTATATACTTATCACGTTATTTGTGCTCTAACCAATAAAAATGTAATATCTGATTTAATTTTAATATCAATTGTTATCCTTTATTTTTGCTGAAAAAAGAAAATAAATGTTGAAAAAAGGATGACAGTTGGTATTAAAATTGGATTAGATGTTACATTTTTATTAGTTAGAACACAAATGACGTGGTATTATAAGAGTATGTAGTATTTCTTGTATTTCTTTGCATTTTTTCTGTAGTTACTTCTTTAGCTGCTTTGACCAAAGTCAAACCAATTGTTACTTTTTCTTTTTATATGTGTATATAAACAAAATTGAGTACGTGATTGGGCAGCACATAATAACCGTGCCCATTGTTTATTTTCATAATACTGGAAAACTCAAGTGTTTTTTTATGGCCGTGGGTTCAAGCTTGTGGTTTTATCTAGATTCTCTTAATCTCTTCTCATAAATTTAGTTGGTCTTATACTTCTTCCATCATTCTTTATTTTCCTTGTACTTTATTATCTTTGTTATATTAGGGGATTGGATTTTGTTGGGAAAAGAGGTATATAAATTTGGACCAGCCCTTTTCATTTAATAATAATACTTTAGAATATCCAAAATCAAGATATTATACTCAATATTCCATGTGGAAAGACAATTAATCAATAGAATAGAAGATTAATTTAAAAATAAAAATTCTGATATAGAAAATTGTTAGAATAGCACTCAATGAAAACCGTTGGGCTAATTTAACTTATAGATCTCATAGGTTTATTATTGGGCAGAAACCCTACACTTTTTAAGCCCAAACATTGATTGTAGAAGGGCCCAAATAATTCAGGTTTGCTTTGAATGGGCTTGGCCTAAAACCCAACTCAATTATCAGTTAAAGCCTTCAAGCTTCATACTTTATCATTAGACCCTCATTGTTGGGGGAATTTAATGTCCAAGTTCCAAGTCTACTGGATGATCAATACTTTCAGATCAATTCATAAAATCAGACAAATGTTATTACCATTTTACATGGATCTGATTTTAATATCGTTTGTATAACAATTTAAATAATCATTCACTCATCGTTTGTTTAGTTCAGTGGTAAGTTAGAGAGTTTGATTCTCTACTATTTCTCCATTCCTAAATATAAAACTCAGTTGACTTTTTTAAAAAAATTAAGGAAGCAAATCGAACCACTTAATCATAATGTATTTTACATATTATTAGATTATAAGTTAGCTCATAAGTCAAATAAACTATTTTAAAAAAAATTCAACAAATCATTTATGAAGACTTACTTATTTAGTTTTTTTAGAATTCTCCAAAATAGTCAACTATGTCCTGCTTTTAAAAATGGAGGGAGCACAATGTTTGGGGTTTTGGGGAGGCATCCAACAGCGGGGTGTTCTAGATTGACACTTGAGAATATATGATATTATCCTGCTTGACATTAATATGACCTAAGAAGAGCTCTTAAAGTGTCATGTCTTTGACATAAGTTAAGCCTGAACTCTTGTCTAAAATTCTTGTAAAAAATAATCATTTAATAACGTAAAAGAGATAAATAAGCAGCAAGTTTTGTTTAAAAAAATAGAAATAAGATCTGTATGTTATAACACAAATATTGTTTGTGAATTAGGGTAAATTGTAGTGTCTTGTTGGAAGAAATAGGAAAAAATAATTATTTGGTCTCTAATTTTGACTAAACTATAACTTAATCCCTAAATTTTTACTTAATGTAACTTAATCCATATAGTTTAACCATTTAATATATTAATCTTTTAAGTCTGAAATCATAAATTTAATCCTTCTAATTTTATTTTTAAATATGCATGGACCAACATTTTAAGGGAACCAACATTTAAAACCATACTTGCACTGAACCAACATTCAAGAATTGAGTTTCATTCAAATCATAATTATAGAAAATTACTCCCTTCGTCCCTTATTATAAGAGCCATTGAGGTAAAACTACACAGATTAAGAAAGTAGTTGAGAGATATAAATATGTCTGAAATAATTTTGTTTTCTCAAGTTTGCCCTTATTTATGATTGAGTATATAAGAAAGAAAAATATGATAATATAGTATTATAAATGAGTATGAAAGAGAATGTGAATAGAGAGGATAATGATAAGTAAAATGGGAAAAAAACTCATTAAATGTTTTGATAAATTTAGCCAGACTCTTATTACAAAAGATAAAACCATTCAAATTTTTGGCTTTTATATATAGGGACGGAGGGAGTAGTTTCATTGAATTAAGATATAGGATCGGAATTGCACCCAAATCAAAACTAATTGTATATATTGGTGACTAAGAAGAAGAGAGGAAATGGTTGGGACTTGGGATGAGGTAAATAAAATAATTAGGGCAGTGAATCAGTAGAAGATCGAGTGAGAAAGAGAGTCAAATTTGATTCCAAATCCAAAATAGAAGGAGACAAAAAATGAGAGTACGAATTTATTAAAATCCTCTACTTTGCCGCATAATACGTGGCATTATCCCACATCGATTTCTCTGCAACCTCTTTCTTCTCTCTCCCCCTCACTCTCTCTGTTTTCCATATATCTTCATAATCATAAGCCCCCAAAATATTCCAGAATATGATAACTCCCACGCTACACATATCTTCCTCACACTTTGCTTCTCAGAGCAACATGTTCAAATGAAACAAAAAGTCATCATTTTTTGCTCTTATGAAATCGACCAAATAAGACTTTTTCTACGTTGCTTATTCTGTAATGTTCCCATGTCTTTACGCACTTTTGTGAGTATCAGACAAATCTCCTGTATAATAACGTTCCTGCTATCCTTTCTGAATATACACTAGTTTACAACAACTAAACTCCACCTAACATTACTCTTATACTTCCTCTCTACTCCATACACTAGTTTACACACACACACACACACACACACACACACACAATACTCTTATATATGCATACTATTTTTCTTCCCTTTCTTTCTCATTTACACTATTTATAATTTCTCTACGACTCGTCTCATTTGAACATAAACCATTCTTTTATAAAAACTTTCATTTTGATCATTAATGATCTTTGATAATTGTACTACTCCTCCCTTCATATTTCATATAAGATCTAATTGACCTTTTTTTTTGGAGAGATTAAGAAAACTAAATAAATCACTTAATCAATTTATAAGTAACTAAAATAAACTAGTTTTTTAGAGAAAAAAAATTCAGGAAAATCAATTTATAATCAATTTATTTAACTTTTTTAGGATTTTTCTAAAAAGTTAATTAGATCATATATCTAGGAAATGATGGGATATATATTGGTCATAACTCAAGTACTCACTATATCCTATATGGAGAGTTAGAGCTTAATCATTGCCTTACGTTTAAGAAAGTGCTTTGGGATGTATTTACTACTCCTTCCGGTCTAAATATAGGACCACTTTAACTTTTTTGAAAAAATTTTAGGATACAAAATTAATCACTTTAAATTGTTTATAGTTATCTTTTTTTTCTTTCTCAAAACTACTCTATTCTACTTATAAACTAACATATAATCTAATTATACATGACAAATGTTATAATTTAGTGGTCTAATTTGGTTCCTTAACTTTCACAAAAAAAAGTCAAAGTGGTCTTATATTTAGGACTGGAGGGAGTACTATTTAGTGTCGGTTGGGTTACAAGCCCCCAATGACAGACAGATATAAGTCAAATATGATGTAAAAGGAACAATAAATTCATTTTTTTTACTCTAGGTTATATATGATTTTTTCTTGACAAGATTACATATTGATTAGTTGATTAGATTCTTTAATTAACTATATATGCATTTCAACGCAAAAAACAGTTGTCACCAATAATTCAAGATGACAAGATGCTCGTGAATAACGAGTTAATTATTTGATAATGTTCGCTGGCATAATGTTGTTAAACGTTCTTTCATTTTCATTATTCTATCCAAAACACTAGTAATATGACTCTAATAATGCATTACTAGTCAATTCCTTTCATAATACGAACAAATATATATCCTACGGACGATATATTTAGTTTTCCCTTTCCATCCAAACTTTTATATCAACCTTTCACCCCCAAGAAATTATAGTAAAAGGTCGTTACATGTGTGTGCGTTATATATACACACGCACGCTTTTAAAAATGTGACATGGACCACCATTGAAGTAAAATATTTCCCTATTCATAACATGATATATGTGAATGCCATATATTATTGAAAGCGACATTATTTATAAGTAATATAATATAGTACGATCCATTTTTAACCCAATACAACTTATTTCACCCAAATCTAGTCAATATACAATATTAATATGTGACATAAAATGTTTGTGTATGTGTGTAATAAATGGTAATACTACTACTTTAAGAAGTACATTGTCAACACTTCGGTTTGCACTAAAGTTAGTGTAATACTACTACTTGTAAAAATACAATGTATCTAGTCAATTAGTTCTTATATTAGGATGAATTTTGTTTTGACCTCATATAAGGCATGTCCAAGATTAATTCTAATAAACAAAAGATATGCAGATTAGCTAAAATTGAAAGTATGTTCGATGTTCAAATACTATTGGAGGGGAAGAAATATTATACGTATGGCTGAAATGTACACTCTTTTATTTCCCCCTTTTTTTGGTCAGGCTGAATCATACATTCTGATAGAACAAACGTTGACAACTCAATCACCTTGGGTGTAGATACATCAAAATTCCATTATTATTCCATTACATTTGAGAATTTTAGGAGTATAGTGGAATTTATTAACCTATTTGTTCGTGTCTTGCTATTTCAATTTTTAAAACATTAAAAAAAACCTACATTAAGTTTGTCACAAAGTTATCTTGATAAAAGTGACTGTAGGATCGAGCCATTGGCTCAGTGTGTCACTGTCACTGCATAAGACTATAACAGTTGTGAGTTGTGACTTTCAAATCCCATCGTGTTCATGTGTTATGATATTCTTTCTCCATTCCTATTTACTTATCCAGATTTAGATTTCTCCCCTAATTATAAGTCCTATTCCAAATTTTTTTTTTTCAGAGTCCTATTACAAATTTCAAAGTATAATTATTACTTACTTTCAATAATAACCCCATTAGATAGAGAGAATTAAGATTCAAAATAGCGTGGCATTAAATAGAGGCGAAAACTGAAAAAGGAAAAATAAATCCTTACAAGATACATAGACTTCGCCTTCTTTTTTTTTTTTCTTGATTGTGTGTTCACATGTGATACAAAAACTAAAGGTGAAACTAAAAGTAACTAATAGGTTATATAAAGCATAAGATATTGAGTTTGTGATATTGTAAATATAGAAAACATCTTCGGAAAATAATTGCTCAAAGGTGGTAGAAAATATTCAAACTTGACTTAGTCACATAATCATACACCACTCTTTTCCTATTTTTAAGTGAAAAATCATGTTCTTTGTTATAAGTCCGCTTTAAAAGTAATTAATAAGTTAAGTAATTTTACCTGTATTAAATGTGTTATCAACAGAGAAGATAATATAGAAGGTTGATAAATGTAGTTAGAAAGAGAGTATATAAAATGCTCCTTGACAAAAAAGAGTATATAAAATGCTATTTTAATATTATTCACTTTTACTTAATTTTAATTTTGTAGATATTTAATGGTATAACTGCTATATGTGATGTGAGAATTAGTTAAAAAAGAGTTATAAATAAGAATAAAAAATTAATAAGGCGTCTAGAAATGAAATGGTATGGGCAAGTGAGCAAAGTCAATGAAGACCAACGGCTAAGATTTGCTGGACAATGGCATTCATGAGAGGATGAGAATCCCATAAAGTTAGGTCTTTGTCAATAACTTGAAGAGAAGTGATGCATAAAAATCCAGAATATAATCTGAAATATTTGCTGCAATGAAGATGATGAGGGGGTGGAACAAAAATTTAGAGAGAGAATTAGAATTAATCATCGCTATATCTGTGTGTGTGAGAATGCTTACCAGTGTCTCAAAATTACCAAACTCATATAAAACTAAAAGATCATCTTCTTCATCATCATCACTTCCCAGAAATAGAGACAGTCCACGGAAGCTTCAATAAAGTCTGGGAATAAATATTTAATCCCTTTTACCACTTTTGATGATACATGAATGGACCATTCAGAACAAAACTTGAGCAACAGTAAGAGAAGAAGTTACAGTAGTCAGCTAGCTAAGTATATGTATATAAATAAATATTCCTGCATTGGGAAAAACAAGGCAGAAAAACAATTGCTCAACAAATATTTCTGCCATTCTTGTTCTTCTTCCCCTTCTTCTCATAGTTCTTCAGAGTCAAAAGCTAGTAATTTACAACAAAGGACTCTCAAGAAGTCGCACTTTCTCTAATTGCTCACATCAGATTCTCTGGTCACCAGCTAGCAATATATATAAAGCAACATTTACTCTGAAACTCAGCCTATCTCAGCTTCTGTACACAAGCTAATTAACATAATGTGGAAGATGAGATGATGATCCATTTCTGAATCCTCCATTGATGAAAAAGAAGATTTTTTTTTTGGTCTACATATATATACCAAAATACCCCCGGTTTTCCCTCATAATAGAAGGTAATGAGAAGTGTTAATAGGGAGAAAATGATGAGAAAAACGAGGTTATTTTGGGTGAGCTGGTAACAATTACAAAACCAAACAAGTGAAAGGAAATTTTTAAGAGAGAGAGTGAAGGATGAGAAATTCTACTAGTTGGTGTGAGATAAATCAATTGTGGAGAGGATCTGGGCAACTGGGGACTCTTCTTTTACTGTTGCCGAAGCCATTTTGTGTCGTTTTAATTGGGGGAGGACCAAAAGCTCTTGTTCCTCCGAAATACTTGTGAACCAGATCCTGCTTGCTCTTCTTATCCAAAACTCCATAGCTATGCTTCCATTTTGTTGAAGAAGAAGAAGGAGATGTTGGAATCGCCGCCTCGACTCGGCACGAGTGAGAGCAAACCC
The DNA here is from genome assembly GCA_037074515.1 of Mimosa bimucronata. NCBI lineage: Eukaryota > Viridiplantae > Streptophyta > Magnoliopsida > Fabales > Fabaceae > Mimosa > Mimosa bimucronata. The sequence continues at coordinate 26,551,362 of CM073445.1, read as the reverse complement.
ACAAGAAGAGAACAGAGATTAGGAGAAGACCCACCACAAAACTCTTGACGCTGGCGAACCACATGGCGGCCGGAGAAACACCCACATATATTTCCTGCTTTTAATTTCTTCTCTCTCAGATCCCTCTCTTATTTCTTTCTCTCTGAAACGAGAAGAAATGGAGGTTTTGTGAATTATTTTGAGTTTGGAAAAAGCGCACAGAGAGAGAGAGAGAGAGAGAGAGAGAGAGAGAGAGTGGAAAACCAGAGGGAACAGAGAAAGGAGAGAATTTAGTAATATTTGAGAGAGATTTGAGAGATTAGAGATTTTTTTTTGTTGACTGAATTTGAGAGATTAGAGATGGAGGCTCATGGTTATGGACACAACCAACCCATCTACAGTGGCCCCACGTGAATATGAATATAGAACTAATCATTTCCTTTTTTTTTTTTTTTTTCTTTATTGTAGTAGTACTAGTATTATTTAAGAGGGGGTCCCGCTCAATATTGATGAGCTTATCATATCCTCCCTCCCTACTTCTTTAATTAATTTAATTAAATTAAGGAGGTTAATTATTATAGTGTGTTTTTCTTTAAACATCCCAATCGTCTTCTATTATTTCATCTCTTATTCTAACACCATCTCTTATTTAATTATTGTTAGGGGAGCACTAATAGAGATAATTTGGGAAGAGATTGATAAAAATCAGAATTAGGTCATATATTTAAGACAAAGATCAACTCTCCAAATAGATTCTATATTTAAAACCGGAGGGAGTATTATTGTTATTATTTGTTTTGAAATTCAACGTTGATTATTTTTTGGTTCAAAGACAATTATCATTTGAATGAACCAAATGATACATTAGTCTTATATCCTGAAAGATGCAAATTTTGGAATAAGAAAAAGACATCGATGCAATATTAGCATTGCAGTTCCTAGAAGAAGTATTTGCCATGTAGAAGAAGACCCTTGAGAATTTTCGAAACATACTTCGAAGGTCAATTGCACCTGTTTGCTGTTCAGATGCTTCAATCTACCTACAGATGAGTTATGGCTTGTCTAGATTCCAATACCAACGAAATGGACTCTCTCTTTAGGTTGCTAGATAAAATTTAGACTGCATTGGCTTTCAAACTTTTGAGATATAAGTTCAGATTGGCTTTCATATCATTTTTTATCAGCAGTAGGATTAGCTGATCTTACAAAAAGATTTGATATAGATGCACTTTCTTATTTTGAAATTTGTCCATTGCAATAATCCAACCTTTAAAATTTGACGGTTTTCAAGATAAAAAAGGAAAACTCCAAAGTTCATTAGATATGAGAACATGATGCTTCTCATATGGAACTAAGGAGATAGAAGAGTAAGCATATTGAACCATTTGACCAATATTTCAGGTAGTGGAGCCTTTTGCATCATGTTGTTTCTCATGATCCATAGACCATTTATTAGAAGAATAATGATTTTCTCTAGCATCTCTAGAAGACTATCTTTATGCAAAGACAGTCAGATAGTGGTTAGTCATCCTAAGAAAGTAGGAAAATCCTCCCAATATGATTTGACACCTAACAAGGCAAACCAAACTGCCTGAGTAAAAGGGCAAGGAAAGAAGATGTGCTTCATTGTTTCTCTTCACATTCACAACCAAAGACACGTGATACTTACCTCCAAATGATTAGAGCACAATATATATATATATATATATATATGGAATTTTGTTTCTATGTTGATTAGATTTACTTAGCATTATAAGGAATCCTCTTTATTGATTCTGACTTCTGATGAGAATTTATATTTCAGTTAAATATAGTAGTAAGGTAAGCATTTGTCTAAAGATCAACATATATTAAAAAAAATATTCTTTTTGGAAATTATAAAACTATCTTTCATTTTACATTTTTAACTAATTATATGATCAATTTAATTTTAAATATAAAATTTAAATTAAATTAAAATCATCCAATTAAATGTCAATAATTTATAATCTAGATTAACCTCAGCTACTTGATCTAGCGATTAACTCGACATGATATAAGATGGGAGAATTGAGGTTCAAATCTGACCTTGTTAAAATGGATTCAAAAGAAGAGACATCTTGTTTACAAAGCCTCAATCATTGATTAGTGGATTGCTCATATTTGATGATACCAGTTGACTCAACAACTTATACAAAATTCTAGACTAGTGATGATCCCTCTCCATACATTGTAGATGCAGTTTGAATTCCTTATTAATGACACTTTTGTTGGTTATACAAAATACAGGATAAGTACCCCTCCTTTTCTTTTTCCTCATCTTCTTTTCTTTTCCCTCTTCATAACCATTAGATCAACAATTTAATGGTCTAGATTTTACTTCATGATAAATATTTGATTGTATGTTCTGTATTATAGTATTAAGCTATTCATATCAAAATTTATCAACTCACATATAATTAATTATTTTTCTTTTTATCATTTAACATTTTGATCACAAATTAATAAATTGTCAAATCTGAACAATTCAATTGTTGATCTAATGGTTATAAAGAGGGAAAATGAGAGAAGAGGAGGGAAAAGAAAAGAAGAGGTTCCTCTCCCATAAAAAACTACAACTTTAACATACCTACACTGAGTAATTAATGAATGACCACATGAATTCCTTTTTTATGTTATGTCATTTATTATATACATTGAGGAATTATAATTTGTTAAACGGAGTGATTATTCTAGTTAGGAGGGAATGATTGAAAAGATCAGAATATTTTGAATTTTGAGCTCTGAGCTAATTAAAAAGGCTCAAGACTAAGTTATAAAATAAGATAGAGATGGTGATCGTAGTTTTCTTCTTTTTATCAGGTGCTGTGCTAATGGTTTTACTTATTTTTAATTAGATCTTTGTAGTTTTTCCCCTTTATCAAGTCTGATCTTTTGTTCATGTCTCTGAAATTTTTCATTTCATTTTTTATGAATCACTTCAGACTACAAGACTTCATTAAAAAGATAAAAATATTTTGTTTTAATTAAAAATTAGTTGAAACTATAAGACCTTATTAACTAATAATCAAAATAAGATATTAAGTATGTAAAAATGCACCATTGATAAAAGTATAAAGTATAATATTTGTAAAATCCATGTTTGTTTATTTTTATATCATTATCCAGTTCTACTAACAACTGCGTAATCCGATTTGTGTGAATGCAGACCTACAACTCATCACCACCTTCAAGTAACATCCATATTATTAATGCCTCTACTACCCTTTTTTTTTTCAAATATGCATAATACATTACTTAGGTATAATGTAATTTATTGCTTATCAGGCATTTCAAAAAAGATAAAAAAATATACATAAAAAAAGATAACTAAAATACAAGATGTAATGGATAGAATATGAAAACAAATATATAGTATAATTTTTTTCCTGGCTTTTGAGTTTTGAGAGTTGGGATTGTGTGAATAAAGAATAAGAATGAAGAGAAATCAAGGTGGAGAGTGAGGGCCGAGAGGTGAATGTCGGTGACAGTATTCATAAATATGGCAGTTAGGTTCGGATCTATGCTGTCACTCTTCTACCTCATAAATCCCTTCATTTCACAAATTTTTTTTCTAACCCAACTATTTTTTAATGTATAATGGCCAGATAAGAGAGGTGGAAACCACTGTTTATGATCGTTATTGGAGTATTGCTTTTAGTTTTATTCTTTTTTATGGGTACTTCTTCCGGCAGGATTCAAACAAATCGTTTCCAAGCTGGTTTTTCTTAATTTGATATCGATCTACATCAGTTTATAAGGCATAGGTATAAATAAGTTTGTCGGCGAGAAAAAGGGTAAAAGTTTTCATACGATGACATGTTTCAACTTAAATGAAACACTAATACTCCCTCCATTCCTAAGCATATGACCTAATTAGGAATGTGGGTTTTTCCATAAATATAATATCCTTTTCAATTTTTACTCACATTTTTCCTGAATTATTTCTATTAATTCTCCTCAATAATATATAAGTAAAAGAGGAATTGTATGAATAAATGTAGGTGTTTATGGTGTTTTAGTAATATTATGTCATTTTAATTAACTTAACTAACATCCTTAATATAATCATATTAGGCAAAGATATTTTATATTTAAAAATAGAGGGAGTAACATTATATTTTTGAAATATTTAGTATGATTTCTCATGTTTATTCTGTTAATCATTACTCCGTTCAATCCTATTTAATTTTTGTGATAGGACTCTTGAGGATCCCATTTTCCTTTTTATAATATATGATTAAAGGATGTTAAAAACAATTGTAAACTCCCCATTTTATCCTCACTGAATTACAAAATTTATCGATCTATACCACTTTTACATTTATTGCTCTTTCCATTACAAATTCGTTTTTTCATAAATAAATTTTAGGAAAGGGGTTGGCTCACATAATCCAAAGACAGGGTTTCTAACTCATGATTTACTCGCCCAAGCCTGTCCCCTGTAGATTTTAGAACATGACAAGCAAACCATTTTATTTTAGAACATAACATGCAAACCATTTTTTCCTTTCACATAGGTCAATTTCACTTAGTTGTAGAGATACCTCTCCAAGCACCACGAGTTAAACATTACAAATTCTTTCTCCATCTTATATTCCCTCGTTCACATAAATATGGGAATTTTTAGAAAACAAACACTACTACAAAAAACCCTTTTAACATCCGTAATTAATGTCTGTTAATTATAAAGCAGATGTTGAAAAACAGGCGGTGAAAATTTTGTAATTAAATGAAATGCTCAGGAAGAAACGACATCCCTAACTAAATAAATAAGGGATGTCGTAAGTTACGACATCACTCATTTTAAATGAGTGATGTCGTTTCTCAGAAACAAGAAACGACATCACTCATTTAAATGAGTGATGTTGTTTCTCTTCAGTTCCATTTTCCCTCCAAGCCAAAACCCGCGTTTCCACTTCCCCCTCTCTGAAAAAAAAGGAAATCCCGCGTTTCCACTTTGCCATCTCTGTTTCCTTCGAGTTCTGCAGCGGCAATCGACGGCGGAGGAAGTGACGGCCGGTGGCAAGAAGCTTCAGAACGCGTCTGAAGTTCGAGTGACCATAGGTAAGCTTCCCTTACTCCATTCTTCTCTCTATCAGTCTAATTTGAGGGAGTTTTGGGGGGGCTTGATTCAAATTTTAGGGGGTTTTGGAGTTCCTAAATATGTTAAAATGAAGCTTAGGTTCAATTTCTGTCTCCTTCCCCATTCCCTCCTCTGCAATTCCAAGGTCTATTCCTTCTTCCATCTCATTTCTTCTTAGATCTGTTCCCTGCATTTCATTTCTTGTTGGATCTGTTATTTGTTCGAATTTCCCTATTTTTTTTTCATCTTAAAATGGATACTTTATGTGTTTTTATGCGGTTGGGGAGTGTGATGTGGAATTATTTTCCTTCGGTTGTGGTTTTTTATTCGTCGATCTGGGATTTGATTGCTGAGCTAGGTGCTGGATTTTTCTTAATGGATTTGTTTACTTGCTTTAATGTTCTATGGGAATTTTGTTTAGTTTTTGATATTTCTGGTCAATGAGTTGGATCTAGCACTGTGTCATAGAAATATTTTGTGTGTTAAAAAATGGTGTGTTTGTTTATCTTTGTTATGATTTGATGCTTTATGCAGATGGAGAAATTTGAAAGAGATATCAGAGAGTCTAAGTTTGCAGAGCTAATGAACAAGCACATTGTAGCAAGTTCAATCCCTAAAGGGATTCATTGTCTATCTTTGCGTTTGACTGATGAATATTCCTCAAATGCTCATGCGCGCAAACAAGGTAGAAGAGAAGAAGGCAATCCATCTATATAATTCATGAATTCCTTTTTCTGTTTTTTATTTAAAGGTATTCTAAGAGACATGTTCCGTAAAACAAGAACAAACCCATCTAACACACTTGATGATATCTTTTTCTTACCTTTGTGCACGTTTTATCTATTTTCTGTCCACATATATATGTATATGTTAATTAGTTTGATTAGTTAATTAGTTAGGTTGATATGTTAACTTGTGGTGGATAATGTATTAATTTTGTTGATCTTGGCGTCTGTCTCTGTATGATGAGTATATATGTGTAATTTTGATCTATAAAATGCAGATGGAAATCAGAAAAAATAAATAAAACTAAAAAAAAGAGAGAAAAGTTTCGACATCTCTTATTAAGAAAAAAGAGATGTCGAAAAGAAGAAACAACATCACTATTATATAATAAGGGATGTTGTTTCTATGACGACAGAAATGACATCACTTGTTAACATAAAAAGTGATGTCGAAAAAATAGAAACAACATCTCCTATTATATAATAGGGGATGTTATTTCTCTGACGGCAGAAACGACATCTCCTATTTTCTTAGCGTGTGATGTCGTTAGTCCCTGATAATATCTTAAAACGGGACTATTGACATCCCTTATTAGTATAATATGAGATGTTGAAAGTCTGACATTTAACATCTGTTATTTGAAGTGATGTTAAAAGTTCGACTTTTCAACATCACTAAGATAGACATCCCCTACGGAACGGATGTTAAAACTCTTTAATAACGGATGTTAAAACCCTTTTCTGCAGTAGTGAAAATTTATTTTTTACATATTTATTTCACATTTCTGTTTTTAAAAAGTAATGGAGGGAGCAGTGAGTATCACACATTATTAACTACCACTTAATTCTTATTTTTTTTCTCTTTACACTTATAAATCACTAAATTTCTCTCCCTTTTTTATTGGTAACAAAAATTAAATAAAGACAAAATTAAAAAAGGATCCTTCAAAACTTTGCAAGTGCCTTATACATCAACAGTTTTTCCCTACAAATGAGTAAAATGAATAGAGTGTATTTACTCATTCTTTCTCATCCTCTCTATATCTCCACATAAAAAGGTGCTTTCAAAAAAATATTTACACATTCATTGTATTTAAATATTTGTAAATTAGGTAATTTGATTGTTTGTATTTTATAAAAATATAAAAGGGAGTATATTTATAAGTAAACCTGTTTATCTTTTATAAATAGTGTAACTTATTTTTCCAAATTCTACACATCATCACTTGTGACTTAAACTATTTTAATAATATTCATAAAAAGTGGAATGGAATACACACACACACACACACACACATATATACACGCATGAGCAATGTCCAATATATCCATGTGTTTTCTTCTAAATTTACACAAATTAAGTTGTGTCCATCTGTCCTCGTAAATGTAAGTATGACTAGATTTGGAGATATCAACAAATGAGGATTTGTCCAATTGAAAAAATGTAAACCCTATATTGGTATAAGTATGTAATTAACTCACCAGAGCAATTTTTTTCCAACTAAAAGCAATTATCATAGAAAGAAAAGAAGCATATGAAAAGTTTTACAGACCCAAAACATAAGAGGAAAAGATGAAACATAAAATTAAAAACAATACATCAAAAGATTATCCAGATCAACATCAATACTTCTCATATCATTCTTCAAAATCTTTCCTTAATTGATCAGGTGGTGGCAATAACCGCTCAGTAGTGCAAGACTGGTCCAAAAAAGCTTTAACAATCCAATTTGATGCCAAATTTGCTTCTCTAGCAATCCAAATGCACACATGATTTCTCATCAATTCTCTTAAAAAACAATATCCTCAAAGAGAGCATCATCAAATCTTCGATAGTGAAAAACACCTTATTAGCATGGTTAACTAGCACTTAATAATTGTCAAATTCAAAAATAACATCACCTTCCAAAAAAAAAGAGAACATGAAGGGTGAAAAATATGTATAAGGAGAATTAATTAATTATTATGAAATCCCAAAGAATAGATTTAATTACCAAAACAAAATGTACTAACAACAAGTGAGTAACACGAATCTATTATCATTTTTTACACTAGAACTTAACGTATAATTACCAAAAATGCTTTAAAGATTCACAAAATATAGTGTTTAGACTCTATAGGCCCATTAAATTATTTTTGATTGAATCTTAAAAATTTAGACGCAAATGAGTTTTTGTTACCCAAGAAAAAAGAAAAATGTTAGTAAGTAAACATCACGTTATTATAAAATGTATAGTAGTGTCGATGATCTAGAGGTTCCATCCCGCTAACTTTAACTTTAAGCTGGCTTCAACTCCCAAAAACATTCACGGCAATGTTTTGGCAAACTAGGCTGACAATTTATGACAATATTTGTTTTTGTCATACCGAAATCTTTTGTCTTCAATTTACTTCAATTTAGATTTGGCACGCATCAAGTGACTTTCTATCTGAAAATGAATATTAGAGAACATGAAGGGTGAAAAATAGATTAAACTCCAAAGAGTTTTTAGAATATAATAGATCCATTAAGTTATATTTTAGTGGATTGAAAAATGTGTATGTGTAACTTCATTTTAATAACCCAAAAAAATAATATGCAACTTTTTATTTTTTTGTCATTAGTAAAATTCATGGCTATTTCTTGGCTAACTCTATCCCATGCACACGCTGATCTGATGACTTGGCTAGCATCAGGTGACTAGTTATATTCAATTATTCACCATTATTTTGCATTGATCTATCGATACATTAAGAATTAATTACAACGAAAGAGAACTTAGACCTCATTCATTTGGTACAAAATATACAAAACAAAAAGAAATCGGATGTTCTATAGAAAAAAGGTGATTTTTGGTAGATGTAAAATATCTTTAATTATACGGTTGAACATTTAGATTGGAAGCAGCAATAAACGTAAATAACCAATTTTGTCTCTGTGCTTATAATATAAGTCATTTCAATTAATTCATCAAGATATTAGGTAACTCATTAAGTATGTCTTAAGTCAATTAAAATTTTTCAACAATGCCCATATTAAAATAGGTTTTAAAGGAGATAGAAAAACGCAAGAAGTTATATCTAATCACTAATTATATGGGAAAATTGATAAGTAAGGATTAATTACTCTCCAGATGACTTATATATTGGATCAAGACATTCTTCTAGAAGTGACTTATAGTGTGGTTTGGTGGAAGCATATAGTAATTGATATTGTATACTCCCTCTAGTTCATAATATAACTCACTTTAATTCATTTATTGGAATCAAAAAATGATACTCCCTATAGTCCTAAATATATGACATATTTGGGGAGTTGATCTTGATCCTAAATATAGGACCTAAATCTAATTTTTGTCAACTTCTTTCCAAATTAACCCTATTTTTACTCCTTCAACAATAATTAAGTAATAGATGAGAGAGGGAATAAGGGGAGATAATTGGGGTGTTTTAGAAAAAACACACCATACTAACATATATAACACCCTTAATTTAATCAAATTATAAGTTAAATATATATAATATTTATGACCGGATGGAGTATTTAACCACTACCAAAAAAAAAGCGGGCTTTAGTGGCGGTTGCATTAGTAGCGGATCACCAAAACCGCCTGTAATGTTGCATTAGTAGCGGTTACAAGTAGAAACCGCAAGTAAATATGACATTTTGACCATAAACGTAGTTAGTGGTGGATGTTAGTGGCGGTTCTGTAGGAAAAACCGCAACTAAATTGGTGCCCTTTGGAGGGAACATTAGTGGTGTAAAGTTAGTCGCGGTTTAGGCAGAAAAAACCGCGGGAAAATGAAAGGCCACTGAATTAGCGGTGGTTTATAGACATTAGTGGTGGTTATTGGTAAAATCGCCACTAATTGTGCGAACTAATGGCACTGGCATTAATTACTAGGGCAATTTAGTAGCGGTTTGAGCCGCGGTTATGGCTCAAACCACGACTATTAGTGGTGGTTCTAACAGAACCGCCACTAATTCCATTTGTTTAAAGGATCGTGCCTTTTCTCTTTTGAAAAGACACGAGCCTTTTAGAGAAAGCGACGTGACGTGAGTTCGACCGATACGAGGAAGCAGGCACGTTTTGTCCTATAGTCAGTCAAAATCATGGTCAGAAAGGGCTATCGCAATAGAGATAAGAGGCCTATTACTGATGAACAATAGGAGGAAGAGGAACAGCTTCGTAAGGAACTGGCTGAGCAGGTCGAGAGGGATCGGATAGAATAAGAGCGTATCCGTATATAGAACGAGTCGATTCCAGAAAGTGTAATCAACGTATTCTAGAGTAGGGGAGATAACTTGGACGGGACTGAAGGAGCGGATTTCAAAGATATGGCACGTTGGTTGGACAAGGAAGAAGATGAAGATGCGGGGCGCCCTCAACGATCCGCCGGAAGGTCCACCGGTTACGAAGTACAAGTTCAAGGTAAGGAAATTCAATTTTTATCAGATAGTTGTAATTTTTATCTCTCCTAAAATTGTTGCCTAAATTTTACAGACCCTTCTAATAGCATAATCGACAGGTGGTTGACAATGCAAGATGCGATGAACCTTCCGAGCGGGCACAAGGTTAAGGTTGAGTGGGACGACGAGTTAACCAAACTACCGGTAGGACAAGGGGGTCAACTGTACGACAAGTTTTGCGGGAGTGCAGGCCAGAATTACCAGCGATTCCCGATTAATGCTTTGGATTGGAGAAAGATTGATAGGGACTAAAAAGTTCGCGTGCAATGAAATTGTGAAGGTTGGTTGAACTAACTTTAAGCTTATTTATTTTTTATTATTTATTATTATTAGAATGTGATTTTAATTAATACTATAGGAAATATTTTTATTATGTGTTATTTATTATTTATTATTATTGGAATTTGATTCTAATAAATATTATAGGAAATGTATTTATTATTTGTTATTTCTTATTTGTTATTATTGGAATTTGATTTTAATACATATTGTAGGAAATGTATTTATGATTTGTTATTTGTTATTTATTATGTTTGGAATATAATTTTAATTATTATCATCATAAAACTATTTAACCATAGTTAAATTTTATATTTTACAGAAGAAGTTTGATGTGAGGGACATCCGCAAGAATATGATAGAATCAAAGATGGGGGACGGTTGGAAGAATAAGAGGTTGGAGCTGTTCAACAAAAGAGATCAGATGGCGAGTAGGCCGCTTCAGGAGTTGATCAAAGATGTCTCTGGTGGCGTCCCTCCGGATGCGTGGGAGAGATATGTGCATTGGAGGAGGGGAGACATAGGGAATGTATAATGAATAATATTATTGAATTGATATTGAAATATTATATTGAAGAAATATTTTGAATTACTGATGATGATTCAATTTTATTTTATGTTAACAGAAGAGGTCGCAGCAAGGTGTTGCCGCCCGATCACATCAGAAGGTTCATCATACGGCTGGGACGAAGCCATTTTCGGTTGGCTACAGAGAAATGGTACGAAGGAATGAAGCTTTGTTGTTTGATTTAAAAATAAATTCATTTTATATTAATATTTAGTTGTATCATAATTTTCAAGCGGTTGAAGCTGCGAAGAAAGGGACCAAGGCCACCTACAGTCGTTTCTACCAAATAAAGCACATACACGTCGATGGGAGCCCAACATCCAGGGAAAATAAGGAGCAAATTGTAAAATTTTAATTTATTTATTTTTTATTAATATATTTTTAATAACAACGACATTAAATTAAAATTGTAAATATGTTTGTGTGTGTAGGCTAGGATTGAAGAAGAAAAGAGAGAGATCGCCGAGCCGCAGGGGGACAATGTAGATCCCATTGCCTAGCTCAGGGCTGCCCTAGAGCCTCATGAGCACCCTGACCAGGTACGCGGGATGGGATTCGGAGCCCGACCTTCAGTGGTGTACGGTATGTCAGGCGACCCAAGCAGCACCCAGTCTGCAGCTTCGAGCCAACCATCTACCGTGGCTCGATTAGGAGTGATGCTGAGTCCTAGGCTCAAATGAGGGAGAGGCTGAGTCATGAGATTAGGAGTGATGCTGCCCTAGAGCCTCATGAGCACCCTGACCGGGTAAGCGGGATGGGATTCGGAGCCCGACCTTCAGTGGTGTACGGTATGTCAGGCAACCCAAGCAGCACCCAGTCTGCAGCTTCGAGCCAACCATCCACCAGTGGCTCGATTAGGAGTGATGTTGAGTCTGAGGCTCAAATGAGGGAGAGGCTGAGTCATGAGATTACGAAACGGGTGACGGATTAGGTGTATGACAAACTGGAGTCCTGGGTGGAAAGCGCCAATAGTACGCTCGAATGGATACAGCGGAGGGTCGACCCAAATAGATCTCCTTTATGAGTACCACTACCTCCGCATCCACCGAAGCAGCCTCACAATCGTTCTTCGGAGCATCAAGACGACGATCAGCCTCCTGCGTAGCTTTAGTGTCTTATTTTTATTAGAATGTTTGTTAATTTCAGGGTTTTAGTTGAACATTTTTATATTTGAATATTTGTAAATTAGAATCTTTGTTGTTTGAATATTTCTTAATTTCAATATTGCATAATTTTATTAGTTGTTATGATCTTATTTAATTTTTACTCAACACTTTAATTACTTAAAGTTAGGATAGGGTAATAATTTTTTTAACAGTTAAAAAAAGTTTCTTCGTGACTAATAAATAAACCTTTGTTATTTGTTATTATTTCATACTGTATTTAAAGAAAAAGATATATATATAACATTAGTGGTTCAATAAAAAAAACATTAGTATGTCACAATAATTAAAAAAATTAACTTAACCGCCACTAATCAAATAACTCAGTAAATGCCACTTGTTCCTATTCCAATGGTCTAATTGCGTTAGTGGCGGTTTTAGTAGCGGTCATAACCGTTACTAATTAAATAAACAATATTTTCCACTCCCACACGCTCCCAACGGTAAAAAAAATGTCTTCATGACGTATTTAGTAGTGGCTTTTAACCGCTACTAACGTAAAAATTTCCATTTATAAGCCTTTGATTCTTTCCAATTCGTTTTCACATTTCATTCAATTTAAACTCTTCCCTTCTTTGATAATATCTTCACTCATATGATGGATAAATTTTGGATTAATTTGCCATGAACGTCCCCCCGCTATATGGTTGGTGTGAACCACTTCTTAGATTTTGCTTTCAACTGCTCGGGTGTTAACAATCAGATATTGTATCATTGTCCAAAATGTAAATTTAAGAAGTGGAATCCCAGAAATGTTGTGCATGAGCATCTTATAGTGAAACAATTCCCATCCAATTACACCTTCTGGGGGATTCATTGCGAGAACAATTATGGTGGTGGTGAAGCCATTGCTTCAACGTCTCAGGTTGAAATGCAGATCGACGATGAATACGATCATGTGGATCCATTTAACGATATTGTGCGTGATGCTTTCGAGGTGCAAGGTGACGACATCGGTAGTCAGGAAGGCGTTGAAGGACCACTCCCAGAGTTTTTCCGAAACGAAGCTGCAAAGAATTTTTTCGACCTTATGATAGAAGCAGATAAGCCATTATTTCCAGGTTCTACTAAAAACTGCCTCATTTCATTTCTAGTTTTGTCACATAAACGTTCGTTTTAGGCTAAGAATATTGTTTATTCAGGGTGCAGTAAATATTCGAAATCATCATTTCTTGTCAAGCTCTATCATATCAAGTGCTTGTGTGGCTTTAGCGATAAGGGGATGTCGATTGTGTTATAATTATTAGGAGATGCATTCTCTCAGGCAGAAATTGCGCCTTCATTCTATGAAGAAAAGAAGACTATTAATAAGTTAGGATTAAACTACATTAAAATCCATGCCTACCCAAATGATTGTATATTGTATTAGGGAGACGACGCCGAATTGCAGAGATGTAAGCGGTGTAATGCGTCTAGGTACAAACAGGCAAAGAGGGGTTGAAGGGAAACCAAGAAGCCTGCAAAGATTCTTAGATATTTCCCCTTGACTCTACGACTTCAGAGGTTGTATATGTCGTCCAAAACGGCTGAGCACATGCGGTGGCATTCATTAGAGCCCAATGTAAATGGGAAGTTGAGACATCCTAGGGATGCTGAGGCTTGGAAAGCGTTTGATGCTCAATTCCTGGAATTCGCCAGTGACCCGATAAATGTCTGCCTTGCTCTCGCATCAGATAGGTTCAATCCGTTCGGGGAATTTTAGCACTACTTACAATATATGGCATGTGGTATTGATACCGTACAACTTGCCTCATTGGATGTGTATGAAACAGAGCTCATTCATTCTTTCGATGATTATTCTGGGGAAGAGAGCTCATGAAAACGATATAGATGTCTACCTTCAACCGTTGATACAGAAGTTGAAGGAACTCTGGAGCAATGCAGTTAAGACGTATGATGCTTACAGTAAGAAACTCTTCACACTCCGTGCGTCGTTGATGTGGACAGTGAGCAATTTCCCCAGACTTGGCACATTGTTTGGTTGGAACGTGCATACGTGCAGAGCTTGCCCTAACTGCAATTTTGACTAAGACTCAGTCCGTCTTCCTCACCGTCGCAAGTGGTGCTTCATGGGTCATCGGCGTTTCCTTCTTGGAGGTCATAGGTTCTGGCTGCAGAAGATTAGATTTAATGGATTACAAGAAATGAGATATCCTCCTGTGTTTTTATCTTGCGCAGATGTTCTTCAACAGCTTGAAGATGTTAACGTAGAGTTCAGGAAGAAAGATGGCATACAGCCTAGGGGCAGAAGGGGACGCGGCCAGTCCCAGGGGGATAACGTGCAGCAATGGTGAAAGAAGAGCATTTTCTTCAAGCTCCCCTACTGGAAATCTAATCTGGTGCTTCATGGGTCATCGGCGTTTCCTTCCTGGAGGTCATAGGTTCCGGCTGCAGAAGATTAGATTTAACGGATCACAGGAAATGAGAGATCCTCCTGTGTTTTTGTCTTGCGCAGATGGTCTTCAACAGCTTAAAGATGTTAACGTAGAGTTCGGGAAGAAAGATGTCGTACAGCCTGGGGGCAGAAAGGGACGTGGCCAGTCCCAGGGGGATAACGTGCAGCAATGGTGAAAGAAGAGAATTTTCTTCGAGCTCCCCTACTGGAAATCTAATCTGCTTCACCACTGTCTTAATGTCATGCACATCGAAAAAAATGTGTGTGACAATGTTTTGTACACGTTAGTGAACGAGTCCGGAAAGTCCAAGGACCATCTCCAAGCAAGGAAAGATTTTATGGCAATGGGAATACATGAAGACGCATGGCCGGATGAGAATGACAAGTTTGTCCCAACCTCATTCAAACTGACAAGACCCAACAAGGAAGTCTTCCTCTCCACACTTAAGGACATTAAGGTCCTTGATGGTTATTCAAGTACCATCTCAAGATGTGTGGACATGCACTCTAAGAAGATTGTCGGGTTGAAAAGCCATGACTGCCACGTTTTGCTCCAGCAATTCCTACCTCTGGCAATTAAAAACACACTGCTGGAGGAGGTGTCTAATGTTTTGGTTCAACTCAGTTCTTTCTACCGACGGTTGTGTGCAAAGGTTTTGGACAAAGCAGAGATGGATCAACTGCAGGAAAAAAGCGTTCTAACGCTCTGTCATATGGAGATGATATTTCCACCGTCGTTCTTCACGGTCATGGTCCATCTCACTGTCCACCTCATTCAAGACGCAAAGATGGGCGGTCCGGTTCAATACCGCTGGATGTATCCCATAGAGAGGTCCGTTGATTCATTTTTCTAGTGGTTTCATGATTTTGTTTCAGTTACCTGATTGTACTTGTAATTACAGATACTTGGGGAAATTGAAGTCGTACGTGAGGAACAAAACATCTCCAGAGGATTCTATAGCAGAAGGTTACTCTGGTGACGAGGTGTTAACATATTGTTTGCACTATTTTGATGATGACATCGAGACTTTGTTCAACCGCCCTCCTTGTGTCGATGACAGCCCCACCAATGTCCAGTCACCTTCTAACACATTATTCCCACTCGTCAGAAAGCCAGTTTAAGGAAGTCAGTATTACAAGCTCACTCTCACTGAGAGGTTCAAGCACATAGACATGTCTTGACAAATTTCCCTCAAGTGGAGCCTTACATTCAGTAAGAATTCTAACACTATATACACGTATCATGTTATTTTTTTTATTTCCAAACCACAAAACCCTCTGATTTGTTCCATTGAATTTTAGGGATTTCCGCCGTTATGTTAAACGCCAACTACGAAGCCACACAAGGTCGTTTGCTGAGGAGGATAAAAAGGTCCATCGAAAGTTTTCGGATTGGTTTGCACGGAGGATACTCAACGACAACAATCCCCATCTGCCTGATATGATAAATCTAGCAACCGGTCCACTCGACTATGTCAGGAAATATACGGCATACAACGTCAACGGTTTCAAGTTCTACACCGTTGCAAGGGATGAAGGTTCTCTCACCCAGTATTTCGGAGTCTTTGGCACATTCTATACAAGGAGTTATGCCAGCTCACGAGATACAGACATACAATTTGGAAGCGTATCATACTATGGGAAGCTCGTGGACATCATCGAGCTTATCTATCAAGGTCATTTCACCATGCCTCTCTTCAATTACATGTGGGAAGACACCAGAACTTCTCGAGACATTACCGTGGACAGCTTAGGCATCACGTCTGTCAATTTCTCGAGGCTCATTCACACAGGGGAAGTGGTAGATGACGAGCCATATATTCTTGTCTCATAGGCGCAGCAGGTTTACTATGTGGAAGATAAAAAACACAAAGATTGGCACATGGTGATTCATATGAAGCCTCGTGAGCTCTACCAAATGGGTGACGAAGATGATCTGAAACTAGGCAACCAGCATTTTGAACCTGCAACTTCGAGAACCTCATTCCGAAAGAAGACGGTCATTTACCAGTAGTTAGGTAAGGCTTTTCACTACAAATAATTTAAACAAATTTCAACACCATTCACAATAAAAGTTGATATATTTGTTTATTTTCTTTTTAGGCGGGAGCAAGAAGATGATTGAAGCAGTCAGCCACAATTATTTTTCATTTTGTAAAATTTCCATAACAATGTGTATCAAACATCATATATCATGTTTTTTTATTTAAACTGATGTATATTTTTTTTAAAATAAATAAACATTGCTTTGGAGCATTGTAGCGGTTTCAAACCGCTACCAAAACCGCCACTAAATCCATCCTCCAGCCACTATAAATATCCACCAATTCCCCTCATTTTACTTCACACATACATACACCATTCCTTCCCCCTCTCCCTCCAAATTGTTCCCCAAACCTCCGGATCCAGCAATATTTTCTCTTCTCTTTTGTTTTGTTAACAATTTAAATTAAATATTTTTTTATTTCGATTTCTTGAATTTATTTTCTTATCTTATTTATTTACTAACTCATTTTATTTTTCAGGTTTAAATATTGTTTATTTTGTAATTCATACTGATAAACAAAATTTTGATTTATTATCCATATTAATGGTGGTACTATGTACTTAAGTTATTGTTTGATATATGATTTTCTTATACATTTAATGGTTGTTAATAGTTGAGAAATTTTTTTTGGTATCAATAATGAAAGTTGTATTTAATAGAATCTATTGCCATTATTTTTTGAGTATTTTTGATAATATAAAATGGATTCTCAAATAGAAACTTAACAGTTTTTTTCCACCCATCAACATTTAGTAGCAGTTTTTAACCGCTACTAATTCTCTAAGTTTTTTAATTATTTTATTCAAATAGTAGCGGTTTCAAAACCGCTACTAACTACAATATACATTAGTGACGGTTTGGCTAGCGGTTCGAACAGCCACTAATTTGAACGAGGGAAATTTTTTTTAATCATTCTACTTTTTACTTAGTGGAGGTTTTGAACCGCTACTAACCTCTGAAATTTAAATTTTCAACTTATTGAGGTATTAGTAGCAGTTCTATAACCGCCACTGAGTTAGTGGCGTCGTTGACCTGATTACCGGCGGTTCTGATAACCGCCAGTAAATGTTTGTCACAGGTGTTTTAGTGGCGGAATTGGAAAACTGCGAGTAACTTGTTGGTGGCGGTTGAAACCGCAACTAAACACCGTGTTTTTTGTAGTGAGCTTATTAAATTTGTTTTAAATTGAAGATTTTTTTTCAACTTTACTCATATTAATTAAATTAGGTTTTGAAGGAGAGTGAAATATGAGGAGACGCATTTAATTTAAGCATTAATTACATGGACAAAATTAAGAGAAATTTTTTTGGATAAAATGATCAAATATATCAATAGAAATTAGAAACATGCAACATATATAAAAGGGCAAAAGACAAAAAATTACCCCTCAAATTTCAAAAGCCTAGAAAGGTACATCCAATATAAGAAAAGACATAAAAAGATTGTTCCCAATTTGGGATAAGTAAATTTGGTTAATACCTTTACTAGAGTAGTTAATACCTTACTGGAGTGGTTAATATCGTTTCTTGAGTAGTTAATAACGTTTACCATTTGTGAGCGAAATTGATGCAAAATTTTGACTGTGTGAAGTGGTTAATGTCTTTACTAGATTGATTAATACCGTTACTGGAATTGTTAATGCCCCAAATTTATTTATTCTAAATTGGGATCAATCCATCTTATGTCATTTCTCTTATTGGAGGTAGTTTTCTGAGCTTTTGAAATTCGAAGGGTATTTATTTGTCTTTTTCTCTCATATAAAAGTATTGCATAAATATATTACATACAAAACAACAGCGCATATTATACAACAACTAACCATAAAAGCTACAAATGCAACTATTACAATCATCCTAACTAATATATCGTGTGATTTATATTGTAGACCTATAAATTTTATTAGAAGTGTCTTATATTGTGTACCGGCTATAAATATTTAGGAAAATGATAAAAAAATACCTTCCATATTTCAAAATCCTAAATAGATGCTTCGCAGTTGTTTATAGTTGTTGATACATATACTGAACTTATTAATATAATATCTATAATGAAATAGTTATTTAGATTTTAAAATTTAGAAGGTATTCTTTTATCATTTTCCCTACGGATTTTGATATTGATTATTTTTCCATCAATTTTAACACACAGGTACGTATAGAGAGATGAATAGAGGGGCGGGAATCGCGGGACGGTGCTTGGAGGGAGTATTGATTATTAATTTATTATTATTATTGAACACCGTCCTTGTCTTCTGTTCACTTCATTTGTAATTATAAAATTAATTTTTCTTCTTTTTAAACCAGACTTTCCCTCTGAGTTTGGTTTTTTTTAAAAAATTTGGAAATTGAAATGAGTTTACTTGATTTTCAAATGTTTATCTGGTCAAGGAATTAATATCTCACGTTTAAAAAAACGTTCACAAACTACCCATCTCAATTCCCAATACACGCCCATATTGCTCAAAGGTATGGGGACGTATATGTGGATAGTAAATAAAATATTTAATTTAAAGTATTTTTTTGTACCTCTTTATATTAGGGGTAATTAATTACAGGTCCTGTGAAAGGGACTTAATTAAGATGAAGTCCCATGAAATCACCTAATTAATCTGAGGTCCCTACTAGAAAGTTGTTATGGCAGGCCAAAAAGTTGTTATTGTAGGCCAAAAAGTTGTTAGTAACTAAGCCTTCACTAACAACTTTTTGGCCTGCAATAACAACTTTTCGGCCTGCAATAACAACTTTTCGGCCAGTCATAACAATTTGTGGCCTGAAAATCACTCTTGGTCTGTAACAACTTTTTGACCTGCAATAACAATTTCGTGGGACCTCATATTAATTAGGCGATTTCATGGGACCTTATCTTAATTAAGTCCCTTACACGGGACCTGTAATTAATTATCCCTTTATATTATGCATATATTCCTTAACAAATATAGAGGGTCCAAATTTTTTACACTAGTTACATTTTTTAGATTGATTTCAGAGAGAGTTTGAAATGTCTATTTTAATATGGGTAAAAATTGATTTATATTTTCATTCTTATTTACAAGACATTTTCAACATGTTTAAAAAAAAACTTGCACATTACTAACTATTTCTTAAAAAATTGATAATTTTTTTAACTTTACTTGTATTTAATTTGAAGAAGTGAATGAAAAACTGAGAAGTTCAAGAACATAATTTGAAGAAGTGACTTATATTAAAAAAAAAATTCTCTCTACTTATAAATATAACTAGAGGAATGTTGAAAATATGAATTAATCTTATATATATGTTAGCTTTGTCTTTTCATCACAATAGGTTAAGCTAATGTGATGGGACACAACCTTACATTATATACCTTTAATTCATCTTTCATATTTTCGATGTAGGACTTATCTTAATATTCTCTCTACTTATTTTTTTCTTTGCATTTTTTTGTGTGGGTTTGTACTTTTCTTTTAGTCCCAAATGCCTCAAGTCTACAAATATTTTTTACTCTTTTTTTATCTTATCGATTGAATGGCTTTGATATCATGCTGTAATATGAATTAATTATATATGTGTGTGTATGTGTGTGTTAGGTTTTTCTTTTCATCACAAAATCTTAAGCCAAGGTGAGTGGACTCACCTTAATATTATATACCCTTAATTTATCTTTCAATGATACGATGTGGGACTTATCTTAATATTCTTCCTATTTATCTTTTGTTTGCCTGTGCTTGTACTTTTTTTTAGTCTCAGAGGCTTCAGGTCTATAAATATTTCTTTCTTTTTTTCTTTTTGCTTTTTTTTTATCCCATTAGTCTAATGGCTTTAATATCATGTTAAAAAACCTAATATCTATACAATAAATTTATATTTGGGAAAATGACAAAAAAATACCGTCCAAATTTTAAAATCCCAATAACTATTTTAATAACTATTTTAGTATAGGTATTAACAAGTTAAGTATAGGTATAAACAACAGCAAATCATCTATTTGGGATTTTGAAATTTCGAAGGTATTTTTTTATCATTTTCCCTTCATATTTCAACAAGGAAAATACTAGTGTAAAATTTTGAAATTCCCCACGTGAATCACTTTTGACAACTCTAATTTTTGTACTAAACAAGCAGTTTTCGACAGGTTTTCTTATGTCCTGAAAATCAAGAAGGATACTTCAATTAAATTAATTTAAAATAGAAACATTGCCACTATAATATTAATAAATAATAAATATAAGTCATGGGTTGTTGATTAGCTGAACTTTCAATTGAAAAGATTTAAGTTTGACTTACCCAGCCAGGTAACTAAGCTAAAAATGAATATCTCGGTCACATGCATGGATTTGAAAACTCCTTAGCAATCAGATTTTTTTTCACGTTTTTGTCATAAAATAAAGCAGCTGATCAAAATAAAATATCTGAATTCAGGAACAGATTCAAATGATGAAGAAAAATAAAGATATAATGACAGAACATATATCATCAAATATATTGGATCCTTGGTCATCTCCATACTTCTTTGTCTTTAATTTCATATATTTCCAGTAGAGAACGCATCTTTCTCAGATCTCACATAGTCTTCTGACTAATAATGAAAGTACCTACCTAGTTTTCTATTTGTCGGTCCAATTTTGTGTGTGTATTAAAATTAAAAATGAATTAAATTGAAGAAAAAATAGTACTATAGTGTTGAGAGAGTCCATGTGAAGTCAGTAATGTTGCTAGGATGGAATCAATTTGAGGTATGGAAATTCAAAAACCCTCGTAGGAGAAAATACGCACAGAGAACGAAGCACATGCATACTTATGTTGGGATAAATGGCCGCTGCTCATCACCTACTTCCTCCAATCCACAATATAAGTTTCTTCTTAAAACAATTTTTTAATTAATCCATTAATATACATACTGTTTCTTATTATAAGTCCAATTATATATATATAAAAAAAAATTGTTCCTAACTCTATATAAGACACCTTAGAGGTTATTAATCATATTTTTACAAAATTTTAGCCTTATTTAATTTTTATTGGGAAGAGAGAAATGTGAGAGATATGTAAGAATAATTTATAAATGTAGAGAGAGGGAAATTTTGAATAAGAGTATACATTTGGAAAATTTTATCACTATAAGACATATTAAATGATCAAACTAACTATTCTTGTTGTTATGTGAGAATTAATTAAAATAGACTTATATATAATAAGGAAATTTCAAGAATAGTTAATACTTATTTAATCTATCAATTTTATTTCAATAATTAATTATTAAATGTGCCTACTCAATCATATTTTCTTTTTTCTTCAAAACCTCATTAATAGAGCATTAATAGAAGTAAAAGAACAAAAGAATTAATTTAAACAAGATTTAATGAGTTAACCATTATTTTTTCAGTGAGGTGGTTGAAAATGATTTCTACTGTGAACCAGAGAGTATATTAGTAATTCTTCTTAACAATTTATTCAATTACAACTCACAATAATAGGTGATAGTGAGGGAAAAAAGAGAAAGACGTCAAGGTTGAAGAATACATATGCTTTGGGAGCTTTATAAATCTGTGAGTTTTACCCTTAATTATTAATTGATACTCTCTCTCTCTCTCTCTCTATATATATATATATATTTGTGTGTTAAACCACTCTATATAGATGAAAACGTTGGTTAAAACTTAAAAGCACTGAAAAATGTATTTCATCTGCCAAAATTTCCCTTATTCATGAAAGAGAAAAATTTAATATGGGAGATAAGAAGGAATGTGACCTTATATTGAATATTAAACCAAAACCTTCATAAATGAACCTTATATTTAGGGTGGAGAGGGAGAGAGCATTTTAATCTACTAGAGATGGAGTTTGACCACTTAATAATTACGGCTATATTCAGAAAATATGTTGCACATTTAATTAATTTAACTATCTTGGACTAACTTTTTAGACATCTATAAAAAACTATTGATTATTTATACTCCCTCCGGTCCTATTTATAAGAGCCCAGCTGCCAAAACACGCTTCTTAAGAAAACATGTGAAAGTAATTAAATGTGTCTGAAATATACATCTTTTTCCAATTTTACCCTTATTTATTATGAGTCTATTAAGAGAGAGAAATGTATGAGCATTAATAAATATAAAAGAGAATTAGGGGAAAAATAGGAAAAAAATGCATTAAATGATGAGAGAATGCAATGTGAGCTCTTATATTTTGGACCAAATCAATTCAAATTTTGAGCTCTTATAAATAGGACCGGAGGGAGTATTTGAAATAAAAAGGCATGTAATTAGTAAAAGAAAATCATGCATATATTACAATCACTACAAAAACAAGGGCTTTCAGTGATGACATAAAAAATCGCCACAGAAAGTGCGCCTTTCGGCGGTGACTTTTTCTGTGGCTATAGAAACTGTGCCTTTCGGCGATGAATTTTTCTGTCGCCGCTGAAAGTCTCACCTTCTCCGGCAACAAAAAAGTCGTTGCAGAAGGTATGCCTTTCAGCAGCGATACAAAAAAACTCATTGCCGAAAGTTTGCGTTCAACGACAATTTTTTGTGTCGCTGCCGAAAGTCATACCTTCTGCGGTGATAAAAAAATTGCCGTAGAAGGTGGGACTTTCAATTGTAACTTTATATAGTCGCTGCCGAAAGTTGACCTTTTAGCAGCGACATTATTATGGCTTTCCGGGGCGATACTTAGAAGTTGCTGCTAAAAGTGGACCTTTCAGTGGTAACGTTATATGTCACTACAAAAGGTATACCTTTAAGCTGTGACGCTTACCACTCGCCGCTGAAAGTCATGCATTTATTTAATAACACTAATAAATGTTATTTTTTATATAAAATATTTAACATTTTAAAATGTTAAATAAGTTATTTTATCTTGAAAAATAAAATAAGGAAATATATTTTCATTTTTATTGGTTTTTAAACTTCTAATGAATACTTTAATTTAAAATTAATGATATATTGAATTAATCTTAAACACGAATAAAAAAATCTAAATTAATAAAATTATATCAACTATACCAATATTCTAATTTATTAAAAAAGAATATTATGAATCTTATATTAATAAACAAACATTTATAATATATTTTATATTTATATATTAAATGAAGGGAAAAAGACAAAAAAAGACCTTCAAATTAGCAAAAAGGCAATTTTCTACAACAAATTTCAGAAAGGACAAGTCAGTACAATGACTAAATTGTCCAACCCCAAATTAAAGGGAAAAGTTTTAAATGCCCTTGGTTCAATTTTTTTTAAAGTAAAGGGACCCACCATCACCAGCAGGGCTGACCACCGTAAGGGCCCCTACTGTCACGTGGTGGCTGGACCACCTTCCACGTGGTAGCGGGGCCCACCTTTTAGCCCTCTCTCCCACACTTGCCAAGTGGCAGGTGGGCCCCGCCGAATTTGGTAATCCTTTATACAATTCTGGGAACAAACAAAAAGAAGTTGGTAATGATGTTGGTAATTGTATAGAAACATGTTGGTAATCCCTTATCCGAATTTGTTAATCCCTTATACAATTCTGGGAAAATATTAAGAATGAATGAAAAATAGAATATATATATATAATTTTTGTAACATATATAATGATAAGCCTTGGTGGCAAGGTCACTGTAACACCCCAAATTTCAGAAAATAGGAAAAAGGAAATTTTTAGAATTTTAGAAATTTAACTAAATATTAAAAAGCATTGAAAATAAATTTATGATATTTTAGGCATTTTTAATAAACTTTAAGGCTTATTTTCTTTAAGCAATAAAGAGAAATAATTAGAAGATAAAAACTTAAATTGGAGAAAAGAAATAATAAGAATTTAATTAAGGTTTTAGAAATGCATTTAGAAATTAAAAAGCCTTATAAATAAATTTATGAGGCCAGGTGTATTTTTAATAATTTTTAAAGGTTATTTTCTTTCTTAGTTAAGGAAAAGTAGTTAGGAGATAAATTTAAATAAAGGAATATTTATAATCTTGGGGTATTGGTTATTAATTAAAAAATCTTATAAATAAATTTAGAAATTAAAACATATCTAGAGAAATTATTTTGGGGACAAACTTAAGTATATTTCCAAATGATAATGGTAAATAAAATTATGATTTAAGAGAAAAATAGGAAATAGAAAATGAAAAAGACAATATCTGCCCTTAGTTGAAAATATCTTCAATTATAAAGGGAAGGGCAAGATAGTAAAATACTTGTTAAAAAAAATATCAGACTTCACTTTAAATATAAGCCATACGCGTGTCCCTGCTCTTTGTATATACTCCCTCTCTGCTTCCATATACACACATACATTCCTCTGATTCCCGAGCTTCCTCTCTCACTCACCTTCCTTTGCTTTCTTCGACGGCGACAGCGGCGTCGAGCGGCGGAGAGCAGCGATTCTGGCGACGGCGATCTCGGACGGAGTATGCAACACCTAATCTGAGATTAGGTGAGCTTTTCCTTCTTCATTTTCCTCCCTATTCTGGCCGATTTGAGTGTGGTTGGGGGGAGAATCAATTTGTTTTTAGGGTTTCTGAATTCATAAAAACGGAGTTTAAGCTTCAATTTAGTCAATTTAGGAAGGGATTTTGAGAGGGAATTCAATATTAGTCCGATTTCCCCAAGAATGTCGAAATGATCACTGTTCACCCGTCGTTTTTCTTCGATTCTTCACTCAACGAAATTAGCTATTGTTAAATGATGTTAAAGGTTGATTCGAGGTGTTGTGTGAGGCTGCATGTCCGATTTCAAACTTCTCTCTTGCTTCTTTGTCTATTCAGTTCTGCTCTGTTCCGTTGAATCCTTGTTCTTCCTCTCTGTTCCTTCGAATTTTGTTCCTCTGTGCTGCCGATTTCTAGTGCATTAAAGAGTATATTCTTGTGATTGTTGCTGATGGAACTGATGCTTAACTGAAGATGTGAAGTTGTGCAATTTTTCTTTCTCTTTGCTGATTATTTTGCTTGTAAGGTTCAGTGGTAAGGAAGGAAAATTGGTGATGTTTATCAATTTAGGGATTTATGTTGGTCAATTATGGGATGTTAATTGTTCAATTATTTTCTTTCTCTTGCTTGCTCTGCCTACGGGTTCGTAACAGGGAAAGGGGAAAATTTGCGATCTGGATTGGATGGAATTTCTGATAAACTGGTTGTAAGAAGAATGGGAAATTAGAATAAGGGAGGTTGATTTTCTTACCTCCGTGTTGTCCTAAGTTTCTGCATATTGGAAAGGAGAAGGAAGTGATGGTGATAAGATTTAGTTAGAACTACATTTGATATGTTAAAAGTTATTATCTCGTATATTGAAGTTCTGAGTGTACTGTTTTGGTTGCTGCCATGTCTGATTTCTCTGCCTTTGAGGATGATGTAAATAGATGAATATTTCCTTGCTCTGTTTATGTTCATAATTAGCTAATGTTTCAATTGTGATTTTGTTATGTTAAAAATTGCAAAGAACTAAAAGGAGTGATCAGGATATTTCAGGATAAAGAAATTAAGACTTGGGGAAAAACTTATGCTCTGATTAGAATCAATTCTTGGGTATCGTTGGACTGATTATAGTTAAACAAAGTATAAGGGTATGATTTGGTTTTATTGAGTTGTAAACCGATTTCTGTGGTTATATTAAATGGTTTACTGCTATAACAAATTAGGTGTTTGAAGGTTTGATGGTCCTTATGAAATGATAAGGAATTAAGTTTATAGAACTAAAGAAAGCTGATTTTATAAGGTTGTACATGAAATCCTATGCTTTGTTTATGTCTTTGAATGGATGATGTGTGATCTGGGATTCCTGTTGGGAGTTTTGGTCAAGGTGTATGAAGGTCTAAAAGAAGTACTGATTTCGGAGGTGTTATTGGAAACTGATTGTTGGAAACATCGATTCAGATTTTAGCTTGACTGAAGTTCTTAAATGTTACATGAATATTTTATAAGGTCTAGGGATAAATTGGATGTTCCTTGGTTAAAGGAAATAGTTTTCTGACTGGAAGATAGTAGTGTTAATAGCAGTATTATGACATGGGGTTACTCCTTTCTTTGACTGGTATGATGTTAGAGAAGTGGGACTTGGGAGAATAATTTAAAAGATGAGGAAAATGAAATCGAGAGAGGGGATTAGCAAAAATGGTTAGAGACTTTGATCATTCGGAATATAAGTTTCTGGTTTAAGAAAAAGAGGGAAACAATTTATGGTGACTTATTTATGGGAAATTAAATTATAAGTGATCGTTAGGAAATTAGAGGAGGAAATTAGAGGAGAAATCTGATTTAATTTATTATTGAAAGTTTTTATATTATCAGTTAATCTGGAACTTTATCATTTAAAGGGTATATTAAGAAAAGAAAGGCAATTATTAGACAATGAGAGAAGGGTGATTGAATTGTATTGTGATTAATGAGTAGAAATGCCTTTAATGAATGGAAGTGCTATGTTTAAAAATAATTTACAAAGCTGATTGATGTATTATTGAAAAATTTGTAATAAATAAGAAAGTAAGGGTGTGTATGAATTATTAAAGTTTAAAGAATGGTTTTTATAAAAACTATTGGTCAAACATTGAGAATAAAAAAGTTTAAAATAAGTAAATTATTAAAATAATCTTGGACGATTATAGTTCCAAATAAATATGGACAAACCATAATTTACTTAGAAAGTAAGCTTAGGGGTAGTATTAATTAAGTTAGGATTCGTGAGAGACGCTGAATAATTATCCAAGAATAAATATATTAATTTATTATTTATATATTACATGTAAATAGGTTTTGATAGTAGCATGAGTTGAGGAGATCGGTAGAAAGAAAAGGGAGCAAGCTCAGGACTAAGTTCTGGTATCCAGGTAGCAGTTTATTTCAGTAACAATTAAATTGCATGTATTATTTTGTAATATCTGTTGCAAGTTTACATTATGCATGAAGGTTAGAAACCTTGTTAATTCCTGCATAGTTATTTATGGAGTACTCCAGGCTTAGGTGGGCGCTCCCTCTTTGCCAGTTCAGTTATGTTATAACGGGATAGTTATAACGAGAAATCCTGCAGGTGAGGCCTCCACTAGTTAACGAATATATTGTTAATAGTGGTTGGTAGAGCAATGAGCGCAGGAAGTATGTATAATTGTGATATTTGTTCAGGTTTATGAAATATATACATGACAATGCTAGCATGATAATATATGTTAATGAAAGAAACTGCTATTGGGATTACCAATCTCACCCTCTTCCCCAAACATTTTTCAGTTTAGCAGGGTGAAAGAAGCTAGCTGGGGAAGAAGTGTAGACGAAGAAATTAGGATTATAATTTGGAAAGCAAGAGGCAGTAAATATTTTTAATAAGGTTATTTGTATATGTTGTAAAATTAAATTATTAAATTAATAGTAGAAAGTATAGAAAATAGAATTGTATAAATTTATTAAGAGATTTAAATTTCCTAAGTATTATGAATTATGAATAGACTCCCTTAAGAGAGTTAGTGTTCTTTTAATTGTTTTATTAACCACTTTATTTTATAAAGAGTTTTAAGCTATTTCAATTTGTCTGAAAAGCCCATTCCAACCAACAGAGGGTTGGTCTAATGTTTTAAAAGAAAAGTTTTAAATTTTCGCGTATTTTTGGGCTTCTGACATTAAAAAGTGGTTATAATTCAATTAAAAGGCTATAATATAGTAGTAAAAGTCCAGGTGTTACAGTCACCAAACCTCAAAGTGGAGAGGGTGGTTCGATTCCCCACCCCTCTACTTTAAGAATTATTTTTGGCTCCCCCCTCCCACACCTGCCACATGGCAAGTGGGGGCCCCGGTGTGTGGTGGCTGGTGGTAGTAGGCCCCTTTACTTTAAAAAAAATTGAACCAAGGGCATTTAAGACTTTTGCTTTTAATTTGGGGTTGGACAATTCAGTTATTGTACTGACTTGTTCTTTCTGAAATTTGTTGTAGCAAATTGTCCTTTTGCTAATTTGAGGGTCCTTTATGTCTTTTTCCCTTTAATGAATATATATATACAAATAAATATGTGTGTGTAAATGTAGGTCATATGATAATATATTTATATTATAACATTATATCTATTTAAATTGATATATTAAATTTACATTTATATATTATTAAATATATGAATATAATATGTTGGGTTAAAGAGCAATTTTATCAACAGACTGTTGTCCAAGTTGCAGATGGCACAATTGACAATTGAAATGGTCGGAGATACCAATGGACCTTTTAACTTGAGGTAGATTGGCCAACGCCTTTAAAAATATCAAACGTCCGTCACGATTTTAAATGGGCCCCACATTTTTCAGGGTTAAAGAGCAATTTTACCAATAGACTATTGTTTAGGTTGCAGGTGGCACAATTAACAATTAAAAGGGTCGGTATCACCAATGGACTTTTTAATCAGGGGCGGATTGGCCAATACCGTTTTATTTATGCAACTCGCCATTAGTTGTGTGACACATGACGTAGTGATGTATGTCCACCTGGCAGCTTGGTGAATTCCACATGGTAGACCTAATTTCACCCTCACCCACCCTCACATACATTTACCCTCGATAACTGTAAAATTCTTCCTACTAATCCATAATTAATTTCTAATAACCGATCACAATCAATCATAATCATAATTAACAATACTAACTATGATAGGAAAAGATTTTTCATACAATTCAACCCTATCATAGTTAGAAAAAGGTTTACCTAAAAGTTCAAATGATTACCCATGATAAAAAAAAACGAACACATATTCCAACAATCATACTATCATGGATATTTTTCCCTAACTATGTTAGAAAATGATTCCCCTAACATAGTTAGTAAAAATTCACCTAATTAACAAATACCAGATGATTTAACCATGTTAGATGAGGAGCCTCCTAACATGGTTAATAAAAATCCTCTTTCAGAATATTAAACTCACAACAATCATGCATTCACCATAACCATGTTAGAAAAGATTCATCTAACATGGTTATTGAACAAAACCCGTACACTAAATTGAATCCGAGCAATTATTAATACAGTTATCCAGAATTTAATATCAATACAATACATAGACATGCGGAAGCGAATGCAAGCCTATATGTGGCAATATACAGGTCCAAAATAACTTTACCGGCCAACTCACCGGTTCCAGGTGAACCGGTGGGCCCCATTACCTTTTCCTTTGCCCTGGTCTGTACATGATCACCTGCAAAAATGTAAATAACCACGGGGTGAGACAAACATGTCTCAGTAACCACAACTCAACTCAATACAAGAGTGTGAGTGGGTTAGCAGAGCACCTAAAGGGTATTACATAAAAATATTTACCACAAGTAATATATATATACCACCATATCATCAGAAGTATATCCAGACAATCATGCAGAACTTCGTAACTAAATCTTTTACAAACTCAAGGTATATCATTTTATAAAAGCAGTTCAAAACATATTTACACAATCATCCATAACGTTCGCCCTGCGAAACGTTAGGTTGTCCCCTACAATTAGGTGGACCAAAGTGGAACTCGACGGGGCTCTCAACCCGTACCCAGAACCACGGAGAAGTGGAACTCGATGGGGATTTCAACCCATACCCAGAACCACAACGGGGGTAATGCTCAATGGGGGCTACCCATACCCAGCACACCAAACATGTAGCACTCGATGGGGGTTACCCATACTCAGTACCACAATGAGGGGTAATACTCGATGGGGGCTACCCATACCCAGTACACCCAAAAATATTAGTCCCTGTGGGCCAACAGGGTACCTCATCACGTGATGGCAAGAGTGTCCGGTGCATCGATGCTAACTACCACAATATATGCATTACAACCAGAAATGCAATTTAACCAAAGCTAGGCACTTGGCCTTTTCCAATATTTTAAAAAAAACATATAATGCAACAGTTCCAAATCATTATATATATCGTTTTCAAAAATGATCATCACATCACATGCCACTTTTCAAACTACGAATCCCACATGACATTTTTTTTTATATAAAAATAACCAATGAAAATCATGTCATACATATACCATCATAATCCAGGGTTGAAAGGGAGTTTGAAATCTCTTACCAACCACGCACTCACACATAGAACAAGTAGAAGCGGTTACTAAATATTATAATAAAACTGGGTATATCTTCATATGAAAGTAGGTGGGATTTTAAAGGTACCCGATAGGCTCTTTCATATAAACATACCATTTAAAATCCAACGAGTATGCTGATAGACGTATATATATAAAGGGATTTTTAAGAAAATCCCGACTAACATCACACACAACCATATAGTGAGGTGAGAGTGGTTACCTGAACTGGTCAAAAACAATAAATATACCATAGCATGCGGTCTTCCAGTTCAGTTCAACCAACCGACGCCCATCAATATGGCAGCTGGGCTCCGCTGATACACGTATGACAGAGAATATATCAATTCCTGAAGCTCATCCGTAGAGCAACCAATCTCATCTAATAGAACATGGTAATGTGTAGGTCTCATGGTTCCAATCATTCCAGCATGTGCACACAAGAGAAATCATAATTTCGGGGATGGCAAATTTTTGTTACCATTAACCAATTTTTCCCATCAATCTAAATCATTAATAATCAATCACCAACATCAATTTACCTAAAATAATTATCACATTATTCAAGGATCACCACCGAATCCATACTTCCCTTGAGACACACAATTTACAATTTAAATGGCCAAAGCCTTTAAAATCACAATTCCATCAAGCCACCTAGATATATAACATCATTCTACCTTATAAACCCCCAATAATCTAGAATCAACCTCAATCAACAAGGTTCAAAGAACTTTCTCCACAATACTAACCTATTCGAGCTTTAATCAATCAAAAATTCATCTACGTAAAGAAAATCTAACTCACCCAAACCTTTAATCATCATCATTTAGCCTCAATGGATTTATCTAAACCTCCAATTAATTTCAAACAACCATACTCTCCTGAATGTTATCAAATCCCAACCAAATCAAACTTTAATCATCCAACAATTCCTATAGATTCCTTTCAATCCAAACCCAGCTATGACAACCAATAGATAAGCTCATATGAACAATTCAAAATAACTAAACCGTCAAGAACTCAATTCCATTCCAATCTAATACTTCTCTCCATAAACACAATCGTTCAACATCATAATTAGACCTTATATCATCCTACAACCCCCAAGGTTCAACTCTACTCAAATCTATTCCAATTTCATCAATCTATAATCTTTTACTAACAAAATAAACATATTAGAATCTCCAATTCATCCATAATCAACATGAATCCTAAAAAGCATAATTTCCTTTCTTTATT
Organism: Mimosa bimucronata; assembly: GCA_037074515.1. Lineage (NCBI taxonomy): Eukaryota > Viridiplantae > Streptophyta > Magnoliopsida > Fabales > Fabaceae > Mimosa > Mimosa bimucronata. The sequence continues at coordinate 26,519,393 of CM073445.1, read as the reverse complement.
GCCTTACATTTCCTATAATTTCTCCATTTCTTCCATAATCCTTATAAATCAAAATCCCCCTTCAACAACCTTCAACATAATCGAATATCCTCATTTAACTCACCTAAATTATCATTCCAAATTCAATAAAAAATCAATTACAATATTCTACTTCCCTAAAACACTTACAATTCCCAATTTTCAACAAAATTCTAAATCAAACTCAATAACCCAACCAACATCATCGTTGAACTCCAATAACCCTCTAGAATCCATAAATCAAGCTCAAAAGCCCAAATTCAAAGGATTTCTTGTCGTAAACTTAGCTTAATTCAATTTTAAGCAAGTAAAATCTCACATAGGGCCAAATTAAACCAAATTAACCACATCACAATAATTGATTAGTCGAAATAACCATGTAGCACATGGCAATTGCCCCAATCAAGCCAGAAATTCGAAAATAGCAAACCCTAACTTTACTCTTTAGGGAAAATATCAAGAAATAGAGCACTACATAGAGGGAAAAATGTAGAGGAGCTTACATACTCTCTAAAGCCATCAGATTCGCCGTAAAAAGCCGCCGGAAAGCCCCCAAAATACGCCGGCCAGGGAGCTCCACCACCCTCTCTTCTTCCTCACTCGCGACGCGCACACATGGCGCAGGTAAGACGGAGCAAGGAACGGAGCTAGGAGAGGAAGAAGGTCGCCACCCTTGCTGGAGTGGTGGACGGCGCCAGTGACGGCGGAAACCGCCGCCCGATCTCTCCTCTCTCTCACACGTTGCAGCGCCGGCCGAAGGAAGGGAAAAGAAATGAAGAACACGAGGAACAGAGGAGGTATAAGGAGAAAAGAAAAGAAAAAAAAATAAAAACAAGATAAATAAATAAAATGATAGTAGGGGAAAATTACTAATAAGCCCTAAAATCCTCAAATAAGATATATTTCACTTAGATAAAACTCTCTTTTCACTTCCCAAAAATTTATTTTAAATTCCCCCTAATATTTTCTCCCATTAGTTCTCTTTTGGGTCCAAAATAATTCTTCTAACTCTAATGTTCTCAATTTAAGGGACAAACTAGGCCTTTAAAAATTCCCAAAATACTTCATTTTCAGTAACTTTATTTATAAAACTCTCAAAACCCCTTAATTAATCCCCAAATTAATTATTAAATCACCACTAATCCTTAATCAAATTTTGTGGGATGTTACAATAACGAAGCCATCTCCATAACCATGGACGAAAGAACACCCTAGGACAGTGGACACCCTCACGCTCACCCACCTTGTAGTAATATGATGGGAGTTAATCACAGCTCAAATAGTAGAGTTTTCATACAAGAGCAAAGTGGTCATGAGTTCGAACTTTGGGAGGCATATTTGGAGGTGAAATAAAAAGATGATGAAGTGGCGTGATGCGGTATAGAGTGATGATGTGACGCAACATGGCACATGATTAGTGGATGAACGGTGGATAATGTGGCATAAGGTGGCAAGTGGGTGAAGGTCGTCACGTCATGAGCTATGTGGCCATAAGGTGCTGGTGTGGCTTTAATTACTTTTTCCCCTTGCTGAAGGTAACCCTTCGACGGCGACATTTAAGTTGCTGTTGACACTACAAAAAAACAGTCAATTACCGACGGAATAAATTTCCGTTGCTAATTTCCGAAAGATTTCTTACGGAATTACCAAAAGAAATATTTTTGTGGCTAATTAGCCACAGTTTTCCAACAGAAATTCCATGGCTAATTTTATTAAATATTTTAAAAATAATATATTATTTTAATTTATTTTAATAATAATATAATATGTTATAAATATTAATTAAAATTAATATATACACATATATTATATATAAATTTATTACAAATTTAATTTTAAATTTTTTATTAAATAATATATTATGTAGTAATAAACATTAGTACGAAAATGGAAAAATAATTATATTTTAATAATATATAATAAAATAATAATTAAGAAATTTCATATGATAAAAGTTTTTCAAAAAAATAGATATTATAAATATAAAATTGAAATACTAAATATAACATAAAATATATATATATAAGATGAAATATAATGTAACAAAAGTAAATTATATATTAATAGTTAACATATTTCATAATATATTAAGTTAAATATAACGTAAAATATATATAAGATGAAATATAATTATAATAGTGGGAGTTTAAATACTATAAATATAATTATTTGCAAATAATATCACACGGTTTTCATAATTCAATTGGTTAAGGCATCAGCATGCGCGTAAGGGATCGGGGGTTGAGACACGTGGTCGGCCAATCGGCGACCGACGGAAATTCTGTCACTAAAATTAGCCACAGAATTTCGTGGCTTCCGACGGAACCAAATTTCCGTCTCTAAAATAATTAGCAATGGAAAATTTAGCCTCAGAAAATTCAATTAAGTGGCTAATTGTTCCAAAAATTGAATTTCCAACAGAAATTTCGTCGGTAATCAGTTAATTTTTTGTAGTGTAAAAGTAACCCTTTGACGGCGACAATCGTCACCACGGAAAGTCAACTTTCAGTGGCAACTTAAAAAGTTGCCGCCAATACTTTCAGCGACAGTCGTACATGCAACGACTTGGCGGCGATTTTTAGTCCCTACTGAAGACCTTCAGCGATGACTTTTATGCTTTCGGAGATGACAAAGTGGAATTTTTTGTAGTGAATGAAGCTGAATCCATCATACTGCTAAACCAAACTGTGATATCCAGCACTAATACACAACGATGAATTGAGATTTTTGTTAAATTAGAGTCTCTCTAGCTAACATAATTAGAGTCAATTATATTGGGGAGTATGTCATAATCATAGTAATACACTAATACTTAATGCCAAAATTAATTATTAAAATAATTTTGATGCGACACACACGCTGGGCATTAATGGATACATTAAAGCTGAAACTTATTTGTAATATTCAGACCACAAAAAATTATTTGCAATATCTCTCAGCAAAATAAGTTAGTGGAGTTTCAATGTTATGTTGCCTTAGTTCTAAATAAAATATTAGTTTTTAAAATTTCCCGAAAAAAGTCTTCAAAAACCAAGAGTAACAATGAATTGAGATTTTTTTACCAGAACAAGGAATTGAGATTGACTCCAGCATGAAATATTGATATATCATTATTTATTATTTAGGAAGAGTCAGGAGTTGAAGCCTTGAAGGGTTAAACAGAAGCAGATAGTAGAAAATAATGAGAACAATTTTCTGCTGTAGATCCATTGTCAGATCTCATATGGAAAGTTAAAAGTCTGGAACATGACATGAAAATGTAAGCATTATAATTCATAAGAGTAAAACAGGGTTAAAAGTACATTAATTAATTTACACCTATTACAGACTGACAGTTTAGTTTGGCGTGAAGGGGTGAAAATTAAAAGATAAAAACACTATTTTGCTTGAAATTATAAGCCACTCATTTTCACTGCAACCAAGTAATAACAAAGAAATAATACAGCACAAAACTGATGAACATGAAACATAAATAATTTAATTCAATTTAGTGAATACTTTATGGCTGCATTTGGCCGTCTGGGTATCTTTAGCAGAATGATTGAAGAGAAATAATTTAATGGAGACTGTGTTATAATAGGATATGTCATTTCAGATGTGATTAGACTATTTTGATTGTCTTCATTTCAGAATCTGTTGATTGTTCTGAGTTCTGACCACCTACGGCTCCTATAATTAATATTTGACTCACTTTAAATCAACCATGTTTAATTAAATACTTTAGATTGCTTTGTTGGATTTAAAATATTTGAATTTCCTGGCCACCCGTTTGAGATCTTTTCTGCACTTAGTTGTTATTAGGAGAGGTACCCACGGGTTGGTCAAGCATTACGCATTGCTTTAACCTAGAATTTGGTTGAGGTCTAGGAGATGCAATATTAGACTCTCTTTTCTTTGTTTTAATATTATCTTCTTTTATACTTGGCTCTTGTATTTTTATAGGCACTAGTGTCTTTCCATTAGAGACAATTACTTTTAACACATTGTTGGAAATTAAATGTAAGCACTTCGATCTCTTATCTAGAATTTAACTCTAATATCTTTTAATTCTTTAAAATGGGTGATAAGAAATATGGAAAGGAGTAAAAAAAAAAAATTAGTGTAAGGTTGTTTTACATCAATGGGTCATCCCCACACACTTTTACATATATAGAGAAAACTAATACTATTGTAAATACTATATTTTGATTTCACCCACTACAAAAAAACCAGTAATTAACGACGGAAAGCGACGAAACCATTTCCGTCGGTAATTTCCGGCGGAAATTCCGTCGGAAAATTTACCGGCGGAATTACCGACGGAATTTTCGTCGGTAATTTTAATTAATTATATTATTTTATTTATAAATTATTATTTTAATTTAAATTAAATATTATTACAGACAGAAATTTCCGGCGGAATTTCCGTCGGTAATTTAATTAATTATTTTATTTTTTAACAAATTATTATTTTAAATTATAAATAATATAATAATGTATTATTACCAACGGAATATTTTCCGTCCGTAATTACCGACGGACTTTCCGTCGGTAATTACTGACGGAAAACATTCCATCGGTAATTTTATTTATTATATTATTTTATAAATAAATTATTATTTTAATTTATTAAAAATATATTAAAATATTATTTTTATTTATTTCAAAAATATTTTATAAATAAATAATATTTAATAATTATTAATAAAAATTACCATTTAGACGTATATAAATATAAATTTTTAATAAATTTAATTGTAATTTTTTATTAAAAAATATGTTATTTTTAATAAATATTAGTAATAAAAATGAAAAATAATTATAATTGAATAATATATATAATAAAATAATTATTAAAATAATTTAATGATAATAATTATAATTATTATTATAATTTAAATAAAAAATGAAAATACTAAATATAATGTAATATTATAAATATAATAGTTTGTAAATAATATCACAAGGTCCTCATAGCTCAATTGGTTAAGGCATCAGCATGCGAGTAAGAGGTTGCGGGTTCGATTCTCAGCTCTGTCACAATTGGGAGACAATTTGAGGAGGCGACACGTGGCGGCAAAAATGTGGCATATAATTTTAAAAAAAATTAAAAATTACCGACGGAATTCCTTCGATAAAAATAATATTTTAATATATTATTTTTAAATTAAAATAATAATTTATTTATAAAATAATATAAATTAGCGACGGGAATTCCGACGGAAAAAAAAATCCGTCGGTAAATCAAATTGAGACGGTGGAATTTCCGACGGAAAAAATTCCGTCGGAAAATTTTTTCCGACGGAATTCCGTTGCTAATTCCTGCTTTTTTTGTAGTGACCTTTTTTTAATTAATTTACATGTAGTTTCCTTCTTTACATTAGGTCTCTAGAGTATTACCTATTTTTAATCAAGTTCTTGTAGTTTTTTCCTTATTAAGTCCTATAGTATCACCTTTTTCAATTAAGTTACTGTTATATAATGTGGCTAATAAAAAATTATAAGGACCTCATTAAAAACATATAAAACTATAATGACAGGATAAGAAGAAAAAAGCTGGGAGAGGAATACCTCCTTTTCTTTTACATCATTTTTCCTCATTTTCTCTCTTAATAACCATTAGATCCACTTTAAATGGTTCAGATTTATTGTAATTTTTCTTTTTATAACATTAAATTTAAATAATGATATTATAAACACCAAATCAAAACCATTAAAAATATATCTAATGACTATTAAAAAAGAAAATGAAGGAAAAGGATGTAAGGAAAAATGAGATATTTCTCTCCCAAAAAAGCTATAAAACCTGAAAAAAATCATGCGAGTCTATAATGACTTGGTAATTTACTTTTCCTTATATACTTCCAATGGTTTGAGGACTTGTCAACCTTGGTTTTTGAAGTATTGCATATAATAATAAAGTACTAAATCTGTTATACAAGAGTACATGTCTCCATGTAACCCAATTTAGCATAAACTAGACAAGATAATTTGAGAAAGAATTACAATTTGCAAAGCTAAGTCTAACTGAGAAATTAATACTCAATCTTTGGGATGGGACATCTGATACAGATTATGTCCGGTGTAGTAGCAGAAAATCATATGTATTCTTGTGTGCAGTCCAGAGAGAGAGAGAGAGAGAGAGAGAGAGAGAGAGAGGTGAAAAGTGGGTTTTGTTGTCATGTGTTTTTGCCTTTTTTTTCTCTCTTAGAAAGTTAAAAAGGCACACTTTTGTTTGGTGTCTTTGATTAAAATCACAAAAAGTTGAAAAGTTTGAGGAAAAAAAATAAAGTTGGCCAAAAAGAAAGAACTAGCGTCTGAATTTTCTGATGGATACTGCCATTGATACACACACACACACTCCTATATATGTATGTGTGTTGTGTAGCAGCAGCTGATGATTCTGCAGGCATTGATCAGACACATAAAAGTTGATAAACTTTATAGCCCTTTCTTGTTCTTCTTCTCTCTTTCGTGTCTCTCACTGTTTTTTTTATCTCTTTAATTTATTTAATTACGTACCCACCCATACTTTTTCATTATTATTTCTGTTTCTGGGTTCAATCTTTTTAATTCTCTTAACCTGTCCTCTAGTGTACGTACGTAACTTTGCCTTTTTCTGCTTGACTCGTTCCTCTTGGCCTATTATATATCCTCCATATTTTAAACCCTATAACTCGCATTTCTGCCTCTCTCTCCTCTGTCTCTTCCTACATACCTTTGGGTTTTACTAAAGCTTTGTGTGTGTGTGTGACTATATTTACTTACCCTTCCTTTTCACTATTTACTTTTTACCTAATCTCTTGCCTTCTTCTTCATCAACTTTGTTCGTTAGGGTTTCACATACATTAATTTTGTACGCCACTGTGTCTGTAAGTCTTACGCAATATATCAGAAAACACACCTAAAAGTTTAAAACCACTCTATTTTATGTTTATGCGTATGTGTGTGTATTATGACCTTCAGATTGCTATTGACTTGACAGTCATTACAAATTCACCGGTAAATGAAAAGGGATCAATGTCATATCCATTGTTAAACATATATTGATTCTTCTTCTAATGAGCTAAATTATTAAGGGAAAGTTGCTAGAAAAAATACCATTTAAATATTTATTGCGAAAATGCGTTTAATATTTGTTTAGTACTCAAGTATTTGAGAAGGTGCAATTCTTCTTGAATGAGTGTGTATCTTCGTGAGGTGAGTAAAATACATAGGCAACTATGCAAATTGCTTCCACTTTCCTTCTAATGAAATAAGACGCATGCTACCTAGAGAAAAAACACAAGACATCTGTGCTTAGATGAAAATTTGTTACAGACAACAAAAATACGTTGTACTCACTCAAAATCATGAATTTTTAAACAAAGTTTGAGTACTTTAGGCAATAATAAATATTTTAATTCAAAGAACTTTTTAGCAATTTTTCTAATTATTGATGTACTGAGGCGATTTAGCTGCTAATGAACGATCCCATGGACAATAAGATACACTATATGCGTCACCCTTACTAATTTTCTGACACACTATTATTAGTTTGAATTAAATTTAGCCTGGAGGGAATCATGATTTAATTAAAAAGACCACCTATATTGTTTTTTATATATTGTCAGTGAATGATGATAAATGAACAGCTTGGAGTGACAAAACTAAGAAGATCTAGTGTGGTAGATTTGGATTTGTTGGTACGTATATAGAGCCATGTGCATACAAATTAAAATTTATTACCCTGTAGTGCTGAATACTGAATAGTACTCCAACCTTCCCTGTACGTAAGAACAAAAAATTTGAATGATTTTGTCCTTTTTTATAAAAACCTTTCACAATTCGTCAAAGCATTTAATGTGTTTTTTTTTTTCCATTTTACCCATCATTATTCTCTCTATTCATATTCTCTTTCATACTCATTTATAACACTATTATCACATTTCTCTCTCTTACATAAATAAGGGCAAACTTGAGAAAACAAAATTATTTCAGATATATTTATTTCTCTCAATTACTTCCTTAATCTGTGTGATTTTACCTCTTTGGCTCTTATAATAAGGGACGGAGGAAGTATTAACCTAAAATTTCGTGCAGCAAGCTATCATTATTAGTGCCATATTGGTATAATGTAAGTGCCCCTTGCCAAGAGTAAGTACTCTTACTCTCTCTGTTACTAAATAGATAATCTAACTCATTTTTTTAAAATCCTAAGAAAACTAAATAAATTAGGGATAATCAATTATAAGTCTCGTGTAAAGAGGTTAATTAAGATAAGGTCACAAGAAATCACGTAATTATTCTCATGTCCCAAGAATTTGTTATCACCTGCTCATTAAGTTGTTATCAGCAGCTCAAAAGTTTTACTGAACAAGAACTAAAAAATTGTGATCGTCAAGCAAGTTATAACCGTTTGGCTAAAAGTTGTTATATCGGGCCAAAAAATTGTTTTCGTCTTGTCAAAAGTTGTTAGTGACTTAATTAATTATGGGTTAGTAACAAATTTTAACCAGACGATAACAATTGTTTGACTTGCTAATAGCAACTTAATGAGCATGGGATAACAACTTCCTGGCAGGGACCTGAGATTAATTACGTGATTTCGAGAGATCTTATATCTTAATTAAGTTCCTTACATGATACCTGTAATTAATTACCCTAATAAATTACTTATAAATTAATTTGTCCAAATTTTTTCTCTAAACGAGTTTATATGACTTATAAGCTAACGTATCATCTAATAATTCACAAAATACATTATGATTTAGTGGCTAATTCCGCCTCCTTAATCTATAAAAAAAGTTAAATGGAACTTATATTTAAGAACAGAATAAGTGTAACATTAGCAATAACAATAACAATAGTAACCTCGAGTTAAACTTATTTGGGAGATTGCAAAAACAAAATAGATTACTTTAAATATTTTTAATTATTATTTTTCAAATTAATTTACCCGACTTATAACATATATTATAATTATTAATTAGGTAGTTTATTTATATATCTTCATTAAAAAAGCCATCTTGACTTTATAATAAATACCATGTGGTCCTATATATAAGTCACTTCCAGCATATTTCATACATACCTTAAATTTCATTAACTTTTTATTAAAATCCAACAAAATTCCAACTTTACCCATATTTAATATTAACTATACTACATGAAAATAAAGTCAACACTTTATAAATGAAGGGTAAACTTGTACATCCACATGGAATATTTAATGAGGTGGCTTATATATATGATCAAATAAAATTTTCTCTCTCTGCCCTATAAATAGGATCAGAGGGTGTGAAATATTTTCTAAATTCTTTAGTGCATTTTAAATAAATTTAGTAATTTTATATTTTTTATAATTTAAATCTTACAATAAATTAAATTTTAAAAAACGATGTAACTATAATGAAAAGCATGGTTCAAAAACCCGGACCGACCCGACCGGTCGGACCGGAAACTCGGTGGGTGGAGAGGGTCAATTCATAATGCACCCGGGGGAGGAATCAACCCGGGAATATTCCGGGTTGTACCCAAAATAATATCCTCTATTTATTTTCTCCCATAATAACCTCTTTTGAACCCAAAATAATTTCCTGAAGTTATTTTACTTAAACTAAGGAAATAACTAAGCCTTTGAAAATTCTCCAAAACACTTCAAATTCCCCAACTATTCTAATAATTCATAAATTCGTATTAATTAATTCCTAATCACCTCCACAAATCCTCAATAATTTCCTAAATATTACATTACTGAAATAGTTTCTATTTAGTTTTTGAATGATTTTGATAGTATTGATTGAAGGATTGCAAGGAACTAGTGATGAACATTCTTAATTTTAATGTATTGTGTTTTTAAAACAGTGAGATTTTTGTTGGATTTTCTTATATTTTGACATGAATGTTGGTGTGTTATGTAATTAATTATTAAATTATATTATTTTAATATGGCCGGTTTGACCCTGAGTCGACCCTCGGTTGAACCTCTGACCATTGACCCAGTACATCGACCGAATCGATCCCCGATCCGGGTTTTTAAACCTTGGTGAAAAGAAGAGTAGGAGCGAGAATGGGAAGGAAGGTTTTCCCATTGTGGCATGAATAAAAGGTTCAAATCCTCACCATTTATTTAAAAAAAAGAAAGGAAAAGGATTTTTTTTCGTAGTTTTAAATGAATGAAACATAATAATTATTTGATTCAAATGTAGTTCCATATAAAATAGTGAATGAAGAGTGATAGTTAAATTAAAATCCAGAATGAAATCAACTTCCGATCTCTTTTCCTGTTTTATGTAAAAAGCAATCAACTTTTGTTTTGGTACCAAAAAAAAAAAAAAGCAATCAATTTGATGTTTCCGGAATCGACTTGTTTGAAAATACGCCACGCAAGACTTTCACTTTATTCCTGCTGGGCCAGATCATTTGAACTTTGAAGAAATACTAAGATTGGCCCATAAAGATAATGTTTAGCCCAAATATTATCACAAATGGACTGGGCCTTACTTGTACTGAATCCTACTTTAATAGATCAATGGAATATTTCAATAATTGAACGGGTTAATATAATGTTTGGTCCTCATAGTTTACCTTCATTTTGGTTTTAATCCCTGTAGTTTCAAACAAGAGGTTTTGGTCCCTCAAGTTTACCTCCGTTAATAAAGTCAGTTCCTGTAGTTTAATAAGGACCTTGAAGGTGTTGAATACGATGATGTGGCACTAACACCGTTAAGTGGGTTAATGTGGCTTGCTGACTGGTATCTTGTAGCTTAAGTGTATAATTTTTTTTTTAAAAAAAAAAGCCTCCCCTCCCCCCACCTTCCTCTCAGGTGCCGATGACACCATAGTTGTAGAGAAGGCAAGGAAGATTGGAGCCTCAAAGTTAGAGACCTCCTTTCACGAACTTCAAACCATAATCTCATTTTCCCTTGTCTTCTTCCTCTTCTTTCCTTTTTCCCCTCTTCCTTCTTCTTCAAATCCATCTCCATTTTGGATTTCTCTCATTAATCTCATCTGGGTTGTCTCCCGAAATCCTTCATTAATATTTTCTCTCACAATGTCACTCCAAAACCCACCATTCAAAGACCTCCCTGACGCATCCAAAACCAGACAAGAAAAGCTTCGTCACTTCTCTAATTGAAGACACCTACTTTATTTCCCACCTGAAATCCTCTGAGAAGAAAGCCCTCCAACACCTTAAAAACAAGCTCGCTCCTTTGAGGTTTCAGATTCGTCCATTTTCTTATTTCCTCCTGTGAGATTTTCATTTTGTTTCTTCCCAGGAAAACTTGGAAAATATAAGAGAATGGATGATGAATTATGGTTATGTTTGGGTGTTGTGTTTCAGATTTTCATTAATGTGCTTTGATACTTCAACAAGTTGTATTCAAAGTTCAGTCCATTTTTTATCTTCCTTGCCTTCTCTACTGCAACATTGGCGTTTAAGAGGAAGGTGGGAGAGGAGGAGGAACGAAGAGACAACATCTGAGAAGGTGAGGAGTTTGCTTTTTTTAAAAAAAAAAAATTATACACGTAAGCCATAATATGCCTAGTAAGCTTGTCCAATCTTCAAGCTATATCAGCCTACTTGATGGTGTTAGTGCCACATCATCGTATTTAACACCATTAAGGTCTTTATTAAACTGTAGGGACTAACTTTATTAACGGAAGAAAATTTGAGGGACCAAAACCTCTTGTTTAAAACTATATGGACCAAAACCAAAATGAAGGCAAACTATAGGGACCAAATATCATATTAACCCATAATTCAACACTATACTTGATTATTTGTTTGTCTGTTATATATTCTTATCGCTAAATTTAAACTTTTACCTTTTCAGACGTCAAAACCTTATTTCTTAATTAACTCTAAACATTAACTTCACTTCTTGATGGCAAAAAAAGAAAAAAAAAATTCCTTTTAATTTTGTAAAAAGCATATTAAAGGTATTGTTGATATTGGAATTGTGGCTGGAACTTGTATTTGATTGTCAGAATTGATATAATGTATAAACTATAAAGACAAAATTAATCGTCACATTTGATTTCCTGTTAATCTACATTTGTTTGACGCCGCCACTAACTGGCCTGTACTTATTTAGAAATTTATTAAATATTATTTTTGATCCTAAATATAGAAGTTTAGTTGAGGTTGAGTTTTAGACCTAAATTAAAAATATTTTTCTTAATTTTATTTCCTACATTCATCATTTTTCTCTATATTAATTTACGTGACTCATAAACTAGTATATAATATAATGATACACATTATTTTCGAACAAGTAAGTGTGTAACTGTTGAGTTCTATGGTGGCGAACTCAATTGAGTTAGTTATAGTGACCCTGTTATTGTGAAAAAATATGCCAGATGAGTTCAATTGGGTGAAATGTTTGAATTAGACAGTGATTTTTAGAAATTTCAGTATAACATATGCTATAAGTAAGTGATTATGTAGTTTAATTAATCTCTCAAATTAGTCAATTGAACCTTATATTAAAAAAAAGACTTTAATTTAGATGGACACGTAAAAAGCTTAGATATGATTCATTAATACTTAATAATACCTGAATTTTCCTTTGCATTTATACCTGGTTTTAGTAGTCTTCTTAGTTTTAGATATGATTGCTTTTTATTTTATTTATTTTTTTTTATGTATAATATGGAGGAATCACAATGCTTACTTGCGTGAAGGGGAATCTCCTCATCCTCTTTTGGTAGCTTAAGAGGTTAAGTTTTCTCTTTATAATGGTTTCAATTGTCATCAATAACCAGAAAGATTTAATCCTTACCACTTGCTCCTTGATCCTCAATTTTATTTCAACCTTATTGATTGGACTATTATGCTGCATCATTTTAAGAAGGGCATAATGTCCTTTTGACACCTCCGGATTTGTTTATAAGCTTAGTCTATTCAAAGATTCATATGGAATAAAAAGTTCTAGGATGATACTGTCTTTGTCCTTAATTATTTGAGAGTTAGTATCTATTGGGTTGGGCATTTTAAAAACAAATGTATATGTGCGATCATTCAAAAGCTCGGGCAACACTATGAAGCAAGATCTTACACATTTATTAAAGGCTTTTAAAGATGTTATGATAGAATTTCTTAGGTTTTTTTTAGACCTTTTTAATTAAGAACTAATTTTCCTTTTCATTACTTTTTTTAGAACGGGTTTAGACATTTACCGTACAATGACTCAAGTAGATTTTTTTTTCCTGCTTCTCCAAACTTGTTTTTTAAAAAATTTCAAATTTTTTTTTTTAAAAATATAAACTAATGATCATCTGATTCCTCATAGCGTTGCTATTTATTGGAAAAGGGTTTACGAATGCATTCGTAGTTTGACTTTCTCATAGCGAAGTGTTCAAACTGCTAATTATGCGTAAAGATTCAAGGGGTAGTATACATTTAAAAAAAAAAAAGGAGTAGTATACATTGAATTGTGGGAATTGGGTTGTCACTAGCTATTGGGTGACACTGTTCCCTTTGCGTTCTTCCGACTCTAATAAGTTTTATTTTGTTTTCATCTGTGTTTGTTTGTATCTCACTGCTTGGTACTTTGATGAGATGCTTTGGACTAGAACATGCAATCTTTAGTTGGCTTTGACATATGCACTTCGTTTTATCTCTATAATGAAATTGTCATTTAACAACAATGTTTGTTTACTTAGTAAACGTGTTTTTGGTAAAAAAAAAATAGTAAACTCTGATTTATGACAATAAGATTGTAAGTTTGAATTCTTCAAATGTAAAGATATTATTGGTGGGTGATTTATAAATACTTACGTAAGCCTTTTTTGAGTTTTGAGGTATGTCATGGCCTTAATAAGTCAAGAATTAGAACTCAACCCAGTTAAACTTTTTTTATACTAAAAATTTGTCATTCAATACAATTACATTAAGAACATAGAGGGAAAAGAGAAAACAAAATTCTCTACAAAAAGCAACTAATTGAGGATAAAATTTTATTCTATAGTTAATTAGTGATAAAAATTCTATCATGTCGCTAAATCGAAATAGGTTATCCTTAAAAATAGCAGCAAAAGTATTTTGTAGGTAATCAATGATAAAAATTGCGTCACCAATCAAGTAGTGACAAATTTCTGGATCGAAAAATCCCGTGCTTAATTGTATATTTTCAGAATTTTGTCGCCATACCGATTTATCAGCAAATGAAAAACCATTGCTAATTTCTTGTTTTCTCTAGTGCCTGAATGATTTGACTAGAAAATTATAACTAGATTGAATATAAGACTGGTCACTGAACTGAAAAATAATTGCTGAATTAGTGAATGAGTTTGACCCACCTATTACTGACCAGCATGCTAAAACATAACCATTCCCAAACTTACAAATAAAATTCTAAACTTTCATTGTCACCATCAATTTTAATTTTTTTTCCACTAGCCAAGTCCAAAACTAGACTTGGACCATGCGCCACGTTGGACTTGGACCCGATCTCATACGGACAGGCTCTACCATATATCCACACACGCTATTTCAAAAAAAAAAAAAAAAGTCAAAGTCAAATTATGCAGAACATAGAGAAATCTCGGATTTTTGTTTCTGGCTCTTTTTTTAATATTCCAAACAAAGGGTTGAATATAGTATCTGTCATTGTCTTGTCTATGTGTTTTATGTCGATCCGCAATGCTGTTTGATTCGTTGAACTTCTTATTACTAATCAAAGTCTTATTTGTTTTGACTTTTTGGGATCAATTTTATTTTATCTGTCTCAAAACCAAGTAGTTTGATTCCAAACAGTGAAGTTGGACAGTGAACCTCCCGTATTATGCACAATTGCACATATATGCTATGCCATGTTAAATTTTACTTTTATAGCTCTCCTTATGTCAAACTACTTGTATGTATACAACTCCCAAATAAAAAGAAAAATCATGTGCCATACTTCTAAAGAATTTGATGACAATCTCATTAATCTTGTTTTCTTTTAGATTATGGAGAAATTTAAACGACAAATTCTTGTACGAAACCTAGAGCTTCATTTCATTTGTGGTATGTCCAATTAGAATTTACCAAATCATATCATTGAATCATGCGTAGAAACTTACATGACATTTAATAAATTAGTCCCACCAATTTTTCTTCATGAAATTACTTTCTCCTCTTTCCAATCTTGTATTAAATATATAGTGTAATTTGGTATAGACAGGCCATAAATCATGTAGCACTCTAGATCTACGTTCATACAAGAATTGCTCATCATAGTAATATATCAAATCATATAATTTATTCCAACGTGAAAACTTAGATGACATTCAATAAATTAGTACCATACTTTTCTCTTCATGAGAATATATTACTCTTTATCTCATGTAGTAAATGATGCTACTTAGTAATAATTTGGCGCTCCAAATTCATGCAAAAATTTTAATCTGTAAGACCCTGTATTTACAATCTGAGGTAATAATAATTTTTCTATTGGAAGTAGAAATATATTTCTCGAACGGTAGAATAAGTAAAAAAATATCTTTATAACTAAGTGTGTGTTTATACACAGTACACACACACACAAATGACAGAAAATTAACAATACAATTACTTGTAATTAAGGTTGTTGAATTTGTGAATTTAAGTGAACTCGTAATAAGATTGTAAAATCAGATTGTAAACTCAAATCGTAAACTCGTAAGACTTTACTTTTATTAGTAAATACGTGTTTTTAATATATAATTAAATAAGAATTACAAAAAATAACAATAATTTAACTTAAATATATTTTAAATATGAATAGTCGATATTAAATATATCAATATTCATACTTTATCAAATTCAATAAAGAAATTTTAATAAAATTTATATATAAATTCATTGAATATAGTCAAGTAAAATAATTAACATCAGAGTTAGAACAAGTTGACACTATTATTTTATAAGGTTGAAATATAAAAACGGCAAATTGGTGTGTAAAGTCGTGAGTTTAACTGAGTTTACAGCTAGTACGAATTTAAATAACTTACGACACGTTTTAGTTATGTAAAACTGCAAAAATGATAAAATAACACGCGAGTTTGACAACAATACTTAGGTTGGTTGTTGAGGATTTGAAAGGAATAAAATGCAATATTACATTTGTTTTTAAAAAAGAGTAAGGTGGCCTGCCCCTCTTTTTGTTTGATTAATACCATGGCTTTTTCTTTATGAACGAAAAAAAATACCTTGACTTTTTTAGTAGATGAAAAATTGTGGCTCTATCCCTCTGATAGTTCCACGTCGTTAGTATCTATCCGAATGAATAAAAGAAAAACAATTTTTCTTTTTAAAAAAAGAGGGATATGGAGGATTCCCTCTCACTCTCATTCTCATGCTTTCCATTAAAATATCTCCCCTCTCTCTTCCTTTGGTTAAAAGAGATGGAATGAGTGTTCTCGCACCTTATGTCACTCTCTCCACCACAAAGAGACCTTATGTTAATTTCAAATGATTAATTCTGCACAATCACAGATCTGATCTAAGTTTATTGGCATTCTTACCGACTCATATCATGTGACACATAGATATAGAAAAGAATGAATAAATGCAATTCTTAGATATGCTTATTCATTTTGATTAAAGTAGTGTAATCAAAACATAGTAGCCTCAGACTACGGTATTGATTGTTAAACCTAAAATATTTCATTAGCCAATAATAGAGAAGAAACAGAGCAGAAACCAGAACACAAGTATCACAAATCTCATAAACCACCATCCATATGTCAACTCTTCTTCTTGATGTAATGAAAGAAAGGCCTATTAATCCATCAAGCCTGGGAAGGATTTGGGATTTCCTCCTTCAGATTCCAAATATCATCATCCCAAACAACATCGCCATAAAGAGCACCAAAGGCATCGCCAGAGAAATCCACATCCCAAAATGGGAACCAAACAGAACCCCAAGACATTTGTTCATCCACAAAATCTCCAATCCAATAAGGCCAATTCTCATCCCAATTGTTGACCAAACCATTAACATTATTTTCCTCTTCCATCTTCTTCTTCATCTGCTCCTCCTCTACGGTGGCCGGAGCCGCCTTCTGATTGGGCTGTTTCTTCTTCTTTGCAGCGGCAGCCATTTCTGCACCTTCAAAACCGGAGACACTAACAATTCTCTGCCTTTTCATGATTGATTGAGAAGAGAAGAGAAGAGAAGAGAATAATTGGGGGAATAGGGAAGTGAAGAGTGTATTTATATGTGGTATATGAGGTTGGGATATGTGATCATGTATAAGGGAAGTGGCAGCTTTGAAACAGAGAAGGGAGTAACACGTAGCCAAACATATAGAAAAAGAGTAATAAAGGGTCAAATTCAGAAAGTGGTCCACTTTCCCTCACGTGTTGCCTACGTTCTTTGAATTCTTCCCATCTTCCCGGGGGGCCTCTTGCCCAGGTTCCAATTCTTCATTTCATTCCCAATATTTCATCCATTATATATAAATAAATATATATAGATATATATAAATATATTCATTTTTTTGAGTGAATATATTCATTTTTATTTTAGCTTACTCCTATGTTCTTTCGAAACGAGTTTCTACGCTCATCGCCTGTGACGCTTGCGGGCGGCGGCTTTTTATTGTCCAAATACATTTCTAATAATTTTATATTTTTTTTAAAAAAAGATTTTTGTAAAACAATCATTAAAGGAATTGTATTTATTTTAAAATAAGTTAAAAGAAGTTAAATTAATTAAATCAAACTTAAATTATCAAGATCAACACTGAAATCTACGAGAAGCCTTGTAACCTTGAAAGTATGACATCTACTGATAAGTAAGAGGTTGAGGTTGTGGGTTTGGTCTTGATCAATACCAAATCTCAATGCATTAAAATATTCTCCCTTTTTGTTTGTTCCTTAATTGAGTGTTGGGAACCACCTTCAGTGCTCATAACAAAGATTTGTAGAGGCACTCTTCCACTTTGAATTCGTCCAGATCCATTCTAAACGGTTCAGATTCAATATTTTCAAGTTTATGATTTTAAAATGAGTATGAACAATCCAAAGTAGAGGAGCGTCACATACTCATCTTTGTGATGAGCACCAAAAGTGATTATGAATTTTGGCTGTATGGGAATTTAAAAATTTTCATTTGATATATCATTTTCTTAACTTTTTCAAGATTCCCTCTAATTTTATATGTAAGTCTAATTTATCTAACCACCTAAAAAGCAAGGAGAGGAGTTGAATGAGAAATATCTCGTCAAAATGTACTCATAGTACTTATCTAACTTATCCAAAAAAATTTGTATTAAATTAAAAAAAAAACTACTTGTAGTATTTAATTTTAGATATGTGAAAATTAAAAAAGAAACACAATTAATTCCTTAAATGTTAATTTAGAGAACTTCTATTTTGGTAATTGTTTTTTAGAAACATATTTTTTGAACCAGAATAAAGAATATTCACTCTTAATTTGTTTCCATAATAAATGCTGCCTCAGATTTCTAAAGTTAGTAAAAATAGGGGTATAATTAAAATATAATTATAAAATTGTAATATAACATAAATAGAAAAAAAATCTTTAGATTACATGAAAAAGGAAAATATCTTTAGAAATAACAGTTAAAATATTTTTTTAGCAAAAACGGATATGCAAACATATATAATATAAATATTTTTGCTACATTTTCTTTTTTTTTTTTGGGTCAGTTTTTGCTGGAGATTTAGTTACATTCCTCAATAATCTTAAAACACGTATATTTTAGTGTTAATTGCGTTTTTTTTTTTTACCTTTGTGTTAATTGCGCTTTGGAAATTAAGATAAAGCCGAAATTTGGATGTATTTAATTTGTTGATTTGGTTCGTATGCATAGAGTATTAGATAATTAGTCCCACATCGAAAGATTGAGATGTGGATTAAGGGTATATAATGTTGGGTTGAGTCCCAATACATTGGCTTAAGCTTTTGTGATGGAAAGACAACACCCAACATATATATACAATTAATCCATATTTCAACATGGTATCAGAGCCATTCAATCAACGGGATGAAAAATACATATACATATATATATATATATCTGTAGACCTGAGGCCTCTGAGACTTTAAAAAAAAAAGTACAAGCCTAGGCAAAGAAAAAAAAATACAAGCCTAGGCAAAGAAAAAAAAATGAGACCTGAGGCCTCTGAGACTCAAAAAGAAGTACAAGCCCAGGCAAAAAAAAAAGAGAAGAAAAAAAAAAGTAGCAAGGAGAATATTAGATAATTAGTCCCACATCGAAAGATTGAGATGTGGATTAAGGGTATATAATGTTGGGTTGAGTCCCAACACATTGGCTTAAGCTTTTGTGATGGAAAGACAACACCCAACATATATATACAATTAATCCATATTTCAACATAGAGTGGCATTATTATATGAATTGTGCGTTGAGTGTCATAGAAGTGGAGAGAATATTAGCAAAAAGAAAGAATTACGGCGAGAGATCGATAGAGTGATGATGAGTAACGTAACGTTAAAGATAACAGGCTTAAAAAATAAGCATGAAGTTATAATTGAAGGATGAGTAATTAATTAATTGATTAATGAATTAGAGTTATAAACAGGTGCGTTAACGTAACATATAGGGCCAAACTAAAACTACCAAAAAATAATTCAGGTAAAAGCAAATAAGAGGGCAAATCAAGGGACAAATCAACAACTGACAACTTGACCAAAGAATTAATGGCAGTTTAATTGTCGACTGATACTATTACTTATGCGACGTAATACGAGTCTTCTAGCAATTAATTACTAATACCAAACTTAATCACGTTTGAACTCACCACTAATTAAAAATGGCAACGCCTTTTTCTTCACACAAATTAAGAGTCTGGTTTCTGAAATAATAATACTCTACTTCCATACTAATCATAGTTCAAGAATAACGACCATATTTCCAGCCACCACATCAAAATGAACACGAAAGTCAAAAACGCCTATTGTTATTCATAAGATAATTTTAACATGATTAGTTAGAATCGAGAAATGTTAATTTTTTTAGTTTTACCTTAAATTTCAATATATCTTTTTAACTTTGTCCATATTTTGTATATACTTCGTCTGGTGTATATTACAAAACATAATTAATTCACATGAACCAATTAATTATTGTACTCTTAACTTACATATCATAAACAGTTATAGTTTTAAAATAAATGAAGTTACAGTACTTTTTAAAATGGACCGGAATTATGTTTTTTGTTAACTGAAAAGTGGAATTATGTTTATCAACACATTCCTTTTCTGTTTTTTTCCCCAAACATGACATTGATTATGTTTATCAACACATTCCTTTTTTCCCCCCAAACATGTCCTTGATTTGTGCATTCCATGGTAATTAAGCTTTTATATATATATATATATAAATGGTAATAATTATGCTTTAGAATCAGCATAAGGGGCGAAAAAAAGGAAAGAAGATATGCTCAAAGACTTCCATACTCATAAGTCATGACTTACAATATACTCCCTTCAGTCCTAATTATAAGATCACTTTGACTTTTTTAAAGAATTTAAAGATACAAAATTAATCACTTTAAAATGCCTATAGTTTTTTTTTTAACTTTCTCAAAACTAATTTACCTTACTTATAAACTATCGTATAATGCAATTGTATGTAAGATGCGTTAAAATTAAGTGTTCTATTTAATTTCCTCAATCTCTAAAAAAAAAATCAAAATAATCTTATATTTAGGACAGAAGGAAATATAATATATAAACTAAATAAGGTTATTGTAAAATGGCAATGATACTATATATTTTCGTGGTCAAATTCATGCATTTATATTCCCGAGGGGGAAATTTGACCGTTGGGCGTTGGGCGTTGGGTGTTGTTGTATGTGTGGACTGGTGTCTCCCGTATAAAAAAAAATACTCTTAAATATAGAAACTGCTTGAAGGGTTATTTCAATCATAAATATAAGATCTTAATTCATTTTATAATTTTTTTCTTTAAATTTATATTTTTTTTCAAAATATTCCTATAGATTAAATATATTAAAGAGAGTTTTTATCATTAAGAATAATGATTACAAAAAGGTATTTTGGAGAAACCTATATACAATTTTAATCAAATTTATAAATAGGAAAAAATCATTCCTAAAAAAGTTGTGTATATACAACCGGATGGAGCATTGTTTTTTAGCGGAAATTAATGTCATATGGCACAAATTGTGAAATCAAGAAAGTAATCAAAATTATTAGATTGGGAGGATGCATGTTGATTGCACGCGCGGCATTTGTTGGCATATGGGAATGGGATTGCCACTAAACAGTAGCCTGTCCTTTTATTTCAAGCATTCAATCAGGCTAATTTTTTATATCCACACAAAATTAATTACTATTACTATTATTATTACTCTATCAATAAGGTCTTAATTATAAAATCAAGTTAATTTTTTGTGGGGATTAAGAAAATAAATTAGAACACTAAACTATAAAATACGCTACATGTAATTAGATTATACGTTAGTTTGTAACTAAAATAGATTAATTTTTAGGAAAAGGATAAATATAAACAATCTAAAGTAATTTATTTTATATCATTAATTTTTTCAAAAAAGTCAAATTGATCTTATAATTAGGAACAGAGTGAGTATTATTTAGCAGTAATGATTGTTTTTTTTTTTGGACTGAGTAATTATTGTTTATTTTAGTTACATTTATAAACAAGAAACTAGCTTTAAATTAGAAATCCTACTCCTATACGGCCCATATATATACAAGGCATCCTGTAGAAGCTGCTCTTAGATCATTTTATAAATTGAAGTACTAAATTTCATATTAAATTGAAGTACTTGATAATTTTAAGAAATAAGGAATACTAAAGATTTTTCTTCATATATGCTCTAAAGCTGATACGCCCTTGGACCATATTATAAGAAATTTTCTAGGAGAAAGTTTTTATAATAAGTCATCTAGTGGGATATTAATTACATTTTTCTAAGATTGCTCCTATGAAAAATTTAATGCCATTTTCCCTTTTAACTTCTTAATGTATAATTCATTACTTTAAATATGGGTAAATTTAAAAATTGAATAATTTTTCAAACAATTTTAATTATTCAACCGCATCTATTTGCTTTTGGGAGCAAGGAACTTCGAGGTAAATAAAATTAATATGATGTTGTAGTTTAGTATATTTAACAAGGATAATATTAAAAATTATTTTAATTACTTTACCACAAATTTATTTTTTTACTAATTTTATATGTATGTGTCAATTATTAAAAATTATTTACATTTGGGATTAGAAGGGGTATTATTCTTGAACTTTTTACATAAATAGTCCTAGTTAATTTGACATTAAACGACAATTACCCATTTATATTGTTTGTCTTGTTCCTAGGTTCCAAACACAGCACTATATTTCAAATATATATATATATATATATATATATATATATAATTGCACGCTTTGTCTGTCGGCAAGACGGCAGAACCCTTTTTCATTCCCTCACTGCCATTATCCTTCCACTCCCTTCGTCTAACTCTTACCATTTCCTCTTTGCTTTTTTACTATCGCTCCCTTGTCATGTGCTTGTTTAATTAGAATGATTGATAACTTGTAAAAGTTAACATGATGTTCTGTTTCTTAAATTCACCTTTATGATACTCCTTCCGGTCCTAAATATAAGACTACTTTGATTTTTTTGTTGTTGTGGAAGTTAAGGAAGCAAATTAGACCACTAAATTATAACATATGTCACATGAAATTAGATTATAGGTTAGTTTATAAGTAGAATAAATTAGTTTTGAGGAAAAAATATTTTTTTGAGATTGAAACTACTTTTTTTTATTGGAAAAAAAAGTCAAAAAAGTCAAAGTGGTCTTATAATTAGGACCGGAGGGAATACATTCTAATTGTAGAGATCATTATTCAGAAACATTATAGATGATTAATTTCAATAAAAATTCAACTTCAAAAGTACTTTAGCCCAAATTAGAGTCATAATGATCTGAGGGTCACTGAAATTACAAGAGGGAGTGAATATAGCTTAATTAAGCACTTAAAGTGTGTGTTTGGATTAGTGATAAGAAAAAATATTTTGAATAAAATTGATTTATAATTATGATTTTAACAAAAGATTTGACTGTAATTGATTCCTAAATTTATAAAACTGATTTATAAGATTGATTTTGAGTATTATTGTAAAACCAAAACCATGGTCCCTATACATATTAAAAATTGATAACGTAGCTACTCCATGAGTAGGGGTGAAAATAAATTATCTCATGTTAGAGCTTAACACTTTAATTAACTAAATGGGCGTATTTTACAATAGAAATCCAAAACCCATCCCTATATATATGTTTTTTATAGATATAGATTTGAACCTTCAAAATTTCTGACAATACATGAAGTTTATTTATAAGTATGCTTAATGTAACACCCCAAATTTTAGAAAAGAGAAAATAAGGAATTAATTAAGATTTAGGAAATATTATTAAAATATTAAAAATCATTAAAAATGAAATTATGATGCTTTAGACATTTTAAATAAATTTTAAGGGTTATTTTATTTACACATAAAGAAAAAATAATAATTACAAGATAAATTTTAATCTAAGAAAATTTAATTGGGAACTTTAGGAGAATTTATTTTAAAGGCTAAATGAAATTTATGACTAAGAAAAATCTCTAATATGATATAAGAATTTAATTCTAGAAATTATTTTTCAGAGAAGGGACTAAACTGAAAACATTAAAAGTTGATTCTAGGGATTGAAACGAAAAGAAGAAAGTTTTAGGGGTCAGAACTCTAATTTTCCCCTCATCCTTTATATAATACTTCCACCGCCTCTCACTCTCTCGTTCTCTCTTCACTTTCTCTCACTCTCGTTCCTCTGTTCCTGCGAGTTCCGATGGTGAGTTCCGGCGGAAATCAATGGCGATGGCGAGGAAACATGGCGGAAAACGCCCAAGAAGCTTAGGCCAACATTGGGTAAGCTCCTTTCTTCGTTTTCCCTTCCTTTCTGGCCGAGTTTGAGTGAGATTTGTGAGAAATCGATTCGAATTTTGGGGGTGTTTATGAAGTTTTAAATTCATAGGAACGAAGCCTAAGACTCGACCAAGAGTATGCTTGAAGCGATTTGGTGAAGGGAGGTTGATTTGGGTCGGATTTTTCCCAAATTTGTGACTCGGGTACTGTTCACCCGATGAGACTTTGATGATTTCTGGGGGTTTCAATAAATTAAAGCTTGATTACACATTGATAGGAGTAAATTTGAACATATTTGTTGCTTTGTACGTTGATTATTAAAGTTTCGGGGTTTTCTGAGTTTTTCCTTTCTTCGTCCCCTGTTTCGTTTGTAATCGCTGGTCCAAAGGGGCTGCAATTTTTGAGTTTATAAATTTGAGGTTAGGAAGGATATGATGGGATGATCCTTTGAGTTGTTTTATTCTGATCCTCTTCTGGTTCTGCTCGGTTTGGCCGAATCTTGTTCCATCTGTTGCGCTTAGCTTCGTTCTCTCCCTCTGTTTCCACTGATATTCTGTTCTCCTTGATCCGAAATGGAAAATAATGAAGCTCATGATTTTTGATATATGTGAGTTTTGGTTAGTGGGGGAGGAGGACCGATTATGCCTATTTGGTTCGACTCTACACTTTGCTTGTTGGTCGAATTCTTGTTCTGGATTTTGTTATTCTGTGATTGTGAGATTCTGATTGTGCATAGGATGAAAGGAGGAAGAAATTTATGATGTCTGATTGTTGATTTCTCCTTGCTCTATGTATGATTGGATTAGGTGTTGGTCATTTAATTTTCTTCCCTGTTGGTTTCTCAGGCCGCTGGCTTCAGTGGGTAGGAAGAAAGGGAAATCTATGATTTTAATGATAATTTGGTTGTAGTATGAATGGTTAAGGTTAGAAGCTGAATTTTCTGTAATAGGGTGCAGAATTTGTGTTGGGAATCTATTGTTGTTTTACTATGGTTATGAACTTGAAAATTTATGTTCTTTATGGTCTTTTGTTAGTCTATGATTTTGTCATATAAGAAATGGATAATCTTGAAATAATTAGTGAAGAATTGTTGAAGGAAGCATATGGAATTTGGGAAAATTAAAGAGGATTGAGTATGATCTTTCAATTGTAGGAATGATGGCAGTAAGTTCTATTGGGGTATAAAGGAGTTAAATGCTTACATGATGTTGAAGTTTGTTGAGACTTTATGTTATGGATTGTGTTGTGGCCTAAGCATGGGTGTTACATGAGTAAAAGGGTTTTGGAATAGTTAGTGCTTCAATGATAAGATGATAAGGATTTAGAATTTGTATTGGAGTTTGGTGAAGGTTTAGATTTGTTCACCAAAAGCATAAAGGAGAGTTGTGAACAAGGAATTTGAGAATGATTATTTGAAGTCATATGGAGCATGACTTAAGTTGCTTGTTTTAGGAAGATCTTTTGATGGGAAATTTAATAACTCTTTTAATTCTGATTAATTTGAGGAAATTTGGTAAACCTGATAAAGTTAAGTTTGTCTTATAAGATCGAATTATAATGGAGCTTAAATGGATTTCTTTAGTGTTTAAAGTCTTTGAAATCTAGTGTTCATGTTGGATATGGTAAGAGTATAGAGTTTCGATTTGTTGTGAAATCATTATTCTATTTATTTGGGAGTACTTTAAGGGTATATGATGGTTTTGAGTAGCGGAAGTTCAGTGTGTGGTTTTGAAGTACTTGAGGATTATGTTCGGTTTTTTCAAATCTGTTTGAGTTGGAAACTGATTGTTCATGGGTGTTCCAGTTTTAAATTAAGTGATTTAGGAATTGATTAAGTTTTTGGTTCTCTGAATGATTTACATGAAGATGTAGGGAAGTTACTTGGAATTATATGATATTTAGATTAATGAAGCAAATATAAGTAATTCAGGAAGAATGGTGAAAATCTAAGGTTTAACTAGTTGGAAAAGTTTATTTCATGCTTGGAAGGGATGTTAAGTGGTAAGTTGGGATCATTACAGGTGGTTTGATTCAATATTAAAGGCTAGGAGATCAATTGCTTGATTAGGAAAGGATTATAGATTAAAGTGGCTTGATTAATCTGATGTGTTATTGTTCCTTTGATATGTGATTTAATCGGTGATTTGTAAAAAGGATGGATGTAGTCGATTTGAGGATTAAAGCTTCTGGAGTACGAATTTTAGGGTTAAGGCAAGAGAGTTGACTCAGAGTTATGATTTAAGTTACGGTAATTGTCAAGGACTTTCGGAAAGTTGATTTGTGATATTCTTTAATAAATTAAATTAATTGGACTTGATTTACACTATTGATTGATTTATTATTAAAATCTTGTGATAAATAGGAAGTATATATAAACAGGTATGTATTGTGTGCATAAATAGCTAAAGTCTTAAAAGAATAATTTTTATAAAAAAAAAAACCCATAGGTCAAACATTGAAATTATGAAAGTTTAATATAGATCAATTATCAAAGTAATCTAGAATAGTCAAGATTCTAATTAAGTTGGATAAATTATAATTTGTGTAAATGAAAAGATTTGGGTAGAAATAAGTAAGTTAGGATTCGTGAGAGACGCTGAATAATCATATATAAGTATAGGTGTTAATTTATTATTTATATGTAAATAGGTTTTGATAGTGGCATAAGTTGAGAAGATCAGTGGAAAAGAAAGGAGCAAGCTTATGGTTAAAGTTCTGGTATTCCAGGTAGCAGTTTATTTCAGTAACAATTAAATTGCATGTATTATTTTGTAATATCTGTTGCATTTAGTTGGTAAGTTGTTATTCCTCAGTTGGAGTACTCCAGGCTTAGGTGGTTCGCTACCCCTTTGCCATACCAGTTTAGTTATAACGGGATTGTTATAACGAGAAGTCCTGCAGGTAGAGCCTCCACTAGTTAACGAAAGTATCGTTATCAGTGGTTGGTAGGTGCGGATCGCACACAGATTAATAGGAGTAAGACTATCATCATTTGTGCAGTTTTACGAAATATATACATGACAATGCTAGTATGATCATATATGTTAATGAAAGAAACTGCTATTGGGATTTCCAATCTCACTCTTTCCCCAAACATTTTCAGTACGCAGGATGTGAGAAGCTAGCTGGGAAGGAGGAGTAGAAGAAGAAATTAGGAGTATAGTTGAGAAAATAAAAGGTGGTTAAATAATGCAGTAATATTATTTGTATATGTTGTAATAATTAAATTATCAAATTAAAGTAGAAAGCATAGAAAATAGAATTGCATAAATTTATTAAGGGATTTAAATTCTTTAAGTATTATGAATTATTAATAGATACTGAAAGATGGCTAGTGTACTTTTAATTGTTTTATTAACCACTTTATTTTATACATAGTTTTAAGTTATTTCAATTTGTCTGAAAAGCCCATTCCAACCTACAGGAGGTTGGTCTAATGTTTTAAAAGAAAAGTTTTAAATTTTTACGTATTTTTTGGCTTCTGACATTAGAAAGTGGTTATAATTCAATTAAAAGGTTATAATATAGTAGTAAAAGTCCAGGCGTTACACTTAAAATGTAAGCATTTTAAATAGGATTAAATTTTATGTTTCTAAGTCTTTATTTTTATTCCCAAATGAAATATAATAATGCTAATAGGAGGAATTTGGCCCAGTTTTTGCAAGAAAAACAAAAGAGGTAAGATCATACCCCTCGTTATATTTGGTTGATTTAGAAAATATAACTTCTTTGTCAACATGTGATTGATTTTTCTTATTCCTATTTACTCGGAGAGTTGTTGCCACTAGGTGTTCTTTACTTTTCCTCACAAAATTCTTACGTAAGAATTTTGTGAGGAAAAGTAAAGAACACCTAGTGGCAACAACTCTCCGAGTAAATAGGAATAAGAAAAATCAATCACATGTTGACAAAGAAGTTATATTTTCTAAATCAACCAAATATAATGAGGGGTATGATCTTACCTCTTTTGTTTTTCTTGCAAAAACTGGGCCAAATTCCTCCTATTAGCATTATTATATTTCATTTGGGAATAAAAATAAACTTACAATAATTATTGTGTTTTAGTGAAGGACACCTAGCGCAAGGGAGAGGGAAAGAGTTAGCATTGCCATTTTGAGCGACAAAGAGAATAGAAGTAGATGTGATTGATTTATGAATAAACGTATTTAGTTTATTATGGGTGAATGGTGTGATGTG
Organism: Mimosa bimucronata; assembly: GCA_037074515.1. Taxonomy (NCBI): domain Eukaryota; kingdom Viridiplantae; phylum Streptophyta; class Magnoliopsida; order Fabales; family Fabaceae; genus Mimosa; species Mimosa bimucronata. Next base: position 26,491,300 of record CM073445.1, on the reverse strand, counting down.
AAGTTTAGGATCAATACTAAGTTCAAAATTTTATAAATAATTTATAAGGTTAATATATAGATCATATTATATGTGATAACACATAATAGTGAAACTAAAAGAAAGTGAATAGGTCAAGCATGTGGTTAGTCCCAATGAAAATAAACCCTAGCTTGCTTATCTTAATGACAATAAGAGTCTAACATATTTTCGCCCCCTACTCATGAGCTACCAAACACTCATATATATATATATATGTCGAATCCAATTATGTAAAACATCATAGCTATCTTATAAGCTATTATTACTTGTTTTTTAGATGTATACGGGGTTATCGGATCAAGTATCAGGCAACCATGACTTTGGCTATCAAAATTATAAGTGTTACGCACATTAAAACAAGCCCTAAAATCACTTTAATTTCTTAAAATTATAAGTAAAAGAGCCTTTATTTGCTAAGAAAAATAAACATATTGCATCTGTAGTTACTCCAATTAGTCTTAATTATAGGGCAAAGCTAACTGATCTAATGCTTAATAAGAAATGACATATAATTAAATTAACATTTATTGGTCCAAATAGAAAGGGATTTGACTGTTTAAGTATGAGGTTTCAAATTTGAGTCCTTATAAATATATAAAACGTCTTTAAAGAGCTTTCTGAAATTGAGTCTGATAATGTTCAAATATGGCTTGATTAGACATAAAAAAGAAATATTTGTACTAGTTGATAACATAAAACTTTTAGAAAAATATGAGTTCACAATTTTGATTTTCTTTGAAATTAATTATCACAATAAGGCAGCGTTCCAACTTGTTGCAGTTAAGGAGGGGAAAGGTTAAATAAAACAAAACCCACATCTTTGCTTAATATTTTAAACCAAACAAGACTTTAAAACTTCATTTACAGGCCTAAACTTGAAAGGCCTCAATTAAGTGTTGACAAAAAAAAACCGAACGGCCTCAGTTAAGCCCATTACTTAAGCCTATAAAGCCTTTGTCTTAAAAACGTTTCAAGAGTATTGAACATTAAATGGTATACTTGGGCTCTAATTATTGACTCAATTTTTTTAAAGGTGAAAGTGCGTTGTAGCCAATAAAGTGTTGGTCTAGCTAGGAGTGTCTAACACAATTGAGTTTTGAAGAGTTTTTTTACGCCAATAAACTTTTAAAATGGGGCGTTTTGGCCAATGTCGTTAGAAAGCACTAACGACCTCCGTTTGTACTGATGTGGGCATGTGGCGTGGCACGATGGAGAATCTGTGCTAATGTGGTAGGACATGGTGGAGTATTTGTGCTGACGTGGCGCAACACGTGGATTGTTTGTGCTGATGTTCACGTGGATTGTTTGTGCTGATGTTCACGTGGATTGTTTGTGCTGATGTTCACGTGGATTGTTTGTGCTGATGTGGCACTGTTAGTGCCACATCAGCACAAATAATCCACGTGTTGCACCACGTCAGCATAAAACGGAGGCTGTTAAGTGTTTCCCAATGGTGTTGGCCAAAACATCCCATTTTAAACATTTATTGGCATAAAAGAACCATTCAAAACTTAATTGTGTCAGACACTCTTATGCCAACATTTTATTGGCTAAAATATACCTTAACCTTTTTTTAAATTATTTAAAAATAAAAAGGCCAAAGTGGATCTGGATAAGCAATGTCATGTGTCCAGAGAAGGAGAACCAATCCAATTTTCGGAAACTTTGAAATTCGTAGCAAATCTCTTCACAAGCATTTTAGTCAACCATTTTTCTATTTTTCTTAACTGAGCCATTTTTCGTTATAGAAACCACAAAGTTTATGACGACTCTTATTTTATATATTACTACCTCCTCCGTTTCATATTATAAAACAGTTTTCGGAGTTTGTTTAAATGTCTTGAGAAAAATAAGGTTTAAATAATGAGCTTATTCTAAAATCAACCACAATGATGATGCAATAATTAAGTGTCATTTTGGCTTGGAGGTATACTAAATGAAGTAAATTCTTGAAATTTCATGTGTTTCTAAGAAAACTTCAAATTTCAAAACGTATTCAATGAGCTTCGTATAATTTTGCAGACATAAAAAATAAATATCTTAATATAATATAACAAGAAAGAAGGATTTTTTTATTAAAAAAAAATGGTGAGTCGGATCCGTGAAAGGAGTATTTTGTTGGGGGTATGATAATATGTAATGGGTTATAGGTGGCAGGTGGATGATGGGTCACGTGGATGGGAGAATGAAGACATGACATGAGGTGGCCAAGGGCCTGCGTTGGAGCACGACGGAAAGGTTTATCAAGAAATTAATGGAATATTCCCTCCAAATATTTGGTTTGACTAGTTGATGTTGATGTTAAATATAAGATACATTAACTTTTATCTTTCTCCTATAAAATTATCTCTATAAATACTCCTACACTAACAATTAATCAAGAGGGAGTAAGCGAGAACTAAAAAAAAAAAAATGATTATATTGTTTTAGAAAAACCATGACATGATAACATATTAACAAAAGTAATAAATATACAAATTAGTTATTTTTATATCCTTCATTCAGATTAGATGGAGTAATAATTTAAACAATTTATTACTCCCCCTTTTCATAAATATAAAACTCATTTACCTATTTGATTATATTAAAGATGTTAGTTAAATTAGTTAAAATCATATAATATTATCAAAACACCCTAACCATATACCTTAGTTCCAACCCCCTTCTTTTATTTGTTTATTATGAAAGTGCATCAATAAGGATAATCTAAAAAAAATGTGAAGAAAAATAGAAATATATCTTATATTTAGAAACAAATTCACCTCCATAAACAAATCATATATTTAGAAACGAAAGGAGTATTACATATAACCATATATAGCTAGATATGTTTATTTGACGAAGAAAACAAACATAGTAACTATTTTAACCTCAACAATTAAATGAATAAAACATAAACTTTTTTTTGGGCTAGTACACTCACACATCCACATATGATAAAATCTTACTTGGAAGTGTCTAATTGAGCGGGTCTATGCTAGTTTGAAGCTGTATTTGGGTTTTATCTCATTGTTTGTGGCTACAGGTCGAGGTGCTTGTACAAAGCCTTGAATGTTCCAAGACAATTATTGGCACGATCTCTCCTTGACTTGAACATCATCAAGCCTTCCGTCTTTGGTTTGTTTTACCAGAGACTTTATCAATACCTCAAATAGTACTCAAGTCCTAGTCTTAGTGTTCATTGGTGACATTTATCGATGGCTTTTGTTTCACACTACCTAATGTGCAATTGATGTTAATGGTCATCTTGCTTCTCCGTAGTGCTTTGTATGGTGCCAGTGTGATGGCAGGTGTTGGCTCATTCCTTCTCTTCCAAAAGTTTATTCAAGCCTTTCACTTCACGGGGGTTACTCTTGTTCACTAAAGCCGCAAGTGCACGGGTCGCGTCAAGTAATAAAGTGATGAGTAGAGTATCGTTTCCACGAGGATTTGGTCCAAAACCTGGTCAAACAATGATTGTCACACTCTCATCCAATTTGAGTGACACAAATGTTGAGATTGAAAATTAATTAAGAAAATAACATGTGCTAAATGAAAATAAAATTATAAATAAGTGATTCTCCAACTTCAAGGATAAAATGGGTCCTAAGATTATCTATCCCCCTTGTACTTCTTAAAACTCAATTTAACCCCCTCTCAAAGATGCTCTCAATGAAACCACGTGCTAATCTAGGGTTCACAGAGTACTCGTAAAAGCTCTCTCAAGTCAAGAACAAGTGTTTAATCTTATTAATTGCACAATCTCTTGCTACAATTAATAAAACCAATTATCAAGCTCCAACCCTAATGTGACTATGCAAGGCTAGCAAGTATATCTCTATCTTACCAACAAAACCATCCATTCGTCATGCAAACTTCAGGTTCTTGCACTATTTTACCCAAGTTCTACACTCAACCTAGCCCTCTCAAACATCAATCAAGTGAACCCAACATCTAAATGGTGATCAGTCACTTAGAAGCATTAGGAATAGAGTAAAATAAACACATAGATATCATTAATCACAACATAAGAGGAGGAATCAAAAATCAATCCATACAAGGGTTCAAAATAATCTTAGAATCAAAGTATTTAGCTACACATGTTCAACAACTCTATGGGAGCATATATATACAAACAGAAACAGAGAACAAGGGAAGAGAATGAAGATGAAGAAGATAAACCAAGAGAGGAAGCACAAATCTCTTCAAAGCTCTAAGCCCTAGCAGAGCAAAACACTCCCAAAATGCCCCAAAAGTCAAAGAATGTCGAGTGAGATCGAAACCTTAGCTTTTATTTTATTTCACTTAAACCCCTTAGCAGAATACACAGTTCGCCGTGGGTTTCGCCGCGGCAAGCCCACGGTGAAAAATACCAAAGAGGGCAGAAACAGAGGGAGTTCGCTGTGAGTTTCGCCGCGGCGAAAGCCACGGCGAACTGGGACCTATCTGTAATTTTGGAATTTCGGGGTCCTTTTCTGTAATTTAGGAATTTCGAGGTCCTTTTCTGTAATTTTTATAATTCGTCCAGAAACTCGTATTTTCCCTTTTTTTTCTTGAAATTTCAGCTTCTAACCCTAATTTCTCCCATTTTTAAGTGTTCTTCTTAATCAGGGATCCCTTAGTTATTGTATCAAAATATTCTTACAAGATTTACATAAAACAACATAAGAAACTAACTAGAAATATGATTAAAATTTACACAAATGAAAAATGATGTGCAACCTAAATCAAATGAACATTTTCCTATCTTGATTTTCCAAAATATATCAATGATTGAATAAAACTCAAGGAAAATGTGCTGAAATTACATGAATTCTTGGGAGTTATCAGTTACCTACTCCATTAGCTAGGAGCCTCTGGATAGATCACCGAGGATGGTCAAATCACATAAGCGATACTCAAGATCACAAATGTTGCTTACAGTCAGTACTCCCTCCGATTTTTAATATAAGACTTCTTTAAAAAGTTGATATTGGTTTTAAATATAAAGTATATTTATAATTTTTGTCAACATTTTCCGAAATTGCCCTTAATTGTGCTCCCTCAACAATAAAAAGTAAGAGAGATTGAAAGAATTAAGAAAGATGCTTGGGATGTTTTTTAGAAAAAATGTCGTATCAACTAGTTTAACTAACATATTTCATATAATTAAATTAAATAAATAGGTCATATACTCCATTTAGGAAAGGGGAGTACTTTGTAAACGTAGCTCTATCCTATAAGATGTGTGTGGAAAAGGTGGTATGGAAGCTCGGTAGGCACATTAGTGGAATTTCCTTTCTAAACTCAGCAACACAGCACTTCGGTACCAAGGAGCTCCCATATACGATAGGTAGATAACTCCAAAGTCCAAACTAGATAGAGACATCAGTCTCTCTCCTTGAGAGGTTTTCTCTCATCTTGAGAGTGTGAATGCGGCCCTTATGGCGGCTACCCACTGTGGTCTTTCGTTTTAATTTTTGGCTTTATCCCCTGTCTTGGGGGAGAAGGTCAGAGTGGTTAGGGAGTTTCTCTATTCCTTGTGAGTGTGTGTGTGGCCCTTAAGGTAGAGGTGTGAAGAACATGGAGGAGGATAAAAGAACTTTGAGTCGAAGCCGATTGCTACTAAACGCCAAATGGAGGAATGAAGCAGAATAGGTCAAGAAAGCAACAAACTGATCGGTAAGGTGATATCTAGTAAAAGCGTCAATAGAAACTCTGTAGTAGCTACTATACGGTGAGGATGAAACTTGGACAACGGAACAGAACTAGTGGAGTTGGACAATGAAGCGATAGTATTTTCTTTCTCAGAAATAAAGGATAAACAGAGATTGCTAAAAGGGCGTCCATGGTCCATTCAAGGAGCCTTGATGAGTATCCAAGAATGGTCAAATGCCAATGTCTTGAGTGATATCAATTTCAACCGCACCCCTTTCTGGGTCTAATTTCATAGTATTCCTGTGGGGACTCTGGAAGTAGAGGAGAACATATGCAACATGGGCAATCTGGTTGGGGAGACCGTGTGGTATGAAAGACCAAAAGACGGGGAAAAATTCCACAGAGGTTTCGGCAAAGCTAGAGTCCACATTGATTTTACAAAACCTTTAGTGCATGGCTTCTGGGCTGAGAGACCGGATGGAACAAAGGTATGGGTGAAGCTAAGTATGAACGTCTACAATTGTTCTGCTACAATTGCGGATTAATCAGCCATGATGGGCGCTCCTGTAAAAAGAAGATTATCTATGATGAATACGGTGACTGTGTGTATGGTCCTTGGCTTGCTACCGGAGCAGAGAGAGATATTGAACATGCTATGGTTAAAGCAGCCTTCATGGGATGAGGAAGATAGCCGATTAACTATGACGGCATATAGAAGAGAGTGCCAAAAGGCGCATGGAAAGGGACCTGACAAAGTTCGTTACAAGGGGGAAGGTAGTGTGAAGAGCAGTGGAATGGAAGGGCATAATGGTGGAGTGGTACAAGCTAGCAATAACGACAAGGAGGATGTCCAAGCCAAAAACACATATACCCTTACTCCTATTTGTGAAAATGTGGCTGAGATTGGGTCGGAGACCTTCAAAGAGGCCTAAGATCCTAAAATTAGGGCCAACCCATCTATAAGTAAAGGGTTCAGCATTGTAGCCCAACTGAAAACAGGGCCAAGCCTGACCTTGAGCTCCTCCCCAATGGACCGAAGACCATTGTATGAAGAATCCCCTTCAAAGGCCAGCTTAGCAATTGTCCCTGTGGTATAGCTGTTCCCTGTGTCAGAAGTTGTTATTAGGCTGAATGAAGTCAACCTCAAATGAGGTGCATCAGACCCTCTAACACCATTCAAAAGTAAGAGGAAGAAGCTTTTCCTGATGAGAAGCTGAAGTCCGAATCTATAAGTAGTCGAAAGTCTCCAAGCAAGGCTCCCAGAAGAAAGAGCGTTCGAAGGATCAAACGCGAACTGATGGAGAAGAAAGAAGTAGTGAACCGGAATCTTTTCGAGGTACCTATCTCTGGAGAAATAGATTATCCTGATAACTCGTTTACTTTTAATGGGGGCCAAGTTGTTTCTAAGGCTGTTGATGAAGTTAAAGGCTATGGTGGCTATCCTAAATCAGCCACCCAAGGGCTATGAGTCTAATTGCTTGGAACTATTAAGGGATAGGGTTTCCTTGACAGTGAAAAACCTCAAAAAGAGGTGAGAAATAATAAACCCCTAATTGTCTTCTTAATGGAGACAAAAAAAAACAACAGTCACTTAGAGCGGATTTGTAGAGCTTGTGGCTTTGAGGAAGCCTGGTATTTACCCCTAGCAAGCTGAATAGGAGGCTTAGCTTTGTGGTGGATAAATCCAGTAACTATCAACATTCTGAGCAGCTCAAAAAATCTGATTCACACTAGTACTACGTTGTCTTCAGGGTTCCTCCCTGATTGTATTACCTTTGTATATGGCCCGCCTCATGAAGGAGAAAGACAAAAAGTCTAGGATCAATTACGGGCATAGCCAAGTCTATGGAAACCTCATGGCTCTGTATAGGTGATTTTAATGACCTACTCTCCCAATCTGATAAGTTAGGAGGCAACCCACAAGCAATTAAGAGAGTTATTAATTTCCAGTAAGTGATTTACGATTATGAGCTGATGGAGATAGAAGCTAAATGAGCTAAATTTACCTGGTGTAATCAGCGTATAAGGGAAGACCATGTAAAATGTAACATCCTTGAAATTAATTGAGGTTTAATAGGGGTAATTAGGAATTGATTAATGAGAAATGATGGATTATAAGAATATTTGAGGAATTTTGAGGTATTTTTGAGGATTTTAAAGGCCTAATTTCTCCCTTATATTAAGGACAATAATTTTGGGGAAATTATTTTCAGGCTCAAAATGGGTTATTATGGGAGAAAATAAGTAAATGATATTATAGGAAAATTTTGAGAGTGAAAAGAAAATTTTTGGTTCAAAAGAAATATCTTATTTGAGAATTTTAGGGCCTAGTAGTGTATTATTTTCCCTAATCTTTTTCTTTTTCTTTTTCTCTCTCTTCCCCATACGTATTTCTCTACTCCTTCACGTCCACTCCCTCCCTCATGTCACCTCTCTTTCTCTCCTATCACACTCAAACATCATTACCATTTATTTATTTTATTTTATTTTATTTTATTATTAATATTATTATTTATTACCTTCCTCTCCTTTCTCTGCGCAGTGTAACACCTGGACTTTTACTACTATATTATAGCTTTTTAATTGAATTATAACCACTTTTTAATGTCAGAAGCCCAAATATACGCAAAAATTTAAAAATTTTCTTTTAAAACATTAGACCAACCCTCTGTTGGTTGGAATGGGCTTTTCAGACAAATTGAAATAACTTAAAACTCTTTATAAAATAAAGTGGTTAATAAAACAATTAAAAGTACACTGACTCTCTTAAGGGAGTCTATTCATAATTCATAATACTTAGGAAATTTAAATCTCTCAATAAATTTATACAATTCTATTTTCTATACTTTCTACTATTAATTTAATAACTTAATTTTACAACATATACAAATAACCTTATTAAAATATTTACTGCCTCTTGCTTTCCAAATTATAATCCTAATTTCTTCGTCTACTCTTCTTCCCGAGCTAGCTTCTTTCAACCTGCTAAACTGAAAAATGTTTGGGGAAGGGGGTGAGATTGGAAATCCCAATAGCAGTTTCTTTCATTAACATATGTTATCATGCTAGCATTGTCATGTATATATTTCATAATTTTGAACAAATAAAACAATTATACATACTTCCTGCGCTCAATGCTCTACCAGCCACTATTAACAATATATTTGTTAACTAGTGGAGGCCTTACCTGCAGGATTTTTCGTTATAACTATCCCGTTATAACATAACTGAACTGGCAAAGGGGGTGCGACCCACCTAAACCTGGAGTACTCCATAAATCTCTATGCAGGAATTAACAAGGCTTATCACCTTTATGCATAATGTAAACTTGAAACAGATATTACAAAATAATACATGAAATTCTTATAATGTAATGAAATAAACTGCTACCTGTATCCTGAGCTTACTCTTCACTGTATTTCTTTTCTTCCACGTAATCTGGGAATTCGATCCCACTATTTGGTCCTATAAATATTTATAGTATAAAATAATATATTAATATCTAAACTTGGGTATAATAATCGAACGTCTCTCACATTCCTATAACTCTACCCCCTTTCTATCTCTAATATAATTAAATCTTAATTTCCGGGTAAATGGTTAATCATACCATCATCTTCAACAGAATTAAAAGAAAATTCATTTCTTGAATATCATCATTAATTACCAATTCTATCAAGCAATTATAAACTTACAACATAATAGAGCAAAGTAATACAACTTAATTCAATTAATACTAAAGCTTCTATACTATAAGAACTTACTTATTTCATACTTTATAATACAAGTTATTAATCTTTCCTCCCCTTCAAGATTTATTTATTACTAAACATAACTTACATAATTCAATTACCAAACAAACTCAAAGCAAGTCAAAAGCATTCACCTAATTTAAATTTGCTTTAAAGACAAACTTCTCTATCCTTACTTTATTTAATTATTCCTAACATCATAATAACATACCTTAATCAGCTTTCAACTTTAGTAATTCAAACCTATGACTTCCATAATCTTTGAAAATCCTTTCAAGCTTCTCCATTAATTCATAAATCAATATTGGGAATATTAATCATTCCTTAGCACCTTTACAACTATAGACAGCCATTTAATGTAGATTTCTTGACTATAAAAACATCTAGATATCACAATCACACCTCAAAAATTGTAGCTTAAATATATTAATTAAGTCTTCCTTAAAATGCCAAAACACGTCTTTAATAATTCAGATAACTCCAAATGTTTCAGCTTCAATGCCAAAGTCCATACCTTTTCATTACAAAGTTTCTAATTTGATTTAAAATATCCATAATAGTATTTACTAACTAATTTCCCATAGTTACACCATCTTAACACTCATTAATATGTTTACTTCCTTACTCTTTTATTCTTTTAAAAAGAGATATGTTCTCCTTAAGAAATAAAAACGAAGATCTCCATTCCACTATTAAACTACAATGTTAACGTTAATATCTGGACAGAAAAATCAGGTCTATACTCCTTTACATGACAGCACTTAATAACTTGCTCAATCTCTTTGAGCAATAACAAAGTTCCAGCTCCAATCCATGAGATTTAAACCTTCCTTTTGAAGCTTATATAATTAACCAAAACATCCATAATAATGGTTCAACATATAGAGACATGCTCTAGAAAGGTTCATATCAGTTTTAAATTCCTAGCCATATGATCTAAACATATAATGCTTGAATAGGGATATAATCAATTTGATATTAACATCCTATCCACTTTAGCTTTTTAAGCAAACTATGATCTAATGAAAATCCAATAACCTCATATTCTTCCTGTTCATGGTTTACAATCTTTTATAGCTTCTCTAAGCAATATCTCCAAAGCAAAATTGAAATTACAGCTTCTAAATTCATGTTTGAATCAATATTTTAAAACCCTAAGTCATGTATTGACATTCTCAAACACTTCTTTAACATTGGAAAACCTTAAAATCTGTCTATAAAAATTAGATTTAATACCTCAATTCATCCAAACAGCAGCACACAATGATCTGAAAGATATTTCTAGGTCCCAACAACAACCAGCAAGACAAGTCTCAAAATCCTCTTCCATTGACAATTATCACTTCTTTATTACAAATCACTTCACACATCAAGTACCATTAATTAGTTTCTTTGTAAAGCTATAAAATTCCCTTATAGACTTTTCCTTTTATCTCTTTAGTTCCAAAATCTAAGCTCTATTACAAACTCATAGACCTTGAGATTATAACCCCAGGAATCTGTAACCTTTAATCAATTGCATGTTCTTCAAATAAATTCCTAAGAGACAAGTGATGACAATGCATAAAAACTTTAGCTATCACCAACTTTGAATCTCCAATCATGTCTTAAAACCTTAGGACACTTGTTTAACCTTAAGAAACCTTGAAACAGTAACTTGTATTTAATTTAAGGCTTCACACCCGTCCATTACCCATTGGACCTGATATAAAAATCCAACTTCATCATAAATCATGAGCTTAATTCAATCCCTTAGAAAACAAATTAACAATCGCATAACCAATCAAAGAAATTCCTTTTGGGAACTACCCAGAACCAATGGAACAGAAAAATCAAATAGAATCAGACCACTTCAATATACAGTCAAAGAAAACAGAACTAAAAGCAAGCAACACAAATCACAAAACACATCCTCAATAAACAAGAAATCAGCGACATACAGGGTACAAGATTCGGCCAAGTAAGCAGGGAAGGAAAGGAAATGAACAATTAGCATCAATTTCAAATCCTAAACCAGAGCATCACACCTATCTTGTATTTTATTTTCATATATATCAAGTCCCATTAACCCAACAACAATCAGACCAACAGAGCAGAAGTCGGATTAGAACAGAGGGAGGAAATAGAAATTCGTAGAGCTTCCAAAATATACACCCAACTTGATTTCTTAGTTAAATCTTGTTCTTTATTAAGTTTAGTTAAGGGTTTGAATCAATTTCCACCCGAAAACACCATTAAGGGCGTCGGTGAACAGTGACCGAAGAAAGGAAATTGAAGAAATCCGGCCAACACTTCACAAAGCTCAAATTTCTTCAGGGAAACTTGATTTCTATGCTTAATCTTTGTTTTAATCGGTTTATGGACTTCAGAACACTAAATCCCCAAATTTGACCTCACACAGAACCCCCCAAATCGGATCAAGAAAAGAGAGAAAATCGAAGGGAAAGACTCACCCATAACCACCCAAGCTTTGTGTGTCTCCGTCGCCGCTTGCCGCAATCGAAAGTCGCTGAATCCGCCGGAGTTTGGTGCTGGACCGATGAACACGAGGGAGAGCAGGGGAGGCCGAGAGATGAGAGGGAACACGTGGGAGTTAATAATAAAAGAAGGAGTTGATATTTTAAATAGGTATTTTACCATCTTGCCCCTTCTTTTTCAACTAAAGATATTTTCAACTAAGGGCAGATATTGTCATTTTTATTTACTCTTTACTATTTTGCCCTTCTTTAGTAATATAATTTACCATTCCCTTAATAAATTAATCTGACTTTACTCTTAAAATAATTTCTCTAGATATGCTTTAATTTCCAAATTTATTTATAAAACTTTTTAAATATCAAACAATACCCCAAGGTTCTAAATATTTCCTTATTTAAATTCATCTTTCAACTATTTTTCCTCGACTAATAAATAAAATAAGTCTTAAAATTATTAAAAATACACCTGACCTTATAAATTTATTTATAAGGCTTTTTAATTTTAAAATACCACCTCAAGACCAAAAAGCTCTTTATTTTCTATTTTCTAAAATTTGGGGTGTTACACGCAGACTCCCCCCAATTAACCATTTCCTTTCCTTTCTTTCTTTCTCTTACACCACCACCACCACCACCACCGTCTCTCTCTCCCTCTCTCTATTCTTCCTCCACCTTGACCACCACCACTTGCTTACTTCATTTTTCTTCCTCCTTCTCCCTTTTCCCTCTCGTTTTCTTTCTCTCCTCTCCCTTAGTCTGCCGCCGTGGTGGATTTTAGGAGGGAGTTTTCCGGCGAGTTTGGCCGGAAAACCGCCATTCCTCACCTCCTCTCATCTCCTCCAATATTGTACTACATTCCTCCACTCATTTTCGGTCTGATTTGTGCTTAGAAAGTATTTTGAAATATTGTTCACCGGAGCTTTCGGAGCTTGCCAGTGCCGGACCGGTGATTTTTCCGACCAACTAAGACCATATTCGGTTTCCCTTAAGTATTCTCTACGTACCCATGTTTTTAGTTTTCTGATCTGAAATATTTCAAAAGTAGGCCTTATCTGAGGTGGGGTTTTTAGGATATCTCAATCTATTATATTAAAGCCTAATATTTGGGTTAGAATTTTTCTTAAGGAGTTTATAATTTATTTGAGGTTTTCCCAAATTATTTGGAATTTTTGGAATTTCTAATATTAAGGAAAATTTTGGGATATTGTGGTCTGACTTGTTATGGTTAAATTGATAATTTATGGGAGTTTATTTAATATTATGTTATGATGTTAATCTGGCTGATTTTGGTGGAATTTGTTGGTGAAATTTTAGACCGGTAAAGTTTGGATTTGACTAATGTTTAAGGAGGAATTTTTGGAAATATGGACATTTAAGGTTAATAGGTGATTCTTATAAATTTATGGATATTAAATTAAGGCTGTTGTTAGGATATATAGGATTGAATTGAGATATTATGGGAGTTGAAAAGATTTAATTGGGTATGTGAGGAATCAATTTTGGGATCTTAGGATGGATATGGATGGAGGATTTTTAATGGTTTAGTTGAGAGAGAATTAAGGAGGGATTTGAAATAAATTTCTTGAGGATGAATGTTTTTCTTTTGGTTAGGGAATTAAATTCCCTAACTTTGCATTTGAACACTTAATTTAAGTGTTAATTTTTATAGGACTGTTATGTAGACGGTTTCTTGTCTGGAGTCAGTACGGGGGAACTGCACTATTGTGAGATTGGTGTCAGCTATCAGGTAACCGCTTCTACTTGTTCTATGTGTGGGTGCGTTGTTGGTAAGGGATTTCAAACTCCCTTTCAACCCTGGTTTATGATGGTATATGTATGATATGATTCTCATTGGTTATTTTTATATAAACAAAAATGTCATGTGGGATTCGTAGTTTGGAAAGTGGCATGTGTTGTGATGATCATTTTTAAAAACGATATATATTGATTTAGAACTGTTGCATTATATGGTTTTTGAAATATTGGAAAAGGCCAAGTGCTTAGTTTTGGTTAAATTGCATTTTTGGTTGTGATGCATATGTTGTGGCAGTTAGCATCGATGCACCGGACACTCTTGCCATCACGTGATGAGGTACCCTGTTGGCCCACAGGGACTAATTATATTATCGGTGTATTGGGTATGGGTAGCCCCCATCGAGTATTACCGTTTGGTGTGCTGGGTATGGGTAGCCCCCTCGAGCATTACCCCCGTTGTGGTTCTGGGTATGGGTTGAAATCCCTATCGAGTTCCACTTCTCAGTGGTTTTGGGTACGAGTTGAGATCCCCGTCGAGTTTCACTCTGGTCCACCTAGTGGTAGGGGACAACCTAACGTTTCACAGGGCGAACGTTATGGATGATTGTGAAAAATGTATTTGAAAACCATTTTTGTAAATGACGATATACATGTTGCGAAAATGTTTTCGGGCATTGATGATTACATGACTATCTGGTATGTGCTCTTATTTCAAACTGAATATATATTATTTAGTTTCCCACATTGACACATTGCTAGCACACACCGCACGTAGAGAAGTAGTTAGTGGTTACGTTTTGGGGCTACCCCCGTTTATCTCACTTTTTGCAGGTCCTAGGAGCATAATAGACGGGTAATCGGGGAAATGATCCCTCATCTTCTCACTGAAACATAGTGGGCTTTTATTTTGGGTTTTATGCGAGAAGTGTTGTATATTGCCATACTTCTTTAGGCTTTCATATTTCGCTTCCGCATTCTTACTTTTGGATAACTGTATGCATTATTCTTTTGGTTAGAATCGGTCCATTTCCGGCATATAGGCCTGAGAACTATTGGTATTGCTTTTCTAACTGCATTTTTGGTTATGCACTGTTGGTCGGAAACTTCTTTCTCTCTACCATGGTTGTTTGGAATTTTACTGGATATTTTATCATACTTGAATATGGCAGGAGTACGTTAATTAATTGATCAAAGAGTTTGATGTTTTATTTAAAAGATTTACTCGGGTGATTAACTATATTTTGAAAGAAAGATTTACAAAGGTATTTAGATACATGATTCATATATTTTATATCTATGTTAGGTGAATTCTTTCTAACATGGATAAACTAATTTAAAAGGTGGAATGTTCCTTTTCTAACATGGATTGGTATATGGAACGGTTAAATTTTTAAATATCCATGTTAGTTGTGTTGGCGAGAATTGTTTTCTACTCTAGCCCTATCGGAGATTTCCTCTTAATTGAATAAGATAAATTCTTATCTAACTATGATAGTCCTTTTTGATAATTTTAGTAATATTATTTTCTAACATAGTTAGACATTTAAACTTTAATTTTTGAAATTTGTACCTTCAACTCTTTTTCTAACTATGTTAGTATTCTATTTCATAAACTCTTTTTCCTAACATAGTTAGTATTGATTAAATCTTGTTACATTCGGTTTTATGACTAATAAAATGAAGCAAATTTGGTTTTATTGTTAATAAAATGGTTTTACAAAGCGTATGTTACATAAAAGAAAAGATTGATAGAGCCTTGGGCAACTCATAATTCAAAGACTCCTTACCTAAAGCTCTAGTTTTTCACATTGAGCCCATTGCTTTTGATCACCATATGTTGATAGTCTACCTCTTCTACAAGGAGTCATACACACCAAGGCCTTTTAAATTTGAAGCCATTTGGGCAACTCACCCGGATTTCTTAGCTATTGTTCGAAGCTGCTGGTTGCTGGACAGAGGTGAAGCTGCAGGAGGTATTCAATTTTTTGCCAAATGTTTGGATAAGTTTCACAGAAAATTGATCAAATGGAGCTGGGAAAATTTTTCGAACAATAAAAGAGTAATTTCTGAACTAGTGGGGAGAATTGAAATCTTAAAGTTTGAAATTTACTTTGTTGAATCCAAAAGGGATATCATAGTGCTTACAAGGGAATTAAAAAAGTGTGGAAGAGGGAAGAGGTGTATTGGTGGCAAAGATCCAGAACAAATTAGCTGAGGGCAGGGGATTTGAATACAAAATTCTTTCATCACTCCACAATCATTAGAAGGTAAAGGAACTTGATAATCAAAATGAAGGATAGTACGGGTACATGGTTGGAGGAAGAATCTGAGGTTGCTAATTTAATTTCAGATTATTACATGTGTCTTTTCACCTCTCAACCAAATGGTCAGATTGAAGAAGTTCTACAGTACATAGAGCCCAAGATCTCAGAGAATTAGAACATATGGCTTACTCTCACAGTTACTAAGTCTGAAATTAAAGAAGCGGCCTTCTAACTAGGGCCATTCAAAGGCCCAGGCCGCGATGGTTTCAACGGCCATTTCTACCAAATTTCATGGGAGGAGGTAAAACTCTCGGTGCTGTCAATGGTGAGTAGTTTCTTTGAAAATGCTGAGAGTATGGGCACGGTCAATTATATGGACCTGATTCTAATCCCTAAAGTTGATCACCAGAAAAGCATAACACAGTACCGCCCTATCAGTCTTTGTAATTTTTCTTACAAGATAGTGGCTAAAATCTTAGCAAACAGGTTGAAGAAGGTACTAGACGATTGCATTTCTGAACATCAAAGAGCCTTTGTCCTCAGCAGGCTGATTCAAGATAATCGTATAATTGTTCATGAGGCTTTCCACTACCTGAAGAACAAGAAGTAAGGGGAAGAATTTGAGGTGGCCTTAAAGATGGACATGAATAAAGCTTACGATATACTCGAATGGAACTTTTTGGAAGGGGTGATGCTGAAAATGAATTTCTGCACCAGATAGGTTGCTTGGATTATGAAGTGTGTGAACAATATAGCATTCAATGTGCAGCAATCTGGCAAAACCATTGCTAGAATCTCCCCACAACGAGGTCTTCGCCAAGGGGATCCGCTATCACCATACCTATTCATTATTGCTTCGGAAGCCTTATCCTCAATGATTTTTTTCCATGAAAACTAGAATAATTTTCATGGAATCCAGCTGGCAAGAGGAGGACCAGTGTTAACTCATTGTTTATTCGTTGATGACATAATTGTCTTTATGAAACCTAATATGTGAAATTGTGGTTTGTTTATGAAAATCTTGCAGGACTACTGTGATGTATCTGGTCAAAGGGTGAATTATGACAAGTCAAGTCTGTTCTTCTCAACAAACACACCTGACGCTGTTAGGGAAGAAATATCATTATGCCTGAATATTGTGAAAGTTTATGACTCGGGGAGGTATCTCAGGCTACCTGTACTGTGGGGGAAGTCAAAGAATGCTACTCTTAGCCTATGTCAGGGGAAAGATGGGAAGAATGGTACAGGGATGGATGAAAAAATGCCTTTCCTTTGCTGGGAGGGAAATTATGATTAAAGCGGTAGTGAACGCGATCCTTATCTATCTAATGTCTTGCTTCAAATTCCCTAAAAACACATGTAAAGCTTGTGATAGCCTTGTATCCATATTCTTCTGGGGGAATGATAATGATGTGAGGAAAATCCACTGGGTAGCATGGAAGGCATTGTCTAAAACAAAGAAGGATTGAGGTATGGGATTTAAGGATTTCATGGGATTCAATGATGCTTTACTCTCTAAGACTGCCTGGAGAATTCTTCAACATCCCGACAGCCTTTGGGTTAGAATCCTGAAGAACATATATTTCCCAACTACCTCCTTCATGACTGCTGTAAAAGGGTCAGAAAGCGTCTTGGGTATAGGACAACATTATTGTGGGAAGATGCCTTCTGAAAAAGAAACTTTGCTGGCAGGTTGGCGCTGGTCACTATATTCAAGTTTGGCACGACCCGTGGGTTCCTAGTTTGGATAATTTCACTCTCTCAAGAATTAAGGGGACTTACCCAAACCTTGATATGAATGTAGCTGCTCTAATCCAGGATAGAAAGTGGAATCTACAGCCCTTGCAAGTGGATGCAAACCAAGGTACCCTACAGAAAATCATTGAAATGCCCATCTCAACTACGACCAGGCAAGATAGATTAATCTAATCTGCTACGAATGATGCCGGTTACTTGGTGAAGAGTGGATATCGTGCGGTATTCAGACCTAATCTGGTTAGCACTGCTTCTGGCCAAGCTTCGAGCTCTAGAAAAGTGGATACTAGAATCTGGACTGCAATATGGAAGCTGAAAGTTATGCCCAAAATTCGATCCTTCTTGTGGCGCATCCTTAACACTGCTTTGCCCACAAGAGAACCCTGTACAAAAGAAAGTGTCTACTGATCCCATATGCACAATTTGTGGTAATACACCAGAAACCCTTGAGCACATCTTCCTCCTATGCCCCTAGGCTACCCTAACATGGTATGTATGTCCTCTAGGCTTGAGAATCAGCCCCTCAAATGTGACAAACATAGCCTTTTGGTTTGAGGATGTTCTTCTATCAGACAACTTAGGAATGGATCAGGTAAAGGTCTACATTGCAACTCTTTGTTGGACTATCTGGAAATTGAGATGTAAGAAAATATTTGAAAATGTGGAACCTAACCCTTTGAAAGCTATTGAATTAGCCAATGGTAATGTGAGTGAATAGCATGATGCCTTTTCAGAGACCTGCAATTCACATAGTCCTGTGGTAACCAAAACTGCCTTCCAGTAGAGGAAACTGCAAGCTCCATCTATCAAAATTAATTGTGATGGATCCTTCTGCCATAAAAATAGAAATGTAGGGATAAGTATTGTCTGTTGAAACTCAGAGGGCATCTTTATAAAAGGATGGACTGAGAAGGTAAAAGTCTCCACGGCCTTTGCTGTAGAAATGATGGCAACAAAGAAGGCTGTTTTGTTAGCTGACCTGTGGAAGGATGTACCAGTGATCATTGAAATGGACTTCAAAGAGTTACACCCTATAATCTCCAAGAAGAACTCAGATCTGGGACCATGGCAAGTATGTGGAATGTTGGATAACCTTCTTGATGCACCAGCTGAATGAAGCTTTATTTCTGTATCACTTATTCCTCGAACGAGGAATGCTGCAGCGGATTGCTTGGCCGCTTTAGCTTCAAGGGAGTTGGAACCTTACGGTTGGATTCATGAATCGCTACCTCTTCTAGCTACTATTACTGCTCATGAAGCTTGTGCTGAAGAGAGGAAAGACTATGACCTGAGTACCACGGAGGCCGATAAGGAAGGAATTGGCTATGCTAAGGGCCAATTGTTACCACCCGTTTTGGCTTTATTTTTTGCTGTTGTTTTTCCGTTATGCCAGTATTTCATTTCAGTTATGTAAGACCTTAGACTCTTTGCTTTGTTAGCTTTAATGAAATTATCATCTTCTCTGGTAAAAAAAATGGATGGAGACAAACTTGACCTCACGACTTCGGTTTGTAGTAGGCTTCAACGTTTTATATTGGTTCCATAGTCTGCCAGGAAGCCCACATTACTATGCATCTTTTAACTTATGTTTGAATGGATTTGTCCTTTTATAAAAAAGGAGAATTTTTTAAAGTGTGTGGATATATGTGTGTGTATTAAAATAATGTTTGTAGTGATGGGAGGTGAAGATGGGTAGAGGGATTAATAGATGTGTGTAAGATTTAATTTTAGAATAATTCATAAAAACTTTATGAAAATTAAATTATTTTGCTATTCTCACATTTCAATTATTTTTACATGCACTCGAGTCCCCCCAGCGGTGGCAGAACTAATTGCTATCTATCAAGGCCTCAAAATTTGTTGGGAGAGAGAATACAGGAGGATCTAGGTGTACTCTGATTGTGCTGAGGGTATAAGTCTGATGGTAAGTGGGTGTGATGTATCTCATCTTTTTAGAGACATCATTGAAGATGTTAGGAACTTGTTAACCTGATACTAGAGCGTGTTCTTTTTTCACATATCTAGGGAGGACAACTTGCTAGCAGACACGTTAGCTAAGATGTCTCACGGTCTTGAAGGAAATTTTTGTGTCTTTGATCAAGAACCATCTTTTGTCAAAGAGATGGGGCTTGATGAGGGATGATAGTTGTTAGGTAGTTTTGTTTCTTTGTAAGTTCTATTGAGTTATGTATCAGTTTCTATTAAAAAAAATTATTTTTACATGTCTTCCTCCCTAACAAACGAATAAAAAACACGAAAATTATAGGAGTATAAAACAAAAGAAGACAATAACCATAAAAGATCCCCCAAATTTTATATCCACTCTTAAATTAAAAAATAAGATGATTCATATTTAATATTTTATGAAATTATTATAATAAATATAAATAATAAGCTAATTTAAACTATTAAAATTTAGTCTATACAATTCATAACTCAAACACAAACCCCGTAAAAGTTTTTAAATTTATAAGATGTAATAATAATCACAACAACAATAAATAATTTTATAAAACAATAAATTTGAAACGGCCCATTTTTTGATTTAAGGGTGGTGATAAGATTTTAAAAAAGGAGGAGTATAACAAGAGGATTTGCTTAAATTATTGCCACCTCTTATCTCGGATTTGGCTGCTCTTCTTTTCCCTTCCCATCCGCTCACATCCTTTGCCCCATATCTATATCATTTTGGGGTAAGATTTTTTGTAGTTATTTTTACTATTAAATTTTACATAAAATTAGTAACATTTTGATATATAATAGGCGAAAAATAGTGAAGTTAAATCGATAAATCTTTAAAAAATCATATAAAATGAAAACTTAACTATTTTTCGCCCATTACCTATTAAAATGTCATTAATCTTACGTAGAATCTAATAGTAAAAACAACTAAAAAAATATTACACCAAAATGATATAATTTAGGGGTAAAGGACAGGAGTGGATGGAAAAAGAAAAGGACACCAAGTCCTCTTATCTCTATTATATTATATGACACTTTTTAAAATGATTTTTTTTGCGTAATTCTAAAAATTCTTTAGTCCTAAATATAAATCATTTGTAAAGTCACTATACTTATTTTTCAGTTTTACCATGTAACTAATGGTTAACTGTAACTATTCTGCTTTCCTCTCTCTATTTAAACTTTATTAACGAGTTAACAATAATTTCTTATTTCTCATGAATTTTGAAAGTACCTCACAAAAAATATAAGAGTGAGTACACAAGGGTATTAGTTGAAACAATAAGAACACACAACTTTGTTTTTTATTATCTCCTTATAACTTTGCTTTTTCATTTTAAGAAAAATAAGTCCCCAGTTCCTATAGTTATACTGATTTTGTAATTAGGTCCATGAACTCTTTTTTTTTTTTTTTTTAACCTGTGTAAAGAACTCCTTTTGTGGCGTTACTCCGTCTGTTATAAAAATGATGTGAGAACCACACTATGTTGCACTAAACGACGTTAAGTATTCAAGTTATATGGATCCTAGCAATAGCTTTAATACATACGGGTAAAAAAAAGGCAATAACTTTAACATTCTGTCCCTACCCATTTTTTTAAATCATACGAATATTTATTATATCTGCTTTTTTAAATATAAGTCAATTAACTTTCTTTAGAAAAATTAAGGAAACTGAATAAGTTTCCTAATTATACATAAATACTAATTAGTTTGGATTATATATAATTTTATAAGTAAAACAAATTAGTTTTAAAAATTAAATCAATATAAATGCTTTAGGGTTGTTTGGCATGAGAGAGGGGAGGAAGGAAAAATTTTGAGTTGGATTTTACAAAATTAGAGAAGTAGGGTCCAATATTTTAAATTAAATTTTCTTAATATTTTATCTTGCATCTTATCTTCTTCGCTTTTTTTAAAATTTATAACCCCACTTCTTAAATTTTTTTGTTAAAATCAACTCACAAAAATTTTTCATCCCCTTCCCTTCCCTCAAAATCCATCATATTAAATATGACTTTAAATGATTTATTCAATATCTTTAGTCATAAAAAAAGTTAATTGATTCTTATATTAACTTCAAAATGTGGTGATTTTGGTGATTATAATAATCAGAAAAATATTTTTTTTAAAAAAATGGTAAACATTTTTATTTTTTGTAAAGTGTGAGCGCCCTACCTATATTGATTTTAGGCCACAAAGACTCTAGTTTGGTTCAAAGTGCTTCAAATATATTACTCCCTCCGATCCTTATTATAAGAGGTAGTCGATATTTTTACACATACCAATAAAACATGTTGGAATCATTTATTATTAGTAGATTTAATAGAGTTTTCCATTTTTACCCTTACTTATTTATTATACACATTTTCTCTCCCCTCCTTGCATTTATTTTTCACTATTTAATATACAAGGGAAAAAATGAAAAAATGTCGACTACCTCTTATGATAGGGACTGAAGGGAGTAGTTTTACGATGTTGTAGTATCTGTTTTGAGGTGATGAATTCAGTTATATTAAAAAAATTGTTCAATGATAAGATATTCTGTAAATTACTTATGATTTGGATAATGGAAACTATTCAATAAATAACTTACTCTGATCCTATTTATAAGTCATTTCCGGTATATTTTACACAAACCAAGGAAAACCTTAAATCCTATTAACTTTCCACTAAAATCCAACAAATTTCCTACTTTACTCATATTTAATATCCAATATACCACATGAAAACAAAGTCAACATATAATAAATGAAGGTAAACTTGTACATTCACATGAAATATTTAATAAGATGACTTATATATAGGACCAAATAAAATCTTCTCTCACTGCCCTATAAATAAGAGTAGAGGACTACCACTCTGTTCATTATCATAAGTTCACCCTAACTACTTCTCGCATACCAATGAGCGGAAGTTATAGCATTAAATATGTCATATTTTAAAATAATTTTCTAACTTTGCCCTCATTTAAGAATATATGTTAAAATAATATTTTATACATTATAAACATTCTCTCTCATCTTCCCTAATTCCAACATAGGGGTAAAATAATTACAATAGTATTAATTGATCCCAAAGTAGACTTATATTTAGCAACAAAAAATTTGTGATGGTTGGACTTGTAATAAGGAATAAAGTGGTATATGAGAATATGAGATGAAGAACTGAAAAAATACAAATACACAAAAAAGAAGTTGAACTATACCGCAATTTCTTACAAATTTTAGGACTAAAGGAGTATAGTGATATTTTGATGAGTAATGATGCTTGTTTTCAAAACACCAAAGTCATTCCTTGCCAGTTGTGACGTGCGAGCCATATGCAAACAATACATAGATGTTATGGTGGCACCATTACTTTAAGCATCAAACTTATATAAACTGAAATGCCCACCACACTATCTTCCAAAATTTACCAAAGGGAGAAAAGATAAACTTTATGCCAATTACAAAAAGTTGGTTCAGTTACTTAATTGACTCATAACACGAGTTTAAATATCACTACCGATGTAAAAAAAAACTTAAAATTTTATTAGTGAACAATAGTAAGTACTACTCCCTCCGGTCCTAATTATAAGAGTCAGTTGACTTTTTTGGAAAAATTAATGATGTAAAATACATCATTTTAAATTGTTTATATTTGTCTTTTTTCTTCAAAACTAAGTTATTTTACTTATAAACTATCATATAATCTAATTACATGTCACATATATTAAGATTTAAGGGTCTAATTTGCTTCCTTAATCTCTCCAAAAAAAGTCAACTGACTCTTATAATTAAGACCGGAGGTAGTATTTCGTTATAACACTAATAAGTTTTGGGATCAAGCTTACCTTAATTTTCTTTTATATAAAAAATTCACGGGCATTTAACAAAGCTTCTATCAGGTGATAGTCAACAAATTCTGCTTGATTGGCAAGCATGGTTTTGGCCACACAACTGGCAAGAACCTTTTTACACACAGCATCTCAACAGTAGAACCATCACACCCAATAAAGGCTCCCATTGGCACCGTCCACTCCAATTTGTGATATGATTTAACATTCTAACTGTACAATTGAGTGATGCCAAATTATAATACAGTCTAATATAATTTCTTTTGACTGGTGCACAATTATGTTTGACTATCTATTTAAATTGTAGAAAGAGATTCAAATTCAAACAAAACTTGTCACCCTCATATTCAAATGAAAAGATAACCAGCGTGCACGAAACAAGAGAAAAAGACACATTTTTCCATGTTCACATTTGCAAATATAGACCACATAACTTGTTTTTGGCTCAAAGATTAATTTTGTACAGATTCTCCTTTCTTCAGCCGCTAAACTACGTTTCTAGGGCCTGACACATCGAATCGAAACATGAAAAAAAAAAAAAAATCCTTCCTCTAAAGTCTTAAAACCTACTTACAAATGAAGAGGGTAGGGTCCAATCCCACTAACTAAATACAACCAAACCAAAACCCTCTTGTTCCTTAGACCCTTCTAAAATCACATGATTCAGTTCACCTTACACATGACACATTTTTACAAACACTTACCGAACATATATTTACATCAGTCAAAAAAGAAATTTCTCTCTTCTCCTTATTCTTCCTCTTCTGGTGTGGTTCCTAATCCGTAACAATGAATTCTAAAACCTTCTGTTCCACTAATTTGATCTAGTTTTGAAAGATTATGGATGTGTTTAGACTTGTTTATCTTTCTAGGCCAGAGCAGGGATGCTGCAATTTCGGCTGTCCCTGTCCAGGCAATCAAACCCTTCAATCCTAACGGCTGGGTTGTTCCCAAAATTGGCTCTAACACAGCCTCCCTTCCTTGTGGAAGACACCGGAGACGATGCCGGAACCGGCGCCGCCGGCGACATTGGAGAAAACTTCTCATCCCCAAATCGAGCATCCTGAATCAATGGATTCTCTACTCTACTTGGTGGTGACCCACAAAAAAATGGGGGCGATGATGCCATCTGTGTGCATAATTCTTCCATCCCATAATCACCCTGCACCCCCAAATAAACATCACCCAAAAAAAAATCAACCAAAGATCTTTTAAAAAGAAAAAACAGATTGATATATTCACAACATGAGGGAATTAATGAAAGGGGTTTGGCTGGCTACCTCGGTGAGAATGAAATCCAAAGGATCTGACAAAGGTTTTGGGTCACATATCTCAGGCTGGCAGCTGCAAAAGTAAGAAACAAAAGAGAGTTAATTATAAACCACTTTTTTCTCCTAAAGGTGAACAAGTTCAAAAATCTAAAGGGAAAATTGGAACTGCAATAAAATCAAATAGATAAGGAGTTAATTACCTAACATGCCACCGAAAAGATCTAACGGGATGGTCATGAACGGCGACGTTTAAGAGGCTAAGGCGGCGAGGTTTGGGACAAACCACATGGTCTCTGCTTATCATCTCTTCACGGCTTGGAACGACGACGTTTTGTTGCTGAATCACACAGTGGTTCATCTTCTTCTTTGAGGTCTATCAACAACAAACTAGAATGAAGACCTGGTTTTTCCAAAAGGCCAAAACAATACATAAGAACCAAGAGATTTTAGGATGATGACTAAAATGAATAAAGAAATACTATTAGGTTTTTGGACTTATTCAGGATAATATACAGTAATGTTAAGATCTAAGATGTGCATAGAAATTTGAAAAGCTCAACATTGAGATCTGGTCAAACCGAAACATGATTAAAATAATAAAAATTAATTAATGTATGAAAAATTTAAAATTATTAGCCACCCATCGCCGTCCTCCGATAGCTACTACTCCTTACCTAAATAAGTTAATTAAGACCGTGCAAATTAATCACAGGGAAAACCATAACACTGATTTTTTTTTATTATTCTGAAAAGTCATGGCCAAAAAATTCATGTTGAGAAAACCTTCTGTTTAACGACGGGGAAATTCATCTTTATCTTTTCGAGATAGTGATTGAGCTTTGGCACAACGGAGGATAGATCTGGCAGAAAAAAACACGAGTACTCTTTTTTTTTTTTTTCCTTTAAAGATAAACCACTTGCAGTCTAATACGCCAAAACTTGAACTCTTAATTTTCGTTTTCTCAGACAGAAAAGCAAAAGAAAGTTAAAGTTTGTAGGAGCTTGTTAGGACGTCCAAATCATAATCTTCACCTTCTCGAAATTCGCAGGAGTGCGATTCAGAAAAAAAAAAACAACGAATTAAGTTAAAACCGACACAAAAATCGAATTCCATGGAGAGAGGAAAAAAAACACGGATCTGCGAAGGAAGCAAGGGAATAAATCTCAGAAAACTCAACAGATCCAAGGAAAGAACCAAAGAATTACCTGTATACTTGAATATATAGCTTTTGAAACGAAGGCTGAGAAATTAGTTGAAAAAAAGGGTAAGTGAAATAGGAAGGGGTTAGAGCGAGAAAAAGAAGAGGTTGAAGAGGATGGGGAAAGAGAAGGAGGGAGAGATTTATACAGAAGAGGAAGAGAGAGAAAGCGAATCAGAGAGAGAGAAAAGTGAGAGATGAGGCAGAGAGTGAAGGTGGGAGAGGGAAGCAGCAACTCAAGGGTCCAACTCCACTTGGTTCATGCTTATTTTTTTATTTTTATTCCTTTTTTGTATTACTATTATTTTATTTTTAAATAATTATTCTTTTTATTTATTTATTTAAGGATTATAAAATTGAGTCATGCGAGCGGTGCCTCATGCGTGAGACCACATTGAGACATTGAGTTTCGCACCCTGTAAGAAACCATTATTTTTTTTAAAAAAATAATTTTTTAATTTGTCTGTCGTGAAAATATCTCTGAATAATAAATAATTGGATCTAACGGGCCTTTCGTCACGGAGCTTTCCACATCGTTAAGGCCAGCTCCCTGATTTTGACACGTGTGCAGATCTTGATCTGGGGTATGTTAGGAAAATTGCACTCAATCTTGAGAATGACAAATTAATACCATACAGGCATTAAAATCTCAACGCTACTATTGATACTCCTCCTGCCTTATTATAAGTTTTCGGCCACCAAATTACGTTTTTTTTTAAAATATGTTAAAGTTCGTTAAAAATTAAAAATATGTTTGAAATGAAATTTTTTTTCTTAAATTACCCTTATTTATGAGATTATTAAGAGAGAGGAAGGGAAAGAGAAGATATGTACATTAATGAGTATGAAAGATAGTTCTGATAAGAAAGGAAAAAGTGCATTAAATGATGGGACAACCTAAAGTAAGCTCTTATATTTTAGTCAAAAAAATTTGAAATTTGGGCTTTTATAATAACGACCGGAGGGGGTATGTTCCAAGAGACACGAGGCATTCTAGTACTCCCTCCCTCCGGTCCTTATTATAAGAGTCCGGCTGCCAAATTATGTTTATTCAAAAAACATTTAAAAGTTATAAATATGTTTAAAATATACTTTTTTTTTTCAATATTACTCTTATTTATGATGAGATTAAAGAGTAATATAAGTATGAATATTAATAAGTATTATGAAGGAGAGTGTTAATGAGTATGAGTAAAATAAGAAAAAAGCATTAAATGATGAGAAATTTTAATGTGAGTTCTTATATTTTGAATTAAAATAATTCAAATTTTGGATTCCCATAATAATAAAGACAAGAGGAAGTACAACTAAAAAATCGGTTATTTGCCCTTACTAATAAGATGAAAAAGAACATTGACATGCAAAAACTGCCTTGATTAATAAATGCATGGACTTTATCAATGAATGACATCAATATGCTCAACACACTTATAATTACCATTAAAGTAAACTACATTAATAACTATCGCAACATGTATTAACAATTAATAAAAAAAATATCTTATATTAATCAATGAGGGTAATGTGGAAATTTTACAAACACCTTTTATATTACTTATAGATTCTTTTAGCAAAAACTTTGTTAATAATTTTGATATTCCAATGTCCCTTTTAGTATTAAATTGTCTACCTAAAAATTTGAATGCAACTTGCCTAATAAGCAGTTAAGAGGCAGAAAAAGGAAGAACACCTAATCACGTGCAGATAAAACGACGCCGTGTTCAATTCAAGCGTACTTGGCCGGAAAGGCCAGAGACATGCCGTCCAATGAATCAAGTCATGAAGTCATTGCTGAATCGTATTTAAATTCTTTTATTAAAGTAAAAGAAATTAAAACATATATCATCATTTAAGTTAAATTAGATTTTAATATTTTAATTATTTTTTCCAATTCAATTAATTTTTTGTCAGATTCGTTCATATTCGTGTTGCCGTGTTGGGCCTTTGCCGCTTAAAAATACTTTTGGATCCTTTTTTAAAGTAAAACTGATACAGGAAATAAATAATTAGAAATAAAAGGATTGTTTTTTTTATTCAGTAAGCAGATCTAGATCTGTATTTGTAAATTTAATGAAATCAAGTGGTAATAATGATGGAAGGAAATCCGTACGAATTTGGGCCATTTCGGTGGTCCGCATTTAATTTGGGACCAAGTGCTCCATAAGATGCTTTGGAAATTGAATGATAATGATAATATTAATAAAGGGAATATTTAAAAGTATACTTTTGATTTTATATATTAA
This sequence comes from Mimosa bimucronata, assembly GCA_037074515.1. Taxonomy (NCBI): domain Eukaryota; kingdom Viridiplantae; phylum Streptophyta; class Magnoliopsida; order Fabales; family Fabaceae; genus Mimosa; species Mimosa bimucronata. The sequence continues at coordinate 26,463,147 of CM073445.1, read as the reverse complement.
AATAAAATCTATGAAAAATGATTTTATGAAATTGATATTGATGCACAAAATGAACTACTAGCAATGGAATAAATAAGAAATATAAAAAACGAAAATGCCAAACGATAATTCAAACCAAAATCTTGGGCTAGTCAGGTCATCATTTGCTAATCTAATCACTTGATTGGATTAGCTAAATAATCGATTCATTAGCTTATTATTTCAATATATTCAATCTGAGCTCTAATACAATGACAAACATAGATAATTAATTTAAAATTTCTTGTGTACATTGTACATTAAAATGGAATGAGAGTTGATACTTCGTGAGGCGTTGTGGAGTAGTAGTATAGCATATGTAGAGGTGACCATATGAATGAAGAATCTTGAAGAAAAATAAGGAAATTAAAGAAGACGTGTCGCTGAATGAAAATGAAACTATTGACAAAACGAGGGACAAGCATATATTTTTAGTGTTGCTATGATTCCCAAGAAGTGGAACACAGACGAGTTGAAAAAGGAAGTGCATATGTATATTCAATTATTCTTGATTTAACCACTCACTAATTTGTGAATGATTAATGCCAAATCCTCTTCATAGATTTTAATTCCAATTCCTCACATCTTTCGGTATCATAGTCAACGTACTCTACATATACAGTAGTAGTAGTATTTTTTAAGCTTCTTTTTTTTTTTTTTTTGGATACAAAGGCAAGTATTTTTTAAGCTTCTAAGTTGTCCTTGAAATTCATATGTATTTTTATGGCTTAATTTCGTTTTCCCCCGCTAAATTTTTATGTTGTTCACATATTTCTTTCTTTCCGCTAAACTCATCATCTCTCTCAAATCTATAATTTTTTCAAGCTGTCCTAATAAATCTTATGCATTAAAAGGAGTTTTTATCGTTATAGAAATTAAAGAATGTATAAGGATAACAAACAAGTTTTATTCGATTTAGTGGAATTGACTACATAAATTGAACAATATTATTGTGTTATATTAACAACCAAATCATTAGTAGATTATTAATAGAAAGTCTTAATTATGATTTCATTAAGTTAGTATTATCTTTAGTTTTTTTTTCTATCATGTTTCAAATGATTTAATACTTTATGATCTTCAGCCCTTACCGGCACTTGCAATAGCTTTATCTGTACATGTTCAAACTATCTTTAACGATTTCTCATCATTTTTCTTTAAAATGTGCCATGTCTATTCTACCTATTACACATTCATTTTGGATTTTATTTTTTCTTCTATGACTACACATTTATGACAACATCCTAATATTTGTTGTCCCAATTTATGTTCTTATTGCTGCTTTAGAATTCAACATTCATCACTATATAGCTTTGCTAGAATTATAACCAAGGTTCAAAAACTCGGACCGAACATAGAACCGGACGAGACACTGGTTCAAGGGTTAATGGTCGGATCGGGTCAGACCGGTTATATTAAAATTATAAAATTTTATTAATATTAACATTATTAATCACTAATATCAGAATGTAAATATAGATAGGTATACATTATTCATCAAACATGAATATTTTATTATTTCTATAGAGGGAAAAAGAGAAAATATTAGTTGATTACACGTGAAAATAAATATTATTCTACAATCCACAGACTAAAATACAAATATTAAGAGCAATAACAATTAAATATTAAACATATGCAAGTAAAATATCATTTAAAGTATTATAGTTTCCTAATTTCTAAAATTAAGCGAAGTGAAAGTTAGTGATTAAGTTAATTATAATAAAATTAAAAAAATATATTTTGAAAAAAAAAAGAAAAAATAAAAAAGAAATGTCAACCTAATTTAACCTTCTGGTTTTCACCGGGGTGGCCGGTTTATGGCGGGTTGACCCTGGTCCTCCGCCGGGTCAACTTACCCTTCGGGTTAAATGGCCACCCGGACCGAATCATTGGCTGTTCACGGTTGGACCGGTTGAATCGTCCGGTCCGGTTTTTTGAACACCGCTTATAACAGTACAATAAACCTTTTGTTAAGCTGATTATGTACTTTCCTATTACAAATAACTCCACTATCAATTTCACTACCCACATATATAAGTGACAAAGTTCAAACATTTGATAACTTTGACTAATCTTATTTCTTAATATCTATAAAGTACATTAATTATGTAGTCTCTTCTATTTTAAATATAAAATTAAATTAACTTTTTTATATGAATCAAGTTATATATATAAAGAAGTGTAATTATGAGTAACTCGGTATTGTGCTTGCAAGGACAACATTAAATCAAGGCATTTTTGAACAAGGCATCCAACTAGTTCGACAAGTATTTCGACAAAACGATGTGTGTTATTCGATGGAATTTAATTAGGCCCCTCATCCGACTTTAGTATTTTTCTCGATTATGATCGATTCTGTGGAACTTGAAAGAAGAGAATCCAAAGGGGGATTCTCGTTTTGTTGTACTATGTTATCAATATTAATTTTGTATGCTTTTTGGCCCAAAAAATTAAGGTTGCAATTTCATTTGTTTGGTTGGAAGAATTTCCACGCCTTGGTCCTAAGTCCAAACCAAGCTCTTGTGGACACAAATCACTGTTTTTGCAAATTGCTCGTTGGCAATTTGCTTTTTCTTCTAAAGGAATATATCCAAAATCAACATAAACCTCAAATATATTCTTATTATCTCACATCAATTTATTTGACCTGTGCCTACATCATTTTCGAAATCCAATTTGCGTGCCTTTCCTAGTAATCCCAATATGGCCCTCTTGGAAACACCCTTGATTTTGACGTTCATGATGGATCTATTTTGTTGACAATTATGTATAATACTTTCTCGTTGTCAAATATAAGTCTTAATTTTTATCTCATTTTCTTCTTCTATATATAAATTTTAATTTTACTTTATTCCCCCTAAACACAAGTCTCAATACAGATTTTTATCTATGATTAATACTTATTTCTAAAAGTATCCATTCTTAGGATAACTAATACTACCTTGTGTTCTTAATGTAAGAATAAGTTGTAGATTGAATTTCGTTCTAAATAGAATATCATAATCCACTTTGTCTCTTGAAGTTATAATGTTTTCCTTACAATGTCCTTGTTGATTGCGCACATTGAGATGTTTTCGTCCAATAATAACAAAAGATGATATTTTATTTTATTTTTTTGGTGAAAAATAATCCATATTTGTTACTCCCTCCGGTCCTAAATATAAGACTTATTTACCTAATTTGATTAGATTAAGGATGTTAGTTAAATTGATCAAAATCACATGATATTACCAATGCACCCTAATCATCTATCTTTATCCATACCCTCCCTCTCTTGCTTGTTTATTATTTAGGAGTATTGATAGGGATAATTTGAAAAAAAATTTGGAACAACTAGAAAGAGTTATTATATTTAGGACTAAACTCATCTCTCCAAATAAAGCCTATATTTAGGACTAGAGGGAGTATAAATATTTAATTTAATATCAAGTTCTTATATTATAAACCAGACATAGTACTTATTTCTAGGCAATTGAGATTTTAAATATTGTGACAATAAATAAAGGAAAAAAATGGAAAGAAAAACTGCATTTTAATTTAGCCCATATAGTATATTTGGGTATGTAATGAGTACATGTCCTCAAATGATGTATTGTCATGATTTCTACATTAGGAAAGCTACCTTAAAAAAAGGTTTTATAAAGTCGAGTCGTCCAACTACAAAACAACTAACTTGAAGGAGTGATTCTCTCAATGACTCATAATCTTTATATGGTATCTTATTGATTTGTGTTTTTCTTCCATACTTATATTTTAGAATATAGAAAATATGTAAACCTCCCAAATTCCCATGTTCTCTACGTTTGGGATATTAGACATCATCGTTAGTTCCAGAACAAAGTCAACATAAAAAGGTTTTTGGTCTTGTAACAAGACAACAAATTTCAAGTGCAGGATGTTTGCAAGGAACTAACTTTAATTGCCGAACACGATATAAACCAACTTCAGGATGGTATTATGTAATGGAGGAAAAATAAAAACTGAATTTCAGCGGGGTGGAAAACAGGGGACTTTCTTCAATATTTATTATTTACTGAGTGTTTTTAAATAAAAATATGATTGATGATTACTTTCAACTAACCATCGTATTGTTGGTTGCTTCGAAAAATAGGTCCATGTATTATAATTTAAACCTTATGACTTTTTTTTTTATATAAAGACATTATATTAAGATTAAATAAAAATTTACAAGGTACTTATATTTGACCCATCCAAAAGATAAGGACAAATATAAAGAAATACAATCCAAATAAGAATGGGCCTATAGTATTTATTAAAGAAAAGGCAGATAATTATATCAAGAAAAGAAAAGAAAAGACAAGACAGATAAAATAACTATATGATAAAACAAAGGAAATTGGAAAATTGGGTTTTGCATAACTGCTTTTTGATGAGAGAACCCGTAGGCTATCCCACAAGCATTCAATATTGAAGCCTGTTGTGCTTTGGAGTAGTAAGGATTTGAAGTGAATCTGACGCACTTCAACCAGTTATGAAGGCAAATCCTGGAAATCTGTGGTGTAACGTCACCACGAAGAGGCTAACATTGTTGGTTTCTTCTTAACAACGTCGTTTGAGACCTTATGACAAACTACTAAAAGCATACATGCATCTGAACCTTGTTTGTGACGTAATTGGATATTTGAATTGAGACATGCATCTATAAACTATATATTTACCGTTGACTATCCATTAAACTTGATATCTGGTAGCATGTTTATCTCTTCTTGTAATCTTTTATATTTTCTCGGATCCTATATATAGGAGTTAGATTTGCATATATTAAACAAATCAATTAAGTTAACCATTTATAAATAAATGTGTGTTGGTTTTTTGAACTAACCTTTTAAATTATTTGCAGTAAAATTAGACCTTTTAAAACTTAAAAGTTGTCAAGAGGTAGTTTGAAGGGAAATAATAAAATAAAAGAGGAAGTAGACTAAAGTCTTATATTTTAAACTAAATCAAACCTCAAACTAAGTATTATGTTAGGAACCAAAAGGAGTACTTTTTCTGTGTATCTCAGCAAAAGATGTGAACGGTGAGCCCAAATATTTCATGCAAAGAAAGAGTCTTTCCCAAAAACGTATTACCGAGTTACCCAGCATCTGCATTGTCAACTTGAAAATTGGCCATTTATCAGTCAAAGCCGAGTAGTTTTTTTTTCTAACGTATGGATTCTAAGTTTCAAACAGAATATAGATCACTGGTGGGGAAGAAAGGGACAGAAAAATTTCACTACAATGAGAGACAACAACGTGATATATCTCAACTAATTACAGCTTGGTGAAGGTCAACTTGCAATATGCTGCTAAAAAATGGTACATTTCAACAAGTTTTGTACATTATGCCCCCCAAAACACCATCATGCTGGCAGAATCATATTTCATTAGGTATATAACATAACAAAGCAAAATAGGGAAAGAAACAAACAATACTACAAAAATGGAAAAAAAAAGTTGAAGAGAAGAAAAAGATCTCACCAAAGTTCAATAAGAGATGTTTTTCCTAAAGAGGGATCATTCTGCATCTCTATTCAACAATTCTAGATGTCTGAGGAAATATTTGGTTCAACTTCAAGCTGAAGCTGGTTCAGAAGCAGCAGCAGCAGCTCGTTTCTTGGCAAAGTATTCGTCAGCACGGGCAAGGTTCTTAGCAACTGACGGTTTAACCCACTTCTTACGGCCAGGAAGAACAGTGAGTGAACAGCCGAGACTCTCGAGCTTCTCCTTTGCTGATGTTGAAAATGCACGGGCTTTTATGGTCAGCTTCTTGCTTAATTCTCCTTCCCCCAGAATCTGTAATCAAAGTGTAACAAACAACTACTCTCATAATTTCTTTTTTGTATCTAATATATTATGTCCTTGTTTCGTTAAGACCCAAGCCGCATGTAATTACACAACCAAATAAGCTCAAGACTTTATGTCAACACAGAGCAAAAAGAAATGATAAGAAATTGGAAATGATTTTATTGATGTGGAATGAAATATAATAGCTTTATTTCAGGTAAGAGCCAACTTGAGAATATAAATCCCCTCATCTAGTTCAGGTGTCACTTTTGTTTTCTTATTGCTGACCACATGAATGGCTAAGAATCATCACATAACAATGATAAATCATAAAGCAGGCCTAGACACAGAATTGCAAGTCAGCCACTTATCAAGTTCAGATACACAGATCTGTAAACTTCAATGAGGCTTCTACATCTGATAGTTTTAATTGGGTAATATACATATACATTGGTTAGATTAACCACACGTTTTGCTTTGATAGCAGGCAATAGAATTCCCAGTCATCATCGTATTCATTAGCATGCCAATACAAGTGTAAATCATCATTTCTTTCCCATCAGGCACTGGTAAACGCAGATAGGTAAAATTGTATGACTTGGGGTTTGTTTGGTGTTAGAAGAAAAGTTAGCGAAAATAATTCATAAATTTATGCAAAATATTATGAGCACAATATTCATAACAGAAACTTAATTTATCAGCGGAGTTTGAATGAATTCATGGCAATTAATTTCATAGGCATAACCAACCATACAAGTTTGGGTTTGATTTACACCAATGTGAATGAAAACCATGCATGTGCACGTGTAGGTGCAAACACATTGTGGACGGTGGTCAACTCACATAGAAGTACATATTATATTATACACCAGAATTATACCATTTGTCAGAAGCAAGAGTGAGAGAATACTTTAGAGAAGGCGATTTACATGTCAATAAATTAACAAGTTTGTACCTTCAAAGGAAGTTTCCTATCTCTTCCAGATGGATTAATTACACGCTTCTCCTTCAGTGTCTCTAGAGACACCTCCTCTCCATCCCTAAATCCAGCATCTTCAATATCCCTCAAATTTACGTGGACATATTTGGGTAATCCAGCATGCATGCCTTGTCAATCCAAAAATAGGAAAACAACGGGAATCAATAGATGGTTCTTAAAGAAATATACAAACACATGAATGTGACAATTTGAAGCGAATCTACATATATCTAGCATTGTTTTGCGCTTAACTTGATGCAGGTGTATACATAAATAAGCATCAAACATTAACTGATACATTAAAAAATGTCCAAGGCATATAGGATATGTTATTAAATATTTGTACAGGTGTTGATAATGAACTGTAGTATCCATGTTCTTTTATCCAGGTATTGGATTCTAAGTCATAGAATAGCATATTGGACAGAAACATGATTTCGACTCTCCTAATTAATAAAGTTAGAGAAAGAAAAGATAGACATCTATTTCTGTTTGACCAAAGAAAAGAAGAAAGATACATAATTTCGTCAGAAAATATTTCTGTCACTATAGTTTATAGTTCTTAACCTATTGAAACTTCCATTGTGAAGCTCAATAGGCTAAGTTCACAGAAAAAAAAAAAAAAATCATCAGCAAATAAGGTGTTGAATATATTTCTCTTGCTGTAGTTTATAGAAAGTTTTGCACTGAACATGGTGGGTGTATGCATACATAAGCATGGAACATTAACTGATACGTAAAAAATGTCTAAGGATATAGGACATGTCATTAAATATTTCTAAAGGCGCTGATAATGAACTGTAGTATCCATATTCTTTTATTCAGGCATTGGATTGTAAGTCATAGAATTGCATTTTCAATGGTAACATGGTTTCTACTCTTCTCCTAAATGAAGTTGTAGAAAGAAAAGATAATTTCTTTCTTTCTTTTCTTTTTTCTTTTTGGGTTGACAAGAGAAAAGAAAGATAGACTGACAATTTCGTCAGAGACCATTACTCTCATTCTAGTTTAGAGTTCTCAACCTTCTAAACTTCCACTGCCAAGTCTGGTAATATATAATACCCAAGTTCATAAAACTAAACGCTGTGTTTGGTTTGGGAGAAAACTTGAGGAAGAGAAAATTGTTGGGGGATTCATTTTATCCCTGTTTGACAAGAAAATGGGCCCACATGGTATTTTACCTCCCTACTTTTTTACTCGACCTATTTTCTCTCCTAATTCAAACAGATATAAATTCATTTTCTCTCCCATTTCCCCCCCTACTTTTCTCCTCGCTCGAGGTTTTCTCCCCACCCAAACGGCTTAAATATCAGATGCAATGTGTATACGCCCAATCAAGAAATTCTCCACAACTTCACATTTGAAGGCATAAGTTCAACAAATCATCATTCTTTGATGTCACAATTATACTCAAAATTAAAACACCAAGAAACACAATCACCATGGGAAAAAGAAATCCAACTTCCCACAATTGAAGTAAGACTGTAACAAAGAGAAACAACCATTTCATTCATTCATTAATTACCTCCCGCAATTCCTCTAAGTTTAGGGATTCTTCTATAAAGTGGCATTTGACCCCCTTCAAAACCCTTCCGTACACCAGGCCCTGATCTTGATTTCTGACCCCTCATACCAAATCCACAACTAGCACCTTGACCTGCCGATATACCTCTTCCCTTTCTCTTCGCCTTCTTCCTCGACCCAGGTTGTGGGCCCAGATTATTCAATCGGAATCTCTCAGTGGTGAGGGTAACAACTGCAGAGGAAGAAGAAGAAGCTTTATTTAGGATAATAAAGGGTCTTTTCTCTCTGCTAATTCGGTGAATTCTCAGGGATTGTATGTTGTTGTTGTTGCATGGTTTTGCTGCTAAATTTTCCAAGCTTCCCTGAAATACTGAAATTTGTGAGGGATGAATGAAGAAGCGAAAATGGGGAAGTTAAAGTAAAGATTTTGAGACGGAAAATACCTTGAAAGGTGAAGCGAGAGATGGGTATCTTGCTGTCTTCGCGAGCAATGGCGATGGTGTGAGAGAAAGCAGAGAAGCCATGGACGTGGAAGTGTACATTCCTTGTGAACTCTCCAGCGAGCAAGAAAACTTAAACGGATAGGATAGGGTTATCTATTTTAAAAAATTATTCATTTAAAACCAATTATAATGCAACGACTTATCTTATTTTAGTCCCAATTTGGCTGATGACACATCTTAAACAATTCATAAGTTATTTTATTTTTAAGAAAAACAAACTTATTAACATTTACCATAGTAACGGAATGTTTCTCTTAAAAACAGAATAAAATTTGAATTGTTTTATATGAATCACTGGCTAATTAAGATTAAAATAAGTTGAATTGTTCCATTATGATTGGCTTAGAGTTTAGATGACGTGGTATTTTAAGAATATGTAATAATTTATCATGATAGCCTACCACAAAATAATAATTCCTATTACTAAGCTTATTTTCAAATTTAGATCCTTTAATCTCATTGAATGTTTTTGGTGGCAAAGAAATAATTCATCAACATATTTTAATTCTTTAGTTTAAGAATGAGTAATGTTAATTTATCCATTTCTTACATAGATTGAACTCGACCTTTCTATATAATTAAACATTATATGAGATCCCATACATTATTATATGGAGCTTGAGCCTGGATAAGCAATTCTATGGTTCATAATTTAGTTTGATTTGCCATAATATAAATATATGTGTGTGTATATTTTAAACCTGTGCATTTAATTGGTTAACCTGAACTTCACTTGTTTAAATTACATTTAAATTGATGTCAGATAGCTTGAATTTGAATTCAATTTTGAATAGATTATAAGACAAGAATAATATTAAAATATTTTTTAATTATAAAAGTCACCTTCATGCTTTATTGAATTTTAAATTCAATTTAAAAAGTTTAAAAATAATAACACCAAACTTACTTTTGAATCAGATAAAAGAAATCAGCTTTAAAGAAAAAGCATCACGAAAATGTTTCCAACTATATAATACACCCCACATATTAGGACCAGTTTTCACATATAGTTAAGTAGCTTGTTTTATGTAACCAAAGACCAAAATGCAGCGCTAGTATGAATCTTATATTACCATAGATAGTAAAATACCTTTGGTTGCATTTGTTTACGTGAGTCAACAACCATTTGATATGATGTTTGAAAATTCGAACTGATAAACAATATTTAAGCATCAAAAGTACTAAAACTTCTTCCCCAAAGACTACCTCATGACTAGCGGAATCAACTTGTCAAGGCAAACCATGCACAAAGTAGCACCTTTTTTTCCTGAATACGTTATAAAATTATAGCAATAATTACATAATTTTATTACATGATACACAAGCATAGATGACTGCCACAATGTTTTTCTAAAATCACGATATAATCCTTTTTACCTCATAGTCATTATTACCATTTTTAGCACACTAAGAAGATCTCCCCTCCAGTTTTGAGGGTCCAAAACTATTGGTGTGTGCCAGTGCGGCTGCTGCACGGGCAGCTGCAGAAGCTTGCTCTGCAGCAGCAATGGCAGCTCGGGCCTTCTCTAGCACATCACTGCGTTGAGACCTTGTCTCTCTCTTGGCATCATCAGAGTGAAGATTACCATTTTTAGGTGATGGTTCAATTTCGTGAGTATTCAAAAGAGATTTATTGTTAGAAGGCCTGGGAGCTTCAAGTTGTTCATAGGCTTGTTTATTATGCACCGGCATTTCAGAATGCTTCACGGTAGAAGGCGCAGCTGAAGTTAAAGAATTCGATTTGCTGAGACTCTGAGAGTGCATAGGACTACCACTAACTTGCTTTGCTCCAGCCTACAGAAAATTGTGTGATCAACATAAAATAATATGTTTTAAGATTCTGAGTGAAGATGTTGATCATTAATTGAAAATGAAAAATGCAACGTATCAGATAGTACGGGCAAAGAAAACAGATGAACATGACAGTTAACTTGTTCAAAGGCACGGGGAGGTCAAAAAGAGAAAAATGATAAGCCTGACTGTGTCAAGAAATGAGCTTCTCAAGGTCAAGAAAAAGAAATTCTTGGCCAAGAAAAAAATGGGCACATCAGATGCCTAACTATATTTATCAAGCAACACACTACAAGGAAAAACCAACTTCACCTATGATCAAAATGTATTGACAAGATAAACCAACAGAGCCAAGTGTTTGGATCAAATTATAGGTAAAAATAGCTTGGGCACAAAAACAATGATGATTTCAAGGTGACTGGCATTCACCAGTGTTAAACAAACTTCTCCTTTTACTATACTAAATCATACCAAAATCATCTAACAGCCCACCAAATAATCTGTCTGAGAAAAGCATAAATATGGTGTTTAAGAAACATTTAAGGATAGTACAAATGAAAAATTATCCACAAGAATTTTCAAATTCATGTCCCACTTGTAAATTTCTTAAGAATTTAAAAAGCGATTGCCATGTAGTAAATGGGCTCTCATCTAATGGGCCAACTGCGAGGTCATGTTGAGTGTGTGCACTCTGGAGGTGGGGGTGTTGTTCTGTATATATTTGGGAAGAAAGGCACAGTGGGGAGTTAAGCAGACAGTGAGTATTGTAAGGGAGGAACTCTAGCCTCTCATGTTAGGGAAACAGTCTGTGTATATGTGTGTTTGAGATTTTGCTTTATTTTTCTGTTTTCCAGAAACTTGGCGCTATTCTAGCTAAGACTTATCTATTTGGATTTTTCATCTTTTAATAATATAATTGAACAGCGGGTTCCATCCATCATTTTGGTATCACATTCTGATTCGGGAGGGGAAATGAAAATCTCTCTCAAATTGAGCTTGCAAGTTTCAAAATGAATGAGATATTTGAGAAGTTAGTGAAACATTTAGATCAGGTGATAGAAATGTTGGATGCTTTGACAAGAAGAAGAAGAAGAAGAAACATCAATAAGAAATAAATGCTGAGGAAGAGATACAAATTGAGGAGAAAATTTCTGGGTAGATGAGGATGTGAAGGAAGAGAGGAGCATGGAAACAGAGGAAGAAACAGACGAGGAAAAAGCTGAAAAAAAGAAATAGTTAAGGGGAAGAAGAGGAGAAGCCTATTAAATCAGATAAGAAATTAACGGTAGTAACTGAAAAGGAAGATATTGTAAATGATGAGAAAGAGGGAGAAAAGATGGAGTTGAAATTGAAGTTAGGTTGCATTGGAGTGGAGAAAAAAATGAATTCAAAGGCATTTACATCATATTTGAGTCTGTGAAACCAGAATCAAAAAGTGGGAGCGCGGTTTGAAATTTTGCATGATGGTTAGGTCTTAAAACCAGTTAAATGGAGTAATCATCTAATTTACAGGCTGATGACGGCAAAGGATGTCGAAGAAGGGGGGGGGGGGTACACATGGATTGTAGTGTCATTTCTGGGTTGCACATATTCAAGGTGGGAAGTATATGGCAACGAACAATCAAGTGTAATGCTTACATGGAACATCAACAGCAAAGGTGAATGGGACTGCAATTGTTTCATTTCTGCTGGCATTGTCAATTAAGCCAACCAATTTTTTTTTCATCTTTTTGACATTGATATAGCAATAGGAGGTGGGATAAGGCTTGCGCTAGGTTTTCGAACAGAACCCACACATTTGATTTCTTTACTGCCGCTAATTAACTCCAGGTGGGAAAATGTCTTGAACGAAGAAATCAAATGTGTGGAACCTGTTCGAAACCCAGGGCAAGCCTGATCCCACCTCCTCTTTCTGTATCAATGTCAAAAAGATGACAAAAAAAAAAGTTGGCTTGATTTCTGCGTCCAAGACATTATCCTGCCTGATAGTAAGTCAATACTGCCTCTAATTTACTCCACTGGGGAAGGACTGTGTTGAAGACATTAATGTGTGGGGTTTGGGTTAGAGGAGTTTTGGGGGAATGTTGGACAAACCCAAGGGAGAGTTATCACATGTCTTCAGTTTTGATTTTTGTAAACAGGTAAAAGGGTTCTTAGAGATTAGCGTATGTGCTATGCGAATTTCAGATCAAGGGGCACTAATAATAATTTATAAGTCCAAGTTGTTAAAGGTGAGGCTTTGTTAGATATGGCTACATTAATGTTGCATGACATCGGGAGTCTCTAGTTGAAAGTGCTGTCTTACAATAGAAAAGTTGGTAAGGGCAACACTGTTCAAATATTGGAATTTTCACAGGCTATGAATGCTAGGCATGTTTAGGCAGTATACAAGCTTTTTACTATAACTGATGATATTGCAAAATCAAGTTCAAGTAGATGAAGGTGAGAAGTTTGTGTTTGTTTTGCACAGCATTTCAGCTATTTCTGCTGTTTTTGAGCTGCTAACCGAAGCTAGAGATAAATTTGAAACACCCTCGACCTTTTATCAGATTATCGTAAATTTATTTCTAATTCATTGTTTCGGACAAGGGGAATATAGTGACAGAACAGATGGAGTGATCAAAATTAGTGGTTTTCTTTAGAAATCTATTTCTGTTCAGTTATTGTTGCCAATAATTTCTATCTTAAGAGTCACTCTCAACAAAAGAACGGCTGGTTTTCAACCTAGTTTCATTGAGCCTTGGGCTTCTATAATTGATTTTGTTGTCTATGAAGAGTCTCATGCCTAAGCTGCTATAATTTCTAGAGAATCCATTAAGAGATCGCATCATCTATATGGAAGGATCAACATGAAATTCAATTACTCCTATTGGTATCCACAAGCAAACAAGAGAAGCTGGGCTGTGCGGGGAGGAAGACACAATGCTTGCTTCTAATTTTCACCCTGAAGAAAGGGTGAAGCTTGGAGGACTGGGAGGGGAAGGGGGGCTGTGTGCTATATATATCTGGGCAGAAGGGTGAGTATTGTGAGGGAGAGACACTAGCCACATGAAAGATAGGGAACCAGTGAGTGTGTGTAAGTTTTTTGATTTATTCTTCTATCTTCTAGAAACTTGTACCTATTCTAGCTAAGACTTACACTCCCGATAGATTTTTCATCTTTCCATAATATATTTGAGCAGTTGTTTCCATAAAAAGGATTCAAATTCCTGGAATCACATATTGGGTTCCTGAGCTTTGTAGTAAGAATTACAGAAGATTTCTGGAGTCTGAAACAAAGTTTCAAGGGCCACTGAGAAAAAGGACTTATGGCAGACAAAGCTGCTCTTTAGCATAACCACATCAATGGTATCACCTGAATCTGATTGTGATGAAATTCATATAATGTGATTATTTATTATGCAATGATGAAGGAAGAAATTAAGGAAATACTAAATAAAAGAACTGATAAAAGTACCAGGAGATCTTCATGATTTTTACTGAGCTCTGCTTCAGTTTTGGAATAATCCCATGCCAAATTGTATTCTTCTGCAATTTCCCTCAACACTTTGAGCTTTGCTTCTCCAGATGGAGCATGAACTGAAAGCTTTTCAATTATCTGCAATAATAACGATAATGAGATAGAGAGAAGAGAAATTATCACCCAAGAAAATAGGAAAAAGGAATGAGGTGATAACAGCAAGCAAATACTGATGCTCTAGTAGAATCAATAATCTGAAATTAAGAATCAATGAGGATTGGGTCTAGCAAAGAGGGTTAATACCCGCTACAAGAGATACCCATATTTACAGTTTAACTATGCCTCAAACAGAATTGTCTGTGAGCAAGCAAAACAAAATTAATATGAAGTCAAGACAGTTCAATAGAAGATACTTTACCGTGCGGTTCACACCAGAATCAGGCCGAAGTTCGGTTGCTGCAGATACAAATTCCTTCCCATATTTTGTGGTAAACAAGTTTTTGATGTGTAATAAATCTGGCACATCAGAACATCTGGGGGCAGCAAAAATAATGCTTGCAATGGCTTCTCGCAATTCTTGAGGGCACTCCCTATTATGTTAGAGAGGATGGCTTAAAGTTTGCAAAATATGTATAATAAACAGTTTTCTGAAAACTGTATCATTAGCAGAAAGAAATAACTAGCCGTATCCTTCTTCAGATCCTTAAGACTCTTAGAGAAGGACTTTGTGGGAAAATAACGGGAAGCAAAATAATGAATTGCAGAGGTCATGAAACTAAAAATATTAGACAGTACGCCGATAAAATGCTTACGAATTATGGACTTACTTCTGATTCTCAATTATTGGAACACGTGCAAGAACAAATTCACAGAATAACTCTAATATATCATATGCAGCTCCAGCATTTTGCTCCCTTATGATATGTTCCACCTAGTTAAAATCGATAGAAGTAACAAACGCCTAGTCAACATCAAGAAATTTAACAATGAAGCAATTAGCTATCACCAAAAATTGAAATATTACCCGAATTTGAGCAATTGCCTCTTGGCCAGCCTGCAAGAATTGGGCTATCTCCCTGCGCATCTGTTTTAGCTGCACATCTCTCTTATTTTGCAGCAGCTTAATGCGAGATATCGCCAAGTTCAAGCAAGTTTTACTGCACAAGGCCAGAACAGGGAAAGGGGGAAGGTGAGACAATTTCATTACACAAACAGTTTTAACAGGACAGTTGGTAAAATATTCAATCCAAATTCAAAGTATGAAGCAACAATTTCAATATTTATGCCTTCCTGGACTACAGAAACCAGCACAGCTCTTGATCCAAATAGCTACTTTCAGCAACAATTAGTGGGAAAAGCATTGGAAAATTTGAACAGCCAACCAAATTTTAAAAAAACAAATTAGAACTGAATTTATTCCCATTATGCAATTTGAGTAAGTAAATAGAAGAACAAACAATCAAAACATGAATCGATGAAGTATTCATTCCAAAATCACAGTATGAAGCAATAATTCCAATATTTACGCCTTCCTGGACCACGGAAACCACCACAAATCTTGAACCAAATGGCTACTTACAGCAACAATTAGTCGCAAAATTATCCCAGTCAGGTTATACACATTGGGTACATTGAAAAATTTAAAATTTAATCAGCCAACAAAATTTTTTTTAAAAAAAAAACAGTTTGGAACTGAGCTAATTCCCATTAAGCACTTCGAGTAAGTAAATAGATAAGCAAACAGTAAAAACATGAATCAATAATTAATTCGAAGGAATTCAAACACAGATCGGCAACTCACCATCTTGTGCCAAAAACGCCGCGGCTAAAGAGTTGATTTAGAAGGGACATAATGGTTGTAGTCCGATGAAACAAACTCCTTCGGTGATTTATAGTACTATAATAATCAAAGAGAAGCAATGGTGGAGGTAGATGGGATCGGACAAAGATAAGATCAAAACATGTTTCTTATTCACAGTTAGATGCAGAGGCATCTGAGGGATAGCATTAGATGTTTAATAATTGATTGATTGATGTCATTCGATGATGTTAAGCGTAGGGAAGAAATAAAGAATAAAGAAATAAAAATAATAATTATACATAATTTTCGGCAAAATTTAGATCAAATCACTTTTTTTTTTTTTAATTTGTCTAGTACACGAGATCAAATCTATTATATCTAGGGTTAAATGCTACAATTACACATATTTAGGTGTATTATTCTTAATCTTACCTTTTTTATTTGATATTCCTGATCATAATATTGCTAAAAGCATACAAGTGCTCGCTACTATCCTAAATAATAAATATAAGATCAAGACTTTTTTTTTTTTTTTTTTTTGCACATTAAAGCCAATTAAACTATTTTTTATTATAATATGATATACGTAATTAGATTACTTTGATGGTTTTTTGAACCTTTTCTTTTAAAAACAATGATCGGGAAGAAAATTACTTTTAGGTTCAAAAAAAATTATTGTGGGAAAAAATTATTTTGGTGGCTTTTTAGACTTTTTTTTTAATTTTATATTGGACAATTCAATCAATTGTACTAATTCGTCCTTTATAAAATTAGATGTATTAAATTGTCCTTTAATAATAATAATAATCGGAGAGTTTTTATTTTTTTTCCTAAATCATATATATTTATATCCATAGACAGAGATAACCTCTAAATGTACTTGTATTTAAGAATTTTTTTTTTGGTTGGACTTTATAATAAACAACGGAGTGATATGAAGGAACAAAGGAATATAGAATATAAAATACTATAAACGAGTGAAAAATATGGGCTCGCCGATAATATCCACACACACATATAACCAGTGATATGATTTGTTGTTGCTTCCAGATCCTCGAGGCCTCTAATCTCTTCCCTTCGGCCCATTTCACTCAACATCGTACCGCCGCCGTCATTCCGTCAAGCATTTCTCCGTTGATTCCCATAGTTTCCGTTAACCCTAATGGGAAGGCCAGCCTCCACAATCGAAATCCCCGACAGACGCCACCGTTCCAACCAAATAAACCGCCGTTACACCCCAGATTCCGATGTCTCCGATGATTACCGATCCCGTCGTAGCCCTAGTTACGAATCGTACGGTCGCTCCTCTCACAAAGACCGTTACCGCCGTCGATCGGATTCACCTGAATACAGAAGAAGCCCTAGATACGACAGACATGGTAGTATGAACAACGGCGATGATGCTTTGCCTAAGAAATTTGGCCGCCGTGGAGATCATCGTCATGATGATGATGGTAATGGGAGATTTGATTCTGATTCGGATGAGGAGTTAAAGGGTTTGAGCTACGAGGAGTTTAGGAGGTTGAAGAGACAGAAGATGAGGAAGATGTTGAAACGTTGTATTTGGAATGTTACTCCCAGTCCACCGAGAGGTGAGGGCGATGATTTTGAGGAGAGAAGGGAAGAGGTTTATGATGATGACGTGCGTGTTGATGATGATGATATGGGCAAGGCTGATTTGGTGGTTAAGGATGTTAAATCGAAAAGGGTATCTGAATCTTCGTCTGAGGAATCTGCGAGTAGTGAATCGGAGAGTGAGTCTGAATCAGACGTTTCACGCTCGAGGAGGAAGAAGAAAAGGAGTTCGAGTTCCAAACGGAGGATTAGGAGGTCGTATAGTGAGACTGAATCTGAGGAAAGTGAAAGTGAATTTGAAGATGATCGTCCAAAGAGAAAGAAGTCTGTTAAGAGTAGGAGAACAAGAAGTAAACGAAAAGGTAGTAGTAGTAGTAGTAGGAAGAGGAGAGGATATAGTGATTCGGATGTAAATGAAGACAGTGAAAGTGATGACGAGTCTGATGCTAAACATAAGAGATCTTCGCGGTCTAGTTCGAAAGGTGGAAGGAGGAAGAAACGCGCTGGCTCAAAAAGAGAAGATTCTTACTCTGAGGAGGAGATTTCTGATGCTGAAGCTGATGCAAAGAGCAATGATGTTGTAGAAGAGATGAAGAAGCCAGAAATTAATGCTGAGGCATTGAAGCTGAAGGAATTGTTTGAGTCACAGAAGAAACCCACATTGGATGATGAACCTGTAGTTGGACCCCAACCTTTGCCAAGAGCTGAGGGTCATATTAGCTATGGTGGGGCGCTTAGGCCTGGTGAAGGAGACGCCATTGCACAGTATGTGCAGCAAGGGAAGCGTATTCCTCGAAGAGGAGAAGTGGGTCTTTCTGCTGAGGAAATTCAGAAGTTTGAGAGCCTTGGATATGTGATGAGTGGAAGTAGGCATCAAAGGATGAATGCTATTCGTATTAGGAAGGAAAACCAGGTTTATAGTGCGGAGGATAAGCGTGCTCTTGCAATGTTTAACTATGAAGAGAAGGCCAAGAGGGAACATAAGGTTATGGCTGATCTGCAGCGGCTTGTGCAGCGCCATATTGGGCAGGATGTTGGTCCAACTCATGATCCTTTCGCTCCGAAAGCCTTGGACGGCCCTGACGCCTAGTTTCAAGTATGTTGTTGTACATGTTTAGTATGAAGTTCCTTCTAGTGCATTTCATTCAGCTGATTATGCTTTAGACTGTAAACTTGTGTGGGATATGTAGTTATGGAGTATGTAACAGTAAGCTGGTCTGGGATTGTTAACTTCATTTGAGCTTATGTTCTTTGAGAGGAGGAACACTAGGGAGTCTGTTTACTCACTGGGATAAAAGTAATGGTAGTTTTATTGATTTTGTTATATTTAATGATATATTGATATTCCAAATGATATCTGATTTATATTTTGGATTTTGTTTTGGTTGGAAGGAAAATGTATATAGTTAGCATATATGGCAATTTTGTCAGTGGAATGTTATATGAAATCAAGGTGTAATGCATTACATAAAGAGAAAGAAAGATAATTTCTTTATGAGGTCGTTATTGCTTTTTCACTAGCTTGGGCTTAGGCTATGCTACTCAGTGAATGCACGGGGAGATACAATTTCGTATGTTTTAACTTATTACGTTGATGGATTATTACGTTTGATGTGGTTGATGAATATAGATTTGAGTTTGAAATAATACAACAACTATGACGAGTTTTTATCATTCAGGGAAGTGGTAAGGCAATTTTTTTTTTTTTGGACTGAATGTGGTAAGGCAATTGATAAACATATACACAACAAATTATTATTTTGATATAGGATGAATTTAATAAAGGGCCCCTTAGTTGGCCAAAATGTTAATATGGTGTTTTTATGCATTTACAATTTGTAATTTACAGTAGATTTTTAGTGTCTTTAGAATGGTTGGCAAAAAATGTCTTTAGAATGGGAGGGTACCGGTTCTTGAACTGTGGTTTTCTTGGGAAACCTTAGGAGAGTTTTTGGAATACTTGTCAAAGTGGAAAACTAGTTGTACCCGTATCTCCATTGTTGCTTTGTTATTGGATTATAGAAGAGGGTGATGAAAGGATTGCGGCTATAAAAAAGGAAATTTGGTGTATGTTATATTATTCAGGGAAATTGTTTTAGAGTGAAGAAGACATTTGTATGAGAAGCTAATGTGAAGATATTGAAATCTAAGTTTGGGGCGCAGTAGAAGGGCTGTAAATAAACACATACGTAATTGAGGATAGATGAGGTATTTGATGGTGGTTGAATTGAAATAGCTATTAGCATACGATATAACAGCTTAACGATTCACAGAATTATTATAACAAATTAGTTAAAAGGTAGTAAAACTACTATGATTTCGCACCCTAAGGTAGTAAAACTACCTTTGAAGTACATAATCTAATGAATATATAATCGTTAAGCAACTAATGAGCCATTGTTCCTATTTTTTCCTGCATGTTCAAGTTCAACTATCACATCATGATATGATATTGATTATGCATGGATAAGATAAATTTTTATGAGGATGCTATCTGAATAAGCTGAGATAATAGAATCTGATGCTGAAGGATAGTAAATAAACCAACACATCCATATGGATTAAAAGAATTGTTAAACCCTATTGGAATTTGTGTGCATATCATCTTATATGGTAAAGGCTTAACATCACAGCAGATTATCAATATGTTTTTATTCTAAGCGAGATAATGAAGAATGAGGTACAGTGGTAAAGAACTTCACTTTAATGCAGTAATATGGTGGCCATTTTCCTGCTTTTACTTTTTGTGGTCATTGAATTCAAAGTTCACAAGGCATAGAACATACAGATGAAAAACCTTGTCACACACCCATAATCCATTGTTGTCCAGTATTTGTTGGACTTTATCAAAATGCTTCATTGTCAACTGTGTACTCATTTTTTATTCGATTTCTTGGGAGACGGAGTTGTTGGACGAACTCATGCTTACCACAGATTTCTACAAATGAAGATGTGGTTATCATTTCAGAATATACCCTTCTTATTGCGGCCATGTAGGAGTTGTTGAAACTCACAATTGTGATGCCGACGCTCTGCTATTGAAATCTGTGTGTATTGAAATGTGTACCAAGTTATGAAGGTGCGTCTTGCTTGCTTGATGAATTAATGAAATGTATGACCTATGGACCTCTATTCGGCCTAATGAAATCTTTGTAACAGATCATCGGTTGTTGAAATTGTTATTTAAAACCACTTAATGTCCGATTCGCCTCACTATTTACATAATAAATCTCACAAAAGTTGTGTTCTCTTCTGCAAGAGCTTAATGCACAGATCGCAATATCAGGGATCTTGGCACGTGAGAATTGTAACGAGTTATGATTTCTTGCACGAATGTGTCACAGTTGTTTACAGTGAAATTTATGATTTCTTACTGAATTATTATCTTTTATAGCTTAATAAGCTAAAACTAAGTATTAGATTAATTATCAATTAAGAACTTTAATAAATTAAGAAATAAATACTTGGTCACATTCACCTTTTTTAGCAAAGCTCACATTCACTTTATCATACTCATTTAAGCCTTTAATTTCAGAAACATCTTCTTTCCAACCAGATCATATATAACTTATCAGAGAACTCATCCACTCCCTCGCCGAAAGGTATTGCAAGAAAACAGATCCATATGCTTCTTACCTAAATAAATAAATAAATAAATAAACAGATCCATATAGAACATATATAATGGTTCCAATTAGAAAGAAAGCCCCATGTTTATAATATACCCTGTCGATAGTCAAACACATCATATCGGACAAGAATCAAGTCGATTTTGTAAACATTGCATTATTATTTTTTTTTTCGGGATGAATAACATTGCATTATTTCTAACAATTGAAATGATTAATTACATTAAAGTGAAACATCTTGCACCAAGAAGGAAATGACACAGCAGAGAATTAACATTAATCTGACTTTCTTCAAAAGCATACCGTTCTTTTCAACAATGTAGAGATGTCCACTTCCACCAAATTGCTGCATTTAATGAATTTACGGTGTCAAGCTTGGTTAAGTTGGATACTCTTGCATTTTTTACTTTCACTTGTCAAGTTGGAATTGTCAGCATAAGGCTTGGCCCTCGTATCAATTATACCCCTTATCTACAGTAAAACAGGTCTTAAGTCTTAAGCCGTAAATAATATTGGAATGGGCTTTACTTTTATATTGATGATATTGATGATTGATATTCATGACTAGTACATCTACAAACAGTGGATGCATTGGATCTCATTGAAGACTCCTTGAATCAAGCCATGAGATTATGTCATCATGAACACTGAAAATTCTGTCATCAAATTCCCCTTCCAAAATGTTGTGGCAGCCTCCTTCATAAATCTTCAGGGTCTTGTCTTTGCTTGACGCTCTCTCATAAAGAAACTGGCTCACTACAGGATCTGTCACCTTATCTGCTCCTCCATGAATAATCAGGAGTGGAGCTGAAACCTGCAATTCATGCATCATGATAAATCAGAAATGACCATAAGGCAAAAATGTTACACAAGTTCGCACATGCAGAAACTAACCTTCTGCACTTGTGATTCAATATCTTTCGTGGCTCTTAAGAGTTCCATGCCGGTTTTCAACCTTGTTCGATCATCATATGAAATAACATTGTACAGCGCCTAGAACAAAAATAAAGTATATTTATACAAAAAAAAAAGAAGTCCAACGCAGAAAGATATGGAGACTCATCTTGATGTCATGGTCATTAAAGTTTTTTTATCTTTCCATTCCTTTTGTGTTTTGCTAGGACAGGAAATGCAATATATTGTTGGTTAGATTATCAAGTAGTGATGGATCAGTAAATCTAATGCCTGAAATGATGCAGTCATTTCTAGAGAACACTTTTTTTTTGGCTTGAAATTTGTGGTGGCTGTCAAAGCTATGTGTGCGATGAAATAAACAATTGGAGCCACGTCGGTTGAGTCCACTCATTTGTTTGACGCTACAACTCAATGATGGCCACTAGCTCAGATAATGAAAAGAATAGACTTCATGATTGGAGTAGCCCCTTGACTTGTTTAACTTATCAAGTCAAGCTCGTACCTTTGTGACTACTAAGCTACATGCTTAAAAGTTAAAACTCCCCACTCTCCAAACAGTGTCATACTATTAAAATGTGGTCATTTGGCATGCAGAAAGAGATTTCAGGTGTAGGAGAAACCAACCAATTTTCTTTTGCTCGGGTCTCTGTAGGAGAACTCAGCTAGATCTCTCTTTGGGAAGAGTTTTGCTTTAGGCATCACTTTCGACAAAAGATTCAACGCCGTTAAAACTGCAGGTGATGGCATCAAGTCCTCCCCAATCTTTGCAACAACACAAGATACCCTAGTTACACTCTCATTTCACATATAAACTAATACAGTCCCCAAGCAGAATGTAATTGAAAAGAAATGAATGGCCATTCTTCATAGTATTTTGAATTTGTTGTATTAGAACTTCATCTCATGATTTGTTGTCTTTTCCTCATTAAAATTGACATTCTAAACTTCTTTTGTGCTTCATATGCAACAATAAGCAAAGCCTGGTCAGAATCATAACAGAAATTTCATATAACAAAATCTAGTGCACCGAAATCCAATAAATGTTTCTTTCATACTTTAAGAAAAATCAACTGCAGCTACATATGTAAGACTCATGTAGCTACGTTAGGTCTATTTAACTAAATCATCAAGAATTCACAAAGGGGATCCAAATTCTTATAACCATTTTCAAGCACAAAGAGAGTGGTAATGACATAATTGGACCTCAAAATGTTTGTATTTTCTCTCATGGAAATGGACCAACAACAACCAACAACCAAGCCTTATCTCACTAGGTGGAGTCGGCTTCTCATAGAAACAGATCATTATTAAAATTTAAAAATACAAGTTCTAATTCTCGAATCCATCATGTGACAGTGCAGAAAGTACCATTGAAGTGTAATCCTCAAATTGACCCTGCTGAATTTCAAGCCATCCTAAATATTTCTTGGCTATGTTGAGTAAGGGTAAGAATATTGAGTCTGACTCATAGTGATCATTTATCAAAGAATAATTCTAGTTAGATAGAGTCATTTTCACTCCATTAATTATATTTTCACATTAAGCCATCTCAAGCCAGGAGTACCAAGCCCTGTCACATTGAAATCTATCGAATAGGGTTAATTATCATTGACTGGAAGCTAAAGGACCTAATCTGATATGTTACAGACAACTAAAACCAGGAATATTGAATCTAAGAAAGAGGTAGCTAATATCATACCACTCTCCCAAGAACAGTAAAGGAATTTTTAATCTCATGCACCAATTCTAACTTACTTGACAGCATGTTCATAGATCAAGGGCTCCTATCATGTTTGCACAAACACAAAAGTGATTTTAGACATTTATAATTTTATACTATAATTGCACATCGATGTAAGACTTTTCTCTCAATTCAGATTACTATCTGTGGTCTCCCACGAATTAGTTTTCTGGTTAACATTTAAGTTTGCAGCTCTGAACTCTCACAATTAGTAACTGATTGTGTAATATTGTGTGTTTGTTTTCCTGTTAGCACACATTCCAAAGATGGTAAACGAGAAAATATGTATGTTGCAGCTTTTCGCAATACTTCATTTGATTCCCAATCAACACCCCCTAAAGTCAAAAATGAAGCAAAAATCCAGCAAAGCAGGAAATGATACCAAGATTTCCTGCATGGCGCATGCTATGCTATTATATTAAGAAGTCTTTCGACATCAAACTTCAATATAGAGGGGTATGAGCTTACTTTACACATTGGTGCTACAAGGATCAGTCCATCCCAATCATTTGGTTCCTTCAAGTGAACTTTAAGAGAAACTGCTCCACCCATTGACTGCCCCATTATGAATTTGGGCAATCCTCTCAGCTCAGGTCTTGCTGTTAGTTAAATTAGAAACCATGATCAGTAACATTCAGTGTTTTGAAAATTTGACAATCATTTAAAAGATGACACAATGGATGCTAAAATATATCATACATTTAATTGTTCTAAACTGTTCTATAACGTCATCAACCAAATCATCAAAATCTGATATGTAGCCATGCAGTCCTTCAGAAAGACCGAAACCAGGAAAGTCCATAGCATAAACATCATATCCAGATGCAGCAATTCTCTTGGCTACACCTGAAGTTTTCAAAATTGTCCTTGTTAAATTAAGGTAATCTCAATGGAAATGAGACATTTTAACCAATTCTCAAATGGTGTTATGGCAAACCTTCAAAGAAGTAGGTACAAGTGCTACCATACCCATGGCAGAAACACAAAGCAGCCTTGATTGGAACCCCATATTCTGGCATCCATCTTTTGCAGAAAATTTCCAAACCCCTTGAATTCAATTCGTACCACTAAACAACAAATTGCAAGAATCCCAATTCTCAAACTTTAGAATATGATTTATACAATTTTGAGTATAATCAGGTAAAGCAGGACAGCTTACTTCCTCTGTTCTGATCCCAGTAGGAGCCATCTAGAAACATATACCGATAAAAGATAATGAGAGAAACAAACCTAAAACCATCAGTCAACGATTCTTCAACAATACCATAAGCAAAAACAAAAACCCATAAAAGAAAAAACAAAGAAGAAAAGAAATCAATTTAATCAAATTAGTCAAAACTGAAGGTTAAGGTTGAACATTGATCGAGATTAAGCTAACCTTAAATAAGCAATGATCCAGCTTCTGTTGGAACTCCGTAAAAGCAGCACGAACCTGTCGGCGAGAGGATGCAAAGTCCAGATTCAAAGAAGCGATTGTATGTAACTCGTCACTGACGAGTTCCGTTGGTAAATTCTTGGCTTTTACAGTGAGGGAAGTGTTGAAGAATGAAGGATTGGGTTCCTTATTCCATCTGGGTCTGATAAAAGTTGGGTGCTTGAGAGGGTCTTCAATGGTGAACAGAGAAATCTTATGAAAATGGGACCTAAGAGTCCCAGAAAACTCCATAGTAGTTGAAATTAGTGGGGTGTGGGAAGTGGAAACAAGCGAAAATTATGAAAAAGAATGGAAGATTATCACAGGTAAACGTTGAATCAAGAGGAATGAAAGGTATACAGAATTGGATATCGAAGGATGAATGATTGAGGAATTCTCCATGGACGCGCTGACTCAAATTGCGAGGGTGGTTCAAAGACAAAGTCACATTTCCGTTCTCGCCAACATTGTTGGTGGGTCCCTGTATTAGAAAAAGAAAAAAAGGCACAATTATAACGTGTCTCCCTGACTTCCAGATTATTTTCATAATTTTTCATTTTTAATTTTACTTCTCACTCCCTCCGTTCCATAATATAAGGTCTATTTTTTTGAATGACTTTATTCTAAAATATAAGATCTTATTTAATTTTTTTTGAATAATAAATGTGTTTTTCCTTATTTTACCCATGCATTAATTTTCCCACACATTCTCTTTTATATTCTTTTCATAATTACACTCTTTCTTACTCATTCATAAATAAATGTACATTTAGAAAAGAAAAAAAAGGTATATTTCCTACACATTTATTTTTTTAACTAACTTTAACAAATTTTTTAGAAACCCACAATTCGGTTAAAAAGGCCTTATATAATGGGACGGAGGGAGTATTATAAGGCACTGACAAACAAGTCTCACATACCAATAATATTGGTTGAAAGCATTGAATTTGTCATAAAATTCAAGTGATTTCCAATATCTCTCATGTTAACTACACTAAACTCAAATACTATATTAATTATTACTCTTTCCCACCACCCTTATTAAATACCACTCAGTTCCTTATTATAAGTCTACCTTAACTACTTTTCACATACCAAAGAGTGGAAGTTATAGCATTTAATATGACATATTTTTTCAACTTTGCCCTTATTTAAGAATATGTATTAAAGTAATATTTATACATTATAAACATTCTCTTTCATCTTTTCTATTTCCAATACAAGGGTAAAATAGTCATTGTAACTTTAATTGACCCCAAAGTGGATTTATATTTAGGAACAAAAAATTCATGATAATTGGACTTATAATAAGGAACAGAGTGGTATGTGCATAGATTGAAAACATACTTGATACTTCTAGAAAACTAACAATAGTCTTGTAAAAAGGATCAAATGAACATATTAGTTAGTGTCTTATGATAAGGACCTGAGGGAGTACTTCCCTGATTCCTAAATATAAATCATAATTGACTTTTTTTGATAGATTAAGGAAGCTAAACGTGCCACTTAATCATAACAGATTCTATGTATTATTAGATTATATGTTACCTTATAAGACAAATAAACTAATTTATAGAAAAAATTCAGATACATCAATTTATAAATAAATTATTTAATTTATTAGGATTTTATAAAAAAATCAACTTGATGTTAAAGAAATAAACATGACAGTAGTATTCATGGAATATGATTGTACTCCCTCCCTCTCGCTTTATTGCTTGCTAAAATAAGATCTAATAGATTTTAAAAAAAATTTAAAAAATCTAAATAAGTGATTTTTTTTTTTAAAAAAAATCACTTATAACTTATATGCTAACATTTAAAAAAAAAAATCACTTATAACTTATATGCTAACATTTAATCTTATGACACATAAAATTTGTTACAAGGGTTAAAATTCTCATAGTATTAGCGAATGGACATCAGGCACAAGAAAGCTTTTGAAGGCAATTATATGTAGAAGTTTTGGCAATTTCGCCTTTAATCCAACAGATTAGATGGTCAACATTTGCTGACGAATCATGGTGAAGTAGCATGAGGAGGGGGCCATGGTTGGCGAAGAAGGACGAGGTGATGAACAAGTACATAGAGAAGGAGGGAGAGGGTGCGAGAAAGAGCGAAGGTGAGGAGAGGGATGATATGGAGTCTGGTGGTGGGAGAGGGGTGGGGTTTTTCCTTTTAATTTCTTTTTTTTTTACAAGTGTAGTGCCATGGATAATTAAGTACCTCAACACAAAGGGTTGATATGTTAAGTTCCAGGCTACATTACTCCGATTTTAAGATTTTCGAGTAAACATTACTCCCAAAAAACTTTTAACATAATATTGTTACTTGGCTAATATTTTTGGAGGTAAAATTAGTATTTAACCCAATAAAAAAAACAAAAATAATCTCTCCCCTCCTCCTGCAAAGCATATCTCAAGCGCGTTTATCTATAATGAAGATTAAATACTGATTTTTACTCGAAAAAAGAATGGGAGTCTCAAGCTAAGGTATATTTGTCTGATTAATTTGTACTTCTTTTATTCTAAATATATCAGTCAGTTAACTTTTTTTGGAGATATTAAGGGAGCGAAATGAGTAACTTAATCTTAATCATATTGTATTTTGTGTATTATTATATTATATGTAAGCTTATAAGTCAAATAAAATAAATTAGTTTAAAAAAATTAAGACAAAAATTTACAAGTAACTTATTTTACTTTCTTAAGATTTTCCAAAAAAAATCAACTAATTCTTATATTTTATTTAGGAAAGGTATTTATTTCACTATGCTTGATTTTTGGGTTAAGCAAACAAATGGGAGAAGAGAAATTACCAATGAATTCAAGGGCAATTCCTAGGACTTGACGTTCAGAGCTTGATATTCCGATCAGCAGAGAAGCATAATCAAAAGGGCGATAAAAGGGGGGGGGGGGGGGGGGGGGCAATACTTGCTGAAAGTTAAGCTATTAGTGAATAAAATAATTGATCATGTACTCAAAAAACAAAATGAGCAAGCTTAACTAGAAAAAGGAATCGAAAATCAGGAAAATGAATAAGCGAAGAGATCAATATCATCACTTAGAGTTTTTGGGTTCCTCCACCATCATGTCTGGATCACTGAGAACATGTTGATATGGAGTCTCCATGGATGGATTCAAGTTCAGAGGCATCTACGAACAATGGTGTAATTTTTCTCAAGAGTCTTCACGGAGATGGGTTTGTCTGCTTCGAGGATTTCCCATGATGGAGCTACATAGATGATCATCTTCATACCATGATGTAGCTCGCAAACGCAATTAATGTTATTTCTTCCTGGGTCTTCCGGAACCTACAACTGCGGCATTGAGAATTACAAAGGAATCGAAGATGTGCTTTGCAGGAGCATAGGGAAACTTTTTTTAAATAAACAAAGTCCCAAACTTAAAAAATTAGCTGGAAAAGAAAAGGTGAGGTGGATGCCCACAAACGTTGACCATTTGAATCTAAGACAAATGAGGAAAAATATTACTAAATTTTTTTTAAGAGAGAGTCTAGCGCCATAAACTTTTCTTGAGTACAAAAATCCCATAAACTTTTTTAAATGAGGGTAAAAATGCCGCCGCCATTAATCGAAGAAAATGCCATTACTTTTCATGAGGTAGCCAGTAGCCACTACATCGCTATTAAAAATGATTATTTTCTAGCGGGAGAAGGAGTAAAAATAGTGAATTTTTGATAATTTATGAGCAAAAAACGGTTACGTTTTTTTATTTTTTTATGATTTTTTTGAATCAGTTTTTTATTTTTTTATGATTTTTTCAAAGATTCGAGGCTCTATAATTGTGATGCATTTTTTCATTTTCACGTTTTTATTTTTTTTACGATTTTTCAAAGATTCAAGACTCTATAATTGTGATGCATTTTTTCATTTTAAAGTATCCAATCTTTAAAAAATCTTACAAAAATTAAGCATAACTATTTTTTCCATAATACATCAAAATATCACTCTTTTTATGTAGAATATAATTATAAAAATAAACACACAAAAAAATGATTGGGAAGTGCTCTGACTGTGGTGCATGAAGGCTTGCATGTCTACCTGAGATTTAGAAAAAGCTCGCATGTTGGTTTAACCATATAAGATGACAACAACTCAAACAATAGAAAAGAGGAAAAAGAAATGGGCAGTGGAATATGTGTGTGAGAGAGGGAGAGGG
Organism: Mimosa bimucronata; assembly: GCA_037074515.1. Taxonomy (NCBI): domain Eukaryota; kingdom Viridiplantae; phylum Streptophyta; class Magnoliopsida; order Fabales; family Fabaceae; genus Mimosa; species Mimosa bimucronata. The sequence continues at coordinate 26,433,824 of CM073445.1, read as the reverse complement.
AGAGGGAGAGGGTTGGGATTGGTAAGAAAATTAATCATTTTTAAATAGTAATAGGTGACGCACAACATAAAAAGTAATAGCGTTAACTTCAATTAATAGAGGTGGTAATTTGTCTCCAATTTAAAGAAGCTCTTGGGTATATTTACATCCAAGAAAAGTTTATGGTGTTTAATACTCTTTTGAGATAAACTTAAGGGTATTTTTGCTCATTCTTCAGCTAAAAAATATTCATTTTTAAATAGTAATGTGAGGCCTACCAGTTGAAATGTAATGGCGTTAGATTCCATTAAAAGCTGCGGCATTTTTGTCCCAATTTAAAGAAGTTCATAAGTAATTTTGCACCCAAAAAAGGTTTATGAAATCTGACACTTTTTTGAGAAAATTTAGGGATATTTTTGCTCCTTCACCCTTGAATCTATTAGGGTAAGTGCGGAATTGCCTCATTTTTAGCATTCTAAGGTACAATTGCCCCTTCAAAAGTTTTCTAGTGCCCAATGCTGATTTATGAATACTTTCAAGACATTTTACCCGTTTAACTATATGTTATAATTTAGTGGTTCACTTACCTTCTTTAATGTTTTTTTTAAAAAATCAACTAGATTTTATAATTAGGAATGGATGGGTAATGTATATTGATATTTATTTTTTAAATTCAATTTAGAATAAAATCCACTGATTGTAAGTTTCACCTCTTAATCCCTATAATAGAAAAGGTATATATACTCTGTAAAAAATGAGATTAAAAAATGGATAACATAAGATTAATGAGAAATTTGCAAAGTTGAAAACATTATCAACAAATAGATAACTTATTGCCGACCAAAAAATAGCGAATACCTTGTTCGAAAAGATGTAACTTTGTCATAAAATTGAGCAATCTTTCCAGACTCTTTCTATTGGTTTGTTTTTTTTGTCAAAATAAAAGTATGACAATTAAATGTATATGGAGCACCGACCAAGCCCATTTACAAAATTTTGGGCTGGAGATCCATATGTTTAAATGGGCCTATATAGATTCGTTAGTTTTCTCCCACACAGAGAAGGCTTCAATTGTGAAGCAAATTGTACGAAAACAATTTGTAAGACCCATTAGTGTGCTTTGGGCCCAAGGCAATTTATGAAAAACCTGAATTGAGCTACAATGTACAATTTATAGTTGGTGCACATTGCGCAATGCTACTTCTTATTTTTTCAGAATCATGGTTGAAACCACTTTGGACTTGAAACAAAACTTTTTAAGGCTTAATTGATTAATAGATTTTACTTCTCCCAACATATGCCCCCTCCAGGATTTGAACTTATATCTACCTCCTTACGGGGGCAGGGTCACTTACTAGTTATTTGTTCGTTGATTTATTTCTTTCTTTTTTGCTTTTACTTAACAGCACAATGCAGCTATCTAAATTTTAAATATATTGATGATAATGTTAATGTATAAAATATAAAAAAAAATATAATAAGTTGTATATGTATCGTATTATTTCTAAGTTACTTGAACAATATAACTCATTCTTAAAACTAGTGTACTATTCATGATACAAATATATAATTTAGAATATAAAACTTGTGGTAAAAAATATAGAATATAAAACTTATGATGATTCAAATAATGTGATTTGTTACAATTTTCATATCATGCCAATATATCATAATACAAATATATTTTTTTGGACAAATATCATAATACAAATATATAATATAAAACTAGTGGTCCAAAATATAGAATGTAAAACTTATGATGATTCAAATAATGTGATTTTGTTGGCCAAAAAAAAAATAATGTGATTTTGAAACCAAGCGTGGTCGGTCGAGTGGTCAGCTCACTCGTTCGCTTAAGCAATTGTCGGAGATTCAAATTCCACCTTGTATATGTAATAACCCATTGGCCAGCGGCAAACCCTTAAATAGAACTCAGATTCGCGGAGGATTAGTCCTTGGCCTATTCGACTGGGGGATACCTTGGACAACAAGAAAAAAAAAAGTGATTTGTTACAATTTTCATATCATGCTAATATATCATAATGTTCTTCTGTTTCTTTGCTTTACTTTAGCATTGACCTCATCAAACACAATAATGGTTCTTTATTATTGTAAGGATATTTTGAAGTTTTGCAAGTACTGTAGAGAATATGATCCAAAGTAATTAAACCCTACTCCTTGAATTTCTCTACAAAATCCACAGCCTTCCTTCAAGAAAAAAACCGAGAGACAGAGATCTAAGTGTTAAATATTTTCAAATTGAAGATGTTTTTTAAAATCAAATCTCTATAAGTTTAAAAGTTTATATAAAAGGCTGTGCAGGCATTAGAGAGTTACAACACTAAGTCAATAAGATCATATATATGCGTATTTAGTTCTTAAAAACACCTAAACAAATCTATCCAAAGGTTTAATAACTACCTTTTCGTGAAAAATTGTGTTACTTCAGGAAACATTGCATACTTGAAGGATGTTTACTCTTCATGTTTAGATTAAAGTATACTTTTCATCCTTTATGTGTAGGTTATGTATCATTTTGGTTCCTTAAACTTGAAAAGTGCACTTTTAATCCTTATTTACTAATAATGTCAGTTTCGCTTAACAAAAAATGCTAACTCAATAAATTAAAATGGTGATTTATGATTGAATATTGAAGAAATATGCTGAAGTTTTAATTTTTTTTTGCATAATCATTTTATATTTAAAAAGTAGCCATTTTTTATATACATTTAATTATAGAATCACCCTTTAGACTTGTTGATCCAGCATTAGTGAAACTAACACCAATAGTAAAAAATGACAAAAAATGCATTTTTCAAATTTAAGGGTCTAAAATGATACCTGATGCAAATATAAAAAACCAAAAGTATACTTTACCCAAACTTATTTTATATATTCTGGCAAAAACAAAACTTATTTTATATAACCATTGGTTATTGAAGTCATATTATTTCATGAAAACATATGGTAATAAAAAAATGGTTAAGGGTCATACATATCCTAGAAGTTTCCTCGAAGGAGCTTCCAACACCCAGAATCTTTTTTATTTTTTAAATACCGTGGTAGTATTATTTTATAGCTTTTATGCCCAAAGTTAACTAACAGACAAACGGATATTTACCACGTCAGATTGAACGCCATGTCAAATTAAAGCCTTGTTGAATGGGTGATGATATGACTCAGGTTAATGTTCTTAACTGCCTTGAAAGTTTTCTCAAAAGAGCACTTAGCACCCGAAAGTTTTGATTTTGGATCTTAAATGTCTTGAAAGTATTATTTTATATCATTTAAACCTTAAGTTAACAGAGAGGCAAATGAATGTTTTCCATCTAGGACTAAACAACACGTAAGAGTTAAATCCTTGTTGAATGTGTGTTAACTTATATCAAATTTTATCTCCCAAACGAAGATTTTTGTCAACTCATAATCGTATATCCCTTTCAATTCAACATTTATTTAACAAGAATCTAACTCTTAGGGGATGTTTAGTCTTAAGTAGCAACCATTCATTTGTCACTCTGTTAAGTTGATGTATAAATGCTACAAAATAATACTTCTAGGACATTTAAGATCCAAAACAAAACATTTGGGTTCTGGATGCTCATCGAAAAAATATCCAAGGCATTTAAGAACTTTAACCTAAGCCACGTTATCACTCATTTAATAAGGATTCAATCTGACGTGGCGAAATTCCATTTGTTTGTCCGTTAATTTAGGGTATAAAAATTACGAAATAATACTCTCAGGACATTTAAGATCCAAAGAAAACTTCCCGATACTGGAAGCTCCTTCGAGGGAACTTCCAAGGCATTTAAGGCCTTTAACTTGAGCCGCATTATCACCCATTCATCAAGGATTTAATCTGATGTAGTAAACGTTTCTTTGTCTTCTCATTAGCTTGGAGCATAAAAGTTATAAAATAATACTTCTAGGACATTTAAGATAAAAAAAAACTTCTAGATGTTAAAAACTCTTTCAAAAAAACTTTCAAGACATAAGACCCTTAAAAAAAAAACGTTATCAAGGGGTTCTACTTCAAAACATCATGCTCCATAAACTCTCTTCATCTAAAAATTCCCCTCGTCATTACTCTATTTGGAGGGGAACAATAAAGCATTTTGCATTGGTCTTTGAGTGCACAAGAAATAATGTCAAATTTTTTTTTTTAACTGAAGAAATAATGTCAAATTATCACCATGTAATTTTGAAGCCACGCTCAAAGATATTCATTACATGACTTAGCCAAAAACTTTGCCATCGCCCTAATTTGTATTTGAAAAAGTGGAGGCAAATTAAATCATCTTAAAAACACGGGATACTACTATCTTCTTCATCTATTGTCCACGTAGTTTTCAAATAACCATTGCCGCCGATAAGAACTTGTAACATGTAACCCACAAAACCTTGGCAAATAAAAAACAAAAAATTCAGGTGATTTTTTTTTTCTATTCTTTCCTTTTTTGAGGAAATAAAAACAACAATCTTGTAAAAGGAATTATTCAATTTGAAGAAATAGCATCATAGGATAATAAATGATAGGCATGCATGTGCCAGCCTACAATTGTTCAGAGAGACACAATGATAATGCAGAACCTCTAGCCCCAAAACACCAACAACTAAAGACACCACCTATAATAATCTGCCCATTTCGTAGGCATCTTAAGTAGTGCTACTGTTATTATTTATTATTCTTAATGATAATAATAATCCTATCGGGTACATCCCTATAAACTCCAAACTATAACACCATAATTAATTAATTAATAACCATTCTATAGCTCTTGACCTCTGTGCGTGGGTTCCACATCCAACAGCTCCAAAACTGAGGCTTAGGTTGTCCTTCCATTTATTAATAACATGTGGCATGACCTGATCAACTCATCCTTTAGCTATCTAACTAGAATAATTATCAAAATAATTAAATACCATTTTTTTTTGTCCCTATTGAGTTCACATGGAATTCTTTAATTTACATCGTTACTTGTTAACGTAATCCAGACGTCAAGTGTGGCTGCGAGAGCCAAGTGGAGTTTATAAAGAAAATAAATCATCGCTATTTTTCTTTTTATCGGGCTGTCCCCAGAGGGACAAATTAATAGTAGAATAATAGTTCACTCTACTTAATTTAATTTAATATGGTAGCGTTCTATGCGTTTTTATTGATTAAATTATTATTTATGAATGGATGAGGAGTTAGCTCTTGTTAATCAATAATAGCCCATCTTTTATCTCTTCCTCTTTAGAATTCTTTTGGCGGCCACATATATACAATTGTGAGTATCAATATCAACATGAATTTTACATAGTCTTCACATAAGTTTTTAATGTAATCTCAAATTAAACTTTAAAAAAAAAATAGAGGGGCAATCAAAATCATTAAAAGTTTAAAATTATAAGTAAGATGGACCTGTGGCCTTTCTTTTACCAAAGAGCTTTCATAGAGCTGAGTTACAAGATTACTGGTGTAATCTCTCAAACTTTAAGGCATTTGTTTTTTATGTAATACCAAGCTTTTTTAAAAAAATTTGAGGGGTCATCAAAAGCATTAATATTCTAAGATTATAAGTAGGATCGACCTGGCGACTTTCCACTTCCGAGAAAGCTTTCATATTATTGAATTACAAAATCACTGGTGTAATCTCTCAAACTTGTAGGCATTGATTTTAATTAGGGGTTTGATGAAATTAATTACTCCCTCCGGTCCTAAATATAAGATCATTTTGACTTTTTTTTTAGAAGTTAAGGAAGCAAGTTATACCACTAAGTTATAATATATGCCACATGTAATTAGATTATAGGTTAGTTTATAAGTAGAATAAATTAGTTTTGAGGAAAAAAGATAACTATAGGCAATTTAAAATGATTAATTTTGCATCTTTAATTTCTGCAAAAAAAGTTAAAGTGATCTTATAATTAGGACCGGAGGGAGTACTATTCCCCCCCTTCCTAAATATAAAATCTAGTTAATTTTTTTTGGAAAATTGTAAAAAAACTAAATAAGTTACTTATAAATTGATTTGTCTGAATTTTTTCTTTAAACTAATTTATTTGACTTATAAGGTAACATATTATCTAACAATACACAAAAGAATTTAAAATCCAATGGCTCATTTAGATTTCTTAATTTCTCCAAAACAAGTCAATTGGATCTTATAATTTGAAGCGTAAGAAGTAATAATCATCATATAAATTACAATTTATGGATCTCAAGCAATGTGACCGTGGCTATTTGGGTTAGTGGTAGTTGGTAGGAACCATGCTAGTCAACTTGTGTCTAAAAGACAATATCTAATCGATCCCCACCAATTATATGCACCAACTTAGCCTTAAACCAACATTTTGCTTTAACTAATTAGCTTGGTCGGTGATCCCTTCATCTCACATTTTTCCATTTTCCTAAATATGATCTCATCGCATTGAAAATAAAATTTCAATTTTATGAAATTGAAGTCAAATTTGTTTCAAGTGTTGATCATTAAAAAGGTTGAATCATGTGTTTGATATTTTTCTTAAGTATTTCAAGAGAATTGTATTCCATTACATCTTGTATTACAGTAGTAACTTGTGCAAATTCTTATTGATGTGAAAAATCCTATTTATGTTGTTGTTTCTGGTATTATATTGTGATTTGTTTTATTTCTTGTTCTGTTTATGTTTTATGTATAGCCTGTTAGGTCTTCTACTATATACATATAATATATGGCTTTTACTTGTAATATCTTTTTATCTTAATGAAGTTGGTTTTATATAAAAAAATAAGAAAGGGGAAGAGGGAAGTGAGAGAAAGAGAAAAAAGAGAGGAAAAACCGAGAAAGTAAATATTTATTTAATTTTTTAAGTATAAATAAACAAAAAATTTCAAATGTAATTTATAGAGTTTTCGGATACTAAGTAATAACATACTCCCTCCGGTTCTAAATATAAGACCTATTTACTTAATTGAATTAGATTGGGGATATTAGTTAATGTAGTTAAAATCACACGCTATTACCAAAATAACCTCAACATCTACCTTTATTTCTACACTCCTCTTGCTCATTTACTATTGATGGGTATCAATATGGATAATTTAGAGAGAAATTGAAATAAATTAGAAAGAGATCTTATATTTAGGACCAAACCTACATCCCCAAATAGGTTCTATATTTAGGACGGGAAGGAGTAATTATTATTCAAATTCAAACTCTTATATAATTTAATTGTTAATGAATGATGATAAGATCATCTTTATATATATAGTTAAGATATGGTAATTGATTTGAGATAATGCTAATTATTGAACATCTCAGATATTTCTAATGATTGAAGATAAGTTAAAAAAATAATCTATAGAAAATTATATGAATTATATATGTTTCGTCACCTATACCCTATGGAAAATTAAAGGGTGTAAATAAAATCATGATCTTACTATCATATATTCATAGAAACCTTTTTTTATCCATATTAAAGCAGTAAAATCTTCTCTACATTACAAGAAATAAACAAACCATGTAATGGAACCAAATGAAATCCAGTATGCATCTCCATTGTTCAAAAAACCGGACCGAGACGGTTTAACAAGTCCAACTGTGAATCGCACAATGATCTAGTTCGGTTGGCTATTTAAATCGGAGGGGCAATTGACCCAGCGGAGGACCGGGTCAAACCGCCCCTAAAACCGGCCAACCCGATCAAAACCGAGAGGTTGACCCGGGTTGGCCTTTTTTTTTTCCAAAAATATATTTTATTTTATTTTATTATAATTCATCTAATTACTAACTTTCACTTCACTCGATTTTAAAAATTAGGAAACTATAATACTTTAAATGCTATTTTACTTGCATATGTTTAATATTTAATTGTTGTTGCTCTTAATATTTGTATTTTAGTTTGTGGATTGTAGAATAATATTTATTTTCACATGTAATCAACTAATATTTTTTTCCTCTATAGAAACATTAAAATATTCATATTTGATGAATCATGCATACCTATCTATATTTACATTTTGATATTAGTGATTATTAATGTTAATATCAATGAAATTTTATTATTTTAATATATCTGGTTGGACCCCAGTCCGACTATTAACCCTTGAACCAGTGCCTCGTTTGGTTCTATGCCCGATCCAGTTTTTTGAACCTTGGGTATCTCCAAAGCACCATTAACGAGCAAGCTAGCTTCAAAGTTCACCTCTCTACCAATATGTTGAAGATCAATTAACCACTCTTAATTAAGCATAGCATAACTTTGAAGAATTAAGTTCCAATTTTCATAAAGATCATTATTTCCATCCTCGATAAGCTTAAGTGCCTCCAACAAATCATTTCCCAAACAGATTTTCCTATAATTTCCATCCCATGCCCTTTTGAGACCAAGAAGACACGCCCTTAGATATGCTATTATTGAATCCCCATTTTCAATATTTAGCATGTAAGCTTCAATGAGATTACCTCTATAATCTTTAATAATTCCTCCATATCCTGCCTTACCGCTCTATGAGAGTGAGCTCCATCAACAATGACAATCACCCATCCTTCCCTCCCTAATTGGGTTTGATTCTCATTTGCCACCTTAACACCTTGAATTTTTGAATGATTCAGTTGTATCTTCGATGCACTAAAACTGGACAAGATAGCATTAGCATTTGATAGGAGTTCATGAGTACCAGAGTTGATATTATCAAAAACTTTTAGGTTACGCTGCTTCCAGATTAGCCAACAAACAACAATAAAGAATTCCTTCCAAGGCCCATCAAAATGTCCCACATTGTCATTGCGATTCATATAACACTAATGCCATAAATCATAATTGAAAAATCTCACCCAAAAATTAATTAGGCTTAACAATAGAAATCCACAAGGATTTAACTTCAAAACAATCATGTAAAACATGTAATGAATCCTCCATATCATTATTGCACCAAATGCAGGAGGCTGTCTTACTAAGCCCTATTCTCATTCTCGCTTCACTGGTATGTAACCTGTTTTAAAGAGAACCCCAGAGAAAAGATTAACATATATACGGCAATCCCAACTTCCAAATTTTCCTCCACAAAGGATTTGCTCTGGAATTTTCACCTCTCAGAATGTTATATGCCGATTTAATAGGAAAGTTTCCATGCTTTTCATGCTTCCACCTGACTACTTCTCCTCCCTTCCTATCCTCACACACAGTTCCTTCTAACACATCCTTCCAAGTGTCTTTAATTCCTTTCCACAACCGTGAGCTAGGGCGCGATCTATATGTGTTAATAATTAAGTCATTACCATATTTATATTTACTCCTAATGACCTTTATCCACAAAGCTTCTTTGTTACCTATCAAACCCCAACCCACTTTCATCATGAATGCTTTATTTTGTAGTATAGCATGTTGAACACCCAAACCACCTCTTTTCTTTTCCTTACATACTTCATTCCAAGTTATAAGATGAATCTTTTTATTCTTACTTCATGATCCCCAAAGAAACGGTCTTAACATTCTTTTCAATCTCATTACAACTAGCTAGTGGGAAATCACATGTTTGCATAGGATACATAGGGATTGCTTGAACCACCGAGGTAATAAGAGTATACCTTCCCGCCAGAGACATAGTGCTAGCTTTCCAACTACTTAATTTTTCTTTGACTTTATCCACAATAAATTGATAAGTGGCATTTTTTACTCGATCATGATAAGAGGAACTCCAAGGTATTTTCCAAAGTCATGAGTGCTTGTAAAACCAAGCTCCTCACCAAGTTATGATACTTTGTTATGGTTAACATTTCCATAGAAGAAAACTCTAGATTTGTTCTAATTAAACTTCTGCCCTGAGATATTGCAAAAAGTATCAAAGCCTCTCTTAATCACCTCCACCAGCTCTAAATATACTTCATGAAACCTAATTAGAGGGACATGCACTATTGATTTGAGGTTATAAGTATGAGATAGAATCTGACTTACTCCAACTTATGAGGGTGTTTTCAAACAAACAAGCATACGCTTCTGTACATTGTTCCAGTTTCATGCATGAGTCTTAGGGTCTTAACAAAAGCACTAGAGTCGTCGGATCGTCAATGTAACATTGGTTAAAGACTAATATATTTCAAAACACAAAATTAGCTAAGATTGACATTAAAATGAATGATAAATAAGTATTTTTATATATTTTATCCCACCTTATTTGTATATTTTGGAAATAATTTTAGGCTATTTTGGATGTATTAGAAAATATTTTAATCATTAGCCAATTTTAAGAAATAATATAAATCTGAATTAATAATAAGATTATTTGGGTAAATATTGTCAAGTAAAAGCACATTAAAAAAATACTATGGTGCAAAATTAATCTTGGAGCTCAATGATAATCTAATGGTTGAGTTTTATTAATGAGTTCAAATCTTGTAAAATACCTAGCTACCACTTTTGGAGAGCGCTTTTGCACACACTTATTTCTCCTTGACGTTGCTTCAAGGAGATGAGAGAGAAAAATTCTATAGAAGCTTGATTCTTGGGGAACAACTCACAAGGAGCATGGAGTGATTTTCTTTTTATCTCTATATCCAAGACTTAGGATTATTTAGTTTAAATAGTTTTAAGTTGTGTTTCCTGATAACTATATAGTTTTATATTGTAAACATATTCATTTTTGGATTGGATTGATATTTGAATCATATATGTGCTCAAACAATTGTTGGATTTTGTGCTTACAAACCTCTATACTCTCAATTGAATTGATAATTGTATTTTCATTATTAATGTGATTGTCAATGTACTTTATATTGAAAATTTGTTTTTTCACACTTGATTGTTTAATTGAGTTGGTAAATTGTCTGATTCTTCAATCAAATAATCCGAAGCATAATTTCCTCTATTAATTGAAGGGAAAATTTCAGTAAAGGACCACTGTAAACAATTAATATAAAAGAAGGACCAAAACTTTCTGAAATTTCACTGCAGGACCTAGGTCCTTAAATGAAAAAAAATTGCCGTGTAAAAAGATCTAAAAGCCCTTGTGGAAAAGAAGAATTGATTTCACTGCGCACCCCTGTGGAAAAGTACACTGAGCTGACACACGTACTTTGAGATGACACAACGTACTTTGAGCTGACACAACGTATTGCTTGTTCATATGACGATTTCCTTGTGCATATTGACATTTCCTTGTGCATGTGGCCATTTCCTTGTGCGATGCCTGTACATAGCACGTTATAAGGCCAATTTATTACTCCTTATTTATATGACGATTTCCTTGTGTATATTGACATTTCCTTGTGCATATGACGATTTCCTTGTGCATATTGACATTTCCTTGTGCATATGGCCATTTCCTTGTGCATGACGTGGACATAGCACGTTATAAGGGACTTTATTGCTGCTTGTGCATATGGTCATTTCCTTGTGCATATCGACATTTCCTTGTGCGAGGCCTGGACATAACACGTTATAAGGCCAATTTATTACTCCTTGTTCATATGACGATTTCCTTGTGCATATGGCCATGTCCTTGTGCTATGTTCAGAAATAATAAAGTCCCTTATAACGTGCTATGTCCAGGCCACGCACAAGGAAGTGACCATATACACAAGGAAACGACCATATGCACAAGGAAATCGTCATATGAATAAAGAGTAATAAATTGGCCTTATAACGTGCAATGTCCAGGCCTCGCGAAATGGCCATATGCACAAGGAAATGACCATATGCACAAGCAGTAATAAAGTCCCTTATAACGTGCTATGTCCACTCCACACACAAGGAAATGGCCATATGCACAAGGAGTAATAAATTGGCCTTATAACATGCTATGTCCAGGCCTCGCACAAGGAAATGGCCATATGCATAAGGAAATGTCGATATGCACAAGGAAATCGTCATATGAACAAGGAGTAATAAATTGGCCTTATAACGTGCTATGTCCAGGCTTCGCACAAGGAAATGGCCATATGCATAAAGAAATGTCAATATGCACAAGGAAATCGTCATATGAACAAGCAGTACGTTGTGTAAGCTCAAAGTACGTGTGTCAGCTCAGTGTACTTTTCCACAGGGGTGCGCAGTGAAATAAATTCTTCTTTTCCACAAGGGCTTTTAGGTCTTTTTACATAGAAATTTTTTTTCATTTAAGGACCTAGGTCCTGCAGTGAAATTTCAAAAAATTTTGGTCCTTCTTTTATATTAATTGTCTATAGTGGTCCTTTACTGAAATTTTCCCTTAATTGAAATAAATTGTAATGGTTTTAATGAGTTTAATTAACTAACTCTTGTTCCATTACGAGTCCGTAAGTGGATTAAATGACGTTGTGCTTCATGGTTTCTTATACAACATTTAGATAATGAGATATATTAACTCCACTCTCTTACGTTCTTTCATTTGATCTAATTAATTAATTTGGATTAGAAAAGCCAATTCCATGTAATTTTTAAGTTATCCCCTTTCACTGTAACTAAATCAAACGCCTATTTGGTTTACTTTGCTTATTTATTAGTTAATTTCTTCATTTAGGATTTTTATTTCTCATTCTATAAACCCCTACAATTACATTTGCATTCATATATATTAGTTTCATTCTCATTTAGGATTTAGAGTTGTATATTGCATTTATTTTATTTCATTAAATTTGCATTGTAGTTTAAGTCCATTTCATAGCATTATACATCGCCTAAACTCAATCCTGAAGAAAAAACTCACACATTGCTCTTTGGAAAAACAACCTACATTGGCACTATATTGTATTTGTGGTCATACCTAATTTAATTGATTGCTTTAGTGACGAAAGCAATACATCAAACAAACTTCAGCTAGTTTTTCCCTTATTGGTTGTTCGCCCGCAAGAGTATGTATCGCGACGTAGTATAAAAATTATCGTTCCCACAGAGATTTGTTTTAAAATCCCTATCAAACAACAGGCTAATGAACTCAATTAAGTTGAACAAATCAAATTCTTTTAGAAAACAGGTTTTGAACCCTATTCTAAACTAGAAATAAAGAAACAAATTAGAAAGATTTAATTTATCAATCAAGTAAGCCTAGGATTAATTCTTACCGTTGTATTTCATGAACCCTAATTAATTTCCCTTCCTTTAGTCTTTAAATGACAATCTATGTTTGCCTAAGGTTCTAAAGTACTTGAAACGCTCTCTCGAGTCAAAATCAATTATATACTTCTCATTAAACTTGCTCAATCTTTTGTTACAAATTAATGAAAGTATGCCTTAAGAGTCAACCTTAATCTGACAAAACTAGGTCGATAGATATATCTCTATTCTACCGACAAACCATCCGTTAGTTGATTTAAACTTCAAGTCTAGTCTGATTTACCATAGTTCTACACCTAAACTATCTCTCTCGAGTATAATTTAAATTAAAAAATCGCTTTAAAAGATGGCCAGTCAAATAGAGGCATTAAGAATATGATAAATCAACACAAATAGTCATCAAATTCTAAAAGAAAAGGAAACAAATTAGGTTTCAATCCATACAAGGTTTGAATCAATCCTAGAAAAAACTATTTAGCTATTCATGAATGGATTAAACAAGAAAATACAAAGAGATCACATATTTAATTCACAAAAGTAACAAAGAATGGAAGAAAACAAGAAGAATCTATCACCATAGGGCAAGAAACTCTCCAAATTTTACTTCTCAACCTCCAATTTTGCAAACCCTAGCTCCGAAGATTTGTGCAATGATGAGTCTAATGGTTCCTATGGGTTCTAGGGTTGAAAGGGGGCTCATTCTCCCTTAATTTTCGTGCCCTAGGTGTTTAAAAAGAATAAAAAAAACGAATCTGTGTGAGTTTAGGATTTTTAGGGATTTTCGCGCAGTGCCCTGACACTCAGGTATAGTGCTATGGCACCAGAGGCAAATTTAAGCAATTAATCTCCAGCTTTCTCCACTCTTTTCCTTTGCTCTTCTCCTCCTTCCTAGCTTAAAATATCCATTTATACCTATCAAAATCATGCATAAAGATGAGGGAATCATGCCAATCAAATTTTCTAATAAATTGTCGTATTTATTTCAAAAATAATTAAATTCAGCTTATACGACAAATTTGTATAATTTTCTTTAAAAAGTTCTTAAAATTCCTTTAATTAGCATTGATGTTCCCCAAATATATCTAAATAAGCCCAAAATCAATGTTAAATGGGGAGTCATCATTGGTCTAAAGACATTTGAAAGGGTGAAATACTCCAGAAGACCTGTAGAAACAAATATTTGATAAAAATGAGTTTAAAAACTATATTTATTTGGAAGGACATTATTTTAAAACATAAATCTTAAAATACGAAATTACCCTTGACCATCTTCTATCCTTTCATGTTTTCAAACTCACGAGCTGACTCTTCGATTTTGCCTTTTTTACGGCTCTACCTAATCAAAACGTGTTACGAGTCATTTAAATTTGTATTGGCTGTAAACTCGATAAAAACTCACGAATTTACATGCCGAATTTATCATTTTTACGTTTCTACCTCATAAAAAATTGTTTATTATTTTTATTTGACCATATTCAATGCATTTATGTATAAATTTCATAGAAATTTGTTTATTGGGTTAGATAAAGTATGAATATTGATATATTTAATATCAACTTTTTATATTTAAAATATATTCAAGTCAAATTAATATTATTTTTTATATTTCTTATTTAATTATATACTAGAAACATGTATTTATTAATATAGGTGAACTCTTACGAGTTTACGGTCTGATTTTACATTCTTTTCACGAGTTTATTTAAAATCACGAGTTTGACAACCTTAGTACCCATGGATAATATTGTCTTTTTAAAATTATTTAAATATGTGGTCCTCCCAAATAAATATAATTTTTAAGGTTTTTTTACTATATATTTTTCCTATAGGTCCTCTAACATAATTCTCCCTTTACTTAACGTCAAATTCCAAAAAATAAGAAGATGGTGGGATCAAAGAGCTTTAGCTAGGCCAATAACATAATAATAATAAGGGGTAATTAATTACAGGTCCCATGTAAGGGACTTAATTAAGATGAGGTCCCACGAAATCACCTAATTAATATGAGGTCCCACGAAGTTGTTATTGTAGGTCAAAAATTTGTTATTACAAGGTCACAAGTTGTTACAGATCAAGAGTGATTTTCAGGCCACAAGTTGTTATTGAAGGCCAAAAATTTGTTATTGTAGGGCAAAAAGTTGTCAGTGAAAGCTTAGTCACTAACAACTTTTTGGCCTGCAATAACAACTTTTCGGCATGCAATAACAACTTTTCGGCCTGTAATAACAACTTTTTGGCTTGCCATAACAACTTTCTAGTAGGGACCTCAGATTAATTGGTGATTTCATGGGACCTCATCTTAATTAAGTCCCTTACACGGGACCTGAAATTAATTACCCCTAATAATAATTCAAATTCATACTTTAATCTTATTAAAATTTAAAAGATGACGACGATGATGATTATATATAGTTTAGATATTTTTTTTTACTTTAGAAAATGTTAATTATTAAAGATAGGATTAATAGCACTTTTGGTCCTTAAACTTTCACTCGATTTTTGTTTTTGTCCCTTAATTATAAAATTAATGGTTTTGATCATTGAATTTTTTCTTAATTTGGGTTTTGGTTCCTGAATTATAAATCGGCCATTTTAGTCTTACAACTTTGTGGTGTTATAACCATTACTCCTTGATTTTTTAAGTTTTTTTTTAGTTTTGGGACCAATAATTATAAATAACACAAAATTAAATGATTAAAATCATCGATTTTAAAATTCAGGACCAGCCCCAAAATTAAATTATAGTTCAAGGACCAAAATGACTTATTTTAAAGTTCAGGGACCAAAACCAATATCGAGTGAAAGTGGTAGATAAGATAATCCTAATTATTAGCGATAAATAAAAACAAAATAATATGCAGAAAATTAAATTATTATATGTTTCTTCACGACACATACCTTATTAAAGGGGTGTATATAAAATCATGATCACAGTATTACGACAACCTAATTAGATTGATATGTGTTAACACCTTGAGGTTACAAACGTGTGATCGGATCTTGACTTTTCATTTATAAGGCAGTTTTGATGCTATTAAGTCTTCCGGAAAATTGGCATCCATATGAAAATCCCGCTGAATGGGCAAGCTATAATCAATGCAACCGCTAATTGACTCTTCTAAACATGTTATCCAAAATGACAATCCAATCACGTGTGATAAGATCTCAAACTTCCCTTACGGATGATATATGAGAAGTGTCTACATTGCATGCGTGAGTTTTATCAGGGTTTCAGCAGAATCACCAGTAGAGTCAGATCTTTTTTGTAACTTTTTGTAATTTCAAGACTCTAATATGTTTTAATTTCTCGTTTCAAAACACAAACATTGACTGAGATTGACATTGAAATGAACTTCAACGAGTCCTCTCCCAATTGGTCCAATGTCATTTAACGACAAAATCCGTAAAATAAGAAGGTGGTGGGTATCAAAGAGCATGGGAACATGATAATAATATCATGAATAAGCACAACACGAAGTGTAGCTTTCGTCCTTGAAGCAGCACAATCATATATCTCATTTACAAGAATTATGACGCCCTCTTCATTGCCACTTTCAATCCACAAACCAAAAGAAACCCACTTTTTTGGTACGCTTTTTGTTCCTTCGAATTAAGTTAATATATGCTCGTCCTTCATATCCCCATACATTACCCATCCTATATATATTTTCTCAATGATTTGACCAATGTGTACCACATTGCACTATAACTATTATACACACACATCCCTTGATTATAGCCTTGAGTTAATATTCTTCCTAAATGTTTCAATATTGAACATTCATGTGCTGGTTCCACGATAAACCAAGCCACTTCTTACATCGTAATAATTCGTTGCCATACACTTATCTTTGAACTTTTCTGCGGGGGTCCCATCAACGAATATTCTGTATAGATACTTAGCTAGATGTTAATATAGCATGTACAAGGTAATAGACCTTTTATCCGCACATATTAAAATGATATTGTGTGCCTAAGTGTCTGTTATATATTTCTAATTGCTGCTAGTGTCATCTTTAATTAGTAAATCGTCAGTTCTTTTAGAGTTAAATGTGAAAGTTATATGCTAGGCTGTATATTACAAAACTTCCCATGTATTTTAGGGAGAGGAATGTATATATTTACTTTTCTCTTCATTTACTATTAATAAGGTTGACATGGTGGCATCCTATAATCAGAAAGTTTTTAAATTTTTTTCATTAAAAATAATTTAAATGTTGAAAATCAGTAGGTTATACGCAACTGTCTAAAAATAAAAAAATTAGTAAATTAGTATTTCTATTTTTTTAATTCATACTAGATGTTATGTTTTCCTCATTGATATGACATGACACTTTCCATTCATAATAACATGATAACAAAATTAATGGTGGGATTTAAAGTTAAAGATTAAGATATTAATGAGATTAAATTTAAACTTTTAAATATAAGGGTAATATGCAACTGTTTAGCCTCTACACGTATGCACACGCATTATAGACAGCCTTCATCAAGAGCACTATATAGTTATATGAACATATGTAAATTCATAAATATCCTCAGAAAATTATGAAAGGATACAATATTAGTTAAGAAAATTAAATTAAAATGGTTACCATAATATATAAATGGGGGCATGACATGAAGATTAAGGCCGACCTCATCACTCCAGTAAATATATAACATAGGAGTTGGTTTGAATATAATGTAGAGTATATCCATTATGTGCTGACAAGAAGAGGCAACAAAAAGATCAAGCTTCATATCAATATCACTATTTTAATTAATTACAGATACAGATTATTTCTTATTACTGACAACTTGATAGTTGACAGTTGACACCACTTCTCAAGTTTATCTCATCTTCGATGAATTCATGGTTGTATTTTTTTTTTTTTGGCCAACAGAATTCATGGTTGTATTTATTAAAGAGAGAATTCGGGAAATTAAATCATGACCACGAGTTTGTTTGTTTGCGTTTTTTTTTACATGGGCCGACCAAGTTGTTTTTATTAATTTTCTTCGTTAGATCAAAGCCTTCTCTCTGCCTTTGAGTTTATTAAGAAAATATTTTATCTTTAGTTTTTCAATATACCCTTGATTGAATGTATGAAGTTGCCTTTTACAAATTTATGCAATTAGCATTAGCAAATACAGTAAGGTAGAATCGAGAAATGAATGTTGATTTAAGAAAAATCAAAACTTAAGGTAAGTCAATGATTATTTTAGGAAAACCACATTTTTTTATAAAGTTTTCATATATGAAAACATGTGAAGCCATATGTGTATATGTAATATTTCTATTTGTGTGTGTGTGGAGACTAATATTCATTAATTAACTTGAATTTTACATTTTTACTTGTCTTTCAAGTCTCGATAGTCTTACACTAAAACCCTCCAGTAATTACGTATAATTTTTTTTGCCTTCTACTAATTACGATCCATGTTGCAAATTCACAAATCACAATATTCTGAATTTTACCGGTTTTTAAAAAAATAAAGATAATTAAAACTAGATTTTATAGAAGAGAATCAATCACATGCAACTAAATCCCTTAAAATCATCAAATTATATTAAAATTCCTCAAGATTTGAGTGATATTAAATCGGATTGTTGTGGCAACCGTCAATGTAGTTCATTGATTGTTGTTGACAATTCTATCTAGTTGTTATTGACAATTCAATGAGTTGCGTTGACAGCTATCTTTACGATTTGATTTAATATCACCTAAGTAATCAAGGATTTTAATGTAATTTGATATTTTAAGGATCTGGTTGTGATTTATTCTCTTCTATGTGACCTAGTTGTATTTCTTCCTAAAAAATACTCCTATGGTCCTATTTATCAAGCAGAAAGAGAAAATTTTATTTGGTCCTATTATAGGGCATGCCATTAAATTTTGAGTGAATGTGCTATTTAACTCTCCATTTATTATGTGTTAATTTTGTTTTTATATGGTGCAGTGGATATTAATTGGATAAAGTTAGAAAGTTATCAAATTTTATGATAGAATTAATGGGATTAAAGATTTTTCTTAGTCAATATGAAATATGTTAGAAGTATCTTACAAAAAAGACCAACGAAGTATTATAGAATCTCTTACTTACTCTAACGTAAGTATATAATAAAGTTATGATTGCAAATCACATGCTGATAACTAAATCAAATACATTCTTCATCTCTTTTGGTTCTTTGTAGGGACTGAAATAGATTAGGCTGAGCAAAGCTAAATAGGTATGGACTTGTAGCAGAAATATAAAGTATATATTAGTCTGGACTTGAGCCTGTATATTGACATTTTTTTAGCATGAACCTAGGCCTTCAAAAGGCCTAAGCCTTTTTAAAAGCCTACATAGAATTTAAAATTTTAAACAGGTTTAAAGCATATACATCCAATTCTATATATTACGCTTTGTACCTATCTAAAAACCTATATATGCGTTAAAAAATCATATGGCTAGAACACTAGATTTTATTTTTCTACTTTCATCATAAAATCTGTTATAAATTATTCTTGCTAAGCTGATAATATTTCATTTAAACACAATTGAGCCTTTGTGTATGAATGAAACGAGAAGAGCTCACAAAAAAGCAAACGAATAATAAATAACAATGTTGAGCCTTTATATATGAATGATAAATTGTGAAACTTAGAGTTAATGTTGTAATATTATAAATAATTTATATAATTGATTTATTTTATATTATATATAATAGTATGAATTAATAAAAAAAATAAATAGGTCAGCCTATATACTTGTAGGCTAGGCCTTATAAAAAAATGCCTGACATGTTTATTTAAATAGGCTTGTTAATAAGCCTGAATATGAATCTGTTTTATTTATTAAATAAATTAGGCTATACTTTAAGTAGATTAGGTTGTAGACACCTGATAAGGGTATGATCTATTACCACCCCTAGTTCTTTGCTAACATTTATTCACAATTTCCTCCATGCCAATTAAATGACCCACTAAGTGCAGTACCATAACATTATTCATAATTTCCTCCATGCCAATTAAGTGACCCCATAAGTGTCGAGAGACGCCTGAAAGGGGTCTGATCAATTCCCACCCTAAGTTCTTTGCTAACATTTATTCACAATTTCCTCAATGCCAATTAAGTGCCCATAAGTGCAGAACCATAACATTAATGTAGCTTGAAAACAATTAATGCAACATTAATGGGTGGTCATTTGAAGCAAATTGCTAACAATTCTTTTTCGCCGACTGGTACGTTGTTGGGCAAGGACAATAATAATTCCATCACTTTATCTTTTCTCATTAACAATCACTAAAATATAGTAATCGAAATCTTGATTTAATTACCCCGAATCTTAAGTGGATCTCAGGATTGATTCACTTGTTTTAGTGGATACTATTAAAAACTGTGCAATATTGAAGATAGAAAACGTAGACCATGATATTAATGGACAATAGATTGCGAGGGTCAAATGTTTCATTTTGTTGAGCGAAAATCGATTTAATTAAAATAATATGAGACAACAACATTAACATCACTAGCTTAAAAGGGTTTGCTGGTCATAAAAAAAAAGCTAGTGTGATGAAATAAAGGTTTTTTTTAATGGAATTAAAAGTGGATTTTTTACACTTGTTTTTGTTAATGATATATAGAAAGAGCTGTCAACTAGTGTAGAAAGTGTTGGATTTTCTGCATTGATTTTAGCCTCAGTAAGAAAAGAGATTTTCCACTATGCTTATATTTAATCGAAGTGGAAATCAGCTTTATAACCACTTTTAATTGCTCAAGGGACATATCTGAGATCCATCATTAAATTAAACACGCACAACAGTCCATTTATTTGTTTAGCTAATTTTTCAAAACATTTCATTTGTGCATCGCACATGGATTGCTTGTGTTTCAGAAAATCAAGAGAAAGATTCAGAAGTAAGAAATTTTCCTCTGCCCTGCCCTCAGGTCTCACCTAGGAGCCTATCGATTGCATAGCATCTCCACTTCCTCTCCACGTAGGGTCTCTATCATGGGATTTATTTTTAATCGTCGAGATCTATTACAATGTTAAAATATTATTATATATTTATTGTTGGTTATATAATATTTTTATGATTATATTAGATCTCAATCATTGAAAGCAGATCTAATGATAAAGATATTAAAGGGCTTAGGCCTCCGACCTTTTCTTTTAAATTAATAAATAAACATTAATTACTTTTAAAGTAACTTATATTATGATTAAATATTTCCAGAGTAGACTCAATTCTCTAGACATATTTTTAAGGTAGAGAGGATACTTTTTGGTTCTATGTATGAATAACTCATTAAAATTTTTATATAAATGTAGAAATTTACCCGTTATTTATAATTTTGTAGGCTTTATTCTAATAAATTTAATGTCTATTAAATCTGAGTGTATATTTGGAAAATTATCAAAATTTGAAATAGAGTTAATAACCTTTAATTTTTTATTCTAATCAAATATGTAATGAGTGACTTATAAACAAAAATAGATAAGAGTATACACTTGAAGTGTGTCGTTATGTCGTGTTTGAGGATCCCTTATTTGGTTTAGGATGAGAGCGGATGGGTGATTATAATTAATTTACCAATTCACCCTTACATATTACTTTATATTTTATTACACGTTAGATGAATTGATTTGCCCCACTTTCAGTATCTTGAATTAGTGAGAAGTTTTTTTCACAAGACATTTAAAATTTCTCAAAAATTATAGTAAGAATGATCCAAAATTTTAACTCCCCTCAAAAACTCCAATTTAGAGGGCATTGGGGAAGGGGAAGCTCCAAAATTTTCAAACAAATGAGGAGAAATGAACCCTCCCTCCAAACAAAACATACCATTTTTTATTGGGTAAAGGTGCAAAAATGCCCACCAAGTTTGGTGTAGGGTGCGCCTAACACCGCGAAGTTTTTTTAGGGCCAAAAGTGCTCACACAGTTAGGAAAAATGTTATCTCAATGCCCATCCCATTAAATATCACTAACCTCCGTCTTTTTTCACCGTTTGGGAGGCTTATATTGACAGGTGGCAAAGTTTATATGGACACCTCATCAAAGCTATGAAAAAAAAAACCGAGCGAGTTTCATGGAGTTTGAACTTCTGCATGGTGCAAGATTTATGATCAGGTCCATCATTAATAGAACGCCGCTTCTCCTTCGCTAACTCCATTAAACTTCAGAACCAGTTTCGGTGCTCGTCGCTCTACTACAAAAAACCTTTTTAACATCGCAATTTAACATCAGTTAATCATGAAACGGATGTTAAAAAAAAGGTGGTGGCAATTTTGTAATTAAGTGGTATGTGGAGAAAGAAACGACATCCCTATTTATAAAAATTAGGGATGTCATAAGTAACAACATCACTCATTAAAAATGAGTGATGAATGTTAGAATCTTAAGTTTTGATGAAGACTGAATCATAAATCTAGCGATAATATGAAATGATAACTTAGCAGACCAATAATGAATGAGTATCCTTATCGCTAAGTGTATCTGTATAGCTAATTGAAAGAAAGGAATAGCGAGTGAAGACTTAGAAAAATCAATGTTAATATCTATCGCTAAGTCATCCTCTATCGCTAAAGAAAGATTCCATCGCTAGAAGTTCATTGAGCTTATGAGTAAATGAAACCAGCAAATAAATGAACTAAGTCCCTAAATCAGCTAGCGATAATAGGTTAAGCTATCGATAACCATAAGTGCTTCAGATAATGATCTTTCAGATAGCTAGTGCCTAAGAGCTAATGAATCAAGAGTTGATACGTTTGCTTGCGCTAAAATGTTTATCTATCGATAATGGGATACCTTGAAGTCCTGAATTCCTTGATAATTGTATCCTTAAAGCTAATAAGCAAATCAAGTATCTAGCGCTAATAAGATTAGCTATCGATAGAAGATTATTTTTGAGATGTCAGCTAGTATGCTAAATATTGATCTGAGAAAATATGCTAACGATAATGGTATATCTATCGATAGAGAATGCTTTATGAAGATCCTTAGCTTATATAAATGTCATCTATCTCGTTGAGCAAATGGACTATGTTTGCGATAACACCTGCTATGCATTATATGTTTATCTGTTCAGCTAACGTCTAAATTGCAGAAATTATGCTATGCAGTTAGCGATAGCAAAGCATGCTAGCGCTACTGAAAAGCTGCTATAAAAGTACAGGTGTTCAGAGCTCTCAGTCTAGCCTACTCTACACATAAAAAGTTAAAACCAAATCAAAAGCTTGGATCTCCAACGGCTAGAAGTTCCCAACGTCTATATTCTAACGGGCATATGAAGACGAATCAAAAAGGCAATCCAAGAAGATATAAGTACAGAAAGAGTTGCTTCCAAAAACAACGATCGATCAACGAACAAAAACAAGAGATGGACAGAGCCTTATACAGAATCGCAAATTCCTTAGATTAAGAATGTTTGAAAAGAAGAGCTAGAGAAATACATTGTTCAGATCCTTAAAGCTCTAGTTGTATTTCTTCTTACACTTTATTTGTACTTAAGTGTTTATCATAATCAGTTCATTGAGTGAACCCTATTATTAAAATCCTCGACTGTTTGAGGTAGTTCCTTAGCTTGGTGCTTTGTGAACTGGGTGGTAACCTTACGGGTAGTAAGGGGGAGTGTTTAGAAGATTCTAAAACTCTGTAAAGGTTGGCAGGGGAACCTGTGATCGTAAAACCTGTGGTAGGCTTCTCTTGTGCCGGGTTTAAACAAGAGGGTAGTGAAAATCTCAGGTTGAGCCTGAGGACTGGATGTAGGTCTGGGTTGACCGAACCAGGATAAATCTTGTGTGCATTATCCCTTCCCTAAGCTCTCTTGATTTCCAGTCTAACTCTTTATATCTATCAGTCCATTTCATATTTAGAAATATTCTCAGAAAGAGTTTTAAAGAATTCAAAAAGGTTTTTAATTTTATCCTATCACCCAATTCACCCCCCCTCTTGGGTGTCAGCCAGTACTCTCAATGTTGTTTCCGGAAAACGACATCACTCATTAAAAATGAGTGATGTCGTTTAATGAGTGATGTCGTTTTCCGGAAACAACATCACTCATTTTTAATGAGTGATGTTGTTTGTCTGGCCCAGTGTATTCCTTCCTTTTCAATTCCTGCCCCCTCTTCCCCACTTCCCCCCTCTCTTTTTGAGACAAATTTCCCAATCTACTTCAGCTTCAATTTCAAAGCCCTAATTTTGAGCCCCAAATTGTTCATATCAGAGCTAGTGTTAGCAGAAACCGAGCGATAGGACCTAGCGATTTTCCTCGAAGAAGCTTTGCTTACCATGGACGATAAAACAGAGTAATCGGCAAGCCCACCTCCGATTGAGAGAAGTGTAATGACGGAAGGGTTCTTTCGTTTTAGGGTGGTCAGGAAAGTAGAGAAAGATTGCTCATCGTCTGAAGCAACATAAAGCTCGAAGGAGAGTTGCAATTTCTCCACACCGTTCTTCTGTTCTTCATAAATTTTCTAACATTCCTCTGTAATCGATTGAGCCCATCAAAATTTTTCGATTGTGGTGGCGATTCAAAGCTCAGAAATGAGGCCCTGTGTGGTCATATGCTTCACCGCTTGCTCTTCTTTTCTTTCTTGTTGAGCGATCTAAAACCCCATCTCCTTCTTCTTGCACATTTCTTGTTCGAGCGAGGGAGGGAGGGAGAGAACGCCGGAGGTAACTGATGCTGGGGCCGCTGATTTCCAGTTTGTGGTGAGTCTTTTTCCCATTTTTTTCTCTACTCTGCATTTTCGTCTCTGCATTTTTAATGATATTGCATCTGAAATAGGGAGGATAGAAAACACTTAAAGCTTCCTTTACCCATTTTAAATCTACAACCTTAATTTGTGATCAAAAGGAAGAATGTCACGGAATATGAAGATCAAAAGAAACCTTAGATTACCTTTATCCGTTGTTCTGCTTAGAAATTTGTGATCATCTGAAAAATGAACCAGCTAGGAAATTTTGGTGGTTGAATGATTTGTTAGATAATAAATTAAGGGAAACAATGGTTAGATGATTGTTTTAAATCTGTAAACATGTCGCTCAAGATAGTAGCTCGTGCTGATGGCATTGTCATGGTCTAATGTTGCTCCATTCTTCCTCACTATTGAAAGGTTTATAATCACAGTACAATCTGATTTGTTAAGCAACTTTAGGCGTGGAATATTTGACTCCTCTGACTGCTTGCCTGAATGCTTGTTTGAATTTAAATTGCTGAGAGTATATGGCTGTGCTGGTGTTTCTATTGTGCAAGATTATTGTTTTTCATATATAGGATCTTCTTGATGATTTAGTAAGCCAATTTCAAAAGTTTAATGTTGTCCAGGGCTGCAAATTAAGCTGTAGCAGCTGATTTTGTTTTATGGTCATATGTGGTGGTTCCATTTTGGGTTCTATGGCCATCTTCTCTTATTCTTCAGCTCTGTTGTGCATAGGATGTGAGGGATCAGGGAGACTATTAGTAATGATTTATTTTGGAAGCAACAAGTTCGGAGATGTTATGTAGATAATTAATTAATTTCAAAGGCATGGTTGAAGTTTAGAATCTCTCTTTCTGGGTAGTTTGTGGGGGAAAAACCATGACTACAATGCATTGTTTTGGGAGATAAGCTATATGAAGTTTCTGATTCTCAATATTTGGGAAAACTCTCCCCACTAGCGTAAGTTTGTGAAGATAGGCAACACAATCAAGAACCAAAAATGGCTCCTAGCTAGTCGCCTGGAATGCTCTGCGTTTTTTCTTCTAAAAACAGAAATTCATAAAGACTTTGATGACAGTATTTGATGCTTTATATGTGATTGATTTACTACTTATATCTATTGCTTGCTCTCTTAGTCTTTAACTTAGACAAATGTGCTCTTCCTTCTTTTGTTTAGTCTCTCTTTGATCTGAGTTTCATATTTTTGGTTGTTTTTTAATTTTTAGCCTATTGAGGCATTTTAAAGTTGACAATCTGCATTTTTTAAGTTTATGATCTGCTTAATATTTAGTTCAAGATGATTATAGCATAGTAGTTGGAGAGGGTTGAGAGATATTACATTTTGTAGTTTTATTTGTCTAAGTTCATTTTGCTCAAGATTGATATGAGTTTTCCCTCTTTGTTTTTTTTATGAAGTATGTTTTGCTCACTGAAGAAGCTTTCCTAATACAGCTTTTGATTATTCAACATTTTTATTTTTGTGGTAGTGGCAACTCCCACATCTTGACTATGATTATGATGTTATATTAAAGGCAATTTAAGATGTGATTTTGTGCCTGCTTTGAGACTATAAGTATTAGCAGAAGGATATGTGCAGTTAATTGATCCTTTTTTCTTTATTCTCGTCATGCTTTGCTTTAATTTATCCCTTCTCTGTTGTTAAATGCCATCTTTCTTTATTTTTTTGTTTTTTTTACAGATCTTTATTTTTAAGGTTCAAGGTTAACTATTATATTTGTGTGCCATTATTGTTTAACATATTATGTATTTAATTGATGAATTAATTCTTATTTGCTATGATGATCTCAGGTGAAGAAAGTCTTTTTGAATGGTAAACTGAAAGTAGCTACTGCTTACTTTAGTGATACAAGTACAACAATTAGAGCGTGCTGAGTTATACAACTCCTCTGGTCTCCTTCCATTACAGAAACAACATTTGGGTCCATAGTGGGGGAAATCATTTTGATTAGCCAAGGTTATTTGAAGTTGCAGCTATTTAGTTCAATACATGCTTTTGTTCTTTCTGTGAATAGCGGTAGAAATCTTGATTTATGTAAAGCATGGTTAAGATGTTATACCGTGCCTAATTTTGCAAGTATTTATCTTTGGTGAAGTTGATTATTGAGCTGTGCTCCTGTGAACATACTTATGTGTTGTGGTGTTATATTTACATAAGCCTACTTTTAAATAAAGAAACCAAACTTGTGGGGGGTGTGAGGAGATACTTAAAAGGCCTGATTGGTCATTTACTTCCTAGTGCCTCATTGGGTAAATAGAAGAGGTCGCTTGCAAAAAAAAAGTTTACAAATATAAATGTGTCCCTCGCACAATTTTCTCAAGTAGTGGATCCTTGCTTAACCCACGTTTGCTTTATTGACAACCCTTTGTTTTACCTGCTTAATGTATGTTTCATGCTCAACTTGTTGTCATGAACAAATGATTTCATTTAGAATTGTATGTATATTTGCAAATGCATGTGATGATAAGTTCTTGGGCTACATTTGAAAATTTAAAATATATATATGTAATGCTCTCATACCCACCGAACCACTTCTCTTCTTTTCTTTTTGCTTTGGTGTTCAATTCAATTCATATATGTGTGTCTATAAAAGTAAGTTTCATTTTTTTATTATCATTTTCCCCTTACATTTAAATTGTAGTTTTAATTTTATTGTAGCCGCATATATAGAAAAGAGCTTGAGCAAGATCAAGAGGAAACTAGCTTTTGGTTCTGGCAGGACTTTGCTTCAGGGGCCACTTTTCAAGCGATCTGAAACTGTAATTCAATTCCTTCTTTATCTTTGTTTTAATTACCTTTGTCTTGTTCTTTTTGTGTTATTTTGATGCATTTTTTTGCTGGATCTCGATGAGTTCGCAATGCTGGTTTGTTTGATTTAATTAGTGTTATTGGATGTGGTTGCAATCCACATGTAATTTGCATGACTTGTTGGTTTACATCTGATTGTTGGTTTATAAGAGGAAATTCTACCCAAATTTTTTAAAAAATTTGCACTAAGTGAAGTTAAGTGTATAGCATGTCCATTTCTTCTCAAGTTAGTGATCTAAACTTGACTGATTTGTTGGAAATGGCATAGGCTTGCTAGAATGGATCGTAGTTGGATGCATGCATTAAGAACCAGTAAAGAGTATCAGATAAGGGTAGAAGAATTCATTGAGTTTGCCAAAAGAAATGTGCCTAGTAAGAATGGCATGTATCTTTGCCCCTGTGTGAAGTGTGCAAATGCTGAACGAAAAAGCGTTAATGATATAAAGGATCACCTTCTTTGTGATGGGATCAATCTCCGTTATAAGAAGTGGCTTTGGCATGGGGAATTGGGGAGTACTGCACATGCGTGCACGTCACAAAATCTAGAAGCGGCGGTAGATGATGTTTGTGATGATGGAATGGATGACATGATCAATGACATTGGGGCGGAGTCATTTTCTATGGCAAATGAGTTTGACAACTCGCGGAGTGATGCAGAGACTCCTGAAAGTGCTGGCTGTCACCCAAGAGGGGGGTGAATTGGGTGATATAATAAAACTTGAATTTTCTCTTTTTTTTTTGGAATATAAAGAAACCAAGCTTTTCAAAAACTATTAAACGCACAAGAGATATATATATATATAATTCAGATATGCTGGAAACTAAGAGAGTTAAGGAAAGAGATGGTGCACACAGAATTTATCCTGGTTCGGTCAACTCAGACCTACATCAAGTCCTCAGGCTCCACCTGAGATTTCCACTATCCTCTTGTTTAAACCGGGCACAAGAGAAGCCTACCACAGGTTTTACAAACACAGGTTCACCTGTCAACCCTTCTCACTGGTTTTACTACACAAGATAACCAGTCAACCTTTACATAGTTTTAGAATTCCTCTAAACACTCCCCCTTACCACCTGTAAGGCTATAACCCTGTTCTAAAGCACCAAGCTTTCAGAACAACCTCAAACAGTAGAGGATTTAAGTCAAAGTAATAAGTTCACTAAATGAACAGATTGTGATAAACTCTTAAGTACAGACTTAAATATAATGAAGAGATACAAATTCTAGAGCTTAAAGATTTGAACTATGGATACTCTAGTTTTTCTATACAAATACGCTCATCTCAACTTTTCTGGGCTCACATGAATATAACTCATACTCTGTGCAGAGCCTTAAATTTTCATCTCTTATCATTTTGTCATGTGAATGCGTTGTGAGTTCGCATATATCTTCTTTCTGATATCTTCAAGTCTTTATATATGGTATTACATCTTTCTATCTGTTGGAGACTTGGAGAACTAGCCGTTGGAATCATTCTTCATATCTAGATTCACTGTTCATGCGTAGGGTAGGCTAGACTGCGCGTTCTGAACATCTGCAACAACTGTACTTGCATAGCAGCTTTTTCAGTAGCGCTAGCATTCTTTGCTATCGCTAACTGCATAGTATAATTTCTGCACTTAAGCTGTTAGCTAGACAAGTAATCATATAAATGCACAGCAGTTGTTATCGCAAGTTTAGTTCATTAGCTCAATGAGATGGATAATATATGCTTCAGTTAAGGAATTTCATTGAGCATTTTCTATCGATAGACATAAATATTATCGCTAGTATATTCCTTTAATTCAATGCTTTGAGTTCTAGCAAGATCATAACAATAAACATTTTACTCTCGATAGTTAATCCAATTATCGCTTAGCAACAATGTTAACTCATTAGACTCTTGCTCTTAGGTACTAGCTATCTGAATGAATATTATCTGAAGCCCTTTTGTTATCGATAGCTTAACTTGTTATCGCTAGCTTATTTCATTAGTTCAAGGACTTGGTTTATCTTTCTGCTAGCTGAGTTATCAATGAGCTTCTAGCGATAGATTCTTTCTTTATCGATAGTGAATGACTTAGCGATAGATATCAACTTTGTTATTTCTAAGTCTTCACTTGCTATAGCTCTTAGTCTATTAGCGATAGACTCTTACTCTAGCGATAGAGTTCTGTTACCTATTAGATTTCACTTGTTTATTTCTGAGGTAACTTTCACTTATGTTTTCTATGGGGTTAGTCTTCATCAAAACTTAAGATTCTAACAACTCCATTGTACCCGGGGTGTACTAAGTACAGTCGGTTAACAGGTGTCCTGAAATTGTTGAAAATAAAGACAGAAAATGGGTGGGTGGACGTGGGTTTCTCAAAGATGCTTGAAGCTTTGAGTGATATGTTCCCGGATGGCAATGTGCTTCCGAAGCGTATGTATGAGGCTAAAAAAGTGCTAAGCAAGATGGGCATGGAGTATAAGAAGATACACGCTTGCCCCAATGATTGTGTATTGTACAGGAATGAGTATGAAGGCCTAAAAGAATGTCCAAAATGTAAAAGCCCGAGGTATAAGCTGAGAAAGGATGCCGGTGGTGATGATGATGGATCGAAGAAAGGGACACCTTTGAAGGTAATGTGGTACCTTCCAATTGTGCCACGGTTTAAACGCTTGTTTACAAATGCTACGGAAGTAAAAAATCTGAGATGGCATTGTGATGAGAAAATCTCCGATGGAAGATATCTCCGACACCCCGCTGATTCTCCTCAATGGAGGAAGATAGATTCCATGTTTCCTGAATTTGGTGGTGAGCCGAGGAACCTTCGTCTTGGACTGTGTACGGATGGATTCAACCCTTTCAGGAGTCTCAGTAGTACACATAGTGCTTGGCCAGTATTGCTGGTCATTTATAACTTGCCTCCTTGGTTGTGCACGAAACAGAAGTATATGATGATGTCAATGATGATTTCGGGGCCGAAACAGCCTGGAAATGATATCGATGTCTACTTGGCACCTTTGATTGAGGAATTGAATATGTTGTGGGAGGAAGGCGTCGATGTGTTTGATGCGTACCGGCGAGAGATATTCAAGTTGCGAGCTATGCTGTTTACCACAATAAATAACTTCCCTGCATATGGCAATCTTTCTGGTTACAGTGTGAAGGGATATATGGCATGTCCTATATGTGAGTCTGAAACACAGTGCCACCAACTTAAACACAGAAGAAAGACTGTCTACCTCGGTCATATAAGGTTTCTTGATCGGTTCCATCCTTACCGCAGACTAAAGAAGTGTTTTAATGGTTCATCTGAGTATAGATCTGCTCCAACCCCCTTAACTGGGGAGGAAGTTTATCACCGTGTTCAAAATGTCAATGTGGTATTTGGTAAGAAACAAAAGACAAAGAGTGGTTCTGAGAAGATCATATGGAAGAAGAGGTCAATCTTTTTTTATCTACCTTATTGGCGTTTTCTCGATGTGAGACATAGTATAGATATGATGCATGTGGAGAAAAACGTCGGTGATAGTCTTATCGGAACGCTGCTGCACATACAAGGAAAGACTAAAGACGGACTCAGTGCACGATTAGATTTGGTTGAAATGGGTATAAGACAGCGGTTGCATCCTATAGTCAGTGAAAATGGTAAGAGGGCTTATATGGAACCTGCTGCTCATACACTCTCCAAACAGGAGAAAAAAAGTCTTTGTGAGTGTTTGCGTGGGATGAAGGTGCCGCAGGGTTATTCTTCTAATGTTAGCAGACTTGTGTCTATGGATGATTTGAAGTTGGTGGGAATGAAGTCGCATGATTACCATGTATTGATGCAACAACTCTTACCTGTGGCTATCAGAGGCATTATGCAAGATGATGTGAGGATGACTATAACAAGACTGTGCATGTTTTTCAATGCTATATGTAGTAAAGTCATCGACACTGAGAAGCTCAACGAGTTGGAAAATGAGGGTTACATTATATTATGCCAACTAGAGATGCACTTTGATCCAGCCTTTTTCGATATTATGGTGCACTTGATTGTTCATTTGGTAAGGGAGATAAGGCTCTGTGGCCCAGTTTATCTAAGGTGGATGTATCCTTTCGAACAATTCATGAAAGTATTAAAAGGGTATTCTAAGAACCCATATCGACCTGAGGCATCCATTGTTGAAAGATACTAAGTTGAAGAAGCAATGGACTTTTGCAAATCGTACCTAAAAGGGGTTGAGGAAAACGCCTGACATGAAGATGGGATCGGTAAGGGGATACGAGGTGTCAAAGTGAAGAGTATGAGCCGTGAAGAGGTGTTACAAGTACACTTATATATCTTGAATAATATGGAAGAAATGTAACCTTATTTGGATTAGCATAAGAGGATCTTAAAGGAGAAAAACCCTAGAAAAAGTGACATGCAGATATCTAATGAGCATAACAAGACATTCATTGAGTGGTTCAAGGAGCAAGTTGCAAACGAGACTGGTGTTCCTGATACAATAAGATGGTTAGCCGGAGGTCCTCGCTTTGAGGTTGTGACTTGGGGCACTTATGATATAAATGGGTTTTCTTTCTACACTAAGGCCCAAGACAACAACAGCACCATGCAAAATAGTGGTGTGATGGTGGTAGCCGAAGCAATGCACTTTTCTAGTTCGAAGGATAAAAACCCAAGAATAGCTTCTATGGCATATTATGGGGTAATTGAAGAAATTTGGGAAGTTAGTTACACCAAGTTCAAAGTTCCAATCTTCAAATGTAAGTGGGTTAACAATAGCGCAGTTGGGATTGATCCTCACACTGGTATGATCTCAGTTGATTTTCACAGGGTTGGTTACAGAGATGAGCCCTTTATTTTAGCAAGTCATGCGAAACAAGTGTTCTATGTAACGGATCCTGCAAATAAGCAATTTTCAATAGTCCTGCAAAGTAAGAAACAAAAAGACCTTGCTCCCACTTTAGATCTAGATGAGATACCATCCTTGTGCGCAAATCTACCTACACCAAACGAATTAGAATTGATAGATGATGACGACCAATTTGCTTCTAGGAATGATCATGGTGAGGGGATATGGGACAACACCTAAAGTGAGAACCTTTTAAATCATCATGTATTCATTCTTATTATTGTTTTTGTTTTGCTTTTGAGAAAATTATGGCACTGTATTGACTCATCTCATATTTGATTTGTTAACAGGTACATGATGGACGATTCTAACGATCAGCAGCAGCAGAACGATCCACCTTGTAAAAAGGGCAGAGGTACGACGAAGCTCACTGATATTGTTGTCCGTCGAGGGACAAATGTGGAGCCTATTCATGTGGAATTTGATGATGACATGAATCCTATTGGTGAAATAGGCGCAAGATTCGTCAGTTACGTTGGTTTTGTGGTGAGAAACAGGATAAGCATCTTGGAACACGATTGGAGGGAAGTCCATAAAGACATTAAGGATCAATGTTGATCAGATATCTTGGTATGTTTTATTATTATGTTTCTGTTTGTTCTTAATATGCATGTACTTGTTTCGTTAGTTAACTCATCTGATGTGTTTGTTTATTTTTATTTTGTAGCAAAACTTTGATGTCCCTAACACCAAAGAGTTCAGGGATACTTGGTTGGGAGAAGTGCGCAATAAGTGGAGGAATTTCAAGGCAAAGTTAGGAAAACATTACATCCGGGGAAAGAAGCAAGGTCAAGATCCCTGTGAGACCTATTTCTTTCTTGAC
Organism: Mimosa bimucronata; assembly: GCA_037074515.1. Lineage (NCBI taxonomy): Eukaryota > Viridiplantae > Streptophyta > Magnoliopsida > Fabales > Fabaceae > Mimosa > Mimosa bimucronata. The sequence continues at coordinate 26,400,647 of CM073445.1, read as the reverse complement.
CCAGAGACTTGGAAGAAATTTGTTGCATCACGGCTAGATCATAAATTCCAGGTGTGTGCATTTCATCAATAGCTCTTTAATTTTGGTTTAAATTTGTATTAACACATTAGTTAACCTTGTTTTATTTTCGCAGGAGGAAAGCCAAAAACAGCAGGAGCGTCAAGCAAAGAATGTCTATAGGCACACAATGTCTCGGGGGGGTTACAGATGGCTTGAGAAAAAGTTGACTGAGAAACATATTACAGAATTGGAGGAAGCGGCGCGATCCGATCCTACCATTATTGTAGAGCCGCCGCCGCCTTTCCCACGTCATACGAAATGGGTCGAGGGAAGGAAGCATAAAGGAGGAGATTTCATCAATCCAGAGGTTGAGTCAGTTGCTAAGAGGATTGTAAGTATTTCACTTGGTTGTTTATTCATTTAACTTATGGCTTTCTAGTACATTGTAACTTATGATTTTTTCCATAATTGCAGGACGAACTGGAGCAACAGTCCACCTAAGGGTCCTTCACACCTTCTGGGAGGATGGACATCCTGGCCACGGCAATAGGAAAGCCCGACCACCCCGGCCGAGTTATCGAGGAGCCCAGGAGTATTGGCCTGACCAAGTATTTCGGTCGCAAATCCCGATCATTCTCCAGTAGAGAATCCACTCAGGAGATTGTGGCTAGAGTTCGTGCGGAGATGGAGGCCTAGATCCAGGAGCAAGTGGCGGCACAGGTCCAACAGCAGGTAGTGGCGAAGCTCCAGGAAACTTTTACGGGTTATATGGCGGAGCAGATTCAGGTGCAAGTTGAGGCACAGGTTCGGGCATCTACCTTACAGCTCGAAATAACATCAAATTCTGCTAAACAAGGACTCCAGGTTTGAGCATCTACTATTTATGTTAATTACCAAATTCCGGGTTCATCAATTAGGTTTACTCTATATATTGTCATCTCTATGCAGGAGTCCACTGGTACCATTGGTACAAGCGGCAAAGACAGTTGCAATCAGCCTTTGCAGTTAGGATCAATACGTGAGGACAACTCAAGTCCCACACCAGAAAACGGTCACGATGGAGAGGAGTGTTATCTCCATTTGGATGTCCTGAGCTTGCGCATGGTCACCAAAGGTCGCCAGTTCCCGAAGGCCTTTATCTTACATAACATGGCTATTCATGAGGACCAAGTGAAGGTGTCGGTTATAGTTGTCCAGAAGAATGAGGAGAGAACAGCTGTACCATTTCCCACTGAGGAAATCACTGAACTAGGTAATGCAATCGGTTCATTCATCTTATGGCCTAGACAACTCGTATACAAGACTCCACAAAAGGTGCAAAAGGCGCCCCTTGATTTGGTATATGACTCCACTACTACTTGTGTTTGATATTGTTTCTTTCATATATCGTAGTTTTTTATAATATAACATTACCCTTTTTCATCACCCGCAGGCCTTTGCAGATAAATATTATTCTCTCCAAATCCTGCGGGAAATGCAACCAAATTTGGACTATGTATCTTTTAATATGCCGGCAGGAATAGTTAGTCCCGATTGTACATACAAATTTGGGCTTGATGGTCAAAGAGATATCGTTGAGTTTTTGAAGATGCAGGAAATTGACCTCGGCTGGCTCGAATTAGCGATTATGTAAATGATAGTTACATGTTTTTGCAATATTTGTACTTCAGTCATTTTCTAATTTCAATTATTCTATGGTAGGTACTTTCACAAGTTGTGTAACGATTTAGGGAGGGGGCGTACAGATTCTTTAGTCCAATGGCCTTGGTGAGGCGAGATAATTTCAAGACCCCTGCAGCGAAGCAGAACTATGTTGACAGCATGCAACCATATGTTAACCATCAAATGTTAGTGAATCGGGGAGCTTGTTATTTGGGGCCTATTCTTGAAGAGTAAGTTTGAATTATTTCACTTTGCCAACTTTTCATCATTATGCACATTTTCAAAGTTATGTTTTTTGTGGACATAATATTTTTAATGTCTTTCAGTCATCACTGGGCATTAGCTGTCATTTGCCCTCGAGATCATCGTATATTTTGGTTTGACTTACTGAAGCGTAATATAACCTCCGATCATAAAACGCTCTTCTCGATGTAAGTGTTAATAATAAAGTCTTTATTTATTTTATGCCTAATTAGATTAATTTTTATGTATATGTGCTAATTTTGGTTTAATTTCAGGGGCATTCAGCAGTGGCATCTAATAGAAAAAACTAATCAAGCTTTTGAAAACGTCATGACACAAATACCTAAAGTAAGTACTTTTCATTTAAATTCTTTGAATTTTAGTCAATTGTGATATTAATTACTTTGTTATTAATTTATAACGTTTCTTGTGATTTATAAAGTGTCCTCAGCAACCGACGAATAAGGAGTATGGTTATTATGTTATGAAGTATATGTCTGACATTATTATGAGTGATCGTACCGGAAACTTCTCACAGGTATAAAATTTTTATCTATATAACATTTTATATGATTGATATAACTAATACATTGTTTATCCAATTTCTTTTCATCACAATTTATATTGTTGCAGTTTTATGGTTCAGCCAACTCATTTGACCAAGTACAAGATGTAACGCCTGGACTTTTACTACTATATTATAGTAATTTAATCGAATTATAACCACTTTTATGAATATTCGAAGCCCAAAAATACGGAAAATTTAAAACTTTTTCTTTTTAAAATATTTATCCAACCTTCTGTCAGTTGGAATGGGCTTTTCGAACAACTCAGAATTTAAAACTTTTATAAGACCAAGTGGTGCATAAAACAATTAAACTACCTAGGTTTCCTTATATTTTCCTCCCCTTGATGATAGTGTGTGGGGAGTGAAAACCCATTCATGGGTTCTCTGTATCTATTTATGGGTTTCTACCTTTTCGATATTAAAACGCTGGGGTTACCTCGGTTGATAACCCTTCTACCAGAATACGCAGCGACATTAAGATAATACATACATTTCCCTTTTAAATTATCTATTCATAATTAGAAATTCTTAGGAAATTTAATTCCCTTAATACATTTATAGTAATTTTATTTCCTGGGCTCTCTATTAATAATTTAATAATTTTACTTTTACAACATATACAAATAATCTTATTAAAAATATTTACTACCTCTGACTTTTCAATTTCTACTCCTAATTTCTTCGTCTACTCCTCTCCCCCGCTAGCTTCTTTTAACCTGCTAAACTGGAAATGTTTGGGGAAGGGGGTGAGATTGGAAATCCCAATAGCAGTTTCTTTCATTAACATATATTATCATGCTAGCAATTGTCATGTATATATTTCATAAAACTGTACAAATGATGATAGTCTTACTCCTATTAATCTGTGTGCTAAAAGCACCTGCCAACCACTAATAACAATATATTCGTTATAGTGGAGGCTTTACCTGCAGGGTTTCTCGTTAAAGCACATAAGGCTAAAACGTAACTAATCTCGCAAAGGTGTAGCTAATCACCTAAGCCTGGAGTACTCCATCTGAGGAATAACAACATACCAACTAAATGCAACAGTTATTACAAAACAATACATGCAATTTAATTGTTACTGAAATAAACTGCTACCTGGAATCCAAGCTTAATCCTAAGCTCGCTCCTTTCTCTTCCACTGATCGCCTTAATTTATGTCATTATCAAAACCTATTTACATATAATATACAAATAATAAATTAATATCTATATTCTTGGATAATTAACCGACGTCTCTCACGAATCCTAATTTAATACTACCCAAGTCTTTTAGTTTAATCAAATTATAATTTATTCAAACTTAATTAGGATCTTGACTAACCAAGATTATCTTGATAATTTAACTATGTTAAATTTTCTTATTCTCAATGTTTGATCAATAATTTCTATAAAAATTATTCTTAAAAAGCCTTAGTCATTCACACACACTAGCACACACCAATATATATATATATATATATATTTCCTATTTATTACAGAATTTTTAATAATAAATCCATCAATAGTGTAAATCAAGTCCAATTAATTTAATTTACTAAAGAATATCATAAACCAAATCATCAATCACTACACACACATTTCCAAACACAATCGTAAAAATATCTTAATTACTTTAAATTAAACTTATATCTAATAACTTTCGTTTAAATAAATTTATATTTAAATCTCTTATTATGAATAAAGAAAACTAATGATTCTATTTCTTTTACTACTTAAATCATCATCAGGTAACACTCTCGTTCTAATAGAAACTAAAATTCAAGCATTCACACCACAGCCAATTACAGAGAATGCCTAAATGTCTCCTTTGCATTTCAAAATTATCTTGCTTTATTACTAACTTATTTAATGATACCTAGTCAAGCTTTAAATATTATATAACAACTCAATTAAACAATAACACACACATAATCCTCCAATACACTTGTCTTACTAACCTAATTACTACAATTAGCCCCTTTTTACTATATATCCTAACAAGTATGTACTTTCAAGCATTCATCAATTATAAATAATCCTCTACTATTACATTGTCTACCGTATAAGTCACCTTTTTCCTTGCTTAATTAAAATCAGTCCAAGAATCATTAATTCCTCATTCATTTAATATGCTAATCAATTCATATTCTTCTCAACACAGAACTTTAACTTTTATTATTCATTGATATCTTATTACCATCCGCATTAAACAATAAATTCTAATTGTTTTGCTATTTATTAGTAATATTCCAAAACAACCAATAACCTTTGTCTCTATATACACTTAACACCAACCATACTTGCATTAGTTTAGAAAATACTAAATACTAACCAAATATCACAAAACACTTCTAATACACATAATACCTTACTCAACTTAATTAACTTCTCCCTAAAACTACAAATTTCAATTGATCCTAATAAATTCCCAACAACAACATTTAGCCTACTTAAAGGGTAACTTCCTACCTAAATCTTCCAACTATAAAACCATGTTCAAACCTTTATTTTAGAGACATTAAAACAGCATACTTAAATCATCAACACTTCCAATCTTTAAAACATAAACCGATAAGGCACAAAATCAGTTCCAACTTCAAACTTAACCCTCGATTAAACAATTCTTACCTATTGAACAAACTTGATCTTTATTTCAAGGCTCAAAGGCATTTGTTTAACTATAGCTAATCCTCCCACCTAATCATTAACAAGTTGTCATTCCTAAGAACCCCACACCATTCAACTATTAATGACTTCCTAAGCTAAACTACTTATGTTACTTGTTATTTAATAATTTCAGGCCCATGTCTTCCGACAACAAAACTATATACCTCACTATTAATCATCCAAATAACAAATGGTAGCAAACTAATTCTCATAATTAATCTAACCTACATAACAAAATATCACAAGAATTTCCACCCTTCATTCCTTATATTCACCCAGAATGAAACTTTAATTAAATCTTAAGTCAATTAAACTTCCTATCCCTTCTCTTGGTCATTACTGAACAGAGCGGCAAAGAAGAAAAATTACAACAATCTCATACATTCAATTAAACATCATTAAACATATATATATTTAAGATCAAACAGAGCAAGGCATTCATGAAGAACAGAGGGGAAGAAACAAAAGCTTCGGCCAACCAAGAGGAAAAATCAAATATTCCAAAAGCCAACCACCCATTCACCCATGATTCCATTTCTTAATTAAATCTTGATCTTAATCAAGCTTAGCCAAGATTTTCGGACAATTCCTACCAGAAAAACACCATTACAGAAGAGCAAGGATTCGAAGAACACAGAAATCGGGAAGACTAAGAATCAACCTGAAATTCAACTAATTTAAACAACAACCAACTATGCTCAATAGACACCAGGAATCAGTGACCAAAAGGGAAAGAAAATTCGAATAATTAGAGAGGAAGAACAAGAACCTGGCGGAATAGGGCAGAGAAATAAGAACAAGAATACAACATTCACCCAACTTGCGAAATCACACAAATAAGACACCATATGCACTTAATCTTATTCCAATTCATGCTTAATCAAACTTTAGAACAAGGAATAATCGAAAATCAAAGGAAATAGGGTCGGATGAACAGTACCCGAGCCCCAAATCGACGGAAATCAACCACCCAACTTCATCCCCTTACAAAATCACTTTAGGAATACTCTTACCCAAGTCCTAAGCTTCAGTTACATTAGATTAGAAGCTTGTAAATCTCTCAAAACTCGAATCTCTCTTCCTCCCATTCGAGCTCAAAATCAGACGAGAAAGTGAAGGAATGAAAGAAATAAGGCTTACCCAAGGTTAGCCTTGGTGTCCTGAGCGTTTTCCTCCACCTTTCACCGCCGATCGCCGCCGGACTCGCCGTCGAAGCTGCCGTCCGTTGCTGAAGAACGAGAGACAGGGGAGAGAGCGAGAGAAAGCGTGAGGGAGATCGAGAGAGAGTGAGAGGAACAGGGGACGGAGGGAGTATTATATAAAAGGTGAGGGGGGAAATAGAGTTCTGACCCCTAAAACTTTCTTCTTTTCGTTTTAATCCCTAAAACCAACTTTTTATTATTTTCAGTTTAGTCCCTTCCTGAAAATAATTTTCTAAAATGAATTCTTATATCATATTAGAGATTTTTCTTAGTCCTAATTTCTTTAAGCCTTAAAATAAATTCTCCTAAAGTTCCCAAATCAAAATTTATCTTCTAATTATTTTTCTTTATTTTCTAAAGAAAATAATCCTTACAATTTTTAAAAATATCTAAAACATCATAATTTCATTTTTAATGCTTTTTAATATTTTAATAATATTTCCTAAATCTTATTTAATTCCTTATTTCCTATTTTCTAAAATTTGGGGTGTTACACAAGACCTTGATCAGATTCGTGATAATGTGGCAGAGTTTTTCCCTACAAATTTGGGGTAAAAAGTAACCACACATGTGTAGTTTGATCTATCTAGCTCTCCCACATGTATATACTCTCCTTTAATAATGATATCTCTTTCTTAGTACTTTTGTCCACGTTTCATCTTTTTTTGTCCACATATATATGTACATGTTAATTAATTTGATTAGTTAGTTAGTTAGGTTGATATGTATTAAACTTGTGCTGAATCTGTTGATCTAGGTATCTGTCTCTGTATGAGTATATATGTAATTGTGATCTGTAAAATGCAGATGGAAATCGGAACAAATAAATGAAACTGAAAAAAAAGAGAAAACTTTCGACATCTCTCATTAAGGAAAAAAGAGATGTCAAAAAGAAGAAACAACATCACTTGTTATGTTAACAAGTGATGTCGATAAACAGAAACAACATCACTTATTATATAATAGGTGATGTTGTTTCTCAGACGGCAGAAACAACATCGCTTGTTATGTTAACAAGTGATGTCGATAAACAGAAACAACATCACCTATCATATAATAGGGGATGTTGTTTCGCTAACGGCCAAAACAACATCTCTAATTTTTTTAGCGTGTGATGTCGTTAGTCCCTCCAAGTGTGTTAAGAGAGATCATTCTAGGACTATTGACATCTCTTAATTCGTATAATATGAGATGTTGAAAGTCTGACATTTAACATCCGTTATTTAAAGCGATGTTAAAAAGTCGACTTTTCAACATCACTGAGATTGACATCCCCTATAAAACGGATGTTAAAACCCTTTAATAACGGATGTTAAAACCCTTTTCTGTAGTAGTGTCGGAAAGATAGGTAGAGAGCGCTCATCTACTTTGGATCGTCCAGATTTGAATCTCAACGGTCCAGATTTAATAATTTTAAATTTATGATTTTTAAATAAATAATATGTTTTTTGACAAAATGATAGTTAAGATATTATCTTCATTTTAGATTTTGTAACCATAAAAATAATTGTTTTATTAAAATCACAAACTTAAAAAAATTAAATCTGGACCATTTATATTGGATCTAGACAGTCCGTATTGGAGGAGCGCCATCTATCTATCTTTCTGACGAGCACCGAAACTGGTTCCATTAAACTTCAGATCCCGAGCTTATGAAGCTTGGGTTCTTACACCAAGACCACCAACAGAAAAATTCACAGCAAAACAAAAAAAATACTAAACTGAAACAGCCAAAGCTTTCTTTCTGTTTGACCAGAAGTTCAACAATACAAAAAGAAAACAATAATCCAATGACAAGTTAAGCTTTTACAACAATCAAATCCATATACATGAGCTTGAAATTAGAATCCAATAAGAGATACACACAGAATTCTCAGAAAGTAGGCAAATCAAATAATGGGTATGAAGAAGCTTGGGAGGGTAATCAAAAAGTTGAGATTTTTTGAAGAGGGGAGTGGAGATTGGTGGAATCGAAGGAAGGGAAGGAAGAGAGAAGAATGTGAGAATGTCAGAAAAAAAGAGATGAAAATCGCAGCTTCAGACACTGCACCATACAATAATTCTCAAGCACCCATTATAAGTTAATAATGGATCAATTCCACTAAGCCTCAGATTCCTCCACCCAAGCTTCGATTCAGAGAAGAACAAATCCAATGGCGACTCCGACGAGAACGAGATCGTTCATAATCACCGCGATTCGAAAAATCTCTGCGACAGCCTTGAAGCTAGATCCGAGAGCACCACCTCACTTCGATTATTTTCCAGCGGGAGATCAAAATGAGCAAGCAACAAAGCATTAGGAATACCGCTTTTAGCGACCTATCTCTCTTCCTCTCCCAAACTCTAGCTCAAACCGTCAAAGGAAGAAGTGGGAGATCCGGCGGCGGTGACGGCCTTGAAGCTCCCAGGCCCTCCGAATCTCCCTCTTGCTACAGAAGTCGAATGGTGATGAAGATGGAGAAGGATAAATGCGATGTTGGTGATAGATGAACATGGCGAGGATGAAGATGGTGATGGCGCCGTTGGAACCCAGAAGCAGAGAAGGGATGGAGATGAACATGGTTTTTTTGTCCTGTTTTATTTGACTTTTCCAAGTGTTGACGTGTGCATAACTTTGATGAGGTGTCCATATAAACTTTGCTATCTGTCAATCTAAGCCTCCTAAACGGTGAAAAAAGACGGAGGTTAGTGATATTTAACAAGATGGGCACTGAGATAACATTTTTCCTAACTGCGTGGACACTTTTCTTTTGGCCCTAAAAAAACTTCGCGGTGTTAGGCGCACCCTAGACCAAATTTGGTGGGCATTTTTGTACCTTTGCCCTTTTTTATTTTTTACCTATATTAATTATATCTTATATTATCGTATTAATTATTTCTCACACATTTCTTTCTTTTTCTATTATTTTCTCTTAAGTTCAAACTCTTTTCATCCATAAGTTATGGTAATTTTGAAAAACAATACATTTTAATATCCATTGTCTTCTATGGTCATTTATATCTTATATATAGAACGATGGAACATAATATTTTGTTAAATACAACCTATAATTAATCTACTAACCTTTTCCATCAAATAATATACTTTTCAATCCTTATATATTTATAGACCTTCAATTAATTATTTGACTTCATAAATCACATCGGTGTCATTGTTTGCTTTATATATCCCTTAGTCTTGTTTAATTCTCTTCATGATCACACGTAGCCACATTATTCAAAAGCATGGTTATCTAACCCGGACCGGCCCGGCCGGGTCAGCCCAGAACCCGCCGACCTGGCCACAAGACCGGTCCAAGCTGATAACTAACCCGGCGCCTGGCAACCCGAGGGTGACCCGGAGCAACCCGGTATAACACGGCTCAACCCGGTGGGTTGCTGGGTTGACCCGGTTTCCCCTTTTTTTAAAAAAAAATTATGAATATAAATTGTAGGAAACATATTGGTCAAAGTTAATGATTATTTTGGTGTTAATAACTATTAGTTTGATGACTAAATGATTGTAGACATGAATATTTTGTTATCATCTATCTATTTTGATATTTTACTAAGAAGAATATTTAATGATTACTTTTTATGGTGTCATTTGACGGTTGATTGTTATTGTAATGTTGATATGTCGAAGAAATTGTAAAGAATTTTGAATAAATATATGATTATTTTGTTAGTGATTTAATGTATTGAATTAATATTTAAGGTAGAAATTATTTAATGTCAATATGATATGATGTCAGTTTGTCAAACAAACTGTAAAGAATGTAAGATACTATAATTATTTTCTTATAGTGGTTCAAGGTGATAAAATGAAATTTATTGTTGAGAATTTTGGAATATGTGATGAGATTTTAAGTATTTTTTATTTTTTATTTATTACCGGGCTGGCCTCCAAGTTAACTACGGGCTAACCCACTAACCCTTGACCCACTGTCTCGACCGAGTCAGTGGCCGGTCCGGGTTTGATTACCTTATTCAAAAGTCTTCGATAGTGAGAGGTAGCAAAGAAATCATTATTTCAATGCGCAAATTATTACTATCATATATACATCTTCAAACCAAAATTTCAAATCTCAAATTTCCACATTTGTGACCATCCATCTCTCATATATTTGACCTTCACCATCGTTTCAATATCTGCCGACGGTAGTATCAGTATCTTAATCAGTACCACTCAAGAAGAAAAATCTGCCAACAACATGGCTTTAATCCACTATCTACTCATCTTTTCCCATCAATCTTCCACCATCATAATTATTTTTATTCGTCTATATTATTATTATTATTATGCAGGAATATCTTTTTCCAATTTGGGCCTTGATGGTGAAAAAGATCCCATCAACTAAAAAAGAAATAAGCAAAAATATTCGTACCTTTCCCCCATCAATCATAATTGCTCGATTGAAAAAAATACGCAAACCTTAACAACTTTTGAAAACTAAATTAATAGAAAATGGGCCATAGCTTGATGAGAGAACTTGATAGTTACATATGAAAACGTTCATTAAGTGTGCATTGAAAACACAGTTACAAACACATATAAGCAAAGCCGAGACCTGATTTTTTTTTAACATATAAAGGGTGTAGTTGAGATATTGTGAAGTACTCATATGATCCTATTTATAAGTTACTTTTAACGTGTATGTTTAACACTAACCAAAATTTTTTTTTTCACCTTTACTAATTATACCTTAAAGTTTAACAAATATATATATCTTTATCAATATTTAATATTCATTTCACTACATGAGAATAATGTCAACACACAACAAAAAAGGGTAACATTTACATTAACATGAAAAGTTTAATGATGCTACTGATAAATACGACCAGATGTATTAAAACATGCCCTCTTTGCCTTATAAATATAATCAAATGAGCATAATAATTAGTTCTAAAGAACCCGGCCAAATTGATCTAGATTGTTGAGCTAGATAGGACTCTTGGTCTAACCGATATGGTGCATAATGATTTATATTGTCATCCATATTATAAGAGATTAAGGAAAGTCATCCAACTTGATTATAAGGAAATCTAGTGAAAAATTGTGCTTTCCTAGTGATTGATAGTAATTAGCTTAGGGTTGAGGTTCATTTTCATCCCGAAAGTAACCGCAAAAGAGCATTGAGTATCCAAAAATAACATGAGGAGCATTTTTGCCCGAGAAGTTTTCAAAATTGTAGCAAACTTACCTCCACCATTTAGAAAGTTAACTTTGACCGTTAAATCTTACTTTTTGACCGGACGATGCTGATAAGCTCCATAATTTCACATATTCAATCACATTTTGCCTACACTTGTACATGTTTTTGAGATTATAGCTTTGAAAAAGAATACAAATACTCATAGAAAGAGATAAACAAAGAAATACTCACATTGGTGTGAAATTTTTGGAGCTTAAGGATATTTTTATGAGTGAAATTTTAGAACTCATAAACTCTCTCCCTCTTGTGTAAGAAGAGGCGGACAAGCAGAATGAGCAAAGAAAGACCCCAGAGCAACAAAAGCGAAGCAAAGGATCTGGAGACACATAATGAGGAGGCGAGGTGACCTCGCCATGGACCCCTACAGAAAGGGCCAAGGCGAGGCCTTCTTCTTTTGGCAAGCATTATGTCTCTCACCATGGCTGCCACTATGAGACCCCCATCTTTGGCTTTTCTCTACTTCTCGCCATGGCTTCCCACAGGGAGGGCTACGAAGAGGGCCCGATAAAACTATGTGTTTTGATTTGGGCGGAGTTTCAGGGGTATAACTTAGGTTTTCATGCTAAAACTCATTGAAACCTTCTTGGAGGCAGTTACCTGGGTTCTAGTGCTACTTAAGAGGCTTGGGAGACATTGGAGGCTTGGAGCTTTGATTTGAAGGAGTTTGAAGAGATTTGAGCTCCATTGTTCTTGGTTACCTTCCTTCTTCTTTTCATTTCTGCTACAATGAATCATTATCTATATTTTGTTTTTGTTTTAGACTCACTTATGTGTAGCTAAAACCCTTTTGTAGGGTTGCTTTGAACCATTTTTATGTATTGAACTTTGTATTTCCCTTTCTTTTTATGCAATGAATGAAGTATATGTGTGGATTTTTATCTTGCCCTTTTTTATACAAGTGCTTCATCACCCCTTGATTTGTTAAATGAAATATGGCTTGAGAAAGTGTATTTTATTTTAGAACTTAGATGAAATCATGTTAGGCTTGAAGTTTATATTTTTAAATGGATGGTTAGTTGGTAACGCAGAGATATAGTTACTAACCTAACATTGTCAAATTGAGATTGGTTGAGAATCATAACTTGCATTAATTGTGGCAAAAGATTGTGTTATTAATGCAAGTATAAATTTGATTTTGACTTGAGAAAGCTTTTTCAAATGCAATAGAATCTTGGACTCTCACATAAATGCATTAGGTTGCTAAAAAGAAGGAAAATTAATTAGTTCATGAAGTAAAAATGGGGATAAGTAACCCTACGCTTTTATTCCATTGATTAAGTATTTTTGCAATCATTTTCCTTTTCTAATTCCATTCGCAACGAGTTTTATTTCAAACTAAACTTTCAACAATTTTCATACCCATTTCAATTAAGTAAACAATTAGTACTAATTAGCTTACTCAAAGCACAATCATTGCGTAACGACTTTCTTTTCACTACATTACATTTTTTATTATCCGTGCGCTTACGGTAAAGATCGCAAATGGCCATTAAGTCAAATGCTGACGTGGCTCTGTCACTATATATACGTCATTATTGTAAGGTCCATTTTGCTTTAGAAGTAACCACTAAGAAGCGTTTTTACCCCGAAAGTATCCAAATCATAGTAAATTTATCCGAATCGTTATTCAAAATTAAAATTAACCATTAAATGACTCATGGCACTCCACATTGCACCAATAGTCCATCTTATCACACACCTCATCACAAATTGAAGAGAATCAAATAATGGGATGATGAAAAATTGACATTTTTATTTGTTAAAAAATAATATAAATGAAATAAAAGGTTAATGTCCATTTTTGTTGTTTCTCATAGTAAGAGGGGAAGATGATAATAATGAGGCTAGTATATGTGGAGAGGGGTAATGGGGCAAGTTGGGTGATGTTTTTTTCTTTCTTTTATAAATCTTTTAATTTTTTTAGATGTAATTTAAACGACTTGTGATGATGAGATGGATCATTGGGTACAATTTGGAGTGCTACATGTCATTTAATAGTTAAACATAACTTTACATGACAATCTAGACAAATTTGCTACGATTTGGATACTTCCGGGTGAAAATGCTCCTTAGTGGTTACTTACAAGGCAAAAATGAACATTGCAATAATGACATGTATATGATGATAGAGTCACGTCAACATCGTCCAGTCAAAAAGTATGATCTAACGGTCAAAGTTAAAATTCTAAACGGTGGGGGTAAATTTACTATAGTTTGGAAACTTCCAGGGCAAAAATGCTCCTCTTGTTACTTTCAGATACTCAGTACTCTTTTACGGTTACTTCTGCGGTGAAAATGAACTTTAACCCAATTAGCTTATTCTGTGAAATGTCTTGATCAGTTCTAAAGAGACTTGGGTGTCTTGTTAAAGTCCAATCTAATATCTACCTCTAATATCAATGTTATAATATCATTGGTCCAAGTCAACATAAAAAAATTTCAATTATCTAAATCTCTTGAACTCTCTATCATTGGTCTAAGTTAGTAATCTTGAGCCAATTTCAATGTTATAATATCCATGGTTATCATACCCAGACCGGGACCAAGGCCAGTCCGGTCTGGCATTTGACTCTGGTACGGAGTAACTCGATAGAAACTCGGCTGACTTGCTCTGACCCGGCAATGACTCGGACGACCCGCCCGAGTTGCGAGTCTCCCGAGTTGGTTCTCCATCCTTCCTAAATGCTGGAAATGATGTTGCTTCAGACATGATTCCAAAAAAAAATCAGAGATGAAGACGAGAGGAGAATAGATGAAGAGAGAGATGAACAAGAGAGGAAGGAAAAGAGTTGGCCTTGGTGACACTCAAGGATGGAGGCTTCAACTTCATCTCCGTTAAACTGGATGTGTAGCCGTCGGAATCATGAAAAGAGTCCAGGAGAAAGGAAAGTCAGGAAGCATGTTTTGGTGTGTGGTGTGTGATTTCTGCAGCTGCCGAAAAGCAAGGAAGGGAGTATATACTATATAGTGTGTAACTAAGGTTTGGTTGGGCTTGGGCCTTATGCCTTCTAACCTTTTTTTTTGCTAGTTGTTCCTTCTAAGCATTTTCTTTTAAGGTTGCAATTTTTTAAAAAAAGTTAATGCATGAACATGTGTTTTTAATATTTAAAAAAATTTGCACAAGTTTGTGATAATTTAATATTTGCATGATACAATGAGGTTGTTAAATAATTTTTAAAATTTTTATTCCTCACCGGTCTAGCTCCCGAGTTGATTCATAACTGACCCACTAACCCTTGACCCACTGCCTCGGCCGATTCAGACCTCGGTCCGGGTTTAATAACCTTGATAATATCTTTAGTCCAAGTCAGCATAAAAAAATTTCAATTATGATAATTAATATTAATTGCCTAATATGTTATCAATTTCAATTACTAAAAATACGGTCAAAAAGGATTATTAAAATAAAATCATTAATTCTCATGCATTCCATCCACTCAATCTTTAGATTTTCATGTTCAAATAACATTCTTCAACTTTCTGTTTCAAAGTTTAAAATTCAAATTCAAATACCTTTTTAAATTAATACAAATTCTTCTCAATTTTCTTAAAATAATTTACCAACAAAACAACCCTATCAATACAATGACCAATGTCACTCTGGTACCAATTCGTCATTCCTCAATCATATTTATTTAACGCATAATTACTATTTTTTTGAACTAAAATTTAACACATATTTAATAGCTTTATGTCCCTACAACACGCATCCACAGTCATTACTTTATAGTACTACTATTAAATATTGAATATATCACTACTACAAAACAGGGTTTTCACGTCACAAATTTTGGACTTTTCACGTCACTTTTTGGTGTGACATAAATTCAAGTGACGTGGAAAACTGGACTTTTAACGTCACACCAAAAAGTGACGTGAAAAGTCATATTTTTCACGTCACAAATTAAAAAATTGTGACGTTGTTTGTCCAAAATTAGATTATATTTATAAAGATATGGCAGAGAAACCACATCACAAATTGGTAATGTGTGACGTGGTTTCCTGAAACCAAGTCACACATTACACAAGATGTGACGTGGTTTCTAGAAACCACATTACACATTACCAATTTGTGACATGATTTCTTGAAACCACGTCACATATTATGTAATGTGTGACATGGTTTCCTGAAACCACGTCACAAATTTGTAAATTGTGACGTGGTTAATTTTTTTTAAAAAAAACGAAGGTTAATTTAACTTCTTTTGGTTTCCCAATCTGTATTCATTGCAAATGTCACAGAAATAGATATAATACAGATCAACAGTATACATTATTCACACAACATGTATACATAGCTATATTATAACTAAATCAAACTAAACATATATATACACACACAAAATTCCATGTTTACACAACAAAGTATTTTCTGCAATGATCACTTTTTAACCAACCACAAATGAAAGAAAAAATTGAGCAATACGGTCACGAAATGAATCAAGGTCTTTGTCTTCAAATGAGTTGTTTCCATCATAAAACTGCAACAATAATGGATGCTATGATTACTGCAAAGTTAGATAAATAAATCATATAATTATATAATGATTGTATCAAGCTATAGATAAGAATTTAATTTATACCTGTGTAAAGGATCCGGTACGATCACTCTCAATAATGTCACACATATACTTCATGACGTAATACCCACACTCCTTATTCGTCGGTTTCTGGGGGCACTTTATAAATCACAAGAAATAGTATAAATTAATAACAAAGTAAATAATATCTCAATTGACTAACATTGAAGGAATTTAAATTAAAGGTAGTTACTTTAGGTCTTTGTGTCACGATGGGATCATCCATTTCACCGGTTTCTGATGCAAAATGCCATTGTTGAATGCCCCTAAAATAGAACTAAAATTAGCACATATACATGAAAATAATTTATGTAGCCCAAAGTAAAAAGTCATTAAAAGTACTTACTTAGATAAGAGGGTTTTATAATATGAGGTTATATTATATCGCAATGGGTCAAACCAAACCAGACGATGTTGTATGGGGCAAACGACAGCTAATGACCAGTGTTTACTGAAAAACATTAAGAATATTATGTCCACACAGAAATATAACATTTGTAAATGTGAAAATAATGAAAAGTTGGCAAAAGGTAATAATCACACTTACTCTTGAAGAATAGGCGCAAAATAGACAGATCCCTGGTTCACTGACATTTGATGTATAACCTATACACACCTGGAACTTTTGGTCTAGCCGTTTCTTAACAAAGGTCTTCCAAGTCTCTAGGTCAATAGAGGGATAGGTCTGACAGGGATCTTGACCCATCTTGTCCCCCTGGATGTAGTCTCTGGTTAGGTTATTCTTAAAACCCTTCCACATCTTGCGCGATTCATTCAACCAAAAATCCTTGAACGATTGGGTGTTTGGGTCGTCGAAGTTTTGCTACAAAGAAAAATAAGAATAAAAGACACATCAGTTGAGTTAACTAAAAAAAACAAATACATGCATATTAGGAACAAACAGATAAATAATGATAAAACATACCAAGATATCTGACCAACATTGATCCTTAATGTCTTTATGGACTTCCCTCCAATCGTCATCCAAGATGCTTACTCGGTTCCTTGCCACAAAACCAACGTAGCTCACGAATTGCGCGCCAATCTCTCCAATAGGATTCATGTCCTCGTCAAATTCCACACGGATAGGCTAAACATTTGTCCCTTGAAGGACAATAATGTCTTTGAGCTTCGTCGGACCTCTTCCCTTTTTTCGAGGGGGATTGTTTTGTTGTTGATTGTTAGAATCATCCGCCATGATGTACCTGTTAACAAATCAAAGATGTGATGAGTCCTTACAAGGCAACAACTTTCACAAAACCAAAACAAGCGTTTATAATACTTAATACATTATAATTCAAAAAGATTCTCACTTTAGGTGTTATCCCATATCCCCTGACAATGATCATTTCTAGAGGCAAATTGGTCGTCATCATCTATCAATTCCGATTCACTTGGTTCAGGTGGAATTGCCCACAAAGGTGGTATCTCATCAAGATCTAAAGTGGGAGCACGATCTTTTTGCTTTTTACTTTGCAAGACTATGGACAATTGCTTATTTGTGGGATCCGTTACATAGAACACTTGTTTCGCATGACTTGCTAAGATAAATGGCTCATCTCTGTACCCAACCTTGTGAAGATTAATTGAGATCATACCAGTGTAGGGTTCAATCACAATTGCGCTATTGTTAACCCACTTGCATTTGAAGATTGGAACCTTGAACTTGGTGTAACTAACTTCCCAAATTTCTTCAATTACCCCATAATATGCCATGGAAGCCAATCTTGGGTTTTTATCTTTCGAACTGGAGAAGTGCATCGCTTCGGCTACCACCATCACGCCACTGTTTTGCATGGTGCTGTTGTTGTCCTGAGTCTTAGTGTAGAAAGAATAATCATTTATGTCAAAAGAGCCCCACATAACAACCTCAAAACGCGGCCCTCCGGCTAACCATCTTATTGTATCCAGCCCATCGGTCTCCTTTTCAACATTCTCCTTGAACCACCCAATGAATGTCCTATTATGCTCGTTAGAAATCTGCATGTCACTCTTTTTCGGGTTCTTTTCTTTCAGGATCCTCTTATGCTCGTCCAAATAAGGCTGCACTTCTTCCATATTATTCAAGATGTATATGTGTGCTTGTAACACCTCTTCACGGCACATAGTCTTTACTTTGACGCCCCGTACCCCCTTACCGATCCCATCTTCATGTCGTGGGTTTTCCTCAACCCCTTTTAGATACGATTTGCAAAAATCCATTGCCTCCTCAACTAAGTATCTTTCAACAATTGATGCCTCAGGTCGGTGTGGGTTCTTAGAATACCCTTTTAAGACTTTCATGAATTGCTCAAAAGGGTACATCCACCTTAGATAAATAGGGCCACAGAGCCTTATCTCCCTTACCAAATGAACAATCAAGTGCACCATAATATTGAAAAAGGCTGAAGCAATACATCTCTAATTGGCACAATATAATGTAACCCTTATTTTCCAACTCGTCTAGCTTTTCAGTGTCGATGACTTTGCTGTATATCGCATTGAAAAACATACACAGTCTTGCTATAGTCTTCCTGACATCATCTTGTATAATGCCTCTTATAGCAATTGGTAAGAATTGTTGCATCAATACATGGTAATCATGTGACTTCATTCCCACTAACTTCAAATCATTCATAGACACAAGTCTGCTAACATTAGAAGAATAACCCTGCGGAACCTTGATCCCACTCAAACACTCACATAGACTTTTTTTTTCCTGTTTCGAAAGTGTATGAGCAGCAGGTTCCATATAAGTCCTCTTGCCATTTTCACTGACTATAGGATGCAACCGTTGTCATATACCCATTTCAACCAAGTCTAACCGTGCACTGAGTCCGTCCTTAGTCTTCCCTTATATATGCAACAACATTCCCACAAGACTATCACCGACGTTTTTCTCCATATGCACCACGTCTATACTGTGCCTCACATCGAGATATCGCCAATAAGGTAGATCAAAGAAGATTGACCTTTTCTTCCAAATGATCTTTTCAGAACCGGTCTTTGGCTTCTGTTTCTTACCGAATACCATACTGACATTCTCAACACGGCTGTAAACTTCCTCCCTGGTTAAGGGGGTAGGAGCAGATCGGTACTCAGATGAGCCATTAAAACACTTCTTTAGTCTACGGTAAGGATGGAACCGATCAAGAAACCTCCTATAACCGAGGTAGACGGTTTTTCTTCCGTGTTTGAGATGGTGGCAGTGTGTGTCAGACTCACATATAGGGCATGCCATATAACCCTTCACATTGTAACCAGAAAGATTGCCATATGCAGGGAAGTCATTTATTGTGGTAAACAACATAGCTCGCAACTTGAATGCCTCCTGCCTGTATACATCAAACACATCTACGCCTTCCTCCCACATCTTCAAGTCCTCAATCAAAGGTGCCAAGTAGACATCGATATCGTTACCAGGCTGTTTCAGACCCGAAATCATCATTGACATCATCACATACTTGCGCTTCGTGCACAACCAAGGCGGCAGGTTGTAAATGACCAGCAAAACAGGCCAAGCACTATGTGTGCTACTGAGACTCCCGAAAGGGTTGAAACCATCCGTACACAGTTCGAGACGAAGGTTCCTCGGCTCACCACCAAATTCAGGAAACATGGAATCTATCTTCTTCCATTGAGGAGAATCAGCAGGGTGTCGGAGATATCTTCCATCGGAGATTTTCTCATCACAATGCCACCTCAATTTCTTTGCTTCTGCCTCATTTGCAAACAAGCGTTTAAACCGTGGCACAATTGGAAGGTATCACATTACCTTCAAAGGTACCCCTTTCTTTGATCCATCATCATCACCAACGGCATCCTTCCTCGGCTTGTACCTCGGAGTATTACATTTTGGACACTCTTTTAGGCCTTCATACTCTTTCCTGTATAACACGCAATCATTAGGGCAAGCGTGTATCTTCTTATAGTCCATGCCCATCTTCCTTAGAACTTTTTTAGCCTCGTACATCCGCTTCGGAAGCACATTGCCTGCCGGGAACATATCACTCAAAGATTCAAGCATCTGCGAGAAACCCGCGTCCGCCCACCCATTTTCTGTCTTTATTTTCAACAATTTCAGGACGCCAGTCAACCGAGTATACTTAGTACACCCCGGGAACAACGGTGTCTCTGCATCACTCCGCAACTTGTCAAACTCTTGTACCACAGAAAACGACTCCGCCCTAATGTCATTGATCATGTCGTCCATTCCATCATCACAAACATCATCCACCGCTACTTCTACATTTTGTGACGGGCACGCATGTACGGTACTTCACAATTCCCCATGCCAAAGCCACTTATTATAACGAAGATTGATCCCATCACAAAGAAGGTGATCCCTTATATCATCAACGCTCTTACGATAAGCATTTGCACAATTCACACAAGGGCAAAGATACATGCCATTCTTACTAGGCACGTTTCTCTTGGCAAATTCAATAAATTCTTCCACACACATCTGATACTCTTTAGTGGTTCTCAATGTATGCATCCAACTACGATCCATTCTATTAAACTTATGCCATTTCCAACAAGCTAGTCAAGTTTATCTCACTACATTATGAAGAAATTGGCATGCTATGCACTTAACTTCAGTTCATACAATCCAATTTCAGTCTAGTAAATACAAAATAATACCATTATTAATTCAACATCATTCAGTGATTACAAAACCTATAATTTCACCTTATTTCAGTGCAAACAAAAATCAACAAAGTGGCAGCCACATATCGTCACCAAAAAGATGAATTATGGAACAAATTTTCAGCGAAAATTCAGCTCAATACAGCAGCAATTTAAAGTGATTTATAGCAGCAAAACCAGCAAGTAGAACACGTAAAATGGGCAGCAAATCATCATTTCGCAGAACATAAAATTGCACCAAAGAAACAAGCAATAATGCAGCAAAATTCACGACAATTTCAGCAGCAAAAAGATCAATTTGACAAACAAATCTGTAGCAATTTGAGCACAAAACCAATAGCAAACCAATTTAGAAGACTTACAAAACAGTTTGGCAAGTATGCAAGATTTGCAGCAACTTCAAGGTAACAGCAGCAATACCCTTTTTTTCCCCTTTTCCACATTTAAACATTCAAATCTAATTCAGTTCTTCGATTAAACATTCTATGGCAGCATTTACAATTTGCAATTGATAAAAAAAACAAAGAAGATCAGAGCATACCACAGGCACAAAAATACCCTCGAATAGCACGATTGAAGTTGCTGAACCCAATAAGAAAACAGAGCTGAAAAAGAAAGTATGAGAGACCAAATGTGATTTAACTCTTCAATGGAACAAAGCTTATTTGAACCTTTGCAAGACAAACTTATTTGAACCTTTTAAAACACCAAACATAAATAAAGCTTTGATTTCCTCTTAAACTAACCTTTCTTTTTATTTAACAACATAAACTTAGTTTCACATATATAGAAATCATTCACTTCAATTAACATCTATGTATATCAATATGTACTTAATTCCTATACCTTTAAGCAATCATCAAATAATCAATTCCATATTCTTAATCCTTTAATTAGCTCAAAATAATAAAATTACAGACTTAATTAACATTAACAACATCAATCTTTGCTAACTCTTTTAAACACTCCTTATAAAACAAAAAATTCCACCTTACTTCCTACAGTTTCTAATGCCTTCAATATTTCCAACAATACCAATACTCATACACATTAAAAATCTTTTCTAAAACACTCTTATGAACCTGAAATCATTGTTTCTTTATTTAAACCCCTTTCACTGTACTGCCATATCAGCCAAGCAGAGCAGAAACAACCAAACATACAGAAAATATTTAAATTACACTAAACAGAGCAGCAATTTCAGTTTAGGCCAAGCAAACAGAAAATTGCTGAACAAGAACAAACAACAATATTCCAGAATTCCAAAAACTCAACTACATTCAACACCACAACTAATTTTCTTCCTCATAAATTTCATTATTTTATTTTCAATTGCATATATATTGGTAAAAAAAATGATTTCAGAAACCTGGTGGGAAAAAAATTAAGCAAGATGACATAATGACAAAGAAACAAAAAAAAGTTGTAAAAAAAACGAAAAAAGAACTCACAGGGTAGGGAGCTGAGGGTTGGGAGAAGGGGGAGCTGGCGGCGGAGCTGAGGGAGGGAGGAGCTGAAAAAACGAAACGAAGCTGAGGGAGGGGGGAGCTGAAAAAACGAAACGGAGCTTAGGGAGGAGGATCTGAAAAAACGGAGCTGAAGGTGGGGGGAGGGGGAGCTGGGGGCAGAGCAAAAGCTGAGGGATGGGGTTTTGATTTTGGGGGAGCTGAAGGCAGGGGCGGGGGAGGGAAGAAAACCCGCCTTTTTTTATTAAAGTGTGAGATTTTCAACGTCACACAAAATATAATGTGTGACGTTGAAAATTAAAACGACGTCACACATAGCAAATGTGTGACGTCGTTTTTATTTTCAACGTCACACATTATATTTTGTGTGACGTTGAAAATCTTATTTTCTTTTTTTTTTTAAAAAAAAATGCAGTTTCAACGTCACACAATATTTTCTGTGTGACGTTGAAACTCTAATATATCTACGTATTTTTTTAAAAAAAAATAGATTTTCAACGTCACACATTAAATTTTCTATGACGTTGAAAATCTAATATTCCAACATTTTTTCTTTTTTTTAAAAAAAATAGAGTTTCAACGTCACACAATATTTTCTGTGTGACGTTGAAACTCTAATATTTCTACGTTATTTTTTTTAAAAAAAAATAGAGTTTCAACGTCACACATTCTGTTCTGTGTGACGTTGAAACTCTAAAATTCCAACGAATATTTTTTTTAAAAAAAAATTTACTTTCAACGTCACACTATATTTTCTGTGTGACGTTGAAACTGGAGAATTTTTTTTTCATTTTTTAAATATAGTTTCAACGTCACACAGTATGTTTTGTGTGACGTTGACACTCTATTATTAGAACGAATAATTTGTTTTTTTATTTTTCAAATGGAGTTTCAACGTCACACATAAATTATGTGTGACGTTGAAACTTTCAACGTCACATATTAAATTATATGTGACATTGTTTCCCTTCAGTTTCTAACTTATTTACAAAAATGCTACCGCGTTTTTTTTCAACGTCAGATTTTTAATTATCAGACATAAATTAGTGACATAGAAAGGGTATTTTGTAGCAGTGTATTGATGATAATTGGAAATGAAGGACAACAATATTTGCATTTGCAATTTATTGATTGATTGACACACTTCATATTGTTTTAACAGAGATTGAATTTAATGAATTGAGCAAGGAGGAAGTTGGATTGTGTCAAATTGATCAACTTCTACAAAGAAATGGGAAGAGTCTAGCAGATTATCCATCTATGCCAAGGGCAAATTCAGTAGACTACTTTAATACAATGAACCAACTTATCCTTCATGAGCTAAACTTCAATAAGGACCATGAAAGAGAAAAGTGTGAGATGTTGAAGTCATCAATGAATGAGGATCAGAGAATCATTTTTGATTGTGTGATGGCAGTTGTTCAATCAAAAACTAGGGGTTTCTTCTTTGTTCAAGGATGCGGTGGAACTAGTTAGACCTACCTTTGGAATACACTCATTGCAGCAGTACGAGCATGTTGAGGGATTATATTAAATGTGGCGTCAAGTGGAATAGCTACAACTTTGTTGCCGTCTGGTAGAACAATACATTCCAGGTTCCACATTCCTATTGCAATTAATGAGGATTCAATCTGTGGTTTGATCCAAAATTCGTCAGAAGCAAACCTCATCAAAGCATCTAGCCTAATCATTTGGGATGAAGCACCCATGATAAAGAGACATAGTGTCGAGGCTATTGATCATACATTGGGAGATATAATGAAATGTGATTCAATTTTCGGTGATAAGTGCATTGTCATGGGAGGTGACTTCAGGCATATACTACCTGTAGTGCCAAGAGGTGGGAGGGCAGAAATTGTTGATGCAACATTAAACACGTCCAACTTATGGCGTGAGTGTGCATTAATGGAGCTCAAGAAGAACATGAGACTACAATCCTCAGACAATCCAGAGGAACAAGCATTAATCAGGTTATTCTCCGAATGGTTATTGAAGGTTGGAGATGGGGAGATTGGATTACCACATGATGGAACTACAGAAATTCAAATGCCAGATGAATTATTGTTGTCAAATGGGAGTGATCCTATTAAATCAATAGTTGAAACTACATTTCCAAATTTATTAGATCACTTATTTAAGGAAAACTATTTAAAAAAACATGTAATTCTTGCTCCTACAAATGAGGTGGTCGATAGTTTGAATTACTACATTTGTTCTTCACTCCCAGGTGATATAGTTGAATATCTCAACTCTGATGCAATCAGTCACACGGACAATGTGAACGATGGTTTGAAGATTTGTACAATATTGAGTTTCTGAATTCAATCAATTGTTCTGGAATACCCCATCACATATTGAAGCTGAAGGTCAGAGTTCCAATTATGCTAATAAGAAACATTGACCAAGCCGCATGTCTTTGTAATGGCACCAAGTTGAGGGTTACACATCTTGGCAATAATTTCATTAAAGCAGTTGCTCTTAACGAGAGCAGTATTGGATAAGAAGTTCTTATACATCACATGGACATGAATCTATCAGAGTCTAAGTTACTATTCAACATGACAAGAAGGCAATTCCCTGTTATCGTTTCTTTTGCAATGACAATAAACAAAAGTCGAGGACAATCTATGTCGACTGTTGGTTTATCCCTACCGAGCCCTGTATTCTCATATGGTCAGTTGTATGTCGCTTTGTCATGTGTGAAGAGTGTTAAAGGCTTGAAAATACTAATCTTGGATGACAAAAGAAGAAGTATAAGCAAGACAGTAACATAGTATACAGAGAGGTTTTCCAAAATTTGTACACCAATTGACCTCATTTATTTTACAATGGAAAGAAATTTTTTTAAGCTTTACGGTTTTAATTTTTTTGCAATCCGAATTGCATTTACATAATTTTTATTTAGGTGTCTGGATTGTGCATATGTATAATTTTTATTTTATTACAACTACTACTGATTGCGCATCCCTTATGAAGATATCATTCAGCTTAAATTATCGTTAGTATCGAACGCTTAAATATTAATGGGTCCAAAGTCTTGTTATTATTCAATGTATCTATCTCATTATTTAGTGACTAGTTATTGGCGGCAGCATTTGGTAGGAATAACATTGTCCTATAGGCAAAAAAAAAAAAAAGCAAAAGAAAAAGGGAATAACATGGTCCTTAATGGCATCACCGGTAACATTGTGTTCTTTTGGATAAGCTCTTTTATATATAAATTAATTTTAAGCTAAAGTGTTTTTAATCTTTATATTTGCATCAATTTTCATTTTTTGGCATGTTAAGTTTGAAAAACACACTTTTAATCCTTCTTTGTTAACATTCTTGGTTTCATTTAACTTAAAATGCTGACTCAACAAATTCAAATTGTGATTCCGTAATTAAATACTGCAAAAATATGCTTAAATTTTATTTCTTTAGTATAATCATTTTATATTTCAAATTTTAGCCATTTGTATATGCATTTAATTAGCCTAATCACTCTTTAAATTTGTTGAGTCACCATTTTCTGTTGTATGAAATTATCAATGTCAACAAAAAAAGGATTGAAAGTTTACTTTTCAAATTTAAGGGGTTAAAATGAAATTTGATACAAATATAAAGAACAAAAATATATTTTAGCAGTATTATTATATTTTCCCAAAATTAATCCTATAAGCCATTTTGTATAAATTAATTTTTGTATTTTCCCTAAAATAATTTTGGTAATAAGTATGTATTGAAATGTGTTTGCCTCTTTTGGCAAAAATGAAAAAAGAAAATTAAGTTTGCCTCTTGTGTCCAATTTACTTGCGCATGATTTCACTCGTACTCTTCAACCATATATTAACCCAATATCACATTTTATTATTTATACGTTTAGTCTATCACAATTTCAAGAATACATTATTCTTCATTTGACGCACCTAAACATAATTTTGAGTGAAATTTGTATTCCATTAACTCATCAAAGAGAAACAACTATACACAAGACATAAACTTAATCTAGTTTCTTTCATCACCTTCCATCTAATTCAATTTGAGTTTATAGAAGATGATCAAGGAAACATAATTTTTCCTACAAGAAATGGGATCGGAAAGTCTAGCCAATCTTTCGTAGAACTAAGATAATCTCTAGGTGCATATTCAATTAGCAAACTGTCAGCTTCTACAAATAAAAAATCTAACTTCATCAAGAATGTCTTTAAAAGGCTGTGAGGCTTCATATCCCCTTTTGAGAAAATTGCACGTTTCAATACAATCAGTGACAAGTAGAACTTTCATGTAACCCTTTCGCCCATCCCAAATAAATCTATGTATGATTCCATGTTGCTCAATTGTTGTAATGGGGAGTTAATTTGGTCGGCTTACGGCTGATGAAACCATACTCCATTAGGCAAAGCACTCAAGGGGTTGGGGGGCATGAAATCGTCCCAGAATGTCTTGATCCGTTCTTGCTCTGAATAAACTATTGTCCACAATAGCGGCATCCATGATCACAACTGGATTAAAAACTTTTACCCATGGACGTCCAAATATCTCACCAAATGAAATAGAAAAGAGTAGGACAGGGGACCTTTCTTTCTTTGAATGTTGTTGCCCGGCCCTTCTCATCATGAGTTAGTTCCACTTGATCCAATTAATCCTTTAATGCCTCAAATTGCCACATCGTTGGTAAAATAATCGGCTTCCATCAAGTTGATTATCACAATTTTTACAACACTCATTTGATATCATAATTAAAAAGTTCTACAGATGCGAAAAAATAATCAAAATTATATATACCACTTTTTTCGTATGATTGAATTATGCTTGACATATGGGGACGGAGCCGGATTTAAAAATGAGGGAGCTGAGATTAAAAGGCACATATATTAATAATATTGGGAGACCGGAAACACATAATACCAATACATTTGATTAGAACTAGTCTTCCCTCTCAATACCCGTATTGACATTTGATATGGAGTTATCCAATCTTGTACATCTTGAAAATATTATTTAGGCACAGGCACGCACACGCAATTATTGGGTAAAAAATAAAACATAGAGATGTTTCTCTAATGTATATGACTTAAAGATAAAATTTAAATGTTATTACTCTTAAAACAAGTTGGGCCTCCCGCGCATTGCACGAGTGATATTTTTATGTTATTCAACTTGAATATGGTTTTTCAATTTAAAAAAAGAAATCATAAATTTGTTTGCATAAGATCATAGGAAATATTAACCTAAATCATTATACAAATGACATTCAACCAATTAACAATCACAATAGTAACTTGGCGGAAGAGTATTTATAAATATATAAGTAGAAAGTGAAGATAAAAAATTTTCACAATTTAAAGCATGTTGATCGGTAAGACCTGTAATTATACAACACCATCTTATTTTAATTTTATATATTATTATTTAAGATACTCACTCCGGTTTTAAATATAAGGTCAAATTGATTTTTAAAAAAAATTAAGGATGAGAAATAAACCACTTTAAAGTATTTGTAATTATGTTTTTTTTTTTCAAAACTAAGTTATCTTACTTATAAACGATTTAATCATATATTTAGGATCAAAAGAATATTAAATATATAATTTAACCAAGACGAAATTATTTTTTAATTACATACATAATACCATATTCCTTTTTTTAGGTTAGACACTATTAATGGTTAGGGATGACATATTGATAAAAATAAAAGTAATCGTTGTGATTTTATGATGAATTAACAGTTGGACGAATAAAAATATAATCTCAAAATTAAAAGAGTGTGATTTGTGTAAAATACATTTTCATTTTATAAAATGGGATCCTGATATGTTTTCAAAACAAAATGTAGGTTTCTATAATTTAGCTGAATTGAGGGGATATCAGTAAATTTTACCCAATTTTTTGTTAGTGAATAATGATTTCCAAAATATAATAAATATTATATATTTTGGATTTACATATGATGCAGATAATTTTATTTTGTTTTTCAAAAATTTGGAGTCGGGTTTTTTGGGTTGAAAGGTGAGGAATCAAGTTCGGCAGGTTATAATGCTTGTCAAATCTTGCATCTCATTGGGTGTTTTGTTATCCAACGCAATCTTTCACAAAAACTGTTTTCCCCTTTTTGTATCATTAGTATTTTAATAATCTAATCTAATGAGTCAATGAAATCTTTGACTTTTACGCTAGAGGAAAAATCAAATCTAGATGACATTTTATTGGGAGAGCATCTTTAATTGGAATAATATCCATCATCAACTTCAAATATTAAAATTTAATTAATAAACATCATCTCATTATTCAACTATTAGTTTATTTTTATTTCTTTTCTCTGTTTCTTATTAAAATGAATTTTTATTTTTATTTTTATCTTACACTCCTCTAAGTGTTTGTTTGGCAAAATAAAAAAAATACTTTTATGAGTCAAACCTAGGTTTGTAGGAAAATCAGCCAAACACTACAAAATTTTTTTATACGTTTGTGTGAAGAACGGAGTTGAAATATGTCAACATTATATATGTCATAATATTTTACTGAAAATGCTATTATCCGCTTTCTTTCCCAATATATTAACCTTATGTTCGTTTTGTAATTTAAAAACGAAAAAGTCATTTTCATAACAATCATCCAAACACTCCCATTTCATTAAAAGTTCTTTTTTCACAAAATCTATTATCTTTTAAATTTATTCTCTAAAAACACTTTTCATACTTTTTTTCTTATAAGCTATTCTAAAAAAATTACAAGCTAATCCAATTAGGCTCTAAATCAATATACTTTTCTATCAAAATATTTTTATTTGGATTAATACCTATCCAGTGCATTTATTAAAAAAGTCTAATTATTATTTATATTCACCAATCATTCCATTTTAATTTAGTCACACTTACTTTATTTCCATGATACTATCAATTGACGGACATCACTTTTCTTAAGAATGCAACAATCAACAATCAATTAATTTGACCAAAAAGAAGATCACATCATCAATAATCTACCATAATACTCAAAGAATATTCTCATACTCTCTTAATTTAATTAGTATTTTATTATACTCTAAGTTTAAATATCCCCCGCAAGAGAAGCAGACTATTTTAATTAATTCGAAGAATAAATGTATCAACATTGTGAAACAGTCTTTCATTAAAAAAAAAAAGTGAATAAATTAAATTTTCCAATTCATCCCCTCAAGGAAACTTCAGCATGTCAAGCTCACTACAAACAACTTTTAGGTAACATGATATTAGGGGAAGGAAAATTTAATTCTTATGGTTAATTATATTGAGATTGGCAGAACAATTTTGACGGTAAACCCTTAAAAATGGCAACTTGAATAGAATATGTGTGTGTGTGCGCGCACATAAATATAAATTATGAATGTGATGAGAACTGAAACATGAGAAATATATATATATATACATATATATATAGAGAGAGAGAGAGAGAGAGAATATTTGATAAGTATGGGAAGAAAGCTTAGGGTGTTGATGAATCAAAAGAAGGCTAACATGCGAAGGTTGGGGAAATAGGACACAGGGCAAAGACATGGTTTAAGGCTATAAGCATATATAAATACTATATAAATACAGAGACGAGGGAAGAACACACACACACACACACACAAGGCCAGAATGAAGAACAGTAAGAAAACACTTATCATTATACAAACCACAAGAATTCATGGGGTGTCATGCCCCGGAGTGTCACGGGCCGGCGCAGGGCAGGGCAAGAATTTTGTTTTCCTAAAAAAGACACTTTAATATGAGAAAATCAAAACGGTTTCTTAAAATGACTTAATTCTTATGGAACTCTAATCTACTATATTTTGAAATTAATTTTTTTTTTGTGAAATGGCCCAATTGTATATTGTGAAATTAGTTGTAATTGTCTTAGCTAATTGTAGTTATTTGTTAAGTTAAAGTTATTTTTTATTTTATTTTTTTCAAATTAAAGGTATTTATGTAATTTACCTTCAAAATTCAAAATGATTACCCATTTTATAGGATCTGAATTGAAATTTGCATATTTGAGGGCAATTTTTGTGTTTTCTCCTTTTTTTAAAAGCAAAACTTTAAATTAAATAAGTTTGGTTCGATAATTAATAATTTTTCAAAGCAAGTCTCACATTTTCATTTTCTAGAGTAGTTATAAAAATACTTACAAATTATTCAATATTTTTTTACATTAGTAATAGAATTTAAACTCATAAACTTATGTAGGGTTGCACAAAAACTGAGCGGGACCAGGCTAGGTATATGCCCTAAATCTTATCTTACAAATTTTCAAGCTGGCTTTTTAGCCTGAAATCAGGCTGCTTTTTTTGGCCCGAAACCCGGCCCGGTCCTGTTTGGTCTGGGACCAAGACCGGATAGGACATGTCCTATCGGTCCTTTCCTTTTGATCTTAAAATAAAAAAAAAACATCTTTTGGTCCTTGATTCTTTGTCTCTACTCTCTTGTCTCATGTCTCATTGAAGTAAAAGATTAGGGAAAAGAAAAAAATAATGAAATAATATGGGACAATTGCACATAGGTCCCAAGTAAGAGAATTAATTTCAAAGAGGTCCCAAGGAGTTGTTAATGACAACTATTAACAACTACAATAGCATTAGTTAACAAGTAAAGAAGTTGTCAATGGACCTGTCTGAAATTAATTCTCTTGCTTGGGACCTATGTGCAATTCTCCCAAATAATATTATATGGTGTAGTAATTAGTAAATATTAAGTATTAACTAATTAAAATATATTATTTTGTTATTAAAAATAATAATATTTCTAGGCCAGGCCAGACCAATGGCCCTAAAGCCTATGCCCTTATCCTGTCCTATCTGATGGTCGAGTTTGATCTCGTTCTGATTGTAATGGTTTTGGGCCAATTGATCCCAGAACCGATTTGGCCTTAGGCTGATCCGAGTCAGGCCGCCATATTTTTGTGCAGCCCTAAACTTATAAGCACCTGGTACTTGTTTGAAATCCTTCGAGCCAAAAATCATGTCTGCCTTTTTTTATGAAAATTCATGTTTGGTTCAGTATTGAGAGCAAATGGGATTTTCTTCAAAAAGCCAGCTAATTCACAAGCCGGATTTTTGAAACTTCTACGGGTGTGTTTGGATTGGCTTTTTTTCAGAAGGACTTTTGGAAAAAAGTCAGATTGTAAGAAGTGATTTATGTTTGGATTAGTAATGTTAGAAGTGACTTTTTTTAATCTGACTTTTAAAACATGTTTGGGTGATTATTTTGAAAAGTAAGTTTAGATGAAAAATTACTAAAAAGGGCATTATTATTATTAAATAATACATATATAATATGCATATATTCTTATAGTTTAGAAAGAAAAAGTGAAATTTGGGTTTTTGAAGGATTTTAAAGGCTTAGTTTCTCCTTTATTTTAAGGAAAATAATTTTAAAAAAAATTATATTTTTAGGTCAAAGGAAGATATTGTGGGAGAAAATAATTAGAGATTATTATGGTAAATTTTTGGAGATAAAAAAGAAATTTTATATTACAAGAAAATATCTTATTTAAAAATTTTCGTAGTCTAATAGTTTAATTTTCCTATCAACTTTATTAAAAAACAAACAATAAAAGGTGTGGGGCCCATCAGAAGCCAAAAGCCAGAAGCCAAAAGTCAAAATTTAGGGTGTGTTTGGATTGTCGTTGGAGAAGTAACTTTTTTTCAGAATGACTTTTTCAGAAGTGACTTTTGGATAAAAATCATTTGTGTGAAGTGATTTATGTTTGGATTTGTGATGATAGAAGTGACTTTTTTTCAATCTGACTTTTAGAAACATGTTTGGATAATTATATTGAAAAGCACGTTTAGATGAAAAATTACTAAAAAGGGCATTATTTTCATTAAATAATACATATATAATATGCATATATTTTTATTAAAAGTTTAGTTTCTCCCTTATTTTCAGGAAAATAATTTTAAAAAATAATATTTTTCGCTCAAAGGAGTATATTGTGGGAGAAAGTAGTTAGAAATTGTTATGGTAAATTTTTGGAGATAAAAAGAAAATTTTAGATTAAAAGAAATTTTCTTATTTGAGAATTTTAGAGCTCTAACAGTCTAATTTTCCTACCCACTTTATTAAATAATACATAACAAAAGGCGTGGGACCCACCAAAAGTCAGAAGCCAAAAGTAAATTTTTTTTGCTTCTGACTTTTTACGTTGCAAAAGTCATTTTGGACCAAAAGTCATTCTGAAAATAAGTGCAACCAAACATTTTTTTTTTCAAAATGACTTCCACGTTGGCGATGTGCTTCTGGCTTGCAAAAGTAGGATCCAAACATACCCTTTAACTTCTGGTTTTTAGCTTCCCCACCGGACTTCTGGAGCAGAAGTACTTCTCCACCTTATATCAACCCAAACATAACTTTTATCACAAAAATGACTTCTCCAGCCCAGAAGTCCTTTTGGGCCAAAAGAGCCAAACCAAACACTGCGTCTTTTTGTCAACTTAACTTCTACCTTTTGACTTTCGGTATTTTTCGTATTTGAAATTCCTTTTTTGAGTGCACCATTTAAATATTTTGTGTCAAACTGATTTTTTAATTGCATCCAAACATAAATAACATGCATTATATTGAAAGACTTTTATCCTAATTTTAGCTTGCAAATTGCAAAAGTTAACTATGACAATAAATAAGTTTTACAAATGTCAATATGGTTGAGTATAATGTTCTGAACTTCTTATGGGATTGGTAGAGGACAATGTTAGCTTAACTAATGATCTCGTATTTAATATGGATTCATAGTAATTCAAAGTTTTAAACACACTCTCAAGCTTTCCCATGTGATATTTTCTATAAGGACTTCCCAATACCATTCATCATAATCATGAATAAACTTAAATTTCGTTAATTATGCTTTAGAATTTAACAATTTTTCTCAAAAAAAAATTAAATTTAAACATTCATGTAAAAAAAAATTATGATATAGTAATTTATAAATGGAACTAAATAACATATTTTTTCTATCTTATTAATAGTAGGAAGCAAGGGGGTGGATGAGCTTGTGTGGCTTTGTGAAAAGGGACTAAGGAGAGTGGACCATAGCTACCCTCCTATATTGGGGCAGCCCCATGATGGCCCTTCCCTCCTCTCGGACACCCTCCCACGCCTCTGTTCTTTCTCTGTTTCATTTTCCCACAGCCATGCCTGCCTCCTATGTTTTCTCTCTATCTCCTTAATTCCCTCTTCCATTTCTAATACTTGTTCATTGCAATTACAAAAGTGCTTATACTGCTTCCTTTTCTTCTAATTCTGGCCGACCTAAAGATTGATGTATTTGAACCATCCAAAAGCATTCGCCATCACAATGAGATATCAACTATCAACACTATCATGTACTTTGACCCTTTTACTCACATTCTCCCCCAACAAAAAGCCACATTTTTAGGAACTCAGGTTAATTTCAGGGTGAAAATTCAAATGGTTGTTGGTATTAATGAAAGGGAATTTGACTCTTTAAATAAAAAGGTTTTGAATTTACTAATAGGGTTGAATCTAGTGAAAAGGCTAGTCCCTCTTAACAAAGTAAACCAATAACCGGATTCATATTTAGATATGTGCCCACATTTAATATCCAACGGTGCTTTGAGTACTATTGTTTCTAATAAGAGGATATTTATACCTACACAAAAAAGTTGAGATCGTGTGAGTGTTAAAAAAGCCTTTTGACGAGTTGTCGTAAATTGAGTCTAATAATGTTCAAATCTGAATAAGTCAAACAACCATATTAAAAAGGCTTATAATCATTAAGTAGTGAGTCTGAATTTGTAAGTAAGCAATTTGTAAGTGCCTTTGTAAATATTCTGAGTTCGAAGGCCTACCTCAACCCTGGTGAACTTCTGCAATCCAATCCACCTAAACTTTTTTTTTTTTAAAAAAAAGTCATATTAAATAATTAGATTAATCTCTATAAAATATCCTCTCCCTCCCTCCCTCCCTCCCTCCCTCTGTTTTTGCTTTTTCAGGTCATATTTTCACATTTTCAAATTCTAAAATCATGTGTAGTCATTGGGAGAGGAATGCCTCATTTTTCCTTACATACTTTTCTATTATTTTCTTCCTTAATAGCCATTAGATCCACTTTAAATAGTCCAGATTTTATGTTTATAATATTATTATTGAAATTTTATGTTATAAAAAGAAAAATTACACCAAATCTGGGTCATTTAAAGTGGATCTAATGGCTATAAAAGGAGAAAATGAGGGAAAATGATATAAAAGAAAAGGAAGAGTTCCTCTATCGTAATGACTTGGCCTTGTAATGTATAAAATGAATTTAATTTAAGCCCTATTAGCTAAGTACCTCTGTAAATACATTCGACCGATTAGTGGAAATGATAATTAAGAAAGTATTCAACCTTGGCTTTTTAGTTATGTGTATGTTTGGGGTGTCTCACAAAATTTAAAACTCAAGTTAAAGGGTAATTAATATATATATCATTGTACTAAACCCTTGTTCATAGGAAGTTAAAAAATTCATGATATTAAATATAAGGGCACCATGCCTTGTCTGTGGATGGTTTTTAATAAAGAGAGGTATAAGTTTCTTTCTGCCTCCACGCTCAGACAGGGCTCTAGCAAGAGAGAAAGAGAGAGAAGTAAACAGAGTCTGAGAAAGAAAGAAAAAAAGCCGAGTGAGAGAGAAGAAGAAGGCCATGGTGAGCTAAGCAAATTCAATTCTGCAACGAGAAAAGAGGAAAAAAGGGAACGCAATAAAGCTTCCGAGACTTGAATCACCATCTCTCTCAGCCTGCAGAAACAAAATTGATACAGATAAGAGACAGAGAGAAAACGAAGCAAAACCTCCCTCCCTCCCTCCCCCCCCCCTCTCTCTCTCTCCTGAATCAAATTCGTTCGGTGTTGTATTGATTGGTAAATGCAAATGCCATTTCCAGCAAACAAACGACACTAATATTTCTCTCTCTTCTCCCAATTTCTGAATGCCATAAACAAAAAAACCCACTCACTGCTCTGCTTACACGCTACCTGTACCCGCGCCAACCTACACAAAAACACACACACTTTTTCTGCCTCCTCACTCTCTCTCTCTACTTTCTCCTTCTTTTTCTCTCTCGTTCCACCATTTTCATCTGTACCTTCTTCATATCATCTCTCATCTGATCACCCAGATTTTTCCCTTTCTTTTTTTTGGTTTTGCTATGAGGCTTCCTTTTTTCTCCATACCACACTCCCACCATTGCTCTGTTTCCCTAAAATTCCATGACACTTCTTCACTTACCCTTTTCCCCACAACCCCTTCTTCTTCTTCATCTTCATCTTCTTCCTCCAGACGACCTCGTTGGCCACGAATGGATGCTGACTCAGCCTACAACCTCCATCATCGTCGAAAACACAAGCTCGTCCTCATAATGGGAGCCACAGGCTGCGGCAAATCACGCCTCTCCATTGACCTCGCCACACGTTGTGGCTGTTCCTCAGAAATCATCAACGCCGACAAAATGCAACTATACAAAGGCCTCGAAATCGCAACCAACAAAATCCCATTAACAGAACGTAACAACATCCCTCACCACCTCCTCGGAGACATCGACCCAACAAACGGAGATTTCACGCCCTCAGATTTTCGCTCCACCGCTGCCACCATAATCTCCGACATCACCTCAAGGAACAAACTCCCCATAGTCATCGGTGGGTCCAACTCATTGATCCACGCCCTCGTAGTAAACAAGTTCGACCCATCAATAAATGTCTTCGATTTCGATCAATCATCAATACCCAGCTCGATTTCTTCTGATTTGAGGTACGATTGTTGTTTTCTCTGGGTGGATGTGTCTTTTCCAGTGTTGTCGGATTATTTGTTGAAAAGGGTTGATGATATGATTGGGATGGGCATGGTGGAGGAGTTGGCTGATTTTTTTGACCCGGAAGCGAGTGATTTGGATCTTGACTCGGAGAAACGGGTCGGGTTAAGGAAGGCAATAGGAGTACCGGAATTTGACCGTTATTTTAAACGGTTTCCGCCGCCGTTAAGGGAGGGTGGGGGGGATTTGGTACGGGAGGGTGCATATGAGGAAGCGGTGAGGGCGATAAAGGAGAATACTTGTTTGTTAGCGAGGAGGCAAGTGGGGAAGATTTTGAGGCTCAAGGGGGCTGGGTGGGACCTACGGAGGATGGATGCTACGGCGGCGATCAGGGCGGCGATGACGGCGGAGAGAGACGGCGGAGAGAGGTGGGAGGATGTTTGGGAGAGACAGGTGGCAGGACCAAGCGTGAAGATTGTGAAGAGGTTCTTGATGGATGAGTAGGTTCTTACAGCTAAATCCAGCTACTACTTCAATTCAAATTTTATGTTTCATTCTCTCTCTCTATATATATATATATCAAATGAAAAAAAAAATGTAGAAATTTTTAGGGAGGAAGAACAGAGAGGGGAGGGATGAAAATTTAGTGAAGAAGAAGATAACACGCTTTTTGATGGTGAGAAAGAAAATGGAAGGTAGTAGAGAAAGTTTTGCCTTTTTGGTAGCTATAGGTTTTTTCCCCTATTTTTTGCCTTTTTTTTTTTGGGAGGGGGCTTGATGGTTTAGAATTTTGGTCCGGGAAATTGTGAATGTTGTTCTCTAGCTTCATATATCATATGTCTACCTACACACTTTCTCCCTCACACACATTTTGGATGTGAATTTTAAAAATGAATTGAATGAATTGTGTGTGGAAAAGTATATTGCATTGCATTTGCAAATGGATACAAAATTGGCCTTTTACAAACCCAACGTGCAGATTCCTGGATTTGGATGGTGGCAAATCAAGATCACTCCGACAAAATTGTAAATTCCCTTCATTTAATCACTCTAAATAATTTTTTTTAAAAAGTAACTTTTCTTTTTAGTATTATTTTGCATAGGAAGGGAAAATTAATTATATGTTTAAGGTTTTGACAGGTTTGGGACCTTTTCGGTTTTTTGTATTAGAGTTTGCCGCCTGCAAAAATGACTTTTAATACTTTTTTTCAAACTGTAGGAAGGGATTAATTAGAAAATTTCTTTATGTTTTCATAAACATGTAAAGAGCTATATTAATGAATTATCATAAACTCGTAATCTTTAATCATTCTAAAGTTTTGCACATGGTTTGACCTCCGGCTTTTATATATACATGTGTGTGTGTGTGTGATTGGCTTACAGTATTTTAGAGACAATATAATTTAATAACAAACATTCAGGTTGTCTGATTAAAATAAAATAATGCTTTTATTCCGAACTGTTTGTCTTGTTTGTTTGTGTGGTTGAACAAATTAAAATTAAAATGGAACTCAATTTTTGTTTTTCTTTGATGAATGAAGGCTTTGTCTCTCCATGACCTCAAACAAAAATAATACTAAATAATAATAAAATTACTAATAATCCCCTCCGTATTTAATAGAAGATACATTTGACATTATTTTAAGAAATTATGTTAAATATACTATTTATTATATATAACATGTATGATATATCATTAGATTGCAAATTATCTTAAACGTTAGGCTAATTAGTTTTAAAAAAATGATAAATATAAATATCTAAAAGTACTTAGCTTCTTTAATCTAAAAAAATTAATTGGATCTTATATCAATAATCAAAATGAATGATAATGAGGCTATGTGTCTCCTATAACTCCTGCTGTAGAAAATGATTAATTAAGTCAATTCAAATTTGGGGGGGGGGGGAAATGTAGAGTCTTGATTATGAATATGAAGTTCTATTATATCAAGATTAAATAGATTAACTACCTTATAATATAAGCATGTCATCAGATCCTTTTTTTATTATTTTTTTCAAGTAGCGTAATTTTTTTGTTTCGTACATAATCTACCAAAATATTTCCCTTGGATTTTTTATAAGAGTTAGAGTCGCTTATCATACAAACTTGGATTTGCATGCCAACACTGTTTACTAAATAGGAGTAATCCCTTTGGTCCTATAAATAAGCTCTAAGTAATCAAATTACGTGGATTAAAAAGTTTTTTAAGTGAGTAGGTAATTAATTAGGGTAAAAATGAATTGAATACTTAGACTAGAGTGTAACTTATAAGAAGGGTCTGGCCTATCTCAAAAAACTATAAATGATATTTATAACAATACAGAACTAGTTGACCGTGGAAGCAACCTTACCTTTTTATCACTTTTAAAGCACAGACCTGTTTCATTTAGATACTCCAGCGGATTTATGCCCAGATATGCATGACTAGAAGCAATGGATTGACCAAAATTGGATTGACTTGAAAGGAATTATGAGACATTATTGTGAAAAATTATGAGAAATCTCAAATATAAAAATCACATGACTTGATATTAAGCTATCTTACAATCCAAAGCATGTCCGATTACAGCAATCTCGTTTCACATTGCCCTTGACAAAAACATATAATTATATACATTTAAAAGCTAGAATTTAATTAAACTACAAATCATTCATAGTGAAAAGTATTATGACTTTGCATCACTCCCAACCTTCTCTTCCTCATTGTCCCTTTCCATGATTCAAGTCTTCTTTTGTTGTTTCCGATGCTTCTGATGCAGCTATCCTATGTATGAACTTTTCATCTTGCCATTACTGAGGCCCTGATCTTTCTTAAAAAACAAACTAGTACATATAGAAAAAGATATTGACCATACCCATCACAATTTTTTTGAGCGAAACGAGTCATTTTTATTAATATTTCAAAACAAAAAACATTACACTCACTAATCATATGCTGAAATGTTAAAAAAAATCGAAACAGACTAGTATCATATAAATACATGCAAACAAAAAATCAGGAAAACAGATGACTATTAATTACAATTGAACCCAGTTAGCCTATACCAGTCCTATTTTGAATCATACCCATCATAACTATAACAGCAGACAAATATACGGTTATGATGATTCTTCTCTAGCCACAAAAATGAAGGTATAGCATTACATATTTAGAAAGAAATACAAAATACCATCACACATTGATCTTGTATAGAAGGTGTCTTCTGGCCAAAAAAAAAAAGTATGGAATGGATCTGAGTTTTTTTAACAATTCATTATAGAAATGGGGATGATGTGCTTGGGAGAGCTATTTCTCATTAAGGGTCTAATCCCACTTAAATGGGATTAATTAAAATGATCAAATCCCAACATCATTTGGTCTTGCTACACAAAAAACAAAAGTGTGTAATGTGAAGAAAAATAGGCTCTATAGTCTATACAGAGTTAGGAGCATAAAGAATTCCTGGGATGTAGGCAAGTAGGCATCATTTAGGAACAAAGGCAGATGCGTGGGGACCAAGCTGTAAGCAATAGTGGTCATTCAAAGACTCAAGAAAACAGAATATTGCTCTGAATCCAATATTAATGTCTTTCTCTGTGTGTGTGACTGTGTTTAATGGGTCCCCAGCTGCATATTAAAAAGGGGGGCAAATGTTCCTTTCTCTTGCTGGTTCATCAGTTTCCCTTTCTGCAATCTGTTGGATTAGTTTATATACTTTTTGGTGGTCAATTGTCCAGAATATAGGAAACTAAAACAAAATAGGTTGGCACACTTAGGATGGACCCACCCCCTTCATACCTGTCTCGTCCAGCTCATTCTCCTCACGCATTTCAATTTTCAATATCAACTTCATTTCTTTTTCTTCAAACAAACCTCAAAGTCTAACACTACTGTTTTGTTTTTCTTGCCCCTGCTTCAAGACTGTATACTAATACTAATAAGGAATCTCAAATTACAGGTTTAAAAACCCGTTGCTAGATGTCATATGGGCTAAGGTCAATTATGAATGGGAAATTTTCACTCAGAAATTTTGAGCAATTTAAAATTTCTGTAAGATCATAATCAACCCAAAAGTACTAAAAGATGAACAAAATCATTCTAATTGTTAAAAAGCTAAGGTGACCATTGATTTCAATGGTCACGAACAATACTACTATTTTCTTAACCGTTAACACCTTGAAGACGACATTAATCTAGTAAAAATTTTTAGTTGCCTGTAAATCATACCCAAAAACTTCCCAAATAAAATTGGATTTTTAAGTATTGTTATATTACCAAACACAAGGCTTGTGGCTTGAGCAAGCATGTTTTTGTCTTGTTATTTGGTCCTAATAAGTCTCTCAAGTGCTGCTACTTCTAGCAGCAAGCATAAGTGTGCCTGTGTGTTCATGATGACACCTTGTTCAGTTTTTAAGAATAATGCTGCACATATAATAACACTAATTTAATTCAGCACACCCTACAAGGAGATGACACAGGCTGACATGGATCAGAGATGGAGCTTCATTAATAAAGTCCCTTAGCCTATTAGGTTTAGCTACCCATACTAACATGATGAACAAGTTTGTCTTATTCTGTTAGTTTAATAAATGCATTAATGGTGCTCTCCGGTCATCATCACTCATCAGCAACAAGCAGGAAGATGATGACCCAACACCAAGAAAACAGCTTTACATGCCTGCATTGTAATAATATACTCTGGGTGCTTAAATAAGCTAAATTAATGCATTGTATCAGACCAACAGTTCTAGAAGAACACAAGATATAGAAATGTCAAATCTCAGTTATGAAAGCAAAAGCAGAAAATCATCTGAGTTTATAAAAACTCAAGTGAATTCAATACTACTACATTGGATCTGGTCCTACGAGTTTTCAAATCAGAAAAAGGAACTCACCGGGAAATAGATTATAGGTGGTGGGATCTGACAGAAATGCTTCAATCGAGAGAAATCGAGGGTCGTGTAAGCTAAGTGAGGTAGCTATGACTATGAGAGGGATTTAGCTAAAACGGAGAGGGTAATATATTTTTGTGCGCATTCCAAGTGTTCGATGAAATGTGGGTGTGTGTGATGAAAATTGAAAAATTGAAAACACGCTTGAGTGTTACGAAAGAAGAATAAGAAAGATTAATGGATTTAAAAAAGAAGAAGGAAAACAGAGAGTGAGAGTGGTGGTGGGAAGGAGCATGATGATGAGGAGAATGGGGAAATGGGGATGGAAGCAGAGAGAGAGAGTGCGCGTGCGGTTTGGTTTGCGCATGATCCTATGACACTCACACTAAACGCATTTTTTAATTAATTAATTATTTGTTTAATTAAAATTTAATTTCATGGGGCATGCCTCTGCACTTCCAACATATTACTGGCTAACCTCCATTGATTCTTGTGTTTCACTTCACTGTTCACAATTAACCCCCAACTTTTCTTTTCTTTTCTTTTTTTTGTTTTATTAAATTAAACCTTTTTTTCCGTGAAATATACCACTCCGTTCTTTATTATAAATCCAACTACAACAAATTTTTTGTTCCAAAATATAAGTCCACTTTGGGATCAATTAATGTTATTATGACTAATTTACCCCTGTGTTAGAAATAGGGAAGATGAGAGAGAAGAGTTATAATGTATAAAATATTATTTTAACACATATTCTTAAATAAGGGTAAAGTTGGAAAAATATGATATATTTAATGCTATAACTTCCACTCCTTGGTATGTGAGAAGTAGTAAGGGTGGACTTATAATAAGGAACGGAGTGGTAGCTATCAATTGCGGATTGCCTACTCTGATCATATCTATAAGTCAATTTTAATATATTTTAGGGCTAAGGTACAAAAATGACCATGTAGTTTGGTCCAGGGTACACCCAACACCGCGAAGTTTTTTTTAGAACAAAAGTACCCACATAGTTGCTAAATGGGACAAAAGTGCCCATGCCGTTAATTTATACTAACGGCGTTAAGTTTTTCAAAGTTAGGGAAAATAAAAGGTGCAAAAATACCCATGAAGTTTGGTCTGAAGTGCATCCAACACTGTGAATTTTTTTTTGTCTAAAAAAGTGCCGACGTAGTTACCAAAATGGTTCCCTCAATATATTTACCGTTACTTTACACAGTTAGGCAGGAAAAATACATAAGAGGGCGGTGAATTTCGTATTTCAATAAATTATTTTTCAAAACTTTAAGTTCAAAATCAATTTTCAAAAACAGATAAGAAAGAAACAAAGTATTGAAATCTTAGACAAATGCTTCCAGATCAAACAAAGTATATGATAAACACTTAAGCTCACAGAAATTTAGAGAAATTGAGTATGAAGATTCGATGTGCTAGACAAATACTTGTAGCTCACATCTTCCCCGGAAGTTTTTTTGGGTCCAATTTTGCCCCGGAAGTGTGCAAAATGGATCATATTCGCCCTTTACCGTTAAAATATTTTTACCAGTAAAGGGCCAATATGATCCACTTTGCATACTTCCAGGGCAAAATTGGACCAAAAATTACTTCCAAGGCAGATGTGATCCACCGTGCATACTTCCGGGGCAAATATGACCTTTAACCCATGGATATATATAGGCCTTTGAGAATGCAAACAAACATTGTGCAAATTTTCCTGAGATTTCAATACTCTGTTTCTGTCCTATATGTTTTTTAAAATTGCTGTTGAACTTACAGTTTTGAAAAATATTTTATTAAAATTCAAAATTCACACCCCCTCTTATGTATTTCTCCTGCCTAACATGTGTAAAGTAACAGTAAAGGTACTGAGGGAACCATTTTGGTAACTACGTCGGCACTTCTAAGCCAAAAAAAAATTTACGGTGTTGGGTGCACTTTGGACCAAACTTTTTGGGTATTTTTGCACCTTTTATTTTCCCTAACTTTGAAAAACTTAACGGCGTTAGTATAAATTAACGGCATGGGCAATTTTGTCCCATTTTGATAACTACGTAGGCACTTTTGTTCCAAAAAAAACTTCGTGGTGTTGGGTGTACCCTAGACCAAACTACATGGTCATTTTTGTACCTTTACCCTATATTTTACAGAGATTGGTGGAACTTTAAACCTAAATAATTTTGTCTCAAAATCCAATAACTTTTTAATTTTACACATATTTAATATCCATTATGACACATGAAAATAAATTCGACACATAATAAATGAATGGTCTACTTGTATTTTCACATGAAATATTTAATAAGATAACTTATAAATATGATTGAATAAAACTCTCTCTAACCTATAAATAAAACCATAGAAATATATTGAACACTTGTCTTAAATATATAAATTAGTTGGAGAATTTGCTTTACTAATAAATGTAAAATTCGACCTATTATGTTTACTGAATTTATATTTTTCTTGTTAAACTCTCCCTATTAAGGGTATATATGAAGGGAATTTTTTCCCGTTAAGGGAGTAACCTCTATTGCAAGTGATTAAACATGGTATAAAGAACTAATTTAGCTGAATTTTTTTAATATTGTTAAATTAATTATCTAACTTTTATGTTTAGGACATATGAAATATAATAATGCTAAAACATTCTTTTATAAATCATACTACGTAATCATGCCGTTCATTTTGATAAAATTTTTTTTACCACTTTACTAAGATAAGAAAAGTTTGTTGACATTTTTCATGCCCAATTTATTTTATGAACTCAAGAGCTACTCCATTAAATTTTATTTAAAATCAAAGGGTGTTTATTTTGGAGTGAACACCGAGTAGTATTTATTTTATTAAAGAGTTAAGATATAAATATGTTCTAAAAGTTTTCACTCATAAACAATATTGTCTTGAATTTTTTTTTTGAAGCAATATTACCTTAAAAGTATTAAATGTAGCAACTTTGCTTTTTAATGTCAATTTTTTATGGCCTACGTTAATGTTATAATTGGGTCTCATAAGATTGTTATGTTTTAAAACTTTAACGACACTTTTGTACCAGTAAAAAAAGGGGGAAATGTGTAATTTTATCAATGAAAGGTTGTAGTAGAAACATTTGGCACATATATATGTTTTGATGGATGGAATATTTCAGCCCAAACAAAAAAAAAGATGTAATATTGCCAATAAACGTCTAAATACGAAGCAAACAACAAACACAGTTATTTTCTAGTAATGTCTATCAGATTAAGCAAATGGTAAAATACACAGACTTTGAGGGAAAATAAACAAGGTTGATTGTTCTGCTTTGGTTTTAAACACTTACTGGTAAAGTTGTACTCTTTAAAATGTACTTGTGTTAGATGCTCATCCCACAACACTCATAAGCATAATTGCACCTATGTGTTCAAAAGAAATTTCTGTGGTAAAATAATTTCTAAGTAAAATCTTTCGGGATAAATTTATGCTTAACCCTTTATTAATATGTTTCTTTAGAGATGGACTTTTTCTAAAAAATATAAGCATGTGTATTGTATATGTGCGTTTTAAAAAATAATCATGTTTTTCATGATTAAAAGTTTTTATATTGTATTTTTAAATATAAATGTTTAGATTTCTAAAACCTTTAGAAAGCGAAAGTTATGTTTTGGGGGGATTGAACCATTTGTCTTCCATGCTAACCCAAGCATGATTTTGGGCTTCAATTAGTTTTATTTAGCTACTAACCAAACCTAAAGCCATTTCAAATAGACTCTAATTTCAGTCCAAAAAAGACTACTTTATATCAAACTAACTTTTGACTGATGAATTTATGTGAAGCTAAAAA
Source organism: Mimosa bimucronata (assembly GCA_037074515.1). NCBI lineage: Eukaryota > Viridiplantae > Streptophyta > Magnoliopsida > Fabales > Fabaceae > Mimosa > Mimosa bimucronata. Next base: position 26,356,007 of record CM073445.1, on the reverse strand, counting down.
CCATCACATCCTTTTATCAATGGAGCAAGGGAGCTATTTTTCGAGTGATAATTTAGTTGTTTGATTTCTTTTTTCTTTTTTTTTTTTTTTGGTCAAAAAGTTGTTTGATTTCATTCCTTATTTTTATTTAATTTTCAATTAAGATAGTAAACACCAACGATTTAACCTTAAAAGCGGGATTAAACTTACAGCTATCACTTATAAAAAAAGCTTTCTTGTCTCTTAGATTACGTGGCCATTGCCTCTACTAGAGAGTAGTTTTTATATTCTTAAAAAAAAATTTGTAGAATATTTCTTAAACACAAAATTCTGGACACGAAAAGGTAAAAAAAATTAAATCACTAAAAATAGTGAAGTGAAGGATGAAAGAATAGTTTGCTTTATTAGCATGATTTACATGAATAAAAAAAATAGGCATTTCCTATTTCCAAAATAATTTTTAATTTCTAAAACAACTTGTTTGGTAACATGTTTTTAATCAAATATTTCATAAAGAACAATACTAACATCAAGCTACTTATCTTCATCATGCCAAGTGCTCTCTCTCTCTCTCTCTCTCTCTCTCTCTCTCTCTCTCTCTCTCTCTCTCTCTCTCTCTCTCTCTCTCTCTCTCTCTCTCTCTCTCTCTCTCTCTCTCTCTCTCTCTCATCATGCCTAGTTCTCTAATTGGATGAGTATCTATCTTAGTTTTAAACTATTATAACCTAACATAACAGTTGGCAAATATATATATAACCTAGCATAACAAAATATGACATATAATTATGTCTGATTGGAGAACTAGACGTTATAAATATGATAAATTTGACCTAAGTATTTTTTTTATAAAACAAAAAATATATATCATGGAAAAATAAAACAACTTTTATGTTTTCCTATTTTGTATTCTTTAAAATTATTTTTGGTTCTCTAGAATTGGACAACAATTGGAGAACAATCATATCTCTGTTTAGTTGCTTGACTGCATAAGTTTTAGTTTGAGTTAAAAGTCATATTTGCCCCTAAAGTATGCACAGTGGATCACATCTGCTCCAGAAGTATTTTTTCGTTCAATTTTGCCCCAGAAGTGTGCAAAGTAGATCATATTCTCCCTTTACCGTTAAAATATCAACGGTCAACGTCAACTATTTAACGGTCAACGTGAGTATTTTAATAGTAAAGGGCGAATATGATACACTTTGCACACTTCCGGGGTAGAATTGGACCAAAAAAAACTTTCGGGGCAGATGTGATCCACCTTGTATACTTTCGGGGCAAATCTGATCTTTAAACCTTTTAGTTTTTCAAACTCAGCTCATAGGAGTTCCACTCTCCAAGATAAGTCTTCTCAAAAATGATTTTTTAAGCAATCATCCAAACAATTCTTTTCCTCAAAACTTGTTAAGAAAAACAACTTATAAAAATTCTAAAAATATAAAAACTAAAATAGAATAAAAAAAAAGGCCGGAATGTTCCGTGCCTCTTCTATAATTTTTAAGAACAAAAGGTAACAAAATATCAAAAAAAAAAAGTTCTGATTTTTTTTTTCAAAATATATTTTAATTTTTTTATTTTATAAAAAACAGCTAGAACATATATTTCTTTTTTATCCTTTTTACTTTGAAAACCAAAAATTAAATAACACTTATATTTCCTAATTTTGACATTACGATAATCAGATAACCAAATAATAGACTTAATACGACTACCTCCTTCAATAAAGATTCAAACTTTGGCTCCTCGTATTATTGTGAAAAAGTAACTTCTCCGTACTAGAGAAATGAAACTTAACTTGGCTCATTGATGTAGTTAAAAAAAAAAAAAAAAACTTGCTCTTTGATGGATTAACACTTTTTGCCCAATCTAGAGCGGATGCTGTTGGACAAAAAACAGATTAAGGGCCGCTCTATGATGGGCCTAACCCAATAACTCCAAGTCCCAAATCAAATCTCAAGGAGTCCAAAGTTCTTCCTGCGCTGTGTGTTTTGTTGGAAAAACCCTTTATAAGGGAAAAAAAACTATATTATGTATAAATTATAAAATTATATTGACTATTTTCAGTCTCATTAAAATACATAAAAACATATCTTGCAATGAAAACATCATGGGTTAATATAACTTTTGGTCCCTGAACTTTCATTCAATTTTGGTTTTGGTCCCTGAACTTTGAAATTTTTGGTTTTGGTTCCTGAACTTTCTGTCAATTTTGGTTTCGGTCCCTGAACTTTGAAATTTTTTGTTTTGGTCCCTGAACTTTCGGTCAATTTTGGTCTTGGTCCCTGAACTTTCAGTAATTTTGGTTTTGGTCCCTCAGTTTAAAAAAAAACTTCAAAAAAAAAATTAAAATTGAGGGACCAAAACCAAAATTACTGAAAGTTCAGGGACCAAGACCAAAATTGACCGAAAGTTCAGGGACCAAAACCAAAAATTTCAAAGTTCAAGGATCAAAACCAAAATTGACCGAAAGTTCAGGGACCAAAACAAAAAAATTTAAAGTTCAGGGACCAAAACCAAAATTGAGTGAAAGTTCAGGGACTAAAATTTACATTAACCCAAACATCATTATGTATTTCAGTCCAGTTAAAAATTATCGTTGAACCACACTTGCAATAGACCCACTTTTTCTTTTTTTTCTAATCCTCGGTATGAAGGGTCAAGGATGGAATGAATTCCATTCTATTTCTCACTTAATGTCTTCATCCCATTTCATCTCATAAAAAACTTTCTAATTTCATAACTAAGAAAGTTAAAAGAATGATATGAAGATTAATGACGCAGCATACATTAGACTCCTACGATTAACCTAAGCCGCCAAAATCTATAAACACTATGTGATATTAATAACTGTATAAGGTATTACCAACGAGCACTTCAACTCAATTAATAGAGGATTATGTTAGTTAAGCGTTTGTTTGGAACTACTTATTATAAAGAGATTCACAAAAGTAGCGATGAATTTTCTTTCACATTACTATTATCGTACTCCTTTGGTAGTATCTATATGGCAGAGAGAGAAGCTTTTACCTGATCATATTTATAAGTCATGTCATTAAATTTATGTATATATGTATAATTTTATCTTTTATTTATTATGTGTTAACTTTATTTTAATGTGTTATATGGATATCAAAAAGGGGAAAAGTTGGAAAGTTAACAAATTTCAATGTAAAATTAATGAGGTTTAAGGTGTTCTATTATTTGTATGAAATATGTTGAAACTACATTATAAATAGGACCGGAAGAGTATATTGTAAATCATGATTGTAAAACTTTTAAAAGTTCTAATAATTATTCCAAACAAACCATGAATTAATAATCTAGAGTTTTTTTTAACAGCTTAATCTAGAGTTTGATGATTAGTTTGCAGCTGTATTAAAGGAAATTAAATTATTACACAAACTATTTTGAGGATCAGAGCATGGATACGTTCAAGTTTCCCCAAATTCTTCAAGCTTCAAGGTGTTGAAAGGGAGGTAAATATGAATATAAAAAAAATGAAAGGGAGGTAAATATTGGGGAAAAAGACATAAAAAGACCCTCAAATTAGTAAAATGACAATTTCAAAAAGGACAAGTAAGTACAATTGACCGAATTATCAAAAACTAAATTTAAGTAAAATGTCTAAAATACACTTAGTTTAAATATTTATTTTTTTAATAAAGGGCCAACCACCACCAGTTACCCCCGCCGGTTGTCGAAGCTCCGGCTGCCGGCGGGGCCCACTGCCACGTGGCAGTGTGTTGGGGGAGCCAAAAATAATATATGCAAAGTGAAGGGGTGCGAATCGAACCCACCCTCTCTCCTTTGAGGCTTACCAAGCCACCAAGGGCACAAACAAAAAATTCTGGGAACAAACAAAAGGAAGTTAGTAATAATGTTGGTAATCCATTGTCTAAAGCTGGAAATCTCTTATTCGAATTTGGTGATCATTTATACAATTATGAGAACAAACAAAAAAAAGTTGTTAAAGTTAGGAAGCTAGTAACTGGATAGACAAATATTTGTAAACCATTATCTAAAGTTGATAATGTATTATTCAACGTTGGACAGAAACATGTTGGTAATCCCTTATCCAAATTTGGTAATCCCTTATCTGAATTTAGTAATCCCTTATACAATTTTGATAAAATATTAAGACTGAATGAAATATAGAATATATATATATAAGTTTTGTAACATATATAATGAGAAGGCTTGGTGGCAAGTATCAAAAGGGAGGGGGTGGGTTCGATTTCCACCCTCTCCACTTTGCATATTTTATTTTTGGCTCCCCCCAACACACCGCCCAGTGGGAATGGGCCTCGCCGACCGGTGATGGCTGGTGGTGATGGTGGGCCCTTTATTAAAAAATAAATATTTAAACCAAAAGCATTTTAGATATTTCATTTAAATTTGAGTTTGGACAATTCAGTCAATTGTACTGACTTGTCCTTTCTAAAATTGGTTGTAGCAAATTGTCCCTTTACTAATTTGAGGGTATTTTTATGTCTTTTTCCCTAAAGATTTGCTTGGATGGAGAGAAATTGGGAGAGGAAAGAAAAGTAAGGAGGAAAATGGGGGAGGAAAAATATTTTCCTTTGCTTGGATAGAGAGAAAATGAGATAGGAAAGAAAAGTAGGGAGGAAGATAAAGTAGATCCCACGCCCTATTTTCCTTCCAAATTTTCTCTCAACAAGTGGAGAAATTTGGGGGAGAAAATATACTGCCACACTTGCCCCTGCTCCGCCTGCGCCCTACGTCAGTTTTCTTTTTATTTTCTAATGCTTGGATTCGTTTCTCTTTTACCCAGTTTCACGTCTTTTTAATGCAAGCAATGTTGCAGTTTAATTTTTTTTTTTAAAAAAAAGAAGTAATAATTAAAAGGGTTGTTTTATTAATTTGTTATAATACTTTAATCCTTCCATCTTTATTAATAAGTAATAATGTTGGATAATTATAATTTATTTATTTATTTAATTCTTTAAAATAAAATCACTTGTTATTTTATATATTTTAAAAATATTAGTTAATATATAATTTAAGTTTAAGTTAATCTTTATGTTAAAAAATAATTTTTTTGTCAGTGTAACATAACGTCTAATTTAAATATAATTTTTTTAATATAGAAGTGAGGGTATTTTTATCACCACATATTTGCTCATTTTCTTCCCTATCAATTTTCTCTGACTTATCCAAGTAATGAGATTAATAACATTTTTTTTCCCACTTTTCTCCTCCTATTTTCTTTCTTCCCTACTTTTCCTCTAATCCAAGGAGACGATAAATATTGCCTTCAAAACCAATAGCAGTCAATATTGGCGTCACGACTTTTTCAATTTGTCTCATCAACAGCTCTTTCATAATTAATTTATGTGGCTAAATATCGTTCACATTGAATCTACCAGCCCTTTCTTTCAATCATCAATCCATTACAAGTAAGTAGGGGTGTTCATGGGACAGGACGGGACTGGGACGACCCCGTCCCGAAGAAAAGTGTTCGGGACGGGGTTCCCGTCCCGTGTCCCGTCCCATCCCGAACTTGTCCCGGTCTCGATCGGAATGGGACGGGACCGGGACGGGACATGCCTTGTCCCGAAAGTTTTTCCCAATTAAAAAAAATTGACTCAAAAATCTTTTTTTTTTGCAGAGCAACACACTTGGTGGGTGATTTTGTAGCATAATTAAATCTCCTCTAATGCCATGAGCACTCCATATTAATACATAATAAACCAAAAACATAATAAGTAGAGCAAAAAAAGTAGCAACAACTACACATTTAAATAGAGTTTAAAAAAAACTTCAAATGTAATGTGTTACACATAGAGCATAGTGACGGCGGACAAGAAATTTGAGATCGATAAATGGTTGAAACTTAGTTTAGAAGTTAGAGTTATATTTTTTTTAAAACAAGTCATATATACTCATACATGAGATAGATGACACATGTATTTTTTTTTAAAAAAATATGAACATATATATTCGGGACTGGACGGGATCGGGATGACCCCGTCCCGAGTCCCGTCCCGTCCCGAAAATTTTCGGGACGGGACTGTCTCATCCCGAAATGGCCGGGACAGGACAGTCTTGAACAGCCCTACAAGTAAGACACCCTCTAAAGCTCATCGTCTTCTCTAATTAATGTTTTCAACAGAAATTCACAACTAAGTACTCTAGTATTATTTGCCTCCACAATATTGCCACATTTTGTAATTAATGTCAATTTCATACCACTATATTTAAACTAGACTTTTTGATTGGAATAATAAATCATTTATTTTTTAATATTACTTAAAAATCAAATTCCAGTTATATTAAGCTTCAAATAAAAATAAAAAATTCTTTATATACAAATAAATTTTTAGCCATTCAAGGTGCAGAAGTTCATTTATAGATCAAATTAATTATAAAGAAAGTTATTACAAAACAACTTTATGGTGCCACTTTTCTTCATAATCATTACCATTACTATATTTCAGTTAAAAAAAATTACCATCCCTATTTTATTTCTTTGTTTTTTTTTTACAATTAAAACTTCCTTCACCCTCATAACACTCTAACATTACCGGAATTTGCTAAAAAACCACTTTCTCTCATCCTATAAACAAATGTAGTCTCTCTGCAACTAAATATATGATTTATTTGACTTTTTTAGAAAATCCTAATAAAGTTAAATAAGTTATTTATAAATTGACTTACCTAAATTTTTTCTTTAAAATGGTTTATTTGATTTATAAGCTAACATATAATATAATAATACACAAAATACGTTATGATTAAGTGACTTTTTTCGCTTCCTTAATCTCTTCAAAAAAAAGTCAACTAGGGCCTATCTTTAGGAATGGGGGAAGTATAATCTAATTACTTGTAACATATTACTTCAGGTCATAAATATAAGATCACTTTAACTTTTTTTGTGGAGATTAAAGAAGCCAAATAGACCACTTAAATTTAACGTATCTTACTTGTAATTGTATTATATAATAGTTTATAAGTAAGGTAAATTAGTTTTGAGGAAAAAGATAACTATAAATATTTTAAAGTGATTAGTTTTGTATCCTTAATTTCTAAAAAAAAAAGTTAAAGTGATCATATAATTAGGATCGTGGTATGTTAATTGTTGGCAGCCTATTTTACTTTCTTAATCTTCACAAAAAGTCAACTTAATTTTAGAGAGAGAGAGAGTAACACATTAGTAATATTTAGCAATTGGATAGAACCTTCACAGCTTGCTGGTTTTATAAAAAGGAAACTATGCCCAAATATACATACAATTGTACACACACACACACGAGCAATAACATATGGCTCATTGCCCACTTGGGATCAAGCAAACAGAATATTAGTGCAAGAAAATTTGTAAACAAATTAACTTTTGTTAATCTGCAAATTTAATAAATAAAACAAATATTTTTACAAAATTACAACATCTATTCTACATTTCTAGCAGGCTCTTTTTTTTTTTTTTCTTTAGTTGTCAGATGAAAGAATAACGGCGTCAGAATCCCACCACATATCCGCATCAGATTCCGTTACATCTTGTAACGGGTAGCTTACATTCCTAAGGTCTCCGACCATGACGTCATCGTTTACATCATCCCTCACATAAAACTTTTCAACTTCACCAAACCCCACCCCAACAACCTTCCCCAAATTCGGCTTCCACTCAGCAATCACCGCCGGCAACCTCCGCCGTACACGGCTGTCCCAAATCTTCACCGCCGTCTTACCACACGCATTTCTCTCCGCCGACAAAAACACATCCGCCGCCGCAGACGGCGGCCGCCGAGACAAGCTACCGGCATAGATTTCACCGCCGCCGTCGTCGAAGTCTAAGCCTAGCCCAAATCCAATACTGTCCCATAATTTGACGACACTCTTACCGTTGACGATTTCCGACAACGAGAAAATGTCACTGATGCTACGACGTCGTATGAGCCTACCATTATTAATTCCGCTGTTTGACTGGTCAACGATTTGGTTTTCATCAGCCGCCATGCGCCAATTGAAGGAACTCTTCAAAGATGAATAAGAAGAAGACCGTGTCGTTTCATCATCGTCTTCTTCTTCAAAATCTGATGATGAGCTGGCTTCTTCATCGTCGTCCTCGTCATCGTCCTCGTCGGAGCTAGAATAATCATCGCCGTTGAAAGGAGCTATGGAAGGAAGAGGGCGGCGGCGGAAAGTGATGATGAGTACGTTAATCTTGTTGATTAAACTTCCAAAGGTAGCTACAAGGGCGAGAATTAGAGCACTCCATTTACAGAAAGAGAAAGCAAGGGAAACTGAAGGTAGCACAGTGGAAAAATGAGGGCTTTGTAGAGAGGTTAAACCCACATGAACATCTTTAATTCTGTTTATCACAGGAACTTCCATGGCCAAAAGAACAATATAATAGTGAGGGATTTTTGGGGAAGGGAAGGGTGTTAGGGTGGTTATATAGAGAAAGAAGGGGAAAGGTAAAGGAAGGTGGGATTGAGATTACGTGGAGGATAACGATTGGTGGGTGAGGGCAGAATATTGGTGCCACGTAAGGGGAAAAGGGAAAAGGGAAAAGAGATAGGAAGCTTTTCTTTGTCTTTTTTTTTGGGCATTGGAGGGAAGATTGGAACGGGGGATGGATGAGTCAGCATACGCGAAAAACTGCACTCATTGGAGTGGGGCCCACTCGAGCTGGAATTTGTGGTGGATGAATTCTGACAACACTATAATAATGTACGACTACCTCTCTTCTTGAATGTTTATGTTGTTATAATTCGGTTGTTTCTCGGGGGAATTTATCGCATGTGTTCGATTCTTTGAGAGTCTTCTTTGTTCCGGTGATTAAGTGGTTCTCTTATCTTGCTTGAACAAGTGGGGGTCCTGATGATGATGACGATCATGATGAAGGGAAGGCCAAGGAGAGAAAATAAAAATGAAAAAAACATGTGAGGGTACGTGATTAATGCTAGTGAACATGGGCGGGTCACAATTTCTTTTTTTGACCTGAATGGTAGGTAATAGATTTAAGTCTTTGTAAAATACTGTTGATTAATTATTAATTTATCCATATGTAACTCGTGTATACTTTTATAACATGGTTTCCCAAGTAATTGTCTAACTTGTGGAATTATATAAGCGTGTGGTTATTTATTCGATGGTCCCCGGAAGTTCCTACAACATGTGTTTGACTCTGAAATGGGAATTATTTATTAATATTGAACCCTTCAATTCTTTATATGGTTGCTGGTAAAAAAAGGTTTTTATTTGATTGAGTAACCGTTTATATTGATGACTAGTTGTTTATTACTATTTCTTATTAAACACGGTTACAATATAATTCAAAATCTCGCATAATATATATAGTCTACATCAGTGTGAACACTTTTGTTTGGTTGTTTCTTTGACCCAAAGTGTAATTTTGTTGGTATTTTGGCTTTTTCCCCCTTTCCTCACCATTGGTTCATCAGTCATCCCTATCGCTATTCAACCTTAATTTCTTTTTCTTGGTTGTTGTTTTATCTGGGATTCACATTCCCTAGTAATGGCTTTTTCATCTTAATATGTGCCATTCAGATTTATTTCAATAGTCCAGATTCATTTAAATTTATTTTAATATTTTTAATAAATTTTTATTTTAATGGATGCGAAATCAAAAATAAAGTTAATCTTATAACTGTTATTTGTTAAAAAACTAATTTTATCCTTGAAAAAATAGTTATTTAAAAATTTTAAATCCGAACCATTTATATCAAATTTTGGATGGTCCAGATTTTTATCTCAACGATGAGAAATGCTTTCTCATCGCTACGATGAGTACTGAATGGGAACCCGTTTTATCTATTGAAGAGACTAGTTTGATGTGTGTGTGTGTGTTTTTTTTTTTTTTTAAAACACTCCAATCATCTTTCCTTATTCCCTTCACATCTCTCATTTGATTATTATTAAAAGAGCGCCAATAGGGTTAATTTAGGAAGAAATTGACAAAAATTAGAATTATGTCATATATTTAAGACCAAGACCAACTCCCTAAATATGTCTTATATTTAGGACCAGAGGGAGTATAAGTTAGCTCTACACTAAACTTAAACAAAATGGAAAGATTAAGCATTACAAATGAATAAGTAAATATTTGAAAAATAAGAAATTATACACAATTCCCTTAAACGTGATTTTCTATATAAGTAGTCTCCTTAAACTCTTAAATTTATGCTTAACTTCCCTACAACTAGTAAATTTATTTATTATTTATATGCACACATATAGTAAAGTTTAGGAAGCTTATATACACATATATAACTCAAAGTTTGAGGGAATTTCACAAACACAAATATAATTTAAAAGGGTATATATAAATGATGGTGCGGGTTCATCCTAAAGTTGAAAGTTTAAGTGGGTTTACTATTAGATTTTAAAGATTATTCAAAATTTAGGAAAGTTTGTGTAACTTAGTATTTTAAAAACAATAGTATATCTATTTCTAAATGTGTGTTGGATAATTAATTTACAAAAATAAAACAGTAATTAAAGTAATTATTTATAAGAATTGTTTGCCGGTTTCCTTAAAATATTAATTTTAATTGATTGGATTGGAGAAATACATATTTGACAAAAACTCAGTAGCATCAATAGTGATAATTTAGTAAAAAAAATTATAAGTTTTAAAAAAGTAAAGTTAATTTTGATCTTAAAATAAAAAGTAGCCTTTAAATGAACTCATTTCTTTTTAAGGGCTATTATTTTTATGGAACCAGTTTCAATGCTCATAAATAAGACGAGCAGGTGGTGCTCCTCTACTTTCATCCGTCCAGATCTAATATAAACTATCCATATTTAATATTTTAAAATTTATAATTTTTATATAGAAGCTATATTTTTTGGCAAAATGATAGTTAATAGATTACATTTATTTTAGATTTTGTAACCGTTAAAATATTGTCATTTTAAAAAATTATAAACTTTAAAATTTTAAACTTGGACCATCCAAATTCAAAATGAATAGCTCAAAGTAAAGGAATACCCATGCTCGCTCATCTTTTTGACGAGCAGTGGAACTGATTCCTCATTTTTACCGCATTTAATTTTTGACATCGAAAACGCGTGAAGGATATTATTTACTTCTAAATTCTTTATAGAACAAAATCGGGAAACTTCATTTTCTTTCTAATTCTACAATAACTAGCTAAGCCCGAAGAGTAAGCTTAATCGAGGGTGAACCAATTTATTTTATTTTGATATAGAGATAGTGAGCCAAATTTATAAGATAGACATGATGAAAATTATTATTAATTTTGGACAAAATTATAATTTTAGTCCCTTAAAAATTTATAATGAGTTTTACTCTGACCCTTTAATTTTATTAACTTTCAATTTAATATTTGAATTTTCAAGACATAACCAACATTGTTCTCTCTAACGCCTCTAATTTACTTAACAAAAAGAAATCCTACTAATTACTATATATATATATTGTTGATGCTCAAATCAGGGACAATGAATTAAAGAATCAAAAGAATGGATTTTTATTGGTAATCGTGGTCACCGACAACGGTGGTTACAAAGATTAATTGATTAATTCAAATACAACAAGCTTTAGAAACTAAAATTCGTAGTCAATCGAGCTTAGAGAGTGTTAGAGTGATCTCAGTGTTCTCCCAGAGCTTTTGTGTTTGTTTCCAGCCCGGCTTCTACTTATATTCATGCCTTGTGAACTTGGTCACCCCGAAAATGTCGGCGACAATCATGGGTTTGTGGACGTTGAGGGCGACAATCCAGGTTAATTGGCAACGTCTCCGCGTCGCTTGGGTCGTTGAGTCTTACTGAGTCCATCAATTTGAATTCAAATTCACATGGCTGACACGGCAGAGCTGGGAATGACGTGTTGTGGGCTTATTGGGCTTGGGTTAGCCTGCGCAAGCCCATAGGTGAAAGCTGGGTCCAACATTAAGTCCCTCACTTCACGATGTCAATGACATTTTACATTAGAAAGAAGCGGTTACAGCGATCTAACTGCTGAGATCAGGGCTGACGGTTTGCTTGCCTGGTTCCCTCCAAGTCGAACGGCTACGATGCACCTTTGTGGGCGTGGTATCATCCGACGACGTTGTCAGGCCAATTTTAAATGGAAAAGACTGTGCCATTTTCACTTTTTCCATTTCTTCTGCAAGCTTCCGTCTGCTTCTTTACATTTCTCTCTCGTCTTCTGCGATTAAGGCATCGCCGTCTTCCTAGGTATATTTTGTGTTTTCGATCTCAATCTTTGCTTTACCTTCTTGTCTGCATCGTCATTGTTTTTTGGAATTTTCTGATGTCTGGCTCTGATTCCAACCCATCGTACGTCGAATATCCTTCCGGGGAGGGGAGTTCATCTTCTTCTTTCATATCTCATCCTTCCGATGATGAGGTTACGGTAGAAGAGGAGGAGAGAGAGATTCCCTCTGTTAGTAAACCCTTTAGGAAGCAGTCTGTACCCCCACAGCCTAGGAGGAGACAGTCCAGTAGGCTAAAGTATCATCGCCCCGTCGCTAAACCCTCTGCCTCGAAAGCCCTAGTCGTCGTTTCTGATAATGACGAGGGTAAGGGTGAGGTAGATCTTGAGGGCGACGAGGTCGGTATTGAGGTCGCTGAGGCCGATGTCCAAGCCGAAAACCCCGACATCGATTCCCCGACCAGAAGGTCGGGGGTTATGGAAGTGGGTCAGCCTCCCTCGCTCAAACCTAAAGAGATCAATTTGCTCCCAAATCTCCACTGTTTCGACCCGTCGGTCGGGTTTAGGTTGCCCAGAGAGTCAGAGCGATTATACTCTTATTCCGACAGCATAATCGCCTTAAACATAGAAGCCTTTCGTTTCATTTCTCCCTTTCCGGTTCCTAAGGTAATTTTAGAGATATGTTCTTACTACGATCTGTCCTCCTCTCAACTCATGCCTCACGTCTGGAGGTTGGCCGCCGCTATTGAGGTATTTAACCACGAACTGAACATCACATTAGACATGTTCGATCTCTATGAGATGTATAAATTGACGAGGAGTAGGCCTGGTTGTTATACTCTGTCACATTGGCAGACGAGTAGTTCTGCTTGGCTAACAGATAGGTTGCCCAATGACCGACAGTGGGATGTCAGGTTCATCGTGGTCCCTATCAACCGTATGAGATACCAGGATGTCTCCCTTCGCAGGAAGTAGCGAGAACTCAGTAAGATGTTTGTCCCTGTGTTTTTGGACTAAGTTTGTGAATAGATGACCTTATGTCTATCTCTGTTTTTGCAGGTGAGCATGAACTCCTTATTCCGCCAATCGCCAATCGTAGTACCCCAGCGAAGCTTGAGAAGATTTTCTCTCTGTTCGAGGACAATCTGATTTTTGCTAGCGTCATGTCAAGTAAGTACTTACAAGAATTCGTCCTTGTTACGGCTTGTTCTGCCATTGGTCTTATGACAAATTTGTTTTCAGGGAAATCAGATGCTCCCAACGCCTGTAAATTGAGCTCCGACGACGTGGCAGCCACCCTTAAGCGCGTCACTGCCAAGAAACTCATGTCTCGAGCAGCTTTTAAGGCCCAACGACAAGGGGCATCCGCTTCCAACCCCCCAGGGTCTATGAGAAAGACACCTCAGGGTAGCCCTTCGACCGGGGTGGTGATCAAGAGTCCCGTCGGCCACCCAATCGCCTCTAAGGGCGTGAAAAAACTATGATCGGGCAAGGGTAAAGGCGTTATCATCGTGGAGCCCTTGTCCAAGAAGAAGAAGACCGAATTGTTCCTACCAGTAGAGGACAGTGGCCAGTGGGGTCGTGCTGACTTTCCCTGCAGGTGCCTCACCCTCAAACTTTGAGGATTTCAAGCTGGCTAGCCTTGTCCTGTCTGCCGATCGATAATGCTTTCCTTGAGTCCTTGGGGCCTGACGGCGAAACAGAGAAAATGATTCGCTACACTTTCTTGGTGAGTTTCCCTTTTTATACTGTGGCATGAGTGTAATTGTTTTTGTGTTAACTGATCCTTGTCGACTTCCAGGTAATGGAGTCTCTCCGTCATCAGGCGTTGTTAAGAGAGGTGCAGAAGGTTGCCCTGGATAAGGCGAAGGCCGACCTGAAAGATGTCGAGGATGAAAGGGATCACCTCAAAGAAGCTCTTAAGAAGAGCCAAGAGGAGCGGAAGAGGTCGTACCAGATCTGGCAGGCCAAATTGAGGAAGAGAGAGGAGGAGATTAACACTCTTCAGGAGGAAGTGGACGCCAAGACTGCGGTGATATAGGAGCACCAGGCCGACCTTGCTAAGAAGGAGGCTAAGATTGCTGAGCTGCAAGACGGGTTCGATTACGGAATCGCCGAGGTGCATATGCGGGCCCAACGCGACTTGATGAAGGAGTTCTTGTATGGGCGACAATCACTCTGGAAGCCTCAGGAGGTCATTGCTCAGTATGAGGAGCTGTTTGGCGACGCCGGTCCTAATGTAACCCAGGACGCTGACGTCCCTGCAGACACGAAGGCTAATGAAGTCGTGGGCGACGAGGAAGATCAGCACACGATTGCTCAACTGGTGGAAGGGGCGGTGACGTTGGCTACTCAAGACCTAGTTGGCCCGGAGCAGGAGCAGGAGCAGGAGCAACCCATTGCTCAGGAGGGCGACGTCCAGGAGCAGCTTGTTGCTCAGGATGGCGGCTCCCCTCAGCTTTAGTGACTTAGCCTTTATTTCCAAGCTTTGTTGAACTCTTTTTTATTTTTGCTGGTTTGTACTGCCGCTCCGTCGGTAATTGTTGAAAACTTGCTTTAATTTCGAATGCAATATTTTTATGCTTACATGTCTATTCATTGAATTTTCCTCGTTGCTAAGTATTGTAGCCCAAACTAGGTAGTATACCTTTGTGAGTTTAGGTGGCGTTTTATAGTTTGCCAATTCACCGATCGGGGTAGTCGTTTGTCTTGGTAGATGCAGGCGTAGATCGAACCTGTCATTGAATTTTCATGCCATTAAACCAGGATTGTGGTTCTAGACAAAGCATTCATGTTTAAGCATTGGTGACGATTACCTTTTTTCGGGCTTGCATCGGTCCCCCAGTGTGGCAGCTTATTTGGGGACCAGGCCAAAGTAGGTGCGCTTAGTTTCTTCTTAGGGTGGCCACATGCCGTACGTTGGTTAGGGCGTCCTGTGTCATGGTTAGGAGTACCAAATGCATATGTAGGACAAGGTGTAGAACCTTGACAAGGGGGATGTGTGGCGTCAGTAGTCGTTTGCCACACCTGGTCTACTGTGCCTAGGGTGACCAAATATGGTATTGGGCTTGGCTCATCCTTCGCCACCCCCATAGTTAGTATTTGTCTTAAGGAATAACATAACTGAAATCGGACTAGAGCATGTACCTTTTCAAGTGGTTGGCATTCCAGCTTCGCTTGAGGGGTTTTCCATGTATGTCAGCCAGTTGATAGGCGCCTATTCCTGTTATGCCAGTGACTTGATATGGACCCTCATACGTCGGGCTCAGCTTGCCATCTCTGCTTTCAGGGGTATTTGGGAACACCTTGCGGAGCACCCAGTCCCCTACTTGGAAGTGTCGTTCCTTGACGTGCTTGTTCCAGAATCTGGTTGCCCTATTTTGGTAGGCGGCTACCCTAAAAAGGGCATGTTCTCATCGCTCATCAAGTAGGTCTAATTGCTGAGCCAGTTCCTGATTGTTTGTCTCCTCCCTAGTCCATTGGTAGCATAAGGAGGGTACCCCGACCTCCACCAGGATCATAGCTTCTGAG
The DNA here is from genome assembly GCA_037074515.1 of Mimosa bimucronata. Classification (NCBI taxonomy): domain Eukaryota; kingdom Viridiplantae; phylum Streptophyta; class Magnoliopsida; order Fabales; family Fabaceae; genus Mimosa; species Mimosa bimucronata. The sequence goes on along the minus strand of CM073445.1, from coordinate 26,340,334 downwards.
CCGTAAACAAGTGAAAACGGGGTTTCTCCTGTCGCCGTACTTGACGTGGTTCGATATGCCCATAGTACTGCAGGGAGCTCTTCTGCCCGCTTGCCTTTTGACCTGTCCAACCTCTTCTTGAGTGACCTGATGATGGTTTTATTGCTGGACTCTATCTGCCCGTTTGATTGGGGGTTCCGCGATGTGGAGAATTTCAAATTAATATGCCATTGATCACAGAACCGCCTGAACCTTTTCCCGATGAATTGCGATCTGTTGTCACTGACTATCTCCTTAGGGAGACCGAACCTGCATATTACATTTTTCCAGACAAAGTCTATTACCTCTGGTTCCTGTACCTGAGCGAATGCACCTGCCTCAACCCATTTTGAAAAGTAGTTAGTGACGACCAAGAGGAAGACAAGACGTCCAGGAGCTGGTGGGAACTTTCCAACGATGTCCATCCCCCATTTCATGAATGGCCAAGCCGGGACGATGGTGTGTAAATGTTCTGGTGGTTGTCGAGTCGTGGTAGAAAACCTTTGACACTTGTCGCACCTAGTCACCTGATTGGCGGCGTCCTTCTGAAGGGTCGGCCAATAGTAACCTGCCTAGACGACTTTTTTGATCAGGCTCCTGCTGCCACTGTGGTCGCCACAGTCGCCTTCGTGCACTTTCCTCAGGACATAATTCGGGTCAATTGGCCCTATGCAACGCAGCAAAGGACCCGCATAGGATCTTTTGTACAGGTCATCCCCCATCATGCAAAATCTGGTAGATCGCATAATTATTTGTCGTGCCTCATTCTTATCAGATGGTAGGGTGCCTTCCTGCAAATAGGTCATAATGGGGGATCGCCAGTCCCAGTTAGGCTATGACTTAAGCTCATATCATGACATACCTCGACCGACGGGGTAGACAAGTAATATAGAGGGATTTGTCTTGGCCCCGAGGCTTCCAGTGACGAGCCTAAGTTTGCCAGGGCATCAGCCTACTAATTGTCGTCCCTACTGATCTGTGTGATTTTGAAACTGCCAAACCTTCGGGACAAATCAGTTACCTTATCGCGGTACAGCTTCATCCTGTGATCTTTAGTCTGGTAGACGCCTTCTGTTTGTTTGGACACCAATTGTGAATCGCTGTGAACGTCAATGCTTTGGACGCCCATGTCTAGTGCCAGTTTCAATCCTGCTATGAGTAATCTTTAATAACCATCTAAGTAGAATTATATCTAGAATAAAAATTTCTTTTGTAAAAGTTTGAATTCTAGGAAACACAATTGTTAGGAGAGACAAAACTTATTTGTATTCTTAGTGTTAAAAGGGATTAGTTTCAAGCCTAAAGTTGGCTTAGAGACAACATTAGTTCTACCCCAAAAATATTTTATAATGAAAATATAATAAGTATAAGAGTAATATGCTCAAACTTTAATTTGTCCCTTGCCAATATTAATGGAAATGTGAGGAAAAATATTTTTCTCCCATCGTGCTTTCTTTTAGACCACCCATCAAGCTTATATGAACAAAATAAAATAAGCATAAGATTAAATTTGTTAGCAATATAAAAATTAGTTATTACTAGTATTATATATTTTTTGCCTTTCAAAATTGATGGCATAAGGATTAAGGTAATAACGAAAGAGTAAATTTTCCAAGCTCAAATTCTTTGAAGCATAATTAAAGAATTAGGAGGTCTTTATAGACTTTGTCAAGAGCAATAGAAACTGTTTGGTATAAATATATGAGACTTAAGAGAAATTACAGCTTGTAATGAACAGTAGTGATCGCATATATGTATGCAGAAATCATTGGAGGGAATGGGATAGGGCTTACAAAGGGAGGGCTTCATCACTGAATAATGGTGAGAGATATTGTAGATGTTGGCGGAGAAGTCGTTTGAAGAAGAATCTTTAGATGCCATTTATGATGTTATCGTCAAGAAGATCGAAAGCATCAACAAGAGGGAGGTATTCATGACAATCCTGGCGCCTATTGCCTACACGTACAGCAGTAAAATCCTTCATTAATAATTATAAATAACTTCTCAATAAATACAATCTATGATATCAAATCCATTAATCATGGTAGAAAAAGATTTCATCAAAACAATTCAAACACTTATCATAGTTTGAAAAAGAATTGAAACAATTTGAGTAGCTAACCATAATAGAAAAGTTCAACTCAATAACCACTTTACTATCATAAAATCGGTTCTTTATCTCAAATCATATTTTCATCATCCAATAATTACATTTCACTCATTAAAATCATTAACAATAATAATTCCATTCATAAAAAAAAATAATTCCATTGGATTATATTAAAATCCCTAATATAAATTCTTTAGAAAAATCTCATCAACCCATTATGTCTCAAATTATCAATACTATCACATTTCTTTCTTTCTTTAGTCATCTCCCACTTATTCCAGTCATTACATTATAACCATCTCCTCTTTTTCTTCAAAACACTCAATTTCCAACACTTAAATTTCATCCAAAATTTTTAATATTTATATATTACATAAATCCCAAAACCAATCATATCAATTTAAGCTCCAATCATCTTATATAAATTATAAAATTCAAATTTAAGAGCCTCTTATTCATAAATAATAATTTCTCAGTCAAACCCTAACTCTAATTACCTCAAATAAAACATTTAAGTAAAAATATAATTCATACAAACTCTCATTCTAATCTCATTAGTCCAATAAATAGTAAAATATCAAATAAAAGCTTAAAAATTTCGAAAACTAACCAGCCCTAAATCCATATTCAAAAGCCATGATATCCAAGTAACTCTCTTTCCTTTAATCTCTCGCTCTATCACTCTCAATCACTCTCTCTCAGCCTCACCGTGGAAGAAAAGAAAGGAAAAGAAGAAGAAAGCTGTAGAGGAAACTCGAGATCTAGAAAGTAATTGGAGGGAGAAAGCGTATTTTTTAAATGATTAATTATATTGAGTGATTCCAAGTAGCTTGTACATGACTGAACAGAAAACCTCAATTTCTAAGTATAAAAATGTCAAGTTCTAGATCCAAAAGGCAAAGAACTAATCCAAATCAAACCATAACATAACAAGACAGCATATGTTCTATTATTGGGCACTTAAAGCACAAAAGAAATCTCAATTCAAAACTTGAAGGCAATTTCCTGAAATCTAATCTCAGAAGCTATCCAAATATCAAAAGCCAAACTCACAAACTATTAAGCATTCAAAGATTTTAGAGAGAAACGAAAACATAGGACATGAGCCAGAAATGAACCTTAAGAAACAGCCCACTCCACATATATAGCAACAAAATCTCGTCGAAACAAAAATGAGAACAAAAAAACTACAAGAGCACAAAAAAACCTATAGCCAAAATTAAATCATATGGCACAAATGCAAAATGACATGAAGACGTACATTATCCAATAACTAAAGCAAACCACGAAAACTACAACTGACAAAGAAACCCATTTTTGCACATTAACAAGCAAAATAATCGATTGAGCTAGAAGGAAGCATCTGCAGCAAAGTGACCAAACTACAAAACTCTTATTACCAATTAATCCCAAAAGGCAAACGGATTAATTTAAACTCAATCCCCAACAAGACATGCAAATTCATCAATTTCATACTTCCACGATCGAGTAAAAGGATTGTGGGAAGAGCTCGAGGCTTAGATTTAAAAGAGAGGCCAAACTCATCGAACTCTTTACAAGCCTTCTGGTTATCCTTAGGGTACAAAACATTCCCAGCAATGCTACCTCCATACTGAGGAATCCCAAAGTTGTCGATCCCAAAGAAACACTCCACATTTGATGAGAGACCTGAGGATCTGGTAGTTCAGGAAGCCAGGTATCGTCAATTAGGTTTGGAGCTTCGAACTCTCACTTTGTTTGCTCCTTCCTCAGGTCGACGATGATTGATGAACGGGGAAGGAAGAAAGAGAGAGTGGCTAAAGGTCGATATGCGACAGAGAGTGTCACTGGAATCAAGAACTCCCAAACCCTAAACCGTACGATCTCCTCCCAAAAAATCAAGAGTGAGGGAGGGTTTCGACAATGGTGGAGGTTTTTAAGGGAGGCAATGCGAGAGGAAGAGGGAGAGCGAACAAGAGGGAGAATGGCGACGTCAAGAGGGAAAGGGAGAAGGTGAGAAGGCTAGGGTTTGTGGAAAAACATAAAGCCATGTTTCACGAGGAAAAGTGGGGATGGATTATTTTTTTAAAAGAAAAAATTATTTACCAATCTCGATGTTTTAGTATGTAAGTCCTAGGATAGATAATAACCAGACACGACGCTTATTAGAATAAGCGCCGGCGCTTATGACCGGGATAAGCATTCTAACGAATAAGCTCCGAGATATGTGCACCACGTCAGACCTTTTCTGTAGTAGTGTGGGTTTAGGGAGTTCAAAAATTTATAGTGGAAACTGATTTGATGGAGGTTGGGAGAGTTTTGCAGAAAACGGATTTCATTAGAAGAGCATCCTCTAATAATCCAGTTTCTCTTTTTCTTCTCATGATCACTCACTCACCTTTAGATTTAAAAATGAAAGGTCTAGATGTTATATCTTATATAACATTATTATATTATTTTTTAACATATTAATTAATAATTTCAACATGTTAAGTTTCGATCCGGATTGTGTACACTTGTATCATACAACAATAGTATAGAGATTAAATCTACGATTGCACGTGAATGAGAGGTGGAGATTCAGCATGTCCCTCGTTAAGCAAATATAGTAGCTGATTCCCTTACATAAAAAGCATTGAGTACTATGCTTGGCGTGCAGCTATATGTTCTTCAGTCCTATGCAAGACTTGTGTGAGCTTCTTTGGAAAGATCTTTATTTAGCCAAAGATATTAGTCATTTTTAATTGAGGGGTATCCCTTTTGTATGTTCATGAAAAAAGAGATAAAAACACTTTCCCCCTATATTTTACCTTAATTATGGAAACCTCCCATCTCTTTTGAAAAAATATATAAATCTCCCACAAAATTAATATATATGTTATACAAACATCCCTTCTATATTTTAAAATTTATTTCCATCCACCCAAATCGTTAGTTGACCGTTAAGTTTGACTTTTAAACTTTGTATGGATAAAAATACCCCTTTTTAACATAATAATTATTTAAACACTTATATTTGTCAAAAATTTTTGTAATATAATAAAAACTAATTCTTGTACACTCATTTTTTCTGAAAGTGTTAGGAAATACACAAGGGGGTGAATTGGGTATTTCAAAATTTTCCTTTTGACACACTTTTTTGAAAATTCTCTAAGTGATAAGGAAAGGAACACATGATTTAAACTGGTTCAGCCATAACTCAAACCTACATCCAGTTTTAGCTGGATTCCACTAGTGATAATCATGATTAAGACCAGGTTCTTGAACACCTTTACAACAAGAAAGATTTTTCCTCAGTAAGATCACCTATCACACCAAAATCTCTCCCCCTTACAATTTGTAAGAGTGAGCACCATTTCCTTAGGATCCCAATATCCTAAAGAACTTGAACAAGAAAGAGCTACAGAAATCTTGCCCAGATACTGAGCTAATAAACTATCACTTAAGCTTATAGAGAGAAACACACTAGAAGACTTAATAGATTTTTGAACTTTGTATTGTAGTGAATCTCTCTATCTTCTCAGTTGCAGCTCCTGCTTTTTATATAGTTAGCTGAGGTTTCACCTGTGGCTCACTTGGATCATCTAGTCGTTGCATAATTAACTTTGAAAATATGGAGCGTCTGATCATGATGAATGGTTGAGATGAGGCTTCATATGTGCTCTATGTAATTTGAACTTAGTTCCTTGGTTAAGAATTGGATTACTGAAGCTTTATCCATTGAGTTCCTCAAATCAAGCTGCTGGCGGCTAGTTACTGTTTATGACATCATTAATTCACTTTTTTGTCTCCTTGTGTCTAATGTAACACCCCAAATTTTAGAAAATAAGAAATAAGGAAATATTTAGAATCTTGGGGTATTACTTGATATTTAAATAGTCTTATAAATAAATCTGAAAATTAAAATATACCTAGAGAAATTATTTTGGGACAAATTTCAGATTTATTTGTAAATGAAAATGGTAAAAGAAATTACCATTTAAAAGAAAATATAAATTGGGAAATTAAAAAGACAATATCTGCCCCTAGTTGAAAATATCCTCAATTAAACAGGGAAGGGCATGATAGTAAAATACCTGATAAAAATAAATATCAGATTCCTTTAAATCTCAACCACATACATGTCCTATTGATCTGACTACCTTCTTCCATTCTGCACTCCCTCTCTCGCCACGTATACACACACACATTTGAAAAGGAAAAAGAAATTAAAACTATATACTCCATCTCTCTCCGTCAGAAACACACACACACACACACACACCTTCTCTGCATCACTTTCTCACCTTCACTCACTCTCTTCTCTCTGGCTTTGCGAAGCGACGGCGGCATCAGCGGCGAACAACGGTGATCGGCGACGGAGTCTGGCGGGAAGCGTTCAAGAGGGCTTGGGTCATCCTTAGGTAAGCCTATCCCTCCTATTTCCTTCTCTGATCTCGCACAAATCTGAGCGTTTTGGGGTAGGAGCATTCGAAATTTATGAGGTTTTAGAGCTTCAAAATACATCAAATTGAAGCTTAAGACTCGAACAAGTATAATCTTGGAATAGATTAAGAGTAGGAAGCTTGATTTGGCCAATTTTTCCAAAGAAAGGCCGGCGGGTACTGTTCACCCGAAATGAAATTTTGGGGTTTTTATGTGTTTCTTGCTTCAAAGTTCAATTACACATGATCATGAGTAAGATTAAGCTTAAAGAACGAATTATATGTGGATTGTTGAGGATTTGGGAATTTTGGATTTAATTTTTACTTCCCCTGTTCTGCTTCTCTGTTCGGCCAGGAAGGAAGAAAAATTTCTGGACTGATATACACATTAATTGAAAGCTAGAATGGATGTTTAAGTATGTTAATTGAAGAATCCTTGATTTGTTTGCTTTGTTGCTTTTCCCTGTTCTTGTTCTGCTGGCCGAGAGGAAGAGGAATATTGAAAGAAAAGAATTTTGGGAAACCAAAATTCTTAGGATATATTAGTTGGATTTTATCTCTACTCTGTTGGGTTAAGTTTGAGCTATAGTTGCTAACTCTGATCCTTCAATTTTCTGTTCTGTTTCGGCCAAGAAGAGGAAAATATTTGAAGTAATATATATATATATGAAGTGAAATCAAGAATTGAGGCTTTAGGTGTGTGGATTGATGAATTCTTGATTTGTTGATTTGTTGATTTGTTGCTCAATTTCTTGGCTTTTGTTCTGTTCTGGTCGAGAAGGAGAAATGGGATTTTAGAGTTGCTTGTTTTGTTATTTATTCCTTTAGATACAATCACAATGTAAATAAGAGGAATAGATGAAATAGAGGTGACTGCATTAACTATAGAATTCTTATTGTTCTTGCTTCAGTTCTGTGCAGTCAGGGAAAAAGAAAAGAAGAGAAGAAATATGACCATTGATGTGTTTTGCTTTTGGAGAATGAATTGAGATTGTTTGCTTATGATGGATTGATATATGGTTTTCAAGTGGTTCTTTAGGAATGATATTGATTGGATTTATTGGGTTAAATTAGTGTTAAGATTAAATCTTAAACTAAGATGGGATTAGGTAGATAAAGGGAGTTGATTGGCGATTAATTGGATGATATAAGTTCAATGGAGAATAAAGGAAGAGATAAGATTGGTTAAATGGGTTGTTCTTTGTTTTGGGTTAGGTGTTGATTCAAAAGGGATTAAGTTTAGGAAATGAAGTAGGTTTGGATTAATTGTATTGGATATTGATTTAGAATGTGAATATTTTTAATATGCAAGTTTAATTTGAGATAATAGGGATGTTTGATGTTTGTATTCGTGTGTATATTATTTTGTGTTTGTGCAATAAAAGTTAATAATGGTGTGATTAACCATTTATTTAGAAATTAAGAATTAATAGTATTAGAAATAAAAAGGGGTAGTACAATAGGACTGTGACAGCCGTTTAATTAATATTCCTAAGTTAGATATTAATGTATTATTTTTATTATAAATATTTATAAGACAAGATAGTGGAATAGAAATTCCAGAGTACGAGGCAGAGAAAGAGTACAACGAAGAATAAACCAGGTAGCAGTTTATTTCAGTAACAAATTAAAATACATGTATCATTTTGTATTATCTGTTGCATTTAGTTGATAAGTTATTATTCCTCAGTTGGAGTACTCCAGGGTTTAGGGGTTTGGCCACCTCTTTTCCCAACCAGTTAGTTATAGTTTTAAATGCTATAACAAGAAATCCTGCAGGTAGAGCCTCCACTCTTAACGAATATATCGTTACTAGTGGTTGGTAGGTGCGGATCGCACACAGATTAATAGGAATAAACTGTCATTATTTGCACTGATTTATAACATGCATACATGTCAGAATATATATATTCAAGAGAATAAATGTTAATGAGATAAACTACGTTGAACCATTGCTTTTCAGATAAGCTAGCAGAAGATAGACTTTTTGGGGAGTAAGGTAAAGTAGAAGAAAGCAGGAATGCCTGCTTGTTAGTGTATTATGATAAACATTTTGGGCCTAGTAGTATATATTGTAAATATAAGAGATAAGCAGAAAGACAAGCATAAGTATATAACTGATAAGCAGTAAGCTGATAGGTACAGTTAAAGAGGATCGTCGATCGAGATTGTTCCTCTAGTTTATTTTTAAGCCACGCTAATCCTTACTAAGTCTTAGATCGATATTAAGACAAATCTAATTAATATTTTAATTGTCTTATAACCACTGGACCTTATAAAAAGATTTTAGTATTTTAAATTAGTCCGAAAAGCCCATTCCAACTATATTAAGGTTGGAACATTGTTTCCGAAGAAAAGGTTTAAAATTTTTCATATTTTAGGGCTTTCGGTATTAAAAAGTGGTTATAATTCAATTAAAATACAGTAATATAGTAGTAAAAGATAAGGTGTTACATTTTTGTATTGTGAAGTCCCACATCGGCTGGGATCGAGATGTTCCTAGCCTATATAAGGTGATGGACTCTCCTTCCCATCAGGACGCGTTTTCATGGGTGAGTGTGGGAGGCTTCGGCCAGTATCCCTACCATGAGGAACAAAACCGTGAGGGGAGTGTGTGGGGCCCATAGCTATGGGAGCATCCCTACCCAAAGCGGACAATATCCTGATCGAGTTTGGGCTGTTACATCTAACGTTATTCTTTCTTGAAATAGATCAAACAGATGCTACAATAATACCAAGTTAAATATGAGGAATCAGGATATAAGTCTTTTAGAGTGGAATTCAAAAGTTCAAAATCAATGCTTGATGGATGAGTCAATCATCGGTTGTTCTTTGAAAACTTCAATTGATTGTTGAAGTCAGTGCTCAATCTTTTGTCTTTGCTCAAGGAAATACTCAATGCTCTAAAGGTTTTGCCCTGCAATACTTGATCAAACTATTAAACATCGATTGAATATACTTATGTAATGATCAATCATTGATGCACTCATCGATTAAACTTGATACTCTATGAATGAATTTCCAATCGATGGTCAACAGTTTGAAGATTTTCTAAGTTGAGATATGCTAATCGAATGGCTAAAGTAAACATCAAGCAATGCCCAATGCTTGATGGCCAATTTAGTGATTGAGTAATCTTCCTCAAGAATCCTTAGAGTATTTTCTTTGTCTTCGAGTATTGGTTTGAAAAAAAACGTATTTGATAATCGATGAAATGTTCAACAGTTGATTATTTTCCTTGAAAAAGTCAATGTTTGATGTATGCTCTATCTTCCATTGAGGATTGAAGCCTTACAATCTTTGATGTTTTGCCAAGTCATACAACATTCTTAACTTAGTTTTGAAAACTTGCCTCAAAATGTTTTCTAAGTTAAGGGATCAAAAATTTTCTTAACGTAAAAAATGTTTGGTTATTATTAAAACTGAGGTTCAACATTTTCACGGCACACACACATATTTTCAAATTTTCTATTAATTTTATTAATTTTTATTTAAATAATATATATTAATAATTTAAATTTTTAAATATATTCATGAAAAATATTAAATTTCATTTATTTTAAATTTGTAGATCATATTTCAGTTATATTTTAACTCATATTATAGTAAAAATTAATAAAAAATATTTTCAAGAAATAATTCAACATTACTTTTCGATAAATAATTCAAAATTCTTAAATAGATATTTTTTTAGATATAAAATATAATTTTTGTTACAAATTGTGAACAGATTTAACCAATGAAATATTTATGAAAATCAAAAGTTGAATTTTAATTAAGTTCTACTTAGTTCATATTACATTATCTATGGGGAATGAAATTTTTGAAGCCAAAGAAACTTTATTACTCCTATGATTTAGGTATTTATTAGATTAAAGGGTAAAGTAAGAAATTAAATATTACTTAAAGTCAAAAATTATATTTTTACAATCTTTTTAGAATATTCTCTTAGCGGTGTTAAATGATTGGACTAAACTGTGTGTTTTCAAACTAGAGGGAAGGTCTGTGTAATTAAGGCAAAATAGAAGGGAGGTCAGTATATTTTACTCTAAAAAAATGAAACATTATGATCTTTGATTCAAACTTTCAAATGATATAGAGATTATGTACAAGTGTACAAAGGTTTTCATGTAATTTAGCCGAAAATCAAATTTAAAGTGTGAATATTAAAAACAACTATTAACATTATTATGCATTTCGAAAGCAGACTCATAAGAACCCAAATACATTTTTTTAGCCAGAGAACCCAAATACATTTTAAAACGATTAAATGATGGACTTGTGTATACTTAATTTAATGAATGAACAGATTGTATGTAGTATTACTTAAATGATGGACTTGTGTATACTTAATTTAATGAATGATGGACTTGTGTATACTTATAGCCTTCTACGCATGAAATTGAAAAATAAGCACTATTATTGTGCAAGTGATTGATAATTTTGGATCAAATTATTCTTCTAGTAATGCCTCATATTATAGATAAGAGGGAGTGTGTATATATTTTCCTACTATTCACCCTTATGATCTTAATTTATTCCTTATGGATCAAATATTTCGAGATGGGATATTACTGTCCCAAAGTGGTCGGGAACAGAATGGGACTGGGATAGGCCGGGAGTGAAACCCCTAATATACTTCCTTTGATCAACAATTTATGTCAATAAAGTCATGGGAATAAAAAAAGTGATGGTTAACGCATTTAATATATCATAAATTAAACTATTTTGTTCACTATTAATCTTAGCTGGGGATGTAAAATAATAAAAGAGATGACATATTGACAAAGAATTCTATGTAATTCCCCTTTATTAATCAAATGATGATTTTAAGATCAAAAGATGTTTTGCCAAAGAAAAAAGATGGACAAAGATGAATGACCCAAACAGGCCCACGTTTTTTTGACATAAATATGGATACATTACTCAATAATGAGTATCAATCCTTACAATGAATAAGTCAAAAGCCATTCTCTTCCCCATCACAATTATGAGAAGGCTGGCCAAACCAATCAAAATTTTCTACCATCGTATGTAAAATTTTTGCTTGGTGATCCACTGGATACACTTGTTAGTGCGAGTCACCAAAATCTGCCAATCCATGTGAATCAGGTGTTTAATATCCCATATAATGTTAGCATAGGGATGAGGCTCCTCACAACCTCTAAGGCAAAAGTTAATAGCTTTCATACAAATAGACATAACAATAATGAATCTATGCCCTTCGTTCCAACACAATTACAGTCATTATCCCTATAAGTTCTGCAATTGCCGTCGCATCCACTCGCTTCATTGGTCATTACTGATCCATCTACTTCTAGACTCACATAATTTTCTCCACCTACACTTGTGGGAGCATTTTATAAAACATGTGTAGAGTAAAAAATATAGTGTTCAATTATATCCTTATCCCATAAAGCCCTATAACAGAGTCTCAGACATTCATTGGAATTGAATATGATTCGATACTAAATGCTTTTTTGCATCTAGATGCCCAGATGTCCTAGCACACATAAGCAAACAAGGTGTCCCATAGAATTTTCTCTGTGTTATCTCCTCCAACCTCCTATTTTAGATTCCATCTAAGCAACTCCACTCCCCGTCTCTGATCAAATGCATCGCACTCTCATCCTCAAAAGGACATATGGCTTCCTCCGTGATTCCCCTTCATCTCCCTATCTCTGCCTTGTGAACATGATCATGTGCAAACTGCCACATTAGCGGTTTGATCTTCTCTGGGACCCTCCATTTCCTTAAGACTTTCTAAATGTTGTCACTTATGCGATGTGTACTTGCAAAGAGAAAATTATAGGCATATTTTACAGAGAAGGAGCCCATCTGAGGATGGCTTATATATATTTGTCCTTTCTCTCTTTATATGCACACATTATTTTCTCAACAACCGTTTCGTTGAACCACACTAGAATTTTTCCATGGCTCCTGTTGGAATTTTGGGCCTAGATCCGCCCTTGATGGGCTGGATTAATTAATTGGAAAAGATGAGTATTTTCCCAATTGATTTATTAATTAATTGTTTAATTAATATGAATGGTCGAATGAGAAAGTTGTGGATCACTGACTCAGTAATTCCCAACCGATTTATTAATTAAGTGTTTAATTAATATGATTGGTTGAATGGACAAGGTTTGGATTGTTGACTCAGCCATGAGTAATTAATTGATTAATTAATTATTCAATTATCTGATTGGTCAGATAAGAGAGGCGAGGATTGCTGACTAAGCTATGAGTAGTGGTAGTGGATATTTTGTATTCCCAAAATATCCTCAGCCTTCTTCTATAAATAGAAGCCTCCCCTTAGTTCTAAACATAACAGTCATTGAGTTTTCCGACTCTCTATATTCTTTCTTGTGTGGTGCTCTGCTGTGCCACATGTTTGGACTTTGGTTTTTCCAGTAGTCCGAATTTCGCGTGGGTTCTTTAAGAACCAATCATGTTTTATGAGTATACATAAATATTTATTCCGCTGCCTGAGTATGCATGATATTTATTTGTTAAATATGCATACATAAACTGGAGCTTTTGCCTTTCATTCTGAGATTGAATATAAAGCATAATATATCATTTCTGGGTTTCTTTTTCGATTGAATAAGTATGAATATGCGTTTATTATGGAAAACCCAATATGTGTAAGAGTGATTAAATATTCCGAAATTGTGTATGCAGATGCTTGGTTCCTCTCCTTGTACATCTGTATGCATTTTAATTTCGAATTTTTCTTTTGATGTCGATTTGTTGTGGAAACTGTGATTTCAAGACAATAATGTAGACACCTTATGGAAACCACGAAATGGAAGAACAAAACGGGTCAGTTCTTAACGGCCGCAATTTTGAGTTTTGTGATATTCATTTTTCAGAGATTCTAGAGACTCTATTGCGTTGACCTGATAGTTCTCATCAAGGTGATTTATGATGACACCTAGAATGTGTCAAACGGAGTTCGTATGAGTAAGAACGGAGCGACGAAAGTTTCTGAAATTTTTGCCGCCGTACAGCTGTGCTCAACTTTGGGGTTTCTGAAATCTGAAGTTTTGGGATTAACCAAGGCATTGGACATGTAGAGCTCATCAAGACGATTCCAACGACGCCAAGAACGCATCAAACGGAGTTCGTATAAGGGAGAATGGAAGGACGAAAGTTTCAGATCCGTTTTTCCCGTTGCCGTTGAGCTCGAATTTGGGTCTTAAAAAATGAGGTTTTTTGATCAACCCAGAAGCATGTTAATGTAGAGCTCATCGAGACGATTCCAACGACGCAAAGAACGCGTCAAATGGAGTCTGTATGAGGGAGAACCGAACCCCGGAAATTTCGGATCTCATGGTCACCGCCACCGAAAAATGCGTGATTTGGAATTCAAAAACGAAATTTTTTGATGCGTCCAATGGTATGGATACGTAGATCTCGTTACAAGGATTCCAACAACTCCAAGAACATGAAAATCGGAGCTAAAACAAGAGAGATATGGTCTCTCAAAGTTTGCGGGTTGACATGCCCATCGAAGCTTTAACCGGGTAAAAAATGACCCGGCTGGAGGTTGAAGATGATGCCATGTCATTAGCTGACGTGGCGGTCCAGGTGTGGGCTGACCGGTCAATGGTTAAACAGTTGACCGAAAAAAAAGTAAAAAAAATAATTTTTTTGAATATTATATTAGGTGAACATAATATTTTAATTTTTTCCCTTAAATATTATATTAAGTGAATATAATATTTTTGTTATGTACTTATTAATTTAGCATGCCATAGAACATACATAAGAGTTTTGTAATAAAGGATAATGAGGTGAGCCTTAAACTCCTACTTGCTGCAAATAAAAACTTATTAATTGTTAATAAGTCCTTCCAAACCTTCAAACACATTGAGGTAATTTGAGGCTGAAGTGGTGACTTATGAGTCAACTTCTTGGCAATCACTGTGACAAGTGATGTAAACAAAATGAGATATTCGTATCATCTCATCTATAGGGAGGTATGCTGCAACCTAGTTCCACTAAAATTACTATGAAAGCTTTAAGCACATGAGAACGTGCTTGGTGGGTTCAGATGGCTAAGGGCCTAAAGAGGGTCTAAGCCTAAAACATAAAACAAATATAATAAAATATGATTTGACATGCGAATGTTTTTTATTTGATTGAATATTGTGTTAAATTCTTTTTCAATAATTGAATTCTCTATGAACATTCATGCAGTTATTTATTTTATAATTGTGAATTATTATTTTGAGTTATAACTGCTTTATTTGAGTGGGAGCTTCTGGAATGTGAGATCCGGAGGCCCTAAAAGGGGACATGTTCAAGTAAGATTATGGTCAAAAAAGTGATAACCTAACTAGCATGAGTGCGATGAGAGCCAACCTAATTGTCTCCTGAACACAAAACTAGTAAATTTATCATCAAATTAACCTTTGTCTACCTTGAACAAATATGAATAGTATATCTAAAGAAATGCATAATCATCTATGTGATCGAGTTATGATAAACAAGTCCATCTTCACTAAGCTTATGAGACAAGCTCAATATAGATGACTACGAAATTGAATTTAGTAAGATCTTTTACATCCTTAAGGGATGAGATGCTGTGTATGTCCTACCAACTAACCTTCAACATTTAGATGTTGAAATACCTGAAGGTAACAAAGAAGCTAATGCTAATTGATGAAGAAAGAACAATGTAGCTCGAATCGTCATGCTTTATGCCATGACTGTTGACAAAAGTGTCAGTTCGAGTAGTGCGATACATCTTAGGCTATAAGGATAGCCTTGAGAAACAAATATGAAGGCAATCATGGCATTAAGCTAAAAGAACTCTGTCATGTTTGGCCACTCAAGTACTAAGACCTAATGCAGGAATTAGGCAACACTTGAAAGTGATGTCAAACAAGACTAGGGAACTAAAGTAGGCAAACAATGTTCTTTCTAGTCAATAGCCAGTGCATGTCACATTAAGGACTCTCTTATTGAGTGGGAGCACATGAAAGCAAGCTGAACTCACAAGGAGTACATTTGTAACCTTTGGTAATGTGGTTCGCCACATTAAGCTTGAGAGTTAAAAGGTTAAGGATACGAGATCCAAATAGACCTGATGAAGGTCGTTTTGAAAAATGTCATATCAAGTGAGATGCTTCAAAGTTCTTTCACATGTGCATCAGGCACTACTTTTATGGCTGAAATATCTCCTATGTGGATGATAGACTTAGGTACAATAAAACCATGTGAGAGGTCACATGACATCACTGATTTTACCGGTTGCCATCTAGAAGCATACGGCTTCAAGAAGGAAAAAGCACAAGAGTACAAGACAAGGGATTGGAGCATACACGTTAACTTTGTATAGCAGACCACCTCAGTACCAAAAGATATACTCTATGCTCTAAACAACTTATAAAAAATTGTGTCAATCAACCCTTCAATTAAACATCAATGGGATAGAATCTCTTAAATCTAATATTGTCTAAAATGGTTCCTTTATCTTGGAGATAATGACTCCACTTTTCCATATACACAATTTGATCAAGAGAAATGATCAAAAACAAGTAAAAGAGTTTTTGCTAAGCGATAAGTTCAAAAGGAAAATGTTCCTAAGTGAGCACAATCATATGGCAAGACAATAAAGTAACCTTTAGGAAACCATAACAAATATCCTTTGCAATTGGTGTGCTATGAATTTGTGAACCAAATGAGCAAGAGGGCAAAACACAAAGCTAGGTATTGTCTTTATCTTTGATTTCGTGTGTGATGACCATGTCTGTGAAATCTCGTACTAATAAAAGGCTCTGAAATACTTCAGACAACGCCTTCAACTAGTTGAGAATCAATCGCAGTTAAGGTCTTGAAATCTAGCAAAGGCTGAAAATACCTGTATGATTAGTTCGAAGTGTTGTGTAATTAAGAATGGAATTGTTAAAAGACTAACAATGCCTAACATTCTTAATGGAGTTGTCAAAAGGGAGAGATATAACTCTCCTTGAAATGGTTAAGTAAGTACAAGTGAAACTTCCAACCTCATGTTGGAAGATTAGCTCACATTAATTGTCTTCATAGTTAACAGAATGCCCTCCAAGAAAGTCACAACAATACCTTATGAGTAATAGATATAGTACAGATTGGACTTAAATGTCTAATGACCATGAGGGTCAATAGCTTTATCTGTAACTCTTCCTTTAAGTAAGGAATAATAGGGTCAATATATAAAGGGTACGAAATATCCTGAGAATCACGTCTTCGTTAAGTGAAAATGATGACGACCTAGTGACTGAAAAAGAATCAAAGGACACAACGTTCATAGAACTAAACTTCCTAGCAGTACGAGCATTGACCACACTGAATCTCTTTGCGAGAATGACAGTAATGAGGAATAAGCGTGTATTCCCAAGCACATTAATCCGAGTAGGAGGGATGAGCCATTTTTACAACAGAAGACATGACAAACAACAGGTAATAGTCATTCACAAGTCGATACCAGAAGAAGACCTCATCCACCCCAACACAGGAAGAGAATCCTGTGAAATCCATCACGAAGAAGTGTAAGGGCTAATACCCCTGATAGGCCAGATGCTCTAGTCATTGTTTAAAAGAAAACAATGGTGACCCTAAAAGGTTTATGAGAAACACTAATAGGACATGCTAAGAAAAGTGGTAAAAGGCCTAGGAAGAGGATATGGATTCCTTTGAAAATTAGCTAATAATGGCAAATGGTTGGTCTACCACCTAGCCGAAAGGCAATTGGGGACAAGTAAGATTCCCAAATACATTGGTGAACCGATCAATTGAAAAACCTAAAGCACACTTGGTGGTTAAGGGGTACACAACAAGTGGCGTTGTGTGTTTTAACACCTAAAAGCTAATTTCGGCCATGATGACAAGCTTAGGCTTTTAATTACATCAATCGAGTGTAATGAACGTTTTCCAGTTGGGAGACTAGATGAGTAATTGATGACTCCTAGAAATTCATGATTATTTGAGTATATTTACTTGAGTTTTTGTATATTATTGATACATTTTGGATACTCAAGAGGGAAAAATGCTCATTTGATCTTCGGTTGCACCTTATTGTATATTTATATAGATTTTGATTGTTTTTGTAGTTAGTTTCTTATGTTGTTGTATATAATTTTTGTAGGAATAAATTGAAGCAATAAGCAAGAGATGTTAGCCCTCCTCCAAGCCCTCAATTGAACAAAAATAAGAAGAAGCCAAAAGTTCAGCCAAGAAATAAAGAAAACAGAGTAAAGCACCAGAGAATAAAGGACTTCGCCGCGGCGATAGCCGCGGCGAAGTGAATCTGCCTCTGCCCCTTTTTGTGATAGCTCGCCGTCTGCTCGTCGCGGCGAGCGACACTTGATTCTGTAATATTTTTGAGACTTCGCCGTGGGCTCGCCGCGGCGAGACCCACGACGAACTGCGTGATCTGCGCGTTTTTGGAACAGAACAGGCGCGTTTTAAACTGATATAAAAGCTAGGGCTTCGTTGTGAGCCCTCATTCTTCGACTTTTGGGCATTCTTGGGGGTGTTTTGCTCTGCTAGGGCTTGGAGTTTGGAGGGGATTTGGCTTGGGCTTGGAGCTTCGAAGAGATTTGGGCTTCCTCTCTTGGTTTATCTCTTCCTTCTCCATTCTCTTCTCTTGTTCTTTGTTTCTGAATGTATATATTTATGCTCCCTTGGAGTTGTTGAACATGTATAGCTAAATACTTGTATTCTAAGATTATTTTGAACCCTTGTATGTATTGATTCTTGATTCCTCCTCTTAATTTGTGATTAATGATATCTATGTGCTTATTTTACCCCGTTCTTAATGCTTTTAAGTGCTTGATCACCATTTAGATGTTGTGTTCGCTTGATTTATGACTCGAGAGAGCTAGGTTGAGTGTAGAACTTGGGTAAAGTAGTGCAAGAACCGGAAGTTTGCTTGACAAACGGATGGTTTTGTTGGTAAGATAGAGATATACTTGCTAGCCTTGCATAGTCACATTAGGGTTGGAGTGTGATAATTGGGTTCTATCAAATTGTGACAAGAGATTGTGCAAAGAATAGGACTAAACACTTGTTCTTGACTCGAGAGAGCATTACAAGTACTCTTTGAACCCTAGATTAGCACGTGGTTTCGTTGAGAGCTTCTTGAGGGGAGGTTAATTGAGTTTTGAGAAGTATAAGGGGGATAGATAATCCTAGGACCCATTTTATCCTTGAGGTCAGAGAATCACCTGTGTATATTTTATTTTCATTTATTTTCTTAGTTTATTTTCAATCTCAGCATTTGTTTCACTCAAATTGGGCGAGAGTGTGATAATCATTGTTTGACCGGGTTTTGGACAAATCCTCGTGGGAACGATACTCTACTTATCACTTTATTACTTGGCGCGACCCGTGCACTTGCGGCGCGTGGCGAACAGTAATTCAACTTGAAGCAACTTGTAGGCGACAGAGAATTAATCATCTAGGCAGTAGTATATGAAGTTTCACAAAGTGATAATTTTGTCAACTTTGAAATGATCAAAGAAGAAAACTGTATGCACGTTTAAGGATCTTGGGATGATTTGTGATATTGTCCTATGTCTATAACACATCATTAACCTAAATAAGTATTAAGGAAGTTAAAACACTTAGGGATTAGTTACCCTTGAGAGAACATGGGCAAGACAAAATATATCTTGAGAGACAAGATGAACAGAGATTGAATAAGGACAATGATGTGTTTGTCACAAAGGACACCACAAGTATACTCTTTGTGCATCTTAATATGAAAAGTCTATATCCCAAATATGCCCTCTTAACCAAAGTATGTGATCTATGTGAGAGCATGCACCCTGCAAAGGAATCTAATAAAGAATATGAGAAACAGTCCCATACTCAAGCACACTTGGTAGATTGTTGTAATATACATCATAATGTACAAGACCAAATACATGGTATGTGGTCAGACTTGTAAATCTTTTTGGTTCATCCTAGTTATGAGGTACTAGGATGCTGTAAAAGGGATGATAATATACCTTAGAAGAACCATGGAGTGTAAGTCATGTCATCAAGTAATGACTTAAACTAAAGAGGATACTCTAACACAATTTGGGTTGGAGGCCTAAGCTAGCAGCATTCAACTTAAAAAGAAAAGTGTTATTGCTGATTGATAAGCTAGGATGTAAGAAATAGACAAGTGTGTCTTTATCTTCCATGGAATCAGAACACAAAGTATTCAGCAACTACTCAAGAAGTTGAGTGGCTTGAAATTCCTAAAGCGATTAGGAATGAATGGTGAAAGACCAAGGTATGTCACAATAGCAATTGGCAACAACCTATGATAAAGACCCTCCCTAATACAGCAAGACCGAATACATAGACACATGATACCTCTTTGTGAGAAGCATGAGGAGCAAGCAACATTTCAACACCTTTCTGTTTACAAAAATGTTGACAGACCCCCTTATGATGCCCACAGCTAAATGTTCATTTTAGAGATGAGCTAAGACTTGGGCATGTGTATAACATAAGGTTTTGAACTTCTTTTATATGAGAGTAAAAGAGATGCATTCCTATTATGTATGTATAGATACATACATATATGTGTAAGATATACAATGACTAGTGTGTCGTACAGGTTAAGGCTAACCCACTCACACGGGTAGTCTCCTTTATGTTTAAAGGACATAGAAGGTATGACATCATGCGATCCTCTTGAGATGGTCAATAAGAATCACTGCATAAATGTCGTCTCAAAAGAGTTTGAGATAAAATCTATACATGAAATAGATTGAATCATGGACATGTGTGACCCATGAAACCTGTAGCCGGACATAAAACTCCTCTACAAAGACGTCATGATGAATTTTGAGTTGAAGAGTTTTGGTTCAGGTACTGTGCATACCTGGAACTTAAGTCTATACGGTGTTATTAGATTAAAATCGACACGCACTCTTACAAGCTAAGATGAACACCGTAACATGCAATTCATCCTGCATGTGCTTATGAATAATTAGATCCGCAAAAGGGGACATAGATGGAAAATCCCTGTTCCATTACGGTGTGAGTCCCAAAAAGGAGACAAACCTTTCACGATGCCCTTATGACTTTGACAACATCATTAAGGACTGACTTGGTGATAGCTACTTTAGTTTTCACCTTATGGTCATGAATGATTCAACTTAATGGTCAAATACTGGGACAATGACCAAGCCAGCCCTGACTGATGTCTAGTGGGAAGGAAGACTTACCCTGAAGTACACATTTGTGTTAGTGTCTGTGATCGATCCCTTACTTGTTAGCTGAGTAACTTGTAAGTGTGGATACTAAGCACAAAATGAGGCAATCTGAGTTAACCTAGAATTAACTCGTGAGGGATTAGATATGCCATGTGTAATGTGTATGGTTAAATCTAGGGCATTTGAGGCAATTTGCATATTACTTGCAGGTACAACTAGGGTATCCATGTGTGCTGATCATGTATAAAGGAATTCTAGTACACGAGAACCCGAATCGAGGACGTCGTGCCCACGCGGACACGGCAGACACCAAGTATGAAGCAAGAAAGATATGACACCCACAAGATGGTCAGTCCATCAAGTGCAAGTGGGAGATGTTGAAATTTTGGGCCTAGATCTGCCCTTGATGGGCTGGATTAATTAATTGGGAAATATGAGTATTTTCCCAATTGATTTATTAATTAATTGTTTAATTAATATGATTGGTCGAATGAGAAAGTTGTGGATTGCTGACTCAGTAATTCCCAACCGATTTATTAATTAAGTGTTTAATTAATATGATTGGTCGAATGGACAAGGTTTGGATTGCTAACTCAGCCATGAGTAATTAATTGATTAATTAATCAATCAATTAATTATTCAATTATCTGATTGGTCAGATAAGAGAGGCGAGGATTGCTGACTAAGCTATGAGTAGTAGTAATGGATATTTTGTATTCCCAAAATATCCTCAGTCTTCTTCTACAAATAGAAGCCTCCCCTTCAGTTCTAAACATACCAGTGGTTGAGTTTTCCGACTCTCTCATTCTCTCTATATTCTTTCTTGTGTGGTGCTCTGCTGTGCCCCATGTTTGGACTCTGGTTTTTCCAGTAGTCCGAATTTTGCGTGGGTTCTTCAAGAACTAATCATGGAGCTCCGGAGGTTTAACCCGGATCCGAACATGGATCCGTTTGGTATGTTGCCTCTCTCCCCCTCATTTAATTATAAATTTTTCCATCAGGTCAAATTTTCTAGCTCATCTACATAATCCAAAACCTTATCATTGCAATCAATTCTCCCTTCCAAACCAGGGATAATATCAATTAGTGGAGTGTTCATTTTAGACCAATTTTAAAACCAAAAAGTGTATTACAGCCATTGGATGTTCTTTTCCCTATTGAGCATTGAAAGAATTGTACATGTCACAGATGCCACTCCATATACGTGAAGAGCATTTTCTTCTCACAATTTCTAACTTAACCAAATTCTGACATTTGTATTTGGTTCTTAATACTTTCAATAATTATGCATTAGGGTTATTCAATAACTTCAAAAATGCTTGAGAATGAAAGCTTTATTGTCTTTTTTCAAGTATAACCTCAATACCTCCCTACTTCTTCTCTCTGGGTTATTTTCTCCCTTGCTAATAAGTGAATCTTCTTTTGATTTTCATTTCCCTCCCAAAGAAATTGCTTGCTCATTTTTCTAAAATTTTTGTGAGGATTCCCTCCGGAATTAGCATTGTTTGCATCTGATAAGTTGGAATGCTTCATCCTGATAGTTTCTATTGGGCTCTCTGAATTATCAGGAAGAATAGAGCATTTGATGCCCTTTCATTGCCCATACCACCAGTTAGCCCTACACCCATTTTTCGCTCATATAAGTGGCCCTTGAGAAGTGAACATTCTTCAAGAAGCATACTTTTGTATTAGAGCTGTTCATCTTGTGGCTTGAGCTTCAACAAAATGTATTAATACACCCAAGCATTTCATCAATCTGATCAATAGAGGCTTCTCCAAATAGCATCATATCATATGCAAAGAACAGGTGGGAGAGTTGGCGTACACAGACATATTGGTCTCTAACTCCCTTGATTTACAATCTCCCTAATATGATTGAGCCTTTTTTCTACACATTACAATAAAACTGTGCTTTTGTAATGGTTAAATTTGTTGATTTAAATTTGTCACAGTGTTAATCGTTACTAATGAGTTTTGTAACAGTTGTCCAAATTGTTACAAAATCATCAATGGAAAATGATTTTGTAACAGTTTTGTGAAACCATTGCGCAATACAATAAAGCCATTGCAAGTTTGGAAATGGTTTATTGCTTTTCCATCATAGAAAAACCATTACTGGAACTGATCCAAAATTCGGTTTGTTGCATACCCAGCACATTCGCAACGGTTAGTGAAACCAGGACAGTATGGCTCCAAAATCTGAGATTTCACTTTGTAATGGTTTAAAAACCGTGACAAAAAAAAATTGTAACTGTTTTTAACAGTTTCCAAACCGTGAAAAATATGACGAGGTTTTTAAAATTTTATTTTCATTGAAGGCAAGATGTCGCATTTGAAACGATTTGACGTCTTTTGAGGGCAAAAAAAATTTGACATTTAATAACTGGGTATAGATTTAATCGAACAAAATATCAATGATTAAAAACTTTTAAAATGATTAAATTTAGATAATTGTGTTTCAAGTTAATAATGATAGATAATAAAATTTTTAAAAAGTTTATTCGTTTTAAACTTCAGTTCAAATTTTATGTTTTTTTATATAAATAATTAGGGATAGTTAAACTATGCAGTTTATTATATGGTCGAACATGTAATAATTTTTTCAAATGCATTCTTCAAGCAAAATAAAAAAAGAAAAATTAGAAATAATATTAAATAATATTTGCATTATAAACAAATTAACTAAATGACATGAATTTAAAGAAAATGATACCTATGGTGATGAAGAAGAGAGAAGCATCGTAAGAAGGAGAGGAGAGGGAGAGGAGATGATGAATGTTGTGCAGAAAATAAGATGGGGATGGGGGTTTATATAGGTGTCAGCGTAGGTTGGAATGGTTGATGTAATAGATTTAGTAATGGTTTCGGTTTGTAACGCTTTTTATTAACAAAACTGCTACAAATATGTGTTTTTTAAATAAATAGGCTCCAGCATTTTAATTTAAGTAATAATCGAAAAGTAAGTTATTTTTATTGGTTTTTATTAACAAAATCGCTACAAATGTATATTTTTGAAATAAATAGCCACCGGCATTTTAATTTAAGTAATAACTACAAAGTATGTTATTTGCAACCAAATCGCTACAAATTGAATGTTATGAGAAAACATAATATGCAATTTTTAATTCTACAAGAATAAGTATGGTACTGTTACAATCAGTCGTTGTCCACATCCCTGACCCAAAAACATAATTTAATAGCAACATTGAAATTGAACTAAATTAAATAAAATTAATTAAATTTAAGACATTATTGTAACAAAATAAAGGCATGCTGCATCGCCTTTGGGGTGGAAATTCTGACTAGTTTGAAAGACTCACTCTCATAGGTGATGTTATCACCTTCACCCATATCATAGAGATCTTGACGTTTTAGGTGAATAATATATGCCATTCCCTATACTTTCCATCTGCAACATAGTAAACATGTTCTGCCTCTGAAGCTAGAATGTATAGCTCATTATCTTTGGACTGTCCAGTGTGAACTATCCTAGAGAAATTGACTTGATTTGATTCCTAATTCATCGGTATTCAATTCTCTTGAAGTTGTAAGGTTTGCCCAAGAGCACTTGAATAGTGAAACCATGAAGTGAAATTGATAATTAAGTTCAATTATATTAATAAATCTTTCATAATAATTAACTCCTCTAAACTGCATGCTACCATCACTATTGCTAGCATAACTTCTAGTCCCAAAGCTGTCAATAACTCCTGAGCTTTTAGTCAGTAGGCCTCCATCCTGAGAATTGTGCAAAATTTTAAATCATAAAGGCATTGACATTGTATGCTGTAAACCTTCTTAAATGATCTAGAGGTCCAATTGCAAAAGCTTTCAAATCAAGAGAGTGTGGAAAGTGATCATTCATTATTCGACATGCGAACCATGACTTCATATTGTGTGTGTGTGTATCCTCATTTGACCTTTGACATAACTTTTGAATTCCCTACAAAAATTAATTGAGTGAGTAAGAGGTTGGATTGCATCGTACTCTAACAAAAGGTAGACCAAGATAAGGGTGTAGTGATTCATACGAAAGGAATAGATCAACTTGACTGCAATTTATCAAGATACGACGATGTTAGGTGGATTGTTAGGTGAACTGTGATGGTGAAAAGGAATAGGAAAAGAACATCTCCAAATGACAAAGCATTAGAATAATTTTTTGTTGAAGTTGATCAAGTTCCTCGACCACCAAAACCTTTAATGACAACTACCGGAATAAAGTACATAGCCCAGCCAAAACGATGGATAAATCTGACGAAAGTGTATTTTTAATTGCCATTGGAAGGAATTGTTGCATTAGAACATGTGAGTCATGACTTTAAGACCGATACCTTGCAAGCATGTATATCAGCGCAACTTGAAATGTTGCTTGAATATCCATGAGGAACTTTAATATTTTTCAAGGTCGATGAGAAGATGTCTTTATTTAGTTTCGTGAGAGTGAATTTAGCCGAGTGAAATTTTTCATTGTCATATAGCCAAGTATCTTGTACTCCCATGACACGTAGATCTTTCTTTACTTAAAGATGATCTTTGGATTTGCCCGGTTCATTGAGCAATGTATATAACACATTATCACACATACTTTTCAATATGCATGACATCAAAACTATGGCATAACAAAATGGAAGACCAATATGGAATTAATAGGCTTTCTGAGTTCGAATTCAACATCAGTAATCTGCTCCAAAATCTCTACACCAGATAAATATTTTGGGGCTATTCTTTTTTCTTGTTTCCTATTAAAACACTTGTGCTGAAATCTTAACTTGCCTTCCCCGATTAGAAAATGTTGATGACCCATGAAGTGCCGCTTCCCACTGTGTGGAGGCACACAGGGTTAGAGCCAAAATTGCAAGTCGAGCAAGCAATGCCATTATGCACATTCTATCCACATAATATCCCTAAGCCAGAAAAGTCATTGATCGTCCACATGAAAGTTACATGCAAATTTAAAAGAGTCTTATTGAACACACCATATGTTTCCACGCCATCATTACACAGGTCTATCAGCTCATACATAAGTGGTTGGAGGTAGATATCTATATCATTATTGAGTGTTTTTTTTCTCCAAAATGATCATGGACAAAATAATAGAGCTCTACTTCATACACATACATGGAGGCAAATTGTACGACACTAAGACAACCAAGAAAATACTATAACTTGTGGTTAGGTTCTCAAAAGTATTGAATCCATTAGTTGTGAGAAATAGGCAATTATTTCTTATATCAGTAGCAAATGATAGAAACTCACTGTTGAATGCTTTCCATGCTTCTGCGTCATAAGGATGTCTTAACTTGCCATCTGAATTCTCGTCAATGCTATGCCACCTTATGTGCTCAGCCATCTTTGAAGACACGAACAATATTTACAATCAATGCTTTAAAGAAAAGTATCTAAGAATCTTTGCCGATTTCTTCTTTTGCCTTTTCCCCTTCCTCACTGGCTCACATCTAGAAATGTGACTCTGCTTACAAGTCTCCATTTCAGCATCATCTGTCCAATACAACATACAATCATTGGGGCATGCATTAACTTTTTTGCAGTTCACCCCAAGCTTGTTTATAATATTTTTCGGTTCAAAAAAATGATCTAGAAATCTCCACATTAGGGAATGCATCATGAAGTAATTTAAGGACCATAGATATGCCCTTATCAACTAACATGTTGAAATTATTAATTTATATGTTAAAAAATATTATAATAATGTTGTATAAGATATTTCATCTATACCATTCATTTTTGAATCTAAAGGTAATCTAAAGGTGAGTGAGTGATCATGAGAAGAAAATAGGAAATGGGATTATGAGAGGATGCTCTTCTAAAGAAATCCCTTTTCTGTAAAACTCTCACAACCTCCATCACATTAGTTTCCAATATCAATTTTTGAACTCCTCGAACCCATGCCACTTGAGACCAAGCATTACCGCCCACAGTTCAGCAACAAACTTATCTCCCTCCAGATGTAGAAGAGACCCAGCTTCCAATCCTCCCTTAATTACTATTTTTCATGACTCTACCACTTCCTCCTTCACTTGATTCTGACCAATCGCCGTCAACAGTGAACTTATTCCATCCTGAGGAAGGAGGACACTGTTGAGCTTGACGATCTATCACTGGATGCCTCTCAAAATTAGTCCCTTTCAATTGATCCCTTGCATTAATCACCATACTAATGATAAATTTTGCTCTAAAGATCATGTTATTGTTGCCCAAACATCTATTTTCGAAAATAAATTCCATACGAGCCAACTGATCTTTAAAGAGTTCATTACAACCCTGCTATCTATTTTGAAGCTTGTGCCTAAGGTTCATCTGAAACCAATCTTGTAGATTCAAGTCAAAAAAATTGGGATGATCTAATACCTGGTAAGGTTTCAAGCCACAACCTTCTTGACTCTGGACAGTCTTTCAAAACATATAAGAGACATTCTAGACTAAGCTTACACCACGAATACATTATATCGCTCGTAATGTGTTTGTGACCGGTCTTCATTAGTGAGGAGACAATTATGCAGAGAAAGCCATATAAACATGGAGCACTTGTGTAGAATATTCAATTTCCATATTCAACTCCATATTGGATCGATAGCTCTCTGTTCCTGATTAATTGCACTATAGGCGGACTTTACAGTAAATGTCCCACCACTATCACATCTCCATTGCACTAGATTCCTTAATACATCAATTATGTATCCTGCTTGAACATCCTTCCAGGCATTGCTTATCTCTGTCCACATATTGGAATATCTCCTCTAAGTTTTATCATTGGCATAAGGCCCTCCTTACAGCTGTATTTGCTTCATATAACCTTCACCCAGAGATCCTCACAGCGGTTAATTAACTTCCACCCTAATTTCATCATATATGAACGATTCTGCAACTACATTTTCTTCAAACCCAATCCTTCATTCTCCTTAGTTCTACACAAAGTATCCCAAGCTACAAAATGGTGCCTCTTTTCCATCAATAGTTCCTCATATGAATCTTCTATTCCTCTTCTCTATCACATCACATGTATCCATAGGGAAAGAAGAAGTATGCATGGAATAACCTGGAATCGCAAAAGTTACAGAGGACACCAATGTTATGCTTCCTATTAATGATAAGAAATTAGCCTTCCAGTGAGACAAGCACTTTCAGACTTTGTCAACCACACCTTGATAACTAATCCCTCTTATCCTTATTATAAGGCAACAACTAAAACAATTTTTGGCCCCAAATATAAGGCACTAACCACTAAATTAATTTCCTTTTTCATCTTTATCCTTGTCATTAATGGAGATTCAAACTTTAAAATGTGAATTCATATCATTTAATGAAGGGTGAAGTTGGAAAAAGTGACCAATGTAGCTCAATTTGTTAACCCAACTACCATTCCTTAGTTTGTGAGAATTGGTAGTTGGTGCCTTATAATAAGGGTCAGAGGGAATAGTCTTTAAGACTCTCTTATGGTGAAGGGGTGTCCCTAAGTAGTTACTAAGATCTGCCACCATTTGGAAACCCAACAGAGAACTTATTTCATTTCTCCAAGTATGATTCACATTTCTCAAGAAAAAAACCTGAGTTTTGAAAGCATTGACTTTGTGCCCGAACTCGAACCTTATATCTTGCTATTAAATTAACATTAAAGTTAGTGGTATTTCCATATCAAACTTCTAATATTTTATTTTATAACTATATTATTATAACTTTTTTCATGTCATATATAATTTTAAGTACATTACGAATGTAAGATTTTATTTATTAATTAAATATATGTCCAAATAAATATTTTACATGTATTTTAAGTATTTTATATTTTGAATATATTTATAAAGTACATTTTTTTTTGAACTGAATATTTATAAAGTACATGGATACGAACATATTTTTAAATCCTTTGTTTGAATATTTTTTTATTATTAAATGTTTTTTTAAAAAAAAAAATTGTAGAATGATAACATAATGATATTTTAGGGTTTTTTAAATGATATTGTGTATGATAACATAATGTCAAAATTGTAGAAGACAAATTCGGTAATTTTAACTATAGGGGAGCTAAGAATTGAAATATGAAAAATTAAGGTAATTTAAGGGTTTGTTTTAATTCTAGTACTCAAGAAATATTCTTATATATATATTAAGGACATCAATATCTCCATTAAATATCACAATCAATATTACTCCAATAACTTCCTTTATTATACTTAGATCTTTAAGTCAAATCAACTACACACAATAATCATTGTGCATTTGTGCATATGTCAATTTATTTACACAATGTATTATTCTTTTTTGTATGAAAGTTATTCCAATTCATACGATTTCAATAACTTGATTTATGGGAGTTTTCAAAATCCATAATTTGATTTGAAAAATAATGCATTTATTGTTTTAAGTCAAAATTGTTACTAACGAAGGTAGTTTTGTTTTTTCGCTTGAGAGAAACAAGCAAACTAATTGTGATATTGATAGATTTTATTTTATCATTTGTGAAATCGCAACAGTTGGTTGAGTTTTATTGTAATTTATCTACCAAAGAAAATCATTGTCACTAATGATGTTATTAGTAGCAATGGTAATAATGTTTACTAATTGAGATATGAGAAATTATTAGGCGAAGCCAGTTCACCACGTCATTTGTGGCCTGACCAATCATCAACAAATACCTTAGGTCTAAAGTGTAATTTGATTGGACACCCTAAATTTTTTTTTAAATATCATGGTTTCTTATGTTTTTTAATTTTGTGTGTTGAAATAAATATTTTAATCTACTAACTTTTTTTAGTGTTTTCATTTAGATTGAAGTTTTGAGGTTGTACCTAAGATATTTGTTTGTGATTTGTAACAAATAACTTTTATTGTGTTTATAAATAAAATAAGATACGATAGGAAAAGACAAATTCAAAAAATACTTTCATTATATCATTATTGCGACTTTAATGGCCCCATAAATCCGAGCAACGGCCTCCATGAGCAATCAAACTTCGAAACGATAAATTTAATACTTTTTTAAATGCATTTATAGTTTTTAACAATATTAAAAATGTATTCTCTCCAGTTTATATTATAAGAAGTAACCAATCTTTTACAAATACCAATAAAACTTGTTTGAATAATATATTATGAATAGATTTAGTGAAATTTCTGTTTTTACCCTTATACTATTGTGGTGGTCAAAAAACGGCTATAGTGAAATTAATGATATTTTATAAAGTTTTCTAACGATTACAAGATGAGAAATTAAACGAATCACCAACAATTGAACAACGAGTGTCGGGACGGTACAATGAGTTACAAATAATGAAAGCAACATGACAAATATAGAGAAATAATCACGAATTACAAGATTAATAACAATCAGAAAGCAGTATGACGAGATCGCTGAAGTGTTCCAGGGAATAGTGAGTATGCTCTCGAATGTTCAAGTGTCTTCTGCCGTGACTTCTTCTTTGTTTTATTCCGTTCTAGCTTCGAAAAATTGTTCCTGAGATCGTGGGCTTGTTGATCCTGAATTCCTCTCCATGATCTAACAGTTACCTCTCTTGGGGCTAAGTCCTCCGAATTATTTGCATCGAATGCAAGACGTGTGCTTGACCAGTGTTGCTAGCTTCCACGTGTTCCTCCGTCTTCGCGTGAATCTGTTCTTGAATTCGGGCCATACTTGTTGGCCTACTGATTCCGTGCAGGTGGGATCCAAGATGGGGGCCTCGTAACTGGCCCCAAAGTGAGCGTGTTATTTCATATTGAAGATACTGCTTCGTGGGCTTCCTTTTCCGGCCCAATCCGATCGACATACCTCTTGGGACTGGGAGGACGATTTTTTGGCCGTACATTTACTCCCCTGGCTTCACGTGACAGACGTTGGAAGGCACGGGGAGGCACAACTGCTTCGAACCATTAATGTGGAGCATCGCAACCGTTGAACGCATCCCTCCTGTCATCAGTCACATCCGTGTCAGTTCCTCCTTTAAATTTCCCTCCATACAGCCGTTCCCAAGAATTTTGGCGTGCAATCTTCACTTTCGCTTCTACTTCAGACGCTTCATATCTTCTCAGCGTTTCAGAATCTTTCCTGCTTTATGGTAAATTTCCTTACTTCTTTGATTCCTGCATTATCGTTTAAGTGTTAATATTCGTAGAAATTTAGTCTGGGTTCTGGCGAGTTAGATTCTTGATTCTAGGGTTTTTGATTTTGGTATTTCTGGCCTGATGATGTCTTCGAGTTGGGTTATAGGACTCATGGCCACATCTTCTTCATCTCGGTCTCATGCCTCTCTGATTTAACCTTTGCCTAATGCGCCTTGGGGTTAAAATCACAATAATTACCAAGGATTGCGTAAAGTGGCACAATCCCGGATCGTTTCACTTGAGGAGTCCTTCTAAACTACCTAAGCTAACTAAATGCAATTAAAACAATAAAAAGGGGTATGGGGGTTTTGGTTTGAAGATTCATTTACTAAAGCTATTAAGGAAAGCAGTTACTTGTTTTTGGGGTTTTGGATTAATAAGTGAAAGGTGAAAAGAGTTTGGATTAGGGGTGATTTGATAAAACGGGCTTTGGTAGTGCTTCGGTGACTCAAATGCTTCTTTCAAAATGATTAGTGGGAGTTTAATTTACCAAGTCTAATTGAAAAATCCCCAAGCAACCACTAGGGGTCCACTAGCCCTAATTAATGACTAATCTAGCAACCACTTTCATAGCCATTACTTAGGGTTAGTGTTAAGATCCACTTGGTTTGTGAAATGCCTTGAACCAAATGCAATTTAACTCTCATGAAGTGCAACCACAACATTCATGCATGGGAGAAATTGACTATAACCACTAGCAACCACTAAAATGGCTACAACCAAGAATACAACCACAAGTAGATAGGAAATTGTATCTCAATCACATTAAATTCAAAGCATACACAATATAGTTCACAAACATGGATAGCAATCACATATCCCAAGTCTTAAATCCATATACAAGACCAATACAAAAGAGTAGAAGCCAAATACAAAGGAAATAAGAAATTGTAGACTAGAAACTCCCCTATGTTGGTCCATGAAGCTAGAGCCACCTTCACACCACCAAAGCACCAAGAACTTAGCCTCTCATGTCTTCAAATTCGTGCCCTAGATGACCCATGATGATAGCCTCCATGAATGAAGAAGATGGAAGGAAATATGGAGTAGAAATGGAAGGTGGAAGGAGAAAGAACAAGAAAATCAACAAGAATGGGGATGAATTTGAGTGGGAGGATGAATATTTGGATGAAGAATGGAGATGGAGATGAAACCCTAGCAGAGAGGGTGATTTTCGGACTAGAGGAGCTTAGAACAATGAAGAAGGGTCTGATTTTTATCTTATATACTCCCCCAAAAATTCCTGAAACGCACAGCAGAATTTCAGTTTTCGGGGCCTCGCCGTGGGCCTCTCACGGTGAGGGGCAGAGAGGGTGCAAGAGAAGTGGCCTCGCCGTGGAAGGCTCACGGCGAGGGGCAGAGAAGGCTGCATAACAGGGGTCCTCGCCGTGGGCCTCGCCGTGGAAGGCTCACGGCGAGGGGCAGAAAAGGCTCAGGAGAAGTGGGCCTCGCCGTGGAAGGCCCACGGCGAGGGACAGAAACCTGCACATTTTGGGGTACCCTCGCTGTGGCCCTCGCTGTGGGGGAGCCACGGCGAGGGACAGAAACTCAGAATCCTTCCCTTGTGCGCCGTCAGCATTCTTGTCTGCAACTTGGCTCTTCCATTGGGTATATTCCTTCATAATCTGCACATAAAATGGACCTAAGGTAGAATCATAATGTTCTTAAAAATGGGATAAACAACAAATCATATTAGTTATGCCCATATTTCCCTTGATTAGTACAAATTCCAATAGGGTGTGCAAAACTCGGAAGTTACTCTAATTAGGCAAAATTACCCCAAGAACATGCAATAATCCAATGATTTTATCAATGAAAAGTGTATAAAAATATGGTACAATCACTCTCCCTCCCCTATGGACAAATCGGGCTTTCCTGTAAGAGGGTTCACGCCGATTCCCTCAGAATTGAAGGAGTCGACCCTAAGTGCTGAGATAATGGACTTGAAGAAACATGATGAACCCCCTATAATCTCTGAGCGTACCCTGACATCCTATCCTGAGAAATACAGGATGGATAAAGGGCTTCTGATTAGGGCTGCCACACCGGACGAACGCATGGATTGGAGCAGCGAGAACTAGACCACGTTGTGTTGTGGCTATTTTAAACTTTTCCCTTGCCTTCTGTTGTCGTATCTGATCTTGGTAATGTGTCAACATTTTGACTTGGCTCCTTCCCAGTTTATGCCTGCTGTTTGGTGCATCTGCCTGTGTCTTGAAGTCTTGTGCTAAAGGTTAGGCATTCGCTTTACCTTGGCTGAACTTCTCAAATGCTATAGTCTCGGGAAGAAAGCCCCAGGATTTTTTACTTTGACCCCTTCTAGCGTGGACCATTTGATCGTTATCCCCAAGGATTCTGAGAGGGGATGGAAGAAAAGATTTGTCTTTGTGCACAAATCTTCCTTGGTGACTGATGGGGCACCTATCTGCACTACTTGGAACAACAGAGGTACTCTTTGCTTTATTTTCTAATTTTTGTATGGTTTCTGAGGGGTTTCTATGGCTTTATGTGCTTGCCTGTGTGATTGTAGAGCGTATTGAAGCACTAGATTCCTCAACTCCAGGTCCGAAATCTGATGAATATGTTGCCATGATTCGGGCTCTGCCTCAGGAAGAGAGGACTTACACCGAGATCTTCTGAACTCGTCAGTCGCATTGTCTTTGCTTGATTTACTCCTTGTAGCTTTTTGGATTTATTTTGACATGTCGTTTCCCATGTTATGCAGAATTGGAGAAAGAGAACAAGAGCAAACTGCCTGCAGGGGTCTCGTTTGCGGAAGTGGGTGTCAAGAAGAGGAAGGTGACTTTTAAGGATGAAGGTCCCGTCTAGGCGGGCATGTCTATAGCTTCCAAGACTCATCAGCGAAAGAAAGCTCGTGAGGCTTCTTCTTCGGAACGGACGGTCTCGTTGCTTCCCCCTATTAACGAAGAGGTTCCAGCAGCGAAATCAAGTAAAGTCCAGGCCCCAGCGTCTACTGCCGAGTCTCCAAGTGTGCTGTTGGAGAGAGACACCATTGATATTGACCCTTCTCCCGAATCCAAGGGTGAGGATGCTCCCGAGGACAAGATGGCCCTTGCTTGGTTACGAGTAGGCCATAAATTGAAAGGCATGGCTTATGAGTAGCACGAGGTAGTGCTGAGGTTCCCAAAGGAGGCATCCGTTTTCAAAAACTTCGACGCTGTGAAATCTGAGGCTTCCAAACTCTTGTTTTCACGGGATGAAGTTTCTTTCTTGGCCTTGGGACCTGAGGGTGCTCAGGATGTTTTGGTGAAGGAATCTCTGAGGGTAAATTTTTCCATTCCTGCTCGATATTACCTTCATTTTATGAACTACAGTTTGAAATTTGTCTCATTTGCAGGTTCATCAGATGGCTTTGTTCGCCAAGAAGGAGTATGAATCACTTGGGGTGCAATACGCTAAGCAGAAGTTGGAGTTGAGGGAAAAAGACCTGTTAATTGAATCTCTTGGCAAAGTCAATGCGGATATGCAGGCTACTATTAACATCATGAAGGAGAAGGCGATTGAAATGATGGCCGCTGGTAAGCAAGCCGCGATCTTGGTGAAGCAGGCTGAGGACAAGGCAAAACATGCCAAGGAGGAGGCCATAGATCTGAGGGAAGACTTGAAGCTACAAGATCTGGAGATTAGTCATTTGAAATTCGAGAAACTGACTCTCGAGGATCAGATGAAGGAGATGTGTTAGCAGGATAAGCTTACTGCAAGCAAATTCATCCTGCGCACCAGGATCGAGATGGCTCGTGAGCTAAACAAAGGTTTCTTGGTTCTTATGATCTCGAAGGCTGGAAAAGGGAGTACGAGGAGGGATACGAGACTCTGTCTAAGAGCGTTGATGCCGAGAGGGGTGAAGAAGAGGAAGTTACTTCTGGCTTAGCTTCTGGGAAGAAGAAGGTTTCTCCGAAGGATATCCCCCAAGAGGATGGCGGTAAGAGCAAAGAGATCTCGGAGGCCGCGAAAGAAAAGACCCCTCCCCCGCAATAGGATCATTCGAAGTCTCTAGCTTGTAGTGTTTCTGTGTTTGCTTTCATCTGTTAGTTTAAACTTTTCGGGGTTGAACTCCCCTTGTTTTGTAAGCTCTCTTTAGGGGATTGTATTTCTAGATTTCAACAACTGGACATGATGATTTCGTGACTTTCTTTTCTTTTATTCTGTGAATGATATATGCATGATGAACTAAAGGTTTGACAAGAGTTCGTACTTGGAATTCACATTTGATAACTTTGAGAAAGTTTCATACCTTCCGAGATTTCTGAGAAACTTGTAATCGATAAATCCTCTCCTTGCGAGGAATCCGCGAAAATATCCTATGTGTTGCTGCAAAGATTCTACTTGCAGGTTTCGACAATGTTTCTACGAGGTTAATAAGAACAAGACAATACAGAGAATATAATCTTGATGAGGGGTTTTGTAGTATCAGCAGCCCTTGCCACAACAGAACCATGTAGCATAAAGCGTGGGTTCTTTGCGAGTTAGTGGCCTTGAGCCTTTCGGCACAGCTCATCATGTACTACCCCCAGCGGTTAGTTTCTCATTTTTGAATTGATATAAAGGAAAGTTGAAACAAGAGATCTGGGAATGAGATAACTACCTTCTGAGTTTGGGGGAGATCAAAAACAGAGGCTTTATGTGATTCTGTGATCCGAGAAAATTCCGTGCGCTCTATCATTCAGAGAGGTCCCTTGTACGAGAGCCTTGATTCTGAGAGTGGTCTGTGAGGTCCCTTGTATGAGAGCCTTGATTCTGAGAGTAGTCTGAGAGGTCTCTTGTTTGAGAGCCTTGACTCCTAAAATAGTCTGTGAGGTCTCTTGTTCGAGAGCCTTGATTCCGAGAACAGTCTGTGAGGTCTCTTGTTCGAGAGCCTTGATTCTGGGTTTTAACTGAGATGTCTCGTTTGGCGAGATTCTGGGTTTCTATGCTGTGACATCGATACAAAACACATATATAATTAGGAAAGACAAATTGAACTGGTTACGAGTTATACCTCTTTAGATGTATTGCGTTCTAGCTTCGTGGTAACGTTTTGCCTTTCATGTCTTGTAATTGGTATGATCCGGGTCCTGTGATCTTGGTGACGAGATAAGGGCCTTCATAACTTGGACTTAGCTTCTCGTCTCTAGATTCCTTTGTGTTCGGAAATACTTTTCTGAGAACCAATTCTACCACTTCAAATTGCCTTTCTTTGACATGCTTGTTGTATTGTCAGGCCAATCGTTGCTGGTATGTGGCCATCCAGATCAGTGCCTGCTCATGTTGTTCATCCAAGAGGTCTAACTCGTACTGTAATCCGAGAGAATTCGTCTCCTCTCTGGCCCACTGATATTTGAGACTAGGGAATCCATATTCCATCGGGATCATGGCTTCAGCTCTGTAAACGAGAGAGAAAGGTGTTTCTCTCGTAGGGGTACGAGAGGTTGTCCTGTAAGCCCATAAGACAGCTAGTAACTCTTTCGCCCATCTTCCTTTTGCTCTATCGAGAAGCTTCTTCAAGGAGCTGACAATGGTCTTGTTACTGGACTCGGCCTGTCCATTGGACTGCTGGTTCCTGGGAGTGGAGAACTTCAGTTGGATCCCCCACTTCTGGCGAAATCTTCAAAACTTGGAGCCAATAAACTGGGATCCGTTATCACTGATGATCTCCTTGGGGAGACCGAACCTACATACGACATGCTTCCAAACAAAATCTACCACTTCTGATTCTTGAACTTGGGCATAAGTACTCGCTTTTACCCACTTTGTAAGATAATCTGTGGCCATTAGCAGCAAGGTCAGGCGACTGGGAGCTTGTGGTAGCTTTCCTACAATATCCATCCCCCATCCCATGAAGGGCCATACGGGGGCGATGGTATATAGCAACTCGGGGTGTTGATTAGTGGTTGATGAGAACCTTTTGCACCTGTCACACTTTGTTACGAGAGTGGTTGCATCCCTTTTTAGAGTCGGCCAGTAGTACCCACCCCTTAGAGCTTTTCTTGCCAAGCTCCTTGCTCCAGAATGGTCTCCACACTCTCCTTCATGAATCTCTCTCAGTGCATAGGAAGCATCTTGGGGTCCGAGACACTTCAAGAGTAGTCCCGCGTACGACTTCTTGTACAGATCATCTCCCATGATACAGAACCTCACGGCACGCATCTTTATCCTCCGGGCCTCGTTCTTGTCTTCAGGTAGGGAACCAGATTCTAAGTAGTTACGGATCGAGCTTCGCCAATCCCATACGAGTGTGTGCATTAGAAACAATCCCGCAGTTTTCGAGATAGAGGGAGCTGGGAGGTGAATAATAGGTACTGCCCTAGTTCTCTTCTCTGGCAATCTAGGTAATCTTGAATTCCGAGAAAGCTCTGCTGATCTCGGAGACGAGATCATGGTACTGTTGCATTCGAGTATCTCGTATCTGATATGTCCTGTCTACCTGTTTTGCAACCAGCTGAGAATCACTTCTGACTTTGAGACGTTGGACCAGCTCGCAATCCCATGATCAGGGCTTCGTATTCGGCCTCATTGTTAGTAGCCTTGAAACCGCAATGAAAGGACCGCTCTACGATATCCCCCGTGGGAGATTCTAGAACTATCCTGAGTCCCTTCCCTCGGGAATGAGTGGAGCCATCCACATACAGGATCCAGACTCCCGGGTGTGTGGAGCTACTCACGTAAAGGAGTTCTTGCACAACACCTTCTTACATTTCGGGGCTAAAATCTGCTACAAAATCGGCCAAGGCTTGTGACTTGATTGTTGTTCTTGGGATATACAAGATGCCAAATTGACTAAGCTCCACGGCCCATTTCACCAACCTTCCCAAAAGGTCTAGCTTATGTAAGACATTCTTCAAAGGATGGGATATGACGACTGAGATTGGATGGCACTGGAAATAGGGCCTCAACTTCCGAGATGCAGACACCAATGACAGAGCTAGTTTCTCAATAGGGGAGTATCTCGTTTCTGTGTCTAGTAAGATTTTGCTGACATAATATACTGGGAGTTGGTTCCCCAACTATTCTCGTACTAAGACAGCACTCACTGCCCGATCAGTTACTGAGAGATAAATAAAGAGAGTTTCTCCGTCTTTAGGTTTTGATAGGAGCGGAGGGCTAGTCATGAAGTCTTTGATATCTTGTAAGGCCTTTTCACTCTTCTCATCCCATTCAAAGTTCTTGTTTTTTTCTCAGGGCTTCGAAGAAAGGATGGCACTTGTCTGAGGATATGGAGATGAACCTGTTTAGCGCAGCAATGCGTCTTGTGAGCTTCTGAACATCCTTGATACAATTCAGAGATGGGATCTATAAAATCGCTTTGACTTGTGTGGGGTGCACCTCGATGCCTCGACGGGACACCAGGTAACCAAGGAACTTCCCGGATGTGACTCTAAATGAACACTTTTCTGGGTTCAGCTTCATATTATACTTTCTCAAGAGGTTGAATGTCTGCTGCAAGTGCTCAACGTGTTGATTGGCATCCAAGGACTTGATCAACATGTCATCAATGTAGACTTCCATGGTTTTCCCGATCTGAGAGGCAAACATCTTATTTACAAGTCTCTAGTAGGTTGCTCCCGCATTTTTC
This sequence comes from Mimosa bimucronata, assembly GCA_037074515.1. NCBI lineage: Eukaryota > Viridiplantae > Streptophyta > Magnoliopsida > Fabales > Fabaceae > Mimosa > Mimosa bimucronata. The sequence continues at coordinate 26,301,907 of CM073445.1, read as the reverse complement.
AGTCCGAATGGCATAACTTTGTAACAATAGGTTCCCCACTCCGTGATGAAGGAGGTCTTCTCTTGATCCTTCGGATGCATCAGAATTTGGTTGTATCCCGAGAATGCATCCATAAAGCTCAGCAACTCGTGTCCCGAAGTGGCATCCACCATCGAATCAATATGTGGCAACGGGAATGAATCCTTTTGGACATGCTTTATTCAAATCTGTGAAGTCTATACAGACACGATGCTTTCTATTCTTCTTAGGTACTACAACGACGTTAGCCAACCAATCCAAGTACTGGACTTCTCGGACAGAACCAATATCTAGCAACTTTTACACTTTGTCATTTATAATCCTGTTTCGCTCCGGGGCAAACTTCCTGCGCTTCTGTTTTACCAGTTTGAATAACGGATCTACGTTAAGCTAATGGGTGATTATGCTGGGGTCTATCCCCAGTCATGTCTGTGTGTGACCAGGCGAACCATTCTTGATTCTGAGATAGGAACGAGACTAGCTGGCTTCTGATCTCAGGGGTAAGGTTTGCTCTGAGATACACCTTTCGTTCTGGGATTCATGGGTTGATATAAGTGGGCACCAACTCCTCTGTATCCTCACCCCCAGTGTAAGATTCCAGGGACGGTTGCTGTGGTTGCTATGCCGGGGATTTCCCAGCGGCCTTCATGGTTGCCTGGTAACACTCTCGAGCCACTCGTTGTTCACCCTTTATCACCTTTACTCCCCAAGGGGTTTTAAACTTAATTCTTTGATGTAATGTAGATGGAACCGCATTCATCTGGTGAATCCATGGACGGCCGAGGATAGCATTGTAAGAAGAAGGATAATCCATCACATGATATGTAAACATCTTGTTCATCCCGACGGCATATGTTACCAGATTAATAACTCCCAAGGCTTTCTTCGGCATGCCGTTTCCGAAGACCAATGTAGTTGGGTACTGAGATATGGCGGACTCGAGACCCATCTCCTTGACGGTGGACAGGTACAAGATGTTAACAGAACTCCCCAGATCAATTAAAACCCTCTTAACTTCGAAATTCGCCAAAATAAGGGAGATAATGAGAGCATCATCATGTGGGAAATCGGGTACGGCTGCGATCTCGTCTTCAGTCAAAGTAATAGGACCTTGTATCAGAACTTCTTCAGATTCTTTGACTAGACTCATCTCTAACACAGCAGGTAATGCACGGATGTGCCTCTTAGCAGCTGAATAAGTGGTTCCACTGATCTCAGATCCACTTGTAATGAAATTGATCGTCTTGGATTTTACTGGAGGCAGAACTGAAGCTATTCTGGCGGGGTTGGAGGAACTTTCAGGAGCTGTATCTTTGGACTGCTTTCCCAACAGGTGAGACAAATACCCCCGTTTCAGGAGCTCAGTGACTTGGAGTCGTAAAGCTATGCAATCTTCAGTTCTGTGACCGTGGTCTCCGTGAAAATCACACAACTTGTTGGTAACTCAGCTATCAGGAGGGCATTTGATATTGGTCGGCCACCTGACTGTGTCTCCCATCTTGTACAAGGTCTCGACCAACTCCTTAAGAGAAACTTTGAAATTATGTTCCTCAATTTTAGGGGGGAGAGGCTTATTAGGACGAGAAGACTTGTTGGATTTGTTAGAATATTAAGTTTTGATGAGGACTGGATCCTATAGATAACATAAGTAAAATGAACATATAGCATATAACTTTGTCTGAAAAGAATCAAGGTATATGACTAAGGAAAAGTATAAGTTATCTAAACGTTGAACAAGTAAAGTCCTATAGATAACAAATACACTATCGCTAGACTGAGAGCCTATCGCTAATAGATGAAGAGATAAGGATAATATTAGTTAATGAAGTCTTGGCAATAAACTGAAAGTAAATATTCCTATCACTAAGACATGTCTCTATCGCTAAGGCCTCATAACAGACAAAAGACTGATTAGAACAACTCAGTATTAAACCATAGTAACTAGCGATAGCACAAATAGCTATCGATAGCAGAACACTTAGACATTCAGATGAGTTACTATGTAGAGCTAATGACAACCTATCAATAACATAGCTTCTAGCGATAATGAGTTTAGCTATCAATAATGAAATCACTTGCTGAAATAACTTAAGACATTCTAATAGCTAATATATTATCTGTATACATTGAGCTAATGAATCCTACTAGCGATAACACCAACTGTGCTTCACATGAATACTTGTTTAGCTAACAGTCTAAGTGCAGGATTGACACTATGAAGCTAGCGATAGCTTGGGATGCTAGCACTACTGAAAAAGCTGCTACACAAGTACAATGTTGCAGGTAGTTGTTAGTCATAGTCTCTATCTCTCATAGCTCATCTTCTGCAAGAATTAAATGAAGTAAGAGAAGAAAGATGACTAAAATGAAGACCAACATTAAATGCCAACTGCTAGGAGCTTCCAACGGACATATTCAAACGGACTCATGAAGCTGAAAGAAAAAGGAAAAACTGTGAAGAGATATAAAAACCAAGACTTGAGCATTTATGTAAAAGAGAACAAACAGACGAACTTGTATTCATTATTCTTATCTACTTACTGCTCAAAACTTTATTACTCTTAGTGAGTTTATTTGTACTTCAGTGATTATCAAAATCTATTCATTAAGTGAACTCATTTATTGAAATCCTCTACTGTTTGAGGTTGTTCTAAAGTCTGGGACCTTAGAACAGGGTTGTAATCTTACAACTTGTAAGGGGGAGTGTTTAGAGGAAGTCTAAAACTCTGTCTTGTAAAGGTTGGCAGGTGAACCTGGTTTGTAAAACCTGTGGTTAGTGGAACCCAACGAGGAGTTGGAGAACTGGACGTAGGTAGTGTTTAGCCGAACCAGTATAAAGGATTGTTTTTGGGTTTAAAGTTTAATTTATGAAAAGCACAATTCACCCCCCTCTTGTGCTTTTTGCCACTCACAGGATCCCTCAGCCTGCTCCCGCTGCACTGTCGGATATGACTCTGCCCTCCAGGACCGGTTTCCTTTGTCTGAACTGTGGCTTTTCCTTTCAGAAGCATGGGAAGAAGTCCCAGAGGGTCACCTATAATAACTTGCATCATCTTCTTCCCATCGGATCTGAATTTAGGCCCTTTGCATCACTTCGAAATAAGTCCGGCAAGCATATTTTGTAAGGTCTTTGTAAAGGTCTGAACTTGGAAGGAGTGCCTTGCGGAAGGCATTGATGGAGGTCCTCTCATCAAGATCGGTGATACAGAGCCTTTCTTTATTGAACCTGGTTATGAAGCTTCTCGTCGACTCATCTGGCCTTATGCTCATGCGATATAGGTTGTCTGAAGTCTTTTCTAGTTTTCTGCTGCTGGAGAACTGGTGGGCAAATAGATCATGTAGCTTGGCGAAAGTTGAGATGGATTTAACAGGGAGATTGGTGAACCATTTCAAAGCCGGTCCTGAGAGGCTCATCCCGAAACATTTGCACATGCAGGCTTCCCGAACATCTGAGGGGATTGAGAGCGCGATCATCTTCTACTTGTAGAGGACGATATGCTTGTCCGGGTTTGTAGTTTCATCATACAGGGTCATGGTTGGGTATTGAACCTCTTCGGCAGCTTTGCTGAAGCAATCCTGTTGACAAAAGGGGAATCCTCGTAACTAGTAGGATCATTCCTCTTTACAGGGAAGGTGACTCCAGGCAGTCGCAGCATGGCAGATTTCAGGTCCCGTAACTCTTGCTCTAGGCGAGTTACCACAGGGTTCTCCTCCCGGGGTGGAAGGATCTCGGCTCGTGGTTTAGAGTGTGAGGAGCTGCCACTACTGTTGTCTTCAATTTCGTCTGACGCTGGATGGTAATCTTCGTCCAGGCTTTCGTTATCTGTGTCAACACTAGAAGCAAACATTGGGTTAAGGTTAGGAATTTTGTTACCTGCAGGGCGTCTTTGGGAGACTCTTCTTGTTTCGGGAACATGCATGGGTGAATCCTCTGGCACATCGAATGATGGCATCACAGATATTGCTCGTGGGGTGCGTTGCCTGGGAACTAGGTTTCTAGCCATGGCTAACTCTGTGATTTGGATCTGCATTCCTTTATTCTCATTGGCCAAAGTTTCCAACATTCGAGGTTGCTCCAACTGTTGTTATCGCAGTAATTCAAGCATCTTTAGAACGGGATTATGTGCTTCCGGTTGGTTTAGTGCTTCCGGTTGGTCCGGTGCTCCCAGTTGGTCTGGTGCTTCCGGTAGGTTTTGCACCTCAAGCGGGTTCTCGTTAGAATTAGATGGTTCCGGAACATCAGCCATTGCACCAGTCGTAATGGACTCAGGGTTGCTCTTTATTGTTGGTCCCCACGGTCGGCGCCAAAATGTGGTGGTCAAAAAACGGCTATAGTGAAATTAATGATATTTTATAAAGTTTTCTAACGATTACAAGATGAGAAATTAAACGGATCACCAACAATCAGATAATGAGTGTCGGGACGGTACAATGGGTTACAAATAATGAAAGCAACAGGACAAATACAGAGAAATAATCACGAATTACAAGATTAATAACAATAAGAAAGTAGTATGACGAGATCGCTGAAGTGTTATAGGGAATAATGAGTATGCTCTCGGATGTTTAGGTGTCTTCTACCATGACTTCTTTGTTTTATTCCATTATAGCTTCGAAAACTGTTCCTAAGATCGTGGGCTTATGGATCCCGAATTCCTTTCCATGATCTAACCGTTACCTCTCTTGGGGCTGAGTCCTTCAAATTATTTGCATCGGATGCAAGACGTGTGCTTGACCAGTGCTGCTAGCTTCCACGTGTTCCTCCATCTTCACGTGAATCTGTTTTGAATTCGGGCCATACTTGTTGGCCTATCTGATTCCGTGCAGGTGGGATCCAAGATGGGGGCCTTGTAATTGGGCTCAAAGCGAGCGTATTATTTCGTATTGAAGATACTGCTTCGTAGGCTTCATTTTCCAGCCCAATCCGATCGACATGCCTCTTGGGACTGGAAGGACGATTTTTTGGCTGTACAACTATCATTTATTATACACATTTTCTCTCTCCTCTTTGCATTTGATATACAAGTGCAGCAATATAAAAAATGCATTTATCACATTGACTTTTAGATGTTACCTCTTATATTATAGACAAAAATATTTGCCATGATACCTCTTATACATATTTTGGACCAGAGAGAGTAGTTACTGATAGGTATAATATGACCAATACCAGCGCTTTAAAAAAAGTGATGGTATAGGTATAAGCATATCCCAGCACTTAATAATTTATAAGTTTTGGGATAGGCCCCAAAGTATTTAAATATTGTTTAAAAAAATTTAAACAAATTTTAAAAATACACTAAGGCTTTTTAAAAATAGTATAACAATTTAAAAATTCATTTAAGTAGGCCTATCCCAATGGCTATGACGTCATAAGCGTTGGGATATGCCTAAATAGGTATTTTTAAATTACTTTTCCGTTTTTAAAAAAGAATTAGTATTTTTAAAATTAGTTTTAGATATTTTCTAAATAAAATTTAAATCATAGGCCCATAAAGTATTTAAATATTGTTTAAAAAAATTCAAACAAATTTTAAAAATACACTCAGGTTTTTTAAAAATAGGAAAACAATTTAAAAATATATAAGTGGGCTTATCCCAACGCTTGTGACGTCATAAGCGTTGGGATATGCCTAACTAAGTATTTTTAAATTTTTTTCCTGTTTTTAATATGAATCATTATTTTTAAAATTGGTTTTTGATATTTTTTAAATAAAATTTAAATCACAATCCCAAAGTATTTAAATATTGTTTAAAAAAATTCAAACAAATGTAAAAAATACACTCAGGCTTTTTAAAAATAGGAAAACAATTTAAAAATATATAAGTGGACCTATCACAACGCTTGTGGTGTCATAAGCATTGGGATAAGCCTAAATAGGTATTTTTAATTTTTTTCCTTTTTTAAAATGAATCAGTATTTTTAAAATTGGTTTTAGATATTTTTTTTAATAAAATTTAAATCACACCCCCAAAAATATTTAAATATTGTTTAAAAAATTTAAACAAATTTTAATAATACACTCATGCTTTTTAAAAATAGGAAAACAATTTAAAAATATATAAGTGGGCCTATCACATCGCTTATGACGTCATAAGCGTTGGGATAGGCCTAAATAGGTATTTTTGAATTTTTTTTCCTTTTTTTTAAAAAAAGAATCAGTATTTTTAAAATTAGTTTAAGATAGTTTTTAAATAAAATTTAAATCACAGACCCCGAAGTGTTTAAATATTATTTAAAAAACTTTTAAACAAATTTTAAAAATACACTCAGGCTTTTTAAAAATAGGAAAATAATTTTAAAATACATAACTAAGCCTATCCCAACGCTTATGACGTCATAAGCGTTGCTATAAGTCTAAATATGTATTTTTAAATTTTTTTCATTTTTTAAAATGAATTAGTCTTTTTAAAATTGGTTTTAGATATTTTTTAAATAAAGTTTAAATGATAGGGGGCCTATCCCAACGCTTATTAAGTAATAAGCATTGGGATAGGCCTCAAAGTATTTAAATATTGTTTAAAAAAATTCAAACAAATTTTAAAAATACACTCATGATTTTTAAAAATAGGAAAACAGTTTAAAAATATATAAGTAGGCCTATCCCAACGCTTATGACGTCATAAGCATTGGGATAGGCCTAAATAGGTATTTTTAAATTTTTTTCTTTTTTTAAAATGAATTAGTATTTTTAAAATTTGTTTTAGATATTTTTGAAATAAAATTTAAATCATAGGGGGCCTATCCCAACCCTTATTACGTAATAAGCTTTGGGATAGGCTCCCTGGAATTTAAAAATTATTTTAAAAAAATATTTTATACAAATTAAAAAAACTGAGGATTTTAAAAAAATGGAAAACAATTTAAAGCTTTTAAAATATTTTTTATTATTTTTTATCTGCCTATCGCCACGCTTTTATTAATCAAGCGTTGGGATAGGCTGGCGCGAAACTTAATTCTTATTTCCCTCCAGCTCAAAATAAATCCCCTCAGCTCAGATAACCCTTAGCTTCTAAAAGTTCATCTGCCGCTCAGAGCTCATCCTCACAGCTTCGTCAAACCCAAAAAGCTCGTCCCTCGTCTTCTTCTCCATCGCTCAGATCTGCATTCTCATAGGAACAAGAGAGGTAAATTTGTTTACCCATTTCGCTTTTCAACGAAACTAATATTTCATTTCTGCTCACTGTTTTGTTTTCTCCCATTCTGGCTAAATTTGTTTTTTTCTACATCCCCACATAGCGATGTTTTTTAATATGTAATCATATTTGACTAATAATTTCTGAAAAGATAATTATAAATTCATTCCGTTTTATTTTCACATTGGTCCTCTTTTGAGTTGAGCTGATTTTTTAGGGTTTATATACTGGAGAACAGTGATAACATTTGGGATGAATGGTTTAATTGGATAATCTTAGTTACATGTGTGTTTGGAAGTGTTGTATGTGCGTAATGTTCAACTTTATTAGGTGGAGTTTTGTTTTAATCGTGTGTTTGGAAGTGTTGTATGTGCGTTTTTAATCTTCTTCAATGCTCTGCTTCTGGGTTTTTGTTTATTTGTTGTATGCGTGTTAGCTTTCTGAAGTTCAGGGCTTTAATGAGCTAGGATATTATAATGAAGTTTAATGATGGTTAATTACTGGATTTCATGTCTGATTTGTGTTCAATCATGGTTGAATCATGTTTTTAGTGTTGTAAAATGAATTTTTTTTTGTAACATACAACAGATTTAACATATTTGAAAATTTGGAAAGGTTATTGGGGACATGTGGCTGTTTTGATGATTAAAAACATATTGGAATTATTGTTTTTAATGTTACCAAGTGTTTTAAGGTGTCAATTGAGTAAGGTACAATTTTGAAAATTTGGAATTTGAGGTTAGGTTCGTTGATTGAGGTTGAGTAGATATAACTTTGGTATTTCGTTTAAAAGGCGCTTTTCTTTAAAAGCAATAGGCAGGACTTTATTTTTAGCTCTAATTATACAGGGTAAGTCGATACGCATTATAGGTTTCATCGTATTCTTAGCTCCAAGCATCACTTATATATACTGACATAACGTTCTAAAAATTTTAGGAACCATTGGCTTTTACCTGTCATCTATCCGCAAGCACAACCGGAACCCTTGATTTACTATTTGGATCCTATGCTAGGTGCTGAACCAGACAATCGCCCAGCTTTGATGTGCGTCGTCAATAGGTACATGAATGTCAACATTATTTGAATAATGCATTGTATTATTTGACATTTTGTGACCATAGCTAATAAAATTAATTTAATTTGTTTCATTTCCAGTGCATTGACCAGTTTTCGGTCCTCCATTAACTTAAGTTGTTCCAGATCCCCTGACCAGAAAGATGCTTATCCGTGGAGCATAGTCCAGGTTTTACAAGTTATTCAATTTTTTAAACAATCTAGTCAAACATACCATAAATGTTTCTCATATGATATTCGGTGTTCTTTGTTACAGTGCCCCTTCTAACCCAATAACAACGACTGTGGATACTATTTGATGCAGTTTATGAGGGATGTCGTTACACATGATCAATGTAGCATTCCATTGACAGTAAGTTTTATATTTTGCCAACTCTAATTGTATTTGAACTTGTTATTAGATTTCAAGTAGATTTGATTGCCATTCAAATATATTTGTCTGTGCAGTATCACCCAGACGCACATTGCCCGATGTTGTCGAGGGAAAAAATGAATGCGCTAATTGAAGAATGGTGCACTTATGTACTACCTTTTTTTCAATAAGTACAAATGTAGATAGTAGTATACCTAGTAGCGTGCTTTTTGTTTCCCAATTACAATTGTTGGTTTAATTGTACATTGCTCTCTAGATAAGTTATTGGTGTATATTTGTTGCCTGGAACTGTATAGAATTGCTAGTATTTAGCACTGATGCAGGTGGGGTATATATAAAATAAAATCAAATATGTTTTTTAAAAAAATCAATAGCATTGCTTATTTATAAGCGCTGCTATAGGTATTTTTTTAAAAATAATAAATTACCTAAAGCAGCGCTTAAAGAAATAAGTGCTCCTTTAGGTATACCTAAAGCAACACTTATTTCGTTATAAGCGTTGCTATAGGTATTTTTTTTTAAAAAAATAAATTACCTAAAGCAGCGCTTATAAAGAAATAAGTGCCGCTTTAGGTATACCTAAAACAACGCTTATACAGAAATAAGTGCCGCTTTAGGGTACCCTAAAGGAACGCTTACTAAATTATAACTGGTATAGGTATACCTATTACAGCGCTTACTAAGCGCTGCGTTAGGCTTAATAACCTATTGCAATACTGGCTATTGCATCGCTTATAAGTGCTGCTATAGGGCCAAAATAAGTGCTGCTATACCCAATTTCTGTAGTAATGATATGATTTTTTTATGCAAGATCTCATGTGATTTTTATTATTGGAATATGACAAGTATTTTTCATTTTTAATTGAGAGAAATCAGACCAGTTCACCATGTACAAACTTAAGTGGCTAAATGGGTTTTGATATTATATTTTTTTATACAATGGATTTTGATATTATAATTGGTTGATTGATGCGTGCAAAATGAATATAGTAAACGCATATTGAATTGTATTAAATGAATATAGTAAATGCATATTGAATAGAATTAATTGTAAATAAATACAGAGAGATAAAAAAATTTTTGATAGCAATATCTAAATTAAGAGCAGTAATTAAATTCATGCACAAAAAATTTTGATAGCAATATCTAAATTAAGAAAATCAATTAAATGCTTGCACAAACTTTCAAATCAAAAGAAGAGATTGTATAGTACATGAATCTAATAAATGCATATGAAATTGTATTGACTATAAAGCATAAACAAATAAAGAGTGTTAAATATCTAAATTAAGAGCATTAATTAAATGCATGCACAAAAGATTTTGATAGCAATATCTAAATTAAGAAAATCAATTAAATGCATGCACAAACTTTCAAATCAAAAAAAGAAATTGTATATTACATGAATATAATAAATGCATATGAAATTGTATTGATTATAAAGCATAAACAAATAAAGAGTGTTAAATATCAAAATTAAGAGCATGAATTAAATGCATGCACACAAAAAATTTGATAGCAATATCTAAATTAAGAAAATCAATTAATTGCGCGCACAAACTTTCAAATCAAAAGAAGAGATTGTATAGTACATGAATCTACTAAATGCATATGAAATTGTATTGATTATAAAGCATAAACAAATAAAGAGTGTTAAATTTCTAGATGAATGCTATAAGTAGCGTATGAAACCGGCTGAATATCTATCACCACCACTACAACATAGTAATAACAAAATCAAGAATGGCGATACGCAGCGGCTTTTGCTTCTTCTTATTGCTGATGCTGTTCGTCATTCTAAAAAGAACATCATCAGCAGCGAAGGTTGAGATCGATATAGTAAATGAGTTACCTAGGGAGAGCAGTGATGCACTGATTATGTCATGTGGAGAAGAAGCTACCTTAAGAATGAAGGTGATATTAGAATTTTAGATATATATTTCTTTATATTAATATTATATTTATATCAAAATGATTTAACCTGGTTGAATGACTCTAATTCTAGAATATATATATATATAATCTTTTCTTATTATTGTGTGACTTCTTTTACTTTTTTTTTTTTTTTCATATTCCAATAGGTTGGTGATCACCACAAGGTCTGCCTCAAAGATTCTGACAAGATAGTCAAATGTAATGCTATGTGGCAGAATTTCATTACAGATTGGTGGAAACTTTATAATAAGACTAGAGACACTCCTCATCTCAGCATGTTTTGGTCTGTTCAACAAGATGGTTTCTATCGAAGTTGGGATGGTCTTTCTAATTGGCAAAAGATTGATGTTTGGTATACTGAGTAATTGATTATCAAGCCTTTTCTTTTCATCTTTCTCTTTAGCTAACAAATTATGATTATCAATAATATGTTCACTTATGCTATTTATCATCTTTTTCACATTTCGAACAAGTTATTCATAACATTTACGTGGGTATGTCTGCAACATTATGTTTGTATCTTTTCTAACACGTGAAACCAAAAACTCGTGTATTCTGTTCTGTAACGAGAGATGATGAGAAAAATTTAAATTACTGCATGCTTATATTCAACAAGATAGACATTAACCTGGGAGACCAACCATATTGCATCTATAAACAAGTTACATATGGATAGTACTCCCTCTCCGTCATATTATAAGAGAAAGTCAACAATTTTACACAAACCAAAGAAATTTAATGGAGTCATTTATCTTGCGTAAAATTTATGTAATTTTCTAATTTTACCATTATATCATTTATTTTAAATAAGATTGTCAAACTCATGATGAGAATATAAAATTGGATCAGTACACTCGAGTCGTATTCTTGTAAGAGTTAACATTTATTAATAACTACGTATTTGAAGTATATAGTCAAATAAGAAATACAAATAATAATAATTTGATTTTAAAATATTTTAAATATTAATAGTTGATAATAAATGTATTGACATTCATACTTCATCAAATTCAATAAAGAAATTTCTACAAATTTATATATACGATCAAATATAGTCAAATAAAAATAATTAATAGGAGATCTAGAGTTTCGTACATATCCTCGGTATGTAAACTTTCATTAGGTAAGGCCTTATAAACAATAAATCGCATAGTCAATTCGTGAAAGATGGTTCCTATCGAAGTTGGGTTGGTCTTTCCAACTGGCAAAAGATTGATGTTTGGTATATTGATTAATTGATTATCAGGCCTCTTCTTCTCATCTTTCTCTTTAGCTACCAGATTATGATTATCAATAATTTGTTCACTTATGTTATTTATCATCTTCTTTTGCACATTTCGAACAAGTTATTCATAGCATTTACGCATTATTTTAGCAGGTATGTCTGCAACTGTGTTTGTATCTTATCTAAAACACAAAACCAAAAACTCATGTATTCTGTTCTCTGTAGCGAGAGATGATGAGAAAAATTTAAAATCCTACATGCTTATATTCAACAAGATAGACATTAACATGGGAGACCAACCATATTGCAACTATGCACAAGTTACATATGGATAGTACCCTCTCCGCCATATCATGTGTAAAATTAATGTAATTTTCTAATTTTACCATTATATCATTTATTATACATAATAAGATTGTCAAACTCATGATGAGAATATAAAATTGGATCATTAAACTCGAGTTGTAGACTCATAAGTACTCCCTCCGTCCCACAATATAAGGTCCTTTTAACAGAATTGCTGGTTCCTAAAAAATTATTTTGAGTTAGTTAAAAAAAATAAATGTGTAGGAAATATACCATATTGCCCTTATCTATGAATGAGTAAGAGAGGGGGTAATTATGAAAAGAAGATGAAAGAGAATGTGAAGGAAAATTAATGCACGGGTAAAATGGGAAAATAAGCATTTATTACTCAAACAAAGTCAAATAGGACCTTATATTGTGGGACAAGATCACTTAAAAAAATGGACCTTATATTATGGGACAGAGGGAGTACATGTTTAAAATGTATAGTCAAATAAGAAATACAAATTAAAAGATAATAATAATTTGATTTAAATGTATAGACATTCATACTTTATCAAATTCAATAAAGAAAATTTCTACAAATTTATATATACGTTCGAGTATAGTCAAATAAAAATAATTAACATGAGATATAGAGTTTCGTATGTAACCTCGGTATGTAAACTTCTTTATATATACATTAGGTAAGGCCGTAAAAAGGATAAATTGGATAGTCAATTTGCGAGGTTTTTTTTGTGAACAATTCACAAGTTTGATAACAATGATTACGCACACTCTCTCCCATATGCAAGGGCAAAAATGGAAATCAAATATTTAGTATCTTGACTTTTACATGTTATATCTTATAATGTAGACAAAAAAATTCTCACGTTATCTCTTATATTATGGACATGAGGGAGTACGAGTTAGGTTTAGGGGCCTCTCCACTACACAACTCTTCCACCTACCATTGATGCTAATTAGTTAATATTTTAAATACTTCATTTTGTCACCAAACCACAATTGACAGCATTAATTATGATCACATGTTTTTAATTCTTTTATTTTTACTTCCTTTACTATTCCCTTCGTGGTGATCATGAAATAAACAAAGCCAAAAGAAATAGACAAAATATAACAATAGAAACATTTCCCACCAAAGGCCTTGTAGCCTAATGACACTACTGCAGAAAAGGGTTTTAACATCCGTTCTGGAGGGGATGTCAATCTCAGTGATGTTGAAAAGTCGACTTTTTAACATCGCTTTAAATAACGGATGTTAAATGTCAGACTTTCAACATCTCATATTATACGAATTAAGAGATGTCAATAGTCCTAGAATGAGCTCTCTTAAGACACTTGGAGGGACTAACGACATCACACGCTAAGAAAATTAGAGATGTTGTTTCGGCTGTCAGAGAAACAACATCCCCTATTATATGATAGGTGATGTTGTTTCTGTTTATCGACATCACTTGTTAACATAACAAGTGATGTTGTTTCTGTCGTCTGAGAAACAACATCACCTATTATATAATAAGTGATGTTGTTTCTGTTTATCGACATCACTTGTTAACATAACAAGTGATGTTGTTTCTGTTTATCGACATCACTTGTTATCATAACAAGTGATGTTGTTTCTTCTTTTTGACATCTCTTTTTTCCTTAATGAGAGATGTCGAAAGTTTTCTCTTTTTTTTTTCAGTTTTATTTATTTGTTCTGATGTCCATCTGCATTTTACAGATCACAATTATATTACATATATACTCATACAGAGACAGATAACTAGATCAACAGATTCAGCACAAGTTTAATACATATCAACCTAACTAACTAACTAATCAAATTAATTAACATGTACATATATATGTGGACAAAAGTACTAAGAAAGGGATATCATTATTAAAGGAGAGTATATACATGTGGGAGAGCTAGATAGATCAAACTACACATGTGTGGTTACTTTTTACCCTAAATTTGTAAGGAAAAACTCTGCCACATTATCACGAATCTGATCAAGGTCTTGTACTTGGTCAAATGAGTTGGCTGAACCATAAAACTGCAACAATATAAATTGTGATGAAAAGAAATTGGATAAACAATGTATTAGTTATATCAATCATATAAAATGCTATATAGATAAAAATTTTATAACTGTGAGAAGTTTCTGGTACGATCACTCATAATAATGTCAGACATATACTTCATAACATAATAACCACACTCCTTATTCGTCGGTTGCTGAGGACACTTTATAAATCACAAGAAACGTTATAAATTAATAACAAAGTAATTAATATCACAATTACTAAAATTCAAAGAATTTAAATGAAAAGTACTTACTTTAGGTATTTGTGTCATGACGTTTTCAAAAGCTTGATTAGTTTTTTCCGTTAGATGCCACTGCTGAATGCCCCTGAAATTAAACCAAAATTAGCACATATACATAAAAATTAATCTAATTAGGCATAAAATAAATAAAGACTTTATTATTAACACTTACATTGAGAAGAGCGTTTTATGATCGGAGGTTATATTACGCTTCAGCGAGTCAAACCAAAATATACGATGATCCCGAGGGCAAATGACAGCTAATGCCCAGTGACGAGTGAAAGACATTAAAAATATTATGTCCACAAAAAACATAACTTTGAAAATGTGCTTAACGATGAAAAGTTGGCAAAATGAAATAATTCAAACTTACTCTTCAAGAATAGGCCCCAAATAACAAGCTCCCCGATTCACTGACATTTGATGGTTAACATATGCTTGCATGCTGTCAACATAGCTCTACTTCGCTGCCGGGGTCTTGAAATTATCTCGCCTCATCAAGGCCATTGGACTAAAGAATCTGTACGCCCCCTCCCTAAATCGTTACACAACTTGTGAAAGTACCTACCATAGAATAATTGAAATTAGAAAATGACTGAAGTACAAATATTGCAAAAACATGTAACTATCATTTACATAATCGCTAATTCGAGCCAGCCGAGGTTAATTTCCTGCATCTTCAAAAACTCAACGATATCTCTTTGACCATCAAGCCCAAATTTGTATGTACGATCGGGACTAACTATTCCTGCCGGCATATTAAAAGAAACATAGTCCAAATTTGGTTGCATTTCCCGCAGGATTTGGAGAGAATAATATTTATCTGCAAAGGCATGCGGGTGATGAAAAAGGGTAATGTTATATTATAACAAACTACGATATATGAAAGAAACAATATCAAACACAAGTAGTAGTGGAGTCTTATACCAAATCAAGGGGCGCCTTTTGCACCTTTTGTGGAGTCTTGTGCACGAGTTGTCTAGGCCATAAGATGAATGAACCGATTGCATTACCTAGTTTGGTGATTTCCTCAGTGGGAAATGGTACAGCGATTCTCTCCTCATTCTTCTGGACAACTATAACCGACACCTTCACTTGGTCCTCATGAATAGCCATGTTATGTAAGATAGAGGCCTTCGGGAACTGGCGACCTTTGGCGACCATGCGTAAGCTCGGGACATCCAAATGGAGATAACACTCATCTCCATCGTGACCGTTTTCTGGTGTGGGACTTGAGTTGTCCTCACGTATTGATCTTAACTGCACAGGCTGATTGCAACTGTCTTTGCCACTTGTACCAATGGTACCAGTGGACTCCTGCATAGAGATGACATTATATAGAGTAAACCTAATTGATGAACCCGGAATTTGGTAATTAACATAAATAGTAGATGCTCAAACCTGGAGTCCTTGTTTAGCAGAATTTGATGTTATTTCGAGCTGTAAGGTAGATGCTCGAACCTGTGCCTCAACTTGCACCCGAATCTGCTCCGCCATAGAACCCGTAAAAGTTTCCTAGAGCTTCGCCGCCACCTGCTGTTGGACCTGTGCTGCCACTTGCTCCTGGATCTGGGCCTCCATCTCCGCACGAACTCTAGCCACAATCTACTCAGTGGATTCTCTACTGGAGAATGATCGGGATTTGCGATCGAAATACTTGGTCAGGCCAATACTCCTGGGCTCCCCGATAACTCGGCCGAGGTGGTCGGGCTTTCCTATTGCCGTGGCCAGGATGTCCATCCTCCCAGAAGGTGTGAAGGACCCTTGGGTGGACTGTTGCTCCAGTTCGTCCTGCAATTATGGAAAAAATCATAAGTTGCAATGTACTAGAAAGCCATAAGTTAAATGAATAAACAACCAAGTGAAATACTTACAATCCTCTTAGCAACTGACTCAACCTCTGGATTGATGAAATCTCCTCCTTTATGCTTCCTTCCCTCCGCCCATTTCGTATGACGTGGGAAAGGTGGCGGCGGCTCTACAATAATGGTAGGATCAGATCGCGCCGCTTCCTCCAATTCTGCAATATGTTTCTCAGTCAACTTTTTCTCAAGCCACCTGTAACCCCCCAAGACATTGTGTGCCTATAGACATTCTTTGCTTGACGCTCCTGCTGTTTTTGGCTTTCCTCCTGCGAAAATAAAACAAGGTTAACTAATGTGTTAATACAAACTTAAACCAAAATTAAAGAGCTATTGATGAAATGCACACACCTGGAATTTATGATCTAGCCGTGATGCAACAAATTTCTTCCAAGTCTCTGGGTCAAGAAAGGAATAGGTCTCACAGGGATCTTGACCTTGCTTCTTTCCCCGGATGTAATGTTTTCCTAACTTTGCCTTGAAATTCCTCCACTTATTGTGCACTTCTCCCAACCAAGTATCCCTGAACTCTTTAGTGTTAGGGACATCAAAGTTTTGCTACAAAATAAAAATAAACAAACACATTAGATGAGTTAACTAACAAAACAAGTACATGCATATTAAGAACAAACAGAAACATAATAATAAAACATACCAAGATATCTGACCAACATTGATCCTTAATGTCTTGATGGACTTCCCTCTAATCGTGCACTGAGTCCGTCTTTAGTCTTTCCTTGTATGTGCAGTAGATTTCCGATAAGACTATCACCGACATTTTTCTTCACTCATATCTATACTATGTCTCACATCGAGAAAACGCCAATAAGGTAGATCGAAAAAGATTGACCTCTTCTTCCATATGATCTTCTCAGAACCACTCTTTGTCTTTTGTTTCTTACCAAATACCACATTGACATTTTGAACACGGTGATAAACTTCCTCCCCGGTTAAGGGGGTTGGAGCAGATCTATACTCAGATGAGCCATTAAAACACTTCTTTAGTCTGCGGTAAGGATGGAACCGATCAAGAAACCTCTTATGACCGAGGTAGATAGTCTTTCTTCCGTGTTTAAGTTGGTGGCACTGTGTTTCAGACTCACATATAGGACATGCCATATATCCCTTCACACTGTAACAAAAAAGATTGCCATATGCAGGGAAGTCATTTATTGTGGTAAACAGCATAGCTCGCAACTTGAATGTCTCCCCCCGGTACGCATCAAACACATCGACGCCTTCCTCCCACTACATCTTCAAGTCCTCAATCAAAGGTGCCAAGTAGACATCGATATCATTTCCAGGCTGTTCGGCCCCGAAATCATCATTGACATCATCATATACTTCTGTTTTTTGCACAACCAAGGAGGCAAGTTATAAATGACCAGCAATACTGGCCAAGCACTATGTGTACTACTGAGACTCCCGAAAGGGTTGAATCCATCCGTACACAGTCCAAGACGAAGGTTCCTCGGCTCACCACCAAATTCAGGAAACATGGAATCTATCTTCCTCCATTGAGGAGAATCAGCAGGGTGTCGGAGATATCTTCCATCGGAGATTTTCTCATCATAATGCCATCTCAGATTTTTTGCTTTCGTAGCATTCGTAAACAAGCGTTTAAACCGTGGCACAATTGGAAGGTACCACATTACCTTCAAAGGTGTCCCTTTCTTCGATCCATCATCATCACCACCGGCATCCTTTCTCGGCTTATACCTCGGGCTTTTACATTTTGGACATTCTTTTAGGCCTTCATACTCATTCCTGTACAATACACAATCATTGGGGCAAGCGTGTATCTTCTTATACTCCATACCCATCTTGCTTAGCACTTTTTTAGCCTCGTACATATGCTTCGGAAGCACATTGCCATCCGGGAACATGTCACTCAAAGCTTCAAGCATCTTTGAGAAACCCACGTCTGCCCACCCATTTTTTGTCTTTATTTTCAACAATTTCAGGACGCCTGTTAACCGACTATACTTAGTACACCCCGGGAACAACGGAGTCTCTGCATCACTCCGCAAGTTGTCAAACTCATTTTCCATAGAAAATGACTCCGCCCCAATGTCATTGATCATGTCATCCATTCCATCATCACAAACATCATCTACCGCCGCTTCTAGATTTTGTGATGTGCACGCATGTGCAGTACTTTCCAATTCCCCATGCCAAAGGCACTTCTTATAACGGAGATTGATCCCATCACAAAGAAGGTGATCCTTTATATCGTTAACGCTTTTTCGTTTAGCATTTGCACACTTCACACAGGGGCAAAGATACATGCCATTCTTACTAGGCACATTTCTTTTGGCAAACTCAATTAATTCTTCTACCCCTATCTGATACTCTTTACTGGTTCTTAATGCATGCATCCAACTACGATCCATTCTAGCAAGCCTATGCCATTTCCAACAAACTAGTCAAGTTTAGATCACTAACTTCATTAGAAATGGACATGCTATACACTTAACTTCACTTCGTGCAAATTTTTTTAAAAAATTTGGATAGAATTTCCTCTTATAAACCAACATTACGAACTCATCGAGATCCAGCAAAAAAATGCATCAAAATAACAAAAAGAACAAGACAAAGGCAATTAAAACAAAGATAAAGCAGGAATCGAATTACAGTTTCAGATCGCTTGAAAAGTGGCCCCTGAAGCAAAGTCCTGCCAGAACCAGAAGCTAGTTTCCTCTTGATCTTGCTCAAGCTCTTTTCTTTATATGCGGCTACAATGAAATTAAAACTACAATTTAAATGTAAGGGGAAAATGATAATAAAAAAATGAAACTTACTTTTATAGACACACATATATGAATTGAATTGAACACCAAAGCAAAAAGAAAAGAAGAGAAGTGGTTTGGTGGGTATGAGAGCATTACATATATATATTTTAAATTTTCAAATTTAGCCCAAGAACTTATCATCACATGCATTTGCAAATATACATACAATTCTAAATGAAATCATTTGTTCATGACAACAAGTTGAGCATTACCACAACACATTAAGCAGGTAAATATAACACCACAACACATAAGTGTATTCATAGGAGCACAGCTCAATAATCAACTTCACCAAAGATAAATACTTGCAAAATTAGGCACGATGTAACATCTTAACCATGCTTTACATAAATCAAGATTTCTACTATTGTTATTTACAGAAAGAACAAAAGCATGTATTGAACTAAATAGCTGCAACTTCAAATAACCTTGGCTAATCAAAATGATTTCCCCCACTATGGACCCAAATGTTGTTTCTGTAATGGAAGGAGATCCTATATATGAAAAACAATAATCTTGCACAATAGAAACACCAGCACAGCCATATACTCTCAGCAATTTAAATTCAGACAAGCATTCAGACAAGCAGTCAGAGGAGTCAAATATTCCACGCCTAAAGTTGCTTAACAAATCAGATTGTACTGTGATTAAAAACACACAATAACATAAAACCATCACAAAAAAACCAATCTAGAAATACCATTCATATCTAGAAATGGAGCGGCGGACTGAGATGGTGGAGCGGCGAAATACCATTCAATTCATATCTAGAAATACTATTCAATTCATACTTTAAACCAACCTCCAACGAAATTCAAAACACCAATCTAACCTTTCATATCTCTTCCTTTACATTTTATTCCTACCAAATCAATCTTATCATTTCTCCTTCTTTTTCTGAACAATTTCCACTACCAGAGCAGCAAGGAACAAAAATAACATATTTTAAACAACTTCATATCAATTATCCCTAAGCAAACAACCCCAATGCATTTCTCAATAATTATAACCCCAAAATCCCTTTTCTTTACACATGTAAACCAGCAATCCAACATCAACAATTAGGATTCTAGAACCTAAACTATAATAACCATCAATACACTTCCTTCTCCCTTTTCTAATTCTTCTTTAACAAAATATCAATATAGTCTATACTCCCTTCACAAACTCACGGCCAGGGCAAAAATTGTAAGAGAATAAAATTAAACATCTACTATCAATCAACACTAAGCCATCAATCCAAACATGCAATTCAATTAATCCAACCCTCAAATCCCTTCCTCCATCCGTCGGCCAAAACAGAACAGAACAGAACATAACATAATAGAGAAATTGAGCAATAATTCACCCCTTCACAAATTTATCAAATCACACATATAACATGCTTATTAGAACCTCCCAATTGCAAGTATATCGTGTTCAATAATTTTTCCTCTTCATTCTCGGCCAGCACAGAAACAAAGATAGGGAAGAGCAACAAATCAAGCAAATCAAGGATTCTTCAATCCACACACTTGAACATCCATTCTAGCTTCCAATTAATGTGTATCTCATTCCAGACATTTTTCTCCTTCTTGGCCGAACAGATTCAACGAAACAGGGGAAGACAAAATAACAACAAAAATTCCAAAATCCCTCCAATCAATCCCAATACCCTATTCCATACCCTTAAAGTGACTATCAGATGTAAGAATTCAAGCCTTAAAACAATCAATCATCTGAAATCCCAATTTTTGATTTCGGGGTGAACAGTAACCCGACGGAACTCCTTCAACAAATCCGAACCTATTTCACCTCAATCTTCAAAATCAACAACCAAAACAACAATAATAAACTTCAAGCATCATTTCTACAAGCTTAGAAACTTCAGAAACATCCAAAGAATTCGGATTCTCCCCCCCCCCCATTTCACTCAAAATCACGCCCAAGAAGAGAGGAAATAAAGAGGAATAACTCACCAAAGATTATTCCAAGCTTCTTGCGTATTTTCTTCTCCTCGTCGCCGGTCACCGTTGCTGGTCTAGGCCATCCGCCGCTGCTGAAAGACGAAGCACGGGGGAGGAGAATGAGAGAGTGAAGTCGGGTTGAGGGAGGGAAGTGGGAAATGAGATGAGAGGGAAACGCGCGCGGGTTTTGAGAGGGAGGGAAGTGGGAAATGAGATTAGAGGGAAATACAAATGACATCACTCATTTAGAATGAGTGATGTCGTTTCTAGGAAACAACATCACTCGTTTTAAATGAGTGATGTCGTTTCTAAGAAACAACATCACTCATTTTAAATGAGTGATGTTGTAACTTACGACATCTCTAATTTATTTAATTAGGGATGTTGTTTCTTCCTGAGCAACCATTTAATTACAAAATTGCCACCGCCTTTTTTTTAACATCTGTTTTATAATTAATAGACATTAATTAGGGATGTTAAAAGGCTTTTTTGTAGTAGTGTGATATGGCATTTCCCCAATAAGTGGGAGGTTGCAGGTTCGATCCCACTCGTAAGACCACATCAACAATAAAAACTCTTAATTTCTATCTCCTCTTCCATTATAGTACTATCCACTGTCTTTTATTTCCATATTGGGCTTTTTCCTCCCCTCCCTCTCCACCAAACTCTTTAGGAAGTAGCAAGAAGCGAATAGAGATTTAGCAGCTGGAAAAAAAGTCTTTGTTTATGCATGAGAATGCATACAAAATTCAAAGATTAGGATAGATGCAAAGAATCACTCTCCCTTAGATCCATATGTTTCGTTTAAGTAAATCTAACCACCTATTTATCATTTCTTTACGGCATTAGTGCCACTTCTTAAGATTTTACAGACTCTTTTTTCATTGCCCTGCTTCTGTCATAAGGAATGAGGAGTTTTATTGCTGATGTGGCCTGATGGGAGTTCTTCAATCCAAGTTGTGGATATAGACCTATTGTATATCTAATTCTCCCAAGATTAGCCACAGAAATGGCTTGCTGATACTTTATCATTGTAATGCCCTTAGAGTAAATTGCCTAAAGCTAGCCCATATAAATATGGATCAATGACTCAGTCCTTATAAATATGGACTATGTGTTCTGGTCCACCCTTGATGGGCTGCATGGTCCGAAAGAGGATCCGACGGATGAGAAGTGATATGAGAGAAATTGTGACAGTTGACTTAATCAACATTTATTGCTGATTGAAGTCAAATCATTTCCTTTCAGGGAAATGAGAGAATCTGTCATAATGGGTTATTAGCGACATTTATGAGAGGCATTTATGGTAGTGCTATTCTTTGTTTCTAGCATTCGTCCTCAATACTATAAATAAGATGTAGGTGCTCTTCAGTATGTTTCCTCGCCCTAGCCAAAGCTTTCTCTCTCTATTTTCTTTAAGTAATTTGCTGTGCAAATCCCTTCCAAATTCTTGTAGTCTAGATAGTGCATGAGCCTTGAGAATCTTTTGATTCTCGGCTACGATAATATTTTTCGTTATAGTTTGTGCACCTAGTTATTGTTCGTGAACCTTGTTCATGTTCGAGTGTTTGAGTGTTTGGCAGTTCATGTTCCAACATTGGCATCAGAACCATTTGATCCAAAGGATTAGGAGTCCAAGTAGGCCTACCGTTATTTTTTCCGTTGTGCATTATCTATACGCATGAAATTTTTAAATTGCTTATTCTTGGTGTTCATTCCAGCACAATGAACATGTATACTGTGTTTATATATGATGATGCATAGAATTCGAATGTGCAATTTTTTAGAGAATATATGCTTTTCAAATTTTCAAATTCACATTAATTAATTATGTGTTTTTGAGAATATGTTTTGAACCCAGATCTGCATTTATTTTCCATATTATATGCAATCTCATTTTTTTCATATATGCTTTTTTCATGCTTTATTGTGTTTCATTTCCTAGTATGCAAATAATATGTTTATCTGGAAATTTGATGGATGATTTGTGAATCCACCTAAGCAATACTCTAGTAATTAAACAAGTTTTATATCTACTTTGTGTGAGCAATATCCCATATCTGTTTTTATCTTGCTTGTAACAGAACAAGCATGAATGTTTTTTCCATATCTGTGCACCTTAATGGGCCTACAAATTGATACATACTTCTAAGATCTGAACATGTGTAGTTGTTGTGTGCTTGTATTTCCAAATCATATAGATTTTGCTTTCATGTATTTCTTTGTTCTCAGATACATGTTTTGTCTTCTATGGTTTTAAATGATCTGTGTGAATAAAAAACATAGGAGAATATTTAATTTGTACAAGAGCATAAAACTTAAAGCAAATCAAGAGAACACATCCAAGTTGAATTAAGGAGTACCGTAGCTGTCGGCCGTCGGAATTCGAAAAAAAGGGGTCTCCAAAATATGGCATTTAAGGACCAACCAAGACATTGATATGTAGAGCTCATCGAGACAATTCCAAGAATGCAAAAAACGCATCAAACGAAGTTCATATGAGGGAGGACAGAACACCGAAAATTTCAGATCGCATTGTCTCCGTCACACAAATATGCGCTTTTGGGAATTTAAAAATGAAGGTTTTTGAGGCATCCAATGGTATGGATGTGTAGATCTCTTTGCAACAATTCTAATGATGTCAAGAACATGAAAACTGAAGCTAAAACGAGGGTGATATGGCTCCTTAAAGTTGATGGGTCGGGATGACCCGCTAGAGTTCCTATCGGGTCAAATTGACCTGATTGGAGGTTGAAAATGACACGAAGTCAACACGTGATGTTGTCCCAACTAATCAAGGGCTGACCGGTCAATGGTCAAAGGCTGACCATTGAATGGTTAACAATCAAATATTTGACTGAATATCTTTTCAAAAAAAAATATTGTGTTTGGGCCGGGTCTAGTCAACGCGGCCCAAGAAAGATTTTAAAAACATTCTGGGCTACTAAGGGAATTGGCCCGGGGTTCGCAACTCAGCCTGATCTTTTAAAAAAATGTGGAAGTGTTTCTGGGTCGGACTGGTCAACCAACCTAATTAAATTTTAATAAAGGGGAGGGGATGACTAGGCTGATCAGCCTGACGCAGACCCTCAATACAGCAACAACAACAAAGTCTTATCCCACTAGGTAGGTTCGACTAATGGATCATACGACGCCATTGTGCTATGTCAAAAACCATATTTTGTGATAAACTATTGATCAACATATCTCATTGGATAACTTTGTTAAGAGTTTTCTTCAGTTTCCCTCTCCCTCTTTTGGAAGGACTCCACATTATTTGATCAACTTTCCTTGCTGGTGCATCTAGTTGTCTTCTTTGAATGTGTCCAAACCACCTTAAGCAATTTTCTACCATTTTCTCCACAACCGATACTACCCCCCACTCTTACTTGAATATGATCATTGCGGATCTAGTATCCCAATGTTTAAAGAAACTAATTATTTAATTAACTATTAATGAATTATTTAATTTTTAAAAAAATTAATTTCCTTATTTTTTTCATACTTCCTACCAAGTATGGAGGGCCATTTTTTTTGAAAAATTAAATGAAACACAATTAATTGATAATGTCAATTCAATAGAGTATTACTACTCTAAATTTTTCCAAAATTTTCATGAGTTTGTTTTGAAGCCTACAAATTAAGTGATATGGGCTACTTAATAATTTTGGTTTCAGAGTATTCCCTTGCATCGAAAGATGAGGGGTCTAATGCTATGAGCTTTGATAGGAAGCTGTATTCTATACCCTCTTTTGGATCTAGTGTTCCTGTCAAGGAGCTGCTCTATGAACGAAAAGCATTCAAAAGTAATGATCATGAGCAAGAGGTCGACGACCCTGACTCTAACTCTTTCATAACTTTGCGTGCTGAAAGAGATGCAAATAGTCATATCCAAACAGAGATTGTACATGGGTTTATTTACAAATATGCAAGAGAGGTGGCCGATGTCCGCAATGCAATCTTCTGTGCTAAGATCATGGCTAAATACTGTGAACCAGGAGAAAGGTCATCGCAAAAACAATGGTTTTCGGTTGGACATTTTTGACAAGGGCTCAAAGGAGATAAAGAAATAAACTCATAGATCAATTGCTAGAATTTGGCTTAACAATTATGGCTTCAATGTTCCAAAGAATTAAGACTATATTATTTGTTTCAATTTTGACTATGTTTTCAAATTTTGAATCAAGATTAAATTCCACAAAGACCAATGTATTCCTTCGAGAAATTTTGCAATTTCAATAAATAGCATTAGTTGCCTTTTATTGATTTTAATGCCTTATTTGAGTAGGAGTTTCTAGAACATGTCTAAAAACTCAAAGGGGAATCTGTTTAATTAATATTACAGTTAAAAGGGTAGTAAGCTAACTAGCATGAGTGGGATAGACGTCAACATAGTTGTCTCCTGAACGCAAAACTAGTGAACTTATTATCTAATTAACCTCAGTCTTATTTGAACAATCAAGTATAAATTGTATGCCTATTAAAATACATAATCGTCTAAGTCACTGAATTATATAAAACAAGTCTATTTGACTGAGCTTATGAGACAAGCTCCATAGAAATATATGTCGAGTTAAGTACTCACAAATCTCTATATATTCTAGATGAATAATATGTAAGAAACATCAAACTAATAAGGGTCTAATATTGAAAAATTGAAGCACCATGAAGAAAAGCATTAGCTTAGAAAGAACAACATCACTCAGACTGTGTTATCAAGTGATAACATGTTGCATCAATATGAGCAACATGACTCCATTCAAGTAGTATGGAAGATTTCACGGATTTTATCAGTTACCATCACAAAGCAAGAGGCTTCATGATGGGTCAAACTTAAGAATATAAAAGAAATGTAACATGTATGCTAACCCTGCATGGTAAAATCATCCTAATTTACCCTACATAATACATAACTGACTAATTCTAAACAAACCACATTGTGGAAGTTTTTAGAGATTTTATCGGTTACCATCATAAAATAGAAGGCTTCATAATGGGTGAAACGTAAGAGTATGAAAGGACTGGAACCTTTTGTTAACACTGTATGGTAAAACCACCCTAATTCACTCCAAGTAATACACAAGTGATAAAATAATTCATGGGATACCTCTTTAGTTAAACAATAGGATTGTGATTTCCAAATCGTGTTAGATTTGATGTTCTATTTCTTTTGGAAATGCCAATCCATTTCTTGCCACGCAAAAATAATGATCAAGAGGAAAAGGTCAGACAAGCAAAATAGAATTTCTTAGGAGACAAACTAGCCTAGCTGATAAGATCAACAAGGAAATCCTTTTTGTAAGGGAGTACATATAATATCCTTTAACTAGAACTCAATCTATGATAATTTTAAACCATTAAGTGGGAGGGTAAAACACAGAGCAAAGTTAACCAATTATGGTGGGAAACAGCCAAATGAACGGTTAAATATACTTTGTGAATAAGAAAGCGATTGTTGGTTATCTAAAAATCCTTGGTGCTCCGAATAAGGGTTTCAAAAAGAAGAGATCGAACTTTTCTTAACATGGTTAAATAAATGAAGACATAAATGCAACTACAATCCCTATGTTGGAAGGTAGTCTAAGCTATTGTTTTCTTACTAAACCAAACACCCTCCATGTCACTCACATCTATGCCCAGCATGTTATGGGTTAACCTTAAACCAAGGCAAACTGTCTCAAGACCATAAGGCGTCGACAGCTTACATCCATAATTTTTCCTAGGAGTTTGGAAGATTAGTGCTATAATAAAATAGGTATGCATCTTCATTAGTGAAAATGATGGTGTCTCAGTGAATAATGCAAATTCAAGGGATAAAATGTTCATAGAAGCCAAAGTGCCTAGAAGGAAAGAGACTTTTTACACCAAATCTCTTAATGAGATTTCAAGTAATAAGGATTGAGCCATTTTCACAATCAAGGCCTCACCGATACATAGAAAGAGAATCCTGTGAAATCCACACTGGACAAGTGTTCTCTTTGTTAGTTTAAAGGCTTAAAGTGATTGAGAGACACTACCTGCTAAGAAAAATGGAAAAAGGCCATACTAGAGGATATTGATTCCTTTAAAGATTGGCCAAGTTTATAGCTAAAATTTACCACCTAGTCGAAAGGCGATCGAGAACAATTGTGTTATCAAATATAAAGGAGGTATATCAAAGCTATGACACTTACTGGCTGAGGGGAATGTACAACAAAAATGAGCTAGTAAGTAAAACACCTTCTCAATTGTTGTGTAACGTAACTCTAGATGACATAATTTTGTCTAAAACAACATGCCAAGGCTTGATGTTGCATCAAGAGAATGCAATGACCAAATTCCAAAACTAGAAATTAGATTATGAAATCTAAATGAAGCAAATACAGTGCTTAATAGAAATAATCATTTGGGCAATAGTATATGAGGTTTCACATAATTATATTCACACTAACTTCAAAATGGTTGAAGGCCACTACATGAATGCCAAATGGTCTCGATATGATAGTTTTGATATCATCCCATTATTTGAATGACATAATGTTAGTCAAAACGAGTCTCAAGGGAGTTAAAGGAGTTAAGAATTAAAGTGATCCTTGAATTCTGAAATCATGGGGAAAACAACATGTTTGTTGAAAGTCGAGATAAATAGAGATTACACAATGAAAGTACAATCTTTGTCACTGAAAACATGTATGTTAACCTTTTAGAATCTCAATATCATAAACCAAAAACTTATAGATGCCCCTTTGAAGTTAACGACACATTACAAGTGATGTTATGTGTATGATAATAAGAATATGGTTGGTAATATAATGTGTAACATTTGTTGTGCACAAAGACCAAGTATAGTTGGTTAGACTTGGAAACTCATTTGGTCCAACCCAGATACCAAATCTGGGCATTGTGAACAAGGATCATTAGTAAGACCATGGATTGTGAGTCACTACACTTCAATGCAAAACCTAGTCTTTGAGCACAAGAGAACTAGGGAAGCAAAGAAATAGACAATGTGTGTCCTTAATAGCTAGTCAATGCAAAACCTAGTCCTGATCCATTATAGTGTGTGTCCCAAGGAGGATAATATCCTTTCTACTGACACCCTTAAGACTTAGATGACATCACTACTACAAAAAATAGTATTTACGTCCCCATTTCACGTCTCTTTTTTAAATGAGATGTAGAAAAAAGGCAGTGTCAACATTGTAAATATGTGAAAAAGTTTCAAAGTCTCTTTTATAATTATGAGACATGGATTCTACCAAAAAAGAGCGGTCAACACGAAAATGTGAAAAAATGGAAAGCGGAAAATAGTTTCCACGTCTCATAAATTATATGAGACATGGAAACTATACTTTCCATGTCTCACAAATTTTGTGAGACGTGAAAAAGGGCTTTTCACATCTCACAAATTTTGTGAGATGTGGAAAACTCTTTTCCACCCTTAAAAAAAATTCAGAACCCTAGTAGCTGCGTCTTGCACTTCCATTCCTCTTCCTCATTCTCATCTGGATCCCTTGTTCTGCCTTCGAATGCATCCTCTGTGAAGGAAAATCAAAGCCTAGCCTCTTTCT
Organism: Mimosa bimucronata; assembly: GCA_037074515.1. Taxonomy (NCBI): domain Eukaryota; kingdom Viridiplantae; phylum Streptophyta; class Magnoliopsida; order Fabales; family Fabaceae; genus Mimosa; species Mimosa bimucronata. The sequence continues at coordinate 26,273,375 of CM073445.1, read as the reverse complement.
TAAGCCTCCTAACATCTCTCAAATTCAAACCATTCCCTACCATCATCTTTTCTTCTTTCGTTGAGGGAGATAACGAGAGAGAAGATGGACGAATGACGTTGGTGAAGTCAAAGGGGTGATTTTCGGCGACCGCAAGTGACTACTGGGTGAGGTCTGATTGTGAATAGAGCTTTCTTGAGCTCTTGATGTACGTCCACCTTCTACTTTTTGTGTTTCAGGGGTATCCCTTGAGAATGGCAATCGCACAAGAGGGGGGTGAATTGTGCTTCCGAAAATTAAAAACTAATTAATGCAACACAATATTTATACTGATTCGGCCAACACTGCCTACGTCCAGTTCTCCAACTCCTCGTTGGGTTTCACTAACCATAGGTTTTACAACACAAGTCACCTGCCAACCTTTACAGAGTTTTAGAATCCCTCTAAACACTCCCCCTTACTACCTGTAAGGTTACTACCCTGTTCTCAAAGCACCAAACTTTAGAACAACCTCAAACAGTAGAGGATTTCAATAATAAAGTTCACTTAATGAACAGATTATGATAATCACTTAAGTACAAATAAAATTACTGAGAACAATAAATATTAGAAACAGAGAGCAATGAATGTGTTCGTGAATATTCTTTTTTTTCGTCTCTTTTTTCATAAATGCTCAAGTTCTGTATTTATATCTCTTCTCAGATTTGCCATTGCGTTCATCTTCATGAGGCCGTTTGAATATGGTCGTTGAGAGCTCATAGCCGTTGGCAATTAATGCACTTTCTTCATCGATGTTAACTTTCTGCTCTAGCTTCAACTACTCTTGCGTAGGGTGAGCTAAGAGAGATGTAGTTTGAGCGTTCTGAGCATCTATACGGACTGTACTTGCATAGCAGCTTTTTCAGGAGCACAAGCATGCTTTGCTATCGCTAACTGCATAGTATAATTCCTGCACTTGAGCTGTTAGCTAAACAAGTAATTATGTAATGCACAGCAGATGTTATCGCAAGCTTAGTCCATTAGCTCAATGTATCAGCTTATTAGTTTGTCTAAGTTATCACAATGAGCATTCTCCTATCGATAGCTAGATGCGTTATCGCTAGTGACCTTTGTTATCGCAAGTTTGTTTAGCTATCTAAGTAACTTATGTTATTTCCTCAAGTATTTAGATATCGATAGCTAATCCTGTTATCGATAGCAGCCTATGATATCGCTAGCTGATTCCAATAGCTCAAGGACTTGGTTCATTTTTCTGCTAGTTGTTCTTCCTTTCATTTATCTATGTTCTCAATGAACTTCTAGCGATAGGATATTTCTTAGCGATAGAGAAGGACTTAGCGATAGAGATTAACTTTGTTATTTCTAAGTCTTCCTTTGCTATGGCTCTTTGTCTATTAGCAATAGGGATACAATTAGCTATAGAAACATTTACTTTATATTTTCAGCTAAGTTTTCATCAGCTATTGTTGGGCTTTTCATTTGCGATAGTCTTTAGCTCTAGCGATAGTAATCTGTTACCTATCAGATTTTACTTGTTTAATTCAAAGGTAACTTACATTCTATTTACTTATGTTATCTAAGTCCTCATCAAAACTTAAGATTCTCACATTCTCCCCCTTTTTGATGATGACAAAACATAAGTAAACCAAATACATTAAAGCTCGTTCAGAGCATAATATATATCAGCATAAGCATATATCAGAACATAAAATAATAGTAATGCATGTACAGAGCATGTAATATAAGTATGTTCAGAGCAAAAATTGAGATGAAGAATGTACAATCTTATTCTGACTTATCAGAGTCAGAGCTTTCAAGTTCATATTCATAAGTTGGCCTTTCAAAAGAAATTTCAAAATCAAAGTTAAAATCAGAAATGTCATGACTAACTAAGTATGATTGGTATTCAGAGAAATTTCTAAAAGTTAGGGTGTAATCATTGTTAAAATTCTCTCCAGAGGCTGTGGCATAGTACTCTTCGTCAGGATAGTCAGATAGCTCAGAGTCTGAGTAGAAGAATTTGTCTTCGTCAATCCTCTTGGGGCCACCCTTAGCTCTTTTTTCTTCAGTTTTCTGAACTAGTTCTCTGATGGAAATACTTGAAGAGCCACCCTTGGATTTGTGAAGTCTTCTCTTGTAGACCCAGGGTTCCTTGCCTTTAGTAATCTCCTTCTTTCTTGCTTAAGTCTTTTTCTGTTCCTCATATTTCTCCTTTCATGCAGCCAAATTAGCCTTTCTTCCTTCATAAGCAGCCTTCCATGCAGCCATCTTATCCTTAGCAGATTTTTCTTTTGCTAAAGCATCTTCTAATTCTTTCTTTTTGGCTTCCTCCTTGTCTTGACTTAAGAGTGCTGCAATTGCTTTCTTATCTGCCATAGCAGCTGCCCTCTTGGCTTTAGCTGCTTCTTTCTTATCTTGCCTTAATATCTTAGCTATGACTTTCTTATCTTCTTTTGATAATTCTGGAGGGAAAGATAGCTTTTTAGATGCTTTGGCCTTTGGCTTTAGAGCTGTCATTTTCATCCTTGGAGCTCTAGCTGAAGTAGCTTCTGAAGGCACCTTGGGAGTGACCTTGAAGGATATATCTTTCCTTGCTTTTCTCTTGGTCCCTTTCTCTTTTAGGCTAACAGCTGTAGCTTTCCTCTTTCTCTTTTCTGGAGGAGCTTGAGCCTTTTCTTGAGGAGGAGGAGGGGTTCTGTGATCCTCTGATTCCATGTAACAGCGTGTAGTTTTTATGATTACTTCCTCAGCTTCTTCTGCTATCATGGGATCCTTCAGAGTTTGCTCCACAGTTTTCTCCATGTGTTTCTCCCCATTTTTGTCATCATCATCGGCAGGGGTAGGTGAAGAGGGTTGGTTAGGAGTTTGGGAAGAGATGAGAGGAGGAGGAGGGCTTGTGGTGGTGGTAGCGATAGAGGTTGGTTGTATTGGTGGTGAAGTATGGGTGCTATCGCTAGGGAAGGGGCTAGCGATAGGGGTTGCTTGTGGTGTTGGGACTTTGGTTTTTGAGAAAGGTGAGGCTTGTGTTTGTGGGCTATCGCTAGGGGAAGGGTTAGCGGTAGGAGTGTCTGGAGGTGTTGTCTATTTGGTTTGTGGTGAAGGTGGGGGTGTAGGTGTTTTGGTGTGGGAGTGGTGGCTATCGCTAGGAGAAGGGCTAGGATGTTTGAAGGTGGAAGGAGATGGATAATGAGAGAGATGAAGAGAAGAACTAGTAGGGTTTGAAGGTGGGTGTTGGGGAGAGGAATGAGAGGGTGAGTGAAAATAGAGAGGGGAATGATGATGTGATGAAGTACCTTCAGAGGAGGGATCAGCTGCTCTTTGTCTGACAGTTTCAGGAACAAGGCAGAGGCTTTCTTCCAAGTTCTTCACCTGTGCCTTGAGCTCCAAAATTGGCTTTATTAGCTCTGCTTTCTGAGCTTCCAGAGCCAAGGTGAATTCAGCTGATATTCTGAAGATTAGTTCTTCTACTGCTTCTCTAGAGAATGAGGCAGGCTTTGTAGTTGCACGAGGAGGTGGAGGAGCTCTCTGTGACTGAACTTCTTCTTCTGGAGGTGCAGAGGCGGTTTGGGCTTTGGAAGAGACAGCACGAGAAGCTTGAGATTTGGAGGTAGATGCTGAAAGAGGCAATCGCACAAGAGGGGGGTGAATTGTGCTCTCAAAAATTAAAATGATGACAAATAAAATCAAACTCTAAAACTTTATACTGGTTCGGCCAACACTGCCTACGTCCAGTTCTCCAACACTTCGTTGGGTTTCACTAACCACAGGTTTTACGAGCACAGGTTCACCTGTCAACCTTTACAGAGTTTTAGAATCCTCTAAACACTCCCCCTTACTACCTGTTTGGTAATATCCCTGTTCTAAAGCACCAAGCTTTCAGAACAACCTCAAACAGTAGAGGATTTCAATAAATACGTTCACTTAATGAACTGATTTTGATAAACACTTAAGTACAGATAAAATCTCAAACAATAAATACAGGAAAACAGAGAGCAATGAATGATCTTGTGAATATTCTCGTTTTTCGTTGTTTTTCAATAAATGCTCAAGTTCTGTATTTATATCTCTTCTCAGATTTTGCCCTAGCGTTCTATCTTCAATAAGCCGTTTGAATTTAGTCGTTGGGAGCTCATAGCCATTGGCATTTAATGCAGCTTCTTCATCAGGCTTAACTTTCTGCTCTAGCTTCAACTACTTCTTGCGTAGGGTGAGCTAGGAGAGAGATAGACTTAGCGTTCTGAGCATCTGTACGAACTGTACTGTTGTGGCAGCTTTTTCAGTAGCGCTAGCTTGATCTGCTATCGCTAACTACGTAGTGAGTTCTGCACTTTAAGCTGTTAGCTAATCAAATAATCATGTAATGCATAGAAGATGCTACCGCAAGCTTAGTCTGTTACCATAATGAGATAGAGACAATATATAAGGTATTTTAAAAGCATTCTCTATCGATAGACAAGAGTACCATCGCTAACATATTCTTTTCTTTCAATGCTTAGTGTTCTAGCAATATCATACCAATAAACATTTCTCTATCGATAGCTAATCCAATTATTGCTAGTTACTTGATTACTCATTAGCTTTAAGGAAACTGAGTTATATAGAAGAAATTCCAGGTATCCTACTATCGATAGATAATCATGTTAGCGCTAGCAACTATGTTATCGCTATTATTTAACTCATTTGCTCTCAGGCATTAGCTATCTGGATGTTTATCTGAAACACTTCTGTTATCGATAGCTTAGCTTGTTATCGCTAGCTGATTTCCTTTGTTCAGAAACTTGGTTTACTTTTCTGCTAGTTATTTACTCATGTTCTTCAATGAACTTCTAGCGATAGGATCTTTCTTAGCGATAGTGCTAGACTTAGCGATAGATATTAACTTTGTTATTTATAAGTCTTCACTTGCTATGGCTCTATCTATTAGCTATAGAGATACACTTAGCGATAGAGATATTTATTCTTAGAGTTCTTCTAGGTTTCCATCTATTATGGTTGATCCTTTTACCTGTCATCAGTTTTTTACTTGATTAATTCATAGGTAACTTGCACTTATGTTTTCTATGGGTTAGTCTTCATCAAAACTTAAGATTCTAACAGATGTAACACCAGCATCTTCCAACAGAATCCTCATTTTCTTAAGGGTGGTGGTGGTCAGCTGCTTACATTTCTTGTTGTCTCCATCCCCAGTGGATTTAATCTTTGAGAACTCCAGGATGAATGACATTAGCTGAGGATATGGGAGAGGAGCTTTGGCAGACTTGTCAGATAAGAATCTGTGAAGCTCTATAGAAACCAACTGCCCTGGATTTAGAGGAACTTTTGAGATCAGGTTGGGCAGCTAGGGGTTGTCTATCTTGGGAAAGCTGCTGAAATTCCCTGCCTTGTGTGTCATGATTCTGGTATACACATAATGTAGAATTCTGTTGACCACAGGCATGTTGGCTGGCTTGTTGGAGGAGGTTTCATAAATTGCTTCAAGATCCTCCTTGGAGTAGGGCTCAGGGGAATACCACTTGTTGTATTCTGCTTCAAATATCCCCAAAATCTTGTTGATAGCTAACCAGTTAAAAGAAATCCCCCTTCCTCTCACAGAAGCCTCAAACACTATATTTACGAGCTTCGATTTCTTATACTCTGGCTTGGCTTTCATGGTTGAGTAAAATAACCTCAGCGCTTCCTTATTGTATACATTTTGAATGCTGAGCCAACTCTTGTAGGGTAAAAGCCAGGCATCCAAGTCGAAACCCTTCTGCTTGAAATATTCAAGGTCCACCCAAACTGTAGCCCTATCTAGGGTTCCTTTCTCTGCAAAGAAGGCGTTGGGAACTGCAAGAGGTTCTGATGTGTAAGGCAGATCTGTGGTAGTTCGCTTTTGATGCTTTTGACTTGATTCAACCACCTCTTTTGAGAATGATACAGCTTTCTGAGTTCTGGACCTTTTGCTAGCGGATTGAGACGAAGGTTTAGGGCTAAAGGTTGTCTCAACATCACTCACATTTGGATCTTTGGTTCTGGCCATTTTTAGGGTTTAGGGTTTTGAGTGAGAAAGAAGGCTTGAAGGTTCAGAGAGATTTGGAGAAGAAGAGAAAATGCAGATGAATAATGAATGCAGAATGCAAATGACCTAATTTTATAAGTTTCAGAGATTACCATCAATGATGAATACTCGCTAAACGTTTCGCATTCTGATGATTAAGTGACTCGCTATCGCTAGTACGAGCTGTTATCGCTAGCGGGCATGATCCCACGCTGAGCAAGTGATTTACACTTATCACTCACTCCTTCCAAGTTTCATCTATCGATAGCTGACTTTACTATCGATAATGCATTTAGCTAGCGATGGCAATCTTGACTCAGGCTTCTATTCTGCATACAGCTAGCGATAGTAGAACTCATTATCAATGGGTCAGTCCTGCAAAAACTTAAGATTTGGCACTCCGATGCTTAAGTTAGCGATAATTCATATGAATAACATGAAAATAAATCAAGAATTAAGTCAAAAATATTCATAACTCATTTGGATTTACCATTCTTAGCTCTCTTCTGATATAGATGAATTAATCTGGCTCAAGAGGCTTGGTGAATATATCAGCAAGTTGTAAATGGGTTGATATAAACTCCACCTTGACATCCTTCTTCTGAATATGATCTCTCAAGAAGTGATGTCTCACATCAATATGCTTGGTTCTGGAATGATGAACTGGATTTTTGGCCAAGCTTTTTGTGCTGGTGTTGTCACAGAGAATGGGCACTTCTGGGAATTCTAAACCCAGATCTCTTAGTTGATGCTTAAGCCATAAGACTTGAGTACAACAACTTGCTGCTGCAATGTATTTAGCCTCTGTGGATGAAAGAGAGACACAGTTTTGCTTCTTGCTTGCCCAAGAGACTAAATAGCCACCAAGGAATTGACATTGACCCCTTGTACTTTTTCTATCTATCTTATAATCTGCATGGTCAGAGTCAGTATAAGCAAGAAGGTACTCTTGAGTTCCCTTGGGATACCACAGCCCAAGCTCTTGAGTTCCTTGTAAATAACGCAAAATCCTTTTTACATTTGATAAACGAGATTCTTTAGGATTTGCTTGATATCTAGCACACATGCCTACACTAAATTGAATGTCAGGCCTACTAGCAGTTAAGTAAAGTAAAGAACCAATAAGTCCTCTATAATGTGATTGATTCACTACTTTGCCTTGTGCATCAGCATCTAACTTGGCAAAGGCACTCATGGGAGTGTCGTCTTCTTTGGATAGATTCATCCCAAATTTGTTGAGAATTTCTTTACAATATTTGGTTTGGGAAATGAAGTGCCATCCTTCTTTTGCTTTATCTGCAGACCTAGGAAGAATGTTAATTCTCCCATCATAGACATTTCAAACTCTCTCTGCATTATCTTAGCAAAATCTTCACAGAGCTTTTCATTAGTTGCACCAAAAATAATATCATCAACATAAATTTGAACTATGAGCATGTGAATATTTTTATGCATGATAAACAAGGTAGTATCTGATTTTCCTCTAGAAAATCCTTTATCAAGCAGAAAAGTACTAAGTCTCTCATACCAAGCTCTAGGTGCTTGTTTGAGACCATAAAGAGCCTTTTTAAGTTTGAAAACATGGTCAGGCTTAGACTTTTCTTCAAAACCAGGAGGTTGCTCTACATATACCTCTTCTTTAATATATCCATTAAGAAAAGCACTCTTAACATCCATCTGATAAATTTTAATATTTTTGATGGATGCAAAAGCTAGAAGAATTCTTATTGCTTCAAGTCTTGCAACTGGAGCAAAAGTTTCTTTATAATCAATGCCTTCTTCTTGGTTATATCCTTTGGCAACTAATCTGGCTTTATTTTTGACAATTTGTCCAACCTCATCAAGTTTGTTTTTGAAAACCCATTTAGTACCAATAATAGGATCATTTCTTGGTCTAGGTACTAAATCCCAAACTTGATTTCTTTTGAATTGATTAAGTTCTTCCTGCATTGCAACTATCCAGTCACTTTCAACAAGAGCTTCATCAACGCAAGTTGGTTCAATTTGAGAAAGAATGCAAGAAAATTCCAATTCATTTTGTAGTTGCCTTCTTGTTTTAACTCCTTTTGAAATTTCTCCAATAATCTGTTCAGGAGGATGATTCTTAAGATGTCTTATGGAAGATTGAGGCTCATTAGCCTTGTCTAGATCATCTTTAGTTTCATCTTGATCATTTTCAGTATCGTTTCCAGGATTCGCTATCGATGGCTGAGGTGCTATCGATAGAGACTGTTTTAAAAACTTTGAAAAGTGTTCATCCTCATCAACAGATTGTTGTTTTTCTCGAGGTGTTTCATCAAATACCACATGCATAGACTCTTCAACAGTTTGATTTCTTTTATTATAGGCTCTATATGCTTTACTTCTATTTGAATAGCCTATGAATATGCCAATGTCAGATTTAGGATCGAATTTACCTAAGTTTACCTTTCCATTGTTGTGAATGTAGCATTTTGATCCGAAAATTCTCAGGTGACTGATATTGGGCTTCCTTTCCTTGTAGAGCTCATATGGAGTCTTCTCCATCCCCTTTCTGATATAGGCTCTATTTGAGATGTAGCAAGCTGTGCTCATTGCATCTGCCCAAAATATTTGAGGCACTGCTTTCTCATTCAGCATGCTTCTTGCCATTTCTGTGAGCACTCTGTTCTTTCTCTCTACAACACCATTTTGTTGAGGAGTACGAGGGGCAGAGAAGTTGTGTTCAATCCCATTTTCATCACACAGCTCCATGAACTCTTTGTTCTCAAATTCTCCTCCGTGATCAGTCCTGATTGCTACAATCTTTGTGCCTTTCTCATTCTACAATTTCTTAGCAAGCACACAAAAGGCATCAAAAGTTTCATGTTTAGAGGAAAGAAACATAGTCCAAGTAAACCTTGAATAGTCATCCACGACTACAAGAGTGTATAGACTTCCACCTAGGCTTTTCACTCTTGCTGGCCCAACTAAATCCATGTGGATTAGTTTTAATGGCCTGCTTGTGGAGACTGCCTTCTTAATTTTAAAGGAGGACTTTGTTTGTTTACCTCTTTGACAAGATTCACAGATTAAATCATGTTTAGTCCTAAAGCTAGGAATGCCTATCACTAGCTTTCTTTTGACTAGCTTATCAAGTTGAGTGAAGTTTACATGAGCTAGTCTCTAATGCCATAGCCAACAAGTTTCATAATTTGAAATAAAACATTTTTCTTCAAGTTGTTGGCATAAATCCAAAGTGTATAAATTTCCATTTCTGTTTGCTTTTATCTTACACTTGAGATTAGACTTATTTATATCTAAATCATTTTTATCAACAATAAGACATTCATTAGAATAAAAAATTACCCAGTTACCATGATCTGTGCTTTGGCTAACACTCAGCAAGTTGTGGCAGAGACCATCGACTAGGTAAACATCCTTGACTGGACCAACTTCACCAACTCCAGTGATCTTTCCACTTTGGTTTCCACCAAAACTAACTTTGGCTCCATCCTTTATCACTAGATTGTTGATTTTGTCCTTGTCACCAGTCATCTGCCTCGAGCATCCACTATCAATATACCATTTTCCTTTGCTGGATGTTTTAAGACACACCTGCACAAACTATACAGATTTAGGTACCCAAACTTTCTTGGGTCCTTTCAGGTTAGTCTTGTGCTCTAAGTTTATAAAAACCTTAGGCACATGAGTTCCTTTAGGAACCCACTTATAAGAGCTACTAATTCCATTTTTTCTGTGATTGCAAGTAGACTGTGTATGGCCCTTCTTGTTACAATAATTCCAAAAACTATATGGTGAAGAATATTCAGAGGATTTTCTAAAGTATTTCATATATGACTTCACCTTGGGTTCAACCCATTTCTTTGAAAATTTTTGCTTAGGCTCATAACCAATACCAGTTCTGTCTCTAAAAACCTTTTGGTTGCTTAAAATCACATTTAACGTCTCTGAGCCTTTCGTAAATTTTTCTAAAACATTTGAAAGCTTTTCTTTGTCCTTCAACAATTTTTCACAGTTAGAACAATTTTCAGAATTTGAAGGAGTTGCTATTGATAGAGGCTCAGCTATCGAAGGTTCATTTCTGGGAGCTTACGATAGCTCATCTTCTATCGATAGTGAAGAAGAATCTTTTTGTGAAGAAGAATTTTTCTGAAGTTCCTTGTTTTCTTTTCTTAACCTGACAACTTCTTTAGCAAGTTTCATTAATTCAATGTGCATTTCATTATACATGCTTTGAAGTTCACAATGAGAAGGTTCAGAATCAGATACCTCAGAGTCACTTTGCTCTTCTTGAGCAACTAGGCAAAGGTTGGCACACTCTTCGCTATCGCTACCTTCTTTATCAGAGCTATCACCCCAGATGGATGACACATAAGCTTTCTTCTTTCCAAAAGTCTTCTTATTTTTCTCCTTTTCCTTTAATCTTTGAAGACTTGAACACTCAGCTTTGAAGTGACCAGGCTTCTTGCATTCAAAGCATACAGGAGCTTTGTCCTTCTAAGAATCCTTGAAGCTAGAACCACTTATCTGGAATCTTCCTCTTCTTCTGAAGAACTTTTTAAACTTTCTGGCCATGAGAGCTATGTCCTCATCATCAAGATCTTCATCTTCATCATCATCATCAATTTCGTTTTTCTCAGATACAGCAAGAGCAAGAGACTTCTTTTTGGAATTTCCTTGAGCTTCCCTTTGGGCTATCAAGGTTGGCTCATATTCTGCAAGGCTGCCAAACAGGGCTGTGATAGACTTAGTTGATTCTCCTTGCATTTCTTGCATGGCAGTGACCTTCATGAGCCAATCTCCTTTTAGAACTTTCAGAATCTTATTGACTTGCTCTTTCTCTGTAATTTTCCTTCCTAGAGCAGCAAGATTATTGATGAGATGAGTGAATCTGATCTCTAGATCTCTTAACTTTTCTCCTTCAGTCATTTCAAACTTGTGGAATTCTTCAACTAGCATTTCAACGAGTCTATCCTTTACTCCAATAGTTCCCTCGTGAGCAATCTGCTGAGCTTCCCACATTTCTTTAGCAGTGTTCAAATGGCTCACTCTGAAGAACTCAGTTTGACTGAGGGCACTTTGGATCATGAGAACTGCTTTGCTGTTAACCTCTAGATTAGCAGTATCCTCATCTGTAAATTCATCCTCAGCCTTTGGAATGCTCAAGGTGTCTTTAGGCACGATATCTCCTTCTTCGATGATCTTCCAAAGTTTGTACCCATTTGCTTTGATGTAGATCTTCATCTTAAGTTTCCAGAAGGTGTAGTGCTTCCCATCAAAGCCAGGAGGTTTGTTAATGGAACTTTCCTCAGGTAGAATATTTTCAAACGATGCCATTATGATCTTTACTTCTCAGATTCGTTGGAATTAAACAGAGAAGACCCGCTCTGATACCAAATGAGAATGGCAATCGCACAAGAGGGGGGTGAATTGTGCTTCCGAAAATTAAAAACTAATTAAAGCAACACAATCTTTATATTGGTTCAGCCAACACTACCTACGTCCAGTTCTCCAACTCCTCGTTGGGTTCTACTAACCACAGGTTTTATAACACAAATTCACCTGCCAACCTTTACAGAGTTTTAGAATTCCTTTAAACACTCCCCCTTACTACCTGTAAGGTTACTACCCTGTTCTCAAAGCACCAAGCTTTAGAACAACCTCAAACAGTAGAGGATTTCAATAATAAAGTTCACTTAATGAACAGATTATGATAATCACTTAAGTGCAAATAAAATTACTGAGAACAATAAATATTAGAAACAGAGAGCAATGAATGTGTTCGTGAATATTCTTTTTTTTCGTCTCTTTTTTCATAAATGCTCAAGTTCTGTATTTATATCTCTTCTTAGATTTGCCATTGCGTTTATCTTCATGAGGCCGTTTGAATATGGTCGTTGAGAGCTCATAGTCGTTGGCAATTAATGTACTTTCTTCATCGAGGTTAACTTTCTGCTCTAGCTTCAACTACTCTTGCGTAGGGTGAGCTAAGAGAGATGTAGTCTGAGCGTTCTGAGCATCTATACGGACTGTACTTGCATAGCAGCTTTTTCAGTAGCGCAAGCATGCTTTGCTATCGCTAACTGCATAGTATAATTCCTGCACTTGAGCTGTTAGCTAAACAAGTAATTATGTAATGCACAGCAGATGTTATCGCAAGCTTAGTCCATTAGCTCAATGTATCAGCTTATTAGTTTGTCTAAGTTATCACAATGAGCATTCTCCTATCGATAGCTAGATGCGTTATCGCTAGTGACCTTTGTTATCGCAAGTTTGTTTAGCTATCTAAGTAACTTATGTTATTTCCTCAAGTATTTAGATATCGATAGCTAATCCTGTTATCGATAGCAGCCTATGATATCCCTAGCCGATTCCAATAGCTCAAGGACTTGGTTCATTTTTCTGCTAGTTGTTCTTCCTTTCATTTATCCATGTTCTCAATGAACTTCTAGCGATAGGATATTTCTTAGCGATAGAGAAGGACTTAGCGATAGAGATTAACTTTGTTATTTCTAAGTCTTCCTTTGCTATGGCTCTTTGTCTATTAGCGATAGGGATACACTTAGCTATAGAAACATTTACTTTAGATTTTCAGCTAAGTTTCCATCAGCTATTGTTGGGCTTTTCATTTGCGATAGTCTTTAGCTCTAGTGATAGTAATCTGTTACCTATCAGATTTTACTTGTTTAATTCAAAGGTAACTTACATTCTATTTACTTATGTTATCTATGGGGCCAGTCCTCATCAAAACTTAAGATTCTAACATCCCTCAGTTACAGCTACAATCCGTTAAGGTATCAAACATTTCAACTTATTACCAATTTCTAATGCATGATTAAGAAATTATTTGAGTCATTTGGCTTATCATATGGTTTTGTTGAGGCTGTAGATCTTTGATTGAGTACAATGGAAGGATGGTGAAGACGAGGAGAAGAGGATCTGGTGTGGTTTGCTATGCTGCTCCTCTCACTGCTCGCAGTCTCTAGTAGATTTCCACTGTTTCTTCTATGTCAGTTACTTTCATCTTTTAAATCGATACATATATGCTTATACATTTATGTATGTAAAACGAGAATCATTGATTTAACTGCTGATTTGGGGCAAAATTTTATTAAATTTAGTGTAGTTATTACTTGGAATAGTGTAATTTTAATATAATTTGGTTTTCAATCGTAACTCACTAGTGATTGTTAGGGATGGAGAATAAAAATCTCAAAACAAGTGTGGATGAGATCTCAGTGGGAAAAAGGAAATGGCTTTTTTCCTTTTTTTGGTTAAAAAAGCTTACCGTGTATATTGGTGCACTGATGAGCCCCACACGAAGTTATCACTGTGAATATCGTTGATAGTTCGGTTTCTGTTCTTGCCAGTTTAGACCTAAAATTCAGCTAGGTTGTATAATTTGGTTATTCATACTTTCACTTTGGTCGCTTCAATGAGTAATATTTAACTCGTTGACATCCAGTTTTGCACTTATTTTGTAGATGGCCCAAATTAAAGGAAATTCTCATATCCATTTTTCAGCAATTTGATTAAGGTATATCACTTTATTAGCCCTTCTGTCAAAAGAAGAAAACCTACCTTGAGGCTATCTTCTCAAGGCAGTATATATTGATGAGTGTGAAGTTGCAGAAGGATAAATCATTAATTTTATTTTTGTGGTATTAGAATCTAAAAAATTTGAATGCATAACAAGAGACTGATTGAAGCTTAACATGGTGGTTTGATGTTCTTTCCAAGCTTTATGTGCTTCTCTGAGGAAGAAAGGTTATTATTGATTATATTATATGGTAGAGAGAGTTGCATATCTCATATTGCCATGTAATCTTTTCTATCATTATGCAGTTCCATGGTTCCTGGTTCAAGAAATCCTATGTGGGGTGAGGAATTCAATTTCTTTGTTGATGAACTTCTTGTCAAGGTACCTTTGTAATGTAATTGATGTGCTTTTGTAACCTATTTGATATGGAATAGGAGTAACAAGTGTTTGCAGCTGCTGCAGGGAGTTGCAGTAATCCTTGCGATTTATCTTCATCTGAGCCTACATAAAATTTTACTACTAAGCGCAAGATATGTTTCATGATTATAAAACTTTTCTTCTAAGTACTTGTTCAATATATATGACTTTTCCTTTCGTTCTTTCTTTGTGTAAATACAGAAGTTTACTGATTTTTTGCACCATTCTCATTGCCTTTGTATTTTTATCCTAAGACATATGCACTCGTATATGTGCCCACCAATGTTGTCTCATCATCAGCACCACCACCACATGCACTCGTGTTTATGAACCTAATGTGCAAGCTATCTATTTCAGATTGTTGAACATAGTTACTCTTCTGCACTTAAGAGGTCATTTATGTATCATGGTTGTATGTCTCAAAATGGCATATTTGCTTCCATTCTAATGTATTCTCAAAGCAAATGAAGGTTAGTTTGCCCATCTGCTTTGTCTTAGATTAAGCGAAGATTATAGTGATAAATCGTTGCTTGTAAGTCTTTCTGGTTTATCACCATGATGTTGTTAGATTCATTTTAAGACTTCTTTTCCAAAGTAGTTTTTAATTAAAATTACCAAGATAGAGTTCATGTTTTAGAGGGGTAAATTTCTCTATAAAAGTTTCCTTTGATTGACAATGAAGACAGAAATATCCTTTGATTTCTCTGGCATTGCAATTTAGTTCTCATTTTGCTTTGTGCTTCGTATATTATGGGTATTGGTCTTTGCTTGAATGTAGTTTATTTGACTGGGGAAAGATATTGGCACATTGAAAAGCCGTGAATCTATATTTTTTGTTGTTTGAACCTGAAATTTTATATGAATGTTATTATAGGCAACCTTTTCTCCTTTTGTCAATCCAGTTAACCTATTTTTGTTATTAGAAACCATTTATATTTAACTTATATTAGTTTTTTAAACATATGCCAAGTGGTTATTCCTTTTGAGGTATAGATGAGGTACAATTGTTTTTCAATTCTTTTGTAAATTTCGCTTCCCGATGCATGCCTAACTTACATCCATTGGAATTATTTTGGTTTTGGACGATTTGAAGGAGTCAGCATGCCTTTATTAATCCTTCTGTAACAATTATTATTTGTATGTTACTTTATAATGCATTATCATTTGTATTTGTGAAATATTTTAGGATCAAAGTTGTATTCTAGTGAAATATTTTAGGATCAAAGTTGTATTCTAACATTTTTGTAATATCAGTTTGGTTATAAATAATAAAATTAGTTTATTTTTTTTTTATTTTTAGTGTTGTATTTATATTATTCCGGTAAAATATTGGGATTGTTTTGTATTAGGGTTAATCATTCTAATTAAAAAAATCTTTTTTTTTAAAAAAAGACTTTCCACGTCTCTTATTTGGGAAATTGCACTGCATGTGTTTTTTGTTGAAGTTTAATGTAAGAGACCTCAGCCTTCAGATTATGTATCTCATGCTGGAGGTCTTGTAAGGTTGCAGGTTTAACAAAATGTTTGAACCTGTTTATTGTTTCTGTCAAGTCATGTTTATTTGAGATTAAAGATGGTTTATTCTTCGCAAGAATTGGGGTTTTCATTGAGAAGTTCCTTAAGTTTAAACAAGTATTTGCCTTTTTCATTATAGGAAGTTTGGTGATAATATCAAGGAGTAGATCTTGTTCCTTAGTAATGACATTAATAGAAGAGGATGATTCTTCAATATCATAGTTTTAGATATTGTTTAGATCTTCTAAAGAGCTTTTGGTATTGCCTGCTTCAGATTCAGAGGTATCCAGTAAAAGATTATTAATTTGGTCAAGAATTGGTTGGTCAATATTATTAATCTTTTTAAGTTTTCGGGTTAAACAGCAGTATTTTGAAATGTGCCCTTGTTTTCCACATTTAAAACATGTTATTTTTGTTTGAGAAGGACCATCTCTGGGTTTAGATTTGGGTTCTTTGTGTGGCAACCGAGGGGTTGTTTTTTGTTTATACTTGTTGTAATCTGTTTTTTCTTTTTTGAACTGCCTAGGTTTAGATGGCTTAGATTTTTTACAAGCAGGAAAGTCGAACTGTTCACAAAACGTGCCTAGCTCTCTACTTCCTTTAGCCTTTTCTTTGGCAAGTTGTTTTTGAATTTTGTCATCCTGACAAATTTTAAGAGCAGTCTTTTGGACATAAGAAATCAATTGCCCATAACTTAAGTATTCATAAGGGATATTAGGGGTGTTCACGGGACGGGACGGGACCAGGACGACCCGTCCAGTCCCAAAGAAAAGTGTTCGGGACAGGGTTCCCGTCCCGTCCCGAACTTGTCTTGGTCTCAATCGGGACGGGACGGGCCTTGTCCCGAAATTTTTTCCCAATTAAAAAAATTGACCCAAAAATCTTTTTTTTTTTGCAGAGCAACACACTTGGTGAGTGATTTTGTAGCATAATTAAATCTCCTCCTGTGCCATGAGCACTCCATATTAATACATAATAAACCAAAAACATAATAATTAGAGCAAAAAAAGTAGCAACAACTACACATTTAAATAGAGTTTAAAAAAACTTCAAATATGATGTGTTACACATAGAGCATAGTGGCAGCGGACAAGAAATTTGAGATCAATGAATGGTTGGAACTTAGTTTAGAAGTTCGAGTTATATTTTTTTTTAAAAAAAGCAATATATACTCACACATGAGACAGATGACACATGTATTTTTTTTAAAAATATAAACATATATATTCGGGACGGGACGGGATCGGGACGACCCCGTCCCGAGTCCTGTCCCAGTCCTGAAGCTGCACTCTGTCCCGTCTCGGTTTGTCCCGTCCCGAAAATTTTCGGGACGGGACGGGACAATGTTGAACAGCTCTAAGGGATATTGCCATCATGTTGATTTCTAAGTTTTTCTCTAACTTTATCACCTAAAGATTTAGGTAATCCAGCTAGGAATTTTTCTTTCCAAAACGGTTGATTGGCATCATCTCTTGTAAGTACTCTTTGCAAAAAGTTATCTCTATACCAACGAAAATCGGATAGAGTTCTGCACTGAAGATTTGAGAGGAGTTCTGCTAATCTATCTTTCCAAATAGATGGGTCTCCGATGAAATGTTTAATAATTGTAAAAATCAAAGTGTTTGCAGAATCAGGAATAGAACAGCCATCAGATGTGATGGGTGTTCCATCTGCTTCTATTTTGACGGAGGTAAATATGGCAAGTTTGTCCTCGGGGTAGAGATAATTATCCCACCCTCCTTTTAATTGTCCAGAAAATCTGGCCACTAATAGGTTAGTAATGGATTCATCTGAGGCATTGTATCGAGTTTGGTATGCCATACTTACCATTGTCATTTGTTGAAGAATTTGTAAAATATTAGTTTCACTTTGACCATCTATGTTCCATTCATAAATATGATCAGCACTAAATGATTTAAAATTCTGATTTAATCGTTCTTCTAATAATTTATCAGGAGGTGAAGCTCTTGAATAATAAAGTTTAGAAGGTTTTTTCCAATTTTGATTATTGATCTGAAGTGGGGCTGAGTCTGAAAATTTAGACTCTGGTTCAGAATCTTTTTCAATATTCATTACGTTTTTTGAGGATGAGGACATTTGAGTTTGAGGTGTGTCAGGGACAACGGCAGACTGTAATTGGCTGATTTTATACTCAACTTGTTTTAATAAATCAGTTCTGTTATTTAAGAATTCTGATTTAATCCTTGGGTTGAGTTGGAATGGTTTAAAGAGGGGGTTTCTAATTTAGGGACTAGTGGTTTATTAGTGTCAAGTAGAGGAGTTGTGTTTTGGATTACATAATCCCTTAGAGTCTGTAAGTATTGGTTAGTATAATTATTTTGTTCTAAGATATTCTTAATATCTACGGGATCAATTGGGTTTTTAAAATTTTTATATTTAAAGGGTGCAGCAAGTCGTGGGTTATTTTGGTCATCTTTTAGCTGAGGAATTTGCACAGTTTTGGGAGGAGGTAATTTGGATGAAATCGTCGAGCCGTCTGGGGATTTCCATTCTCTTTTGGTCATGTTGATTTTGTTTATAAAAGGATATTTAATGTTTTGGGTCTGGGCGTAAGCACAGAACCAATAAAAAAATGGAATATTTTCTTGTATGTTTTCAAGAAATCTGTAAAATTTATTTTGTATATTTTGTCTGTCAGGTCCTTTAAAGTTTTGGAAAAACCATTTTCTCTGAAGTGTATTTTCCTCAGAATAAAAGTCTTTTCTAAGAGTTTGTTTATTGATAGAAAACTGTTTTTCTAAAACATTAATGGGATGAAAATTTTCTCCTTCGTTTAGAGACGATGTTTCATAGGGTTCCCCTACGTTCATGGATGAATAAGTCGGAGATTGTGGTGGTAGTGTATCTTCAGCCTTTTCATAACTAGTTTGAGGAATGTTAGACGAATTATCAACTCCTTGAATTAGGACATTTGTTTGAGGGGGAATGTTTCTGGGAATTGTTGAAGGTGGTGGTGGCATATAAATGATAGACGGAAGTTTAGAAAATGAACAAGAATGTCTTGCTGGTTCTATCTTAGATCTACAGTCTTCATATAAGGAAGCAGATCTAACGCTAAAAGAGCAAGATCTTCTAGGCCTTTCAAATGATAATTTAAAAGTCCCATCAGTTGTTTGGGTGACCTTGCTTACCTGATTTATGGGACAAGGAGTAGGTTTTGAAGCTTTTTCTAAAGTCCAATCATCAGGTAATTCAACATCATTCCACATAATAGTTTTGGGGATTGTTAAATTAAATGAGTTTGATCTGTCAAGAAGATGATGGTTTGGCCATTATCTGGTGGTATTTGGGCTAAAGAGTTGGATGAGTTTAAGACCTTATAATGTACCCGATATGTTAAGGTAGCAGGTATAGATCCCTGTTTCATGTTTAAACCATGTAGTTTAACTTTTAGTTTTAACACTTCATGGACTTGTTCATCTTTTAATTCTACCATTCTGTCTGGATAACAGTTAAATAGACTGGACCGTTGTGGAGACCAAATTCAGCTGCAGCCAGCAGTGAATCTGAAAAGTCATTATGCCTATTATCTAATAGACACACTAGGGCTAAGACGTTTAAACCCTTTCTAATTAGAGGTTTAATGGCCACTTGTACACTTCCCATGTGTAAAAAGTTCCATTTTTTCTTATGTCGTTCAATGGATTTCTAAGAAAGGAGATAAAAATCATGTTTATCAGGGTGGACAGAAACTGATTCTTCAACAGTTCTAACAACATGGTCAGAAGCGGAAAACCAGCCTTTATCTTGTTGTTTATAGAGTGTATTTAAAGCTATTGGGGGTAACACCAAATCATCAATATGTTGGTTTATGTTTTGAAAAGAAATTTCTTCTTTAAAAATATGTTTAGAAGTTTTTGAGGAAGTTTCTTCGTTGTTTAAGTTATCGATGGGAATAGAGGAGGAACTACTACAACCGTGACGAGAAGAAAAAGAGCGAAATAAGAAAGACATGGTGAAAAGAGGGAGGTGTAGAGGAAGTAAGATATAAGAATAATTGACAGAAAAATAAGCAAGAGAAGGAAAGCACAGAGTAAAAAGTCAGAAATACATACTCCCATTCCTTAGTATCTTCACCTTCTGGATCAGTAGTGGTATGATGATTAGAATGGGTTTGCTTCTATGAATTAGATACCTGCTTAAGAGATCAGATGCTAGGAAACTTGAAATAAAATGGTTTTGCTCGAGCCAAAATACAGTCCCTTGGCTATTATACACTACTGCATGAGGTAACCGCCTGCCTAGCCATTGGACTTATGGCCTAAAACATCTCACGGATGGGCTCATGTATAATAACAAAGTACTATAACATGATGCGACTAAGCAAAAAACTCTTTTTTTAGCCAACTAATACGTTAAGCAGAGACCTAATAGCATAGAAGTAAAACCAAACTAATCAACACATCTTTACTTCACCTTCTGGCTCTGATACCAAGTAGGGGGAGCGAGTCCCAGGAGAGCGCGGAGGATCACGAGTAGAAAATGAAAGGAAGTAGAGTAGAAGTAACACTTCTTAAAACATAAATAACTATGCAGATACAGAAGGGGATGTTCTGAAAGAATCAAAGGTCATATGAACTAAGGCGGTAAAACTTGCCAATTTAGTTCATTGTAACAGCCTCCTTGATTCCCAGAAGAGGTAAGGATATGATGCAGGAAGTAATAAAATAACTAGAAAATATAAAGCTTTTATTCAATGTAAGAACATTAAACTTACAGGGAAATGAAATAAAGGAAGCAGAAAGAAAGAGAATTGAAGAGACTCTCAGAATACTTAGAGCTTCTCTCTCTAGACCTCTCTTTCTAATGGCTCTTTGGATCTAAAACAAGTTCTGCCTTCACTAGTTGTTAGGCATCCCTTATATAGACTTGTGAACAGTGTTTACAACTTGGAAACTGTTACTGTTTAAACAGTTCTGGTGAGTTTAAGTGCACAGTGTTTGGCAGACACTAGTATTCTGGAACATGTCTAAAGTACGAGTTTATAAGGGTAGTACTCTCTCCCAAGTTTATAAGACTTTCCACGTCTCACATTGACATGGAAAGTTCCGACTTTCCACGTCAATATTTAAAATGAGACATGGAAATGTTCCGACTTTCTACATCTCTCATATCCACGTCCCACCAAAAAGAGACGTGAAAAGTGTTTTTTGTAGTAGTGCATCAAGAAAGTTTGTTGTGGTGATAGCTACTCTAGCCAAAACTTTATGTTCATGAGGGATCTAATCTAACGAGTGATAGTTGGGAAAGTGACCAAACCAACCAGGACTGATGTTCAGTTAGAAAGAAATGGCTTTAACTTGTGAAAGATACCGATGGAATAAATGAGGCCATTATGACACAAAGACCTAAAGTAAGTACTTTTCATTTAAATTCCTTCAATATTATTCAATTGACATATTATTTACTTTGTTATTAATTTATACTATTTCTTGTTATTTATAAAGTGCCCCAAGCAACCGACGAATAAGGAGTGTTGGTATTATGTCATGAAGTATATATGTGACATTATTGAGAGTGACCGTACTGGATCCTTCACACAGGTATAAAATTCTTATCTATAGCTTATTATATGATTCATACAATTGACACATAAATATATGATGTTTTATCTAACTTTGCATTGATCATAGCATCCATTGTTGTTGCAGTTTTATGACACATCCGACTCATTTATAGTTGAAGACGTTGATTCACTTCGTGAACGTATTGCTCAATTTTTCCTTTCATTGTTGGTTAATTAAAAATCTGAATAGGCAATTATGTGCTGGTGATCTATTCCCTTCCATTCGATTCAACTTATTTTCTTTGGTCTAGCCTATGTTACTGATTTCAGTTGTGAAAATACTCTGTACATTTCTGGAATTTTGTGTATAATGTATATATATCTGTTGATATGCATTTGTAGAGTTTATGTGACATTTGCAATGTAAGTATATACAGATGGAGAAAAGCAAAAGAAAATAAAGGAATTTTTTTTTAAAAAAAAACAAACCACGTCACACATTATATGAGAAACCATGTCACACTTTATATAAAGTGTGATGTTTCTCATAAACCACGTCACACTTTGTATAATGTGTGACATGGTTTCTCATGTTAGAAACAATGTCATAAATTATATAATGTGTGACGTGGTTTCTCCAAAAAAATTTGACCAAAATTCTTCTTCTTCTTACTTATCCACGCCACACACTAGTTAAATTGTGACATTAAGAGTATAAAGCAGCGTCACTTTTTTATAATATGTGACGTGGAAACTCAGACTTTCCACGTCACATATTTTTGTGACGTTAAAAGTCTAGTTTTCCACGTCACTTGATTCAACGTCCCCTGAAAAAGTGACGTGGAAACCCCAAAATAAGTGACGTAGAAACCCTGTTTTGCAGTAGTGTTATTTCTAATTTAAGTCAAATCATTTACTTTCAGGTAAGGGTGGAAACAGGTCAGGCCCTTAACATGGGCCTTAGGCTTGGCCTATTTCATGCCTATCCTGGGCCAGGCCTAACAGGCCACAGGCCCAGGCTTAGGCTTTTTTAAACCCTATTTTTCTAAACAGGCAGTCCCAGGCCTCTTAAACAAGCCTATTAGGACTAACAGGATGGCCTAGGCCTGTTATATATTTAAAAAAAAAGAATTAGTAACGCTACATTAGTACCATTAATTTGAAATAAAATCACACATATATGTATCTAGGGTGTTTTTTTCACTCACCCTCACTATTCACTCTATCTCACCGTTTCCCTTTTCTTTTTCTTACTAAGGACACAAATCAATCACCTTGGAACCAATACATCCATCTTCTCCTCTTCCTTTCCCATCTCTACCATCTCTTTTCACTTTATTTTTGTTGGTTGTATCAGACTACTATCTTTATTGATGTTTACTTGCTTTGTCTTTTAGACTCTTGTTGTTTGGTATTAGATTTGTGTTCTTACATTGCTGAGTATCATACTATTGCTCGGTAAAAAAAATATACTTTTAGATTTTTTGAGTCATAAGCCTGTTTTAGACTTGTTAGGCGGCCTGTTGATAACAGGCCTTTTAACAAGCTTCAGGCCAGGCCTGATCTTTGAATAGGCTAGGCTCAGGCTTGAGAAAAAGACCTACTATAGGCCACAGGCCAGGCTCAGGCCAATTAGCTACACAACAGGCCAGGCCAGGCCTGGACTATTTCCACCCCTACTTTCAAGGAAATGAGAAAATTTGTCATAATGTCTTATTGAAGACATTTATGAGAGGCAATTATGACAGTGGCATTCTTCCTTTCTAGCATTTATCCTCAACACTATAAATATGAGGTTCTCTTCAGTATGTTTCCTTATCCTAACCAAAGCTTTCTCTCTGGCTTCTCTCTCTCTCTCTATTTTCTTAAGGTGATTTGCTATGAAAATCCCTTCTAGGCTCTTGTATTCAAGATAGTGTGTGAGTCTTGAGAATCTTTTGATTCTCGGTTCTGATAATATTTTTGGTTACAGTTTGTGCACCCGATTACTTTTCATGTGAACCCGCGGTTTGTGTTCAAGTGTTCAGGTGTTTGGGTGCTCTTGTTCCAACAATAATTAAATTGATTATTTAATTTCATTTATTTATCCATGATAAGTCTTATATCAAGGATGATTATTATGGTTTGGCTAACTCTGGGTCACTACTAATTTAATTTAAACCTTGAAGGGTGGGTTGCATCAAGTAAGCTCCTACTCAATTTTTAGGTACAGTTTGCCACCTGGAATGAGGTGAGAAGGGATTCTTTATGAATTGGCCTAAACCAGCTGGGTGTGCGGTGTAACGTCCCAATTTTTATTAGCTTGAAAATTACATTTTATAGGCATGAGGAAGTTTAAGTATTTGTTGATAATATCCCCTAAGAATTCCCATAAAACATTAAGAAGAATTTATAATAATTAAGTAGAATTTTTGCATGATAATGAGATAATATTATTTGCTTAGAAAACCATCTAGTTTAGGGTCGGGCTTAGAACATGGACTAGGGAAAGACATTAGCCCATGAGAAGTGGTAATTCCCCTTGAAAGAGCTTAGGGTGGCGCCACATGTCATGAAGAAGGGAGGAATTATGTTGCAACTAATAAATAGAAAAGGAATTGCAATATGTGTAAGCATTAAATTATATTAGAAAGAAACACTACCACAGAAAACACCTATACCGGCGCTTTTTTGACCCCTATAGCGGCGCTTTTGAAGTGCCGCTATAGCTAGCGCCGCAATAGGTCACGAGACCTATACCGGCGCTTACAAAGCGCCGGTATAGGCCTCTCTATAGCGGCGCTTTATTACCCAAAAGCGCCGGTATAGGTGTCTTTTAATTAGTTTTTTACTGAAACTGAAAAGGCCTATACCGGCGCTTTTTTAAAAAGCGCCGGTATAGGCTGATCTATACCGGCGCTTTCTGTAAAAAGCGCCGGTATAGTGATACCTATAGCGGCGCTTTTCATAAAAAGCGCCGGTATAGGTTATATTTTTTTAAAATATACAATTTGTTTTTTAATTCACACCCACCTGCATCATTGCAAAAATTCCAGCAATTCTATACAATTACAGGCAGTCCAAATACACCAGTAACTCAAACAGAGAAGAATATGTACAATAAGACCAAAAGTCATATTGTTCAGTTAGGAAAATAAACGTGCATACTACTAGTCAGGTTGTCCAATTTGAGAGAACAGAGGGTGTACATAACTACACCATTCTTCAATTAGCGCTTCCATCTTCTCCCTTGACAACATGAAGCAACGTGTGTCTGGGTAATACTGCGTATAGAAATTTAAATGACAATTAAATTTACTTGAAATCTAACAAGTACAAACACTTAGATTAGGAAAAATATAAAACTTACTGTCAATGGGATGTTATCTCGATCACGTTATACGATATCCCTCATATAATACATGACATAGTATCCACAGTCGTTGTCATTGGGTTGATGTGGGCACTGTAACAAAAAATACAGAATAGCATATAAGAGCAGTTACGTTCTGGTTTAAGTAATGTACGATTGTTTGAAAAATTGAATAACTTGTAAAACCTGAACTTTGAGCCACGGATAAGCATCTTTCTGGTCAAGGGCTTTGAAATAATTGTACCCATTAGCTGCCCGATAACTAGTCAATGCTCTGGAAACAAAACATATTAAATTAATTTTAGTTGCTTGGGTCGGTCATATAAAATGACAGATAATACAACACATTCAAATAATGTTGACATTCACTTACCCATTGAAGAGACGCATCAAATCCGGGCGATTATCTGCTTCAGCAGATTCCACAGGATCCAAATAGTAAATAAGTGGATCCGGCTGTACTGTCGGATTGATGACAAGCAAAACCCAATGTAGCCTAAGACGTTTTATAACGTTATGTCAGTATATATATCAATGATGATTGGAGCTAAGAATACGATGAAAGCTATCATGCCTATACACTTACCCTGTATTAATTGGAGCTAAGAATAAAGTTCTGCCTGTTGCCTTTAAAGTGAAACGCCTCTTAATCTCTTTGAACTGATCATCACGTTTCACACCCTCAATTTGCGCTATTAAATAAGGGTTTATGAATTTGAACGAGACGTTGTCCTCGGAGACTATGACTTCTTCATGCAGGTGCCTTCAAAGAAACCATACAAACATCCAATTAGTGTAGAACTTATGACATTGAATGAAACCACAATGGAAGCACATATATACCTTATCCATAAATTGACGACCGTAGCACTGACCCATCTTTCGTCAAGCACCTCCATGACCTGATCCCTAGAAAGAAGCTCATTGAAATTTGACTCGCCAAATATAAGCCTGTTGAATGGGATTGTGACAGTAGCATCGCGAGGTACGGTAGCTGCAAATGCTCGCAATCGAGCACGATTTGGCGTTTCAACACTTATATCTTGGATAACAGGAGCAGGCACTTGAACTTTCTTCTTGCCCTTTGCTTTTGTTGCCTATAAACCATATAAATAGAAAGTTTCAAAAATTCTTCCAATAAGAAGAGTGTTAGTTTAAATTAATTAGAAACTAACCACCTGTGACACTGGACCAGCTCGTGAACTCTTTTTCTTCAATTGAGCAGTTGGGCCACCGGTACCTTTTACACTAGCCACTTGTGCTTTCTTTCCCAGAGACTCTGTACCCTGTAAAAACTTATAAATTGTAAAAGAGCGTTATTCCAAAACAAAGAATGCTAGTCTGAACGTTATTAGTAAATACCACCTGTGGTATTGGCTCAATCAAACTGATGGGCCAAGCAACATATGCACCAACTACATCTCTGACCTTAGTCATCGCATCAGGAGTAGGGAATGGTAACGGTGCATCCCCGTTCAGGGAGAATTCAATCATAACCCTCAATGTATTTTCAGGCAACGGAGAATTGTGCAGGATCCTGTTTGAAGTGTTGAAGACCGTACCGATTGCAACTACTTCACTGAAAGATTGATCCTTGTACAGGTTGCACCTTGATTCGCCCTACAAAAGAGTTAACAACGTAAGCTCCCAATCGATAATATAACAGTGTCACTACAAGTTTATAAGTACAAAAGACAAGAATTACCTGAGGAATTTGAGCCCTAGGCATCGTACAGCTATCCCTGATGCTTGGACTCTGACACGAAGGAACGTTACCTTGTTGCATGAAGTTCGACATTTGTGATCCAACATTGTTACGCTGGAAAAATTCGTACATCATATCTTGCCGTCTTTGCATTTCCTCATTCCTTCTTTGCATTTCAAGCACAGTCTCCCTCAGAGTATTGACTTCATCTTTCAACACAGAAACTTCGCTTTGTGCTACCCGCTGTTGGCGGCCAAAGTAAGCTGAAGGCGTGACCCTTATATCAGTGCCCCGAACACGGCCTGAATACTCAGGACGTTCAAGTGCTCTACTGAGGATATCGCCTTGGCCAAATATGTTGACCTCCTCGGGCGATTCTTGTGATAACATTTCCTATAACAAGAAGGAAGGATTATTAGTTATTAAGTTAGGAAATTCACTAATAAAAAAATTACAAAGTCCAAGAGAATGACTTACACAGCGTTCACGGATTCTTCTAACCTCTTCGTGAACGATGGTTCCATCGCTTTTGGAGTGTCCTTTGATCGAGACCCTAAACCGTGGAGGGTGACCTTCTAAGCCCTCTTCCTGAATCTGTCATGGTAAAACAGGTGAACTTAAAAAATAAATACATAAACATTAATTCACACTTTTAGAAGCAAAAGGGCGTTGCTAACATACCATCTCGTACTCCAATTCTGGAAATGTTTTCCGGCCGCCTAAATAGGGATACGGACAGCTTTTAGCCGCCTAGCTATTTTTTTCGCTTCTTTCCCGAAACTCCTCTGATAAGCGTGATTGCACAAATTCATCCCACTGTGCTTGGGTTATGACCCCTTCATATGTAGATGGGGGTGTTGGAACTACCTCCCCGTTTTCATCTCTCATATATAATGTCGACAAATCTGAACGGAAGTGTCTGTGTATTTTTGACGCTTTCTTTATGACATAGTCCTTGTGAGTCTCATCGATATGAAACACAGTCTGTAGCAATAGAAATCATATTAAATTTGTTAGTTACAATGTTATCTATCATGACGAAATTAAACTTAATTGTAAAAAAAATAGCTTACCTAAACCTCTGACCAAATCTCATTACGTATTTTCTTGTTCACTTTTCTCCAATCTGTAACTGTAATAGGAACTTTATTACGAACAGTGCATCCAACGAAACCGGTAAGGGCCTTCGCACTCTTTCCAACTAGTTGGCCATTGTCGTTCCATACAAGGGCTGCCTTTTTTCCCTTAGCTCTAAGTTTGAGGAGATCACGCATAATGGTCTTGCCACGACGAACTTGGTCCTCAACATGTGCTCTACCCTCATCAATAACTTGCTGGGCACTCTGTGGTGCTTCCTCCTCCTCAGGTACGTTTGGATCCATTGTCTTGTAAAATAATTAAACAATATACGATTTTAGTGCATGCATATGCATATAATGAAATAATTCGTAGTAAAAAAAAAAAAGAAAATACATACAAACTTAAATCATTATGATGGCATTCGACTCCTTTTTCTCATTGTTATATTATCCAAAATTGTTGGCTTCCTCTTTTTTGTGGGATTTAGGGATGTGTTGACCCAAATGCCTTCTTCATGGTCACCCCTTACATAAACAGGCTCATCTTCGTCATCATATCCGTCTGCATCAAAGTCTTCTGCCAGTAATGTATCAAAGGAAGGATCATCTTCAATCATATTCATATCTTCATCATTGCTTCCATCATCAACTTGTTCGGCATAATTTTTGTTTGACTGAATGACAACTGACCAATTCTTCTTAGAAGGATCTGTAATGTAAAAAACTTGTGCCGCTTGAGACGGTAGAATGTAAGGATCATCCTTATATCCAACTTTAGAAAGGTCAACCGATATAAACCCAAATTCATCTAACCGTCGTCCACTATTATTGTTAACCCACTGACAGCGGAACACAGGAACTCTGAACATGGTGTAATCTAACTCCCAGATGCAATCAATCACACCAAAGTATGACATCTGTGCATAGACGGGATTTGTATCCCTTGCACTAGATATATGCCATGCCTCGGCAACAACTGTGACTCCACTATTCTGCATTGTGCTTTTCTCATCTTGACCTTTTGTATAGAATGTGTAACCATTGATTGCATAGGCAGTGTAAGCAAATGAGTGCAAACCCGGTCCTTTCGACAGCCAGAACAATCTTTCACCAACCGAGCCGGCATTAAGCTCATGTTGCTGACAAATACGCGCATTGAACCATCTAATGAAATGTTTGTTGTGCTCCTTCGTAATCAAATTCTCATTTCTATCACCGTGAATTTCCTGAAGAAGTTTTTTGTGTTCTTCAACAAATGGTTCAACCTCAGGAGTATTATGAAGAATATACAAGTGCGCCAGCTCCCTTTCAACATTCGAAATGCGTATTAAGTTGAACCCACTCATTCCTTTCCCAGTTAATCTCCCGTCGTGACGAGACTTAGGTAAACCAATAGGTTCAATATTTGATAGGTAATCTGCACACAAATCACTCGCTTCTTCGACGATGTATCGTTCAGCAATACACCCCTCTGGTCGATATCTATTTTTAACATACCCCTTTAAAACTTTCATGGACCGTTCAATTGGGTACATCCATCTCAAATAGACTGGGCCGCACAGTTGAACCTCTTTGACCAAGTGTACTGTAAGATGAACCATGATGTCAAAGAATGAAGGGGGGAAATACATTTCAAGTTCGCAAAGGATACAAACGATCTGTCTCTGCAAATCCTGCAACTTTGTTGTATCAACCACTTTACTACAAATGAGCTTGAAGAACATACAAAGTCTGGTGATCGTGCTACGCAATTTCTTAGGTAAAATGTTGCGTATGCCGACCGGTAAGAAATATTGCATCAGGACGTGACAGTCATGAGATTTCAGGTTCTTCAATTTCAACTCTTTCATGGACACAAGGTTCTTTACATTTGAGGAGTAGCCTTCTGGAACTTTGATTCCATTCAGAAACTCACAAAATGATCTTTTCTCTTTCTTCGAAAGGGTGTAAGCTGCCGGAGGTAAATAAGTGCTGTATCCTCTCTTGACAGGTGCTAACTCTTGTCTTATTCCCAACTTGACCATATCTAACCTCGAATTGACACCATCCTTACTTTTCCCATGCATATTCAGCAATGTGCCAATTAGGTTATCACAGATGTTTTTTTCAATATGCATCACATCAAGAAAATGCCTAACATATAAAGACTTCCAATACGTAAGTTCAAAGAATATGGATCTCTTCTTCCAACCACTTGTCAACACATTTTTTGCGAAAGGCTTACCAAAATCATTCTCCAACGCCTTCACCTTTTCAAAAACGCTATCCCCGCTCAATGTCCTTGGTGGCCTACCTTCTTCTGAGTTCCCGTTAAACGCCTTTTTCCACCTACGCCAACAATGTTGTAACGGCAAGAACCTCCGATGTCCCATGTACACATTTTTCTTACAATGATCCAGTCGCATCGAATGGGTATCATCTTCACATACAGGGCACGCACCATATCCTTTGATGCTATATCCGGACAAATTACCGTATGCTGGAAAATCATTTATCGTGCCAAACAACATGGCTCTCAAATTAAAACTTTTTTCCTTACAGCCATCAAAAACTGTCTCACCCGAATTCCACATATACTTCAGGTCTTCAATCAATGGATCCAAGTAGACGTCTATATCGTTGCCGGGTTGTCTAGGCCCGGAAATAAGCATAGAAAGCATCATAAATTTGCGTTTCATGATTAAATTTGGGGGGAGGTTGTATATCATCAAAATCACCGGCCATGTGCTATGAGTACTACTCTGAACTCCATGCGGATTGATTCCATCGGTTGCCAATGCAAGCCGTAGGTTTCTTGGTTCTTCACCGAACTCAGGGTACTCATAATCAATTTTTTTCCATTGGGGGCCATCTGCGGGGTGCCTAAGCTTGGTGTCTTTAATCCTTTCATCGGCATGCCAAGTCAAAAGTTTTGCAACATCCGCATTATTGAACATGCGCCTGAATCTCGGAATGATCGGAAAGTACCACAAGACTTTAGAAGGACTCTTACCTTTCTTTCCATACCGAGATGTGTTGCATTTCGGACACTCCTCCAACAATGCATACTGATTTCGGAATAAAATACAGTCATTGGGACATGTATGTATTTTCTCATATTTCATACCGGTCGAGCGGAGAATTTGCTTTGCCTCGTATGTTTTTGACGGGAGTACATTCCCTTCTGGAAGTATATCTCGCAGAGAGGAAAGTAGTGCGGTGAAACTTGCATCACTCCAACTGTATCGTGCTTTCAGGTTGTACAATTTAAGCACCACACTCAATCTTGTGTATTTGCTGCATCCCACATACAACGGCGTCTCTACATCACTCTTCAGAGTCTGAAATACTTCAGGATCCTCCTCAGCCACCACATTCAACATTTCTTCAAGGTCATCGCTCTCATCACACATGTCTGTCTCAACTACATTTGAAGCGCTACTAACATCAGGTACCCAGTCTCCACCAGAATACTCATACGTCTCACCATGCTTTGTCCAACATGTATAAGATGGATCGATTCCATGACAAATTAAATGACCCAACAGGTCAAGAGGGTGAAGACGCTTTCCATATAAACAAGACATACAAGGGCACACAATTCTGTTAGCATTCTCTGCATGCTCAGCAGCAAATTCAATGAACTCTTTTGCTCCATCTATATATTCCCTTGAACGTCGATCACAAGACATCCATTTCCGATCCAACATTATAACCTACTAAAGGAAAACGTCGGTAAGATGTATATGACTTACTCATTAGGTAGCCACCTTACGATGTTACCTTACTTTCTTAACAAAAAATCGGCAGCATAACGGCTAAAAAATGAGCGTTCCCGGCTCAAGGCCCTCTCTTTTTTACATAGAAATGGATTGCCAACCACAACAGAATTCACAGAGCATTTATATATATAGAGTATTAAAATAAAACACCACACAATAGGATTCATCGGAAAGTACCAAAACTTAATCATTTGATATGTCCCAGCCTGCTAAATTAAAGAAAAAAAAAGATAAGACTTACTTCAAGGTCCTTTAGCTCAAAGTAAGCCCGCTAGCAACAGTACGATTCTTCACCTTCAAGTGTCGAACAATAATCTGTAAATACTATAAGGAAAACAAAAAGCAAATAGATTTGATTTAACTCAATGTTCAAAGAAAACAAAAAGCAAGAGAGCAGTCACCTATGCCCACTTAAAAAGCGCCGCTATAGGTTTTATTTTTTTAAAAAAAAAATCTATATTTTTTTTTACACTCACCTCCATCGGTACAGAAATTCCAACAATTCCATACAATTTCAAGCAATATACACCAGTGCAAAAATTACAACTTGCTTGGCATATTTCTACACAGTACAACGAGGGTAACAAGTGTGACATATATGTTTGAACAAATGAATCTCAATATTGCAAAAAAGTAAATTCTATTTAATTCTAAAACAGGAGCCTAGAACTAAGAGGTTCTTAGCTTCATCTATATCAAGACAATCAAAAGCTCTACTTTGATTAGTGGAGAAAAATTATTAAGGGAATGAATTTTATAAATGCAAACAATCAATTATTCAACTATCAAGACTACAAAATCTAGAACAAATAAAGATATAAGACATCGAAGCAGGATCGTACCTCAGTTCATCTAATTTCTTCTGCTGTCTTTTCTTCAAGTATTCTTGCCTTGAAACCTTTCTGCACCAAAAACACAAACAGGAAGTGTCATGAAATATTTCTCAACTTTGGTCCTTTCCATAAGCATTCAAAATTTTATTACTTGTATAAGAAAGATTATAGACAACAGATTTTGCCAATTCAGAAATGTATGAGAACACATCAACTGTAAAATATCCATGAAAAAGTTTAGCTTATGCATAAATAAGAGTGTTCCATACGAAAGAGAGAGTCTATAACAGAATCCTATCAACGATGCTCAAGTCTAAGATGCAGCTTTCAATTTCCTTTTATTGAGATGGACAGCGATGTGATCTAGACCTTGCCATAACGTGTATAGACATAAGTTAGAATGGTTTATAAAAAGCGTCATTGTCATTTGATATTTGAATGATGAGAAAACTATCATGAATACCGCAAAATCACTCCAAAAGATCTTATTGAAGAAACTTCTTTACAGCATCAGTGATGCTTTTGTCATTAAAGAATTTGAGAAATACATAAGATTAAGACTATCAAGGCATTGACCAGTAACTATAAAATCAAGACTTCTTGAGTATATAAATAAAATGCAAAGCATAAGAACAATGAATGAAATAATATACAACAAACCTTAGACTTTCAATATCATCATGCTCTGCAGCATTAGCTCTTCGAATTGCCTCTTTTGTTGCAAGAAAGAATGAGAAAAGGTCAAAAAACCAAGAAACAAATACATATAAACCTATGACTATGTAATGTTGATATGCAAACGCACAGTACTCAACAGTTTGGTCCCAAGCAGTCCATTTTGGATGAGAAGGCAGGTCACCCACAGGCTGGAAAGTCTCCCAACTGAATTAGAAACAAATGCACAATTGAATCTAAAGGAGCTGGAAAATGTCTCATCAGTCACAAACCAAAAATTCAGCAAATTCAGTACTACTACTTGGGTCAGCAAATTCTAACACAAGTTCATCATCAACCTATTAAAATAAATACAATCATCAGATATATTGAATTTAAGTAAATTATAGAAAACAAATAAGAGATGATGAGCAACATGATCAGAGGAAGGGAAAGACAATATTTTGTGAAAAATACTAACAAACCCACATACCCTTCAAACAATTCTAACATAAAGATGCCAAAAAAAGTCTCCTAAACAGCTACATATACAATAATAATAATTTGTAACAATGCAAATTTTTATTATATTTCATCTTTATAGTAAATTCATCCCACCAGTTAAACCTATTGCCCTTATTGCATTGAATCAATCTGGCATCCATATCAGATAGGCCCCTGTACCTTTCATTCAATATGCATTTTACTTTTTGTCAAATTCCTTTGAGTTAGTTATGTTGAATTATTTCCTTGTATTATATATGTACAGCACTAACTATTAAGCCCAATCTGATTCACAGGGAGCATTTTAAAGGATGAGGAAAACAAATTGTCCTAAGCCTAAAAAGGATGAGGAAATATATCATATTTCTTGTATTATGCTTAATAACAGGGTAATACTTTACTCATGGTTAACTGTTAACAATCTAGTCGGATGTGTAACAATTCCAAATCCCAGACCTTTCATTAAATTTGTCTTCATACATACTACAACTTCTACACAATTTCTACATGCATACTACCACTTCTACATGATTAATTCTTTTTTTTTCAAAAAAAAAACACAAGATGTTTCTAAGCCAAATTTATCTTTGAAAATTTGTTAACAAAATCCTTCAGTGCTAAATTTTTTCTTTAACCAAATATTTGTTTAATGATCCAAGTGAAACATATTTTTAACATGCACAAGTCTTTGTTGGCTGTATGATATTTATCTTCAATTATATACAAAATCAAAGACATTTGCACATAGTTAAAGGTATGTATACAGCTGAAAATTTGTTGCATATAGTTAATGGCCCATGTCCTCAGAACTTGTGGGTAATTTTTCTGAGGCATAAGAGTTCAGTGTTTCAAGTGCTTCTCTATATGAGAAACACAAACACGTAGAGGTGCAGCCAAATGACAAATATCTTGGGATGTACACAAAACAAAAAAAGACGAGCTTTGTTAAGATTCACAAATCTCCTCACTAAGTACAAGCCTTCCGTTTCAGAATAAAAGATACCAATTTAAAAGCTTGCATCAATGGAAGACATGAATAAAACCAACCAGGTTGCACCATTTTAAATAAAAAATTGTAATAAACTTTGGGTACTTTGGATAATAGATTTTAAATGTTCAATCACACCGAAGCAATCCAGAAATTAACATCAGAACAATTAGAATCATATTTTACCAAAATGTCCAACTTCAATGTCAAAGGAATTAGTTCAGATTTTTCAAATGCAAACAAAGCCAAGAAACAGATCAGAAATCCCACAAAATTTTAAAAATCACACATGCAAACCAAGTCATCTCTGATAGAGTAGAAATGAGATCTAACTAACCTCTCTGCAGTGAAAGACGAAGCTTTTGAAGATGACTTGCGTTTTCAAAAGCACACAATGGCACGGAAAGGACAGGAAGACGGAGAAGCTGATAAGCGGATGTCGGAGGGCTTGCTCTGGTTTAGGCTTGATTTATGGATGACGGTGAGAACAATGGCACGGAGAGCGAGCATGGGGGGCGACGGATTTGCTTAGTGAGCAGCGGAGAAGGGTGAATGGGAAAACGAGAGAGGGAACAGATGAGGGAGCAAGGCAGAGAGAGGGCACGGGTTTTGGGGAAATTGAGAAAAAAGAGAGAGAGGGGCCACTGGCGCGGGGTGCAGATTAGGAAATGGAGGGAAAAGTTTTCGCCTATACCGGCGCTTTTTCTAAAAAGCGCCGGTATAGGGTATTTAAAATTAAAAAAAGACTAATATCCTATACCGGCGCTTTTATAAAAAGCGCCGATATAGGGTTTTTAAATAAAATAAAAAATAAAAAAATGATAAACTAAAAGCCTATACCGGCGCTTAGGCCAAAAGCGCCGGTATAGGTGTACTTTATTCCGGTGCTTATCTTGTAAAGCGCCGGTATAGGCTCCTTACATACCAATAGCGGCGCTTTTTATTATAAGCGCCGCTATTGTTGCGTCGCGATAGGATAATTCTGTAGTAGTGAAAAGGATTATTAATGGCCAATAGAAATGCATGCAAGGGAAAAGAAGAAGGGGTCATCATAACAAGATAGCCAATAGGAAGACATGCAAGGAAGAAAATCAAAATAGTAAATAAAATAAAATGAGGAAGCCAATAGAATTGCATGCAAGAGGTAAAAGAAAAAGAAATAAGAGGATAAGTAACCAATGAGAGACGTGCAAGAGAAGATGCATGTGAGTGACGTCATTGTGTCTCATAAGAGAAGTCTCTCTTCCTTCCCCAATTGGCCAAAGGTGGCGCATGGAGGGATAGAAGAAGAGGAAAAAGAGCTTAAAATATTAAACCTCCAATGAACTAAAAGGAACCTTGATAAAATGAGATAATAGGCTTTAGGGTTCAAATAGGCTAAGGGAGCCTCTTGCTAAGGATAAAATAATCATTTTTAAGAAGATAGAAAATAATATAAAAGACAAGAAAAGAAAAGAAAAATGCATGAGTGGTGCAATAGTTGAGGCTGGTCTAAGATAGGATAAGTGTGCAAGAGAAATCTCAAAAATATTGTGTAATGTGTGAGGTGGCTTGGGGTGATCCTTGCCCTCATTTCCCCTATAAATAAGACCTCTTCCATCCCATTCTTCACACCAAAATCCGTAGCCCCAAAGAAAGTGAGAGAAAAAGGAGTGTTTTTGGGGAGCCTTGAAGGTTGGGATTCCAAGAGAAGTTGTAAAGCTCTAAGGTGGTACTTACTTTCTTACATTTCTAGCATTGTTTCAATATTGTGATGTGGTATTTGGCTGCCTTGATGAATCATATTTGAAGTGATTATGTGTTTCTTATAATGCTATGGCCATATGTTATTATTCAAGAACATAAATGCTCACATGTATAAGTTATTGGTATTGCCATATCTTGTCCAATGTTAAACTTGCATGGTTGTCTGTTAAGTATTGTGCTGCTGAGATTTTCCCCGAAATCTCACCCACCCACCCCAAATCTAAACCATTTTAACAGCAAGTTCATTCAAAAAGAAAGAGAAGAAGCTAGCTTAGTCAAGTTAAAGAGTCAATGCTCTTTGTTTTTGTTGTGCATCTTTGAACTCATGATAAATATGTAATATTGTTGGGATGCCTTGGATTATGTTGTTATTATGTTTCCCTTTTTAATTTATGTATGTATTTGGTCATTCTTGGCCGTTAAGAAGAAGTTTTAATTCATGCAAATGAAATGCTATTTTCTGGGTTCCATTCTGTGCAATGTATATTGATGATATTATTCGAAATAGAATATGAATTCCTTTATCTTTGTAATTTTTATGTAACATACGACACATGTAGGGCTTTCTGGAAACCCAAAAAAAAAGTAAATCGGAATTATGTAGCTTAAACTAAAAATCACGCAAGAAGGCCAAAATTTCTGGGCATGAAAACAAAGGCAGGTTGGGAAAATCAAATATCTGTATCACCTGGGTTAATGCATGTTATGTTTGATATTTTTATCATATATGGGACTCTTAAAGCTTTAATTTGAGACTTGAACCAAGTTAAAACCATTTTTCTAAAATTAGTTATGATTTTTCAAAGTTGCTGGAAAAGTTCCACATTTTCAGCATTTTTTCCAGAAATAAAGAAAAGTTTTAAAAGTTTGTGGTTTTGATGTTCTAAGCCCCATATGAGCTTGAATATGATTCCCAATGATTAGTAAGCTTGGGAATGAGTCCTAGAAGTAGGTGTTACATGCGGGTTACCCAAATTATTAAAAAGAAGAAGAACGGGATGAGTAATGGGAATACCCTTGATTGGATAAAAGATAAAGAAACCTAAGACTTAGTATATGTTTTCAACAACTGGGATGGGTAACACAAAGAATGTGGAGGTTCACTAGACAATAAGATAAATCTGATCGGTGATTGTTGAAAATCCTATTATACCATTAGAAGAGAGGGCCATGTAGTGATACCTGAAGATTGAAATATCATATGAAATAAAATGAATGTAGAGAGAGAGAAAAAAAGAGGAAGTGACATTTAAAGCTGAGATGACGGAAAAGATGATGACTTGTTGAAAGGAAAAAAAATGCAGGGAGAAAAACAACAAGGGTAAAAGAAGATTCTAGGAAACTAGAACCATTTGTTGGAGTCCACATTAGGTGCTCATAGCGCTCATCTATCATACAGTGTCTTTTTGAGAAATGTAGGCCCCCATTGTGCAACCATCACAGATTCACAATTTCCCCCTTCATCCACCCCATTTCCTCTTTTCTTAAAATGGAAATTCTTTTACAATTATCAAATACACACACATGGCATCCTAAATTATTTTTTGGGGAGAATTCAATAATCTAAAATGTGGGTAATTGATCTTGTCACTTCCCTATATTGATGTATTACTTGTGATTTGTTTAATTCTAACAGCCTTTGGTGCCAAATAGTTTAATTCCTTTTTATATTCTGTGAGGAATACTCTAGCTATATTTAGAGCCAGTCACAAGCTCGGATAATGGAAGAGAGTTGTATTAAGCCACGATAGTTAACGTAAAACTTTGTTGAATCTTATGAATATGGATCAATAAAGCAATTGTGCTAACATGAGGTTGTTGCCTAATAGTAATGTGCTGTTTGGCTGGTGTATAGTGAGCAATAATTAATGGATGCTATATCATTGCCCTGCTGTAGTGTTAAATGTGCAAGGGTTATTGCTCTCTTCTAAATGGAGGTGGCTAAAGAAGCTAGCTTATGAGAGTTAGGTTAGATTTGGTACTTGGAATATTGAAACCTTGAAAGACAAATCTTAGACGATGGTGGGTGTAACATCCCGATTTTTATTAGCCTGAAAATTACATTTTATAGGCATTAGTTTAAAGCATGAGGAAGTTTAAGTATTTGTTAATAATTTTCCTTGAGAATTCTCATAAAACATTAAGAAGAATTTATAATCATTAAGTAGAATTTTGCATGTTAATGAGATGATATTATTTTCTTAGAAACCCATCTAGATAAGGGTTGGGCTTAGAAAATGGACTAGAGAAAGACCTTAGCCCATAAGAAATAGTAATTCCCCCTTGTGGAGCTTAGGCTATGTTTAGTACGCAGGAATGGGGGTGAGGGATTGGGAATAGGTTATGGAATGGGTATTTTTTACTGTTTGGTAGGTGGTATTGGAAATACCTTGGGATTGAACATTCCCACATATGTGGGAATGGGCAAACCCACCTACCTCCCTGGTATTGTAATTTCAATGTTGGGATTGAAATTTTTTAGGACAAAAATATCCTTGGTTACAATAATTTCAGACAACATTACCCCTTTTAATTTTGACCTAATTAAGTTAGAATAATCTTCTCATTGCCTCTCATCACAATTCCCAGGAAGCTGCTGCACGTCATTCATCTCACAGGTAAACTATTCCTCCCTCGTGTTATTCTACTTCACTACCATATACCGTCCTTCTCCATTGAGAGACTATTGATTGAAGGAGAATATAAATTGAAGTAAAAAAGGTCTCAGACTCAGACATGACTGGGGAGAAGACCAAAGCTGAAATGGCGCTGTAAAAAGGAAGAAATTTGTTTCAATAAATAAAAAAAAATAAACAAAAAAATGGAAAGGAAAAAGGAAAGCTGGAATCACATGGTCTTGTCTACTCTTGCTGGGACCTCCATTTCTTGGTCCTCTTTCACACCATGATCTTCTTCTCTTCCTCCTCCTTCTCCTTCCCTCCTTAGATTCCTCTTTCACTGCTCTCTCCTCCATGGCTAAAGATAAGGTACCCTTCTTGATTCTTTTCACCCGCTTCAAATGCTAGTGGTTTCCTTGTTGGCTTTGAATTAATAGTTTATAGCAAAGGCATTATTTATTATTTTATCAAAGTTGTTCATCTCTACTTAAAAGAGATGGACTGATTTTAAGTGCTATTGAGTTAAACAATTTTCTCTGATTTTGATAATTTTAGCTGTTATGTATTTCATATCATCAAATATCCCCACAAGATATTGTATTTAACCAATTAACTGACCTTGATGAGGTGGCATTTTTAATTCCATTGGGTATTTTTTTAAGAGGGGTATTATAGTACTTTTATGATTTGCATATGATTATAAGATAATTTAATGCATCCATTCCCTCCTATTATTGTCATATACCAAACATGATTTTAAAGCCTCTTTCCCAATCCCACGCCCACTCCCACTCCCATTCCCACTCCCAGTCCTTCAAATCCATTCTCTATACCAAACATGGCCTTAGGGTGGCACCACATGTCATGGAAAAAGAAGAAATTATGTGCAAATAATAAATAGAAAAGGAATTGTAATATTTGTAAGCATAAAACTATATTAGAAAGAAAAGGTTATTTGATGATCAATAGAAATGCGTGCAAAGGAAAAGAAGAAGGGGTTATCATGACAAGATAACCAATAGGAAGATATGCAAGGAAGAAAATCAAAATAGAAAATAAGGTAAAATAAGAGAGTGATCTGAACCGTTCCTAATACGCCTCGGGGTTCAAATGCAAAATATTTTTAACCAAGGATTGAACTATAGTGGTGCAATCCCGGATCGTCTCTCAAGGAGCCTAATGAACTAACCTAGGAAACTAAATGCAATTAAAGCTATAAAACGGGGGATTAAGAGTAAGTATTTTTGGTATTTTTCATAAAAGGAATATAAATACTTGATTTTGGTAATTTTAGGATAAATACGAACGGATGATAGAATGGGATGATGGGATGCTCTCTTAGCTAGGGATGATACATGACAAACTATTGACTCACACTATTAGGGAGGAGCTAATCGGGCTAAGTTCAACATAAGCGGATACAATTAGCCTTAATCGAAGGAATAGGTCAATTAAGACCCACTTAACCTCAATAGACCAATTAGATTAACTATAATCCTACATAAACTAGAAGTAGGTTCCAATAGATAGAATAACTTGGGTCCCATCCAAGTCACTCAATATCCTTCAGATCCAACAACCAATTAATGCTAAACTATAATCAGACAATCAAACTTATGGAGCTCTAGCTAATCATACTCATGCACATAGATTTGATTAGTCATCTAGTTCCTTTAGGCAAGTTGATTAATGGAATTATCTAGCGCTATGGAAACTCGACATCAATAACTCAAACCCACAAATCAACTCCCAAACAACACAATTATATGAAGCACAATGGACTAAATTACCCAACAAACACGCTAGACAATAAAATCAACAAAGACTAACATAACATGGTAATTTGGGAAGATAGGTGGAACTAGAAGAAAACCAAATCAATACATGCAAATAGAATTCAATGATTACGAATCTCAAAACAATTGAAGTCCGAATATAAGAAGAACAAATACTCAAGGAAACAAATGGAAATTCAAGACTACATAATAGAAACTAATAAAACTACCCTAAAGTGAATTCAATGCTTGCTTCAAGTCATCCCATCATCCAAGAGAGCATCAGGCCGAATTAGTTCTTCATAGAGGAGGAGAAATCACCCGAAAGGATCTGCAACTCAAACTCCATGGTGAACCGGTGATGGATTTTCGTGCAGAGGCAGAGAGCTAGGGAATGGAAGGGATGAGAGTAAGTGAATGGTGAATTGTGGTCTGAATTGGTGGTGGAATGGTGGTGTATGGTGGTGTGGAAGAGGAAATTCGGGTATAAATTTATAGAACAAGATAGGCAACCCAAAAACCTTCCTAATTCCCTCTAGATTGCTTGGGAAGGTCGAATTCATCCTTTAGGAAATAATAGAGGAGGAGCCAATCACCCAAAATTTGGAAATAAACTGAAAACTTTCGTTTTAGTCATTTTATCGGGCCCTCGCTGTAGCACTCACCTTGGCGAGCCACGGCGAGGCAACTTCCTTGCTGTGTTCTTCTCTGTCCTTCGCCGTAGCCCTCGCCGTGGGGGGCTAAGGCGAGGACCAGAAACTTCTTCTTTGCTTTTCTCACCTTTTCTTCATTTAGGGCCTCATCCTTTGCACCTATAATGGGAAATTAAAGTATATGTGAGGTATTTTAAGTCCATAATCATGAAATACATGATTTAAAAGCCTAATATGCTCAAATTACCATAGAAATGCAACTAATTCCTTAAGTATGGACCATACATGCAATTGTACTTAATTCCCATTGAATTCTCCTAAATTGAATGCTAATTTCCCATTATTAGTGGTTAAAATAGTATAATAATCATGCACAATCAGAGAGCCAATGGAAATGCATGCAAGAGGTAAAAGAAAGAGAAATAAGAAAATAAGTGACCAATGAGAAGACATACAAGCTTAGAAAGATTTTTGTGAGTGATGTCACCATGTCTCATGCAAATTAAGAAGAGAAGTCTCTCTTCCTTCCCCAGTTGGCCAAAGATGGCACATGGGACAGGTAGGAGAAGAGAAAAAAAGTTAAAATAATGATCCTCCAATAAACTAGAAGGAAATTGTTTATTTAGTAAAAATGTGATAATAGGCTTTAGGGTCAAAATGGAATAAAGGTGCCACTTACTAGGGGTAAAATGGTCATTATTAAGAAGAGAGAAAATAAAATAAAAGTAAGAAAAGAAGATAAATTTCATGAGTGGTGCAATAGAGGAGGCTAGCCTAAGGTAGGATAGGAGTGTTGAGAGAAATCTCAATTCTATCGGGCATTGTGTGAGGTGGTTTGGGGTGATCCTTGCCCTCTTTTTCCCTATAAAAAGGATCCCTTCCATCCCATTCTCCACACCAAAATCGCAGCCCCAAAGAAAGTAAGAGAAAAAGGAGTAGTGTTCTTGAGTGTTCTTAAGAAGCCTTGAAGGTTGGGACTCCAAGAGAAGTTGTAAAGCTCTAAGGTAGTACTTACTCTCTTATACATTTCTAGCATTGTTTGAATATTGTGATATGATATTTGGCTGCCTTGATGAATCATGTTTGAAGTGATTATGTGTTTCTTATAATGCTATGGCCATATGTTATTATTATGTTATTGGTATTGCCATATCTTGTCCAATTTTAAACTTGCATGATTGTTTGTTGAGTATTGTTCTACTGAGATTTTCCCAAAAATCTCACCCCCCCCCAAATCTAAACCATTTTAGGAGCAAGTTCATCAAAGGAGAAAGAGAAGAAGGTAGCCTAGTCAAGATGAAGGATTCAATGTTCTTGTTTTTGTTGTGCATCTTTGAGCTTATGATAAATCTGTAATATTGTTGGGATACCTTTAATTATGTTGTTATTTATTTCCCTTTTGGATTCATGTGTGTAGATGGTCATTCTTGGCTATTAAGAACAAGTTTTAATTCATGCAATTGAAATGTTGTTTTCTGGGTTCCATTTTGTGCAATGTCTATTGATGAAATTATTCGAGTTAGCAAATGAATGCCTTCAGCTATGAAATTTTTATGTAAAATAATAGACATATAGGGATTTTTCAGAAACCCAAAAACAAAGTAAATCAGAGTTATATATCTCAAATTAAAAATCACGCAAGAAGGCCAAAATTTCTGGGTGTGAGAATGAAGGCAGGTTGGGAAAATCAAACATCTGTATCACATAGGTTGATGCATGATCTGTTTTGTATTTTTCATAGATAGAGGACTCTGTAAGTTTTAATTTGAGACTTGAACCAAGTCAAAACTATTTTTCTACAATTAGTTATGATTTTCCAAAGTTGCTGGATAAGTTTCTACATTTTCAGCATTTTTCCACAAATAAAGAAAAATTTCAAAAGCTTGTGGTTTTGATGTTGTAAGTCTCATATGAGCTTGAATGTGATTCCCAATGATTATTAAGCTTGTGAATGAGTCCTAGAAGTAGGTGTTACGGTTGGAGTGATGAGGGATAGAAGGATAAATATCTTATGTTTACAGGGAACTAAATGGGTAAGAGCAAAGGCTAAGAATAGATGAAGAATATGGTCAAAATTAATAGGATTGGAAGCAGAATAATATCCCTGAGAATGACAGTTGGTAAGGAGACAATCAATGTTATTAGTGCTTATGCTCCTCAGGTTGGGCAGAAACTTATATAAAGGGACAATTTTGGGAGGATATGAAGGGGTTGATTCAAAGAACACCTCTTCTTGAAAAGGTATTTATTGGTAGGGATCTTAATGGACATGTTGGTAAAGATGCTGGACAATATGCAGGGGCCCATGATAGTTTTGGTTTTGGAGAACTTAATAATGAAGGACAATCTATTATTGACTTCTGTATGGCTTACGACCTCAACATTGTCAACACTTGTTTTAAAAAACAGGAGGAGCATCTGTTCACATATAGTAGTGGACCTAATGAATCATAGATTGACTTTTTTTTGGTAAGGAATTCAGACAGAAGAATTTGTACAAACTACAAAGTGATCCTAGGTGATGGCATCCAAGAAATGTTGTGCTTGAGCTTGTTATAGGGAAACAAGTCCCATCCAATTACACCTTCTAGGGGATTCATGGTGAGAATGATGATGATGGCGGTGAACATGTTGCTGCAATGTCTCAGGTTGGAATGCAGATTGATGATCAAGAAGATCACAATGATCATGTAGATCCATTTGAAGATGTCGTGTGTGATGCTTTTGGGATGCAAGGTGACAACATCGAAACTGAAAAAGGTGTTTACATACCACTTCCAGAGTTTTTCTGAAATGAAGCTGCTAAGA
Organism: Mimosa bimucronata; assembly: GCA_037074515.1. Lineage (NCBI taxonomy): Eukaryota > Viridiplantae > Streptophyta > Magnoliopsida > Fabales > Fabaceae > Mimosa > Mimosa bimucronata. Next base: position 26,229,902 of record CM073445.1, on the reverse strand, counting down.
ATTTTTATGACCTTATGATGAAGTAGATAAGCCATTGTTTCTAGGTTCTACTAAAAAGTGTGGACTTTCATTTATAGTTAGTTACTTAAATCGTCTATTTTACACTAAAATATTATTTATTCAAGGTGCAGTAAATACTATAAGATTTCATTATAGTCAAACTCTATCACACTAAGTGCTTATTGGGAGATGCATTCTCTCAGGCATAAATCCCACCTTTATTCTACGAAGCAAAGAAAACTATCAACAAGTTGGGATTGAACTACACTAAAATCCATGCCTGTTTAAATGATTGTATGTTGTATTGGGGAGACGACACTGAGCTGGACAGATGTAAGCGGTGTAACGTGTCTCGATACAAACAGGCAAAGTGTAACACCTACATGTGAGCATTTATGTTCTTGAATAATAACATATGGCCATAGCATTATAAGAAACACATAATCACTTCAAACATGATTCATCAAGGCAGCCAAATACCACATCACAATATTGAAACAATGCTAGAAATGTAAGAGAGTAAGTACTACCTTAGAGCTTTACAACTTCTCTTGGAGTCCCAACCTTCAAGGCTCCTCAAGAACACTCAAGAACACTCCTATTTCTCTCACTTTCTTTGGGGCAATACTACAAAAAAACACTTTTCACGTCTCTTTTTTTGGACTTTTCACGTCTCTTTTTGGTGGAACGTTAATAGAGGAGACGTAGAAATTCAGAACTTTTCACGTCTCATTTTAAATGTGAGAAGTGGAAAGTGGCCACTTTCCACATCTTATTTTTAAAAAAGAGACGTGGAAAGTGAGACTTTCCATGTCTCATTTTTGAAAAAGAGATGTGGAAAGTTGGCACTGGTCACTTTCCACATCTCATTTTCAAAAATGAGACATGGATAGTTCCACGTCGCATTTTTGAAAATGAGATGTGGAAAGTAACTATCCACGTCGCATTTTTGAAAATGAGATGTGGAAAGTGACCAGTGCCAACTTTCCACATCTCTTTTTCAAAAATGAGACGTGGAAAGTCTCACTTTTCACGTTTCTAATTCAAATAAGAGAAGTGAAAAGTCTTTTTTTTAAAAAAGGATATTTTTTTAATTAGGATAATTAACCCCAATAAAAAAACCCAATATTTTATCGGAATAATAGAAATACAACACTTGAAATTAAAAAAATGAATCTAATTTTATTATTTATATCCAAACTAATATTACATAAATGTTATAATACAACTTTCATCCTAAAATATAGGATAGAAATACATTGATGAAAGAAAGTAAATTCCTGCATCAAAAAATAAAGCCAAGCCAAGTTCTATATAGACATTAATTCTCAAATTTCTACCAACCTAATAAGAATAACATAAATTAATGACCTGAAATAGTTCACAAACCATCCAAGCACCCTCACCAACATATTTCTGAACTAGCTCACTTCCAATAACTCTTATAAAACAAGCATCTGTCCTTCCTCTATGTTTAGAAACATATAAAACGAGCATGCCATCTTTGAATCTGATATTTGTTTCTATCAACCCTGCAAGAAGATTAAAAATTTGGAATTATACAAAATTTAGAAACATATAAAAAAGTGCATTTTTCTGTCACTTTCTTTGGAATATTTCAACATACAATCACTGATAGGGAACATACCCAACACACATTCCTTCCTCTATGTCAGTGGGGGAAACTTTGTCACCCAACTGTTGGGTACTGGCATTGGCAGCTACCAGCCCACCATGTTGGGCACCCCAGGGATCCACTCTCGCTTCACCCCGGTATTGGCAAGCCCAACTCAGGTATTGTAGCCCAATTGGGGGCAGCTCTCGCTGACCCGACCCAATGCTGCAGCATTTGTGGGAGGAGGCCGTGTCATTGGCGCACCCACGGGTTCGATCTCCCAACCGAGCACTTTATAGGCATTCAAGATGCCTCGCTTATCACCACTTGAGGCTCAAACAATGATTATCACACTCTCGCCCAATTTGATGAGTAGAGTATCGTTCCCACGAGGATTTGTCCAAAACCCGGTCAAACAATGATTATCACACTCTCGCCCAATTTGAGTGATACAAATGTAGAGATTGAAAATTAACTAAAAAAATAAAATGAAAATAAAATTATAAACAGGTGATTCTCCAACCTCAAGGCTAAAGGGTCCTAGGATTATCTATCCCCCTTATACTTCTCAAAACTCAATCAACCTACCCTCAAGAAGCTCTCAACGAAACCACGTGCTAATCTAGGGTTCAAAGAGTACTTGTAATGCTCTCTCGAGTCAAGAACAAGTGTTTAGTCCTATTCTTTGCACAATCTCTTGTCACAATTTGATAGAACCCAATTATCACACTCTAACCCTAATGTGACTATGCAAGGCTAGCAAGTATATCTCTATCTTACCAACAAAACCATCCGTTCGTCATGCAAACTTCCGGTTCTTGCACTACTTTACCCAAGTTCTACACTCAACCTAGCTCTCTCGAGTCATAAATCAAGCGAACACAACATCTAAATGGTGATCAAGCACTTAGAAGCATTCAGAACGGGGTAAAATAAGCACATAGATATCATTAATCACAAATCAAGAGGAGGAATCAAGAATCAATACATACAAGGGTTCAAAATAATCCTAGAATACAAGTATTTAGCTACACATGTTCAACAACTCCAAGGAAGCATAAATATATACATTCAGAAACAAAGAACAAGAGAAGAGAATGGAGAAGGAAGAGATAAACCAAGAGAGGAAGCCCAAATCTCTTCGAAGCTCCAAGCCCAAGCCAAATCCCATCCAAACTCCAAGCCCTAGCAGAGCAAAACACCCCCAAGAATGCCCAAAAGTCGAAGAATGAGGGCTCACAACGAAGCCCTAGCTTTTATATCAGTCAAAACGCCCCTGTTCTGTCCAAAACGCGCAGAAACGCAAAGTTCGTCGTGGGTCTCGCCGCGGCGAGCACACGGCGAAGTCCAAAAATTACAGAATCACGAGTTGCTCGCCGTGGCTTTCACCGCGGCGAGCAGAAGGCGAACTTTCCCAAAAACGGGCAGAGGCAGGTTCACTTCGCCCCTTTATTCTCTGGTGCTTTGCTCTGTTTTCTTTATTTCTTGGCTGATCTTTGGCTTCTTATTTTTGTACAATTGGGAGCTTGGAGGAGGGCTAACATCTCTTGCTTATTGCTCCAAATTATTCCTACAAAAATTATATACAACAACATAAGAAACTAACTACAAAAACAATCAAAATCTATATAAATATACAATAAGGTGCAACCGAAAATCAAATGAGCATTTTCCCTCTTGAGTATCCAAAATGTATCAATAATAGACAAAAACTCAAGTAAATATACTCAAATAATCATGACTTTCTAGGAGTCATCACCAACCCAACAACAAACTATCATTAACAGAAGTTTAAGTTAGTAAGAGGACCCCAAAAAGGAATCAAAGTAGAGAAGCTATTCTCTAATTTAGACGATTATGTAGCCTATAAACAATAAAGAAATTTAGTAACAAGCCACATGTCCTGTACAATGCCACTCAACCAATGAAGAACATAATGGCCGTTCTTTAAAGATCAAACATCTTGAGTATAATGCAAATGCACAAACACATTAAGTAACAAAAAAAATCAGTGAACACATCTCACATAAACTGTTTATAATGTTTCACATCTTATCCTAGAGAATTGGAAATGAGATATTTACCGCACAAGTCATTGACTTTCTTAGCCATTTCTTTGATCTCCTTTTCCACCTTTTTTATGCTTGTGGAGTACGGTCCCAAGCCCTGAAAGGCAAAAAAAATCTGCTAGAATCTTAAGTTTTGATGAGGACTGGTACCATAGATAACATAAGTAAATAGAGTGTAAGTTACCTTTGAATTAAACAAGTAAAATCTGACAGGTAACAGATCACTATCGCTAGAATAAGAATCTATCGCAAATGAAAAGCCCAACAATAGCTGATGGAAACTTAGCTGAAATCTAAAGTAAATATTTCTATAGCTAAGTATATCCCTATCGCTAATAGACAAGAGCCATAACAAATGAAAACTTAGAAATAACAAAGTTAATATCTATCGCTAAGTCTTTTACTATCGCTAAAGAATAGTCTATCGCTAGAAGTTCATTGAGAACATGGATAAATAAAAGGAAGAACAACTAACAGAAAAATGAACTATCGATAACAGGATAACTGGCGATAACATAGTTGCTAGTGCCAACACGTTTAGCTATCGATAACAGGATAACTGGAATTACTTTGAATATTCATATAACTCAGTATCCTTAAGCTAATGAGCTATCATGTAACTAGCGATAATGGGATTAGCTACTGATAGAAGAATACTTATTGAAATGATATAGCTAGTACGCTGAACGTTGAACTAAAAGAATATGCTAGCGATAATGTTTATGTCTATCGATAGAGAATGCTTTGAAAATTCCTTAGCTGATATATTGTCTCTATCTCTTTGAGCTAATGAAATGCACTATCGATAACATCCAATGCATGAGTACTTGTTTTAGCTAACAGCTTAAGTGCAGGACTCACACTGTCAAGATAGCGATAGCCAAGGGAGCTAGCGCTAATGAAAAAGCTGACATGCAAGTACAGTGGCAGGTAGCAGCAAGATAACGTTACTCACAGTCTCTATCTCTCTTATCTTATCCTCTGCAAGATTAGTTGAAGCAAGAGAAGAAAGAGAAGTGTCAACGGCTAGTTCTCCAAGTCTCCAACGGATAGAAAAGTATAATACCATATATAAAGACTTGAAGACATCATAAATAGATGTATGCACACACGACGCAGTTACATGACAAGATGATACGAGATGAAAAACAAGAGGCTATGCACAGAGTATTAGATACAAATCAGTGAACCCAGAAATGATGAATCGAGTGAATTAGAAGAGTAGAGCTAGCGCACACATTGTTAGATTGATAAGCTCTAGAATTGTAGTTTCATCATATATTCCTCTATACTTAAGTGATTATCACAATCCGTTCATTAGTGAACCTATTCTCTGAAATCCTCTACTGTTTGAGGTTGTTCTAAAGCTTGGTGCTTTGAGAACAAGGTTGTAACCTTACAGGTTGTAAGGGGGAGTATTTAGAGAGAATTCTAAAGCTCTGTGAAAAGGTTGGCAGGTGAACCTGTGTTCGTAAAACCTGTGGTAGGCTTCACAAGTGCTCGGCTAAACTTGTGGGTTGTAAAGGCTTCTCTTGTGCCCGGTTTAAATAAGATGTTAGTAGAAATCTCAGGTGGAGCCTGAGGACTGGATGTAGGTCAGGGTAGACCGAACCAGGATAAATATTGTTTGCACTATCTCTTCCCTTAACTCTCTTAGTTTCCAGCATATCAACATTATAAATTTCTTAGTGTATTTAACAGTTTTGAAAAGATTGCCCTCATTGTGGTTATATAAAAGAGAAGATTTAAGAAGAGTTTTTATCTTTTATCCTATCACCCAATTCACCCCCCCCCCCTCTTGGGTGACAGCCAGCACTGACAAAATCCACTCTAAAAATTCCTATAAACTTTATACACCAGGGATGAGGATCATGGGAGACAACAAACAATCAAAGGATATTAAAGGAGATCTGATATAAACAATCACTTGTCAGAATTTGCAAATGTATAATTAGAAGGAAGAATCATTGGATAAATAAATGAGATCATCCATCAAGCATAGATACTACTTGTTCCCACCTTGCATAAAAGTAGCTTAAGTGATTAATTTCTTTGTTTCTACTAAATTCAATATCAGCCCCATGATTCTTCTTTCCCCAAAATCATTTCTTTTCTGCACCAATACACCATACACCAATACACCAATAAATACAATATCCAAATGGAAAATGCAGAGAACTTTAAAGAAGCGATAATGAGATGATATCTAAATCAGATTGTTCAAACTAGTTCATAAGTTGAGTGTTTGGCACCACAAGGAAACACAATTCCTCTTCATTTTGCATAAACAACTACCTGCATAAGCTGGGCAGCAAATACATCATAGACTGTCATTTTCTCAATGTCTTGGCACCTTTTAGTAAATTCATCAAAAGAAGGGCATGTTTCAGAGCATTTGACATGGTCGTCCAGAACTATCGCCTTGTAATGTAGAGAAATTGCTTGGGTGAGATAAGCATATTTATTTAGTGTATCAGCCAATCCAATAGTTGTCTGCACATCAAAACCCTCCAAATCTCTGTTGTAAAATAGTTGTACATAGAGATACCCAAAAAGTTTTTCATATGGATACAATGTTGAAAGTGGAGCAAAAGGTTTACGAGAACATGTAACTATATATTCAATAAAAACTCAACAAATGCACTTCATCAATCATTCTTAAACCAGATTAGCAACCCAAATCATTCTTGCAGGCACATACAAAATCCTCGAGCAAATTAGATATAATGAAGGTACGGAAGTTGATATTAAGCATTCGAACTAATATTCCAACTGAACATAAGAAGAAACTGAAATATGCTGAGGAATTTATGCCCAAGCTATTTTTTATTTCATTCAAAAAGAGTGATATATATAGTAAGTGCTAAAGTTGCAGCAAGAAATCTAAATCAGATTATAATCTGATAGTATCTTTGACTATCCTAAAAATATTATCTCATAATAACATATCATTAATGATACAATAAGAAAAGGATCTGAAATAATTAAAACTAATAATGAACATTAAAACATAGAACTAATAGTCCATCGGGAAAAGCTCATCAGCACCTCCTACAGTAACTTTTACTAGATAAATAGGCATGTTTCAATATAAAGAAACTTATATTACAAACTATTTTTCACTCACACCTGTCGAAAGCATGTCTGGTTCTTCCAAAAAATAATCAAATAAAAATTAAATTTCCAAAAAGGAGAATTGATTCAACTTCTCATCTTCAAGTACCCAAGTACATCATACATGTTTATACGTACCTTGAGGTGAACAACGCTAGAGGAAGATTTTTTGTTCTTCTAACGCATGGTACTCCCATTAATCTCTAAAATTGAACCAACTCCAAATAACTGGACAAAGGAGGAAGAATGGAAGGTAATAATCTCAAACAAGTGAAAAAAAATATAAGAGACAAGGTATGGAGAATATTCAACTCTTGAAAACATTGAGCTTTAGATTTCAAATCAGTTTCTAGTTTTGAAAATCTATCTCTACATCCTCTAATGCCAAAACACATTTCTAATTTATTTTTACAATGAATATCAAACTCAAAGTCCTAAGAATCCAGATTCTACCACAAACTGTTACAGAAATAGAGCAAAACATAATCAGAACTAACTTCATATTCAAACAGAAATCACATATTTACAAAATATATATATATATATCAGAGTTTAACTTACAGCTATCCTGTTTTAACCAACCTAAGAACCAATCTTATTCAAAACAGAAACTTTACACGTTCCAGCTTCGGTTCAATCACACCATGACTACACAAACCATTGTAGTATTTCAAATTCATAGCAAATGCGAAGCTCACATACCAACAAATTCAAAATCACCATTAACTCTTACTCTTCATCACTGAACACAAACCATCACAGAGTAGGAAGGAAGAAAATAAATTCACACATTCAAGGCATAATTGGACATGCAATAACATACATAAGCTCTACTATTACTTTCTCTTACTGACCCAACCAAGCAGAGGATCAAACCACCATAGAGGAAGAACATAAATTTCTAAAACCCTTAAATCTTGAACAGAAATTTCTAAACATGTTTTATTAAACTTTAATTCAGTTCTCACTCAAGATTCCGCCCAAATCAACGGCGGTGAAAAATTCCCGTTTTGTGGTTTTTGAACAAATCAACTAAATATCTAACCATTCTTCAAAATCCTTCATAAATGCTCTGAATCGAAGTCCAGTCTTCCATTTACATGATTCCAATCTCCAAAACCCCCAAATTGTACCTGACTCAAAATCACTCAAATCGGAGCAGATGGAGATACAAAGAAACGGGAAGAGCGAACTCACCCTTTGTTGTATGCTTCACCCGAAAAACGCTCTTGTCGCAGGCGGAGATCGCTGTGCTCATTGAGAGAAGACGAAGAAAGCAAAGAGGGAACAGGAAATCAAGAGAAAGAGAGAGTGACTGAGGATGATGATAGATGAGTTAGGTGTTCCTCGAAGAGAGACCAATCTAAGAAATCGAGACGGCGGATCGCTGTGATCTGCCGGACGGGAGGGAGAAGCTGAGAGAGATGGAGAAGGAATAAGAAATCAAAGAGAGAGGATAATAAGAGGCTAGGGTTGGAAGAGGGGTGGACGCCCTGTGTTTCGATGTGGTGTGAAGAAGATGTGTGTTTCCCTTTTTTTTTAAAGAGAATCCATGGAAAAATACTTTTCACATCTCATAAAATTTATGAGACGTGAAAAAGTATTTTTTTAAGAGAATCCACGTCTCATAAAATATATGAGACGTGGAAAAACACTTTTTACGTCTCAAAATTTATGAGACGTGAAAAGTATATTTTTTTGGAGAATCCATGTCTCTTAAAATTTATGAGACGTGGAAAGTTAGGAAACCACGTCTCATAAATTTTAAGAGACATGGAAACTGCTTCCCGTTTCTTTTTTCATTCTTTCTTCGTATTTTTGTGTTTACCACCATTTTTTTATTAGAATCCACGTCTCATAATTAAAAAAGAGACGTTGAAACTTTTTCACATATTTACAATTTTGCCACCGCCTTTTTTTACATCTCATATTTGAAAAAAGACGTGAAATGGGGACGTAAATACTATTTTTTGTAGTAGTGGGGCTACGAATTTTGGTGTGAAGAGTGGGATGGAAGATGTCCTATTTATAGGGGAAATGAGGGCAAGGATCACCCCAAGCCACCTCACACATTGCCCAATAGTTTTGAGATTGCTCTTGCACACTTATCCTATCTTAGACTAGCCTCAACTATTGCACCACTCATGCATTTTTCTTTTCCTTTCTTGTCTTTTATATTATTTTCTATCTTCTTAAAAATGTTATTTTATCCTTAGCAAGAGGCTCCCTTAGCCTATTTGAACCATAAAGCCTATTATCTCATTTTATCAAATTAGAAATTTCCTTTTAGTTCATTGGAGGGTTAATATTTTAAGCTCTTTTCCTCTTCTTCTATCCCTCCATGCGCCACCTTTGGCCACTTGGGGAAGGAAGAGAGACTTCTCTTATGAGACACAATGACATCACTCACATGCATCTTCTCTTGCACGTCTTCTCATTGGTTACTTATTCTCTTATTTCTTTTTCTTTTACCTATTTCATGCAATTCTATTGGCCTTCTCATTTTATTTTATTTACTATTTTGATTTTCTTCCTTGCATGTCTTTCTATTGGCTATCTTGTTATGATGACCCCTTCTTCTTTTCCCTTGCATGCATTTCTATTGGCCATTAATAATCCTTTTCTTTCTAATATAATTTTATGCTTACACATATTGCAATTCTTTTTCTATTTATTATTTGAAACATAATTCCTCCCTTCGTCATGACATGTGGCGCTACCCTAAGCTCTTTCAAGGGGAATTACGACTTCTCATGGGCTAATGTCTTTCTCTAGTCCATTTTCCAAACCCAATCCTAATCTAGATGGGTTTTTAAGCAAATAACACCATGCAACATTCTACTTAATTATTATGAATTCTTCTTAATGTTTTATGAGAATTCTTAGGGAAGATTATCAACAAATACTTAAACTTCCTCATGCTTTAAACTAATGCTTATAAAATTTAATTTCCAAGCTAATAAAAATCGGGACGTTACACAAAGAGGGGTCAATGGGCAACCAAGAAGCCTGCAAAGATTGTTAAATATTTCCCACTTACTCCACAACTTCAGAGGTTGTATACTTCGTCTAAAATGGCTGAGCACATGAGTTGGCATTCATCAAAGCCCAACGTAGATGGGTAGTTGAGACATCTTAAGGATGTAGAGGCTTGGAAAGCATTTGATGCTGAATTCCTAGGATTTGATGCTGACCTAAAAAATGTCCGCCTAGCCCTCACATAAGATGGCTTCAATCCGTTCACAAGTTTTAGCACTATGTACAGTATATGGCCTACCGTATTGATATCGTTCGTGAGTCTTTTGATGATTATTTGGAGAAGAGAGCTCCTAGAAATGATATAGTCATCTACCTTTAACCATTGATATAAGAGTTGAAGGAACTATGGAGCAATTGAGTTGAGACGTTTGAAGCTTATGGTAAGGCGCTCTTCACACTCTGTGCGTCGTTGATGTGGATAGTTAATGATTTCCCTGGACTTGGCACATTGTATGGGTGGAACATGCATACTAGGAGAGCTTGTCCTAACATCAACTTTGATCAAGACTCTGTTCGCCTTCCTCACAATAACAAGTAGTGCTTCATGGGTCATCGACGGTTCCTTCCGGAGGTCATAGGTTCAGACTACAGAAAATTAGATTCAACGAATCACAAGAAATAAGAGATCCCCCTATATTGTTATTCGTACAGACGTTATTAACATCTTGATGATGTCAACGTACAATTCGAGAAGAAAGATGACGTTTATCCTGGTGGTATAAGGCCTCATGGCCAGTCCCATTGGGATAACGTGCAACAATGGAGAATGAGGGGGATTTTCTTCGAGCTCCCTTATTGGAAATATAATAAGCTTTGCCGTTGTCTAGATGTCATGCATATCAAGAAAAATGAGTGTAGCAATGTTTTGTACACATTGCTGAATGAGTCCAAAAAGTCCAAGGACCATCTACAAGCAAGGAAAGATCTAATGGTGATGGGAATACATGAAGACGCCTGGCTAGATGAGAATGATAAGTTTTCCCAGCCTCATTCACACTTACAAGAGCCAACAAAGAAGTCTTCCTCTCAACACTTAAGGAAATTAAGGTTCCTGATGGTTATTCAAGCAACATCTTAAGATATGTCGAAATGCATGCTAAGAAGATTGCTGGGTTGAAAAGCCATGACTGCAATGTTTTGCTCCAATAATTCCTACCTCTGGAAATTAAAAGCATACTACCACTGATTTGACCTTTGTCATAATGGTGCGCCTCGGGGTCAAATGCAAGAAAATATGTGAAACCAAGGCTTGAGCAAAGTGGCTCAACCTCGGGTTGTCTCTCAAAGGAGTCAACTTATTTTGATGCCTAGACTAACCTAGATGCAAAGAAAGCTAGAAAACAGGGGTTTTGTCATTGAAATGATATTTTTAGTATTTTTCAATTGTAGAAATGCAAAGAAGACTTGTTTTTGGCTTTTGGATTATAGAAAGCAAATAAATGGTTTAAAAACTCTTTAATGGAAGTAGGGCCTCTTGGTGAAAATCATGCAACCTTCCTAGCCTCTTTAAATATATGGGACCGAAAAATCCAAGTCCAAGTGTAAAAACCAAAGGAAATCGCCTAAGTCCAATTGACTTAGTCACCAATTGATTTGGCGCATCGCTTGCACAATTGGTAAACTAAGCAATTGTTAGAAAACTGCTTGGTAGTGAAAACTCTTGACAACACATAATGAGTCTCCTCTTGAAGGTGTAATTTGACCCTTCAAGAATGGATTTAGTGTCTAATGCTAGATGTAACAAACAAATGCATTAATCCAAACTAAGTATCCAAAGTAGATAATCAATGCTACCACATCAATTGTATTATGCCAAGCAATTAACACTAAGGTTTATGCACATAAAAGCAATCGCTAAATTACATACATAACCCAATGAAAAAATATCACAAATAATAGAAATCCATAGTGTATCATATTCCAATCAACACACATACATACAAATCAAAGGAACTTGAACATAAATGTGTGATTAGACATAGGAAAACACTAAACACTCCCCTAGAAAACCATTGAAGCTCCGGTTGCTCTATCCACCAAGAAACCCCAAATGCTTTAGCCACTCATGCTCTTGAGCTCCAACTTAGTGTTTTGAATGAAATGCTCCATGAAAAATGGTTAAAACCAAGAGAATTGAAGGAGAAAGATCAATGGAGGTGTGTAGGCCGAGAGGTGAAGGGAATTGGGTGAAAGGAATTTATGGTGTGTGAATGTGAGCTTGCTGTGAGGTGTAATTGAAGAGAGGGAGCTTTTCAAGAATAGTGTAAAGAGAGATGATTGTGGTGTGGAGAAAGAGCTAAATTGGTAGTTAAGAAGAAGGGGTATGCGTGAGATTGGTGGAGAGGGAATGTATGTGTGTGGAGTTGGATGAAGAAGATGATGGAGGGAAGGTGCTTGCTTGTTTTTAATGGGGATGATGCGAGAGGAAAAGTGGCTGAAAGGGGCTGAATGAAATGAGCTGAATGGGTGGAGGTGAGAGAGGAGAAAATGGTGTGATGATGATGGTGTGCATGGATGAAAGTGAATATATGACGTGATTCAATGGAAGAGGAATAAGATATCAAGATGGTGGTTTTTCGTGTGGTGTGTTCAGATCTGGGCAATATTTAGGTAAAGGAAAAGCTTAGGGGCTGTTTGGTTTAAGGAAATTAAGCCCAAAATCTAAGGGTTTTTGCTAAATACCCAAATAAGCTTCCAAACGGGACCCTTACTCATTTAATCTCTATTTAAAAAAATATAGAAATGAACCCAACAATTTTTATTCCATCTTTGCCCTCCTTTAATCTCCCAAATTACCCAACTTGTCCTTGCCCAATTGAGATATGCAGTGCAGCGGGACCTAGGTGTAATTTCTAAAATTCGAGCACTAAACTGTAATTTCTAGAATTCGGGCCCATCTTTATCAAGACTTCCTACAATGACATATTCAACCACAAATTGTAATATCCCAAGTCCAAAAATAAGAAATACAAGAGTTTAAACCTTAAAATTCTCATTTAAGCACTAAAATGCAATTAACTCAATGTATTGGAATTCTAAGTGTAAAAGTGCCTGAATTGCCATGTATTAGCCTAAGACAAATGCTAATTTAATATAATTAGTGGGTAAAAATACAAAATAATCAGGTGCAATCAACCACCGAAGGTGTTCAATGTTTTGGTCCAACACAGTTCTTTCTATTGACGGTTATGTGCAAAGGTTTTGGACAAACCAGAGCTGGATCAATTGCAGAAAGAAAATAGTTCTAATGCTCTATTATATAGAGAAGATATTTCCTCTGTCTTTCATATCATTGTCATGGTTCATCTTACTGTCCACATTGTTCAAGACGTAAAGATGGGTGGCCCTGTTCAATACCATTAGATGTATCTCATAGAGAGGTGAGTTGATTAATTATTCCAGTAATTTAATGAATTTGTTTCAGTAATCTAATTGTAATTGTAATTACAGATACCTAGGTAAATTGAAGTCGTATGTGAGGAACAAAGCATCTCCAAAGGGTTCTATAGCAAAGGGTTACTCTAGTGAAGAGATGTTAACATATTTTCCGTGGTATTTTGATGACATCGAGACTTCATTCAACAACCGTCCTCGTGTCGATGATAGCCCCACAAATGTCTACTCGCCTTCTAACACATTATTCCCACCCGTCAGAAAGCCGGCTGAAAGAAGTTAGTATTACAAGCTCACTCCTATTGGGGGTTGCTAGACTACAGGCATGTCTTGACAAATTGCCCTTAAGTAGAGCCCTACATTCAGTAAAAATCCTAACACACACACACACCATATTATTTTATATCCAAACCACAAAATCTTATGACTTATTGATTTGAATTTAAGGGATTTCCACCGTTATGTTAAACGCCAACTACATAGCCACACAAGGTTGTCTACTGAAGTGGATAAAAAGGTCCATCAAGAGTTTCCAGATTAGTTTGCATGCAAGGTACTCAACGACAACAATCCCCATCCGCCTGATATGATAAATCTATCAATTGGTCCACTCGACCATGTCAAGAGATATACGGCATACAACATCAACGGTTTCAAGTTCTTCACTGTTGCACGGGATGAAGGTTCTCTCACCCCAAAATTTTGGAGTGTTTGGCACATTTGGTATAAGGAGTTATGCCAATTCACGTGATACTGACATACAATTTGGAGGCTTATCAAATTATGGAAAGCTCGTTGATATCATCGACCTAAACTATCAAAGTCATTTCACCATGCCTCTCTTCAATTGCATGTGGGTGGACATTAGAACTTCTTGATTCATTACTGTAGACAACTTGGGCATCACATCTGTCAATTTCTCGAGACTCATTCACACAAGGGAAGTACCGAATGATTAGCCGTATATTTTTGCCTTACATGCCCAGCAAGTTTACTATGTGCAAGATCAGAAACACAAAGATTGGCACATGGTGATTCATATGAAGCCTCAAGACCTTCAGAAAATGGGTAAGGAAGATGATCTGGAACTAGACAGTCACTATTTTGAACCTGAAAACTTTGAGAACCTCATTCCGGAAGAAGGCAAACATTTATCAGTAGTTAGGTGAGTCTTTTCACTACAAATTTATTATACAATTTTCCACATTATTATTATTAAAAATTGATATATGTGTTTATTTTCTTCTTAGGCGGGAGCAAGAAAATGATTGAAGCGATAATTCTTTTTCATTTTGTAACATTGACCATAACGGTGTATATCATTTTCTTTTTTTAATGAATATTCATACATTTCCTTTTATCATTAATTTTGAAGAATTAGTAGCGATTTCAAACCGCTACTAAAAACTGTACGGAGTGAACTTAGTAGCGGTTTATAACCGCTACTAAAACCACTACTGATCCCTGTCTACTACAACTATAAATACCTACCCATCTCCTCATTTCATTCAACCTCATAAAACGTTCCTTCTTCCTCCCTTTTTCTTTGACTTTCCTTCTCAATTTTTCTCCTCTGATGCTCTTGATTTTTCCATCAATCTTATAAATTTTTCTTTTATGTTTTTTATTCTAATTATTTCATTCAATTTTCAATCATATATATCTACTAACTATTTTTTTTCGTTTTCAGTTGTACGTACTCACTATCTCCACTTGAATACTGATAAAATAAATTGATTTGTTATAATCAACTTTTTTCATACTATTGATTATTTTTTTTACATATTATCTTGGATATATCATTTGAGAAAATGTGATCAATTTTTTTGTATTTTTTGAGTATCCAATAGCGGTTCACAAACTGCCTCTAACGTTTATGTTAGTGATGGTTATAGAACCGACACTAACTTTTTGTAACGTTAGCAGCGGTTATGAATCGCTGCTAACATCTAAAATTCAAAAAATGTTATTCTTGGGCCGTTACAAGCGGTTTTTAGAAACGCCACTAATGTACATCCAAATGTGAAATTTTCATTTTTTGTTTAGTGGTGGTTTCTGTTTCCATTACTGGATTAGTAGCGGCATTGATCACATTACCAGTGATTTTTATAACCGCCGGTAAATGTTAATAATAGGTGATTTACTAGCGGTATTTAAAACCTCTAGGAACTGCTTAGTAGCGGTTAAAACCACTGCTAATTAACAATTTTAACTGCCACTAAATGCCGTTTTTTTTTGCAATGCTTTTCCTCACGATTTGACACTTCATCTTGCCCATTCATTTGCGGGCGGTAGGGACTAGGGACTCTATGGGCAACCCCATATTCAACAAGGAAACTATTGAGAAGCTTGTTACAGAAGTGTGAGCCCCTATCACTTATCAGGGCCTTAGGAATTCCAAACCTACTAAAAATGTTAGTTTAAAAAAATTTAGACACAATCGGTACATCATCTTTCCTCGTAGGATAGCCTCAACCTGTCTAGAAAGGTTGTGTAGCACCCTGAAATTAGGTCAAATTGAGTCGCCACCAATATTTTTAAATAAGGATAATTTTGAAAAACCTTTTGAAAATTATAAAATGGTCTTTTAAAACCAAATAGGGTTCGGGAGTCGATTGTGTATAGGGAAAGTGTTAGGCACCCCATAGCACCAGTTCATAAGAATGGTTACCCTAAGTTAATTATTTAAAAATAAATATGGCCTTTAATTTTAATTTAATTACCCAAAAAACTAACATATTCACATAAAAAATAAATATTTAAAAATGTTTTTATTGGTTTTTATTTTTTATTTTTTTAAAAAAATGTTTTTCTTATTATTTGGAAAACAAGATTTTTTTTAAGATTTTTGGATTAGACTTTCTAAGGAGATTCCCATAACCTCGCATGGAAAACTAATCAACTTTGCTTGAGGAGGTTCTAAAAACCTTGCATAGCATGATGATCATTGAAAACATTTTTTTTTTATTTTTTAGAAAAAGGAAGGGATCCCATATGAGGTTTTGATTTATGAAAGTGGGTTCCCGATTTCAAAATTGAAATAAAAAAAGCAATCATATATCACCCAAAGATCAAATGAGAGGTACAATAGAATTTGAATACCTTTGATGTTAATAATCTTGCTACAAAAAAATAACAAAATAATCGAGTAACAAAATATAAGATAATAGCATGACTTGATCACTTTGCAAAACATCTAAAATCATGATATCATGATTGTAAGACTAATAACAAGCATGTTAGAACATATGAGAAACATTTTTCAAAAGAACAACAAACAATATCATATAAGCATGAACTTTGCCATAAAATTCCCATTGTATCTCAGAAATATTGCCTAGGTGTGAAGACACAATGTGGGGTCCATAAAATTGTTTCACCTATGGCTCAATGAGATATGAGCATTTGTTGGTGCCTTTATCTCATAAGAAACATTCATTGGCACAAGAAAAAAAAAGAAGGGATTTCAAAACAAGAATATCTCTTTAAGAAGACACATCACCAGGAATGAGTCGGCACACCAACTAGTTGACAATAGAAGCAAACTACGAGGCAACAAAAATAGCACATAGAGAGAAATCAGGAAAATTATCACAAGTCAAATTAGGACAATCAACCTCCTTGTGTTTTCTGGAAGGTGGCTCAAGTGATCTGCTAAAGGTTGTCACTACAGGCCCTATCTTTGATTTGAATGTGAAATTCCTGAAGCTGCAGTATCCAACAGAGCAGTCTTAGCTTAAAGTGTGGCTTGGTGAAGAACTTCACAACTGCATGGTCAATGTAAACCACAACAGAAGTATGCAACAGCTATGGTCTAAACTTATCTAAAGCAAAAGCAATGGCGTACAACTCTTTTTTAGAGGTAGTATAATTTTTCTGTAAAGTATCCAAAGGTTTAGATGCATATGCAATCACATGAAGCTATTGATTGCTCCTTTGACTTAGCATGGTGCCAACTACAAGGTTGGATGCATCATATGCTAACTCAAAGGGCAATGACCAATCTAGAGCAACACGTATAGGTGGTTCAAGCAACTTATTTTTCAAAGTATCAAATGCAAGCACACAATCATTATCAAAAGCAACATCTACATCTTTTTGTAACAATTTAGAGAGGTGTAAGGCTATCTAGAGAAGTCCTTAATGAAGCACCTATAGAAGCCTGTTAATACTGGTTGTCACCCAAGAGGGGGTGAATTGGATGACAGAATAAAACCTGATAAATTCTGTCCTTGTCAAAATCATAGTTGAAGTGATAAATAGTGCTCTTAAAGAGCTTCTTCACTAGTTAGGGATAGCACATTGAAACATGAAAAGCATAATAAAATGTGTAAATATATTATGCTGGAAATATGATGAGAGTTAAGGGAAGAGAGAATGTAAACAAATATTTATCCTAATTCGGCCTATCCCTTTAACTTACATCCAGTCCCCAAGCTCCACCTGAAATAAAGAAAAGCTTGAAAAACTTGTAGTTTTGATGTTCTAAGTCCCATATGAGCTTGAATATGATTCACATTGATAATCTAGCTTAGGAATGAGTCCTAAAAGTAGGTGTTACATTGCCTAATCTTTGGCACCAATTACACTTCAAGGCAATAAAAGCCACATTGTAGAATCTTAGCAGCAATCTTGTTGCCTCCAAAATGCTCCCTATATTCAGAAGAATGGCAACATCTTAGAATTTCTTGTTTCTCAAATTCAGGGACACACCGTCTTAACATTTGATCAGCACATTGATGAAACAAGAAGGGTTCTTCCCAATGATATGACTTGACATCATGCAAAAATTTTCTTTGTTGGTGCAGCTTCAAATCATGAGGTATAATTCCACAAACAAGAAAATTGACAATGTCAGCATACCAAGGAGTCATAGTATGGCTGACACTGAAGAGTTGTTCATCAGGAAATGTCTCATCAATATCTTTGTCTCTCTTTAGTTGTGCATCAGTACTTAACCTAGATAAATGATCAGCTACTTGATTCTCTGTACCCTTTCTATCCACAATCTCTAAGTCAAACTCTTGTCATAAAAGCACCCATCTAATCAACCATGCTTTGGAGTCTTTCTTGCTAAAGAGATATTTCAAGGCTAAATGATCGGTATACACTGTGACTCTAGCTCCCACAAGATATGCCCGAAATTGTTCAAAAGCATACGCTACTGCAAGCAACTCTTTTTCAGTAGTTGTGTAGTATTATTGTGCATCATCAAGTGTTCTACTAGCATAATATATTGGATGAAACAATTTATCTTTCTTTTGACCAAGAATAGCACCCACAACATAATCACTAGCGTTACACATCACATGAAGGGCAAAGCCCAGTCAGGAGCCATCATAATTGGTGCAGAAACTAGCCTTCTCTTCAATTCTTTAAATGATTTCTTACATGCATCATAAAACTTGAATTCATCGTCTTTCTCAAGCAATGCACGTAAAGGTTTGGCTATTTTAGAAAATTCCTTGATAAAATAGTGGTAGAAGCCTGCATGGCCAAGAAAACTCCTTACACCTTTGACATTGATGGGTGGAAGGAGTTGTTCAATTGCAGAGATTTTTGCTTTATCTACTTCTAAGCCATTCTTGGACACTCGATGGTTAAGAACTATGCCTTCTTTAACCATAATGTGACATTTCTCCCAATTCAAGATAGGTTAGTATCTTCACCTCTTTTCAACACATTAGCCAAGTTCTTCAAGCACTCATCATAGGAATCTCCAAATACTGTGAAGTCATCCATGAAAACTTCCATAGAATGCTCAATCATGTCGTAAAAGATAGCCATCATACATCTTTGAAAAGTGGCCGGTGCATTGCATAAGCCAAAGGGCATGCGCTTAATGCAAAAGTCCCATATGGACAAGTGAAAGTCGTCTTCTCTTAGTCTTCCAACGCTATTGCAATTTGGTTGTACCCAGAGTACCCATCCAGAAAATAAAAGAATACATTTCCAACTAGTTTATCAAGCATTCGGTCCGATGAAGGGGGGAGGAAAATGATCCTTCTGAGTAGCAGCATTTACCTTGTGATAATCCATACAAACTCTCCAACCTGTGATAGTGTGAGTAGGAATCAACTTATTATGAGCGTTAGCCACTACAGTCATACCGCCCTTTTTCAAGACACATTGGACTAAGCTCACCCAAGAGCTGTCTAAAATAGGATACACAATGTCTACATCAAGCCATTTCAAGATTTACTTCTTCACAACTTCCTTCATAATTGGATTCAATCTTATTTGATGTTCAATAGAAGATTTATGATTTTCCTCAAGAAAAATCTTGTGCATACAAGTTGAAGGGCTAATACCCTTTGTATCTACAATAGTCCACCTGATAGCTTTTTTATGAGCTTTCAAGACCTCAACTAATTGTTCCTCTTGTTTCACTGACAAATTAGAAGCAATGATCACTAGTAGAGTGTTGTTAGTTCCCAAATAGACATATCACAAGTATGATGGTAAAGGCTTCAACTCAAGAGAGGGTTGTTCTTCAAGAGAAGATTTTAGAGTTGGCTTATCAAGAGAAGTCAAGTCTAGGGATTCAAATTGCACCTAACTCCTAGGATAAGGCATTGATGCATCCATAATAGCCAAACACTCCTGCATGTCTATATCCTCATTTTTTTAGCCCAAGTAACACTGTTTCAACTGGATCATGACATATTGACTCATTGAATCCTTCTTGCATCACTTGTTCCAGAACATCAACAAAGAAACATTGGTCTGAATGATTACGAGATTTCATCAACTTATGCATGTTGAAAGTAACTTGCTCATCTGCAGCTTTCAAGGTAAGTTCACCTTTTTCTACATCAATTAGAGTTTTGGCAGTTGCTAAGAAAGGTCTACCAAATAGAATAGGCATTTTTATGTGCTTCAAAGTCAAGTACAATGAAATCTGCTGGAAAAATGAATTTCTCCACTTTAACTAACTCATCTTCAATTATGCCTCATGGATAAGATATGCTTCTATCTGTAAGTTGCAAAGTGACATCGGTAGGTCTTGTTTCACCCAACTCTAACTTGTTGAAAACAAAAAGAGGCATTAAATTCACACTAGCCCTAAGATCACATAAAGCTTTTCCTAAGAATTTGTCTCTAATGTGGCATGGAATAGAAAAACTCCCAAGATCTTTCATCTTTGGAGGAAATTGCTTAATAACATCGGTGAAACTCTTAGTCACAGCAACTATTTCAAATTCATTGAATCTTCTCTTCTTTGAAAGCACATCCTTCATAAACTTGGCATATTTGGGAATTTATTCCAAAGCTTCTACAAAAGGGATGTTGATATGCAATTGCTTGAACATATCTAGAAACTTCTTGAATTGGCCATCATCGTGTTACTTCTTGAGCCTTTGAGGAGAGGAAGGTGGAGGCACATATTTTGGTCTTGCATCTTATGGCTTCTTCTTGTCATCACCCTCCTTTTTGCATTTGGCTTCATCTTTCTTCTCAACAAGATTCTTCTGTGCTATTGTTCTCCTCAACTATAATCTCCTCATCTACTTTGTCATCCTCATCAAGAGCAACATCCTCAGAAACTTCATTACTCTTGTCATTAGGTTGAGGCACATTAGGTAATTGCCTCCCACTTCTCAATGTGATTGCCTTGCACTCTTCCTTACTTTCCCTTTTCAGGTAAGGAATGGTGTCACTTAGGAGATTACCCCTTGACATAGTTAACTTGTGAGGCAAGTTGCGCCATTTGCACTTCAAGGTTTTTCATGGTTGTTTCATGGAGAGAAAGAGTTACTTTAGTCTTAACCCTTGAAGCTTCTTATCCAGCTAAGATCTGAGCCAACGTCTTTTCTGTTTTAGATTCTTCCTCCTTGATATGAACTTGCCTAGATTGTGCTTAAAAACCCGATGGATGAGAAGGCTTATCACCAGAAGATGAAGGTTGATTCAAAGTTTGCCCTTGATTCCATGAGAAATTAGGATGATTTATCTACCCTGGATTATAAGTCTATGGATACGGGTTATTATGGGGGTTTTGAAACTTTCCCATGTAGTTGACTGACTCCGAAGCCATGTAAAGAGGACAATGGTCCGAAAGGTGGACATCATTACACTGGTAACACACAACTGGGGTCGGATGAAAGTATGAACACCTTGAGATTTACCCCTTTGTATCTTATATTCTATTACATCAAACCGCTTGGTCATAGCGGAAAGAATAGTAGCAATTTGTGAAGAAGATGGAGAGTTATCCTTGGGAGTTGCTAGTGGTTGAGAAGTCCTCATATCAGTACCTTGAGTGTTGCTTATAGATAATTGATCCAACAATCTAATCACCTCATTAACAGGAAAGTTCCAGTATCCTCCATTTGTCATAGAATCCACCATGGCCTTAGACTGAGGATTAAGGCGATTACAGAAGATTTGAACTATCACCCATTTATCCATCCCATGATTTGGGCATTGCTTCATCAACATTTTGTACAGTTCCCAAGCTACATAGAGATGCTCATCTGGATGTTGTCTAAAGCAAAGAAACTTATCTCTAGCTTTCACAGATTTATCATTAGAGAAAAAGCAAGCTCTGAACTTACTTTCAAGCTCATTCAATTGATAGAGCCCTCAGGGAGATTATTGAACCATTCTCTAGCTTTGCCTTGTAGGGAGAGAGGAAATAACTGAAGTTTGAAGACATCTAGGGGCACTCCATTTTAGTTGAAAGAATCACACACCTCTAAGAAGTACATCAAATGCTTATTAGCATCTTCATTGTAAAGGCCATTAAACATTCCATGCAATTGAAGCATTGTTATCATCACAGGCTTAATCTCAAAAGTATGTGCTTGCATCTCCGGCATCCAAATGCAAGATTTAGTACCTCTCATGTTCTAACTAGCAAAGTCATTGAGCTCGATCATTTTCATCATCCTCCATGATTTTAGATTCAGCCTCAACTTCTTCCTCAAATAGATTTACTCCTTCAAGTACCACTTCCGAGCAACCAAGCTCTAGGATTTGCATAATCCAAAATGGCACCTACAAGAAGCACAACCAAACAAGTATCAAACTAAACAAAAGTAAAAATAAACAAGAAAAGAAAAATAATTATGTTTCTACAAGCTCAAGCAAAATTAATAACCAGGCCTAAGGTTGACCAAGGGATTTGTTACCAAACCCCTGGCAATGGCCAAAAACTTGTTCGCACTGCAAGTGCATGGGTCGTGCCAAGTAATAAAGTGATAAAAAAGTATCGTTCCCATGGAGATTTGGTTACAAATATGGTCAAACAAAAGTATTGGTGAATTTAATTATGTTGAGCTAAAGCAATTTTTGGTTGGATGAATAAACTTTTAGAAAAATACCTTTAAAAGTAAAAGTTGATAACCACAAATAATTATTTGACTTTAAGGATAAAATGGAGCCTAGGATTATTTATCCCCCTTGTATCTTATAATCTTTAACTAACCTCCTCTCACAAATGCTTTAAATGAGTATATATGTGTTAGCCTAGGGTTCAAAATGTACTTGTAAAAGCTCTCTCAAGTCAAGAACAAGTGTTTCATTTCATTAATTGCTCAATCTCTTGTTACAATTAATAAAACCCAATTTCCAAACTCTAATCCTAATATGACTATGCAAGGTTAATAAGTATATCTTTATCTTATCAACAAAACCCTCCATTCATCAATCAAATTTTAAGTTCTTGCACAATCACCCAAGTTCTACATTCAACCTAGCTCTCTCAAACTTCAATCAAAGGAACAAAACATCTAAATGGTGATCAAGCATTTTGAAGCATTAAGCAAAGGGTAAAATAAACACACACACACACACACACACATATATATATATATATATCATTAATCACAAAAGGAGAGGAGTATTAAAGAGTTAATCCAAACAAAGGTTCAAAATAATCCTAGATAACAAGTTTAGCTACTCATAATCAGTAAATAGCTATAAATCCAAAGAGAATGTACAGCCATAACTGAAAACAAGAGAGGAAAGGAAGAGGAAGAAGAAAAACCAAAGAATTAGAGCTCCAAATCTCTTCCAAAGCTCAGTCCTTGCTTCCAACTCTTCAAAACCCAAGCTCTAGCACCCAAAATACTCCAAGAATGCCCAAAAAGTCGAATATGTCAGTCTCCCTTCCTTTTCCCCAATTTAAACCCTCATATTTACGTCTAAACCATGCTGAACATTTTACTGTCGCTACTGAGCCGCGACCCAGAGATTTGAGCCACGGCTCAATTTACTTCTATCATAAAATGAGCTACGGCTAAGCTTTTGAGCTGCGGCCTAGTTTTGTTCTATACACAGGTGAGCTGCAGCTCAATTTGCTTATGAAAAAATTGATTTTTTCTCTTGCAAATGAAGTGTTCTATCCATGATTTGTCATCATTTTCATTGTTTTTGATTTCCCAAATGCCTTCGCTCTAATTATCTTTACAAAACACACCTTGCACAATAATAAATTTGATAAGCTCATATTAAACAAAGAGGAAATCCCAAAATATGCACAATTGAGCAAAAATTGCGACAAAAAACATCATGCACATTTTTCTATCTTTGAGTATCCAAAAGATGTACAAATGCTCCAAAAATGTATAAAACCCAATGGAAAATGTGCCAAAATACATGAATTCCAAGAGATTAACAGACACTCATAGTAATTAAGAGTTATAGACTAGCAAATATGGTATTAATTGCAATTAACAGGAGAAATTAGACACTAAGAAATAATCAAAACTATGACAATTCAAGCCATCAATTTTGTTCATTAACCATAGTTTAGACTTAATTCTTTTTCTAGTTAGGATTAAATTTCATTTGATAATTGTTCTCTTTGTATATTGCTCAAATTAAATGAAAATGTGAAGTTAATGCTTAACCAAGTTATTGGTATTGAGTTCTCGAGTAAATGATACTTTAGTCATTTTTTATTAATTGATACGGCCCGTGCATTTGCAGAGTCTTAGACTATAATGTTTAGGATATGAGAGATTTTCTTTCAACTTGCCCCCTCCCCCCTCAAAAAGTGAGGGATTTGAAGGGAAAATGTCACAATTTGGTATGTTTAAACCATTTGTTGCACAATTATTTCTTATATTCCTTTGTTTTTTTAATAAAATATCAAACAAAACTCGTAAAACACAAAATAATATATTTAAAAAGTTATAATAAAAATAATAACATTAAACCCCCCCTCCCCTCTGGTTATTCCAAACAAGATTGTATTAAAATAGGGTTAAATACAAATTTTTTCCGGAGGTATTCGCTAAGTAGAGATTTTGTTCTCGAAGTTTTTTTAGGACAAATGTCGCCCTAAAAGTATGAAAAATGTGGTAATATCTCCTTGAACTAACAGAGCATTAATGGACATTATGTCATGCTCCATGTCAGAATAATGTGGAACCATTTTTGCTCTGAAGTTTTTTCGAGTGCAATGTTGCCCTTAAGTTTATAAAACTTCCAAGGCAAAATTGGTCATTGAGGAAAACTTCTAATGCAAAAATGATTTATCATTATCTTGACGTGGACCATGATGTGAAGTATATCAATGCCTCCATTTGTTCAAGATGACATTGCTATACTTTTCATATTTCTAGGGCAAAATTGGTCTTAAAAAACTTTCGAAGCAAAATTGCTACCGAGAAAATACTTCTAGGGTAAAATTGGTATTTAGTCCTATTAAACTACTACCCCTCCCCCTCCATCAAATAGGCTG
Source organism: Mimosa bimucronata (assembly GCA_037074515.1). NCBI lineage: Eukaryota > Viridiplantae > Streptophyta > Magnoliopsida > Fabales > Fabaceae > Mimosa > Mimosa bimucronata. The sequence goes on along the minus strand of CM073445.1, from coordinate 26,204,980 downwards.
TGTTTGATCCAACTAAGGGGAAGTTTAAAGGGAGGTAGGGATACGGTAGAGGAGGTGATGAGTTTTGTTTGGTTGGATGGGACGGAAGAGGAGGGGAGCTAACTATACGTTGACCAATATGCCCTTATATATTTATTTAAATATTTTTCATCTTTTACAATTTTTATATTACAATTATTATTTTTAATTTATAGTTCTTAGAAAAACCTTATAATTCTGACTTGTATACGATAAAAACAATTTTATACAATTAAAAAACATTTTATTAATTTTGACTTTTTCTCTTATTATTTTATATAATATATAATTAAAAATTCACAAGAATTAGAAACCGCTCTTCTTCTCGACTGCTTTGAAGCCGTAATATTTGCCAAATCTTACTGAGAGGAATATTGACAGCATTTTCTTGAGGTGGCAAAAAAAAAAATTGTAGAAAAGAGGATAGCACGGTTAAAGAGAGAAAAGCTACAATATCGATCTCAGTCATGATTCAATGAGTTTGGAACCATTTTCTATGGCTGCAACCCTTATAAATTTTTTTTTAAAAAATATAACCTCACTTATATATATAATAAAATATTTTTATATACATTTTTAAACAATGATTTTAAAATTCTATATCATTAATTTTAAAATTATAACACACACATATATATAATATATAAATGATGGTAAAAAAAGATTATGTATGTGATAGACAAAGATAATTATCTATCCTATTTTAATTCTGATCATCGAATAATTTATACTTTGATGAATAACAATTTGATGTCTTTTCTTTCAATTATTCTTTTTATCACTTTGTTTCTTTTTGTCCAAGTTACTTCATTTACTAGTGAATTAATAATACAAACAATTTTTTTAATGTATAAAATAATATATTCCAATGGTTTTTACTACTATAGTTTTCCTAAGACATCCACGGTGAGCTAAAACTTCTTACTTTCCTTTGAAGTTTCTTCCTACGTTTCTAGTTTTCTGTTTCGTTAGCTTTTTTTTTTTTTTTTTTTTTTTTTTTGCTGGCTCTAAAATCTGTACACCTTTGTGGCTGGTATCATTTTTTTTGCTGGCTCTAAAATTTGTACATGCCATTTTGTTTTCGGATTTTCTAGTTTTCAGTGTTCATAAACTCCTGATCCAGCAATATTTCCCCCTCCCTGTTCAATGTAGCATCTTTTTGTCATCAGACTGGTCAGTCTTTTTTTTTTTTTTGGAGCAAATATTGTGATGTAGAGCCTTGTCTCTGTCCTGGTATGCTTTAATGTAAATTGTTGTGGAAACCAGATAGAAAGTTGACAGCTTTTCGTTTTTTTAATTAAATTTCCTCTTGAAATTTTGGTTTATGGCTACATTAGATGTTGCTCAGGTTCTCATTATTCATATTTGATTCTGCCATGTTGTAATGTTGGGTAATCTTGAACCTTAAATTGGATTCTTTGGTTGGTAATGTGATGTCTTAGTTAGGGGTTGGAAAATATAATATTGTTATTATTATTATTGAAATGTTTCAGATTTAAAAGAAGATCAATCTAAATAGTTGGGAAATTTCATAAGGGATGAATTCTCTGAAGTATTGTGCACACATTAGCTCTCTCTTCATGTTGGATTTGTGTTTATTCTGCATTAGTTTGCCATTGTATTCATGTTCAACAAAATATGGGGTTTAATGCTTAGGATTTAGAACTAAGCTTTTTAGTTTTTTTGTTCCAATATATGAATAAAAAGTAGTATGAAGGATTTTGTGCAGGAGTTTCCAATTCTTGCTGAAATTTTTGTTCAAAAGTTGTAATTGTTAGTAATGGCTGTCACCTAAGAGGAGGGTGAATTAGGTGATAGAATAAAATATGAGAAATTCTTTCCTTGTCAAAATCACAGTTGTGTTATGATAACTAAACATAACTTAGGCATAAAGGAAGGTTAGACTTAGTACTAGAATGAACTTAGAAATAATATGATAGAAATGCAAGTTATTGCCTAATCGATCAAGAACAAATAACCAATCAGAAGTCTAAGGCAATGATCGATCAAGGTAAGGTTAGAATGAGTTTAAGTTATAAGTTGGCTGCCTAATCGATCAGGCCACCCCTGTGATCGATCATGAAGTCTGAATTGTAATTCAATTCTAATCCCAACCTGTTCGATCAGAGGTGCTTAATCGATCAGAGAATAGTAAGTGATGTCATGTGATCGATCATGGAGGTATGTAATTAACTTGAAATTAATCTAAGCATAATCGATCATAGATGCCTAATCGATCAGGGTCCTCTGTGATTGATCAGGCGAGGTGTTTATCTATCTAATCTCATATTCAAGTTATGCAAGTCATGATCGAAGTCTAATCTAAGTCTCATCGATAAGAAAACAAAAGCTATGATCGAATGAAGTTTTATGATCAATCTGGTGATAGATTTGAATATTTATCTTTTTATGTATAGAATGTGTCAGACCCATTTCAGGAAGTTTACGTTACACTCACAGACTCAAAAATTAAGCCGTTTGAAACAAGAAATGCTTTCTGCAACTAATGAAGAGAGAAGAACAAAAGCAATCCGAGTACAAGGGAGTTAATACAACATAGAGCATCTACATCCCAACTTTTCAATTAGATTAATCATCTCTCACCAAAGAACAAGCAACAGCTATAATTTCACCAACAGGTAAAATTCCAGAAATGAGTATAAAAGCATTGGTGAAGAAGTTGGTGAAAGACATTGATTACACCTTTGAGTTATACTTACTGCATTCAATACTCACCTACTCTTAGGTATATTCATTCATTGTTATTGTACTTCAGTGTGTATCAAAATCTATTCATTGAGTGAACAAGTTTTATGTAATCTCATTCTAAGTGAGGATTACTCTTAAGATAGTGGGATCTTAAGAGTGGGCTGTAATCTTACAAGTTGTAAAGAGGAGTGATCTATAAGAGAGAGATCTTACTGAAAGGTCATTTGTAAAGGCATTCAAGAGCCTGGTTTAAATCTTGAGGTTTAGTGGAACCCAACTGAAGGTTGAAGAACTGGACGTAGGGCAAGAGTTGGGCTGAACCAATATAAGTTTTGTGTTTCATATTGCTTTAAATTTTTAATTAGCACAATTCACCCCCTTGTGCATTCCTGCCACTCTCAAATTGAAGTGCTAAGTAGTGCTCTTAAAGATCTTCATCATTAGTTAAGGATAGCACATTGAAATATGAAAAGCATAATAAAATGTGTGATTCTATTATGTTGGAAATATGATGAGAGTTAAGGGAAGAGAGAATACAAACAAAGATTTATCCCGGTTCGGTCTATCCCTTTGACCTACATCCAGTCCCCAGGCTCCACCTGAGATTTCAAATCCACTACCTTCTTGTTTAAATAGGGCACAAGAGAAGCCTTTACAATCCCACAAATTTATCCAGACACTTGTGAAGCCTTTACTCCATCAAGTTTAATCTGGGCACTTGAGAACCACTCCCCCTTACAGCTTGTAAGATTGCACCCTCTCTTAAGATCCCACTATCTTAAGAGAAATCTCACTTTATATAGAATACAAAGTATTTCTTGTTCACTCAATGAACTAATAATGTTACACACTGAAGTATAGAAGATCTAATTGATCTGAGAGTAGGTAAAGCTTAGAATGTAAAGAATGAATCTGTTCAAGTGTAGCCATCTCTATCTCTTTCTTTGAGCTTGGGCACCAAATGCTTTTATAGTCTTCTCTTGGATTTCTGCTTGTTGGAGACCATTTATAGTTGTTACTTGATCTTTGGCGAGAGATGATTAATCTGATGGAGTGTTGAGATGCAGATGTTCTGTTGATACATTTACTCCTTATACTTGGTTAGATTCATCTCCTCTATCTTCATTAAATGCAGGAAGTAAATCTTTGCTTCAATGGCTCTAATCTCAAATTTATGTGTCTAACAGTAACTTCCTAAAAGTAGGCCTGACACATTATGATATAAAAAGCAAAGTTAGCATAATAATGTAATTCTATCGCCAGATCGATCAACTAGCTCCGATTAATCACTGTCATTGCTCCTTAATCGATCATGCTTAGATCATGTTTAGATTACTTAGATTATAACATGCATCACTCAATCATAGAGTTAGTTTTCAGTTACAATTTTCCTCGCCTGATCGATCACAAGACATCATGATCGATTAGGCAATGTTGATCGATTGGACTTAGGTTACATGTAACATTGGTTTAATTTATCCTAAGTTTTTATGATCGATCACAGGGCATCACTCACATACTCTTTGATTAATTATACAACTAAGATTGATTAGTCAACTATATTTCTTATGACTGATCGATTGGGTATTATTCAGTTTTAAGGATAAACTTTGAAAAATCATAACTCTCTCAATTTAAGTCCAAATTTAGCATATAATATATCTATGTAAATATAATTCAATCTAGTTTTCAATAAAGCTAAGAAAGAATCATTGCCAAACTCTTTGAGATTCAAAAGTTATAATTAAAATCTTGACTATCAAACTCATGCACAATGACATTTCACTGGGTAAAATTTGCTCCCTCATTTTAAAATCTTTTAAAGTGAACCTTGTGTTCATAAAACAGGTATTACGTCTAGTTTTATATGAAATAAGTTTCATCCCAATCATATTTGTATTTTGAAAGATATGATCCAAAACATGACTGCCTGTCTGTTGCATGACGTGGAAATATTGGGCAGATTGAAAAATTCATAGCTCCTTGGATATAAATCATTTGAGGGTGAACGTTGTGTCCATGAACCATGTTAGGAGTATAGTTTCATACAAAACAAGTTACATCTATATTGGAGTTATATTCTATGAGATATGATCAAAATACTAGACATGGGTCAGGCTGAACGAAAAACACAATAGCCGATAAACATGTTATGATCGATCACTTGCATATTTTGATCGATCAACACCCTATGATCGATTGGTAATGCTCATGATCAATCACAAACACTCTTTTATGAGCTATTATCATGATTTGATCGATCACTACTGATTGCAAAACATAAAATTCATCTATGAGCATGCTATGTAATGATATATGCACAGGAACTCATGGGTTGATATTTGGACTTCATTTGAGTTTCTTTTAGCTCCTAATTGTTCATAGAAACTTCTAATATCAAATCTAATAACTTGATTTTTGATTTAATCAATCAAATCTTCTTCAATCTCATTAGTAATCATTCTACACAACTAAAGACTCCATTATTGCTATCAGGCTAGCCACACATCATTCAAAGTAGGAATTACACACTTCATACAAACTTTTTGCATTTTATAATTAAATCTATATTTGACATCATCAAAACTAATCATATCCAATAGTAATTGGTAACAATTTGTTGTTTATGGTTTGAAAAGGCCCAAGAATTGATGACTTGTTTATTTATATTGTAGGGATCTCAAGAAGTATTTGCTTGGTCCACATTCCTATTCAAAAACAAAGTAAAAGAAGTCATTCAGGTACATAAATTTTATGTTGGATGATGAGACAAAAATATGTGGTCTTTTATTTTTCTTGTATGAAGAAGGCATTTGGGTCAACATAAACCTAAATCCAACAGAAAAAGGAAGCAAACAATTTTGGATAATATAACAATGAGGAAAAAGAGACGAATGCCATCATATTGATTTAAGTTTGTATGTATTTTCTTTTTTTACTATGAATTATTTCATTATATGCATATGCTGAATGATATATCTTGTTTAATTATTTTAAAGGATAATGGATCCCAACCTACACGAGGAGAAAGAAGCACAACTGAGTGCCCGGGTAAATATTGGTGAAGGTAGAGCAGAGTTTGAGGAGCAAGTTCGTCGTGGCAGGACCATTATGTGTAATCACCTCAAACGTAATGCTCTAGGACAAAAGATGTCCCTTGTAGGGAAATACAATGGCCAACCAATTGGAAAGAGTGTGAAGGACCTTACCAATTTCATTGGGTGCACTGTTCGGGATAAAGTTCCTATTACAATTACGGATTCGAGAAAAGTAAGGGCCAAACATGACGAGGTTTGGTTAGATGTTCATGTAAGCTACTTTTTTATAATTTAATTTAATTTTTTCATGATGACATTGTAACTAACAAATTTAATATGATTCCTATTATCACAAACTATGTCTGATATCGATGAAACTCATAGGTGGTACGTGATGAAGAAAGCTTCAAAAACGCATAGGAATTTTCATTCAACTTTGAGCACATTATATATGAGAGATGAAAATGGGGATATCATTCCAACACACCCATCTCCATATGTAGGGGCCATTACTCAAGACATTGTGATGCATTTGTAGAATTATGTTTAACAGAGGAGTTTTAGGCAAGAAGTGAAAAAATAGCCAATCGACTAAAAGCTGTGAGTATCCGTATTTAGGTAGACGGAAAACATTTCTAGAATTGGAGTGAGATATGGTATGTTAGTAACGCTTTTGGTTCCAAAATTGTGAATAAATGTTTATGTAATTAATTTATAAGTTTACTTAGTTTTCCTTGACAGATCGAGGAACAGGGCTTAGAAGGTAGACCACCACTGCATAAGGTGTAACGTCCCAATTTTTATTAGCTTGGAAATTACATTTTATAGGCATGAGGAAGTTTAAGTATTTGTTGATAATATCCCCTAAGAATTCCCATAAAACATTAAGAAGAATTTATAATAATTAAGTAGAATTTTTGCATGATAATGAGATAATATTATTTGCTTAAAAACCCATCTAGTTTAGGGTTGGGCTTAGAACATGGACTAGGGAAAGACATTAGCCCATGAGAAGTGGTAATTCCCCTTGAAAGAGCTTAGGGTAGCATCACATGTCATGAAGAAAGGAGGAATTATGTTGCAAATAATAAATAAAAAGGAATTGCAATATGTGTAAGCATAAAATTATATTAGAAAGAAAAGGATTATTAATGGCCAATAGAAATGCATGCAAGGGAAAAGAAGAAGGGGTCATCATAACAAGATAGCCAATAGGAAGACATGCAAGGAAGAAAATCAAAATAGTAAATAAAATAAAATGAGAAAGCCAATAGAATTGCATGCAAGAGGTAAAAGAAAAAGAAATAAGAGAATAAGTAACCAATGAGAAGAAATGCAAGAGAAGATGCATGTGAGTGATGTCATTGTGCCTTATAAGAGAAGTCTCTCTTCCTTCCCCAAGTGGCCAAAGGTGGCGCTTGGAGGGATAGAAGAAGAGGAAAAGAGCTTAAAATATTGACCCTCCAATGAACTAAAAAGAAATTTCTAATTTGATAAAATGAGATAATATGCTTTAGGGTTCAAATAGGCTAAGGGAGCCTCTTGCTAAGGATAAAATAATCATTTTTAAGAAGATAGAAAATAATATAAAAGACAAGAAAAGAAAAGAAAAATGCATGAGTGGTGCAATAGTTGAGGCTAGTCTAAGATAGGATAAGTGTGCAAGAGCAATCTCAAAACTATTGGACAATATGTGAGGTGGATTGGGGTGATCATTGCCCTCATTTCCCCTATAAATAGGACCTCTTCCATTCTATTCTTCACACCAAAATTCGTAGCCCCAAAGAAAGTGAGAGAAAAATGAGTGTTCTTGAGTATTCTTGAGTGTTTTTTAGCGTTCTTAAGTGTTCTTGAGGAGCCTTGAAGGTTGGAACTCCAAGAGAAGTTGTAAAGCTCTAAGGTAGTACTTACTCTCTTACATTTCCAACATTATTTCAATATTGTGATGTGGTATTTGGTTGCCTTGATGAATCATGTTTGAAGTGATTATGTGTTTCTTATAATGCTATGGCCATATGTTATTATTCAAGAACATAAATGCTCACATGTATAAGTTATTGGTATTGCCATATCTTGTCCAATGTTAAACTTGCATGGTTTTTTGTTGAGTATTGTGCTGCTGAGATTTTCCCCAAAATCTCACCCCCCCCAAATCTAAACCATTTTAGGAGCAAGTTCATCCAAGGAGATAGAGAAGAAGTTAGCTTAGTCAAGATGAAGATTATGCTCTTTGTTTTTGTTGTGCATCTTTGAACTCATGATAAATCTGTATTATTGTTGGGATTCCTTGGATTATGTTAATATTATGTTTCCCTTTTGAATTTATGTATGTATATGGTCAGTCTTGGCCATTAAGAACAAGTTTTAATTCATGCAAATGAAATGTTGTTTTCTGGGTTCCATTCTGCGCAATGTTTATTGATGATATTATTCGAGATAGCAAATAAATGTCTTTAGATTTGAAATTTTTATGTAAAATACTAGACATATAGGGCTTTCCAGAAACCCAAAAACGAAGTAAATTAGAATTATGTAGCTTAAACTAAAAATCACGCAAGAATGACAAAATTTCAGGGAGTGAAAACAAAGGTAGGTTGGGAAAATCAAATATCTGTATCACCTGGGTTGATTCATGTTATTTTTTATATTTGTCCCATATATAGTACTCTTCAAGCTTTAATTTGAGACTTAAATCAAGTCAAAACCATTTTTCTACATTCAAAGTTGCTGGAAAAGTTCCGCATTTTCAGCATTTTTTCCAGAAATAAAGAAAAGTTTTAAAAGTTTGTGGTTTTGATGTTCTAAGTCCCATATGAGCTTGAATATGATTCTCAATGATTATTAAGTTTGGGAATAAGTTCTAGAAGTAGGTGTTACACTTTTTGGTATCAGAGCAATGGTTCTGGAAAACATAGGAATTGAACATATCTCTTAAAACCCTCAATAAGTGACTTATTCATATTATCCTCTAGTGTTCATAGCAAGCTTTAGGATCATACTTTCAGGATTATCAAAGATGTCATCCGAAAGTGATAATGGCTCAACCCAAGGATATGAATCTGAAAATGACTCAGTAGAAAATGTTGGCTACCTAGAGCAATTCTGACCATCCATAAAAAGAGCAAGAAGAGTATCGGCTCATAAGACATGGCCGGAAGGAGTTGGAAGTCATAACCAAGCTAGAGCTAAGCAAGGTTTAGGTGGTTGGATAATTGAGGATGAGGAGACAATGCAGCCTCAAGAGTTTCATCGAGAAGAAACAAGGGAGAGCATTAGAAGAAATAATGAAGCAGATGACGAATGGGCGTATGCAAGGTCTTTAATTCAACAAGGACACATGATTCCTAGAGCAACTCAAGAAGCCATGATAAGGGCAGGTTATGGGCAATGGCTTGACCCATTAAACGGAGAAGCAAGCTCTCAAGATGCAAGAGGTCCGAACCTATCTCTAGGAGGAGGATCGCCCATAGTAGCTCTCAATGAAACGAGGGAAGTACTCCCAACTGCCAGAGAATGGACAAGGATGAATGCTGGACTTGGTTATATGCTTCCGGAAGAAGAAGAGGACCCAGAAGATCCAGAAGAAGAAGAAGAGGACCCCATAGAGTATGAGCATGAAGAGGAGGAAGAGGAGATTAATGTAGAAGAGTTTCTTCAAAATGGAGAAGAAAGTAATGAAGAAGGATTTCTTCAAGGAGAGGACGAAGAAGTAGAGCAAGAAGAAGCTTTCCAAAGGGAGGAAGAAGAGGTTGACTCCATCTATGTCGAAGAAGATGATGAAGAGGAAGGAATGATGGCGTTATCCATAAGATTGAGATTGTTGTACACTCCGGTAGTAGTTACAATCTCAAATTATGACTAGGAGGACATCCGAGAGAGCTTCAAGATGCTACTTCACTTCAGCTTGAGGAGTGATCGAGATCTTTGTGGACTCATCAAGTTCTTCATAAGAGTAGTCAACTTGCGGGATGACACTGAGTGGTTTGGTTGGGAAGTCGACGAAATAGCATGGAGCCGGATGTTAATCTCAGTTCTTCCTGAAGACCCTTTTTGGAAACCAATCAAAGCCAAGGTTTATGACCACATAAATATCCTACTCTTTGATAGAGTTGTGATAGAGTTAATGTTGCAAGAAGAGAGAAGAATGATAGAGAATTGTTTAAGGACTCAGCACTGACTCATCGAAACGTTGGTACAAAGACAAGGAGCAAAGTATTTGGCGCAACCAACGCAATGGTCAAAACCGTGAAGAAGGGAATGCTTGACGAATTACCAGAAAAGCTTAGGAAGGAGCCTATAGTAGTTAAAGCACGCCGCTATAAGTCAAAACTTTTTGGTCATGCACCTAAGTTGGAAACTGTTGGAACCCTGTATTTTGATGATAACCAAACATGACTTAAGCAATAGGATCATAGGAACTTAACTTAGAAAAATACTTTGAAAAACTGTTTTTCTGAAATCTAAGTTAAGTAATCGATTGGGAGAACAGGCAATCGATTGAAGAATTTATACCGCAATTGATGGCATATCAATTGCATATCGAGTGCAGTATGTAAATCGATGTAAAACTAAGCAACCGATTGATATGTGGAATTACGCTAAGTAATCAGAACTTAATCAATCGATTGATTAGAATGGCAATCGAGTGAGATAGCAATCAGATGGCAATCGATTGAAGCTTACCTTGAAACAATGATATATGCAATCGATTGGAGCTTGATGAATCGATTAATAAGAGGCAATCGATTGAGAATTCATGCAATCGATAGACATACTCAGCTTCTATTCGATAGCTAACTCTTCAATCGAGTGATGCAGGTGGAAAAACTGAAGCAACCTGAAGGCAATCGATTGACGACCAGAAACAGCAATCAATTGATACATCTTGCAATCGATTGACAATCAGGAAAATTCAAATATGTTTCTTTTCTCATGACTAACTACCTTTATATTGCAAAATGTACTTATTACCATTTTGGGCAGTTAACGTTAGACACAAAGAAACTTAATCAACTAGCCGTTACAGCAGCAACACACAATCTGATACAATATGCTGAAGGAAAAAGAAAGAGGAAACGTGTAGAAGTTCTGGAGCATTAATTACAACTTTAAGTGATATCCAACAAAAATCTCCTACTGCAATCAACACTATCTGAGTTTTCTTATTTGTTCTTCAATTGTAATACTATCAGCTCAAGTGTGTGAGCAATCTTTGTATTATCTGATATACTACCTTACTGAGTTATTTCCTTGGGATAGAGGGATCCCAGTGGAAGGGTTGTACACTTACAAGTTGTAAAGGGGAGTGATCTCTTGTAAAGGCACTCAAGAGCCTGATTTGAATCTTGAAGATTTAGTGGAACCCAATTGTGAGTTGGAGAACTGCACGTAGGCCAAGTGGTTGGGCTGAACCAGTATAAACCTTGGTTTGTTCTGTCTAAATTTTAAAAGCACAATTCACCCCCTATTGTGCATTCATGTCAATTACATTTGGTATCAGAGCCAAGATTTCTCAGAATTCACTGAAACAACGATCAAGAGAAGCAAAGATCTGTCATGGCAGGATATGATAATCTTCTCCAATAAGGAAGCTCAATCAACAGACCTCCAGCATTTAATGGAGAACACTACACCTTCTGGAAGATGAAAATGAGAACATTCATCAAGGCAAATGGATATATGCTCTGGAAGATCATAGAAGAGGGAGATATTGTGCCATTGAAAACTGAAAATGAAACCCCGTTCCCTAAGCTGCCCTCAGAATTCACCAATGATGATCAAGACAACATGGAGCTGAACAGCAAAGCTATTCTGGTGATTCAGAGTGCACTCAGTCAAAAGGAGTACTTCAAAGTGTGCTACCTTGAAACTGCTAAAGAAATGTGGGATGCTTTAGAAGTTACTCATGAAGGAACCTCAGGAGTAAAAGCCAGAAGATCTGAGCAACTAATCTCAGAATTTCATCTTTTCAAGATAGAAGGAGAGCCTATCAGAGAGCTAGAAATCAGATTCACACATCTTATAAATAATCTTACTGTGCTTGGGAAGAAAATCTCTAAAGCTGAGTAGTTTTCCAAAATCCTTAAGATTCTCACTCCGGAATGGCAAATGAAAGCTACTGCAATTCAAGAAATGAGAGGAGAGTCTATGGGATCTATCACTGCTCTATTTGGGAGTCTGGCCGAATATGAAACCACAATTAAAACCCAAAGAGAGCTATATGGAGACAAGAAGAAGAAAAATCTAGCACTCTCAGCTCCCATAAAAGAAGATAAGGATGAGGAGGAAGAAGAAGAACTGGATGATGATGATGATGAAATGGCTTTTATGGTCAGAAAATTCAAGAAGTTCTTCAGGAATAGAAGAAGATTTCAGAAAGGTAGCAGCTCTAGAAGGGATCCACAGAAAAATGCTCCTGTCTGTTATGAATGCAAGGAGCCAGGATACTTCAAGTCAGAGTGCCCAAGTCTTCAAAGATTTAAGGAAAAGGAGAAAAAGAAAGAAAAGTTTCAGGGCAAAAAGAAGGCCTATGTTTCCTTCATATGGGGAGATAATTCAGATGAGGAAGCTAGTGATGCTTTGGTAGCCCAAGAGGAATCTGACAGTGAGGTATATCAATCTGACTCATCTTTTCAGGAACTTCAAGATGCATACAATGATCTACATATGGAATTTGTGAAAATAGCAAAGGAAGTAATGTTTTGAGAAAGAAAAACAAAATGTTTGAAAAGAAACTTGAGGAATCAAACTGCATGATGTGTGAACAGGTTTTAACAAAAGATGCCACTCAAGAAAATGAAAAATCTGCATGCAAAAACTGTGAAAATATTTTGAAAGAAAATGAAAATATTTCTGGCATTTTGAAGAAGTTTACTAAGAGTACTGAGGCGTAAAACTGGTTTAGGTTATACTTCAACGTCCAAATCTGTCACTGAAAAGAAACCTGTAGAAAAACCTTACATGAAATTTTTCAGAAAGGCTTCAAATTACTGATCACCATTTAGCTTCTGCAATTTCTACAACAGAAAGGGGCACACTGAATCAATGTGTTACCCCAAGAAACATGGTGTGTCTGGACACTACAAATGGGTCCCCAAAGGAACACATTAGCCTAGAGTCCAACCGGACCAAAGGCAGCAAACTAATCCCAAAGGACCCAAGAAAATTTGGGTACCTAAATCTGCTTAGTTTGTGCAAGTCTGTCTTAAAGCATCCAACAAAAACAACAAGTGGTATATAGATAGTGGATGCTCAAGACACATGAATAGAGACAGAGAAAAATTGGATAATCTAATCATAAAGGATGGAGCCAAAGTTAGTTTTGGTGGAAATCAGTCAAGAAGAATTACTGGGATTGGAGAAATTGGGGCAATCAAAGATATCTACCTTATGGAAGGTCTCTGCCACAACTTGCTAAGTGTCAGTCAGAGCACTGACAAGGGTAACTGGGTAATCTTTGACTCAAATGAATGCCTTATAGTATATAAGAAAGACTTAACCATAGATAAATCTAATCTTAATTGTTGTTTGAAGGCTAATAGGAATGGAAATCTATATACTATTTATTTAAGCCAACAATTTTCTGAAAAATGTCTCATAAGTAACTCTGATAACTGCTAGCTGTGGCATAGAAGATTAGCTCATGTGAATATGACACAATTAGATAAGCTAGTAAAAAGGGTCTTATAATTGGCATACCTCATATGAAAGTGAAAACTTATTTATTGTATGAAGCATGACAAAAAGGTAAACAAACAAAGTCCTCTTTTAAATCTAAGAAGGAAGTCTCTACTACAAGACCTCTGGAACTGATCCACATGGATTTAGTTAGTCCAGCAAGAGTGAAAAGCCTAAGAGGAAGTCTGTATACTCTTGTGATTGTGGATGACTACTCTAGGTCAACTTGGACTATGTTTCTTTCTTCTAAGCATGATACTTTTGATGCCTTCCTTGTGTTTGCTAAGAAAGTGCAGAATGAAAGAGGACAGAAGATCAGCTCAATTAGGACAGATCATGGAGGAGAGTTTGAGAACCAAGACTTCCTAAAGCTGTGTGAAGAGAATGGAATAAATCAAAACTTCTCAGCTCCCAGGACACCACAACAAAATGGAGTGGTTGAAAGAAAGAACAAGGTACTCACTGAAATGGCCAGAACCATGCTCAATGAAAAGGAAGTATCACAAGTTTTCTGGGCAGATGCTATGAGTACAGCCTGCTACATATCCAACAGAGCCTACATATGAAAAGGCATGGATAAGACTCCATATGAGCTCTACAATGGAAAAAAGCCAAATGTAAGTCATCTTAAAGTCTTTGGTTCCAAATGCTTCATCCACAACAATGGAAAGGTAAACTTAGGTAAATTCGACCCTAAAGCTGACTGTGGAATTTTTATTGGTTATTCTAGCAGAATTAAAACTTATAGAGTATTTAACAAAAGAACCTCTACTGTTGAAGAGTCAGTACATGTAGTATTTGATGAAACTGACTCTGAACTAAAGCCATTAGCAGAAGAAGAATCTGATTTTTCAACCAAAGCTAAAGCTCCTTCAAAACAAATTCCGCCACCAGAAGAAAAAGTGGAAGATAATGATTCTCATGATGAGCCAGCTGACCTTTCTGCCTGGAGACATCATAAGGATCATCCTCCTGATCAAATAATTGGGGATGTTAGTAGAGGTGTTAAAACCAGAGGTCAGATTCAAAATGAAATGCAATTTTCAGCATTTATCTCTGAAACTGAACCTTCTTGTATTGAAGAAGCACTGACAGACTGTGACTGGATAGTAGTTATGCAAGAAGAGCTCAATCAATTTGAAAGAAATCAAGTTTGGGACTTGGTTCCAAGACCCTTAAACTATCCTATCATTGGAACCAAGTGGGTTTTCAAAAATAAACTTGATGAATCTGGAGCTGTAGTCAGAAATAAGGCTAGACTTGTTGCTAAAGGGTATAATCAAGAAGAAGGCATAGATTATGAGGAGAGTTTTGCCCCAGTTGCAAGACTGGAAGCAATAAAGCTCTTGCTGGCTTTTGCATCCCTCAAAAATTTCAAATTATATCAAATGGATGTAAAGAATGCCTTTCTTAATGGTTATATCAAGGAAGAAGTCTATGTTGAACAGCCTTCTAGTTTTGAAGACTCTTCTAAGCTTGATCATGGTTCCAAACTTAAAAAGGCCTTATACGATCTTAAACATGCTCCAAGGGCCTGGTATGAAAGATTAAGTAATTTCCTAATAGAAAAAGGCTTTAAAAGAGGAAAGGTTGACACCACCTTATTTATACTCCATAAAAATAGAGGCCAAATCTATGTAGATGATATTATGTTTGGTGCTACTAATGAATCTCTTTGTGAAGAATTTTCTAAGACTATGCAGGGAGAATTTGAGATGTCCATGATGGGAGAACTGAACTTCTTTCTAGGTCTTCAAATTAAGCAGAGAAAAGATGGGATATTCATCTCTCAAACCAAATATGTGAAGGAAATCCTGAAGAAGTTTGGAATGGATCTATCCAAAGAAGAAGAAGAGACTCTTATGAGCTCCACGGCATTGATAGATGCTGATGTAGAAGGGAAGGACTTTAATCAGTCCACATACAGAGGATTGATTAGTTCCATCTTATACTTAACTGCAAGCAGACCAGATATTCAGTTTATGTGGGAATATGCGCCAGATATCAGGCCAATCCTAAGGAATCCCATCACAAATATGTTAAAAGAATTTTGAGATATCTGGTTGGAACTCAGGAATTGGGATTGTGGTATCCAAAGGGAACCCAAGAGTATCTCATGGCTTACTCAGACTCACACCATGCTGGCTACAAGACTGACAGAAAAAGCACCAGTGGCCAGTGTGAGTTTCTTGGAGGATCCTTAGTCTCTTGGGCGAGAAAGAAACAGACCTGTGTTTCCCTCTCATCTACAGAAGCCGAATATATTGTTGTTACAAGCTGTTGTGCTCAGGTGCTGTGGCTTAAGCACCAATTGAAAGATTTGGGATGGAGTTTCCAGAAGTTCCAATTCTTTGTGACAACACAAGCACAATTTGTTTGGCCAAGAATCCAGTGCATCACACAAGAACCAAGCACATTGATGTCAGATACCACTTCATCAGAGATCATGTACAGAAGAAGGAGTCAAAGTGGAATTCATCCCCACACACTTGCAACTAGCAGATATCTTCACCACACCCCTAGCAACAGAACAGTTCATGTTTATCAGAAGAGAATTGGGAATGGTAAATCCCAATGAACTGTAAGAGATGTATCACTTCCCTAAGTCTTGTGATTTTATTTGCTTTCAGTTGGATTTTGATGATAAAATACTGACTTAGGCATCGGAGGGTCTTAAAATTCTCTTTGCAGGTACTGTTGCAGAAAATGGGATTGCAATAGTGAAAAGCCTCTGGTAAAAAGTAAAAACTGCCAATCTATTAGTAATAGCCCAATCGATTGGACAGGCTCAATCATCGCAACATGAACCAATCGATTGCAAAAATCTAGTCCAAGGCTTGGGAAGGAGCAATCGATAGTCAATCGATTGCTCAGCATGGGATTCATTTGAGCATAGCTCAATTCAATCGATTGCTAGGACACCAATCGATTGCAAAGCCTTGCCATCAGTAGTAAAACAACTCTCACAATCGATTGCAATCATCCTCAATCGATTGCAACCCCAACGGTAACATCTCAGTGGTAACTTTTCTCTCTCCAAAAATTTACATAAATGCAAATTTTTTTGTCCGTTGCATCACTTTGCATTTACTATTCATCATCACCCTCACCAAAACAGAACCCTAAGTGACGCTTCACTCTCTCATCCAAATCTCTCAAACTCTTGCCCTAACCATCCTGATACGAACTCAAAAAATTCATATTTTCCTTCTGTAAAAGCCACAATGCCTCCAAAGATGGTCCTACCTGGTTCACATTTAGCCAAATCCTCTTCCCAGGGCAAGTCTTCCCCCAAAAAGCAGGTTACTTTCGCTGATTCTGTTAACACTTCCCAGCAACGTTCTGATAAGGAGGAAGTACAATCCAAATCATCTCCTTCTCTATCTGGAAAGAAGAAAGGTCTATCCAAGGCCAGAACTCTTGAAGAAGCAGTAATTCCTCCAATAGATTTTGTGACAGAAGGGAATCTACCTGTTGGTGATGTTTTCAAACATAGGGGCATCAACAAAAGGACCTGTTGTTTCGACATTGATCATCTTCAGCAATTGGGAGTAGACCTATCTCCCTGGTTATCTGATTACAAGGAGTTTCTGAAGATAAGTCTCCCTTACAGTGAGCACGTGGTGAGAAGTTTCTACACTTCAATGGAGATCAACAGCACCCACACAACCAATACCCCATGTTCTCCTGCCAATACCCCATGTTCTCCCTCCTCAGAGCCCTCTCCCTCTATTCAGCGAACCCTCTTTGCTGATGACAAAAAGGCGGAGAAAGATGCAGAAAAGGCACAATCTAAGGCCACCTTGAGTCAAATTTTACCAGAAATTCATCAGCTAGTAGAAGATCTCATGGAGGACCTGACTCATGAGGAACCTGCTTTTACCAAAGTGCCTCCCTCAAATCCAATCCTGGTTCTAGAAATGGACGTTGCTGACAAAGAAGAAGACTTGTCTCTACCTATGGTCCCATATCAGGAACCTCAGCCAGTAACAGTTGACATAATCCCTCATCTTCATCAACAGGAAAATGAACTTCATCAACAGGTGCAAGAATTCTCTGAGCATCTGTCAAAAGATCAGTAAGAGAGGAAAGCCAGGAATATGGCAAGAACAGAGGTTGACAAATCTGAACTACCTCCTCAAGCTGTAATACCCAGTTGGGTGTAAGGAGAAAGATCTCGTTCAGAGGCAAGCCCACTGAAAAGGATCAAATTCAGACCACTTCTCAGTTCATAGAGTCTGGAGAAGAAGAAGAGGGCTAGGAGGTTCAGTCTGCACCTAAGGCCAAAAGAATTAAGAAGTCTGCACCTAAGGCCAAAAGAATTAAGAAGTCTGCTGCTAAACTACCTCCAAGGGCCTCAACTAAAAGGGGGACCAGAGCTTCAAAGGGCATAGTGATTGAAGAGCCCAAACCTGCTCCAAAGAGGAAGGCTGCACCTAAGGGGAAAGAAAAATATGTCAAGCCTCCTCCAGAGAAGAAGCAAAAGCCAGCTCCTCCTCCTAAGTTAACAAAAGAAGAAAAGAAGGCTGTTACAGAAGCCTTGAGAAAAGAAAAGGATGATGCTGCTAAGGCTAAGAAGGCTGCTGCTGAGGAAAAGAAAAAGTCAGAGAAAGAGGCTGTAGAAAGAACAAAGAAATTGAAAAAGGAAATTGCTCAAGAGAAGAAAGCATGGGTATATAAAAGGAGGTTTCACACGTCTAAAGCTACCTCAAAGTCTAAGGCTGCCTCAAAAGATGTATCTCTTGCTGAACCCTCTAAGACCTCTAAGCAAGACAAATCTAAGAAAGACAAATCTGAGCAAGACAAATTCGAGTAAGACAGATTCTTCTACTCTGATTCTTCTATCTCTGATGAACCTGATGAAGAATACATCACCTCAGCCTCTGGTGCCAAATTCAACAATGAAAGACCCTTAGTCTTTAGGAGCCACTCTGCATACATCTCATATTTAGTTAATTCCTGATAATTTTTTACCCTGAAAAATGTGAATATTTTGCAAGTCAATACAATTCATATTTCTGTCTCAATTTATGATCGATACATGTTCTAATTTATATATATTGTTTACTTATGCTCTGAACATGCTTTATCCTATATATGTTGTTACTTATGTTTTGTCATCATCAAAAAGGGGGAGAATGTTGGAACCCTGTATTTTGATTGTAACCAAACATGACTTAGGCAATAGGATCATAGGAACTTAACTTAGAAAAATACTTTGAAAAACTGTTTTTTTGAAATCTAAGTTAAGTAATCGATTGGGAGAACAGGCAATCAATTGAAGAATTTATACCGCAATTGATGGCATATCAATTGCATATCGAGTACAGTATGTAAGTCGATGTAAAACTAAGCAACCGATTGATATGTGGAATTACGCTAAGTAATCAGAACTCAATCAATCGATTGATTAGAATGGCAATCGAGTGAGATAGCAATCAGATGGCAATCGATTGAAGCTTACCTTGAAACAATGATATATGCAATCGATTGGAGCTTGATGAATCGATTGACAAGAGGCAATCAATTGAGAATTCATGCAATCGATAGACATACTCAGCTTCTATTCGATAGCTAACTCTTCAATCGAGTGATGCAGGTGGAAAAACTGAAGCAATCTGAAGGCAATCGATTGACGACCAGAAACAGCAATCGATTGATACATCTTGCAATCGATTGACAATCAGGAAAATTCAAATATGTTTCTTTTCTCATGACTAACTACCTTTATATTGCAAAATGTACTTATTACCATTTTGGGCAGTTAACGTTAGACACAAGGAAACTTAATCAACTAGCCGTTACAGTAGCAACACACAATCTGATACAATACACTGAAGGAAAAAGAAAGAGGAAACGTGTAGAAGTTCTGGAGCATTAATTACAACTCAGAAATCCTCATCAATCTCCAGATCTCTATCTCTCTCTTGAAGCCTGCTGCACAGAAAGCTGAGAAAATATTCAACGGGCAGAAATTCTAAAGAGACTATAAAAGGAGTTAAAGTCAACATTGGTTGGTAGAGAACTTTAAGTGATATCCAACAAAAATCTCTTACTGCAATCAACACTATCTAAGTTTTCTTATTTGTTCTTCAATTGTAATACTATCAGCTCAAGTGTGTGAGCAATCTTTGTATTATCTGATATACTACCTTACTGAGTTATTTCCTTGGGATAGAGGGATCCCAATGGAAGGGCTGTACACTTACAAGTTGTAAGGGGGAGTGATCTGTAAGGAAAGTTCTTACTGAGAGATATCTCTTGTAAAGGCACTCAAGAGCCTGATTTGAATCTTGAAGATTTAGTGAAACCCAACTGTGAGTTGGAGAACTGCACGTAGGCTAAGTGGTTGGGCTGAACCAGTATAAACCTTGGTTTGTTCTGTCTAAATTTTAAAAGCACAATTCACCCCCCTCTTGTGCATTCCTATCTATTACAGAAACCCCATTAGGAAAAGAGAGGAAGAAAGGGAAAAAGCCGATGCTGATAAGAGTTGAGATGCTAGCTTGTAAGTTAAAGAATTTTTGGAAAGTCCCCTCATTGGAGAATGATAAGGAGGCATCATCTTCAAAGCCGATCAAAGAATGTGATCCAGGAGAGGATAGTGTCCACTTTAATATGGTGGTACCAAGCTAGTTAGTCTTAGTATTAGTTAGTATGATGCAATGTTAAAGACCAGTTGTATTTTCCTTATGTATATCAAGAATTTCCTTATGATGAAATGAAAGTTCCTTTCTTATTTGCCAAAAGTTATGTTTAAGAATATGTTTAAGAGAAGTTATGTCTAAGATTTGTGCTAAGAAATATAATTCCTCTAAGTAGATAATCAATCCTTTAAGAGTTAAGAGATGGTGAATACTAGGAGAACACCGAATCATAGGGATCATGGAAATGATGAGAGGCCCCCAAATGACCCTATGGGAGTAATGTTAGATCTCTTAGATCAACAGCAGCGATTGATTTAGCAGCTACAAGAGGACCTAGCAAGAGAAAGGCAAGAGTGAGAGCAAGACGCCAATGAAATTCAACAGCCTGAGATCGTAGTTAATCAAGAGGGCCAGCTTATTGCAAAGTTTTGCAAGCATCATCCGTCATCATTTGACGGAACATTCAATGTTCAAAATGCTGAAGACTGGGTCATGAGACTTGAGAAGATCTTCAAGGTCTTAAACTGCAGTTTAGAGATGAGAGCTCAAATGGCAATTTTCAAGTTGCAAAAAGAAGCTGATTACTAATGGAGGAATACGGAAATGATCCTGAGAGCAAGAGGAATTGCCATCACTTGGGAAATATTTATAGAGCAGTTCAATGAGAAGTATTTCCTAAGGTCTGTTATCAAAAGGAAGCAGAGTTCCTCACACTTTGTCAAGGAAATAGCAAGCCATTTAATGAGTACTTAGCCAAGCATATTAGGCTGTCAAGGTATTCAACTTATCTGCAGTAAGTTGATGATGAAAGGTGGAATACGGAGAAGCTGGAAAGAGGATTAACTTCGGTTATGAGACAAAGAATCGCCCCAATGCATATACGAACCTTTAACAAGTTAGTTGAGGTTTGTAGGATTACTGAGTATAGCTTGAATCGTCGAGGAGCAAGTCAGGAGCACTCGAAGATAAGCAAGCATGCTGAGAAGGGAACTTCCAAATGGAAGAAAGAAAAGAAGTCCTGGAGTAAGAAGTTCAAGAAGTCAGGACATCAAGGAGGAACTAATGGACACAAGGGTCCAATAGTTTCAGGATGCAGTCAGTGTGGCAAGAACCATGGTGACAGACCATGTTTAGCTAGGAAGAATGTTTGCTACAAGTGTGGTAAGCCTGGACATTATGCAAGGGAGTGCAATCAGGAGGAAGCCAACTCTAGACCTCAAGTTCAAGAAAGGGTTTATGCGTTAACCCATAATGAAGCTCTCCAGTCGCCAGAGATGATACAAGGTATGATCAATATCAATCAATTCCTTGTAAATGCGTTGTTTGATTCGGGTGCTAGTCATTCGTTCATATCATATGATTGTGCTTAGAGACTAGGTCTAGAAATTAGTAAACTGCCTTATGACTTAAATGTTACCACGCCAACAGAAGCAAAGGTTAGGACCTCCTATGTTTGCCTAGGATGCATAGTCCAGTACAAACATTGCAGTAGCACACTATACTTAATATGCCTGCCATTCCCTAACATAGATGTAGTCATTGGATTGAATTGGATGGCTACCAATAGTATACTCCTTGATTGTAAGAATAAGACAATCATCACTCCCCTTCATAAGATAGAGAAGCCTAGTGAGATTAAGTTAAACTTCATAACTACCTCAAGGACAGAGGAATGTTTAGAAGGAGGATGCGAAGGATTCATAGTATTTTTCTCCGTACAAGTAGATGAAGAAGAGAAGATTGAAGATGTCGCTATGATAAGGGAATTTCCTGACAATTTCCCTAAGGAGATAAGCGGGATGCCGCCTCAACGGGAATTAGAGTTCACAATCGATATCGTGCTGGGAGCAGGGCAATATCAAAGGCACCTTATCGGATGGCTCCAAGCGAGATGGCCGAGCTGAAAGTGCAAATCGAAGAGCTACTGGACAGGGGTTTGATCAGGCCAAGCGTGTCCCCTTGGGGTGCTCCAGTGCTATTTATTAAGAAGAAAAATGGGAGCCTTAGATTATGCATAGATTATAGGGAGCTTAACAAAGTGACAATAAAGAATAAGGATCCCTTACCAAGAATAGATGATTTATTGGATCAATTAGCTGGTGCTAAGATTTTCTCTAAGATAGATCTTAGATCAAGATATCATCAGTTAAGAGTGAAAGCTGAAGATATTCCTAAGATGGCATTCAGGATGAGATATGGACATTATGAGTTCTTAGTGATGCCATTTAGATTGACCAACGCACCTGCTATATTCATGGATTACATGAATAGCATCTTCAGGCAGCATTTAGATCAGTTTGTTGTAGTCTTCATTGACGATATCCTAGTCTACTCCAAATCAGCCAAGGAGCACAAAAGGCACTTGAGAATTGTCGTAAGCATTCTGAGAGAGAAGAAGTTGTTCACTAAACTTAGTAAATGTGAGTTTTGGCTCACAGAGGTCAGATTCTTAGGACATGTGATCTCTCAAAATGGAGTCGCAGTAGATCCTAGTAAGGTAGAAGCATTCCTAAAATAGGAGAGACCGAAGACAGTGACAGAGATTAGAAGTTTCCTTGGTTTAGTGGGTTACTACAAAAGATTTATTCAAGACTTTTCTCGAATCGCCTTTCCATTGACGAAGCTTACAAGAAAGAACTAGCCATTCTTGTGGGACGAGAAGTGTGAGCAGAGCTTTCAGGAGCTAAAGATAAGGCTAACCTCAACACCAGTACTCACTATCCCAGATCCATCTCAGTCCTATGTGATCTATAGTGATGCTAGCAAGCATAGATTGGGTTGTGTGTTGACGCAGCAAGGAAAGGTTGTAGCGTATGCCTCTCGACAGCTGAAGACTCATGAGGAGAACTACCCTACGCATGACTTGGAGTTAGCAGCAGTAGTGTACGCTCTCAAAATATGGAGGCATTATCTATACGGAGTTCCCGTAGAGATATTTTGTGACCACAAGAGTCTCAAGTATCTATCCGATCAAAAGGAGTTGAACATGAGGCAAAGAAGATAGATAGAGCTTCTCAAGGATTACGAGTATACATTGAAGTATCACCCAAGGAAAGCGAACGTAGTAGCTGATGCCCTTAGTATGAAGGTTATTCAAGATTCCAGCCTGATGATCAAAGAGCAAGAGTTGCTAGAGAAGTTTAGAGATTTGAACCTAGCCTATAGCATGCAAGTTAAGAGCATGAGAATAGTGCAAACGCGCATAGGATGGGATTCAGGAGCTCAAATCAAGAAAGCGTAACTTCAAGACCCTTATGCAGAGACAATGAAGAGTAAATTGAAGAATGAAGATGCGCCAGGATTCGAGATCTCAGATGATGGTGTAGTAAGGTTTCAAAAGAGGATTTATATTCCTCTAAAGCCTGAACTCCGAAAGAAGATTCTTGATGAAGCGCACAAGAGCAAGTATATCATTCATCCAAGTATCACAAAGATGTATCAAGACTTCAAAGGAATGTTTTAGTGGCCTGGCATGAAGAGGGAGTAACTCAGTATGTTGCTCAGTGTTTGACGTGCCAAAAAGTAAAGATAGAGCATCAGAAGCCGGCAGGAACTTTGCAATCTTTAGATATCCCATAATGGAAATGGGAAAGCATATCTATGGACTTTGTTATGGGATTACCTTCAGGAAGTAATGCTATATGGGTAATAGTGGACCGACTAACTGTTCGTCACCGGCCGCAAGTGCACGGGTCGCATCAAGTAATAAAGTGATAAGAAAAGTATCGTTCCCACAGGGATTTGGTTACAAATGCGATCAAGCAGAAGGCTTAGTGTATTGAATTAAGTTGAGCCAAACAAAGTGTGGTTTGAAGAGTTAACATGTAAAGATAAATCACTAAAAGGTTGCTTCTTTTTGAGATTTTAGTTATAAGGGTTGTAATTGAGAAAAATGACTTAGAAACACTTAATAAACTAGATAAGAAAGCCTAGGGTTACTCATCCCCATTTAACTTCATGACCTAATAAATTCCTTCCCTTTTTAGTACCCAATGAATTCAATGCGTGAGTTCAAGGTTCAATTTCATTTGAAAAAGCTCTCTCAAGTCAAAATCAAATTTTTACTTGCATTAATTGCACAATCTCTTGCCACAATTAATGCTAGTCATAATTGTTCCACCAACCTCATATGAACAATGTTAGGTTAGTAATTTTATCTCTATATTACCAACTAACCATCCATTTAAAACCATAAATTTCAAGTCTAACATGATTTCACCCAAGTTCTAAAACAAAATATACTCTCTCAAGTCATACCTCATTTAACACATCAAGTGGTGATCAAGCACTTGTATATTCTAAAGCAAGATGAAAATCCACACATAAACATTCATTAAATACATCAAAGGAAGGAAATACAAGGTTCAATCCATCAAATGGTTCAAAGTAACCCTAGAAAAGGGATTTAGTTACACATGAGTAAATAAGAAATGAAAATGGAAAGTAAAAGAAGATTCATGACAGAAAATAGAGAAGAGGGAAGAAGAAAAGAAACCAAGATCACAAACTTGAATCTCTCCAAGATTCTCCAAGCTTCCTAGCTCTTCCCCACTCTCCTTTAAAGCTCCAAAATGTCCCAAAATGTGCCCTAAATGCTCTCTGCCCGTGTCTGCTCTAAATCAATGCTCTTTATCTTCTTCAGACAGCTTAAGTTAAGTAAAATGCACAGCTTCAGACATTTTCGCCGCGACCTCGTCGCGACGAAGTAAAGGCAAAAATGTTGTGACATCCAGAGAAGACATCTGCTCGTCGTGGGCTCGCCGCGGCAAGACCACGTCGAGATCACTTTGCTCCTGGTCCCTTGTCTTTCTTCCCACTCATTAATTTTTATTTCAGAGCCACTTGTGTATCTTTGGCTTTCTCACTTTATCACCTCTTCCTGTACGAGACAGAAAGAGGGTTGATGAGCTTTACAATTTAATAACACACACACAAATTATTAAGCAAAGAATCATTAAACTCTAAATTTCATGCATGTAAGCTTTCTTCTTCGTTAAGGTTTTTCTCTGAATTTTTATGTCCATTTCAAAACGTCACTTTCAAAAATATATACACAAATGGGGGAAAATGTGATGAAATATGTGAAATTTAGAAGATTATCACTAACTAAGTCAGCTCACTTTTTGCAGATAAAAGCAACCCATACCTTAGATAAGCTAGCAGAGTTGTATGTAAAGGAGGTCGTTAGATTGCATTAGGTACCAAATAGTATCATATCGAACAGAGATCCAAGATTTACATCTGAATTTTGGACATCATTGTAGAAGGCGATGGGTACGAGGTTAAGGTTTAGCACGGCATATCACCCACAGACCGATGGTCAATCGGAGCGAACCATTCAGACACTAGAAGATATGTTGCGATCGTGCGTGTTAGAGCTTAAGGGCAGCTGGGATTCACACTTACCTCTGATAGAGTTTACTTACAATAATAGCTATCATGCGAGCATCCAGATGGCTCCATATGAGGCACTCTACAGTAGAAAGTGTAGATCTCCACTTTGTTGGACAGATTTGAAAGAAAGAAGTATGTTAGGCCCTGAATTGTAGATAGAACTTCTCAGCAGATCGAGATGATCAAGCAAAAGCTTCAAGCAGCACAAAGCATGCAAAAGAGTTATGCAGACAAGAGAAGAAGGCCATTAGAGTTTAAAGTCAGGGATCATGTTTTTCTAAAAATATCTCCCACGACCGGTATAGGTAGGGCTCTTAAGTTAAGAAAGCTAAGTCCTAAGTATATAGGACCATTCCAAATTCTCTCGAAGGTTGGTCCTGTAGCTTATAAAATAGCCTTACCTCTTAATTTAAGTAAGATTCATGACGTCTTTCATGTCTCCCAAATAAAGAAGTATCAGCCGGATCCAGTGCATGTCATAGAATATGAGGACATTGCTCTGAGAGACAACTTGTCTTTTGAAGTGAGACCTGAGCGAATCATAGATTCCAAGGTCAAGCAGCTGAGGAATAAGAGCATTTCGCTAATCAGGGTTGTCTGGAAAGGGGCATCTGCTGAAGAAGCTACATGGGAAATGGAAGATGCTATGAAGGAAAAATATCCCGAGATATTTAGTTAAGGTATGTGTTAAATTTGGAGGATGAAATTTTTTTTAGGAGGTTAGAAATGTAACGTCCCAATTTTTATTATCTTGGAAATTACATTTTATAGGCATGAGGAAGTTTAAGTATTTGTTGATAATATCCCCTAAGAATTCCAATAAAACATTAAGAAGAATTTATAATAATTAAGTAGAATTTTTGCATGATAATGAGATAATATTATTTGCTTAGAAACCCATCTAGTTTAGGGTTGGGCTTAGAACATGGACTAGGGAAAGACATTAGCCCATGAGAAGTGGTAATTCCCCTTGAAAGAGCTTAGGGTGGCGCCACATGTCATGAAGAAAGGAGGAATTATGTTGCAAATAATAAAAAAAAGGAATTGCAATATGTGTAAGCATAAAATTATATTAGAAAGAAAAGGATTATTAATGGCCAATAGAAATGCATGCAAGGGAAAAGAAGAAGGGGTCATCATAACAAGATATCCAATAGGAAGACATGCAAGGAAGAAAATCAAAATAGTAAATAAAATAAAATGAGAAAGCCAATAGAATTGCATGCAAGAGGTAAAAGAAAAAGAAATAAGAGAATAAGTAACCAATGAGAAGAAATGCAAGAGAAGATGCATGTGAGTGATGTCATTGTGCCTTATAAGAGAAGTCTCTCTTCCTTCCCCAAGTGGCCAAAGGTGGCGCTTGGAGGGATAGAAGAAGAGGAAAAGAGCTTAAAATATTGACCCTCCAATGAACTAAAAGGAAATTTCTAATTTGATAAAATGAGATAATAGGCTTTAAGGTTCAAATAGGCTAAGGGAGCCTCTTGCTAAGGATAAAATAATCATTTTTAAGAAGATAGAAAATAATATAAAAGACAAGAAAAGAAAAGAAAAATGCATGAGTGGTGCAATAGTTGAGGCTATAGTCTAAAATAGGATAAGTGTGCAAGAGCAATCTCAAAACTATTTGGCAATGTGTGAGGTGGCTTGGGGTGATCCTTGCCCTCATTTCCCCTATAAATAGGACCTCTTCCATCCCATTCTTCACACCAAAATTCTAGCCCCAAAGAAAGTGAGAGAAAAAGTAGTGATCTTGAGTGTTCTTGAGTGTTTTTGAGTGTTCTTGAGGAGCCTTGAAGGTTGGAACTCCAAGAGAAGTTGTAAAGCTCTAAGGTAGTACTTACTCTTTTACATTTCTAGCATTGTTTCAATATTGTGATGTGGTATTTTGCTGTCTTGATGAATCATATTTGAAGTGATTATGTGTTTATTATAATGCTATGGCCATATGTTATTATTCAAGAACATAAATGCTCACATGTATAAGTTATTGGTATTGCCATATCTTGTCCAATGTTAAACTTGCATGGTTGTATGTTGTGTATTGTGCTGCTGAGATTTTCCCCAAAATCTCACCCCCCCCCAAATCTAAACCATTTTAAGAGCAAGTTCATCCAAGAAGAAAGAGAAGAAGCTAGCTTAGCAAGATAAAGACTCAATGCTCTTTGCTATTGTTGTGCATCTTTGAACTCATGATAAATATGTAATATTGTTGGGATGCCTTGGATTATATTGTTATTATGTTTCCCTTTTGAATTTATGTATGTATATGGTCATTCTTGGCCATTAAGAACAAGTTTTAATTCATGCAAATGAAATGCTGTTTTCTGGGTTTCATTCTGTGCAATGTCTATTGATGATATTATTTGAGATAGAATATGAATTCCTTTAGCTTTGTAATTTTTATGTAAACTACTAGACATTTAGGGATTTCTGGAAACCCAAAAACGAAGTAAATCGGAGTTATGTATCTTAAACTAAAAATCACGTAAGAAGGCCAAAATTTCTGGGCATGAAAACAAAAGCAGGTTGGGAAAATCAAATATCTATATCACCTGGGTTGATTCATGTTAGGTTTGATATTTATATCATATATAGGACTCTTCAAGCTTTAATTTGAGACTTGAACCAAGTCAAAACCATTTTCCTACAATTAGTTATGATTTTTCAAAATTTCTGGAAAATTTCCGCATTTTCAGCATTTTTCCAGAAATAAAGAAAAGTTTTAAAAGTTTGTGGTTTTGATGTTCTAAGTCCCATATGAGCTTGAATATGATTCCCAATGATTATTAAGCTTGGGAATGAGTCCTAGAAGTAGGTGTTACATAAGGTCTGGATCAGAGGACACTCAAAAAAAGACGGTATCATCGTTCATGAAGAGGTCAGAAGAGTCCGTGAACGATATGTAAGCCATTCTCGTGGACTTTGTAATTTTTTTATTGGTGACTTTACTAAGTTAATAACTAATAATCCTTCTTGTTATAGGATATGTTAAAACAAGATTCGCTTGATGAGGTCAACAAATTTGGCCATGGCAATATCTTGAGCAGAGCACTCGATCACCCTTAGTATTCGGGCCATCTTTGGGGCAAAGGTGTAGGGGTCACACCTTCATCTTACTTTGGCCGCCAAAAGAGGGCAACAAAAAGCAAAGTTTCTATATTGAAAGATGAAGTTAATACTCTGAGGGAGACTGTGCTTGAAATGCAATGACGGAATGAGGAAATGCAACGTCGGTAAGATCTGATGTACAAATTTTTCTAGCATAGTAATGTTGCATCACAAATGTTAAACTTCATACATCAAAGTATCATTCCTTCCTGTGAGAGTCCAAGCATCAGGGATAGCTGTAAGATGCCTAGGGCCCAAATTCCTCCAGTAATTCATGCCTTTTCTACTTATAAACTTGCAGTCACGCTATTATATTATCGATTGTGAGCTAATGTTGTCAACTCTATTGTAGGGCGAGTCGAAGTGCAATCTGTATAAGGATCAACCTTTGAGTGAAGTAGTTGAGATCAGCAAGGTCTACAACATTTCAAACATGACCCTGCATAATTCACCATTGCCTGAAAATACACTAAGGGTATTGATTGAAGTCTCTTGCAATGATGCGGCACCGTTACCATTCCCTACTCCTAATAACATGACTAGGGTCAGAGATGTTGTTGGTGCATTTGTTGCTTGGCCCAGAGGTTTGATTGAGCCAACACCATAAGTGGTTATTTACTAATAACATTTAGACTAGCATTCTTTGTGTTGGAATAACGCTCTTTTATTTACATACTTTTACAGGGTACACAATCTCTGGGGACGAAAGCACAAGTGGCTGATGTAAAAGATACTAGTGGTTCAGTTGCTCAATTGAAGAAAAAGAGTTCATGAACTGATCCATTGTCATAGGTGATTATTTGCTAATTAATTTAAAGTGGCACTCTTCTTATTGGAAGAAATTTTCAAACTTTCTATTGATATGGTTTATAGGCAACAAAAGCAAAGGGCAAGAAGAAAGTAAAAGTTCCTGCTCCTGTTATTCAAGATACAAGTGCCGAATCGCCAAATTGTGCTCGATTGTAAGCATTTGCAGCTACCTTATCTCGCCAGTCTATTGCCACGATTCCATTCAACAGGCATATATTTGACGAGTCAAATTTCAATGAGCTTCTTTCTAGGGATCAGGTCATAGAGGTGCTTGACGAAAGATGGGTCGGTGCTATGGTTATCAATTTATGGATCAGGTATATATGCATTTCCATTGTTGTTTTGTTCAATGTCATAAGTTTTACACTGATTGGGAGTTGGTATGGTTTCTATGAAGGCACCTGTATAAAGATATCGATTGCTAAGGAGCATGTTTCGTCCAAATTCATAAACCCTTATTCAATAGCACAAATAAAGGGTGCGAAACATGACGAGTAGTTCAAAGCGATTAAAAGGCGTTTCTCTTTAAAGGCAATAGCCAAAACTTTATTCTTAGCCCCAATTAATATAGGGTAAGTCTATATGCATTATAGCTTTCGTTGTATTCTTACCTCCAAGCATAATAGATATATACTGACATAAAATTATAAAACATTTTAGGCTACATTGGTTTTGCTTGTCATCAATCTAATAGCACAATCGGTTCCTTTAGTTTACTATTTGGATCCTGTGGAATCTGCTCAACCAGATAATCACCCAGATTTGATGCATATCTTCAATGAGTAAGTGCATGTCAACATTATTAGAATGCATTGTATTATTTGTCATTTTATGACCGACCCAAACTAATAAAATTAATTTAATTTGTTATGTTTCCAGAGCATTGACTAGTTTTTGGGCTTCTACTGGGTTGAATTATTCCAAAGTCCCTGATCAGAAAGATGCTTATCCGTGGTTCAAAGTCTGGGTTTTACAAGTTATTCAATTTTTTAAACAATCGCTAGTTAAACCATAATGTAATTGTTTCTTATATGATATTTGGTGTTTTTTCCTTATAATGTCCATTTCAACCCAATGACAACGACTGTGGATACTATGTCATGCATTGTATAAGGGATGTCATATCACATGATCGAGATAACATTCCATCGACAGTAAGTTTTATATTTTTCCAACTCTAAGTGTTTGTACTTGTTAGATTTCAAGTAAATTTAATTGTCATTTAAATATCTTTGTGTAGTATTACCCAGACACACGTTGCTTCATGTTGTCAAGGGAAAAAATAAATGCGCTAATTGAAGAATGGTGTAATTATGTACACCCTCATTTCTCTAAAATTAGATAATCTAGTAGCATGCTTTTGTTTCGTAACTATACATTGTTCTCTGGACGAGTTACTGGTGTCTATGGATTGTTAGAATTGTATAGAATTTGAATGGCAAAACGCACAAGAGGGGGGGTGAATTGTGCTTTTCAAAAATTAAACTATAAATACAAAAACAATGCTTTATACTGGTTCGGCCAAACACTGCCTACGTCCAGTTCTCCAACTCCTCGTTGGGTTCCACTATACCACAGGTTTTACAACACGGGTTCACCTGCCAACCTTTACAAAACAGAGCTTTAGACTTCCTCTAAACGCTCTCCCTTACAAGTTGTAAGAATACAACCCTGTTCTAAAGTCCCAGACTTTAGGACAACCTCAAACAGTAGAGGATTTCAATAAATGAGTTCACTCAATGAACAGATTTTGATAAACACTGAAGTACAAATAAATTCACTAAGAGTAATAAAGCTTTGAGCAGTGAGTAGATAAGAATAATGAATTTAAGTTTGTTAGTTTTTTCTCTACTTCATAAATGCTCAAGTCTTGGTATTTATATCTCTTCACAGCTTTGCCTTTTTCCTTCAACTCCAATAGATCGTTTGAATATGTTCGTTGAGCCCTATTAGCCGTTGGCAATAAATGTTGGTCTTCATTTCTGTCAACTTTCTTCTCTTACTTCATTTAATTCTTGCAGAGAGTGAGCTAAGAGAAGCAGAGTCTGTGAATAACGATAACCTGCAATATTGTACTTGCATAGCAGCTTTATCAGTAGCGCTAGCATCCCAAGCTATCGCTAGTTTCATAGTGTGAGTTCCGCACTTAGCCGTTAGCTAAAAAAGTATTCATGTGAAGCACAGTTGGTGTTATCGATAGTGAAACTCATTAGCTCAGTGTATACAGACAATGTATTAGCTATCAGAATGTCTAAGTTATTTCAACAAGTGTTTTGTTATCAATAGCTAATCTCGTTATCGCTAGTAACTATGTTATCGCTAGTTCATTTCATTTGCTCAAGGTGTTTGCTGTCTGAATCTCTAAGTTATTTCAAGCATCTGCTATCGATAGCTAACCATGTTATCACTAGTGACTATGGTTCATTATTACTAGCTGTTCTTTATGAGGTCTTAGCGATAGAAACATTTGTCTTTTCAGATTATTGCTAAGTCTTCATTAGCTATTATCCTAAGCTCTCCATTTATTAGCGATAGGTTCTTGGCCTAGCGATAGTGTATCTGTTATCTATAGGATTTTTACTTGTTCAATGTTCAGATAACCTATACTTCTTTTACTTAGTCTTTTAGCATGATTCTTATCTCAGTTTATTTCAGACTAAGTTGTATGCTAACTATTCCTTTTACTTATGTTATCTATGGGGCCAGTCCTCATCAAAACTTAAGATTCTAACATAGAATTGCTGGTATTTTTGCACTGATGTAAGGGGTGTGAATAAAAAAATAAATGATTTATTTGAAAAAAAATAAAACCTATAACGGCGCTTCTAATAATAAGCAACCTATAGCGCCGCTTTCTATTTATAAGCGCCGCTATAGGCTCCCTTTTAATTATTTTCATTGAACTTAAAAGGCCTATCCCGGCGCTTGTAATGGGTAATCTATAGTGGCGCTTATACGTGAAAAGCGCCGCTTTAGGCCTTTGCTTTAATTTTTTTTTAAAAATTAAATAGCATATAGCAGCGATTTGTAATTATAAGGGCCGCTTTAGGCTGATTAATAATGAACAACCTATAGCAGCGCTTATACGTGAAAAGCGCCGCTTTAGCCATTTACTTTAATTTTTTTAAAAAAAATTAAATGGCCTATAGTGGTGCTTCTTAATTATAAGGGCCGCTTTAGGCTAAGCCTATAGCGGCGCTTATAAAAAAACGCCGCTATAGGTGGTTATAGCGATGCTTTTTATTTATAAGAGCCACTATAGGCTTAGCCTAAAGCAACCTTTATAATTAGAAAGCACCATATAGGCCATTTATTTTTTAAAAAAAAAAATTAAAGCAAAGGGCCATTACCTATCGTGCGATGGCTATAATGGTGCTTATGAAGCGGTGGGTGGGCTACTGGAGAGCAGAGAAGGAAGAGAAAGAAAGAGTTTTTAATCAAAAAGAGTAAGTTTGGAATATTAAAAAGGGTTAGCGTGCATATTTTTTTCGAAAGTTTTTGCTAAGCAACTATTTTATCCAGAAGGTTTTTTGGCTTAAAAATTTCCCTGGAAGTTTTTAAAACATAGTAATTTCATCCTTTGCCATTAAAATATTTAATGGTTAAATACTTAACGGAAAAGGATGAATGCTAAGTTTTGAAACTTCTAGAGCTATTTTGAACCAAAAAGAGTTCTAGGGTAAAATAGCTCATAGACAAAAAACTTGTGAGACAAGTTTGCAGCTAAATATTATTAAAAAAATAAGTACAGACTAATTTATCAATGTGTGGCAAATATTTCACACCGCTCCCGAAAACAGTTGATGGGAGGAGAGAGAAACACAAAAAGGCAATGTTATCTTGTTTAGGGGAGAAGCAGATGGGATGTAAAACAAATTGTATGGACAGCTTTACCCCTCTTTTATTTAAGATTTTTTTAACTTTTATTTAATAAAATAAAAAATTTTATAAAATAACTTTGTAGAATATAATTATAAAAATATTTAATATACAAATTATATGTACTCATGTGTATAGGATAATAAAAATTATAAATATTGAAGTTTAGAGAAAGAAGATATAGGGTGAGGGTTTCCTCTCTACCTTGTTCTGTGTTTTTTTCTCAACCTCATTTCCGTTCTCGTCCATAGGCATCGGGGTGCTCTGTTTTTGAAGAGCAAAATAGAGGAGGAACTGAAGTTATCAGGTGAGTTCATCTCTAAATACTGGCTCTGCTTCTTGGCGACTTGATTTCTTCAGTCCCTATATCTTACCTGCCCTTCTTGCTTCGGCACTTCCTTCCTTCTTCACCGCCTATTCCTTCTTCCTCAACATGCTTGTTGTCCATTGTCTTCCACCGCCTTCATCGTTGCTATTCCTTGACTATTTTTTGTTCCACTGATTCATCCACCGACTTCACTTGCACCAACTCATCTTTCACCGTTTCTTGCACCAACTCTTCTCCTCTACTTTCTTTATCCACCGCCTCCCTCTCCCTTTCTCTCTCTCTCTCTCTCTCTTTTTCCTTATTCACCCATTTCATCATCTTCCTTATTGGGCCATCATAATAAGAGAAGTGTTATGATGAGCCCATCTACCTTTAAACTCATAATATATGTTTTTAACTTTTTTATTTTGGTTTGTTTTGGTTTATATGTTTATATAGGTATGCTTATATGCGAACTATCTATTTTTCTTCTGTTTTCTCTTGCTGGTTGGAGGTGGTTTTTGGTTTTAATCACTGGGGAACAACAGTAAGTTCTTCTTGTTATAGCCTATGGGGTATTTACATCCTGAAGTTCTGCTTTGAGCTTTGTGGGGGCGTGTCCTTGTGTCATGAAAAGGCTAGGCGAGTATTCATGAGTCTTCAGACTTAGATAAAATCTGAGCATTATTTGAACCCTAGCGAAATTCAATCAGGAAGAGGTAGGGATTTGCTTAGGGTTTATTCAGAATATCGGGCTTCAAACACCTTTCGAATATTCACATAGTCTATGGGCCAAGTTCTTTACAATTCCGTTTTGAGTCCAAAGCAGCTTCTATTTTATTATCCTTCGTTATTTCCATGTTTTAGTTTGTTGTTGTTTTCTTTTATTGTTATGCTTTCCGTTGGGCTTTCTATTTGATGAATGTTGGGTTTATATAAAAGAACAATTATAACTATTATTTAAGATAGAAATAATTATAATTAATAAAATTATAATGTATAAAATAAAAATATTCACTCTTCTCTGTGAGAATGTTCAGCCTTACTGCTATTGTTACCAGCTTCATTTTTTTTTATGTATTATAAATTTATGAAAATTAAATCAATTTTTTGGTCACTTTCCTCACCAAATGAGTGTTGCCAATTTTTTCTTTACTTTCCTCACCAAAACACAACCCCCCAACACTGAAAACAATTTATGAAAACTAACTCAAGAAAAAACCAAAACAAATGGGCACCATATCACATAATAGATGGCTTGTGGGAAGAAAAATGTAAGTAGTTTATGCAGGCTTTTAAGAGCCACAACACATGAGCTCAACTGTGATCAATGGAGAACAAGATCACGGCGAACTGCCACAACAACTGGCGACCTGAAGGCTTGATAGATGCGACAACGACGATGAGATCGACGAGGAGCACGGCATCACAAGAGAGTAAGGAAGGTGAGATCATGAGAGTAGTGTACAAGAAGAAAAGAGGGTAAGATAGTTTAGTTATTAAAAGCGAATATGAATTAAGTGATCAGAACAAGGCAAAAACTATGGGTTTGTACCCTTTGATTAAAATTTTAACTGTTTAAATTTAATGTTTTACAAAAGTTACAGTTTAAAATATTTTTGTTGTTGTTTGAAATTATCATAACTAAAATTTAATAGTTATAATTTAGGGAAAATTCCTATAAAAGACTCTCAACGGATAGTTATATGCATTGAATTTCAAAAAGGACTATAACATGCCATTGAACTAATTATTCTTTATAAATTTAATGAAAATGTCACAGATACTCTTGAATTAAATTTATTATTTCTTTAAAAGAAAAGGGGGCCACTGGCACTGGCTGTCGCCGGAGGGGTCTATTTTGTTATTATTTTCTATTATATATGTACCATCTTTCATTCTTTCCTGATATTTTCCCAAATTCTGGTTGTGTATTACTAACTTTATATAATGATTTAGCAACTCCGTATAATGTTTTATCAACATATGTATTTTCATTTACCAACTATTTCTCTAACTTTTCCCAAATTCTTATTTGTTACTAATTTCATCTTGTGTGTCACCAACTCT
Organism: Mimosa bimucronata; assembly: GCA_037074515.1. Classification (NCBI taxonomy): domain Eukaryota; kingdom Viridiplantae; phylum Streptophyta; class Magnoliopsida; order Fabales; family Fabaceae; genus Mimosa; species Mimosa bimucronata. The sequence continues at coordinate 26,169,320 of CM073445.1, read as the reverse complement.
GTATGGTAGTGTCCCATCTTTGTATAATATTTTTTGATTTATTTTTGAAATATTTCAAACGGTTTCAACAATTTGTAGTTAAATATATGATTTCAAAATAGTAGAGATCAGAAGTGTATAAGACTATATGTATGGCATGTTAGAGTTTTTGCTATTTTTTAAAATAAAAACCTAGTATTTTTATAATAAAGTAGGGATAACAAATATTTAATTATATTGCGTGTGATCAAGAATATAATATGAATCTTTGGCAAAAAAAAAATATATATATATATATATAATATATGAATCACCTTAATTATCTTCCTCATCAATAATTATTATGCATTGTGAAATAAAAAAGTGGTTCCTCTATACAAAACAAAGATACAACGACCTTGGGAATATTTTCTTTTACATATTAATGAAGATGAAAAAATTTAAAGATGCCTTTTCATTTTGTGTAGAATGCTCAAGTAATTTATATAAAATTTTGTATTTGATAGGAAAATGTTATAGGTGGTGTCGAAGCTGGCGCTAAGATGTTTTTGATGATATCGAAGTCAATGCTATGATGTCATAGATAATATCATAGCCAACGCTGAAAATTTACAAGGTTACTTGTTATTTTGGTATGATGATATGTTTTTCAGTATTAAGTTTTGAACATAATTGTGCAAGAAGTTCGATATTCCCCATCTTTTTTAACTTTGTCCATCTTTTTCAACTAATTGCATTTTTTTCAATTTTGTTTGCATTTCCTTTATTTATGTGGGCTTGGAGCAGGCTTGAAAAACCCTTAAGTGCTTGTTTAGGTATCACTTACAAAAACACTTTTAGGAGTCAAAACCTTGGTTTTGAAGAAGGAAACCAAACACATTGTTAATTGCAAAAACACTTTTTTTAAACAAACCAAGATTTGGGAGTCATAAACGGTCTCGAAAAAGCTACTTTTTTCTCCTTTCTGCTCACCTTTTTGGGAAGACAAAATAATATGCCTATTAAAACCTTAAGGTATAAAATTATAAGCTATATTACAAAACACCACTTTTATTTTTTCCAGGTTTCATTTTTACCCATTAAATATTTAATTATTGGTTGAGTTACATATTTTAAAATAAATTTTTTTTAAACATAATTAATATCTAAAAATGTCTGGCAATATAATTAATATATAAAATGATTTATGTCTCTACAGTAATTTTTTAATACATATATTATTAGTTGTTTAATCTTATTTAAAATAATTAATGTTATCATTTTAATTTCTTACAGTAATTATTTTAAATTTTATTATTAATTATATAATTTGATGTTTGGAATATTTGAAATAAAAATTTTTATTTAAATATAAATACCACATTTGTTAATGTCATTTTCAGTACTTTAGAATCATCCAAATATTGTCATCTTATTTCGGACCAAAAAAAAAATATATTGTCATCTTATTAAAAGCCATTTTTTTCAACAAAAAAAAACTATTATGCTTAAAATCTATTATCTAAACTTTTCCCACTTTTTCCTAAAAGTCATTTTCCAAAAGTTAGTCCAAACAAACCCTAACCCCAAATCATTAATTAATTAATTAATTATATGTGTGCTCAAACAAATCAATAGTAGTTAAGTAAATACCTGAATGTAGGAAAAAACCTCCATAAATACAAATGCAACAAGTGTCGTATCCTCATTCTCACTGTAATCAAAAGAGAGGAAGGATTCTGAAGCGATTCAATTATAGAACAAGACATGAATGCACTACTACAAAAAACACTTTTCACGTCTCTTTTTTTTTTGGACTTTTCACGTCTCTTTTTGGTGGGACGTGGATAGAGAAGACGTAGAAAGTTGGAACTTTCCACGTCCCATTTTAAATGTCAGATGTGGAAAATGAGACTTTCCATGTCTCACATTTAAATGTGAGACGTGGAAAGAGCCTAGTGCCAACTTTCCACGTCTCCTTTAAAAAATGAGACGTGGATTTTTTTCAAATAAAAGACGTAGAAAGTCTTTTTTTTAATAAAAAAATGATATTTTTTTAATTATGATGATTAACACCAATGCAAAAAAAAAAAACCAATGTTTTATCGGAATAATAGAAATACAACACTTAAAATGAAAAAATGAACTAATTTTATTATTTATAACCAAATTAATGTTACAAAATGTTAGAATACAACTTTTATCAGTTAACAGAAAATATTATCATACCCCCTAACAATTAAACCACAAATAGACTCAATAAAATCTACAACAACAGTGTGGGAAAACATACTATGGGTGGCATTTTTAAAATACTAGTGACCCTTAACCTTATCATCTGCAACAACATTGAGAATAGGCAAGTTGTTAAGGGATTCATCAAGACCCTCAAAAAATGCATTCCCTTCTATATTCTCCTCAACATTCCCAGCCACATTACCATCCCTTTCAGCAACCAGAAATGATGACAGCAAAATTGGCTACAAATTTGACCACAAATACACAAGTTCACATGGAAATCCCAGCAACAACTTGAGGAAATGTAAACACAATTATTAGAATAAGTTCCTTCTGCCTGATTAGGAAAACTGCAAACAACATTAACAGCATCAGAATAAGATTCAGTTGACTTGTAATGACCAAAGTGAAACTTAGAACAACTACCAACAATGTACTATATTCAAATATATAAGAATCAATCTGACTAATAATGATGGAACATGCGTCGATCGACCACCCAAATGGTAGTTTATATATGAAGTGTCTCTGATCTGTTAAATCCAAATGACTAGCATACTTGGGTACATTAAGGACTAATAAATATAATTCTGCAGATAACTATAATTGGGACGAACAAAAACTCAAGTAATCTAATCTAATTTTACTTTACTGTTTGATTCGCTGCAGGCTCAGTTGGGTAATATTTCAAGAAAATTTTTCCTTTCATCCACAAGATGTTCATAATAAATCAGCATCCTAACAGTCACAGGAAGGGATCTGCACCCAGTAACAAGAATCAAAAGAAATCATTAGAGCCAATATCACTTACCACAAAAAAAAAAAAAAAGATGTTAGTATTCCCCTTAACTACTAGAAGTGCTTGTTCTATTCCCCTTTAACTATTTTGAGCCCTTAATTTAATTACTAATCCCCCTTCTAGAATCTCAATATAATTCCATTTTCTTGAGGCCCTAATTGTCTTCCATATATTCACTAACTAGCTACTTTAACCTTTTGAGATTTTGGGATATTACAGTTTAAGGTGAAAAGGGGGTTAAGTCTCTCTCAATTTTCGTGTCCTAAGTGTTTAAAAAGGATAAAAATTGATGTTATGCATTTTATAGTTTTTCGCGCAATGTTGTGACACATTGGTGTAGTGTCGCAACACTAGAAGCAGTTTTATGCTTATTTTCACAAATAAACTTCAGCTTTCTCGACTCTTTTTTCCTTCACTTTTATTCTCCTTCCTTGCTTAAAATATTCATATTTACCCATCCAAAATATGCATAAATGTGATGGAATCATGCCAATTAAATTTTCTAATAAATTATCATGTATTCCTAAAAAAATAATCAAATTAAACTCATATGACAGATTTACACAATTTTCTCTCAAATGCTCTTAAAATACCCTTAATTTTCATAAATGACTTCCCAAATATATTCTAAATATGCTCTAAATAAATGATAAATGGGGAGTCATCAACAACTTGATCCCTATAGTTTTGTTGCGGTTGTAACTTGGTCCTATCTTCTTGACTATTTTAGGGGAATGTGTTGGGTAAACTCCCGTGGTGCACGAAAAATAATAGATGTAATTTATTCCATGAATTATAAAATAGTTAAAACTATAGAGATTCAGTTGCATTGAGTTAAAGTTCATGTACTCAGTTACAACCAAATCAAAACTATAAAGACCAAGTTACACCGAGTAAAAGTACACCGACCAAGTTATAACTTAGTTAAAACTATAACTTTGATTTTCCCTAAATATAATCACTATATTTTAAAATAAATATATTTTAATTCGTTAAATTTATATTTTTTGTGGCAACCTATAATTTCGTATTTTTTGATATAATTTAATCCCACAATTAATTTTATTTCAACCTATTAAAATTAACATTGAAATCAAGGAGATATTTTGATACATCAAATCTAGAAATACGTGATTGAAATATGCCTTTTTTTGTGGCAACCTTTAAATTCGTATTATTTGCTATAATTTAATCCCAAGGAGATAATCTTATGCATCAAATCTAAAAATACGTGATTGAAATATGTGTTTTTTGTGGCAACCTTTAAATTCGATCGTATTATTTGATATAATTTAATTCCACAATTAATTTAATTTCAATCTATTAAAATTAACATTGAAATCAAGGAGATAATTTTATGCATCAGATCTTAAAATACGTGATTGAAATCTATCCGCCTGATTGTACTTGGTGTAGTCTTATCTTTGAAAACGTTTCAATTTAAGAACTTCCACAAAATATTAATTATTATATTTGATGTCTTGAAAAATCTATTATTTTTCATAAAGAACAAGATTAATTTATAGCCCGATAAATCAAGATGGAAGAAAATGAATTTTATACAATGAAAAACAGTCTAATTGTTATATTTATAATGAATTGCAATTTGAGTCATTATGGTTAAAAAGTGTCTAATTATATTTCAAAACTTTGAACATAATAACAGAAATCCAAATGAGAATGGACCAAGCATGCGATTTTAAATATAAAATCTTAAAATATTTATTTATCTTCATAAATGAATAAGATTAATTTATAATAGGACAAATTCATATGGAAAAAATGATTTTATACAATGACATGTCAATTTATATGTTGAAATTATAATGATTTGAAATTTGAGTCATTATGGTTAAAAATATCTAATCATTCTTTTTTGTTGGCGAATGATCACGCTTCAAAATTTTTCCAGGGAAATTAAAGCTAGGTCCCATATGCATGATTAATTGCCACGAGAATTATTTAGAAGTCCCTTAGAACTAGATTATATTATTTCCATAACACGAAAAGCTCCTTTTATTATGCACTAGAGAAAGTCAACTGGTAGATCAAAAGGGTAAGGCTCTTTTACCCTCTGAGTAAATTAAAGCTGGTTTTAAAAAATAATCCATAAAATAAACACAATATATTTATAATTAACAAGCATGAGATATATCATTTAAGTATAATTAGAATTTTTTATGTTTATAATAATTCACATCGTTTAAGATGGAAAAATTACTCTTTTAGTCATTATAGATTCGGCTAAATTGTAATTCAGTCTCTATACTTTAGTCGGTACAACTTGTAGCCCTATAGTTTTGTGGCGGTTGTAACTTGGTCCTATCTTTTTTGATAAATATTTGCATACTTTAAGAATATCATGTTATTTGTACTCTATCCAATGAAAACATAATAATTCAGAATTTTAATCCTACTTGGACGATGACTTATTTGAAATAATTCAAATTTTATGTCATTTTTAAGAAAAAATATTAGCTAATAACTTTTTCTTCTGTTTATTTAATTAAAATGTTTATTTTTCTTAAAAGTATTAAAAAAATCTGAATTTTATTGGATGAGTCATCGTCCAAATGGGATTAAAATAATATTTTGTTATGTTTTCATTGGGTAGAATACAGATAACGTGGTACTCTTACAATATGTAAGTATTTCTCTTTTTGACTATTTTATAATTTATTCTATAAATTATAAAATAGTTAAAACTATAGGGACTTACATTGAGTTAAAGTTCATGGACTCAGACCGAATTGTAACTTAGTTAAAAGTATAACATTGATTTTCCCTAAAGATGATTACTATATTTTAAAATATATATATATATTAATTCTTTAAATTTGTATTTTTTGTGACAACATTTAAATTCGTCTTATTTGATATATAATTTAATCCCACAATTAATTTAATTTTCACCTATCAAAATTAACATTGAAACCCAGGAGATGTTTTTATACATCAAATCTAAAAATACGTAATTGAAACATATCCCAGTCTGATTGTATTTGGTGGAGTCTGATCTTTGAAAACATTTCATTTTAAGAAATTCCACAAAATATTAATTATTAATTACTTATAATTATATATCACCAAATACATTTAGATGAGTTGATCAAAAAAATACATTTAGATGCTTCTCCCCCTGTTTGGTTTGAGGGGAGGGGAAGGAAGGGGATGGAAGATGCTCATCTCATCTCGTTTGGTTAAAAATTTCAGAAGGGAAGGGAGCCAAAATTAACCCTCATCCTCCCTTCTTTTCCCTCATTTTGGTCCCCTCTGAGGGGGGTTTGGAGGGAGCAAATTTTTCTGACCAATTTATCCCCAATCTTTTTGAGATATTCCGAAGATTGACCTCCTTCCATCCCGAGATCAAAGAACTCCTCTGCAGCTCCGTGGAAAGCCAAGAATCCATCTGCGTCTTTAAGGACAGGAACAAGCCAATCATCTTCACCATGGCTAGACTCGATCGCACCATCGAGCTCGTACGGAAGAATTGAACGCCCGCCTCCTCGAGATGGTGAACCTTGCCTTATGTGTATTTGAACTATTTCAATGAAATGTTGCAGGTGCTTCCCTTGTGCAGAAGGATTTGACTATTTTTGATGAAGCACTCGAAGCATTTTTGTGTGTATTTGAACAGCCACGGCGTGAGGGTTGAAAGGAGAAAGGAAAGAGCTTCGATGGGGGAGAGTCTGAGAAATGGAGAGATTTTGGAGACTGTAATTTGATTTTAAAAGATATTTTTAATATTTTATAAAAAAGATACTTTTACTGTATTATATAAAAGATAAAAATTACAACTATATCAGTTTTTTATACTCTTTATTAGCAAAATGTTGAGATGAAGGTTTGTTTTAATGAATTATGCAATCTAATTCAAGGTAAAAAATATAAAGACTTAAATATAAGAATAAAATAGTAAATTAGTTAATATCACCCCCTCCCCTCCCATCATAAACCAAATTAGGGATCATAAAAATAGTTCCCTTCCATCCCCTTCAATCCAAACCAAACCAAACAAAGTAACATTAAAACCTCCCCTACCCTTCCATTCCCTCCCCTCCCTCCCTTCAAACCAAACAGGCCCTAAATGAGAGGAGATTTTTCTTCGGCACCATGCGCGGCCACAGATTCCTATTCTTCACGATTACGTTGGCGAGCTTTTGAACGACGGCACGGATGGAAGGTCGGCTTGAACGAAGGTGGTGTTGGGTGTAGTGGGAGAAGAGAGCGTAATTTTGAAATTTAAATTTAATATAATCCAAGTGCCAGGTGATTTTAAGCGGCGCGGAACCCCTACATTTCCCCACTCTCCATTTTTCATCATTTTCCCTAATCTCCACCCTTCATCTAATCCTACGGCCAAGAATAATGGGTGTTTCCTGTGATTGTTCACAGTGAATAATAAATTCCTCTTCCCTCTTATGCTTCTTCTTCATCATCTTCCTACCCATATGAACTGCCGGACTTGGCCGCATGGTTCGACCGAAAATACGTCAGCGGGCAGACATGTGTTCTTTCTTTCTCACCGCTCCACTTCCTCCTCCTCTCCATCTTCTCTTCCCCAATCCTAAACAACATGAAAAAGATGCAGGTGGGAAATAGTAGTTGAGTTTGGGCATTGCAGAGAGCAAGCGAGCATAACAAGATGATGAAGAAGCAGAGGGGGAAGAGAAATTATCCAATGTGAACAATCACAGGAAACACCCATTATTCTTGGCCGTAGGATTAGATCGGTCTGGAACTCCTGCATTTTTTTATGGTGCTTTTCTCCTACTTTTCCGTAATCCTAGCCATCCATCAAATCTAATGGCTGAAAAAATTATAAAATATTGGTCCACAAATCTCTCCTAATATCTCTCACATCCCTATTTGTTAGCTTACATTATCTTTATATTTTATCTATTTTTTTTCTTATATATTTTCAACCATCAGATTTGATGGATGGTTAAGATTAAGGAAAAGCAAGAGAAAAGCACCATAAAAAAAATGCAGGGGTTTCGGACCGGGATTAGATGAAGGGTGGAGATTGGGGAAAAGGATGAAAAATGGAGAGTGGGGAAATGTAGGGGTTCCGTGCCGGATTTTAAGAGGCCTGGTTTTAATTAACGGTCTTCTATAGGATCTCCCGTTTTCCTTTGACTGTATCTTATCCTTAATTTTCATTAACATGACCTAAGCTTTGGTAAATCATATATCATTTTTTGCACTAATCTTGCAGACAGCAAATTTAGATAGTAAAGAATATATTATTTTTAATTCCCCTGATTACATGGAAATTATAATACACACCCAAACTAGTTAAATAATATATATATATATGAAGATTTATGTCAATTTGCCATATAAGTGAAAGACAGTTTTGATTATTACTTTTACTTTTTTACTAAGATCCCAACATATATTCTTATAGGAAACTTTGGTAATATGTGGACAAAATTTAGGGCAATGCGAAGAACCCCAAAAAGATCGTAAGAACTAGTAAGGGCACTAGTCCATATAAATATAAAACAGAGACCATGATTGCTATAAGCGCCACATGCATCTTAAAATCATCAGGACCATCACTTGTCTCGATGTTGGCTTGTTCTTTTTCGACCCTAACAAGGACTCTTTGGCTTGCATCATTATTTCCATACTTCAAGCCTGTATATATAATCATTAATCAGGCATACGAACTTCGCTCAGACTTCAAATGCACAATCTAATATAAAGGGCATATGAAGTACATGTATATATGCTAGTTGTAGACTAAAGATGTGTGTGTGTGAGGCACAGGAAATAACATCTTATAATGAAAGAGTGATTGCATAGATGTATGCAGAAATCATTGGAGGGATTGGGATAGGACTTACAAAGAGAGGGCTTCATGGCTGAATAATACTGAGGAATATTGCATATGGTGTCAGAGAAGTTGATAGAAGGAGAAGCTTCAGACACCATTAATGTTGTTATGGCCAAGTATATCGAAAGCATCAGGACAAGGGAGGTGGAGGTACTCACGACTGCCATCAGGCCTATTGCCCACACACACTGGTCATCGTCGTGTGGGTGTGAGTTCCTTAAAAAATACGTGTGATGGGTTTATATAATACTAGGGTTTACCCAATTCTTTCTCTCTTATTACTTGTTCTAAAGGTAATTTTATGACAATCAATGAAATCATTGAATAATAATATTATATCGTTTATAAAACTTGCCTACTTTTCCCCCCTAACATGTTGATAATCTTATTTAAACAATAGTCACCACCGTAACCCTAATCTAATCTTTAATTGGAATATGAAATTATACTAACTAGGAACAACAAAATAGGAAATTTTTTTGAACTGAACAACAAATTAGGAAATGAAGAACACGATTTAAGAATCTTTTAGAATATTTTTTCAATGTGTACATTTCCAAAATAAAGAAGATGTGGGTATAATCTTTCTTGTATTTTCCTTTTTTTATTACAAGGTAACACGTGTATATACATACATACATATATATATTACAGTTTGATCTGCAACGCAACTTTTTATTTGCCAGCCAAGTAATAAAAGATTAGAAGGAGTTTCATTCCCATCATCAATCTAAATGCAATTGCAATTGCAATTGATCCAAGGAACCCACATCGATGTGTGGTTGCTGGGTTATATGGGGGAGGGGTCTTGGCTGCCCCTCCCTCAGCTGCAGCTGCCGCTAATTTTTTGGGCACCTCCCTCTGCTTCTAACAATACCGCTCCTGAGTCTTCTAGTATGTCAGCAAGCATAGTGCCAAGTTTTCATTCCCCAACAATGTACGAACATCTTATTATACGCATCATGGAAAAAGGATGCACAGAACATAAAAGACAATCGGAACCAATATAGGTTTGGTAAATTCGCAGACTTCTAACTCTAAACGTATTTGGTTACTCGTTTTTGGTGCGACAAAACATGATGTCAGTAGTTTAAAATATTTAGAGTCTCATAGCAGAGCAGCATATTCATAAATATCAGCGATGAAGACCTTAAAAGCATATATGTGGTATTATATGTGTGTGTGTGTGTGTGTGAGAGAGAGAGAGAGAGAGAGAGAGAGAGAGAGAGAGAGAGAGAGAGAGAGAGAGAGAGAGAGAGAGAGAGAGAGAGAGAGAGAGAGAGAGAGAGAGAGAGAGAGAGAGAGAGCAAAAAGAATATTCATTTTTTTTTTTTTTTGATAAAACTACTGTTTTCATTCATAAAGTAAGTTATATTACATGCCATATCTGACACATCAAGGTTCTAGACAACGTATTATTAATCGGTAAATTACAACATCTAACCTTAGAAGACAAATGCAAAATATCTTCCTCCAAGGATGTGTGATGTAGCAATCTTTTAATGTACCTAGTATTGCTTTTATTCGATGTTACTACAAGCAGGCACTCGCAATCATCTTCCATATCCCAGACAATTCTGTTAAGAACTGATCATAGAATATGCAAAGAAGCCACCATCTTTGTTCCATGTACCTCCTTCTTGGAATGCAATTGCCAGCAAAAAGTTTCTGTATGAAAACTCTTAACTTCAACTTGGATATATTTTCTATTCCCTTAAGAAATAAACATCGGGTACCAAGAGAGAATCCACGCCAAGCGAAGAGCATCCGTCCGAAATTGCAAAATCGGTGTAATCCATGATGCGTTCCTGCTCTTCTAGATTGCCGTGTCTTAAGAAAATATGAAGAGGTGGACTGCGAGAATGTTCTCCAGAATTGGTGATTAGAAATGGATTTTCGTACTTTGTCGTGATTTATATCCTGTAATCCATGCACCAATATTAACATAAGATTCAAAAATTATAAATATTCTCACCATTTATTACTAGTTTAAATAGTATGCCTTAGATTTTGTATAATATAGAACCCATGTCTAATTTCACTCGAAATTTAAGTTCTTTTAAGTACTTGTATTCTCCTATTAAAAAAAATATTGTTCAAGAGACTATCAGATACTAAATGTGGCACCTATTGAATCTTTATTCGTTACATTATGATAGACTAACATCTTCTGTCATACAAAATCATGATTAATTAGTACTTAAAATTCGAGCTTTATCTGTTTCTTCTATTCCCGAATGTGCTCTTGAAAGTATTTAGATTTAAATAGCTTTCGAACCCCTTTTCACCCATATTGATTAAATTTCTTTCGGATTTTTTTTTTTTTTTGGCAAAGAAGGCACTTGATGCAGCAAGTGGTTTCCATAAAATAGCTCAAGCTCTGACGTAACATACGACTTGCATAATGGGTTGAATTCTCCTATAGAGCTATAGGTGCACCATGTGAAGTCTCACTTGTATATGTATACTTCATTCATTCTTTCCTAAATATAGTACTCCCTCCGGTCCTAAATATAAGACCATTTTAAATTTTTTTTTATGGAAGTTAAGGAAACAAATTAGACTACTAAATTATAACATATGTCACATGAAATTATATTATAGGTTAGCTTATAAGTAGAATAAATTAGTTTTGAGGAAAAAAGATTTTTTTTTATTGAAACTACTTTTTTTTAATGAAAAAAAAAGTCAAAAAAGTCAAAATGGTCTTATAATTAAGACAGGAGGGAGTATTAAGTAGACTTTTTTTGAGAGAATAAGGATGCAAAATAAATTACTTAAAATTATCACACAAAATTTGCAAAAAAAAAAATTAACTTATAATCTATTATTTATAACATATATTATACTCCCTCCAGATCATAATATGAGGTCTAATTGATTTTTTTTTTTAAAATCCTAAAAAAACTAAATAAGTCATCTATAAATTACTTCCATCTGGAGATGGTCCCAATTCTAGTCACTAAACTATTACAATATTAGAATGTGAAAAATTAAAAGATAGAAAATATTTGAAATTCCTAACTCTACCTCTTAATTTCATTAGAAATATGTTAATTATAGGTCTAAATATTAATTTTCTCATATCACCTGAATTTTTTGGTATTTTGTAGTAATTAATAATTAATTTTTTTTTGGTATTTTGTAGTAATTAATAATTAAAATTTGACAATCAGAAAATGTAGATGCATGATTTAAATTAATTTTATTTTATAATTACTCGAGACGATAATATTATAACAAAATTCTTGTTCCTTGCAAAGCGTCCCTTTATTCCCTAAGCTTCCCCTTAAGATTCAAATTGGGAGTATAGTTTTGTCCCAAACTTATTATAAACAAGAATATTTTGTCCTAAAATTTGCAATCCCAAGAATAAAAAAAAAAATGCTAGTGAGAGGTAGGTTTAGACAGATACGAGGGGGAGGGTACTCAGAAAGACAGAAACCAAGGAGGAAGAAAATCCTCAAATGAAGAAACTAGAAAGGCTTCATACTGCAAATTCCTGAAACCTCCCTCAACCAACTAACTAAAAACCTCTTAAGGCCCAAAGTGGTCCATTCCATTTGATTTGCTTCTTGGTCTAGCCCATTTATAAAAATAAAACCTAGCCATGACATTACCTCTTCCATTAAAATAGACCTTGTTCTGAAGGTCCAAGTTTGAAAAACTACTTTGCAAAGCCCCCCAAGCCACATAAGTAGGTGGACCAAAACCACCCCAAATTGCCACTAACTAATAAACCAAAGAAAAGCCCATTACAGTGGGTGGGTCATGGGCGAGTAGCACTGTGAACACAACCGAAATTCACAATAGCAAATTTGCAATCACTAGAATGAAATCCCATTTGGTTTCTTGACTTTAATTGCAATAATGCTAAGTGTCTGCAGATGATGCAGAAATCCACAGGCTCCATTACCCAAATTATAATCTTCAAAACTACATCGCTTTGGTGTTTGGTTGCAAAATGAGGGTACGACATTTTCGTTAAAAAAATATATAATTTTTTGTTGAAGTTTTTAAATAGTATGCTTCTCAAAGACGCTTCCATCTTTAGTACATTCTGTAGATCTTTAGGTAAGTCCAAAAATACTAACAGATTTGTGCCCATAGTACTAACAAACTTTGTTAGTGCCTTTGCGGCCATTCAAATCTTTATGATACAAACTAATTGTTCGTAATCAAAGCATGTTGTAGTAAAGTCTGAATCTCCTTAACTGTTGTTAGGTTAGGAAGAATACTATTCACTCCTACTAGTGTTGCATTGACCACATCAGTTTAGTTACACTCCACATCAATATTCCTTTGATCCGTATCCCATGTCTTTCTCATAATCCAAAAAGATCCTCTAGAACTTGATGGTGAGGTTGGACCCAACATCCATTCCATGCATATTACTATAAATTATTTTAGAATATAGGATGTCATTGAAAAATTTTTACCATGTTGGATGCTCCAAAAATTATTTTTAATTTTGGATACAAAATGATGGGGTTGAACAATTTTTTTTCTAAAAAAAATATCAAACAGTTTTGAAGTATTTTTAGTATCTTTTAATATTGTTCACACCCATAGATATATTTCTCAATAGTAACGGATGCTTCAAATTAAATTTTGGAGTTTTTAGTATCCCAAAATAATTTTCAATGACAATCAGTATTTAAAATATTTTTATTGCTATCAACACTTTAAAATATTTTTGGGTATCAAAAGTTTAGGGTACTAGTTATTATCGAGAAAAAATACATTAAAGGTAAACTTACATTTAATATCATACGACATTGGGTACAACTGAAAAATATTTTAAGGAGTTAAGGGGAGTAAAAGTCGTTACTAAAGCATAATATCTCCCCATTATCAACAGACACATTGCTCCAAAATATTTTACTGAAAAGTATTCTATTAATCATAATCAAGAGTAATGGTTAAAAAAAAATCATAATCAAGAGTCGGTTTTTACATTAAAAAGTAGGGTCTTAAAATGGAAAATGAACAGATAAGAAATAAAGAAGGAAAAGAATCTTTAAGAAACCAAAAAGACTTCATCGTTGGGTGGAAATTGATTAGGCCGATATATGCATCAACTAAATAAGCTTTGGGTTAATTAAAAATGTAGAATTTAAATCTGGATCTGAGCTTGTATGTAAGCCTTTTTTAGACATGAGCCTGAGCCTTCAAAAGGTTGGATAATGTCTAGAAGCTTATATAAAAACTTACTCAAAATGTATCATTTAAACCTATTAAAATGCATATATATGTCTCAAAAAGATTTATAGCTATAAAACTAGAGTTTTCTATTACTTTTATCATATAAACTATGATAAATTATTCTTTTTGAGATTATAATATTTCATATAGACACAATTGAAATAAACTTGCTAATTGCAACAATTATTATGCTTGAGAAAATCATACAAATTAGAGAAGAGTAGTGAGTTAGCAATGTATCTTAAGTATTTGAAGGTGATCAAAAAAAGGTGAACGGCTAATGAGTGAAAAAGTTGAACTTTATGTACGAATGATTAGTTATGAAGCTTAGAGTTAAAGATAAGTTAATAATGTTATAATTAATTTATTTATTTTACATTATATATCATAATTGAAATTACTGAACAATTAAATAAAGCAGGCATATATGTTTGTAGGCTAGGCCTTACGAAAAAGGCTTGACCTATTTATCTAAATAGTTTTAACAATAGGCCAAGAAATACACTTGTTCAAAGATATTAAAATTCTTCATGCTCAAAGCTTTTAAAGGGGTTAGTCTCAAATTCAAAATGACTTGGGAATACCTTGATTCTAGAAAAATGTATCAAACTTTAAAATACTTCACTATCAATAGCAGTACATCAACACCACCAATATCAACTAATTATTAGAAAAATTAAATTATTATATTGGTAATATATTTTCTATTGAATTTTTATAATAAACATAAGTTCTGCATAAAAGACATGACAGTAAATTTAATTTGTGAATTTTTTATATCATAATAAAATCTGACATAATTTATATGAAAAATCAATTCTAAAAATATTTTTGTCCGTGTAATTCTAAGGGAAAAAGGCAAATAAATACCCTCCAATTTGTAAAATCCCATTAACAACTTCATGATAGGTATTAACAACTTCATGATAGGTTGTTGTGTTGTTAATACCTATCATAAAGTTGTTAATGGGATTTTACAAATTGGAGGGTATTTATTTGTCTTTTTCCCTAATTCTAATATATCGACCTTATTTTTTTGGGAGCACTTATTCACAGTTTTTGTTAAGCCCACCAGAGAGTGTGTGCGTGTCTATTTTTTTAAGGGTAAAATGAAGGCTAATATCATTATATTTTTTGTCATTACAGTATTGTTAAACCTTTGTAAGGTTGGTCCTTATAGTTTGAAAAGTACTGAGATCAGACAAGGAGTTAACAGTGCTTAAATTGCATGTGTCATTAACACCATTAAAGTGGTTGACATGGGCTGATGACATAGCAAGATGATTGGGAAAGCTTTGGTGATCTAGGCATATTGGCAGAAAAATAAAAAAACCTTAGCCACCACATTATATTGGCGTTCATTATAATATTCATCTATATAGATGTGCATTTTCTAAAACAAAGACAATATGAGGTATTCTTTAATTTTTATCCTTTATATTTGCTTCATGTATTATTTTTAAATGTTGATAATTTTTAACATAAAAAAATGATTATATTAAAAAATAAAAATTTAAGCATATTTTGTCAACTTCTAACCACATGATTACTATTTGAATTTGTTAAGTAATAGTTGCGGACAGTCCATGACATCTTAATAGATAACTCATTAACAAAACAAAAAAGTCATAATAGTAGCATCATATGAATAATTTAAAAAAAAGGGCTTGCCCATTTAGACCCTCAGCCCATAGGGTTGTCTCTTTTAAGCCCCTTTTATATTTTTAGGCAAAAAAAATATAATCCTAACCCTTATCATTTTCGTGTCTATGTGCTTGAACCGTTTTCCTTCTATCAAAATCCAAGAAGAGCTACCAATGAGGAAGCAACACTGTGAGTTTACTACGGAAGATGATTTGGAGCTGATCAAGCTTAATAGCAAAACAATCTTAAATACTCAAATCGCTTAGCAAAACGGAGTACTTCAAAATCGTCAACCTTGAGTCAGCCAAATAAATGTGGGAAACTATGGAGATAGCCCATGGAGGGACCGCTGGAATAAAGCAGGGCAAAATCAACATCTTGATGATAGAATACAAGTTGTTCACAATTAGGGATGAGACTAGGTCATACCCCTGTTCTAGTCTACTTGAAGCTTATCCTGACCTATTTACTAAATAGGTCATACTTATATGCAGGTCTATCATTTGGCCCATTTAGATTAACATGCTATATTTTATTTTTAAGATCTAACCTATAAGCCTACAAGCCTGACTTTTTAGTTTTTTTATTGATTTAGCCTTTAAGGGATACCTCTTTAACCTGCTTCCTTAAACCCCTATTTCTTGAAAACACATTAAATAAATTTTCCGTTTTTATTTTTTTGCTGGGTATTTACAAATTACAATTGGATCCACATGTATTCTCATAATTTTATTTTTATTGCAGATATACTGGAAATTTGCTTACTGAATGGAAGGTATGATTTGACAATGGGTTTGTGCGCCTTTCCTTTTTGGAAGAAATTTTGCGGACAAATTAATCATGTCTAAGCTTAGGTTTGCATGCTTTTTTTTTTTTGTTGAAACTTTGGTATCTTTAGGTGGGGATGATTGTATGCAACCATGCACTGTAATGTTTGATATTCTGATTGCAAATGATTGGAGTCAGTCGTTTTCTTGGGTATATGTTGTTGCTAAGAGTATTAGTTTTTATGATGTTATTGCTTAGAGTGATTGAATGGTATGGCAGTAAATGGGTCATTTTAAATTTTAATCACAAATCTTATTTTTTTAAATAAAATTTATCTTTCTGATCCCTCTGAGTTTTCTGTGCTAAAGGCTATTATTATCACTTAGTATATAATTTTCAATTTTACTGTCAGTTGGCACATTTAAAGAATTTATTATGAGAATAGCCATAATTCAAAAGATTTTCTGCTTTATGTCATAATGTGCATATATAGCTGTCACAGAACATCCATTGCATGTAGCGTTTCTTGATCAGCTGGCTTGAACATGTGCATATAATCTTTCAATGCCTCACTTTATATGTGCAGTCAATGCTATTGAATATTACTCTGGTCTTTTGTTGTTTTTTGATGTCTCTGTATTGTGATATAGTCCTTGATTCATTGACTGCTGCGCTTCAAGTTCTAGGTTGTATAGTTATGAGTGTAAGACATTGATTAGAACAAGTTTGTTCTGTTACCATATTTTTTATAATTATAATAATAATTGAGCAATTGGAGATTTCTGTAAGGTTTAAATTGGGGGTTGGGGTTTTCAATGTGCTTCTTACTAATGCCATTCATAATACCCCAATTTCTCAATTTTCCTATTTTTCTTCTAATTATTAGATTATACGTAAAATTAGTCACTTACTGATATCTTATATCTTATGAGCAAAAAAAAGGACAAATTGTAAATATTTATATCTTTAAAAAATAAGTCAAAATTAGAGAAGATAGATGTAGCATTGACTACTAATTGCTACCAGTGAAACACTATACAGGAAATGAACATTTAAAGACCCCCTTTCCTTGTTTGTGTTGCCCAATTTCATATTGATTGTCGATTAATTAGCATTACTTACTTGGTGATGATCTTTTGAAATGATGATGGTGCAATTTGCGAGCAGTTACCTCTTCTTTGGACATTCAACTTATCGAACAACTTCATCTTATCATACATCATCATATACATCAGGGCTTCCTTTACTGTGAATCCACAAATTCATTATTTTGAATGGATTGAAGTTTTAATGTAGCAAAAAAAATGCATTTTTACTGGTATATACATCGCAAAAGTTTCACAGGTGTTCTGCACTAATTTCATCATATAATTCTCACTAGTTTATTTCGCACGGACAGTAAATGGGTCATTTTAATCATAAATCTTATTTCTTTTTTGATAAAATTTATCTTTATGATATGATCCCTCTGAGTTTTTTGTGCTAAAGGCTATTATTCTCACTTGATATATAATTTTCAATGTTGCTATCGGTCGGCACATTTAAATGAATTTATTATGAGAAGGGTTAAAGTGCATTTTGGCCAATGATTTGTTACAAAAAGCGCGTTCAGCACAATTATTTTTAAAATGTCCATATAAGCCAACAATCTTTTAAAATGGGGCAATTTGACCAATACCATACAGAATTCTGTTGTGCCAGACGCTCCTTTTTGAAATAAATTATTGGCCAACTTGCCTCATTTTAAAATATGGTTGGCTTATATGGACATTTTAAAAATAATTGTGCCAGACGCGCTTTTTATAACAAATCATTGGCTAAAATGCACATTAACCCTTATGAGAATAGCCAAAATTCAAAAGATTTGCTGCTTTATGGCACTAATGTGCTTATATGGCTGTTTCAGAACATCCATTGCCTGTAGCGTTTCTTTATCAGCTGGCTTGAACATGGGCATATAATCTTTATAAGCCTCACTTTATATGTGCAGTCAATGCTATTGAACATTATTATGCTCTTATACTGTTTCTTGATGTCTCTGTATGTTATATAATCCTTCCTTGATTCATTGACTACTTCAAGTTCTATGTTGTATTATTAAGAGTTTAAGACATCGATGAACACAAGTTTGTTATGTTACCATATTTTTTATAATTATAATACCAATTGGGCATTTGGAGATTTTTATAAGGTTTAAATTGGGGGTGGGGCTTCCAATGTGCCTCTCTCTAATGCCATTCATAATACCCCAATTTCTCAATTTTCCCTTTTTTCTTTTAATTATTAGATTATACGTCAAATTAGTCACATACTCTAATATCTTATGAGCAAGAAATGGACTAATTTTAAATTTTTATTATCTTTAAAAAAATAAGTCAAAACTAGATAAGATAAATGGTGCATTGACTACTAATTGCATGCCAGCAAAACTCTATACAGGAAATGAATATTTAAAGAACCCCTTTCCTTGTTTGTGTTGCCCGATTTCATATTGACTGTCGATTAATTAGCATTTCTTACTTGTTGATGATCTTTTGAAATGATGTTAGTGCAATTTGCTAGCAGTCACCTCTTCTTTGTACACTCACCTTATTGAACAACTTCATGTCACCATATACTTCAAGGCTACCTTTACTGTGAATCCACAAATTCATTATTTTGAATGGATTGAAGTTTTAATGTAGCAAGAAAACGCATTTTTACTTCTATGAGCATCACACAAGTTTCGCACGGGGTTCTGCACTAATTTCATCATATAATACTCACTAGTTTATTTTGCAATGAGTTTTGCAGTTCTAATATTTATACCATAAAAATGTATGCTTGGCATATGTAGGACTGGTATCTCATGAATATAAACAAGAATTTTTTTTACCAGCATAAAAATGATTCTAAAATCTTGAACAATATATAAATAAATCCTATCACGTTCCTATTAGTGAAATAATATATGTATAGACAAACCAATAGTATATGTCCGTTTGTGTTGTCTTTTTTTTTTTTCAAAATATTATTTGTATATTTTGATATTACACGAAAATTCATTGTTTGAGAATGAAATATTATTTAGACAGTTCAAAACTTCAAATTTTAACATATCTTCGGATAAATTTTAGGGAAACTGACACCAAAAGAACTTGGAAATTACAAAATATCAGATTAGTTTTTATCATTACAGGATTTGTAATTGCTTATCAAGTGTAGTCAATACCTCATATATTGTAGGCAACAAAAACCTGATTTGGAATTTTGTAAATTCATATTTTTTTTTTTGTCATTCTCCCTAAATTCCAACATTATATCATATTCATTTTCTTTCCTCTTCTCTCTTCTACACCTATTGCATATATTCTTTCTAATCTTTTTATAATAGACCAATAACTAAATTACGTGATTTACCAAAATAGTTAAACTATTTCAACTAATGAAAGGATGTTCAAATGAAGGTATATTTTGTCTCTTGCCTATGTGTGATGTGACTTTTATATGCTAAGATTTATTTGGTACAGCTTATGGAACCATGGTTTGGAGCTATAATAGCCTTTCAAAACCATGGTTTGGAGCTCAAACCATGGTTTCATAAGCTGTACCAAACAGACTCTATATACTTGGTAGCAGGGAAATTAGGAAATTAAATATTTCAATGTACCTATCAATCAAATATTACTGAAGAGTAATAGGGTGTTGCTTAAATTTAGGGTTAAGGGTGAAAAGTGCATATGTGATTTTGTTAAAAGTTCATCCAGTACTAAGTGCTTTTTTTTGGATCAAAAGTAATTCTGAACTTTCAAACTAAGATCAAAAGTCATACTTACAATTATGGTCCAAAAGAAAGAGCTTAGTGTTGGCAATCACCTGAATATTTTTTATCATAATTTAATGTTAAAGTGTGATTTTTTATTCTAATTTAGAAGTTCAGAGTTACTTTTGATACTAAAAAAAAGCTCTTGGTACTGGACGAATGTGACAAAATCACATGCGTATTTTTTACCCTTAACCCTTAAATTTAAGATTGAACTTTTAGTCCCAAAGAACCAAAAACAGTGCATTTCTGAAATGTAAATTTGTGTTGCATCTTCAAATACCTAATTTGCTTTATAACACAAAGTTAACCAGAAAACAATAACTTTTGGCAACCACACCATATGGTAGGTGTAAGTGTCGGGTCAGGATTCTCCCATTTTCCCTCTCTCTCTCCTTTTCCCTCCTTTTCCTTTCAACACCATTGGATTAAAGATCCAATGGTCCAGATTTAATGTTTTTATAACAATAAATATAATTATAATAATACTTAAAAATCACATAAATAAATTTCATCTGTTAAAATTTTGAACAGTTTACAACTGTAATAAAAAAATAAAAAATAAAATTTAAATTTATAATAGTATTCTACAGTTCTGAACAATTTACACCAAATTTTGAAGTATTATTATAATTATATTTATTTTTATAAAAATATTAAATATGGACCATTGGATTAAAAATCCAATGACGTTGAAAGGAAAATGAGGAAAAAGGAGAGGGAGAGAAAAAGAAAAAATCCTCTCACGCTACAAACTACCTAAAAATGAAAGAAAAATATTTTTATAGAAGATTAGATTTTAACTGTTTATCTTTACTTGTGGTTGGGATGTTTTAAGGATACAATCCATATTGTCAAAAGTCATAACCACTGGTCAGTCAAACCCATATAAGCAATCAAGAAAACGCCAAACTTATAATGTGAGGAAAGTCCCACTATTTATTTATTTTTGGGATAAAGGCGTAAAACACTTGGTGTATTTAAGTTTTTCTAGGGGTAAACTTAGGAGTAAAAAAAAAGGGCAATTACGCCCAATTTAGGGTATACTTGTCCCTAAAAAAGCTTTAAGGGTGTATGGGTTATGTCTGGGTTGGGCTTAATTGTCCTTTTTTTAACTTCTAGGGTATATTTACCCCTAAAAAAATTCCAGACATCATGATGCCCCCTAATTGATGCTTCCGGGGTATTTTAAACCTTATCCTTTTATTTTTCATACTTCACATGTAGTAGCTAGTACTCCCTCTGGTTCTCATGATAAGGCACTAACTAACAAGCCTTCTTAGTTTTTGGCAAAAAAAAAAAAAAAGCATTCTTGATCCTTTTTATAAGACACTTGATAGTTCTCAATAAGCATTAATTATATTTTTTCATGTATAGCCTTATTTAATAAGGGTAGAAGGAGAGCTAATAATTAATATGTTGTTGTAGTTTATTATAATTGATGAGGGTAATATTGTAAATCACTTGGATTTTAGGATATATTTAATGCTTTTAACTAACTTTATTTATTTAGTAGTTCAGCATTATTAAAACCATCTTTCTTTCTTTCTTTTTTCTTTTTCTTTTTTTAACCTCGGTACCCAGATTCTTTCTCAATGGTAAAGCTAGAAATGTTACCAAACAAAAAGCCAAGGACAAAAATACAAGTGATTAAAATGATGTGAATATAAATATATTTCATTTTTATATTAATTTTTCTTATTTTATATTAATAAAATTTTCATATAAATTACATATAAATCATAAATAAAATAAATGAGATCTTAAATTTTTTAACGAATTTTTTATTTTAATTTTGATACATCAGATTATAAATGACATGTTTATTTTGATTTTAAAGTATTTTTTTAACATTATTTATATGTATATTAATAATATATTTTTCTTAATATTTTTATTGTAAAACAAAATATAAAAATAATTTTATGTTAGTTTAATTGTGATCTCTAATTATTTGAATTTATTTTTCATAACATTAATTAAAAAATGGGTAAAATTTAAGAAGGGTGTTATTGTGCATGCATTTTCTCTCCTGTCTCTTTTTTAATCTCTTCCCTAATTTTGTCTCAAGTGTTAAGTTTTCTTCAATTCATTGTGTTTCTTGTCATCTTTCTGATCAGATCAGATCATCATGTCTGAATGCAACATTGATGACACCCCATTTCTAGTCAAAGATTCATTGAAGAATCCTGCGAGTCCGTATTATATTCATCCAGACGAGAACATTAACCAAGCTCTTGTTTCTCCAATAATGTCCGGCTCAAATTATCATCCATGGGCTAGAGCTATGAAGACTGCCCTCATCATAAAGAACAAGTATGATCAAATTCGGGTTTGTCCATGGATCTATCAGTGCCCCAAGTCCCACATATCCACTATTTCCAGCATGGCAAAGATGCAATGCTTTGGTGTTGTCATGGGTAACAAGTTCTGTACTAATAACAAGAATTGCACTAAGTATATTGTTTGGGAATGCGTCTGATATATGGGACTATCTCAAGGATCTGTTTTCACTTGTTGATATAATCAAAGTCGCTGAATTGCAGAGAGAGCTATATGCTATGGAGCAAGGATTGACAGTGAGCCAATATTTGCACAAGTTTGATCAAATATGGGTAGAGCTTATTAATTTGCGTCCTATTCCACGTTGTGATTGTAGTTTTGAGTGTTCATGGTGTCATTAAGAAGAAAAGAGAGTATCAAGAACAAGATTATGTACTGACAGTTCTAAGAGGGTTGGATCATAGATATTCTGCAGTCAGATCGCAAATAATGCTTCATGGCGGATTTCTGACTATCGAAAAAGTGCTTTTGGTGGTGCTTCATCAAGAGCGAGAGATGACAGAGTCTGAATCATTCAAACACAAATAATGGTTTATTTTCATATTTATTTGTTCATCTTATTTTTTTCCCCTCCCTATCACAATATTTCTCCCTTTTTCAGTTAATCTTCCTAATGGTTCTTCGGTTCTGGCAAGTTATTCCTTTTCCTTTGTCTGATTCTCTTTCCATTCCGACACACACACACACACACACACAGAGATAATTAATTTCAACTTGATTTCGATTGCCAAACTAACAAAATCCTTGAACTGTTGTGTCATTTTTTATTTTTCAGACCAATCGTCAGGACATTGGCACATGAAAGATGATGGATTCAGCTAATGAAAAAGAGGGCTCATAAAGGTGTATGTGAAAAGCTCAGTACTACAAACAATAAGTCATGTTTGATTCAGTTGAGCCAGGCTCAGTAACTCAATTTTTAATTGTTTTAATTTTCAAGTGGAGGCAGACAGTTATTAGACTCCATTTCACGTGCTTCGACATTAGTCTCTCAGTGCAATCAATGTTCAATGTCTCACTGGTTAGACAGGGCTACAAAACCTTCTTTTTTATTTACAACAGTTTAACGTTTAGGTGCAGGACCTCATTAAGGGGAGGCCTTCAAGCCTGGAGGTACTTACAGATCGCCTACCAATAAGGTCCTTACATCGGTGGAATTCAAACTCACAACCTTATGGTTATGAGTCAACTCCTTTATCAACTGGACCAACCTTTGTTTATGGAATAACGCTATTAATAAGGTCTTCCTTACTTATTTTATGGCAATTAATTCTACACCACATAGGTTTGGGATGATAACATAATTGAAACTGCAGAATAAAGGTTCTATGACCCTGACGTAAAAACATTCATCTGGCCAATCCAACATGACATCACGATGGGCATATTCTATGCAGTAACTTCTCATTTTCTAGTTCACTTCAGAAATCTGTGAATGGAAATGCATTTGATTTCCGTTTAACATTTCAATCTTTCAAACACAGACAACTGCAAACCTTAAAGTTGGGTAAAATTTTGCAGACATATGAATAGAAATTATCAAAGCAGCCTGTCATTGGGCATGTAAAGCTGGGTAACTAGTTATTATGAGTCATGTATGATGCGGAAGACTCAGTAACTCAATCTTTGTGACAATTTGGAAAGCTTAGAAATATCAATTGTTGTAATGACCTTTCAATACAAAAAAGGGGGAGAAAATAGAAAGGAAAATAAATGAAGTTTTCATCCTTGTCTCTATTTCCTAAGCTAGATAAACAAAACTAACGGCCAGAATCAAGCAATGAAGCAGAAATAATAAGTTTACTCTGGTTTCTTCACCACAAGGACAGGGCATTTGGCATATTGCATACAGTAGTTGCCCAAACTTCCTATAAGAGCCCTGTAAATGAATGAGCATAACGGTGTTAGTACCAGATAATTTTGAAATATAAAATTTTTTGCCTTTCTTTGGTTGGATTATCAGATAATAATTGTATTAAAACAAAATCTAAGACATTGGCTTTAAATCTTTTTTTGAACAGCATCATGTAGATTGAGCATGGGACAGGTGTAAGAACCTTCTTATTGTTCCAATCTCTTGCTCCCCCAATACAAGCAAATCAACGTTAAGCTTTTCTACTGCATCACATATGACTGTTTTTGCATCACCTTCCTCTCTACAGATCTCTGCATCCACCTGTACTCAGAACAAAAAAGTCTCAGATCACTTTTAACCTTACATTGTAAACATGTCAGAGGATTTTTATTTGGTAAAATGCAAAAGAGCTAATCTTTTTAAACAATTAAAATTGATTATTTGGTTTCCCAAAGAGGAAACAGTCCCCAAAAACAACATATTTGTTACAGAAAAGAAAAAATTTACAGAAATTCCAAAAGCATTTTTCTTTAAAAAAAGGAAGGTACCTCATGAGTAGCACATATACTTTTAGCTCTCTCCAAGAGAGCCATTGCAAGCTTTTTCTGATTCTCCTTGTATGAGTTCACAAAATCTGGTCCTGCATATTTAGCAGAACACAAGAAAGAAACCACAAAAGGTTCAAAAATGAACCAAGAAAAATAAGACAACCCACATACATACACAAAATTAAAAAGAAGAAAGAGTCTCTGAGATTAATGAGTGGACTTAACTGGTCGAATAATTAGAGTAAAGGCGAGCAGTTCCAAGGGAAGCTGAAAAAGTGTAGTTACTATCAATAGCAGGTTGAACCATGAAGAGTATAATGTGCTTGCTTCTTAAGGATTCCTTTAGAGTTTTGAGTGACCAAACAAGTGCATAGTAACTGGAATCGCTTTCATCTATGACCACCATCACCTTCTTCTTCTCTGTTCCACTATCATCTTCTCCTGCTATTGCCTCTTCTGCCATTTTTGACCTTCCAAGTTTTCTATTATAAACCCCTAAAAATCTCAGCTCGCCAAAATGTTTTTGATTGAAGACATATGTTATCTCTTGTATACATGTGTGGTTATGTGTGGCTTGGCTTTCATAAGTTATATATTTGGTAGTTGGGAAACAGGAGGTGGATATTTCAGTGTAACTGTCAGTCAAACATCACTAAAGAGTGATTTTGCAAGGAGGGAAACTTGAAATTTGAGTGAAGCGAAATTTTTTTTAATTTGTTACTTTGTCGTTCCTTTGTGGATGGAATATTTTGAGAATACAGTTATGATTGTCAAAAGTCATAACTACTAGTCAACCAAAACCAAACAGACAACCATGAAAACATCAAGCGGCATTCATGGTATCTTCAGATGAGAAGCACTATTCTCAACCCAACATGTTCTGGTGTGTGTTTCTATATCTCGGCTTCTGAAGATCATTTATATGGGTATATATATATATATATATATAAAAACCATATTCTTCACAAGTCATTAGTATTTTTATTCAATTTTCAAACCTCAGATTTAGTTAGTAATAATTTTGGATTACTAAAACCATCCTTGTCAAATTGTAAGCTAGAAATGTTACCGAACAAAATGACTAGAACAAAAATACAAATAATTAGAATGATATATAATACATTTGTAAATATTACACGTCAGACTTAAATCCATCTTTCCTTTGAAAATACCTCAAGATATCATCATAAATTGTTAACAAAAAATTATTCCAGATTATATTTAGTCACTGTGTGAGTTATACATATAATCAACTTTCACCAACAGATCATTTTCTTATAAATCCAGAAAATCTATAATGGAAATGATGAAATGGAAGGAGGAATTCAGAATGATGTACATATGAGAAGATTGAGTAGAATTCAATAATAGCAGCTATCAAATTTAAAATACTCACTCCGGTTCTAAATGTTTGACCTATTTTCATAATTTAGTTATATTAACGATGTTAGTTAAGTTAGTTAATAAGATATACATTTTTCTCTTAAAACACCATAATCATTTTCTTTAATTTCTTTTTTTCCTATGTTACTTGATTATCGTTAATGGAGCAATTAACAAAATTAGAAATAGATCGTATATTTAGGGCCAAATACAACTCATCAATTTGCTTCTATAAGAGTAACAAGTAATTAGGTGAAACATAAGCACTATCCGTTCTTATCATTTGTATAACATTTGGGTCTTGCTGTCCCACGCGCAAAATCCATGTCCTGCGTCGCATTTTCTTGTTTGTTGTATCTTTAATTATGAAGCCTCTCTATCTGTTGAAGTGGTCTTTAATTAATATTTAAAGACATTGTTGCTGTTGCTCCATCCAAAATTTTGGTGAACAATTCATTGTATTATGCACTTGTCCCTTTCACTCTCTTGTTTACTAATCCAACAAACTCTATCACATCTCAATATGTTACTAACTAACATGAATCTAACTCCATTTTTGAGGACCCCCAGATCATGACCACCGGCATTATAGATATTGGGACTTTTCACTTTCACTTGTCAATTAAAATGACTCTTATATTTGACCTATATTCATTAAGCCTCCTCTTCTTGAGAACCATATTTCATTAACTTAATTGTCAGTTAAAAAACAATGATGCAGTAAACTGTCTTTATTATTCAGAGAGTTCTGAAATGAATTGGCCCACTTTTAAACTATAAATTCATGAATCTGAAAATTACACTTCAGAAATTGAACATATTGATGATGACTCGGAAAGCAAAAATAATTAACACAAGTTGCAGTATATTTGTTTCACAGAGTTTCTCATCTTACAGAGTTACAGTTCTCCAACTAACTTATGTGTATGAAAGAACGCATATCTGGATGTAATAATAACTTTGGGGCTTCCAACAGAAACAAAGACTTTAGTTTTTTGTTTATTGAAGTGGCCATGTTGGATTCCAATAAGCAAAGCATTCATAACCTTCTCCTTCAGTCCTTTCCATCCCTTGGATTCCATCTGTGCTGGTACTTCTCTGCAACACACAAGCCTCTCATTTAAGGGTGGCCTAGTGCATGAGATCCCATAAAATGGTTCTGGGGAGTGATAAATATACGCTGCCTTATCTCACAAGTGGAAAGTCCATTTTAAGGATTTAAATCTGTGACCTCTAGGTTACATGACAGCAACCTTATCGTTATTTATATAAAAAATGTGTATTTTTTCTTGAAATACCTTTTTTGATCATTTTTATTGAAATTACATCTTGATGGAAACCCCTTAATATGTGCAATTAATAAAGATGATTTAGGAAAAAAAATTTAAGCTCAGAACTCAAAGGGCAGTTAAGGGGTACCTGCATGGTTTGGAGGGTATCTATCTGGTAGGTGTTGAAATCAAAGTACATGCTTGCTGCTGAGAGCTTCATGGAGAGAAACTTATGAAGAGAAGGGGAAATTTTAATATCAGAAGGTGGGAGAATAATTAATAAAACCACCACCATAAATAATCACCTCAATCTGTTGCTGCAGTGATAGAACGTAGTTTATGATCACATCTAACATAACTGCCATCCCCATTGCCTGCAAATTCATAAATAAAAATGGTCCTACGTTTGTTACTTCACATGTACTCTCAACAAAACATGTTATAACATCAAGGACTATTTATCTTATTTCTCATCATTTAACCTTGTAACAGCCTGGAACCAGGTCTTGCAAACATCTCAGCTTCTCATTGATTTTCTCTCTTCTCACCTGGAATTATAAACAAAAAAAGTATTATCTCAAATCAGAGGGCTAATCAATTTTATTAAGGAAAAGTCGGTAGAAAGTCATGTTTGAAAATTTTATTGTTCAAAAGGATCTGATTTAATTTGTCTTTATACACACGAAGTAGTGATACTCTGCAGGATTTCATGCACAATAAGAACCAGTACTCCAATTCAGGGCCTTCTCATCAATAAAATTTTCAAGCAAGAGACCTTTCATCGATTTTCCCTTTTATAAAGGTGGTTTGGTTTTTGAATTTGTACCCGTTCAGCTAAGCTGTGGCTATCAGTAGCTTGACCTCTTTTTGCCCTTACATGTATTACTTCTTTCTGTTTCTCTTCTATGCTTTTGTTATTGTCTCTCTTCCTTTTGAATCCAACTGCTTTCTGTTGATTGCAAACAACACAAGAAAAGAAACCCTTCATTGTTATTAAGACATGAACTTCAAAAAAAAAAAAATTATTAATAAACAGAAAGATGATCATTTTTCTTAACCTTTCTCATTTCTGGAAAATCTGCAGGATGTAGAGAAGAAGAAGAAGAATTCTCCCCTAGGCCTTCCGTTAACTGAATCAGTGGCAACTTAAGCGGTTGATCCATGATGACGAATCCTTGATTAGTCAATATTAGATAGAAGAGAGAAAATCAATCTGTTTGAAAAGCCTTGCTCTTCAGTCTTCATTCTACATTCATTCCATTTTATAGACTTGATATATATCAATCATGTTGGCTAACGAGTTAGATTCATGGAATGCAGTTAAACGCGTTGGGACCTTCATCTATAATGCTTAGTTGATATTATATATATTTGGATATTAAACAAAAAATATATATTTTTTGATGTTACAAAATAATATTATTGTTAATCCCAATAATTTGATCAAATTTTTGTTTTGGGCACTAAAATTTCTTTTTTCTTTTCTTTTTTGTATTTAAAGAGGTAAATACAAACAGCTTGAAGTTACTAGCGAGATCAAACCCGCAATTTCTCATTTACTGGGGAGATGCCATACTACAAGGCTACAAGATCTCTGATTAGACACTACAATTTCAAATCATTGGGTAAAGTTTATAAAGTTTAATGAGAATTTACTTTGAATTTAATGTCATATCCCTATATTTTTATTGTGTTTTGATTTTGTTCCATGTAATTAAACTAATACTAAGTTTGTATGAAATTATAGGGATCAAAACTAACGATTTGAAATTACTACAATAAAAATAATAATTTGATCAAACTGTAATAATCAATAACAAGATTAACCCATAAAAATACATGTGACTATATAGCTTGCGTTATAAACCAATGGAAATATATATATATATATATATATAAATAATATTACTAAAGCCTCATATTGTTGCACAATAATACTGGTTCACATCTTGCTGCTGATGTAAAGATTGGGTGATTTGTTAGTATATCTATAAACATGTTTTGAATTGTAAAGCATACTATGTTCTAATTGAGTCTTAACACCTAACTTAACTTTTGTTCAATAACTTATGTTGATGACATGATATTTATAAGACATGTATAGATTTCCAAGATTGACATTACCAATTAATCATCCAGTTTAGCTCTGAAAGTACAAGACAAACAAAATCTGATTATGTAAGAATGATGTTTTACATAATTTGGTTGGAAGGCTGGGTTGGTCCTACGTGCCTGAAGCAAGAGTTCATGGGAGACTTATATGATTGGGCAAGGTGCATTGTACTCATTTCAAGATCTTCTATAATATGGAGGGTCCGTTAACCATTATATATACTTTCATAACCACCTCAAAATGCATCACTCTCAATCATTAAATTTATGGAATTTTTTTGTTTTCGTATTATTTCATATATTAAATACGTCTTATCATTCTATAATTTGATATGCCTCCTTATATAGTTTTTGAAAATTTATACCCACTAAACGTACATCATCAATTTATTGAATTCACATGGAATTTTTCATATGATTTGATCTTTTAATTTTTAAGCAAATTTTTGTTCTGTTTATCTGAATCTGTTGTAACATAAGCACCCGATCACTCGAACGCTCGAACTTGAACCGGGTTTACGATCCATAACTTGGTACACAAACAATAAACAAATAATATTATCGGAGCCGAGAATCAAAGGATTCTCTAGGCTCACGCATTATCTAGGTTACGAGAACCTAGATCGGATTTGCACAGCAAATCACTAGAAAGAAAGTAGAAAGAGAAGCCAGAGAGAGACTCCTCTTGGTTGGGGTTAAGAAACACAATGAGGGAAACCTCCTTTATATAGAGTTCAGGACGAAGGCCAGAAAGGAAGAATATCACCTTCATAATTGCCTCTCATTAATATCGTCAATCAGTCATTATGACAGATTCTCTCATTTCCCTAAAAGGAAACGATTTGAATTTTAATCAGTAATAAATGCTGATTGAGTCAACTGTCAATTTCTCTCAAATCGCTTCTCATCTGTCGGATCCTTTTTCAGAGGATCCGACGCATCAATGGCGGACTTGGACATATAGTCCAACAGAACCCATGCAACTTACATAGGTAGTATGTCTTTTATTATTCCATCGTTGTATTTTTTTTGTTCTTTCTTTTCTATTTAAACCTACTTTCTAAAAATATATAATTTTATGAAAATTCTATAAGACCTTTTAATATTTTTGTGTAAAAATAATTTGCACTTACTACATATATATACGTTGACGATCATAATTTTTTATATTTTCCCTTGATGATATTTCCCTTAAAAATGGTAGTTAGTTTTTATTGAATTATTATGACAATATTTAAGTGGTAGTGAAATTTTTAAGTATATCCTTATCAAGAATTACATATAAATTGTTTCACATACAAACAATGTCCTCATGGATGCTTAATACGCTGCATAACTTTGAATGTAGTTTTAACTTTTTTTAATATGTGACTGATGAGATGAATTCGATTATCGTTTGACAAAAAAAAAAAATAATTCATAAAGCTATAAAATTAAGGGTAAAATAGCATACAGCACATTTTGATGTTATTATTATTTTCAGTTACATCTAACACCTTAATTTTATTCGTGATGCATCCAACGCTTTGATGTTGCATTTTTATACTTCCCTCCAGGTTCCACCACCTAATCTTATTTATAGTGCATCAAGGTGTTTTTTTTTTTTTTTTTTGAATGTTATTTTTTCCTACAATTAAATTTTGAATATAATTTGAAAAGATTTTCTCCAACATCAAAGATCCTGGCTCATTTTTTGGTCCTTTAAAATTATATACTTGAGACAAAAAAGGAGATATATAACATCCTGAATAATTCCATGATTTTCTCAATACAAAAGAGGCTTTCGCATAAAATAAATTCAAGTAGCTAATGGGGAATTAATTACATCGACCATTTTGATTGAACCCATAGAGTGGAACTGGTAAAGCAGATGCACACCCATTATATATCTTTTATAAGCAGTTTAAACTCACAACTTTATGATTAAGAAAAATTTGAAAAAGACATTTGGTATCACTAGGCTATAAGACCTAGACTAATAGTGCTTGCATATATAACAACTTGATCTGTGAAGGGAAAGGAAGCTTAGTTCTATAGAATCTTCATGCATTCATAACCTTTTGCATTCTTTATATGAGTGATGGCCCAAAACTACCATTAATGAATTTTGAAAGAGAACAAAAAATACAAAGGCGCAAAAAAGTCTGCATTACCAAAATTCTACTCTACCTACTTAATGATTTTCCATCCCTAAAAAAATCAAATTCATTAAATAGTTGCTTAATATAATAAAATTGAACCCATAATTAACCCATTCATGAGACGTAATACCATACCGTAGGGTCTTATAATGTTTTGACGTTATCATCCACGTCACGTTTCAAAATTCTCTTGGGTATTAAACTAATAGGTTTTTTAACGTCAGTATGATTGATTAATTATACATGGGGACATACAGGAAGTGCATAGATACGATACATCAAATCTCCAATTTAAAAATTTGACTATAATTTCGGTGGTTGAGTGTAAGCAAAACTGTCATCATCCTTATCCAAATTTCCAGAACTTAATTCAGTGATTTCTTAATTGAACTTAAGAAATTTGTTCAACTTTTATGATCACGTATTTAAAATTGAACATGTTAAAACAAGTTTAATTTACTAATGGAACTGGCATGAATTTAAGAATAATATATCCTCATGAAGTAACGCATGCCCAAATGGAATTCGATAATTAAGTAAAACAAAGTTTTTACGTGGACTCCAAATTTTATTGAGAAGTAACACATAAAACTACTTTACATGTCTATCTATAGTCTTTACTCACACTTAATTCTATTTAGGGGTTTCTAGGCAAAACTTGAACTAGCTAGAAAGTTTGTAGAAATAAATCACATTGGTAAAGTCTTTACATTAATAGCAGAATATGAACTCACAACCTTGTGGGTCATGAGTCAACTCTTTGTTAATTCATCCAACCTTTGTGAAAAAAATAGTAATTGTGGCTCCAAATATGTCATGGGAAAATTGTTTACTAAATGAAATTAGGTTGCTTTTTTAAGCCATTGAGTCCCATTTAATTTATATAGATTTCGACCTCTCCTCTTTCTTATAAATCAAGTCGGTGAAACTTGGCTTCACTTCTTTTTCCATTGCCTGTTGTCCACTTGCCCTCCTTCACCCCCAAAATTAACCATTCAGTTTTGGATGATAATATTTGGGTCCACTTGCCCTCCTTCTGAACATTTTTTTACTTAAATTTATAAAAATTAGAGAAATAAGGTTAAAAGTCTTTAATTAAGATTTCTTATTTTTTTTTATCTTATAAATATATTTTTTTAAAATATCACAGTCAAACGATGCAGATTCAAGCTACATGACAACCGTCCAAGGGTGAATGGAATTAATCATCTCTATTCTTGTGCTCTTCCTCCTAATTGAGAGGTCAGCTTGTCTTATTTTATCCTTAACTAGATGGCTCAAGTTATCTTCTCTAGGCCCTTCTCCCTAGCTTTGTCATCTCATCCCAGCTGCCGTGTGGCTGAGTTTCTTCTTCGTTTTTTTAACAAAAAACACAATTATATTATGAAGTGATATGTAAAACGTTCAAAACACAAATGAGTATAGTTTCATGGAAAGAACATCTGAAAAACAACAGAAATATTATTCGAAGGTAGAAAAAACATGATTAAAAAATTTTAGATAGAAGCATGTTGAATATAAACGACATGATTCGAAATAGCTTGGATGCAATAGTAGGTCCAAACTTTAAGGGCTTATTTTATATGAGGGATTTAGAGAGGAGGGGAGGGGAGAGAAAATTTTTGTGAGCTGAATTTAAAAAAAAATTAAAGAAGTGGGGTTGTAATTATTAAACAAATATTAAATGTAAGACAAAAGAGTGAGAAAAAATGATTATAAAATTTTAACCTCACATCATTAATTTTCTCAAGTTCAACTCAAAATATTTTTCCCTCTGTCCATTTTTCCTCCCCTTCTCTCATACCAAACAGACGCTAAGTGTTGGTGGTGATAGCCTGAAGCAAGTCTCTCACCCTGCAATGACCATCCCATCTCCATGCACGATCATAGAGAAGGCTCCAATGTTTTTAGGAAGATTCTTAGCGAACACTATCACAGAGCCGCTCCCATAATCTTACGCCACCACGAGACATAAGTATATATAACCCACGATCTCACGATGTCTGTACCACTTAAGGTGTGGAGAAAAGGTTGATACTCATGTGATGTCATACCCCATCTACAACAAAGTGAAGCTTAGTGAAAGTCTCTTGAATTTCACGAAAACATAACTAAAATATCATGAAATTTAAGCTCAATATTAAACACTTTATTAAGTAGAGATTAGGTTTATAAAAAATTCCATCCCATAATATATGAGAGATTTGAGATACTCTTCTAATGGGTTAATGTGTGTCTAGCTTTCGAAGTATTATCACAATTGCAGTTAGTATTCTGAAGTAATTTGTGATGCAATTTCTTTTTAAAGAATGTTTTGTGTTTATTTTTTTCCGTAACTTTTTTAAATGACAAGATATCCTTTTTTGCAATGAAAATTTTAGGTATGTGGAGTCCGGGACTCACTAAAAATATGGTAGGCATTTAGGTTCAAATAGCAATTATAAAAATGCTTAATGTCCTCGCATAGATGAGATTCCTACAATGAACTAATATTTATTGACAGCGAGAAATCTTTGACCACACATGGGTGAAAAGATAACAATTTTATTTGGGTAAGGCATCAAAGGGATATTGGATCTTTGATCCATACGATGAAAGCAGATGGTGAATTTAGGCCTACGGCCCAATGGCCTGCATAGGCCTGGGCTTAAACTGTCATAGCTGAAGAACTGTGTAAAACAGTAAAAGCCATGTCAATTCAACTGAGTCATCATTCTAATCATATCATACAAAAGAAGACAAAGCATACTATTCACTATGAAAAGTTACGTCGATATATATTAATAACAATAGGGAGAATTGTAAATAGGTCCCAAGTAAGAGAATTAATTTTAAACAGATCCATTGACAACCCATTCACTTGTTAACCAAAGCTATTGCAATTGTTAATAGTTGTCATTAACAACTCTTTAAGACCTATCTAAAATTAATTCTCTTAGTTGAGACTTATATACAATTATCCCATAACAATATCATCAACTATCAACTAATATGAAAAGACTCAAAAAACTTTCCAAATGCGTGTAGTATACTATAGTGGCATAAATATCACTTTCAAATATGGTTATCATTTTGACAATATGTCTGAAAAGAACCATCATTGTCGTGGTTCGTAGAAAAAACAGAGCCGTTGATAAAATCCACGTGGGTGGCCAGGGTGGCCGTTGGGTTATTTATGATTTTTAGTGGCAACATACTGAGATGTAAACTGTCACCACCACCAACTCATGAAAAAACTGGCTATGGTTATTTTTGCCGACGGCCATTAACGATAAGTTCTCTGTATTTTGCCTTCTTTTCAGTTTTCCATTGTTCTTATTTGTTCAGTCAAACACGTCTCTCTCTCTCTCTCTCTCTCTCTCTCTCTCTCTCTCTCCCTCCCTCCCTCCCTCCCTCCCTCCCTCCCCCCAAAACAACGTTATCTGCTGGTTTATGTCTTAATCTTCACGTCCTTCTGGTTTTTTTACTTGTATTTAAATTATTCATCTTTTATTTCTATATTTTAAGACGTCGTTTTCACTTTTATCTTACTCAACAGTGTATTATTATCCCCCCTCTCTATAACTTTTAATTAATCAATATAGGGAAAGAATTATGCAATGATTATAGACAAGACAGGGCAACTAACTAGATCTAAGACCTCATTGTGAAATCAGGATTTGAGACTCACGACCAATATCTTAGGAAACTAGACCAATACTTGTTTGAATAGTAGATAATTACTCCTAAGTAATCATCTAATTTGGGAAGATTGAGAAGAAGCTAAATAATGACATAATTTCTTTTTTCACGTTAGTTTATAAATAATGTAAATTAATTTTAAAAATAAAATAGGGGTTAATACAACTTTTGGTCCTGAACTTTCACTCAATTTTGGTTTTGGTCCCTGAACTTTCAAATAAGTGGTTTTGGTCCTTGAACTTTTGGTCAATTTTGGTTTTGGTCTCTGAACTTTCCGTCAATTTTGGTTTTGATCCCCGAACTTTCAATCAATTTAGGTTATTGGTCCTTGAATTTTAAAAAAAATAGGAACTAATAGTTATAAAAAAACACAAATTTCAGGGACCAAAACCAAAATTGATCGAAAGTTCAGGGACCAAGACCATCGATTTGAAAGTTCGGGGACCAAAACCAAAATTAAGTAAAAGTTCAGGGATCAAAAGTTATAGGGAAAATTTCATTAAAGGACCCCTGAAGACAATTAATGTAAAAGAATGACCAAGAAAATCTGAAATTTCACTGCAGGACCTAGGTCCTTAAATGAAAAAAAATTGTTGTGTGAAAAGACCTAAAAGCCCTTGTGAATTAATTTCAGATAGGGACCTATGTAAAAAGTCTTCTGACGCTGACACGCTGACGCAACGCTGACACGCTGATGCTGACACAACGTACCACTTGCCTAACAAAGTACTTCCTCGTGCATATGGCCATTTCCTTGTGCATATGGCCAAATCCTTGTGCGTGGCCTGGACATAGCAAGTTATAAGGTCAATTAATTACTCCTTGTGCATATGGTCATTTCCTTGTGCATATGGCAATTTCCTTGTGCATATGGTCATTTCCAGGCCACGCACAAGGAAATTGCCATATGCACAAGGAAATGGCCCTATGCACAAGGAAATGGCCCTATGCATAAGGAGTAATTAATTGGCCGTATGCACAAGGAAATGTCCATATGCACAAGGAAATCGCCATAAGCACAAGGAGCAATTAATTGGCCTTATAACGTGCTATGTCCAGGCCACGCATAAGGAAATGGCCATATGCACAAGAAAATCGCCATATGCACAAGGAAATTGCCATATGCACAAGGAGCAATTAATTGGCCTTATAACGTGCTATGTCCAGGCCACGCACAAGGAAATCGCCATATGCACAAGGAAATGACCATATGCACAAGGAAATCGTCCTATGCACAAGGAGCAATTAATTGGCCTTATAACGTGCTATGTCCAGGCCACGCATAAGGAAATGGCCATATGCACAAGAAAATCGCCATATGCACAAGGAAATTGCCATATGCACAAGGAGCAATTAATTGGCCTTATAACGTGCTATGTCCAGGCCACGCATAAGGAAATGGCCATATGCACAAGAAAATCGCCATATGCACAAGGAAATTGCCATATGCACAAGGAGCAATTAATTGGCCTTATAACGTGCTATGTCCAGGCCACGCACAAGGAAATCGCCATATGCACAAGGAAATGACCATATGCACAAGGAAATCGTCCTATGCACAAGGAGCAATTAATTGGCCTTATAACGTGCTATATCCAGGCCACGCACAAGGAAATGACCATATGCACAAGGAAATGACCATATGCACAAGGAGTAATTAATTTGCCTTATAATGTGCTCTGTTCAGGCCACGCATAAGGAAATGACCATATGCACAAGGAAATCGCCATATGCACAAGGAAATTGCCATATGCACGAGGAAGTACGTTGTCAGCGTCAGCGCATCAGCGTGTCAGTGTCAGCGTCAGCTTTTTGTCAGCGTCAACGTCAGATTTTTGTACAGGTCCCTATCTGAAATTAATTCACAAGGGTTTTTAGGTCTTTTCACACAACAATTTTTTTTCATTTAAGGACCTTGGTCTTGCAGTGAAATTTCAGATTTTCTTGGTCCTCATCTGACATTAATTGTCTTCAGGGGTCCTACAATGAAATTTTCCCAAAGTTATATTAACCCAATAAAATAAAATAGAAAAAATGTTGTGACATTATGTTATCAGTCCTTGTTTCATCTTAGTACTGTGGAAAATATTTATGTGATGAGTTCCCTGGAAAATTTCATTCTTTTTTTTATTTGGTCTATTACTAATCCTTTTATGAAGTGGTTTGCTGCGCTGGCCGGTTGTTTTTGCCTTGTACGGGCTGGTAGGCATGACTATTGGATCGTTTAAGTTTTATAATACTATCAATGCTCTAATCCTTATTAGATTTAAAGGTTACAAATAATTTTTTTCAATTTATATTATTTAATTTTCATTAGTAATAGGGATTAAATTAAGAGATAAGAATAACTTATACATGTAAAGAGAATAAGGATAAATTTAAAAATTTATAAATTAAATGTATATTCAATTATTTAACTAAATTCCTTAATATATTAGTATTAGTTAGAACAAATTTATTAAAAAGACGATAGTGTAAGTTACTTTTAAGTTTCATCCACCTTATTAAAATCAAAGATAAACAACTAACTCAGTAAAATGTCTTCAATTAAAAATATTTTCTAACTTTACCTGTATTAAATGAGTTACTAAAGTAGAGAGATAAACATTTAATTATAAGAGCGAATTTAATAAATAAGCATTAATTACTCTTCAATTCTTCCACAAACAATACTTCTATTTCTTTTTTTATAGAGTAAAAAGAAAACAAAAGTAAAAGTAAGTCTAAGGCCTAAGCCATTATCCCTTGACACATCTCACAAGAACAATGGCTGTGAATTAAATTATACAATTCCTCCAAACGCTTGTATAGCTTCGTTAGCCAACTTATCGGCTACTTCATACACATCCCGACTGCACCAATTCAAGCTATTATCTCACCCTCTCTAATAGTTCTTGAATATCTTCAAACAATTTTCTCTCTAGATGATCCACCTCTCATCCTCGTAAACTAGTATCTATTAACTTCCCAACAATAAGTTTCTAGCAGCACTGTCCTCCAATTAAAAGAACAAGCTCTCTTTAGAGACCCAGATAATTAAACTCTCCAAGTTCTAGTCACTATAAGTACTAGTACTCCATCTTATCCTAAATATAAGACATATTATAACCTAATTTGATTATATTAAGGATGTTAGTTAAGTTAGTTAAAATCACATTATATAACTAAATACACCTTAATCATCTACATTTATTTCCATCACCCCTCTCTTATTTGTTTATTATTGAGGAGCATTAATGGGTGTAGTAGGAGCTATTTTTCATCACATCCTTGATGTGTTTAGTTTAAATTCTCCCAACAATTGCACTACATTTTCAGCAACTTTCTCAGGTTTAATTAGTCTAATTGAAATTACTTTTGTA
The DNA here is from genome assembly GCA_037074515.1 of Mimosa bimucronata. Taxonomy (NCBI): domain Eukaryota; kingdom Viridiplantae; phylum Streptophyta; class Magnoliopsida; order Fabales; family Fabaceae; genus Mimosa; species Mimosa bimucronata. Next base: position 26,130,368 of record CM073445.1, on the reverse strand, counting down.
ATCTTAAACAAATTAAACCGGCTCTTAATAAAAAAATCAAAGGGAATTATATTATACCCTACTAGCTAAATCCAACATTCCTTCCATTAACTTCATCTTCTTCTCTATAATCTTCATTTGATGGTATTACACTATTTCTTTATTTCAAATACATTTTATGGTCAAAGCATAATATACAATATTTCTGTAGTTCACAATATAATATTCAGTCTGCTCTCTCTATAATCCCTCATCTAGCAAAACCATGGGTCTAACAAGTGTTGTAGGCATAGGCCCTATAAATACTTCAATATAAGATTTTGTTTCAGATAAACAATAAAAATACATATTGAATATACAAAATAGAAATAGGACGTATAGAAGTATACATAATTTACATGCCAAATATCTAAAAGTTTTTTATTAAAAAATATGTGAAATCAAACTCAATAACACACTCAAACTCAAAGATGCCCACAAAATCTCTAAATTAAAGGATCCATTAGGTCTCTTTTGTATATATATATTTTTTTTACCTGAAGGTCTCTTTTGTTTATAAAGCTTTAGTCTTAACAATCTTTTGAGACGATCAGAAAATCAAATACAGAATATTATGTTATTCATGAAGTTTGATGAAAGCATCTATTTTCAATTAATCATAATATTATAAAAGTACAAATATTCATGATTAAAAATTAGGAGTTTTTTCTGGGAAGATAAAATATGGAATTTACTCAAAATGCATTTAGTACTTGGTGATAAAAAGTATCCCTACAATCTTCATTGTAAGATTTAGGCTAAATTATATAAAAAACCCGTGAAATATGAGTCAATTGCATATAAATCCCCTAACATTTTAAAGTTGAAATTAAACCTCCTTAACCTTTTATTTTTCTACCACGAACCCCTTACCGTTAGTGAGTGGACTGTCATCTTCTTAACAAAAATTGTCACATCACATTGATTTAAGACACATGGCATCCTATATGGCATCCTATATGTAATCTAATAATTTTATGGTAACCACATAATTTTTATCTAAGGTTCTAAATTTTTATTTCATGATTAAACAAACCCTAATACTCCTTAATATCCTTGCCCCTACGGCTCTTCCTTCCAAGTTCCAACTTTTAAATTCATATCGCTTAACGTGTTTCAAAAGTGATAATTAAAAGACTTCACTGAATCAAATTGGTTTTCGATGTTATCCCCAGTTGATCAAGATATCAGTGAATTAGAATATGAAATTATAGGAGTTTTTTGCTTTGAAGGCATGTATTGGTTGAAGTTGAGGCTTCTAGCGTTAATTTCATTGGCATTAGTAGACCTACAATTTTATTAATTTCAGGATTTTCGCTACTCTAACTCTCAGATTCTTTATGTTATTGCTCCATTTCCTTCATGTATATTTCCTCCCCCATTGGCTTCAAAAACCGAGCCTGAGCATCTATGAAGCAATTCAACGACAGTATCAGCCTGAACCATATTAGACCACTTGATCAATTCCATGATTAAGGGAAATAACTGTTCATCCTTGGTGCAAAGACTAACTGATGCATACCTCTTTAAGAATCAAGTTAAACAATAAGAATTTGGAAGTTGAAAGGAAGAGCAGCCACCGGGAAAGAAGATTCAAAGAGGATTAGGGTTTTGTATTAATGAAATGATAATTTAACCATTATGTAAAAATTATGTAATTTCCATAAAATTATTAGATTACATTTAGATGCCACATAGGATGCCATATAACTTAAATCGATTTGATGTGGCAATTTCCGTTAAGAAGTTAACGGCTCATTAACGGTAAGGGGGGGTTTTGTATAATTTAGCCTAAGATTTATATGCTAAGTTTTAGTAGTATTAGGAAAATAATTAAGCTAGCTATTTATAAGAAATGCGTATTGGTTTCCTCAAAATAACTCATTTAATCATTAAAACCCCTTTAATCTATGTAACTTATAGTGATATGTCAAGAAAAAATAATATTTATGAAACGATGAGATAAAGTGGATTAAGATACTAAATTCAGGACTAAACTTTGAGCTTATCAGCTAGTTGATATATATTTAAGATTGAAATAATAGAAAATAATGTTGTCAAACTCATGAGTTTAAGTAAACTCGTAATAAGAATGTAAAATCGGATCGTAAACTAGGGAGAATTTACTTTTATTAATAAATATGTGGCTAAAGTATATAATGAAATAAGAAATACAAAAACAATAATAATTTGACTTAAATATATTTTAAATATGAATAATTGATAATAAATATATCAACATTCATACTTTACTAAACTCAATAAAAAACTTTCTATAAAATGTATATATAAACTCTTTGAATATGGTCAACAACAACAACAAAGCCTTATCCTACTAGGTGGGGTCAGTTGCATGGATCATACAACATAATTATGCTTTATCAGAAATTAAATCTTTAAATATAGTGTAACTAAAAGGTCTCGCTTTACAACTTCATTGAATGTTCACCTTGGTCTCCCTCTTCCCCTTCTAATAGGACTCCAAACTTCTTCATATACCATCCACACTTGCACATCTAATGGCCTTCTTTAGACATGTCCAAACAAACTCAAACAATTTTATACCATTTTCTCATTAATAGGTGTCACTCTAACTCGTTCGCGTAATGATCATTTTAAATCTTATCCCTTTTTGTATGATTACACATCCATCTCAGCATCTTCATTTTGGCTACCCCCATTTCATGTTCATGTTAACCCTTTAAAGCCCAATATTCACTACTATATAGTACTGCTGGTTTTATAGCAGTATGATAAAACTTCTGTTTTACTTTATTGGATACTTTTCGGTTACAAAAAACTCCAATAGCTTTCCTCCACTGATGCCACCTAGTTAGAATTTTATGGTTGAATATAGTCAAATAAAAATAATTAATATGAGATTTAGAGCAAGTTGATAAATTATTTAGGAAGATAGAAATGTAAAAATGCTAAATTCGGTGTGTAAACTCGTAAATTTAATCGATTTTACAAGTGATATGAATTTTAGTGGCTCGTTACACGTTTTGGTTAGATAGATCCGTAAAAACGGTAAAATCGGAGAGTTAACATGCGAATTCGACAACAATGATAGAAAGTATTTGTTTGACCCAAACTCCGCCCCAAGCTTCACATGTTGCGCATCATGTTTTGATCGTTTTCCGAATGTGGACCACGGAAAAGAATATCTCGACCATTCATCTTCCCTCCAATGTGTGCTATATGACCTTATGATTATTAAAGAATTTACTTTTTTGACATCGAGTATTAAATAATTAACGACTTAATCAATGAGTATTTTTTTTTGGTAAATTAGAGCGATTAGAGCCTTTTGCCCCCCATATTTCCCTCCGGTATCCGACACTTTTTTGTGAGTCTCTAGTCTTCTCAACTGGGCCAAGTAACCCGAGACGACTGACTAATCTGGAGCGGGGTTGTATGATAGGCATGCCCATTTAAGGTGTTTTGCACCAAAGGCGAGTAACCCCTCCTGATAAGCACGCCTTCAAGGTTCGAACTCACATTTATCTAGGGGCGGTATGTCAGTTGCCTTACCACTTCACCCAATGTTTGTTGGTTAATCAATGAGTATTTGAAATTAATATAATTTGCCAAAAAGAGCCGATATTAACAAAATAGAGCCAGTTGACTTCTTAATTTATACTCTGTCCCTCTATGTAAGGTCAATTTAACATAATTGTGGTGTTAAAAAAACAATTAAATTTAATTAAATTTAATAGATACATAGGATATATACTCTTTTTTCTAAAGATGTCTTCATTTATGAATGGAAGAGAGAAAGTGATAATGAAAGAAATGATTGAAGAGTTTATAAGAAAAATGATTGAAGAAAATAAAGGCAATAAGAGATCATATAAGTTTGAGTCAACATTTTAATTTATGCAATATAAAAAAAATCAATTGAGGGTAAAATAGGTAAAAAAAAATACATCTATTAGTTAAACAAACTAAAAAGTGACCTTATAAACAAGGAAGGAGGGAGTATATATGGAGAATAATAAGTTAAACTAAAATTCTTTACGGGAGTAAATGATGTGTTAGTTAACTTCAATTTAAATTTAAAATCCTAGTTAACCAGAGAGAAATAAATGACTCTTTTTGGATTTCTTAAAATTAAAATTAGTACAATTGGCCAATAAATATTCACCCAATAAACATAGATGATACTCCTTCTCTCTCATATATGTATATACACACACAAAAGAAAAAAAAAACTTATGCATGCATATGGTTATTCATCCAAATTGTGTTGCAAATTGAATCTCCCCCGGCAAACTACCCTTGTTATCATAATGTTTACTCATTGATAATATTTATTTATTGCTAACAAGTCCAATTACTCCAATCAAATAAAGGGTATGTAAATTAAAATATCAAGGATATTCAAACATGGCAAAGAGTACATTTTTTCTTGTATGAGACGAAAGAGAGACTAAATAGGGAAAATGACAAATAAATACCTTTCAATTTGTAAAATCCCAATAACAACTGTACTATAGCTATTAACAACTCCACTATGAGGCATTAACAACTAGTAACAACACAAAGTTCCTTATTTGGGATTTTGCAAATTGAAAAGTATTTTTTGTCATTTTCCCGACTAAATATATGACACAAACTAATTTTGGTGTTTATCGCAACTTGGTGTTCTTCCGATGAAATCTATACCATTCAAATCTTATATTTTAATGGACAAAATTTAAATTTTTATTAATATTTCTAAATAAAAAGTCATTGATTTTTTTTTTTTTGAAAAAGTGGCAAATAAATTATTATCTTTATTTTAAATTATATACACATTAAATTAAAAATATAAAAATAAATAAGTACGGACCGTCTTAATTAAAATCTAAACTATCCAAATTTCGGTATTAATCACCCTCGATGAATACTAAAATTGTATCCGATACATCAAAATAGTATAGTCTTTTATCTCGCGTTGCAAACACGAAGACTTCACTAATGAGTAATTTGCAAATATTCCTATATTTTTTTAATTAATGATGATTGTCCCAATTCTTACGCGGGTCTGTACCACGCAATTCAACTTAAATTAATCGTAAAAGACAATGTTCATATAATGGATAAGCTAAGTGTGCATGAATATATTGCATGAGGCAACGATTGAGAAGGAATATCTCCAAGAAAAAAGGTCTAAAGGAAAATCTGATTTGCACTGTATCATGTACCCTTTTATTATTAGCATAGCCTACGCTCTGTTCTTTTTCTCAACATGAACTTGTGAGTAAATAGTTAGACATCCTCACATTTTGCTTCATTTGATGCTTCTCCAGTGGCTCACAATATGCTCAATCAATATGAACATGTTTCTGTTAGATCTCTCGAATATTTTCATATCCAAATATAATATGCATGAATCCCATTTTTTTAAAATAAAAAAATAATACTCAGTCTAACTTTTATTATATCATCATGTCTAGATTACTGTTCCATTCTTTGTGCGACTTAACCTAGACAAGGAAAATATATTCACTATAGTACCAAACCCTACCTCCAAAAATTCCATTATAGGCTATATAGCATAGCGTAAGGCATTAGCTAGACTCAAAGTGTCACACCTCTTCAAATCCAAATCCAAAATAAAGTAAAAAAGAGTTCCTTTTTTAACGCATATTCACATATCCACGTGACGATTAAAGGTCAACAATTACTCAAATAGTTGTGCACCATATTATTATTAATTAAAAAGACCCCACCTTGATGAATATAAATAGGCATATGGACAAGCTAGTCCCGGATCTCATCATTGAGAAGATTATTATTATTAGTTCTAACTTCTAAGTTGGTTTTGGTGTATTCTAAGTCTATATATACCTTCACTTTCACAGCTTTATTAATTATTAGCATATAGCAGAGCATTAATTTTCTCTTGTTGAACTCCGCAAGAAACTGAGCCATGTCTGGTATAACAAGGAGAGAGAACAATAACAAGATGTGTTGTAAAGAAGAAGAGAGTAATCCTGAGATGAGAAGAGGCCCTTGGACTCTTGAAGAAGATAGCCTCCTCATTCACTATATCGCTCGCCACGGCGAAGGTCGCTGGAACATGTTAGCCAAAAGTGCAGGTACATACATACTCCGTTTTTAACTTGTTTGAATTAACTTATTTTAAGTGATTTTACGCTGTCTAAAATAACTTTGTGAAGGGAAGTTATAATTTGTTTCTGGTTTAACAATTTCTTCAGGGTTGAAGAGGAATGGGAAGAGTTGCAGATTGAGGTGGCTTAATTACTTGAAACCAGACATCAAGAGAGGAAATCTTACCCCACAAGAACAGCTCATGATCCTAGAACTCCATTCTAGGTGGGGTAACAGGTAATAATTAGTTAATTATTGATCTGTTCATGTTGTAGCATAAATTGGTTTTTATCTGTTCTTATGTTGCAATGAAATTAATCAACTAATTAATTAACTTGGGTTTGGTTCTTTCATGAAGGTGGTCAAAAATTGCTCAGCATCTGCCAGGAAGAACTGATAATGAGATCAAGAATTATTGGAGGACCAGAGTGCAGAAACAAGCACGGCAACTTAATATTGAATCTGGAAGCAAGAAATTCATTGATGCGATTCGCTGTTTCTGGACTCCAAGATTAGTTCAAAAGGCTGAACAACAACACAAACTGAATTCTCCTTCAACTACCACCACCTCGTACTCTTGTCTCACAACAGACACCAACCTTAATCATCATGTTTCCTCATCATCATCATCTTCTCCAATGTTGTCATCAAATAATTACAACAACAACTCTGTTATTCCTAATCCTCTGTCTTGTTCTCCTTCATCATCATCTTTCCAGCAGCCTTCTGCAAATTTTGCCAGCAATTTTGCCTCTGATTCCTGGCAATTCTCGCAGATTCTGGAACCTTCTTCTTCTGAAGTACTCCCAGAAAGCTGTTATGGTTATATGTTAGAGAACAATAATAATAATTCTAGTTACAGCAACTCAATTCAGGGTCAAAACTTGTCAGTGATGGACAATATGATGACTACTACTACTACTACTGGGTATTATGGAATGGAACATAATGTGATGAACCAGCAAGAACCAGTGACAACAATGGAAACTTGGGACATTTTTCCATTTGATTATTACTATCAGCCAATTACAACAGAAAGTGACTGGAAGTTAGGGAACATGGCAGATCCTTTTTGGGACATGGAAGCTCTGTGAGACACAGAGAATAGCCATTCGCATGCATTGATCTCATCAGCTTCTTTTTAAAATGTCTAAAGTGTCTCTCTCTGTTTTTTTATTAATTAATTGTTGTTACAGTTTTTTTTTTTTAAATAAGGTTAAGGTTGTTTTAGGGATTATATAGATAGAGCTCATCATCATGTAGTATTATTGCATGCATGTCTTTTCTTTTGTTGTGATTAACTTAATATATATTCTTAATCATCGTTTTTAATAGTACTCGTTTAGATATAGAAATGACAGTCAAGCAAGGATGAGGTTTATTTTGTTTTGAAAACACTGTAATTTGACTATGACAATGTATTTTGGATCATATGAGTCCATTGTCTATATCCTGCTCTGCTTCTATTTTCTTTCTATACCCCCTTCCTCCCCCCCCCCCCCCCCCCAAAAAAAATAAAATAAAATAAACAGAGAATGTATACATAATTATTTTAAAAGAAGCCGCAAGATCTTCTAATTTTTACAAGTAGTGTGACTTACTCTATTGGGTCTTAAATATGAACTAGACAAATAATTCATTTTGGCCAGTAAGATATTAATTTACTTGGTGTGATTGTACACATTAAAGGGGCTTCCATTAAACTTAGTTCCAATTTATATAATTTAAGAAGCTATTTTAGGTAAATGGACATAAATTTGTTGTAAATAACTAACTCAACTAATTTCTCTCAAATCCGTAAACTAGCTATTTAATTCCTATATTAAGAAAAAAAGAAAGTAGTATATATGAGGCGTTTTGCAATGCAAGATCCTAAAATGTATATATGTTTATGTACTCCTTTTACTTATATATGTAAGCTGCATTCTAAAATATTTTAAGCATTTAAATTTAACTTCTTTATTTAAAATTTAGGCATCATTAAATATTTTTCAACACATGTCACCCAGAAACTATGGCCAAGAGAAAATGATTATGAGACATGTCACCCAGAACCTATGGCCAAGAGAAAATGATTATGAGATATGATTATGATGTAGTTATAATTGAATTAGGAAATTTTTGAATAGTCATGATAGCTTGTTCATGAAAAGTTAAAAAAATCCAAACTATATATATCAAGTCCCAAAAAAATTAACTAATTTTAACAACTTTTTATTTAAATAAAATAGTTTAAAGTAACTTTTTTTATATAGAAAGTTCAAAGGAGAATGTCATATACAAATAGTAATGAACATTTTGTTATTTATAAAATGCAAATAAGTGAATAACACGACTGATTTATCAAATTTCATACAATGTATGAAACTCATTTTAATTTTTTTACAGATTATTATTAAAAAATAAAAAATGCACTTTATGTTAAAAAAGACTCACATGACAAAAGGGACAAGAAGCAAATGTGGAGCCACATCAAATTATGGAATGAAATGACACAAGAAAAATATGGGCATGTGTAAATTCATAATAGGGAGGCTATAGCCCATATAGCTTTCATCTGGAAAGTTGAAAAATGCTTTGTTTAAATATCTACTTATCTCTGACAAAAAAAAAAAATACTTAACTTTTAGCAGAATAGTAATAATAATAAGTAATAGCTACTTATTCTCAAGCACAACAACTTGCAAATCTTCAAGGTTAATTAGGGCCTAGATGTGTCATGCAAAAATGATATTATATATTGCTAATACAATTAAATTTTATATGTAATTAAGGAACTTAAATTTTACTAATCATCATTCAAAATTTTGGAAATTAACAATCCTCTTCATTTTTTTGAATTCACCAATATTATTTATTTCAGATATAAAAATAATAGAAAAGCATGAACTTCACTTAAGTAATTTTCCAATGGTGGACATCAATTATTGGCCAAACATAAGGGTACATGTATGGTTGTGCATATTTACTTTATTTCTATTATTTTCTTTACAAAACCAAAATTATTTAGGAAAAAATAAGACGTCAAATCTCGCTAGGAGAATCTCAACTAAGTCTTAATAAGGTAATTAATCACAATCAAGTCCCAAAAAGTCATTAAATTACATTGAAATCTCTAGAGATTTAGGTGATATTAAATTGCATGTGTTAGGAATTGTCGATATAACTTCATGAGTTATTATTGATAACTCTTTAAAAACCTATAACAACTCATGGAGTTGCATTGACAACTCCCAACACATGTGATTTAATATCACCTAGGTCCCTAGGGACTTCAATGTAATTTAACGACTTTTTGAGACTTAATTGTGATTAATTACATTCCTTGAGACTTAGGTGTGATTCTCCCTTATATTGGAGAATTAGTTTAAAAGAAGAGTACTATCTCATAATAATAGTACTTTAAAAATTCAATTGAATCAATTATTTATTAGTTCACATGATGAATAAGTAAATAATCATATAAACTATCATCCTACATGTAGGAAAGTTGAACAAATCTATGTAAAAGCTAGGAACTTCAAGTTTAGGATCATGCAGGAGGAAAGAATAAAAGACCAAAGCAATTTACTGAATTCATATAGTAAAATCCATTATACTTTTTTTTTCTGGGTTAAAGTGCATTTTGGCCAATGATTTGTTACAAAAAGCGCGTTCAGCACAATTATTTTTAAAATGTCCATATAAGCCAACCATCTTTTAAATGGGGTAAGTTAGCCAATAATTTATTTCAAAAAGGAGCGTCTGACACAATAGAATTTTGTACAGTATTGGTCAATTTGTCCCATTCTAAAAGCTGATATGGACATTTTAAAAATAATTATACCGGACGTGCTTTTTGTAACAAATCATTGGCCAAAATGCACCTTAACCATTTTTTTTCTATCTCTCATATAATTTAAAACCCGTTTGGTATGATAAAAACATGCTAATAAAGGAAAACAATTTGCAAAAAAAAAAAAAAACACAATAAGATCCCATATACAATAAATAATATCCAACATGTCCTATAACTTATCAATGACATGCGAAAGGAAATTATTAATAAATGAAAGAGTTCCATTGAAGAAAAGTTATTATGAGACTTGTTAGATACTGTTTAATTTGTTTTATGTGGAACCTAGACATGATTTTGCCAGACAGTTTTACAAGCTAGGAAATTCCAAGAAAAACCGTCTTCATCTTCCTTCATCTCATGAGTGTGATGAGGAATGATCTAGGTGTTTTATTTTTATTTTACTTTAGTTCATCATCTTTCTTTTCTTTCCTTTACATGCCAAATGAACATGTGGTCAGAATTTCCCTTCAATTCCTTTTTCTCTCCTTTTTTTTTCCCTCATCTTCCTTTCTAATAAAAAATACATTCTGTTTACCAAATGGGACTTGACGGAAAACTTAGACCTACAAAAATTGGCATAGGCTAGGCATACATCCCTGTTTCTTGGCTTTGAGAAAGCCACGCCCTCCAAATGATGACTAACAATAAAACGTCCCAAATATCAATTTGATGACTATATGAAATCAATAGTGTAAATTATTGTTATTGATTCAAAAAATTAATTTGAAAATGCACCCAAAAGTGAACCTCCATAACTGTATCCAATTTGGGGAAGTGCATGAACTTATGTAACATTGGGACATCACATGAATTAGTGACAGCTAGTTAAAATGAAGAAATTTCTTTGTGCGTGTGTGTTTTTAATTAATATGAGTTGGGAGAGTTTGAAATTTCTAATGAGAATGTAGAAATCACTTTGTTGAAATGAAGAAACATAGATAGGTTTAAGGTAGCCAACCACTTTGGGGAAACATAGTGAAATAAAATTTGGTTAAAGATGCATGTGGACGCATATGCAAACACTGAATCCTGCAGCACAACCTCACACGTATTCCTTTTATGTCAAACATATAAAGAAATCACATTCAATTCTCACATCTCTCATACAGCTAATAGTAACTAACTATTTCAGATGTGAGAAATTTTGAGTTTGAATTAGAGGTGTTAAAATACCAGGACAAACTTGTGACATCCCTATACCAAGTCCCAATACCAGAAGAAGGTCGGGACATGATTTAAGTCCTGAGCCCGTCCTTGCACCAAAGGTATTTCGGTTCCACAAGAATGGGATAGGGACAAGAACCAGGACCGAGAACTCTTAATTTTTTTTGGGTACAATCCCATTAATAGAGAAACATTAAAAATGAAGAGCATTTGTATGTTTATGTCTTAGATACCAATAATATAGTGTACGAGACTTTTCTAATATCACATATATACTTATGTGTAAATAAAAGTTTAACCATCCATCAATCATTTGGTCCGACTAATCCTTTCTATCTACTTTCAAAATCCTCAAAATATTAATAATTGAATAAGAAAACAACCGCACAATAAAAATTAATTAAAAAAGGTAAGGGAAAAATGAATAATTAAATTGGGGCAAATTAATTAAAAAAGTTAGGATAAATACATATTAATGTTGGAAGAAATCTTAACAAAATAATCACGCTTAGGTACCAAGACCGGGATCGGGATCCCCGAATACGTGACCATATCCCGGTTCAAATTTGGCCCCAACCAAGATTGATCTTGGTTCATATCACATTTTTCTCCCGAGAAACTTCAATTCCAACAGGTCCAGGATAAGATCGGGGCCGTCGGGACTTGGACATTTCGAACTGCCCTAGTTTGAATAATAAGTCTCGTAGAGTAATTTTTTTCATTTTAAAAAAAATCCAAATTTTGAGATTTGAAGTGATAATAAGAGCATAGAGTTTGGTGGTCATATATGATGATATTGATATAGATGTGTATAATCATACGGGAAAAAGTATTTCTTAATAAAGGACATATATATTTAACAAATTTGATTAAATTAAGTATGTTAATTAAATAAGTTAGTGTGATATGTTTTTTCTAAAACATCAATCTTTTTCCCTTATTCCACCTAACTACATCTCTTTTGATTATTGTTTGAGGAACACCAATAAGGATAATTTGAGAAGAAATTGATAAAAATTAGAGTTAAATCCTATATTTAGAACCAAGACCAATTCTCTCAAATAAGTCCTATATTAAATATTAAGGACCAGAAAAAGTAATCTTTATGATGAATGTATGTGAAAAAGAGTTTGTGTTATGTCTATTAAAGAGAGATTGGTAAAAAAAGGAAATCAATCGTGGTGATTCGACATATACAAAATGACCATTAATGTGCTAATGAAAAGAATAAATCCGAGTATATATGAAGTCATCTAAAAAGGATAAAGAATGATCGAACGAATACTTAATTAAATGATTTAGCCACATCTTTTACATTACTTGTCTAAATATTTGATATTTATTTAATACATAAAAAATTGGGATTGGGTCTTACACTTAATCCATATTGTTAAATAGTGACACGTAGATATTAGATATTCGTCATTTCTTTGACTGATCAAATTAATCAGTCTCCTTGGAGACCATAAGACCTTCAAATAGTAACTCTTCCCAAAATCTCTTGTCCTTTTGCTTAATTAGCGCCATCTGGCTCCACAAAATGACAATACACATTATCAAGAGAATTTAGTGCTCTTATTCTCATTCATATTTTTTTCCATAAATTAGTACTCATTTTTTTTTTTTGATAATGAGTCAAATTAGTACTCATTTAACTCTAAACTTTTATAATACAAATCAAGTATGATTTGACATTGAACAGTACAGATATCAACAAGGGTTTAAATTGTTCTACTCAAATTAAAGAACGATCAACTCAGTTTACTATAATTAGAAGTTTGAAATTAAATTTACTATATATAATTGTTATATGAAAAAAAATTATCCAATAGCTAACGTATTGTTCATTATGATTAGAAGGTTAAATCGACCAATAAATAATTGAGGTTCAAAGGGTTAGCATGCGCATGATCACCAAAGACTGAAAAGACAGACAGATAGATCAGACTTCTGATTTGACAGAAGAAAGATACATAGTTTTATGTGAACGGTACTATCTTCTTCTTTGACTATTTCCTCTGGATTCTACAACGTACAATCTCAGATAGAGTCTTTGATTTTTTTTAATTTATTTTAAACTTTTTTACTGACACGTATTATATATATGAACCGCAATTATGAAAAACGCAAATTTGTATATAATTTAAAAATTAAAGTGAAAGATCAAATTATTTTACATGTGATAAAGTTGATAAATTTAAGATCAACTTATGGCAAAAAATGGAGATTTTGAGATCAACTAGTGTGTGCTCCCAGGAGCTTGTAAAACCGGAGTAATTACACCAATTCGGGTAGATTTTGTGAGATAGCTTGTAAATGTAGAGTAATTTTCACCTCATCAATAATTCAATATATAACTAAATTTTTTTGTGTCAAGCTGCCTCTAATTACGGCTTATCACCGTCTCATATGCGATTATGTTGCTTTCCATATAAGGCCTTTAGTGTAGTACATTTGGAAAGGCTAATATACACGCCCAAAACACCTTTATCCTAGCTACTAAACCAGCAACACAACACCTGAGAAAAAAATATTTGTTCATTGTTATGGTCTGTGAACAGTAGTATAAGTCTAGAGCTGGTGATAAGCTTTATTTAGAGGTGGCTTGGTGGCCGGAAGAGATATTAGTTATATATTAAATATATAAAAGATGGTGAAATTAATGAACATGTTAAAGATAAGATATATTTTGAATGGCTCAAATACAGAAAGACTATATACCAAAGTTATTTGTAATGTCACAGAGAAAGAAAAGTTTAATTAGTGAATCATAAACTTTTAAAGAACCATAAAAAGCATAATTTTGGAATAAAAAGATGTTGAAATATATGTATATGCAAATTTCATAAAAAAAAAAACATATATGTAGAAGTATTAACATGACGTTTGTTGGAGGGAAAAAAAAGTAGTAAAAGAAGGTAATTTAAAGTGGTTCAGACATGTAAAAAAAATCATTGGATGTATCTAAGAACATGGTAGATCAAATAATATAAAATTCTTAAAAAAAAAAAAGAGATGATGGATATACCTATGACAAGGGAAGAGTGTATAAAAGTAAAGAGAAGATAAACCATTTGACGGTGAATTTCGCCAAAAAAAATTTAATGGTTAATAAATTATAATGACACTATCATATATGTAGTGAATTCCACCCAAAACCTTGCCGTACTTGTATTCATTTTATCTTGTTGTCCCCCTCCTCTATTCATATTATCTGTTCCATAAACCCCCGGCCCCCCCAAAATCATTGAATCCTCCCCCTCCCTCTCTCTTCTTTCTCAAAGTCTTCCTCTGTGAAAATATCAGTGGCGGCCAATGGTCAAAGCAAAACATCATTGGCAACAGATTATTGGTTCGTTTGGGAGCTAATGCAGCGGATTAAAACCGCCAAAACATGTCAATATCATAAACTGCATTTTCCTCCCTATTTTTCCTTATCTGCCAAACATGCTACGTTGTAGGGAGATAGGGATCTATATTTGTGTGTGTATCTCTTTTATTTTATATAATTAAGCTCCACGTTAGACTTTACTTGTAAATGATTCTTTCTCAAAACGTGCTTATTTTCGTCCATCTTTTTTATCCAACTTATTTTCGTCCACATACGGCATCATTTATTTTCAACTTGTCCTCTGCTTTTTTAAGTTTTTAAGGTTTTAAGTTATCTATTCAATTCACTTTGGAGATTCTATATTTGACTCATTCTTTCGACCACTTGTACGCTTTTGAACTATTAAAATAAAGTTGGCAAAAAAAAAAAAAGAACTATTAAAATAAATTCTTTCAGTCTATATATATTATTAGGCAAGTTTAAATTTTGAGGGAGTACTATTTGGTATCCTTCTGACGTATATAAGAAAAGTTGTACTAATTTTTCTAGACATTTTAACTTATATTGTAAAGAATATTTTTTACTTTGTTTTCTGTTTGGACTGAGGAGTAAAGCTATATTATTATTATTTAACTTTTGTTAATTTATATAGATTTTAAATTGAATATTTTCTAGGGAAAATCTATGACTAGTTTAATGCTTATTTACTATATGAATATAAGATGATTTATTATCTTTTCCTCTTAGTCAATATATATAAATTAAATTTTAGGGATATATAACACACTAAAGTTTAGGTGTAATGCCAAAAAATATGCACAAATGTACCACGTATAATGCACAAGTTTAGTACAAATATATACCCTCTCGTTATGTAAATAATTGAAATTAATTAGTCTTTATAAATATTTCCAGAACTAACTCCTCTCGCCCAAAACTTGCGGGGCAAAGTTGACCTTACCCCATTAAAATCATAAATACATAAAGTTTTGTTGTATTTGAGTGGATTTTCGGACTTTTCTAATCATACAAACATATGAGTTTTATTTCAATTTTAATATTTGATATTCTAAATTAATTTCACCTGGGAAAAAAATTAGTTTAAATTCAACTTGATTTGTTTAAATTCCATGCTCTATCGGAGTAATATAGAGTCATGCAATTTGAAAAAGAATGAAAGAAAATATACCTTCAGATTAAGGACTTCTTGTTCCATACGTATCACATGATCTGATGTTGACAAGATGAGCAAATAAAGTAAGTGTACTTGAAGGTCTCTTAATCCCAAATAATTAATTAATTTTTAAATGTGGGGCTTAGACAAAGCAATAGTAATTAAATAAAAACCAAGAGGCCTCGTGTCAAATCCTCACTATAATCAAAAGAGGAGGGGTGTCTGAAGCAAATCAATTACAGTACAAACATGCATGGGATGTGGATTTTGAGCCTACCTTTCCTCATAGCCTTCGGGTTTTGATCATGCATCCAGCCAGGAGCTGACATGGCAGCAAAAATTATAATGAGAACCTAGAATAACCGGTCATTAAGAGCTTCCAATACAAAAGTATCGCCAAAATATCCATGCTTTTTATTTATTTATTTTATATTATTATTATTATTATTATTATTATTATTATTTTTTGTGCCGTGGGGATTTCAACATTTAAGTGCAATGCACATAGTATGCACAAATGCACTACGTATAATGCACAAGTTTCAATACAAATATATACTCTCTTGTTATGTAAATAATTAAAATTAATTAGTCTCTATAAATACCTCCGGATACTAACTGGTAGTAGGGCTGTTCAGACTTGTCCAGTCCCGGTCCGTCCCGTCCCGTCCCGGTCATTTCGGGACGGGACAAAATAGGGGTTCGCGACGGGACTCGGGACGGGGTCGTCCCGACCCCGTCCCGTCCCGAATATATATTTTTGTAATATATTTTTTTTTCCACAAAATATATAAAAAAATCTAATTGTTGAGACATGATCTTGATAGGAATAATAGGAAAGCGAATAGGGTAGGGAATAGAGAATGAATAAAGTGAGAAAAGAGGCTATGATTTTGATTATGGTTCACTGGTTTTGTAGAAATTAAGAAAAATCTGTAAATGAAGCTGTAGAGATAAGTTGGAAAATTGTGCTATTCTCTATTTTATTTTTCCCTTTGTCTCTTCCTTCTTCTCCCTCTCCTTCTTACTCGTTCATCTGCAGTAGCAACTCTCCAATTCTCAATTTGTAAAAAATAAAATAAAATAAAAAAACATTAAAAAAATAAAAAGAAAATTAAAAAAAAAATAATTCGGGACAGTCCCGTCCCGTCCCGATTGGGACCGGGACAAGTTCGGGAAGGGACACGGGACGGAATTCTCGTCCCGAACACAATTTTTCGGGATGGGACGGGACGGGCTTGTCCCGTCCCGTCCCGTCCCGTGAACACCCCTAACTGCTAGTCGCCCAAAATTTCTGGACAAAATTGAACCTTACCCTTTAAAATCATATAAACATAAACTTTTGTTGTGTTTGAGTGCATTTTTTGACTTTTCTAATCATAGAAACATATGGGTTTTATTTCAGTTTTAATATTTGAAATTCTAAATTAATTTCACATGGGGAAAATCTCGTTTAAATTCTACTTGATTTGCTTGAATTCCTTGCTCTATAAGATTGGAGTAATATAGACTCATGTATTTAAGAAAATGATGGAAAAGAAAATATGCCTTCAAAATAAGGACTTCTTGTTCCGCAAGTATTACATGATTTTATGTTAACAAGATGAGCATGTATCACATGATATGATGTTAACAATATTAGCAAATAAATTAAGTGTACTTGAAAGTCTCTAAATCCCAATAAATAAATAATTAATTATTAAATGTGGGGCTTAGACAAATCAATAGTAATTAAATAAATACTTCAATATTCGAAAAAACAAGAGGTCTCCCCCATAAATGTAGATGCAGCAGGTGTCAAATCCTCACTGTAATCAAAAGAGGAGGGGTCTGAAGCAAATCAATTACATTACAAGACATGCATGAGAGGTGGATTTTGCGCTTACATGTCAGTAAAAATTATAATAATGGCACCTTGTTGACACACACTCAAATGTAAGCTTATAGATAGTGGTTACTATAGACATTGTCTATCCCCCTCTGCTCAGTTCTTGCAGGTGTTAGTTCGATCAGGTTTGTAGTCACAGGGAAAGGAGCCGACGGCTACTCATTACTAAGAGTGAGGATCTACGATTCACCCGTGATTGTATAATACCACGTAGACATTAGGCATATATAGCTTCAGCATATTTAATTTAAGTTCATGTATTTATGTATGTCTTGATTTCATTTACTAAGACCGGTCTAACTCCGGCAAATAGACCTCTGTTGAATATGTGATTGCTATTTTGGATTGTTGGAATCAATGTAGGTTTAAACATATGTTAACAGGGATGATTAGAATTTTTTGGACCTATGGAAGTATCAATGTTGATGGTGGATTTGTTTTGATAGGATGTTGTTCAATTTTTCTGAATGTATGTGTATTTTCAAAAAAAGAAAGGGTTAATTGTGTGTTGCATGTGGAATTTTAATTATCATGATAGGCTTCACCACTACAAAAAAAGCGTGTATTAGTAGCGGTTATAAATGCCGATTAGTAGCGGTTCTAACCGCCACTAACATGTTACTAGCGGTTTTCATTTCCGCCACTAAATCACCCATGACAAACATTTACTGGCGGTTATTGAAACCGCGTGTAACAAAGTCAAAGACGCCACTAATTAGTAGTGGTTAATAAAACCGCTACTAAATAAAAAACCGCCACTAATGTAAAAATTAGCATAATCGTGGAAAAATTCAATTTCTCATTTTAGTGGCGGTTTGAACAGCGGTTTAAACCGCCACTAATTAAAAAGAAAAAAAAATTAAAAAAAAATTGGCAAATTTATTAGTGGCGGTTTGAGCAGCGGTTCTCAAACCGCTACTAATTAAAAAGAAAAGAAAAAAAATAAAAAAAAAAAAGAATTGGTCAGATTTATTAGTGGCGGTTCAAAACTGCTACTAAAGTTTAAGTATTTTAAAAAAAACATCCAGATTAGATATTCAAAAATCCATGACATATGATCAAATGTAATGAATAAACAATGATAATAAATTAGACTATTTCAAAATGTTTTTATTGTTAAAATAAAAAAAATTCTCGACTTTATTAACAACAATATGTATAAAAAAACAATATATTAAACAATTAAAAAAGAAATAGTTAAAAATAAACAACTAATCATATTTGTTGTAAGAATAATATGAATAATAAATTAAACTTTTTTATCACAAAAATGGGAAATAATTCGATATTGTTACCTGAAAAAAAAATATTAGCAAATAAATTAATTCAGAATAGAAAATAAAACAAACTAAATAAAAAGAAATATAAGATAAATTGTTTTCAGAACAAAAAATATGCATTAGCTGTAAGACTGAGGAAAAATTGAATGGAGAGGGAGAAGGAATTGAATGAATGTGTGAAGAAAAATGAGGGGAGGGAGTGGATATTTATAGTGCTTTGTGAGGTATTTAGTAGCGGTTTGGGTGGCGGTTCCGGAGCCGCCACTAATATTTGTTCGCAAAATTAGTGGCGGTTCTGGAACCGCTACTGGATGTTTTTAATTAAAAAAAAAGCTCAACTTACATTAAAAAAAATATGCTATATGAACGTTTGATACACATTTTTCTGAAAATTTTATAAAATGAAAAATAATTATGGTTGGCTGCTTCAATCATCTTCTTCTTACTCTTGCCTAAAAAGAAAATAAACAAATATATAAATTTCTATTGCTAAAGGTGTTGAAATTTGTTTAAATTATTTGTAGTAAAAATCATCACCTAACTACTTGTAAATGACCGTCTTCTTCAGAAATGAGGTTGTCGAAGTTTTCAGGTTCAAAATATTGGCTGTCTAGTTCCAGATCATCATCGTCACCCATGTCGTAGAGGTCACGCAGCTTCATATGAATCACCATGTGCCAATCTTTGTGTGTCCGATCTTCCACATAGTATACTTGCTGCGCCTGTGAGGCAAGAATATACGGCTCATCATCTGCCATTTCCCCTGTGTGAATGAGCCTCGAGAAATTTACAGACGTGATGCCCAAGCTGTCCAATGTAATGCCTCGAGAAGTTCTGGTGTCTGCCCACATGCAGTTGAAGAGAGGCACGGTGAAATGACCTTGATAGTTAAGCTCGATGATGTCCACGAGCTTTCCATAGTATGATACGCCTCCAAATCTCATGTCTGTATCCCGTGAGCTGGCATAACTCCTTGTCCCGAATGTGCCAAAGACTCCGGAATTCTGGGTGAGATAACTTTCATCCCTTGCAATGGTGCAGAACTTGAAACCGTTGACGTTGTATGCCGTATATCTCTTGACATGGTCGAGTGGGCCGGTTGCTAGATTTATCATATCAGGCGCATGGGGATTGTTGTCATTGAGTATCCTATGTGCAAACCAATCCGGAAACTCTCGATGGACCTTTTTATCCACCTCGGCAGATGACCTTGTGCGGCTTCGTAGTTGGCGTTTAACATAGCGGCGGAAATCCCTAAATTCCAATGGAACATATCAGAGGGTTATATGGTTTGGAAATAAAAAAAATAACATGATACGTGTATATAGTGTTAGAATTCTTACTGAATGTAGGGCTCCACTTGAGGGCAATTTGTCAAGACATGTCTGTGTGCTTGCAACCTCTCAGTGGGAGTGAGCCTGTAATATTGACTTCCTCCAACTGGCTTTCCGACTAGCGGGAATAATGTGTTGGAAAGTGATTGGACATTGGTGGGGCTGTCATCGACACGAGGAGGGCGGTTGAATGAAGTCTCGATGTCATCATCAAAATAGCGCGAACAATATGTTAACACCTCGTCACCAGAATAACCCTCTGCTATAGAACCCTCTGGAGATGCTTTGTTCCTCACATACGACTTCAATTTCCCCAAGTATCTGTAATTACAAGTACAATCAGGTAACTGAAACAAAATCATGAAACCACTGGAAAAATGAATCAACGGACCTCTATGGGATACATCCAGCGGTATTGAACCGGGCCACCCATCTTTGCATCTTGAACGAGGTGTACAGTGAGATGGACCATGACCGTGAAGAAAGACGGGGGAAATATCATCTCCATATGACAGAGCGTTAGAACAATTTTTCCTGCAATTGATCTAGCTCTGCTTTGTCCAAAACTTTTGCATATAACCGTCGGTAGAAAGAACTGAGTTGAACCAAAACATTAGACACCTCCGGGGGCAATGTGCTTTTAATTGCCAGAGGTAGGAATTGCTGGAGCAAAACGTGGCAGTCATGGCTTTTCAACCCGGCAATCTTCTTAGAGTGCATGTCCACACATCTTGAGATGTTGCTTGAATAACCATCAGGGACCTTAATGTCCTTAAGTATGGAGAGGAAGACTTCCTTGTTGGCTCTTGTCAGTGTGAATGAGGCTGGGGCAAACTTGTCATTCTCATCCGGCCATGCGTCTTCACGTATTCCCATTGCCATCAGATCTTTCCTTGCTTGAAGATGATCCTTGGACTTTCCAGACTCGTTCAGTAAAGTGTACAAAATATTGTCACACACATTTTTTTCGATGTGCATGACATCAAGACAGTGGCGAAGTAGATTAGATTTCCAGTAGGGGAGTTCGAAGAAAATGCTCTTCTTTTGCCATTGCTGCACGTTTTCCCCCTGGGACTGGCCGCGTCCCCTTCTTCCCCCAGGCTGAACGCCGTCTGTCTTCCCGAACTCTACGTGAACATCTTCAAGCTGTTGAAGAATATCTGCGCCAGACAAAAACGTAGGAGGATCCCTCATTTCCTGTGATCCGTTAAATCTAATCTTCTGCAGCCGGAACCTATGACCTCCAGGAAGGAACCGCCGATGACCCATGAAGCACCACTTGCGACTGTGAGGAAGGCGGACCGAGTCTTGGTCAAAGTTGCAGTTGGGGCAAGCTCTGCCTGTATGCACGTTCCAACCAGACAATGTGCCAAGTCCGGGAAAATCGCTCACTGTCCACATCAACGACGCACGGAGTGTGAAGAACGTCTTACTGTAAGCGTCATACGTCTCAACTCTGTTGGTCCAAAGTTCCTTCAACTCCTGTATCAACGGTTGAAGGAAGACATCTATATCATTTCCAGGAGCTGTCTTCCCCGGAATAATCATCGAAAGAATGAATGAGCTCTGTTTCATACATATCCAATGGGGTAAGTTGTACGGTATCAATACCACAGGCCATATACTGTACGTAGTGCTAAGAGTCCCGAACGGATTGAACCCATCTGATGCGAGAGTGAGGCGGACATTTCTCGGGTCACTGGCGAATTCCGGGAATCGAGCATCAAACGCTTTCCAAGCCTCAGCATCCCTAGGATGTCTCAACTTCCCATCGACGTTGGGCTCTGATGAATGCCACCGCATGTGCTCCGCAGTTTTGGATGACACATACAACCTCTGAAGTCGTGGAGTCAGGGGGAAATATCTTAGAATCTTTGCAGGCTTCTTGGTTGCTATTCGACCCCTCTTTGCCTGTTTGTACTGAGACGCATTACACCGCTTACATCTGTCCAACTCGGCGTCGTCTCCCCAGTACAACATACAATCATTCGGGTAGGCATGGATTTTAGTGTAATTCAATCCCAACTTGTTATAGTCTTCTTTGCTTCGTAGAATGATTGTGCGATTTCTGCCTGAGAGAATGCATCTCCCAATAATTCTAACACCATCGACATCCCTTTATCGCTGAAGCCACACAAGCACTTGATATGATAGAGCTTGACAAGAAATGATAGTTTTGAATATTTACTGCACCCTGAATAAACATTATTCTTGTTGTAAAACGAATATTATGTGACAAAACTAGAAACGAAATGAGGCAGTTTTTAGTAGAACCTGGAAACAATGGCTTATCTGAATCCGTCATAAGGTCGAAAAAATTCTTTGCAGCTTCATTTCGAAAAAACTCCGGGAGTGGTCCTTCAACCCCTTCCTGACTCCCGATGCCGTCACCTTGCACCCCGAAAGCATCACGCACAATATCATTAAATGGATCCACATGATTGTCGTCATCATCGTCATCGTCGATCTGCATTCCAACCTGAGATGTTCGAGCAACTACTTCACCACCATCATCATCGTTCTCGCCATGAATACCCCAGAATGTGTAATTGGATGGGAATTGTTTCAGTATAAGATGCTCACGCACAACATTTTTGGGATGCCACTTCTTAAATTTACATTACGGATAAGGACACAATATCTGATTGTTAACACCGGTGCGGTTGAAAGCAAAATCTAAAAAGTGGTCAACACCAACCAAATAGCGAGGGGACGTACGTGGCAAATTTATCCAAGATTTATCCATCATATGACTGAAGATATTATCAAAGAAGGAAAGAGCTTAATAGTTTGAATGAAATGTGAAAATGAATTGGAAAGAAGCAAGGGCTTATAAATTGAAATTTGGACATTAGTGGCAGTTCTATAACCGCTACTAAAACCGCAACTAACTCAATCAGACCGTTTGAAAAGTAACAGGTGGCAGCTGTTTGATGATTGTATTTAGTAGCAGTTTTAAACCGCTACTAATATTAAATTATTTTTACATTTAGTAACTAGTGGCGGTTTGAAACCGCTACTAAGTTTAAATTTTTTAAATATTTATTCACTTAGTAGCGGTTTTGAAACCGCTACTAAATGTGCTATTTTGTATTTTTAATGTTTTTTATATCTTGTTTTTTTCAAATACTATATAAGAAAATAAACAAATAACAACGGTTTATTTAGTAAGTCAGGAAGAAACTTTTTTGTTTAACTGTTAAAAAAAAATTATAGCCATTTGTGAAGTAAAAAATTAAATCAGATAATAACGACTAACAAAATTATGCAACATTAAAGATATGAAATGTTTAAACAACTAATATTCAAATTAACAAACATTTAAATATAAAAATGTTCAACTGAAATCCTATAATTAGCAAACATTTAAACATAAAAATGTTCAACTGAAATCCTGAAATTAAAAACATTCTAATAAAAAAGACTATAGAGCTACGCTGCAGGAGGCTGATCGTCGTCTTGATGCTCCGGAGAACGGTTGCGAGGCTGCTTCGGTGGACGTGGAGGTAGTGGTACTCGCAAAGGAGATCCATCCGGGTCGAACCTCCGCTGTATCTGTTCCAACGTGCTATTGGCGTTGTGCACCCAGGAGTCCAGTCGGTCGTACACCTGATCAGTCACCTGTTCCGTAATCTCATGAGTGAGTCTCTCCCTCATTTGAGCCTCAAACTCTGCGTCTCCCCTAATCGGGCCACTTGTTGATGGTTGGCTCGAAGCTGTAGACTGGGCGCTGCCTGGGTCGCCTGACCTGCCGTACACCACGGTAGGTCGGTCTCCGAATCCCATCCCGCGAACCCGGCCAGGGTGCTCTTGAGTCCCTAGGGCAGCCCTTAGCGAGGCAGTGTGGTCTACATTGTCCCCCTGCGACTCGGCGATCTCTCTCTCCGCATCTTCAATCCTAGCCTGCACACATAAACATATTAACAATTTTATTTTGATGTCGTTGTTATTAAAAATATAATAATATAAAAATAAATAAATAAAAATTTTACAATTTGCTCCTCAGCCTCCCTGGATGTTGGGCTCCCGTCGGCGTGTCTGTGCTTTATTTGGTAGAAACGACCGTAGGAAGCCTTCTGCCCTTTCTTCGCAGCTTCTTCCGCCTGAAAATTAAGATACAAATAGTTATTAATATATAAAGATAAATTAATTTTAAATTAAACAACGAAGCTTCATTCCTTCATACCATCTCTTTGTACCCAACCGAAAACGGCTTCGTCCCAGCCGTATGATGAACCTTCTGATGCGACTTCGCGACAAGACCTTGTTGCGACATCTTCTGTTAACTTAAAATAAAATTAAATAATCATCAGTAATTCAAAAATATTTCTTCAATATGATATTTCAATATCAATTCAATAATATTATTCATTATACCTTCCCAATGTCTCCCCTCCTCCAACCCACACATCTCTCCCACGCATCCGCAGGGACGCCACCAGGGACATCATCAACCAACTCCTGAAGCGGCCTACTCCCACCCCGATCTCTTTCTTTGAACATATCCAACCGCTTGTTCTTCCAACCGTCCCCCATCTTTGATTCTGTCCAATTCTTGCGGCTGTCCCTCACATCAAACTTCCTCTGTAAAATATTAAATTTAAGTATGTTTAATTAGAAAATAATAAATAATAAAAATTCCAATAATAACATAAAACAAATAAGAAATAATAAATACATTTCCTATAATATTTATTAAAATCAAATTCAAATAATAACAGAAAAGAAATAAGAAATAATAAATACATTTCCTATAATATTTATTAAAATCAAATTCAAATAATAACATAAAAGAAATAATTAATAATAAACAATAAACAATACATAATAACAAGAATATTTCTTATAGTATTAATTAAAATCACATTCTAATAATAATAAATAATAAACAATAAATAAGCTCAAAGTTAATTCAACAAACCTTAACAATTTAGTCAAACGCGAACTTTTTAGAGTTCGCGTCTATCGGGAATCGCTGGTAATTCTGGCCTACACCCCCGACGAACCTCGAGTACAGTTGCCCCCCTTGTCCAACCGGTAATTTGGTCAAGTCGTCCCACTCAACTCTAACTCTGTGCCCGCTCGGAAGGTTCATCGCATCTTGCACCGTCAACCTCTTCTCACTTATGCTACCAGAATGGTCTGTAAAATTTAGGGAACAATTTCAATTTAATGAGCGATAAAAAATTATAATTATCTGATAAAAACAATAAAAATAGAATTTCCTTACCCTGAACTTGTACTTCGTAACCGGTGGACCTTCCCGCGGATCGTTTAGGGCGCCCCGCCTCGTCATCTTCCTCAAAGTCCAACCAACGTGCCATATCCTCTAAATCCGGTCCTCCTCCAGTCTCGTCGAAGTTGTCTTCTCCACTCCAGAATGCGTTGATTACATCTTCTGGAATTGGATCGTTCTGTACACGGATGCGCTCTTGTTCTATACGATCCCTCTCGGCCTGCTCAGCCAGTTCCTTACGTAGCCGCTCCTTAGCCTCCATTTGTTCAGCGGTCATAGGCCTCTTATTGCGATCGCCTTTTTTCACCATGATTTTGATCTCTTTTTTCTAGTTGAAGTCACATCAGGTCACTTTCTTTCTGAAAAAGCTCGTGCCTTTTCTCTGAAAAGGCACGAGCCTTTTTAAACTGTTCACATTAGTAGCGGTTTTCCAAGAACCGCTACTATTACTCGCGGTTTCAGCAAAAACCGCAGCTGAAACCGCGACTAAATCAACCAGTAATAAATGCAGTTGCATTTATTTCGCTGAATTAGTGGCGGTTTTGGGGGAAACCGCTACTAATGTATGAAAACCGCCACTAATGCAGCGGCCATTCATTTTCTAGCGGTTTTTCCCTCCAGAACCGCGACTAAATTTAAGCCACTAGTCATCCCGCCAAAGCGCGCCAAATTTGTTGCGGTTCTTTCCCCTAAACCGCTACTAATATCCGCTACTAACTACTTCCGTGGTCAAACTGTTGTATTTACTTGCGGTTTGTGCTTATAACCGCTACTAATGTATAATTACTGGCGGTTTTGGTCTTCCGTGACTAATGTAACCGCTACTAAAACCCCTTTTTTTTGTAGTGCACCCTTTTTCTATCATGGTATGTTTTACAAGGTTTTATGAATGGTCTTTATTTAACTATGTTAGTTAGTGGAAAACTATTATAACATAGTTAAGGTTTCAATGACTTGTAAAATCTTAATATCCATGTTAGGTAGCTCATTTTCTAACATGAATCGATTTATTTAACAAGACGTAATTCCCCGTGCGTTGCACGGATTATATTGTTTATTCTAAATTTTTCTATCTTAATTTTTTTGGGTATATTTTATGATTTTAAAAAATCAATAATAACTTATTTTTATTTAGTAAAGATATTTGAATCATAGATAATATTTGTTGAATTTAACAACATTTATTTCCAACAAAATTTTTTTAACTATAATTACATGTGTTATTAAGTTATATTTAAAAAGAAGTATACATTGCAACAATTATATATTCAGAACATACCTTATTTATTGGATACACTTTAAAAATTTATATCATATTCAAATGATATATAGTATATAAATCCATTGAAAGTTACCTTACTATATGGGATTTGGGGGGTTGATACAAATTCTCTTATTTTAGTGTATCATATAACATCCCTTAGTCCCCCGCCTTCTCACCAAGACTTTTTGAATAAAAAGGGTCTTGTACTAATTATAGTACTTCCTCCGGTCCTAAATATAAGACCTATTTGGAGAGCTGGTTTTGGTCATAAATGTAGTACCTAATTCTAATTTTTGTCGACTTTTTCCTGAATTATCCTTATTGAAGTTTCTCCAACAATAATCAAGTAAGAGATGTGAAGAGAATAAGGGAAGATGATTGGGGTGTTTTAGGGAAAACATACTATATTAACTAACATTAATCTTATTAAAGTAGTTAAAAAGATCTTATATTTAGGATTGGAGGAAGCATTAGTTAATGTAGATAACTTTCCATTTTTCTTGTAATTTAGTGAATGACTCCACAATGTGATTGATGATGGATCCACATCAAAAGTCTAACAAATTAAAGTTTAACTCAATGGAATTCGAGATAAAAGATATATGACGATGGAAGTAAATTTTGCTAAAGATAATTATTATCTTTGAAATGTTAAATAATATAGTTCTGGACCTCTTCATTTTTCAAGATGATTTTTTATGGTAATAATGACAATATGGTCATTATTGAGAAATCCAAAGATACTAGTTTTACCTTTTCACATTTCCTGAGAGTGTCATATTTAGAAAGCTGATTTTATTCAACAATTCATTTTATATTTTATTGAAGAATTAATTGATAATTAAATATATTAAAAGCTCAAAATCATCAGCCACAACATTTCACATCACTTTAATTAGGATTGTCTATCATTAAAAAATTGAATCACACCTTCATTTATTTAACAACATTTTACACATTCTAATGACAATCCATTTCATACAAAGTTCTTATAGTCAATTTAACTCACTGGAATTTAACTTATTGGAATTAGAGATAAATGTTAAACAATGGTGAGAAATAAAATTTGTTACAGATAATTATATAGTCACTTGAATTGTTCTACAATTTAATTTGTGGATTCTTCATTTTTTAAAATAAATTTATAGGGACAAGAATGACAATATAGTTAATATTGAGAAGTTCAAAGGTATAAGATTTACTCTTTCACATTCCTTTGAATAGAAGAGTGTTATATTTAAAAAACATATTTTATTCAACAACTCCTTTCACATTACATTGAATGATTAATTAATAATTAAAGATATTAGTCACAACCTTTCATATTCGTTTAAATAAAAGAGTATAGTCTTTAAAAAATCAAACTAAACATGTTCATAATCTTTATAGCATTTAAACAAAATTTATTTAACTCACTTAACAACCCTTACACATTCCAATAACAGCCAATTTCGTAACATGTTTATACAAAAATTAAAAGTTCATTATTATTAATTTGAAAAGCCTCAATATTTCTACCATGTCCTTTTTATTCAACAATTCATTTCATATTCTATTGATGGATTAATTATTAGTAATTAAAAGTATGAGAAGCCTAAAGGTAATAGTCACAACCTTTCATATTCATTTAAATAAGATAGTGCAATATTTTAAAAAACGAACTAAATCTTTTCATATTATATGTAATCTTAAACCAAATTTATTTGATTTATTTAATAACCCTTTACACATTCCTATAACAATCCATTTCATAAAAAGTTCCTTCAATATTAAAAGTTCATGATTATTGATTTGAAAATCCCAAATATTTCTACCAAGTCCTTTCACATTCTACTTAAAAATTATTAAAAGGCCATGCTTTTATGTTTATGAAAAATAATATAATTATAAGTAAGCACTTCAAACTTTATTTTGTAAGAGGATATTATTTTATTTCAAGGCATCTAAACCCATCATTGCTAAGTAATGTTGTATACCAAGTCTGGTTTTGAAGGTTTTCCACAAAATACCTTCATCTAACTTCCTTACAACATATTGCTAGTCTTTGAATTTCTAAAATAAGTAGTAAACACTGGAGTAGATTTCTAAACAAAATTAAATTAAATTAGAATTGTTGAGATACAAGGGCTTCATTTCAAAATTGTTAAGATAACAATCATTCTAGATTGAATATCAATTAATAAGATATCATAAAAAGAAGAACACTTGAAATCAATTACATGAAGCAAGTAGTTCATTGGAATTCAAAGAGTGCGTGTGAATGTAAATTAAAAAAATTACTCACCTATATCTATGGTAAAAATGGAAGAGAAATACAAAGTGAAAACTTCAATTAAAAAAAAAAGAAAGAAAAGAGAAAAAGCCATACCTTTTCGTGGGTATCAAACTTCTTATAAACCACAAAAAAGAAAGGGAGGATACTTATAGATATATACACACACACACACATATATATATTCATATTTATATTTGAAAAAGGGAAAGAAAACACATACTCAATCAAGAAAACAGAAAGAGAAATAATTGATCAAAACACAAATAAAGAGAAAAATGACGTATGCACATCAATTCTCCTAATATCAGAAATAAAAAATGAAGAAAAAACAATAAATTAATAATTCTAAAAAACAAAGGAAGAAAACAGAATCAATCATACTCGTTTTAAGGCATCAAGGCATCAATCTTCATATAATCATGTCTATGAAAAACAGAAAATAAATAGATATCAAGAAATAAGAACTTGAAGATAGAAAAAGAACTAACATGAAGAAGAGAAACCATATCATTGAGCGAGATATAAGCCTACAATATAAATTATATATAGAGTAATCAATCTTTAGAATATGAAAGGTCATGATAAATGCCACTCATAATCATGAATCAAAAATTGGAAAGTGAATGGTCGAGTAATCAATCCTTAGAATATTAAGGGTCATGATAAATAACACTCATAATCATGAGTCAAATATTGGAATATGAATGATCACTAAACGGCTTCTTAACGGTGTTATAGCATCGAATTTAAATGATTAAACTGAAATTAACAGCTTCTTAACGGTGTTACTACAAGATTTAGAGTATTATATTGATTGATGGTTGAACTCTTAATATCTATGTTAGTCTTTGATTTAGTAAAACCTTGCTCTAACATGAATTCCCTCTTGATTAAATAAGATAAACTTTTATCTAACTAAGATAAACTTTTTTGTATTTTAGATCTTTTTTCAATCATAGTTAGATCTCTGGGATTTGAATTGGAAAAAAATTCTAATGTTTCACATTTTTCTATGTTTACATTTCTTTTGTGACTAAATTCTTTTTCCTAAGATGGTTAGTTTGAAATAAATTTTATTTATTGTTTGATTAGTGTTTAATTAAATGGATTTAAAAATCAAATGTTACACTATGGGGTTTTCAATGTTTTGGTGCAATGCACATAGTATGTCAGTATGCACAAATGCACCACATATAATGCACAAGTTTTAATACAAATATGCACAATCTTGTTATGTAAATAATTGAAATTAATTAGTCTCTATAAATAATTCTGAATACCAACTGGTAGTTAGTTGCCCAATACTTTCGGGATAAAATTGAACCTTATCCCTTTAAAATAATATAAATACCAACTTTTGTTGTATTTGAGTGCATGTTCTGACTTTTCTAATCATAGAAAAATATGGGTTTTATTTCAATTTTAATATTTCAAATTCTAAATAAGTTTCACATTGGGAAAAATCTAGTTTAAATTCAACTTGATTTGCTTGAAATCCATGCTTTGTCGGAGTAATATAGACTCATGTATTAAGAAAAAGAAGGAAAAGAAAATATACCTTCAGAATAAGGACTTTTTGTTCTCCACGTATCTTACTTAATTAATAATTAGTTTATAATTTTGTTTCAACTCAAATTTTAATATTAAAATACTAAGATAATAAATTAAGTTTTTTTTTAAAAAAATATGACATACTTTCTCAACATTTAGATTTTGACTGAAACATGCAATCCATTGGAATACTAAAAATTTATATGGAGTCCAATGAATCGTGTAAAAGATATTGAAAAAATAAAACAAAAATTGTATGGAATCTAAAAAAAAAAAAGGAATAACAATATTCATTACTTGTTAGTGCAAGTTCTTTTAGACTCCAACAAAAGAATATACATGAATGCGCGCGCGCGCACATATTGTCCGTGTTTTTTTTTTTAATGAGAAGAATAATTGAAAGAAAAGAAAAGTGAAAAATAGAAAAGAAAAGAAAGTAGCATGTGAGGCTTATTAGTTGTCTCCCCAAAATTTTCTCTCCAAAAGTATTGATGAGAATTTTGAAAGAGAACTCTCATCCCCAGCCATGCCTCAACTATTTTATTTGAGTTTAATGACTTAATAATTTGAATTCGATTATAATTATTAAAGAATATGATCATGAATCTCTTGAAACGTAAATTAATAATTTATAATTATTATAATTTTAATATTTTTATCCAAATTTTTAACAACTCCCTACGGTAGATATAAGTTACAAAACGGAATTAGGTAGACCAAAATATTGATTGCACAGTAAATGGACAGAAAATATATTGTTTTTCAAATATATATATATATATATATATACCCTTACTTTATTGATAGGATGTGTTTGAGTCAGTTCCCAAAAAAAAATAGGATGTGTTTAAGGGAGAATAAGTGAATAGCTATGAAAAAGATGAGAAAGAATGGGTGATAAAAAGAGTTAAGAGAGGTTTGCAATTAACTAGGTGTAAAAATATGAAAAGCAGATTAAATTTTCAAAGAAATACAAAGTGTTACGTGTAAAAAAGACGTGCCTATTATATAAAAACTATATGTGCTTATCCATAATTTGGGCTAAGGTTGATTTAACATCTTTAAATATTTTCTCAATATTTATCCAACAACATAAATCCATTCACTATCCTAAATTATTTTGTGATGCACTTTTACTCATCAAATATTTTTTAATTAATTTTTTATCTCTTTTTTATCGTATTTTCAGCACTAGTCCTCCATAGTTTAGTACTTATCTTTTACATTTTTAATAACCAGTTTTACAACAATTTTGTTAGCGATCAACTTATATAGTTTTAGATTTATCTTCCATGTTATCACCAATCTTTAACTATTTTCAGTACAAAAAACATAGAAGAAGAGTGCAATCACTTAATCGATTTTTTTGGAGTTAATGAGGTTAAAATCGCAGCTAAAAAAAATACTTTAATGAATGTACATATTTTAAATGGATTTTTCGGACGTAATTGGAAAAAATACTTTAGTATACTCAATGAATTACAAAATATTTAGGATACGCACAAGAAATAAGTACTTCATGTTATGGATCAATTTTAATTATTTAAAAAATTGTGAATTACATTTAGACCGAAGGAGAGAGTATTGCACTATTCAATGTTACTAGATTTTTTCCATGGAGTAAAGAAAAGATAAGGACTTAGTAAGTTTTTTTTTTAAAAAAAAAAAAAGTGTTACCTACTTTTTTAACATTTAATTTTTTTTTCATACTAATGGATAGATTTCTTTACTCCCTAGAGTACTCTAGAAAAAGGTACATGTCCATTTGAATTTTGTATTCATAATAATTTTCTTTTAGAAAAGAAAAAAATGTCCCATTATGATTTGATTCATGTGGTAGTAACAAGTGATACGAAGAGAAAGATAAATCAATGTGATTGGAAGAAGAAGAATAAATAAGAAAGCATATGATAATATACTCATTTAATCACACTTCAACCTTTTCTATCAAATCAAACTTACTATCATTCTTTCACTATCAAAGCATACTTAAGCGTCTTCAGACCAAACTCCTCAAGGACCATTAAAAACCCATTTACATTCTTCCCTTACCATTTAGGAATACTCACACAGTCGTCTTTGATTGTATTCCATTACTACAAAACCCACCAATAATTGCTCTAATAATTCACTCATTTTTACTGTCTTTGTCTGGTTTTTCTTTTCCTAAATCAATCACTTCTTTGTTGAATTATTGCATAAAATACTGTTGAATCGTCATTGAAAGTAATAAAACAGGGTGGCAACTGCAAATAATTTTAAATTACTTGGACCGGGAAAATGGTCTTCAAGAGAATGAGTAAGTACATTGAAAAGCAATTACAATGATATGATGGATGATACAGGAAAGTATATTTAATCCCACTTAAATTATTTGAGTGCTAAATTTAATTCAATTTTTTAATTTAACTTATATGAAATAAAATGTAGAAATGCTCAAAAAATCCCAAATTCCAAAATATAGTACACAAGATATCTAAGGAACAAGACACAAAATCCCGTGCGTTGCATGAGTCATGTTGATTATTATATATCTTTTATCTTGTTTTTCAGTTGCTGTGTTTTTACGAAGATTCAATAATAACTTGAATTTGTATGAGTAAAAATAATCAAATCATACAGAACATTTACTGAATTTAACCATAGTTATATTTGATGTTAAATTGGGTGAGCTAAAAGCTAATAAAAGCTTTGAGTTTTTTTAACATCAATATAAAGAATACATGACAACAATTGTATATTCTTTTTTTATATAACAAACATAATTGTATATCATAAGCATACATCATTTGCTTAATACACTTTAAAAATTTACATCATATTTATAATATGGAGACAATTAACATTACAGTTCATTAATAGATAGTATGTAAATCTTTTGAGAGTTACTTTGCTATAGATGAAAATTGACAGTTGATATATATAGCTTCTCTTATTTCAAGACACCGTATGACTCTCTTTACCTTATGAAGAAGAGTTAAAATCAAATGGGTCTTATATAATTTGTAATTAATAGAAATATTTTAGGTTAACTATTTTTAATTCCATTTTTGTATATGAAATGTATAAATATTCACTTGATAAGGTGCATTGTATTTTTTAGATGCATTTGGTGCCCTATAGTTAGTTATGATGCAATTTCACCTCTAAAAGAATTTCTTACATAAATTCGATTTTAATGTTAGTATGTGGAATGTGAAGGAGATGGTTCTTATTTTTTTAGATAACATTCTTCTTTTCAAAGAACGTGAAAGGTTGTGACTAACTCCTCTGCTAGTCAAACCTTTAATTACTAATTAATTTTTTAAATTTGATGTGTAATTAATTGTTAAATAAAGTTGATTTTTTATAGATGAAAATCTCCTATTCAAGGAAATATGAAGGGGAATGACTCGTACCTTTGGACTTTTCAATAATGATTGTTTTGTCATCATTGCCCATATTAATAAATAACTTTTGTGAACTGATATACATAAAAATATAATAAAAATCTAAAAAGAACTAAATAATAATTATGTTTTTTTATTTTAAACTTATATTTGTAAAAAAAAAAAAAAATTGAACAAAACGTGAAACATGAGTATAATTGTTTATTTCAATCCTTAATTACAGTCATTATCTTATTTTCATCTAATTATTTCCATCAATATGCTATAGTAAAACTTAATTATGAACTTTTCTAACAATTTTGGGAAACTCTTAGAAAATCACAATGACACCTTTCGAGCATAATTAAATAATCCAAATATTATTAAAATTTTAAAATTTAAAATTACCTTAAACCAATAAATACATTGAATCATAATAGACAACAACTCATAATCCTTATTAAAAAAATCTATATATGAATTTGAGGGGATCCAAACCCCACCATGAATTGTGCACATACACAACACACTGGAACTGAAAAAAAAATACCATATTTAACTTTTCAATTGTAAGAAACCAAAATGTAATAATATATTCATCAATCATTATTTTAAAGGAATAACACAATACCCTTAATACTCATAAAACATAATGAATATATATATGACCAAAATATATCCAAAAATATATATGACCAAAAAATAATGTGTATATAATTCAAACCATCACCCAAAAAAAAGTAGATGTACTATCAAACAAAACTACCAACACTAACAATGCATTATTCCAAATTTCTTCCACCATGTCTAGCATTAAAACCCTTATGAGAAAGCTTATCTTCATTCCAAAGAGCATCCAATATGTGTATAAACATCATGAAAAAACTTATGATTTCCAGACACAAATGTATTGAGCGTTGGCCACCTCCAAAGGAAATTTGCTACAAATATCCTTGCAATGCGCGAAAGAATTAAATAAATCAGCAAATATAAATAAGTCAATATCACTCATAGCATGATACAAATTCACTGTTAATAAATCACGCTTTTAAACGCAAATAATTTTGATACACATATTCACTATTAAGATTGTAGAAGATGAAAGAATACACATATTCATCACTAAAACACATAATTAAGATTATGTATGACAAAAAGATACAAATACTCGTTCCAAAATTAAGCTTTCTAGGAATGATTGAACTACTACATATTCATTGGTAAACCAAGCAGTGACAAGCATGAAAAAAAACCTGTTGCATCCATTCCTACGTACACAAAAAGGAAAAAAACATTAATCACAGCCACTTTAAGAAAATTATAATACAATGAACATAGAACATGAAAAAATATGAAACCATGAAGTAGATCATGGGCAAGCAAAGAAACCAGGGAGGGTAAGGCAACATATATATAGACCACAGAAAATGAAAGGATACACACATTCATCATCAAATTATCAAGGTATATAAACTTATAAGCATACGATAAGTCACAATAAAGACTAAACCAACACCTAGGACAAACTAATATTTTGAAAATAAATACAATGAACATAATATAAGAACAATCATAAAATGGTTTGATTGCACATTATTACATGATGAGTATGAGTAACCGGCTTGTTTACGGTGTTAACATGAAATGTATAGATTTAACGGATTCGTTAACGGTATTAGCACAAGATTTAGAGAGTTATATTGATAAGGAGCTCGGTCATTGAATAGGCACAATTTATCACAAGTAGG
Organism: Mimosa bimucronata; assembly: GCA_037074515.1. Taxonomy (NCBI): domain Eukaryota; kingdom Viridiplantae; phylum Streptophyta; class Magnoliopsida; order Fabales; family Fabaceae; genus Mimosa; species Mimosa bimucronata. The sequence continues at coordinate 26,094,800 of CM073445.1, read as the reverse complement.
TTCTTCAACTATGTATACATATCTTCAGTTATATTATATGCAAATGTTTTTTTATTTTATTCATAATTAAAGATAAGTTACGAACAATTGAAAAATGTCGCTCTCATGAAAGAATTACACCCATTGAAAATGGGCTGTGTTTGAGTGTTTTTATAAATATCTTTGAAGCATTTTTGAAGAATAAATTTTACAATTGGAAAATTTTCATTAACTTTCTCTAAAATATATCGAACATCGTTATTGCATATATCATAATAGCGCCGTTTGTTTCTTAAACACTCGGTGTGAAAAAATATGTTTCGCATATAATAAAATTTATAAATAATACAACTCATTTATCATACACCATGCAAGCAATTACAAAAAACTATGTCCAAATACATCTCTTCATGTTGAATGGACCGAAAGGTATTGAAAAGCCTGGAACTCCAATTTTGGTACTTAAGAATATGCACAAAGTTGATTTGATTTGATTTTGATTCTGCTTTATAAACCAGTCCTCAAGAAGAGGAAAGAAGAATAACTAGCTCACAGGACATGTGCCCTTTACTAGTGTGATTTGATTTTGATTCTGCTTTATAAACCAGTCCTCAAGAAGAGGAAAGAAGAATAACTTTCTCTACGTCATGGAATATGATTCAAACTAAAGATGCCCTAGAGCTTAAATTCTAGAACAGTATTAGCCTACCAGAGATTGGCATCTTGCGCTCAAGAGAGGGAAAAAAAAGCTTCATGCAGAGATGATGGCAATGGAACATTATATTTTCCTCCAGAAGATTCATCTTTATTTATAACTCCCTTTTAGTCCTTAATGTAGGACCGAATTATCGAGTTGTTCATAATCCTAAATATATGACATTCTAATTTGTCATTTTTTTAAAACTAATCATATTGATGATCCCTCAATAATAATCAAACAAAAGAGTATGAGAGGAATTAAGGAAGATAATTTGATTGTTTTCGAAAAAAATATATTAAGTTAACTAATTTAATTAACAACATTAATTTAATCAAATTAAGTGAGTGTTAAATTCAAAAGACTCGGACCCTAAGCATTACTCAGTCCTTCTTAAATCAACTGCTCTAATGTTTGCTTCTGTGCATACATTCTACTTTCTAAAGTTCGCAAATAATGAAACCTTTTGTTGAGGATGACAGTGGTATTTTTAGGAGGTAGGTGATAAATAGCCCAAGTCAGGTCTCTAGCAAGGAAAAAAAAAAAACCATCTCGTAAGTATTTATACACTTATAAACCTTTTTTGCCAAATTAATTTTTTTAATTTGATAATTATATATCTTTCTCTTTATAATTCCTTTAATGTTATCCTATTAACACATCATATTAGACTTTGTACCACAAAATGGTTTTACCTAGTAAGTAAATGAAACTTTAAAAATCACAACCCAGGGTAAGAAGGATTGATACTATTATTAACCCTTACAATTTGATCAAATTTTGGTTTTAATTTCTAAATTTTTAAATTGTTGGTTGTGCTTAAAGTTTAATAAATTTTTGGTCCAAGTTAAAATGATGGGTCCCTTTAATTTTTAACAAGTTATTATTTTGATCCCTAAATTTAAACTCAGACCAAATCCTTATAGTTGCCAAAATCAACAATTTAAAACTACATAATCCAAAATCAAAATTCAATCGAACTGTAAATACCAACAATCCTGTAAGAGATGCTACATCACATTGAGTGAGTCTCATCTAAAACTGCATAAGATGTAATAACAATTTGGTGCATAAAATTATATGGTCAAGACCATCCAAACACATTTTTCATGCACAACTCATTTTATCAGTTCGGTGCGAGCAGGACATCAGTATACAATGAATGGCCCAGCTGGAATTCATAGCATTGAAAATTTGTCTTCTAAGAATTCACCTATTAATCTCCATCATCAAAACTGTTTGACTTTGAATATAAAAAGTTTGGTATATAGTGAGACGCAACTTGAAAAAGACCTCAGCTGGACTAAACACTCAGAAACAAAATATAGTCCAATATCTGTCTCTATCAGACAAGATGAACAAATTAATTAAACATAATAGTACAATAACTGTTGATCATGTTAAACGGGGTAAAACAAAGTACCAAATGTAAGCCAAATGTTAATACCTTGCTGGTAAAAATCTACAAGCTGTAGATTCATTCAGTTCAACTTAACCAACCAAATATAAAATAACCACAATCAGAACACTTCACTCATACATCCCATTCATTAAGAACACGAGACCATAAACTGCTCAAATTACTTCATTGGGTGTAAACAAATACATTCAAGAACCAATAAAATGCTTGAGTTCATATTCCATAATCACACAGGGGTGTGTGTGTATAACCAAGCAACTACCGATTACTTTCTTAAATGAATTTACATGACCAGAAAGTCAGTCAAAACCACAGTAACAAAGTGAAAGTTTGTACACGCATTATTTTTTAACAAAATAATAAAAACTAATTCTATATCTTTTTCAAGTGATATTTGGACAAATACAAACAATGGATCTTCCTGCATCATCAAAAATATTTCTAGTCTGCAATCAAATCCTATTTCCCACCCTTACCATAGCTGTCTTTTAAAGTCACTGTCCGATTAAAAACAAGTTTTTCCGGAGTGGAGTCTTGATCGACCACAAAATAACCTGGAATTGCAGATACAATCGTAAATTATATTAACAAATACAAAAGAGTTCTGATATCTAGCTTCATGCATTCTACAGCGTGCCAAAACTTGTGAAGTGAAACATTACCAAGCTTATACAAATTTTATCAAACCTCCCGACAAATGCATGTTATTCCAACCATGAAACACTACATCACCCTCCCAGTGTACTCTTGCTTCAAAACACTATCAATGCAAAATTTTTGTATTTTTTTGTAAATGTATTCAGAAGTTTTATTCGTGGTCAAACTACTTTTGTTATGACATGTCAGCACCTTCAAAGTTAGTTACTTTCAATTCTGACTTAGGTAGGGCAGTGGCCCCTGCAATTCCCCCATTTGATAAGAGCCTCTTTGAAATGTATATTCATGTAATTTTGTCCAGAATCACCAAGAAATCTGAGTTAGTATTCTCAATTAATGTATTTTATTGTAAAATTGGAATAAAACTAGAGTGAAAACCAAATTTTAAGTCTTGCTCTTTATGGTTTTAGGTTTTGAATAGAGCTAAAGCCCCCAAAGTATTTGAATAAAAAAGGAGGTCAAAGAACCCAAAGGGAAGAACTTAATTGAGGGTTGAACCATCCAGATCAAAGTTGGGAGTTCTGGGGGTTTGAAGATTATAATTAGCAAGTCCTCAGCTGCAGCACTGAAATTCAGCACATAAACAGAAGTTCAGCGCCACAGCACTGAGCTTCCAATGCGACAGGATCGACTTTAATATCCTATTTTGTAAAACACTGATTTTCCAGCTAGTTGTCATATGTAAGAAGTGAAGTTTAGTTGGACAAAAAATGGAGATTGAGACATGAAGTCTGTGTAAGCACCAGCTGATGGTTAGAGCTTCATACGACCACATTCATATCATGTAAAGAACTACTCTATTGACTTTTGCTTTAATATTATTTTTTTGTCAGGTCCAAGTACAAGAACTAGTTACGTTGTTATGTAGCGATATTCAAATATAAATAATCAATGAAGGTTGCCAAACTTACCTAATCTTTCAAATTGGAACCTCTCACCAACTTTTGCATTTCGTAATGAGTCCACACCAAATGCACTCGGAACCACAACTTTGGACTGGGGGTTCAGATTGCCAAGCCAATCATCGAGTTCAGCCGGATTCTATTGCAGTTGTTCAAATAAACATATCAGTCAGCTCTAAAATAAACCAGAATGATCATTTGATTAAAGACATGGAGATAAAAGATGGCCCACCTCTGATAGGAAAAGCTTTTCGAACAACCTGACTTCAATCCTAAATGGATCAACTCCAGGGGAAGGTTGAGGAACCCAATGAAGAACACCCTATACATCAAGATTTATTCATGATTAACCAATATTATCACACAAACTCCTAGTAAGCATTATCATTAACATGAAGATTCAGCAAAAACAATAAACCTTAGGCTTAGTCTTCTTTGAATGATCGTATTCAGCATGGATTTCTAAAATAGTCTCATTGTCATCAGCTAAAATAACTTCAGTGCACTTTATAGGAAAAGCATATCTGCACAGAACAAAGATTGATCATTGGCTACATAAAGTCTCATGTACATATGATAATATATAATCTACACCTTCTACTAACCTTAGTATCACCGATTTACCAGGAGCAAGGCCATAATAGTCTTTGGAATCTTGCATCCGGAAATCTGAACTTTCAATGTATACCACATTTGTAAATGGAATCTAAGAACAAAAACAAAATGCAAAATCAGTAATATGTTGTAACATATAAAAGTGCTAGGTACAGAAAATCATATTGGAAGGGGATACAGTCATATAGATTAATGCGGTAGGCATTGGTACCAGTGGATGAACATTTACAAAAAAAAAAAAAAAATTGGTTTAGTCAAGCAAATAGGATGGCATATTAACACATCAATACTCTAGATATAGGCTTCCACAAAATCAAGTTCACCTTGTAGAGAGCAGATGCATCATCAGCCTTAGCATCAGGCCATTTCTTTGCATCCACTTCTATAGTTTTGTTGGCTTCCAGATTAGTAATAACAACCTTAAAAAAAAAAAAAAAAACAGCTTTTAGCTAATCAAACTCAACAGTATGCTTTAGAAGATTTCAACCATGATATGTGTACCTTAAGCGGATGTAGCACAGCCATTGTGCGAGGAGCTTCCCTATTCAGTTCTTCCCTAACATGATACTCAAGGCGCTCCACAGGTATTAAAGTGCCATCACTTCATCAAAATGATCTCATTTTAAAAACAAAACTAACCATAACCACATTCATATATCCAGTCAATCATGCTTTTAAATGTATCATCAGCAAATAATTATTCACTCCTTGAACATAAACAACAGCCTCTGGTCAAAGCTTTGACTGTGTTATTTCACGACAAACAAAAAAGAAACTCATGGAGCAGAGCATATTCCAAATTAGTGGTTAACCCCTAGGTGGTGCTTTTTTTTTTTTTGTTGGGGGGGGGGGGGGGGGGGGGAGGAGGGGAGACTACACAAAGCAAACAGATTTCATTAATTACATAAAGCAATCTATAGTTATTAAGACAATATAATCATACAAAGTTCATCAGCTTTGCTTATAAGCATATAAATTTCACTAATTAAATTAAGTAATGTATAGTTTTTAAAACAAGTTTCTTTGAATACACTGATGCCATCTTAGCTTATTTACTCTTCACCAGCTTGTAAGCAGTTTTAATGATGTCAGTCTTCAAAATGTTAACTCTTCATAATAACTGTTATTATTCTTTCATGAAACTTTATAGTTCTCAACAATCTAATTCATAAAAATAAATAAAAGAATTCCATGAAACTTATCCTCCAAGCTTTATGATTCAAAATTCCATTATGAATACCAGTTAAAGACCACAAAAATTATAAATACCAGCATTCAGCATTTTCTGTAATAGTATTTCCCATCACAACTGTGAAGCGAAGAAAATAAATAAATGCATGATAGTCACTCTATTTTATAACTTTTTAAATGTGGCAGTCTGGCAGAGGGAAGTGTCAATAGTATTAACACTGACATTATTATTTCAAGAAATACTTTATATGCAATTAAGCAGTATTGATTAGTGGAGCATAGCTGTACAGTAGAATGCACAATGCTACAAATTTACCCAACAAAATGAATTGTACTCCCATTCTACAGGACTGTCATAAAATTTCCACTATAATATTATCATCAAAGTTAACAGCTTAACACAAACTTTCGGTAGGTTAATTTGTCATAGCAATGTTATGGTAACATTATATATTATATATACATATACGGTTATACATGGTCAGCATAAAGAAAATCCAAAAGATATAGAGGGAATTTTAGCCAGTTTAGACAGCTATCAATTTGATCAAATACGAATGAATAACCAGAGAAATGTCAGCAAAACTTTTGAAGTCATGTATAAAATTTCATACAATTGATGTATGGACTATAAATCAATGGGCCAAATTTTTCAAGAAATCTTTGTCTAGTAAAAACTAGATTTTTCATTTAATACAACCAATTGTCAACCATGATTGTGGTCACACAAATAGATTAGTTCTTTATGCATTTATATCCTACCTCCTAGTGATTCCAATTCCTCGAACAAAAGCATTGATTGCTGTTGGAGTCATGCCTCTACGCCGCAAACCTGCTAGTGTCATTAAACGAGGATCATCCCAACCATCGACCCACTTCTCTGTCACAAGACGATTTAGCTTTGACAGCAAAACCAAAATAAAATTAGAGACATGCACAAAACGTGTAATGAACAAACTTTGACATGGTCAAAACAGTTGCCTCACCTTACGTTTTGACATAACTGTGTTAGAAATATTCAACCTTGAATATTCCCAGACATAAGGTTGGTACAGTCCCAAAGCATGCAACAACCAATAGTATGATGCACGACGAGTCTCAAATTCAAGTGTACACAGCTGCAAGATTTATGCATAAATTGATTAAGAACACATAACAATTGGAAAGATAATAGATTATATACTAAAGTGACAAACATTTGAACATGAGAAACTGACCTAAAGAGAATAAGTGAAAAGCCAAAGAAAATATATTACATCAAAGTAGCTCTCAATCCCTTTGGAAAAGACATAATTTGGAGCCCAAAGAGAAGAAGAAAAGTAATTCTAATCTCAAATACGATTGAGTAAAATAGATAAATAAATCTAATTGAAAATGCATACATTCCACTCCATCCATATAATAAACACACTGAAAGAAAAACACAATCGGTGAGGTGATAGGTACCCCTAATATAAGTCCCTACAAAAACTCTTAAGTGTCCTTGACAAACCCAATGCTCATCCAAATTGCAGCACTATACAGTGCAACTTCAAAATGCCAAAGAACAAGAAAGCTTTGAATGTGCATATATCACCAATCCTACCCTTCTAAAATTTGGTTGTAAATTTATACAGTGACGAATTAAAATAAAATATTTCACATACTTTCTTAACATATAAATATTTAAATTGCAAACAGCGCGTTGAATGATTTAGTGAAAGAGGACTTACTGAATGTGTGATATTTTCAAGAGAATCCACAATACAGTGAGCATAATCATAACTGGGATAGATACACCACTTGTCTCCAGCATGAGGATGAGGTGCAAACTAAAGGCACAGAGCATTTACACCATGAGATTTTATGGTCCACATAAAACTTTAAAAGTTATTATGACAAACATATTTGGTTGTGTGCTCACCTTAATTCGGTATGCAATGAGGTCATACATATTGTAATTATCACTCTGCATATCTTGCTTCATTCTAAGTGTCGCTTTTCCTTCTTCAATAAGACCAGTTCTCATATCTTCAAAGAGTTTCAGTGATTCTGCAACTGGTCTGTCCCTCCACGGGCTGTTCAATTTCTTCTCCCTATACTCCTTTATCTCCTCCGGTGTCTGAAACCAAATCATTTAAATGCATACTTTGTCATCATGGAAATAAAACAGAATCTATTAAGAACAACGTCTGATTGTCCCATCTCTATTAGTTTGCACATGGTAACTTCTCATAAAAGCTATTTGATACACATCAATTTTATCCCCGCTAATACAATTTCATGCCAAATGGGACAGTTGCGTTAAATTTCCAAAAGGCTAAGAAAGTATGCTTTGGGTGAGTCAATTAGTATCACATTCTTGTTGATGATACACAAAGATGTCTTATAACTAACCTGATGATCAACATATGCATGACCTCTTCTAATGAGCTCCACAGCTAATTCATAAAGTTCTTGGAAGTAATTACTGGTATAAGTAATCTGCATAAATAGCAATCTTTTAGACGATAGAAAAGGTGAAAGTGTAGCAACAAAATATAAGTCGTCAATGTAAATTAACATACCTTCAATGGTTCCCATCCCATCCACTTTACAATCTCTTCAATGTGATCAATATATTCCTTCTTTTCTGCTTCAGGGTTTGTATCATCATACCTAGAGCATGAAAGATCATATTAAGAGTTCTTTTAGGGAGATGGTGGAAACTTTGTACACATGTATTATGGTCTGTAAAATCCCAAGAAGAAAAGCTTTGATATGTAAGGTAATAATCATGATACTAACCAAAGGCTCTCCAGCCCTGAAAATCTATGTAGACTGTGCTATATATGTTTTTCAATATCAAGACTCGTATGTTTAAGATGCTAAACACACCCCAACAGACAATCACCAAATGTATAGTGTGTCCAAAGGAGCAATGTCAAACCTTTCCAGCAATGTGTGTGTGTGTGTGTGTGTGAATGTGTTCATGCGCGGGTGTATGTGTGTGAAAGGAATTTAGTAACAAGCATAATCACCTTAGATAGCACCCTCCACCTCTATCTCTCGCCAAGCCAAAATCAATGAACATTGCCTGAGTAATATAAAAAAAATTAATAAAAAGGGTATATATTAAACTGCATGGCTTTACCATAAATACATAACATGTACCTTGGCATGCCCAATATGCAGGTATCCATTTGGTTCAGGCGGAAAACGTGTCAAAACACTCCCACCTTTTGCTTTTAAATCTTTTTCAAGAGGATCCTTTCTATCCATGAGGTACTTGTCAAGAATCTCCATTTTAGCTTTCAAGTGCTTGTCAAGAAGCTCTTTGGTATTGCAACACCTCAGAATACTACCATTGCTAAAAGGTACTTCAGTATGCACCTGAAAATGCACAAAATATTCATGAGCTGTTATCGATACAAGCTAATGCTACAGAAATTTTACATATCGGCAGGGAAACCAGCATATAGGAAAATTCATAATCTTGACAGTCAAGAAGACTTCACAAGCTAGACCGTTTTAACGTAATTATAAACCACACAATGCATGGATGCTATCATATAGAGTGTAATCAACTAACAGTAGATCGGAATTACTTAACAAAACAAAAGCACACTAACAAAGTGAGGCATGAGTCCACAACAAAGAATGAAGATAACGAAATGAATATGAAACTGAAAGTTAGAAGAAGGCAATTACATACCTTAAAATTTTCCGCGGGATTAGGGAATATTAAAAATGGATTCAGATCTTCTTCAGATGGCTTTTCTGGAGCAGGCACATCAGCCACCTTACCCTATGTAAGAATGAAATCAAATTTGAAAAAATCACCCTCTATCCATGACATAAAAATAAAATGTAGTTAGAAAATATTCTATATACACATCGCAAAAGAACTCACCTCAACTTTAGCAGGTTTCTCTTTCTTCTTTTTTACAGGTTTTTCATCATCTGCAGCTGTCCTTTCACCAAGCAGTTCATATAGTTTTGCATCCATGACTTGCTGTGACGAAAGAGCAAAACTATCATCAATTATGATAAAAAGAGATCAGTTATTTTTCATATCAGCTTTCTTTCAAAGCCATCATCACCTTGACAACTTTAGCATCGGCCCATGGATGCCTCTTACGTACATGTCCCAGTAATTCACCAACTAGCAAAAAGAAATGTTAAAATAATAAAATTCATAAGTGCGGAACAGGTCCATAGTTTAACATTCATAAATGTAAAAATTCAATTATGCAAGAATAAACTCTAAAATCATCATATACTAGAACTGATAAAAAAATAAAATCATAACATAATAATTGATTGGTGCTTAGAGGGGAAATTAATGGTTGTTAACCTCCTCTTCCATTCCCCTCCATTTTTACACCTAACAAACAATTAACAAGTGTCTCAAACTATGAATGAAAACGCGAGTATCTATGATGCACAGATACTAATTCACAAATTCTATAGAACACAGATACGTAAAATTCAAAATTTTAAGATATGGATAACAGCAATGCAGTTTGTACTAAACAGTCGGTAATTTTGAATTCAAAGCAATTTTACATGATAAAATAGTAGATTCCGAGGGAATAGAAAAATGATCGCCTACCATTAGTTCGATACCGTTGCTCTACAATAGAAGCCTTATTTTCTTCCACCACTTCATTAACAGTCTGTTTGATTTCTTCCAGTGAAACCTCAACACCTGTTCGTGCACGAAAAGAAATTAGAAACACAATCAACATTAAAACAGCACTCAACATTGAAATCTATATCAGTGGAAGAAAATGAAAATCATCAGCGGTATATCTAAGATAATAAAAGAAATTGGACGCTACAGTAAATTAAATGACATGGCTCTTTATAACATACCAACACCACAAGCTTCTTCAAACTTCCCCAAATCAAGACTATCTGGTCCCACAGCAGCTAGAAAGGATAGTGCTGCATCTAACTGTGCTGTTGTCTTAATCTGCCATTAAGATTTTAGTGAGACCATGGGTAATACTCCAGTATATAAATTAATCTAAGTCAACTCATATGCAATAGATTTCATGAAATTCGAATGTCAAGCAGTTAATGAAAGATAATATGGAATGGTATAATCACATAACATAAAAAGCAATGACATTGTATAGGCCAAGTATAATACATTAGAAAGAAACTATTCAGAACACCTTTGATGAAACAACATATTGCAACAGTGTCGGACGATGCACTAAGGCATTTGCTGGGTACTTTGTAGCCACCTGCCACAAAAGTTAACGGCATGAATAATTTCAACAAAAATTGACAAAAACAACTGAAAAGAAAACAATAATATGAACAACTTTTTATGTAGCTTACCGTGTAAAGAAGATTCCCAACAGTCCGATCACATCCATCGGTAACACCAGCCTTAAAACACCCAAAAACCAATAAAAAACGTAAAATTAGTGTACAAACAAAAAACTTCAAAATTTCCAGTCAGAAACAAAGAGGTTAATTACCTCATTAATGACAGCAGTGAGATTGGTTGTGACTTTGTTGTTAGCAATTGTATTGCGAGCCGTGCGCTCGTCTAAACTGATCTTCAGAAATAGCTCCAAGCATTTATCTTTATCAAAGTTGTCATCTTTAGTCGGCATTCTCTGCATTCGCGGGAAGAAGAAAAAAAAAAAAGCAACTAAAAATGAGCAAAGACAACAATTTGGGAATCACCCAAGATTCTAGAAATCAAGGAAAAACAATCTGTACAATCAAAATTCATCCTTTTCCAATAAGAAAAAAGAAATTACTCAAGAAACCCAACTCAGGAATCAGAAGGTGCATCATGTGCTTCGTAGAATCGAAAGGAGTGAACTTACCTCTGGTTTAAATCCAATACAGAGAAAGTAACTTCACGAGGATGATAAAACGGCGGCGGAGAAGAGGAAGAAGAAGAAGAAGAAAATTAAGGGAGGGGTTTAAGAGCGATGGGTGATAGTGGAATAATAGAAAAACAAGGGGTAAGAAGAGGATCTATGATATCTCTGGTAAATGGTAATAATGAAACACAGAATGAAATGGCGTTTTTCGAATTTAGCGTGGGTTTTGGGGACACGACGGATTCCTCGTTGTTTCTGGTTTGAGCTGAGTTTGACATTTCTTCTTTAACGTGGGCTTCAAGTATTCACTGCCTTGGGCTTCACTCATATGGGCTTTTCACATGACATCGGTTTTTTTAAATGGAAAAAAAAAATCGTGAGAAATATATTATAATAACTAGGTATGGGGGAAAAGAATGGACCACAATCAAACCCCTTAAAATTATCAAGTGACATCGAATTGTAATGGTACTACTTATTAATACAACTCATTGAGTTATTATCAACGACAACTTTTTGGGGGGATTTAGTTGTTATTGTTGGCAAGTCAATTATCTATATTGACGACTGTCGATACAATTTTATTTTATATCATATAGGTTTCTAGAAACTTTAATATAATTTAATAATTTTAAGGGGTCTGGTTGTAATTAATTCTTTTTCATGACACCTAATTACAATTCTCCAAGAAAATCTTGAATAAGATGTATGAGAGATCCTTCGACTATGCCTGACCATAGACATATATAACCCAACTAGTTAGTTATATTACTTTTTTTTTATATACATAACTAGTTAGTTATATTACCTACTACCATTAATATAAAAGTTGGTTTAAGTTGATTTTTTGTTCTAAATGTAAGTCATTTTTTATTTTATCTCTTGTATTTATCATTTTTCTCCAAATTACTTATTACTTATTTGATTTATGAACTGATTATATATAGTTTCTTAGAAATGACATAAAATATATTATTTAATTATTTATAATTTTTATAAATTTAATAAGACGTGAGAAAAAAATATCTCCATTCAAATAATGGTAATTCGTAAAGTATCTTACTATTCAAGTTACCCCTTCTTTGATTTTGAAATTTACATACTTAAAATATCTAATTTTTCGAAGAGAGTTAGCACAATATGTAAACAATAAATTTGGGCTTTAAAGGGAATAATAATAAACAATAACCCGAAGGGAATTTCTCATAGATGGGCCTCTTGCAAATTTTTATCCGAACTTGAGAATTGGTAGAGCTATCATGATTTTCAATGGCTATGCATGCAGATTTAACTATTAAGTTTGCCATCTGTCTATCACTAGAGTGTCTCTAACTCAAGGTGTCATCTTCTTCTTCCCAATATAGGGGTTAAGGAGAGATGAGATTTATAATATCCATACGAAGGTAGTGAGCCGTTTTGCTCTTGATCCATCGTGTGGTTATTGTTAAGACTTTCGCTCTGGCATGGAGTACAACGTCAACATTTCAAGGCGGTGTACAAAACTCAGTGGTCTAATCCAACTCAATCCAATCTAATGATGTTTGATCCAGTCTAAATAAACCCGATAATGAGATCAGATCAGATCAGACCATCATATGGGTCGGGCTAGACCAAGTTCTAAACCAAGTGATTAGATCACTTTGTTTGGTTTTATTCACAATTTCTTTTAAATATTTTGTAACCTGTATGTTTTTTTTATTAGTTGTTGAATGTTATTGGAGTTTTTTTTATGAATCTATAATTAAGTTTTTATATTTTGGAATGTATTTTATATGATTCTAGGTATTTTTTTTCTTGTCTCAATTGTGCTTAACAAGTTGAAATCTTGCCTCCTATTTTTTTAATAAAGAAAAACAAAAGCAAATTGATGTCTGGGGCGACTTGGACTAGAACTGTACCATGGGCTATCTTGTTCAAGTGGATATCTTCCCTTAACCAAACCAGTTGATGAATAATCCTGTCCGTCTAGTCCATGCAGACCCCTAATTTGAAGTATCCATAATAAGAGGATTTGGGAGAAAGGTTCATCTATATATAGGGAAGCAGAAAATTTTTTGATTTCCCTTCCTAATTTTTTAATCCATTATTAATCATGAATTTATCTCAGACATTGATGTTTTCTTTCCTTCAGTTATATACCATATGCATGGGTAGATTTCATTTTAATTTTATAAATCTATACAGCCTCTGATAACAAAATCTTCTAATTGTTTTAGGGGTTAAGATTCTTAAATACTCAGAAAGTTATACTTAAGGAGTTGCCAGTACCAGAAAGTTTTTTTTGGATCTTAAATGTGCGGGAAGTATTATTTCATAGCATTGATACCCAAAGTTAACGGAGAGGAAAACAGATGTTTGCCACGTCAGACTGAACGCCATGTCAGACTGAATGGGTGATGACGTGACTTGGGTTAAGGAGCGCCTTCGAGAAAACTTCCGAAGTATTTAAGAACCAAAACAAAACTTTCGGATGCTGAGTGCTCATTCGAGAAAACTTTCGGGACATGTAAGAACCTTAACCCAAGTCATGTCATCACCCATTCAACAGGGTTGACTCTAACGTGGTATTCAATCTGACGTGGCAAACGTTCGTTTTTCTTTCTATTAATTTGGGGTATTAATGCTACGAAAATAATACTTCACGGGCATTTAAGATCAAATAAAAATTTCCGATATTGGCAGCTCGTTAGGTATAATTTCTTAGGTAATTAAGAGCCTTAACTCTTGTTTTGCCTCAGAAAACTTTCTATTCATAAATAAATATAGTATAATTTTGGACAGATTATATGTACATATTTTATACTTTGTATGTACCAGCTTATTCATGGGTTAATGAGTATAATAAATCAGTTGTAACAAACAAGTGCTATAACTTTCATATAAACGACCAGCATTTTCTTTGGCAACACATGACATATACTTAGATTATTAGTCTAATCTATGTGAACTGAGACTCAATATCGATTATTTAATATCATCATCTTTGTCAATTGTAATACACAGATATACAATTTAGTAATTATATTGTGCAATTTATAAACTAGTTTTATGTCCAATTTAGTGAGATAAGGATAAACTATTATTTTATTGTAAAAAAGACAGTGTAAAATACGCAAGAACTAACCAACTAATGGTAACCTAGTTAGGATTGAAATCTTTAAAGAGACTATTGTCTCTCTACTATAAGCTGAATTGGAATCCAAAAATTTAATGATATAAAAAGTAGACAAAATAGATCAAAAGCATAGAATCAATAAATAAATTAAAGTAATATATAATTAATCCCCAAAGAATTTGAACTCATTAAGAAGTATTTTTAGTGAGAGTCAACAAAGGTACATCCCAACACAAGTACTTTGAATGTTGCATGAACCAATACATAAAACTTAGTTAATTACGAGTTATATATAAAAGCAAACAGTTTTAATTTTTAAAGGACTTATACCCTTTTCCACTAAATTTGATGTACTTAAGAAACCTTTCGTACAAAGAACTACAAATTGTTCATTATGCTTTAACATTGTAAAGACTAAATTGCTTCCCCCAAGTACAAGTGTGGATTTTGAAAATGCTATATTTATAGGGCATCAAATATATTTTTGACAGAAGATATTAGACACCACCTGAACAAAAAACAAATCATATATGATTATGTTTAATAAGCAAATGGATTAATGTGTTAATTAGATTGTCATCAATAGCACAAATGATATTCAAGCGTGATATACTATTTTCAGTCTCATTTTTAAAGTATAGAAAATATCCTATCAATGAGGTTAATGATATTGATAGTATAATGATAGTAAATATACTATCAAATGCCAAAAACAATGAGGATAATGATAGTAAATAGTTTACTCTAACTTTTAGCATCTTATTGCCTTTACTTTGCCACCCTCTTTTATCCAAGAAAACATTTACATTCACCCATCCTCCATAAATTTAACTGGTGAAAGAGTAGGACATTTGACCACCTTGGTGTGTGTTCTGTAACAACTAAAATTTTCTACTATATTATAGAAATTTTTAATTGAATTATAACCACTTTTCAATGTCAGAAGCCCAAAAATACGGAAAAAATTTAAAACTTTTCTTTTAAAACATTAGACCAACCCTCTGTTGGTTGGAATGGGCTTTTCAGACAAATTGAAATAACTTAAAACTCTTTATAAAATAAAGTGGTTAATAAAACAATTAAAAGTACACTAACCCTCTTAAGGGAGTCTATTCATAATTCATAATACTTAGGAAATTTAAATCTCTTAATAAATTTATACAATTCTATTTTCTATACTTTCTATTATTAATTTAATAATTTAATTTTACAACATATACAAATAACCTTATTAAAATATTTACTACCTCTTGCTTCCCAAATTATTATCCTAATTTCTTCATCTACTCTTTTTCCCCAGCTAGCTTCTTTCAACCTGCTAAACTGAAAAATGTTTGGGGAAGGGGGTGAGATTGGAAATCCCAATAGCAATTTCTTTCATTAACATAGATTATCATGCTAGCATTGTCATGTATATATTTCATAAAACTGAACAAATATCACAATTACACATACTTCCTACGCTCAATGCTCTACCAGCCACTATTAACAATATATTCGTTAACTAGTGGAGGCTTTACCTGCAGGATTTCTCGTTATAACTATCCCGTTATAACGTAACTGAATTGGCAAAGGGGGTGCGACCCACCTAAGCCTGGAGTACTCCATAAATCTCTATGCAGGAATTAACAAGGTATTCCACCTTCATGCATAATGTAAACTTGAAACAGATATTATAAAATAATACATGCAATTTAATTGTTACTGAAATAAACTGCTACCTGACTTCTGGAATTACTCTTCACTGTACTCCTGTTTTTTTTTCTCGTATCCTGGGGATTCGACCCCACTAACTTGTCCTATAAATATTTATAATATAAAAATAATATATTAATTTCTAAACTTAGGTATAATAATTAAGCGTCTCTCACATTCCTATAATACTACCCCTTTCTATTTCTAATACTATTAAATCTAAATTTCTAGCTAAATAATTAATCATACCATTATCAATCAACATTGCACCAATACAAGGTAGCATTCGCACCACATGAACACAAGAATATCTTTATTATCTTAAATTAACATACTTCCTTACAAATCAATTATCCTTTTGACTCAGTTAATCTCTTAAATCCTTTGATACATTATATAACTATTTACTTAATATTTAAAAATCCAATTAACCATCAGGACATTCCAATACAATACTTCAAACATATTAAAGCAGGAACCTTTATAATTAAAAGGGTTTCTTTAATTACCTACAACTTAACTTATTATAATTAACCTAATCATTTAAGATCTAAAGGACATTTTTAATTAATCTATTCTAATTAACCTCTCTTATTCTCAATGTTTGATTAATGAATTGCCTAAAAATCCTTCTTTTCTATTGTCATAACATTCTAACACTATAATACAATGCTTTCTTTACTCTAGGACTTTTCAAATTCAGTTTTCTTGCCACAATTACGCTGAACTAACACAAATATATGCATAAATATATTTCATCTATCCAATTTTTATATCTTGCAATGATCATCTTAATAAGCGTTTCACATTTAACATGTTACTTAAATTTTTTAATCTTATCTTATTAACTAAGAAATATTCACATTCTCCTTTACCCTTAATAAATTCATATTGGTCATCATAAATCCTAACTTTCATAATTTATCATCACAACGTTCTACAACAAGTTTCTAACATTCAATCATGCTAAGAGCTATCTTGATCCTTTGAAATACATGTTTTACACTTTGGAACCACAAAACAGAAATAGATATAATCATATTTCCAACCTTAACAATTTGGTATCCAAAACAACATTATAAATGTCAAAGTTCACAAAAGCTCAGCAATTATGAAACTATAATTCTACAACAAATATATGCATAGAAAAGTGTCCTACCACCTGACAAAAGAAACAAAACAATATCCTGCAGAACTTGATAGAACATAGTCACCACACTTTACTCCCAAACTGAATGGAATATTTTGTTCAGTACATCATTACAATAGCATAAAGACTTTTTAGTCAATCTCTTTAAGAAATGCATGTTATTAAACATAGTAACATATTTACACACTCAAAGCACTAAGAATATTATCATATTAATAATTTCAAGCTACCGCGCCCCAAACATTACTCAATGTTACAATCATTTTCAAAGAACCTGATTGATCTTCAAAAACAGTTTTATACAGTATAATTACAAACATTATTAATCAAAACTGAATCTGCCTAGATTCCTTAATATATAAACTGTCATACATCTAACAGAAATTCCTATACCCTTCAAGAAAATCATTTCACCCATCATCATGTTATATAACTTCATTAGACTTTGGTCAAATTTACTTCTAAATTACTAAAAACCTCGAAGTTCTGTATTTTAGCATAAAACAACATTCTTAACATGCAAAATGCTAAAATCCGACTTTAATAAACTCCTAACATGTTCATAAACCCAATTTTATTGAATTAAAATTTAAACACAACAAATCAAGATAGGACCCAGAACATAGAATCTTTTGGTTCCAAAATCACAGAAATTCCAAGCCCAAGTATCAATTAATTTGGAACCAAAACAAGGCAACAGAAATGATAAATCATTCGAATACAGAGGCAGAAAATGGGGGTTCAGAATTGTAACATCCTAAAAATCTAATTGAGGATTAGTGGGTTAAGTAGGAATTGATTTATAAGAAATTATGGAATTATGAGAATTTTTGAGGAATTTTTGAGGTATTTTGATGATCTGAAAGACTTTATTTCTCCCTTATTTTAAGGAAAATAAATTTGGGAAAAATTATTCTTAGGTTCAAAGGAGGTTATTGTGGGAGAGAATAATTAAGAGGTTTGGTAGGTAAATTTTTGAAAATAAAAGGAATTTTTGTGGCTCAAAATAAATTTTGAAAATTTTGGGTCCAATAGTGTAATTTTCCCCTTCTCCTTTATTTAATTTCCCCTCCCCTCAATTATTCAGACCCTCCATCGTCTTCTTCCTCCTTCCTTCTCTCTCCCCTTCTGCAAGTTCTCGCTCTCTCTTTCTCGCTCTCTTTCCACTGCTCAAACCACCACCGTCGTCGGAACCACCATCCAACACCACCATTCTTTCTCTCTCTCTTCCTACTTCCTTCCTCTACTTGTTTTTGTTCCGATCCGTGCCTAAATAAGGAGATAAAAATAGTTCTTTGCCGGACCTATCGGAGCTCTCCGGCGCCGGAATAGTGGTTTTTCCGGTCAACTAAGTACATTTTTGGAATCCCGTAAGTCTCCTCTACATCCCTATGTCTTTAGTTTTTCGTTTTGCTATACTTGAAAAATTAGGCCTTGTCTAAATTGGTATTTCTGGGGGTTCTAAGCTTAATAAATTGAACCTTGGACCTTGATTATGAGTTTCTCTGAGTAGATTTTTCATTGTTGGAGGTTTTCCTAATTATTGGGAATTTTTGGATTTTTGGATATATTAAAAATAGGGCTTTTGATGATCTGAGGTGTCTATAGCTAAATTAATAATTTTTAGATGTTTATTAAGGTTTGGAAAATAAATTGTGGATTAAAGAATGGATTTTTGAGGTTGAGAAATAATTTAGGGATGTAAGGTTTAATTTTATTTAGGCTTGAATTTTTATAAATAGTTATTGGAAAGATAAATAATTTTGGATATATGTATAAATGGAGTAGAGATAAATTTTAGAGATAAAAAGGGAGAATAAATGTTAAATAGAAATTTAAAATAAGTAAGGGCAAAGAAAGGGTAGTTAGTAATTTATTTTCCAACATGTAAAATTGTTGGATAAATAATTAATTGTGGTTGTATGTATGGTTGTGTAGTGCTTGAATTGTACTAAGTTAGCACGGGGGAGCTGCACTATTGTGAGATTGGTGCCAGCTATCAGGTAACCGCTTTCTGCTTGTTTATGTGTGTGTGTAGTGTTAGTAAGTAATTTGAAATATTATTATTTGATAATTATGATGTTATATGGAAATGAGGTTTTGAATCACAGTTGAGATATGATTATCAATTGATGAGATATGAAATGAGATCTTGAAATATTAATATTTTTCATAATATAATGTCTTGTGGAATATTATTTTGAAATGGCATAAATTTGTGATTTGAAATATTTGGAACTGAAAAATATGTGGTTTTGGAAACTATTTCATATATATATGTATATCATGAAATTACTGGAAGGCCTGGTGTCTGATTGTGGTGTTGCATATCTATGTGTTGTTTGTGAGAAATTATTTGGGTATGTGACACCGGTGAATTGGAAATTGTGCCATCACGTGATGAGGTACCCTGTTGCGCCACATGGACTAAATGATATATTATGAGAAATAAAGGAGAGAAAGACGTAAGAGGGGAGATCGCCCCTCACGGATTCAGAAAGGACAGAGATCCTTATAATCCGTGGTACTATTCAGGGAGGGTAGAAAGTCCCTCGTGAAATGTGCCGTGGTGATCAGGGGCGGGTGGAAGGTCCCGACTGGTTCCACATGTTTTCCCAACATTTCTAGTAAGATTTGTTTGGGTTGTCTGTAATTATCAATGATATATACTATTCTTGAGGATGAATTGTGATGGGTTATTTCACAATTATAAACGATGAAAAGAGATTTTAGGAATAAGACGTGCATTATATGTGAATACCTGAGCATGCTTCTGAATCGATATATATATATGTATGTATTCCACTGGACACCTTGCTAGCACACACCACACGTAGATGAGTAGTCAGTGGTTGCGTTTTGGGGCTACCCCCCGTTGATCTCACTTTTGCAGGTCCTAGGAGTGAAGTAGGAGGTCAAGGGAAGGATCCGGGAACTTCTCACTGATATCGTGAGATACTCTGGACCAGAAGGACAGGAGGTATTGCCACATTTAGGATCATGCATTTGTGACGCTTCCGCATGAACTTGTTATTGATTTTGGTATTTCCTGTGTAATTCCTTTTATGAAATAATATTTGGATTTCCTTTGATTTTTATAAATTTTGGGACCGGTCCAATTTCGACAAACTTGGATTATTTGGGATATTGCTGAAATTCTCAAGTGACGGATTATATTGGATGTTATATTACTTTATTTATGATTTAACATCCTAAAAAGGCGTGAGTTAAGTATTGGTGATGAGAAAATATGGAGTATTTGATGATTGGACAGATTTTGGAGACTTGGATACGGATTCTTATGTACATGAAAGATGTATTGTTATATGTGAAATTTTTAATTACCATGATAGGGGTGTTAATTTTTATATCATGGCATAATTTAATTTATCTGAATTGTTCTTGTTGTGTTGTATCCATGTTACTTTAAATATCCATGTTAGGTGAATTCTTATCTAACATGGATAATGGTATTTGAACATTGGTGATTTTAAATATCCATGTTAGTTTTACCATTTTAGGAAATTCCTTCTTCTAACATGGATATTCTCTTGATTAAGTTGAACTCTTTTTCTAACCATGATAGAGTGTATTTATGATTTGGAAGTCTCTTTTTCCTATCATGGTTAGACTGTTAAATCGATAATATATATGGATATTATGGAAAGATATTTTTCTAACTATGTTAGCTGTTTTACTCAGTAAGTTCTTTTTCCAACATAGTTAGCGTTTATATTATGAGTTAAGTTGATTAAATGTACTTAAAAAGTGTATTTGGGAGTAAATATTACAGTTGGTATCAGTTTTATGGTTTAAAGACCTGGAAGGTGCTGTGCATGTGATTGTTTATGTTTCCATCATGCATTGCACGTTCATTAGTGGTATTGTGGCAATACATTCCCCGATCCTTTCCCTTTCAATTTAATATTGTATGACTGGTTCTAATGGGTGTAACTTCCATCCGTAGGTGGGTGGGAGAGTATACCTCGTACTGTTAAGGGTTCGTTGATTACATAGTTACTATTATATTGTTATGTGGTATGTCTTCTGTCCCGTGGTGGGGAGGATAGTAAGGTTGACAATGATCGATTGAAAAGGTAGAATCAGCGTGAGTTGGGAAACAGAAATTGTGATGTTCTATGATTAGAATTGGTGGACTAATGTTTTAAGGATATGAAAGGTAAATATAATGACTTTTGCAACTGTCGGGAAGCTGAAAATAGAATTTGAATTTTTAAATGGTGTGAAATAAAATATTTGGAATGTTTGTTGTCCTGACCTTTGGGTCATTAATATTCGGAACCGATTCAAAAAAAATCTGTCTGGAGGTTCCTAAGGAATGAATAATTAATAATAAATAAATTAAAGTTACCTATATTTATACAGGTTTCGAAGAGTTAGGAATGGTTGGGTTTCGAGGAGATTGGTTTTGGAGCTTTGTATTAAATGTGGAATAAATAGCTTAAGGTGTTAAATGATTGTTAGGCCTGGATTAGGATAGACATCATAACAAAGAGGGTGATCGATATAATTGTTTAAAGGATTTAAAGGGTTAGACGAGGCTGAACTAAAAGGAGAACATGACAGATGAAGGTATGACTAGAATAGGATTTTAAGTTATGTTGGAAGGTTAACAAGCTGATTATTAATGGATGCTCAAGATTATTAAACAGAAAAACAAATTGCTACTACGAGGTTTATGGTATGCCTAGGGTTATTCCTCTTGGTATAGCTCTAGTTAAAGCCTAATGCTGAGATAAGATAAGAATTAGTGGGTAATCGAATGATTAATTTCGCTGTCTTGTATAAATGCTAGTTGGTATAGAAATAAATGGTAAATAAGCTGGGTGAAAGGAGTTCTGTTTAGAATTGAAAAATATGCCCAAGCTAAGTGCATGAAAAATGTTCAAGAATTGTTCATGTAATATTAGGAAATTAGGTACTTTGAAAGGAATTGAGGACTTTCTGGAAAATAGTCAGTTTTGGTCTAGCAAGATAAGGAATAATAGTGGTAAAATATATGCGACTTCTCATGGAAAAATTGGAATGGAATAATATGGTTTTGACTATGTATGTGCCTTTAGGTATGAGGATGTGGTTAAGTTTTAAATATTTAAAGCTAAAGTCTGATGGGGCTTTGAAGAATTGAGGACCTTCTGAAATTTAATGATTGCCTTAGTCTCATAAGTGCTTAGGAAGGTTTCTGCTCAATTTGAATATGGATGTCGACTTAAAAAGGGATTTTAATAGATTCAAGATCGTGAATATTGGGATTGATATGGATTTTGAAAATTGAAAGAAATTTGAGGTGTATTGATTTCTTTAGGTATAAAAAAAAATACTGGTTAAAACCATTGGGAAGTGAGACGGATGAAGTTAGAGTCTCGTATGGAGTTTGAGATTTAAAGGAATTTTGAGGTTTCCTTGTCCACTAGGGATGCCGGTTGTAATGAGATTCTACTAGTTTAAATTGTTGAGGATTAATATAGATGAAATTGTAGAATTAAGGCATGATCATTGAGGCTAAATCGATTGAGTTGGATTGACTTGAGGTGTAATCACGATTTTGGATAGGTGAAAATTCTTTAATGGATATGAATTAATGGATGATGAACAGAGAATTTACTTAAATTCAAAATGGGAAAATGACGTTATATGATTGAAGTTTAAGTAAGGTGATTATTTGGGACTATATGGTAGTTTTAATGATTTGGAAAACTTTATATTGATCTCAAATTGAGGATGGTTGGATAGAATTTTCTATGTAGACTTGTTATTGGAAGCAGTGCATAGGTTAAAGACCTATCTATTAATCTAGTTAGGTAGAGAGTGATCCGATGGACTGTTATCACTCTAAATAGGGAGTGACCCCACAGCCGGTAAACAATTAAGTAGATAAATTTTGCATATAGATAGGTTATGAAGCGGCCGCAATCAAGATATAGAGTGATCTAAATGGTCGATTGGCTAAATTTAGTGAATGTAAAATAAGGATACCTTTACATTTAAAAGGTTGTGATTATGGTTAAGGTAGTAATGTGCAGCTAGTTAATTCCGATTTGAAGGCTTGTGATTGAGTTTAAATTTATCTTGGAGGTGTTTAGCTAAATCGGTAGTGAATCAAAATAAGAAATTGATTTTTAGTGGATTTATTGGTAGCTGGGAAGTTAAAATAGGAGAATGTAACTAAGGAGCTTCAGGATTCGATAATAAGATTGGTAATTTAATTCGATATGGTGTGATGCTTTTGGACGTGTAGTATTCGTTGTATTAAAGGTCTAAAGCATGATAAGAATGATTGAGGTGTTATGGATTTCAGGATTGGAGTAAGAAAGCTTAAGTGTGGATTTATATTTGGGAGACAAGTATAGGTTAAAAGTTTATGATTTTCAAAAGAAATGGATTTTTTTTTATTAGAATTGAGGTGTCATATTCTAGGAAAATTGTTCTAAGAATATTGAGATTGCTTGGTGATATGTAGTTATAGGTGGTATTGGGTCTTGAAAATAGCTAAAAGTATGACTTTCATTCACTGAAATCAAGGAGGTAAGATGTCAATGATTGACCAAAATATGATATTTTAACGATTCTAAGAGCAATATTTGGGTATTATTTCTAGTAGTGGGTTGCTTTTGAATTAATATAGGTGTCGAGTGGCATCAAGAGGATGTAATAATGACCAAAAAGGGGCAAATACTTCGATAAATGGTGGTGATTTTCATAGTGATGATAGACTCTTATATTGGTGTTTGAGCAGTATAATAGTATAATTATTGAGGATGATGCACTTGTGGGCAAATAAGACCTTAGGAAAACTAGTGGGTAGCTTAGAGATTTTGAAAAAGCCATAGAAATAAGGTTTCATAGAGTATCATTTCAATTAATTTTGAATTTCTTTGACCAACTAAAGCTCTTATGGATGTGCCGAATGGGTCATATTATGTATTAATTCTTAGAGTTATATGATTTAGTAAATTTTTGGAGTCTATTTGGGATTAAATTCAAACCTTAAGACCTGATTATGAAAGCGAAATCTGAAACATATACTATGTAGAATCTAGATCATTTGGAAGCACAAGCTAGGAATTGAAGAGTTGAAAGGTTTGGGAATGTTAAAGAAGTAAGAAATTAGTTATGTATGTTGTTTGACTATGGAAGATAAAGAGTCAAAGAGTATTGGAATACCTTGGTTGCCAATTGATAAATTTCAGCATAAAGTATGAATAATGTTTGGGGCATTAAATGAGATTATAAGATGGGACAAATGATGTTTGAGAAATTGGAATACATATCAAATAATTAAAGTCCTTAAATGAAATGGAGCATTAGTTAGTGTTGATTTATTTCTAAGCCCTAATAAATGTCCCAAATATGTTCAAGTGGGAAACATAGCTTAAATTGCTGTTTTAAAGTCCAATTAATTTCAAAGTTGAAGTATAACCTTTCAAGTGAACCAGACTGAGGATTGTGAAATTGGTGATTGCTGAGTTGGGTAAAAGGAACTTAGGGGAAGTATAATAAATATTAGTGAAGGATATTAAGATGGCAAGTCAAATAATTGACTAGGAACTTGATGTTAATGGTTATGTAGAAATTACACGTGTGAAGATTGTTGGGTTGATGGTTTCATTTCGAGTTCTAATAAGTAAGATAAGTAGAGCATATTTTGTATTAAGGGTTGTTTTCTGTGGGATTAAATTTTCAAGATCTTGAGGTCCCAATTGCTAAATAAAGATTGACGGTTATACAGTGTATGCTGAATTGGTAGGCTTTGTAAATAAGGGTAAGGAGGTGGAAATAGATGAAAGTTTCAGTGGTCTTGAAATTTAAGGTTGGGTTGATAATAATTGGTAAGAAGTTTAGTCAGATAGTGAGATCTAGTTATTTTTCGGTGCGGTTACATTTACCTATTATCTGGGTAAGTTTTGATTTTGATTGATTATATATGTTGTGTTTGTTGTTTTGTGATTTCAGTAAGTGAATTTTGGGGACAAAATTCCTAAAAGGTGGGGAGAGTTGTGACATCCTAAAAATCTAATTGAGGATTAGTGGGTTAAGTAGGAATTGATTTATAAGAAATTATGGAATTATGAGAATTTTTGAGGAATTTTTGAGGTATTTTGATGATCTGAAAGACTTTATTTCTCCCTTATTTTAAGGAAAATAAATTTGGGAAAAATTATTCTTAGGTTTAAAGGAGGTTATTGTGGGAGAGAATAATTAAGAGGTTTGGTAGGTAAATTTTTGAAAATAAAAGGAATTTTTGTGGCTCAAAATAAATTTTGAAAATTTTGGGTCCAATAGTGTAATTTTCCCCTTCTCCTTTATTTAATTTCCCCTCCCCTCAATTATTCAGACCCTCCATTGTCTTCTTCCTCCTTCCTTCTCTCTCCCCTTCTGCAAGTTCTCACTCTCTCTTTCTCGCTCTCTTTCCACTGCTCAAACCACCACCGTCGTCGGAACCACCATCCAACACCACCATTCTTTCTCTCTCTCTTCCTACTTCCTTCCTCTACTTGTTTTTGTTCCGATCCGTGCCTAAATAAGGAGATAAAAATAGTTCGTTGCCGGACCTATCGGAGCTCTCCGGCGCCGGAATAGTGGTTTTTCCGGTCAACTAAGTACATTTTTGGAATCCCGTAAGTCTCCTCTACATCCCTATGTCTTTAGTTTTTCGTTTTGCTATACTTGAAAAATTAGGCCTTGTCTAAATTGGTATTTCTGGGGGTTCTAAGCTTAATAAATTGAACCTTGGACCTTGATTATGAGTTTCTCTGAGTAGATTTTTCATTGTTGGAGGTTTTCCTAATTATTGGGAATTTTTGGATTTTTGGATATATTAAAAATAGGGCTTTTGATGATCTGAGGTGTCTATAGCTAAATTAATAATTTTTAGATGTTTATTAAGGTTTGGAAAATAAATTGTGGATTAAAGAATGGATTTTTGAGGTTGAGAAATAATTTAGGGATGTAAGGTTTAATTTTATTTAGGCTTGAATTTTTATAAATAGTTATTGGAAAGATAAATAATTTTGGATATATGTATAAATGGAGTAGAGATAAATTTTAGAGATAAAAAGGGAGAATAAATGTTAAATAGAAATTTAAAATAAGTAAGGGCAAAGAAATGGTAGTTAGTAATTTATTTTCCAACATGTAAAATTGTTGGATAAATAATTAATTGTGGTTGTATGTATGGTTGTGTAGTGCTTGAATTGTACTAAGTTAGCACGGGGGAGCTGCACTATTGTGAGATTGGTGCCAGCTATCAGGTAACCGCTTTCTGCTTGTTTATGTGTGTGTGTAGTGTTAGTAAGTAATTTGAAATATTATTATTTGATAATTATGATGTTATATGGAAATGAGGTTTTGAATCACAGTTGAGATATGATTATCAATTGATGAGATATGAAATGAGATCTTGAAATATTAATATTTTTCATAATATAATGTCTTGTGGAATATTATTTTGAAATGGCATAAATTTGTGATTTGAAATATTTGGAACTGAAAAATATGTGGTTTTGGAAACTATTTCATATATATATGTATATCATGAAAATACTGGAAGGCCTGGTGTCTGATTGTGGTGTTGCATATCTATGTGTTGTTTGTGAGAAATTATTTGGGTATGTGACACCGGTGAATTGGAAATTGTGCCATCACGTGATGAGGTACCCTGTTGCGCCACAGGGACTAAATGATATATTATGAGAAATAAAGGAGAGAAAGACGTAAGAGGGGAGATCGCCCCTCACGGATTCAGAAAGGACAGAGATCCTTATAATCCGTGGTACTATTCAGGGAGGGTAGAAAGTCCCTCGTGAAATGTGCCGTGGTGATCAGGGGCGGGTGGAAGGTCCCGACTGGTTCCACATGTTTTCCCAACATTTCTAGTAAGATTTGTTTGGGTTGTCTGTAATTATCAATGATATATATACTATTCTTGAGGATGAATTGTGATGGGTTATTTCACAATTATAAACGATGAAAAGAGATTTTGGGAATAAGACGTGCATTATATGTGAATACCTGAGCATGCTTCTGAATCATTATATATATGTATGTATTCCACTGGACACCTTGCTAGCACACACCACACGTAGATGAGTAGTCAGTGGTTGCGTTTTGGGGCTACCCCCCGTTGATCTCACTTTTGCAGGTCCTAGGAGTGAAGTAGGAGGTCAAGGGAAGGATCCGGGAACTTCTCACTGATATCGTGAGATACTCTGGACCAGAAGGACAGGAGGTATTGCCACATTTAGGATCATGCATTTGTGACGCTTCCGCATGAACTTGTTATTGATTTTGGTATTTCCTGTGTAATTCCTTTTATGAAATAATATTTGGATTTCCTTTGATTTTTATAAATTTTGGGACCGGTCCAATTTCGACAAACTTGGATTATTTGGGATATTGCTGAAATTCTCAAGTGACGGATTATATTGGATGTTATATTACTTTATTTATGATTTAACATCCTAAAAAGGCGTGAGTTAAGTATTGGTGATGAGAAAATATGGAGTATTTGATGATTGGACAGATTTTGGAGACTTGGATACGGATTCTTATGTACATGAAAGATGTATTGTTATATGTGAAATTTTTAATTACCATGATAGGGGTGTTAATTTTTATATCATGGCATAATTTAATTTATCTGAATTGTTCTTGTTGTGTTGTATCCATGTTACTTTAAATATCCATGTTAGGTGAATTCTTATCTAACATGGATAATGGTATTTGAACATTGGTGATTTTAAATATCCATGTTAGTTTTACCATTTTAGGAAATTCCTTCTTCTAACATGGATATTCTCTTGATTAAGTTGAACTCTTTTTCTAACCATGATAGAGTGTATTTATGATTTGGAAGTCTCTTTTTCCTATCATGGTTAGACTGTTAAATCGATAATATATATGGATATTATGGAAAGATATTTTTCTAACTATGTTAGCTGTTTTACTCAGTAAGTTCTTTTTCCAACATAGTTAGCGTTTATATTATGAGTTAAGTTGATTAAATGTACTTAAAAAGTGTATTTGGGAGTAATTATTACAAGAATTTTATCCAAAATCCTCAAAAATGCTCATTTCTCTCTGTGAATCCGTCAGCC
This sequence comes from Mimosa bimucronata, assembly GCA_037074515.1. NCBI lineage: Eukaryota > Viridiplantae > Streptophyta > Magnoliopsida > Fabales > Fabaceae > Mimosa > Mimosa bimucronata. The sequence continues at coordinate 26,066,452 of CM073445.1, read as the reverse complement.
AGAGCAAGCCAAAAAGAGAAAAATCACAACTACATCTTTAATTAGAATCATCAATAGATCACCACGCATCAATTCTATTTTCCCTTTGTCATGTATCAATTTATCATAACAAACAGAAATGGAAATCGGACAAAAAGAAAGGAAAATCGGGTCCTTCAACAATCACATACGGAGCAGAGAGAGATCAATAATTAGACATCACAAGACACCCTTCTTAATAAACCAGGAATCAACGGCGAAGAAGAGACAAAATTCGAAGGAACAGGGACACGAAGAACAGGGGAAACAGAAGGAAGAACCGAACAAGATTTCACATACAGATAGGAATCAATCTTACACCATCAATATAAATTTCTTCAGACCTTCATCACGCTCAAGAACGGAATTAACAAAGAAAAGAACAGAAATTCCGTCAGATGAACAGTGAAAGGGAAGAACAAATTTGGGGAAAACTTAAAAATACCACTCAATCACTCAATCACTTCACCAATCTCCTTAATCGAAGTCTAAACTTGCTTTTGACCGGTTTAGGAGCTTCAAAATCCCTAAAAATTCGAAGCACTCCCTTTCCCAAACACTCCTAAATCGCCCGAGAAGAGGAAAAAGATGAAGGGAGGAGGCTTACCCAAGGTATATCTCAGCTTCCTGAGCGTCTTCCACCCCTTTCTCGCAGCCGGTCACCACCGAAATCGCCGTCGTCCGCCGCTCGAGTTCGATGAAACCAGAGAGAGCAGAGGAGAGAACGAGAGAGTAAGAGGCGGAGGTAAGAGAGAGAGCAGAGTGAATATGAGTGAGGGAGAGAGGCGGTGATAAATGGGAACACGTGGAGTATATAAATTGGAAAGGGAGAGTTGATATTTTTATTAAATGTTTTACCATTTTGCCCCTCGTATTTTAGTTGAAGATATTTTTAACTAGGCGCAGATATTGTCTTTTTCATTTCCTATTTTCTATTTTTCCCTTAAATGGTAATTTTATGTACCCTTATCATTTACAAATAAATCTAAATTTGTTCCCAACATAATTTTTCTAGATATACTTTAATTTCCAAATTTATTTATAAGACTTTTTAAATACTAAACAATACCTCAGGGTTCTAAATATTCCCTTATTTAAATTCATCTTCTAACTACTTTTCCTCAATTAATAGAGAAAATAAACTTTAAAAATTATTAAAAATACACCTGGCCTCATAAATTTATTTATAAGGCTATTTAATTTTTATCTGCTATTCCAAGACTTTAAATATATCCTTATTATCTCTTTTCTCCAAATTAAGTTTTATCTCCTAATTATTTCTCTTTATTTCTTAGAGAAAATAAGCCTTAAAATTTATTAAAAATGCCTAAATATCATAAATTCATTTTTAATGCTTTTTAATATTTTTAATAATATTCCAAAATCTTAAATAATTCCTTATTTTCTATGTTCTAGAATTTGGGGTGTTACATGTTCGATTACTAAAGAGATCACTTAGTTGTGATTTCAGTAGCGGTATTTGGAGAGACATCTTCACAGCTAAGTAAAACTAGATGAAACCGACATGTGTGAACAAAAAAAAAATGCTTGCTTATCATACTCCATAACCCATGGGGACATACTCCAATGAATCTTGAGTTATGAGCTTTACCCTTGGATTGTGAATGATCCCAACCCCTTTCCTAAAATTTATTTATAAAAAAAAGAAAGAATATTTACATTCTGGAGAGTTGATTTATCATTTTTAAAAAAGACACTTTTAAATATTTGATTCATAATTTTCCTATTAATTTTGGTTATGGCCTAAGTGTTTATTGTCTTCCAAATGGACCCTACATGGCATGCCTCATGAACATGAATACATGATGCTAGGTCATCAATTATGAAGCTTAATGTTCCTACTATGTAGACAACACCGCTTCCTTAAGTTTAGTTCTACATCAATATGCTAGGATTGCCCAATGAAAAAATAAAATAAAAGAAGGCTATAGCTATTTAAAAATTATGCCTACTTGACTTATTAAAAGAATAAAGTGTTAATCCAAAGATATCATTTGTACTTTATATACTTTTTTAATCATTACTTAATACTTAATTTGATAATTTCTCCAACCCTGGGATTAATATGTAGTTTTGGGTACTTTGATTTGAATGTAATTTTGTCTTGACCTTTATGTTTCTCAAACATGTACATGAGAGTAACATCTGGCAATTAACACACACACATATCCTCTTATCTTTCCTACGCGTAGGATTGCCCATTCATTATCATACCAACATTAATTATCTCATAATTAATAAGGAGTTACAACAATCACAATGAGATAAAGTAAATAAGACTATTAAAAGTTAAAACAAATAATCGAGCTGTTAAAAAATTTAGAAACATCAATTGTCTATTCAAAACGCGATGTAATTCTTCAAACTTTAATCAGTAAGTCTAAAACCATAGTTAATTTAATGGTATGTTTGGTAGCAAGGAAGTCAAGCTTCAAAAGTGAAATTGAGGAGGAAAGTGAAAAATGGACCGGTTTGTCATGATACAATATGGTTCTAGGTAAAACCTAATTCCTTACAAAATGATGGAACGGAGAATCACACTTTTTTTTTATAACTATATTATACTCATTTTAATTTAATCTATTGACAATTATCTCCTCTCATTTTTACGCCCAAATTCGTTGTTGCCGACGCCAACACCCATCAGTTTTATAATCATTTCTATTATGCTGTGACTTATTATTTGCTAAAACTTTATCTGACAGTACTATAAGATTTCTCTCTGCTTTGGTTCATACTTAGCTTATGATCACAAGTCTTAATTTTAATTTAATTACTTTTAAGTTTTTCTACCGTAAAACTAGAACTTGTTAATTCTAAAGAACTATTGCGTGCGTAATATAAAGATCAGTTCACTTTAATTAAGAAATAAAAGAATATAAATAAGCTACTTAATTATATATAAACATTAATTAGTTTGAATTATTCATAAGTTTATAAGTCAGGTAAAATAATTTTAAAGATTTGATAAATATAACCCTTTTGAAGTGTTTTATCTAACTTTTTTAATCCCCTAAAAAATATCAACTAACTTTTATATTTAAGATTAGATTTGGTATAACAACAAGATCTATGGGTGCCTGTCATTCATCAATGGCTAAAGTATACTTTTAGTCCTTTATCTTTTCATAAAGTCTCTTTTTAGTCCCTTAACTTTGAAAAATACACTTTTGGTCCTTTTTCGCTGATGCTGTTAGTTTCATTTAAAGGAAATAATTCTTATATTTTAAAATTTGATTATTTTTATTAATATTTAATTATAAAATTACTTTTTAGATATACTGAGTCAACATTTTCCGTTAAATGAAACTAACGGTGTTAGAGAAAAATTTATAATTAAATAGAAGGAGGGGTGATTAAAAAGACAAAAAATTTCTTTATCTTAAATGAGTATTTTGCTAATTCATGACTTATAGTTATAGTCCCTTTGTAAATATGAGTAACCACAACAAGCCAATCTTTATAAAAAAGAGAGTCTAACCTCATCCACTACATCCCTGAGCAATTGATTCAACAATAACTGGGTGGACATTTGTAATTAGCTTGAAACTACAAATTTTCAGGGAGTTTATTTTTTTTACCTTAAATTTTTCATGAAGGTTACGTGAGGCAGTTATAATGAAAAGCAATGATATGAAATCCGTAAGTAGATTATTTGTCCAAGAAAAAAAAAATCCGTAAGTAGATTCACTGATATATTTTAACTTCATAAATCATAGCCTATAATTCCTGAATTTCTTGAGCTAATCAAAACGACAAATGACCTTACATGTCCAAATCTCAACCACTTTATTTAGAACTTGTAGTACCACTCTCTAACACATACATTCTCTCTCTCACACACACTCATTGTCCCAAGCATATAGGACAAATCCATGGGTTAAAATTCTTTGGAAACCCTTAAAAAAGAGAGATCCTTTAGTAGGCTTTCGGTGATAATTTCAAGTGTTCATCCCTCTCTTTTCTCTGCTTTTCCTCAGCTTTACTCTTCCACAAGAGATTTTCTTTTTTACACAGTAAAGCATATAAAAAATCCAACCCCAGAATCCTAATCATCTTCCTCCTCCATAATTATTCCCTCTCATATTTTGGAAGATGCTCCACCAAGTCCTTCACTCCCCTCCTATTGCTTAGACAAAAAGCACAACCTAAAGCTAAAGCTGCTATTTCTGACTTTCTTCCTTCCTTCCCCATTCTTCAACACCTCATCTCTCTCTCTCTCTCTCTCTCTCTCTCTCACACACACACACACACACACTTCCTTTGACTCTGTTACTCCTACCCCATTTTGGTTCCTATTTCAACCAACACTGTCATCTTCTAAATTTTGAAACTTTTTCGCGGTTATTGCATTTCCTCGACTAAAGACTCCCTCCCTCCCCCCCCCTCTCTCTCTCTCTCTCTGTTTTTTCCGCAGAAACAGAATTGTTTTTTTTTTTTTTTCTCTTTCCAGTTCCATGGCTATAGATTTATGCTCTGAGATTTCCAGCGCAGGAATCAGCCCACGAATCTCCTTCTCCCATGATCTGAAAAACTCTAACGATAACGACCCACATGAAGAAGATCACATTCGCCGGCGATCAGAATTATGCCTCTTGAATTCAAGCTCCGACTTTGTCTTCACCATTTCCAATAATTTCTTGCCTCAAGAGCTTTCTTCGGCTGATGAACTTTTCTCCAATGGAAAGATCCTCCCCATGGAAATCAAGAAATCAACACCTCCCAATGCTTCTTCTTCTTCTTCTTCTTCTGGTGTTTGTCCTCCTCGTTCTGAAATTACAGAGAAGAAGAAGAGGCTTGTGGAGTTTTTAAACGAAGAAGAAAAGCCTCCATCAAGATCATTCTGGCAATTCAAGAGAAGCAGTAGTTTGAATCATGAAGCCACACGTGGTAAGAGCTTGATTAGATCATTACATTTTCTATCTCGAAGTAAATCAACTGGTTCGTCTATGAATCCAAAACAATCAGAGATTCCTCCTAAGGAAACACAGAAACAGAGTAAGTTGCAGAAACAGTCCTCTGTTTCAAGCAGAAGGCCATCATCTTTTTCCAGCTCAAGTACATTTTATTTCTATAGTTCTTCTCGGAATCCTTCTTGTTCTTTGAATAAGAAATGTGGATCTTCTTCTGGTAATGGGGTTAGAATTAGTCCTGTGTTGAATCTACCACAAGCGTATATTCCAAAAGCGTATGTGGGTTTCTTTGGATTTGGTTCGCTTTTCTGTAATGGCAAGATCAAAAGGAAGAACAAGTAAGAAGTTTTTTTTTATTACTATCTTTCTTTTTTTTTCTCAGTTCTTCTTTTTCTTTCTTCGTGATGATCAAATCTTCACCTGCAAATGGGTTCTGCTTCCGTCATGTTGGCTAATGCTGCTCATGTGAGTCTGTGAGGTCACTGAGATGTGAGAATTCCTGTAAATTCGATGGGATAATTAAAAATAAATTGAAGTAAATGCCGGAGTAGTTTTGAAATTGGGCAATTTTTTTATTAAGTTCAAGCAAAATTAGGCGCTTCCCCTTTTTTTCTTCTATAGATACTCATTCATTCGCATTTTAAGTAATCAACCATTTTACATCAACTATTGAAAAATAATAGAGTAAAAAATAGGGTTAAGGTGCATTTTAGTCAATGATTTGTTATAAAAAGCGCGTCTGGCACAATTATTTTTAAAATGTCCATATAAGCCAACAATCTTTTAAAATGGGGCAAGTTGGCCAATAATTTATTTAAAAAAGGAGCGCCTGGTACAACAAAATTATGTACGGTATTGGTCAAATTGCCCCCATTTTAAAAGATGGTTGGCTTATATGAACATTTTAAAAATAATTGTGCTGGGTGCGCTTTTTGTAACAAATCATTAGCCAAAATGCACCTTAACCCTAAAAAATAAAATTAATATGATTTTTTAATTTTATCCTTATATCATTTATTAGAAATACCATCTCCTCTATTTATATTTAATATATCAGAGTAAAAATGAAAATCAAACATATATTATCTTTACTTTACATATTAAGTCCTATATTATTGGACAAAAAAATGTCATATTACCTCTTATAATAATGTAGATGAGAGGGAGTCACTACCTGGTGCTATTCACAAGCAATCATGTTTGAAGCAAGTGAGGTAGGCATATATTTTGCACATTTTCTTTATTTATTATGGAATTGTGAGAAGTAAATGAGAGTCATTGGTCCGTTAATAATGGATTTTATTATAAACTTTATCTCAAATTGTCAAATGATGCGAAAATTGTTAGAATTATGTTATAGCTATTTTTTAATAACAACATACATATATGACATAATATGTAAAATAAACTCTTATTGGGATTATATAAAAATTCATCATTTACATAAAATTTATCAATTTCAATAAATAATTAAGTAAGCTCACTTAAACTCATCTAAATAAGAGAGTGGTAATAAAAGTAATTCCTTAACTTACTAATATTATGTAAAAATGATACAAGGTCATTGAGTACTCATAATTCAAAGAGTGTTAGTTTATATCCAAATATTATTTTTAAAGAACTTGAAATGAAATAAATTAATTTCTTATATGCTTGGTTTGTTCATACTCAGTTGGATTGTTGAGAAATTTAAGCAGAAAATCTGAAATTTGCACGCAGCGTCATTGTGATAATGGAATGGACCATGAGAAATGAGAGCTACAGTTAAGTTGAAATGGACACAAACAAATAAAGCACATCACTATGTTTAAGTCTCAGGAGACAAAATAAACAAGTCATCCTTCTTTTATGGGCTCACCCCATGCCTTTTCTCTTCTTTTCATCGTTTGATTTTTGTTTCTGTTAATAATTACATGTGACTGTTCTGTGTTCTTTTCAACATTGATGGAATACTTGTTCTAAGGTTTTATTTCTTGAGCATGCCTATAAAATTACAACTTAATTTTTCATGGGTCCCCCACAGCATAAAATATCGTTCTTTTTGTTCTATTTTGTGGTCTCTGGACAAAACAGTTTGGTCAAAAAATTGACAAAAAAGGAAACCAAACTAATAATATAAGATATAATTGACTTTTTTTTATATTAAAGAGATCAAATAAAATAAGCAATTTTAACATATGTTACTACATGTAATTATATTATATACTAGCTATTAATTTGAATAAAAATGGTAAAGATCAATACTTGAATGTGATTTATTTAACTTTCTTAATCTCCAAAAAATAATTAATTAGATCTTATACTAAAAATAGAAGAGAGTGTGTAATTTATCTATATGGCCCTTATTTAGTATTTAATTTTATATTTAAGGTTGTCAAATTAACGAAGTCGCATAACCGTAAGATAAAAATATGAACTTAAATTGTAAGTTCTTAAGAGCTTACTAGTATTGATATATACTTTTTAAAGTATATGATAAAGTAATTAAAAATAAAAAAGACAACAATTTGATTAAGTGCTAAAGGTATGATTTTACTCTAGAACTTATCATATAGGAGCAATGCTTATCCAAAAACTTTTGCAAGCTCAAAATCACCAAAATTCTCATCCCCGCACCCATCGTCCATGTGTTCAGATGGTAAGGATATTAAAAACTTTCACTAAGGGATAGGGTTCGATCCCTAAATCAGTCACAGTGTTGGGGGGCATCTCTGTAACCTTGTGAAGCAACATCTTATGGGGCGAAACCCTTTAGCCAAAGGGAAGTGGAGGCACGTGTACTCTCCTACTTGGTCCGTAAAGTCGTGGATCTAGGTTAGGTGCCCTGCCTTTGGTTTGTGGGTGAGCCCAACCCCTTTTCTAAAATTTTGTAACAAAAAAAAGTCGAATAGCTGGCTCCCTTGCAAAAGTAGTACAAACAGCAAATCGACGAAATGTCAATTGACAACTGTAACATCATGCCTACTGATCCATAATTAACCCATAATAACTAATCACCATCAACCAAAATTATCGGTCACAATCAGCATTAACAATACTAACTATGATAGGAAAAAGGGCTTTCCATACTGTTAAAACAATACCCTATCATAGTTAGAAAAAGATTTCCCTAGACATTTAGAAGATTATCCATGGTAGAAGCAAACGCATATCATATCATACTATCATAGATAATTAACCTTAACTTTGTTAGGAAAAAGAATCCTTCTAACATAGTTAATAAAGATTTACCTAATCAACCATTGACAATTGATTTAACCATGTTAGATAAGGAGCCTCCTAACATGGTTAATAAAATTCAACCTATAACCCTAACTTTACAACAATCAAGCATTCAGCATGACCATGTTAGAAAAGATTCTTCTAACACGGTTATTTAACAAAAACCTATACAGTAAAACAATAATCACACTAATTGGGCCTTGGGCCTAAATGCCCAGAATAACAGTTCAATTTAACCATGTTAGTTAAAGGACCACCTAACATGGTTAAATAAAATACCAGTAATAACCGCATTCCATCAAAACAAACATTCAATGTAACCATGTTAGAAAGAATTGATCTAACATGGTTATTTAGCAAAAACCTGTGCAATAATTAGTCAATCTTAAAAACTGGCCGTATAAGATCAACAACAGAACATATTCAATCATCCAGTAATCAAATTCAAGCAAATATTGATAAAGTCATCTGGAATCCAATGTTGAATCAAAACATAAAGATGCGGAAGCGAATGCAAGCCTAATTAATTTGGCAATATACAAATTCCAATATAAAATATCGCCACCGACTTACATAGTCAGTACAGTACGGCAGCTACTTTCCTTTGCTTCCTCTGCAATACATGATCACCTGCAAAAAATGTAAACAACGATAGAGTGAGACAAATTTGTCTCAGTAATCACAACTCAACTCAATACAAGAGTGTGAGTGGGTTAGCAAAATACCACGTTTAATAAAATATTCATACATTATCGAGTATATATATACATACTTTTAAACCATGGACAAGTAAACAAGTAGATGCACGTCTCAAGTTTAGATTTCATTTTTCCAAGATTTTTTACTATTCAACATAATGTATCCCAAAAATAAATTTCATAAATATGCACAACACTTAGTGATCGTTGTACGAGCCGCAGGAAACAGGTGGAACCAGATGAGACTCTCTACCCGCCCTGTAACCAAAAACATGTGGAACCAGATGGGACTCTCTACATATCATGGAACCACAGTGGAACCCGTCGGGACTCTCTACCCGCCCTCGGAACCACGGTACGGGTCATGAGGAACTCTCTACCCTCCATGAAGCCGTTATATGGTTCAAAAGGGACTCTCTACCCTTTCCCCGAAAGGGGTGCTACTCCTCTCAATCAATTAGTCCCTGTGGGGCAAAAGAATACCTCATCATGTGATGGCAATAATCAGACTCACCGGTGTCACACACACACACAACCCACACAACAAAATAGGTATGCAACACCACAACTATCAGGCTCTTGGCCTATGCAATAATCTCAGAGTATGTACATGTAAAGACTTCAAAGCCAATATATATAATTTCCAGTTCCAAATATATCAATACACAACTTATGCCATTTAAAACTGTAATTCCACATGACATATAACAGTAACGTAAGAGCTTCCACAGCTCGTTTACAAATCACTTACTAACCGACAAGCACACAAAATCAAGCAGAAGCAATTACACTAGATCTCACCAATAGCCATCAATATATCACTAGAATCATCACCGCGACACGGCCAGCCAGGATACTACGTAAAATATAAGAAAGCTTTTGATGTTTCATATAAAATATAATGGATTTCAAAGGTACCCAATAAGCTTTTTAATATGAACATAGCGTTTGAATTTCAATTTGCGTACTAGTGATTATATACGTAAATAAAAAGGGGTTTTGAGAAAATCCCAACTAACATCACACAGAATCAAGTAGTGAGGTGAGAGTGGTTACCTGAACTGGCCAAAACAATAAAGGAAATACCAGAATCGCGAAGTCATCTAACTCAGCTCCATCCACTGTATACCATCACCCACAACATCCCTTATACAAACGATTAACACATCATCAAGGGGCATCACAACACAACTTCAGGGTTTAACCCATACAGGTGTCCCACTTGCACAACAAGACATCACACATTTACTTGGTTTGGTTAAGTTAAATTAAACTCATACCAAACCTATAATAACAATCATCCTCAAAAATCTCATCTTAATTAAGAACCCATCTCTTAAATCATAGCCACCTAACCCAAATTATCCTCAATTCATCAACCATGACTCTTTCAACACCTCAGATCCTATGGAGACTCTCAAACCATTATTATAGGTTCGTCATAACCATTTCAGTATTCCCCCTTCTCACATAATCATCTACATCTTCCAATCATAATCAATTTCCAATTACAATCAAATTAGACCAACCCAACACATTTTCCCCAACCCAATCATTTAGAATCATAATTACTTCTTGGCAAGCCTATTGTAGCTATTAAAATACACAAGTGCACCATAATCTTCAAATCACATTATAAATCCTACATTAACAAAGCTTTATACAATAAAAATACCATATAGGTTCAAATTATATTAAATTTGCTTGATTGAGTTTATTTAACTCCTATCAAAGCTCAAAGTAGACAATCATCTTCAATTTGACTTAAGAACATAAATCCATTTCTTTCTTACCTTTCCACTTCACATAACTACCCAAATTCTTACATAATCATCATAAATCAAAGTCCACCATTCACTAACTCAATGTCATTTATTTAAATCCTCAATTCATACTAATCATAACCTATCTCAACAATATAGTCTAACTCTTCCCTAAGCACCTAACAACTCCCAATTTCATCCAACACAGAATATAACCAAACAAATCCAACCGATATTATCGTGAACTCTAATAACCCTCTAGAAACCATAAATCAAGCTTAAAACATCACTACAAAAAATGGGGTTTTAGTAGCGGTTACATTAGTCGCGGAATACCAAAACCGCCAGTAACTATACCTTAGTAGCGGTTATAAGCACAAACCGCAAGTAAATACAACGGTTTGACCACAGAAGTAGTTAGTAGCGGACATTAATGGCGGTTTGGGGAGAAAGAACCGCAACAAATTTGGCGCACTTTGGCGGGATGAGTAGTGGCGTAAATTTAGTCGCGGTTCTGGAGGGAAAAACCGCTAGAAAATGAATGGCCGCTGAATTAGTGGCGGTTTTCATACACTAGAAGCGGTTTCACCCAAAACCGCCACTAATTCAGCGAAATAAATGCAACTGCATTTATTACAGGTTGAATTAGTCGCAGTTTCAGCTGCGGTTTTTGCTGAAACCGCGACTACTAGTAGCAGTTCTTGCAAAACCGCTACTAAAATGAACAGTTTAAAAAGGCTCGTGCCTTTTCTCTGAAAAGGCACGAGCTTTTTAGAAAGAAAGTGACGTGACTTGACTTCGACGAGAAAGAAGAGGTCAAAATCATTGTGAGAAAGGGCGATCGCAATAAGAGGCCTGTGACAGCTGAACAAGAGGAGGCTGAGGAGCGGCTTCGTAGGGAACTGGCTGAGCAGGCCGAGAGGGATCGTATAGAACAAGAGCGCATCCGTATACAGAACCAGGCGATTCCAGAAGATGTAATCAACGCATTCTGGAGTGGGGGAGAAAACTTCGACGAGACTGGAGGAGGAGCGGATTTTGGGGATATGGCACGTTGGTTGGACTCTGAGGAAGATGAAGAGGCGGGGCGCCCTAAACGATCCGCCGGAAGGTCCACCGGTTACGAAGTACAAGTTCAGGGTAAGGAAATTCAATTTTTATTGTTTTTATCAGATAATTATAATTTTTTATCACTCATTAAATTGAAAGTGTTCCCTAAATTTTACAGACCCTTCTGGTAGCATAAGTGAGAAGAAGTTGACGGTGCAAGATGCGATGAACCTTCCGAGCGGGCACAGAGTTAAAGTTGAGTGGGACGACTTGACCAAATTACCGGTTGGACAAGGGGGACAACTGTACTCGAGGTTCGTCGGGGGGTGTAGGCAAGAATTACCAGCGATTCCCGATTGACGCTTTGGACTGGAGGAAGGTTGACGCGAACTCTAAAAAGTTCGCGTTTGACGAAATTGTTAAGGTTTGTTGAATTAACTTTGAGCTTATTTATTGTTTATTATTTATTATTATTATTAGAATGTGATTTTAATTAATACTATAAGAAATAGTCTTGTTATTATGTATTGTTTATTGTTTATTATTTTTTATTTATTATTTCTTATTTCTTTTCTGTTATTATTTGAATTTGATTTTAATAAATATTATAGGAAATGTATTTATTATTTCTTATTTCTTTTCTGTTATTATTTGAATTTGATTTTAATAAATATTATAGGAAATGTATTTATTATTTCTTATTTCTTTTCTGTTATTATTGGAATTTGTTATTATTTATTATTTTCTAATTAAACATACTTAAATTTAATATTTTACAAAGGAAGTTTGATGTGAGGGACAGCCGCAAGAGTTGGACAGAATAAAAAATGGGGACGGTTGGAAGAACAAGCGGTTGGATATGTTCAAAGAAAGAGATCGAGGGGGGAGTAGGCCGCTTCAGGAGTTGGTCGATGATGTCCCTGGTGGCGTCCCTGCGGATTCGTGGAAGAGATATGTGGGTTGGAGGAGGGGAGACATTGGGAAGGTATAATGAATAATATTATTGAATTGATATTGAAATATCATATTGAAGAAATATTTTTGAATTACTGATGATTATTTAATTTTATTTTACTTTAACAGAAGAGGTCGCAACAAGGTCTTGCCGCGAAGGCGCATCAGAAGGTTCATCATACGGCTGGGACGAAGCCGTTTTCGGTTGGCTACAAAGAGATGGTATGAAGGAATGAAGCTTCATTGTTTAAGTTAAAAATAATTTATCTTTATATATTAATAACTATTTGTATCTTAATTTTCAGGCGGAAGAAGCAACGAAGAAAGGGCAGAAGGCTACCTACGGTCGTTTCTACCAAATAAAGCACAGACACGCCGACGGGAGCCCAACATCCAGGGAGGCTGAGGAGCAAATTGTAAAATTTTTATTTATTTATTTTTATATTATTATATTTTTAATAACAACGACATCAAAATAAAATTGTTAATATGTTTGTGTGTGCAGGCTAAGATTGAAGAAGCGGAGAGAGAGATCGTCGAGTCGCAGGGGGACAATGTAGACCCTACTGCCTCGCTAAGGGCTGCCCTAGGGCCTCAAGAGAACCCTGGCCGGGTTCGCGGGATGGGATTCGGAGCTCGACCTACGGTGGTGTACGGCAGGTCAGGCGACCCAGGCAGTGCCCAGTCTACAGCTTCAAGCCAACCATCAACAAGTGGCCCGATTAGGAGAGACGCAGAGTATGAGGCTCAAATGAGGGAGAGGCTCACTCATGAGATTACGAAACGGGTGACTGATCAGGTGTACGACCGACTGGACTCCTGGGTGCAAACCGCCAATAGCACCCTCGAACGGATACAGCAGAGGTTCGACCCGGATGGATCTCCTTTGCGAGTACCACTACCTCCACGTCCACCGAAGCAGCCTCGCAACCGTTCTCCGGAGCATCAAGACGATTATCAGCCTCCTGCGGCGTAGCTCTAGGGTCTTTTTTTATTAGAATGTTTTTAATTTCAGGATTTCAGTTGAACATTTTTATATTTAAATGTTTGCTAATTATTGGATTTCAGTTGAACATTTTTATATTTAAATGTTTGTTAATTTGAATATTAGTTGTTTAAACATTTCATATTTTTAATGTTGCATAATTTTGTTAGTCGTTATTATCTGATTTAATTTTTACTTCACAAATGGCGATAATTTTTTTTAACAGTTAAACAAAAAAGTTTCTCCGTGACTACTAAATAAAAGGTTGTTATTTGTTTATTTTTTTATATAGTATTTGAAAAAAACAAGATATAAATAACATTAAAAATACAAAATAGCACATTTAGTAGCGGTTATAAAACCGCCACTAAGTGAATAAATATTAAAAAAATTTAAACTTAGTAGCGGTTTTAAATTGCCACTAGATTACTAAATATAAAAATAATTTAATATTAGTAGCGGTTTTAGAACCGCTACAAAATGCAATCATTAGGCAACTGCCACCTGTTACTTTTCCAACGGTCTGATTGAGTTAGTTGCGGTTTTAGTAGCGGTTAAAGAACCGCCACTAATGTCTAAATTTCATTTTATAAGCCCTTGATTCTTTCCAATTCATTTTCACATTTCATTCAAACTATTAAGCTCTTTCCTTCTTTGATATTATCTTCAGTCATATGATGGATAAATCTTGGATAAATTTGCCACGGACGTCCCCCCGCTATTTGGTTGGTGTTGACCACTTTTTAGATTTTGCTTTCAACCGCATCGGTGTTAACAATCAGATATTGTGTCCTTGTCCGAAATGTAAATTTAAGAAGTGGCATCCCAGAAATGTTGTGCATGAGCATCTTATACTGAAACAATTCCCATCCAATTACACATTCTGGGGTATTCATGGCGAGAACGATGATGATGGTGGTGAAGTAGTTGCTGGAACATCTCAGGTTGGAATGCAGATCGACGATGACGATGATGACGACAATCATGTGGATCCATTTAACGATGTTGTGCGTGATGCTTTCGGGGTGCAAGGTGACGGCATCGGGAGTCAGGAAGGGGTTGAAGGACCACTCCCGGAGTTTTTTCGAAATGAAGCTGCAAAGAATTTTTTCGACCTTATGACGGATTCAGATAAGCCATTGTTTCCAGGTTCTACTAAAAACTGCCTCATTTCGTTTCTAGTTTTGTCACATAAACGTTCGTTTTAGAATAAGAATAATGTTTATTCAGGGTGCAGTAAATATTCAAAACTATCATTTCTTGTCAAGCTCTATAATATCAAGTGCTTTTGTGGCTTCAGCGATAAGGGGATGTCGATGGTGTTAGAATTATTGGGAGATGCATTCTCTCAGGCAGAAATCGCACCGTCATTCTACGAAGCAAAGAAGACTATTAACAAGTTGGGATTGAACTACACTAAAATCCATGCCTGCCCGAATGATTGTATGTTAAACTGGGGAGACGACGCCGAGTTGGACAGATGTAAGCGGTGTAATGCGTCTCGGTACAAACAGGCAAAGAGGGGTCGAATAGCAACCAAGAAGCCTGCAAAGATTCTAAGATATTTCCCCCTGACTCCACGACTTCAGAGGTTGTATGTATCATCCAAAACGGCGGAGCACATGCGGTGGCATTCATCAGAGCCCAACGTCGATGGGAAGTTGAGACATCCTAGGGATGCTGAGGCTTGGAAAGCGTTTGATGCTCGATTCCCGGAATTCGCCAGTGACCCGAGAAATGTCCGCCTCGCTCTAGCATCAGATGGGTTCAATCCGTTCGGGAATCTTAGCACTACGTACAGTATATGGCCTGTGGTATTGATACCATACAACTTACCCCCTTGGATGTGTATGAAACAGAGCTCATTCATTCTTTCGATGATTATTTCGGGGAAGAAAGCTCCTGGAAACGATATAGATGTCTACCTTCAACCGTTGATACCGGAGTTGAAGGAACTTTGGACCAACGGAGTTGAGACGTATGACGCTTACAGTAAGACGCTCTTCACACTCCGTGCGTCGTTGATGTGGATAGTGAGCGATTTTCCCGGACTTGGCACATTGTCTGGTTGGAACGTGCATACAGGCAGAGCTTGGCCCAACTGCAACTTTGACCAAGACTCGGTCCGCCTTCCTCACAGTCGCAAGTGGTGCTTCATGGGTCATCAGCGGTTCCTTCCTGGAGGTCATAGGTTTCGGCTGCAGAAGATTAGATTTAACGGATCACAGGAAATGAGGGATCCTCCTACGTTTTTGTCTGGCGCAGATATTCTTCAACAGTTTGAAGATGTTCACGTAGAGTTCGGGAAGACAAACGGTGTTCAGCCTGGGGGAAGAAGGGGACGCGGCCAGTCCCAGGGGGAAAACGTGCAGCAATGGCGAAAGAAGAGCATTTTCTTCGAGCTCCCCTACTGGAAATCTAATCTATTTCGCCACAGTCTTGATGTCATGCACATCGAAAAAAATGTGTGTGACAATATTTTGTACACTTTACTGAACGAGTCTGGAAAGTCCAAGGACCATCTTCAAGCAAGGAAAGATCTGATGGCGATGGGAATACGTGAAGACGCATGGCCGGATGAGAATGACAAGTTTGCCCCAGCCTCATTCACACTGACAAGAGCCAACAAAGAAGTCTTCCTCTCCCCACTTAAGGACATTAAGGTCCCTGATGGTTATTCAAGCAACATCTCAAGATGTGTGGACATGCACTCTAAGAAGATTGCCGGGTTGAAAAGCCATGACTGCCACGTTTTGCTCCAGCAATTCCTACCTCTGGCAATTAAAAGCACATTGCCCCCGGATGTAACATCCTAAAAATCTAATTGAGGATTAGTGGGTTAAGTAGGAATTGATTTATAAGAAATTATGGAATTATGAGAATTTTTGAGGAAATTTTGAGGTATTTTGATGATCTGAAAGACTTTATTTCTCCCTTATTTTAAGGAAAATAAATTTGGGAAAAATTATTCTTAGGTTCAAAGGAGGTTATTGTGGGAGAGAATAATTAAGAGGTTTGGTAGGTAAATTTTTTAAAATAAAAGGAATTTTTGTGGCTCAAAATAAATTTTGAAAATTTTGGGTCCAATAGTGTAATTTTCCCCTTCTCCTTTATTTAATTTCCCCTCCCCTCAATCATTCAGACCCTCCATCGTCTTCTTCCTCCTTCCTTCTCTCTCTCCTTCTGCAAGTTCTCGCTCTCTCTTTCTCGCTCTCTTTCCACTGCCCAAACCACCACCGTCGTCGGAACCACTATCCAACACCACCATTCTTTCTCTCTCTCTTCCTACTTCCTTCCTCTACTTGTTTTTGTTCCGATCCGTGCCTAAATAAGGAGATAAAAATAGTCCTTTGCCGGACCTATCGGAGCTCTCCGGCGCCGGAATAGTGGTTTTTCCGGTCAACTAAGTACATTTTTGGAATCCCGTAAGTCTCCTCTACATCCCTATGTCTTTAGTTTTTCGTTTTGCTATACTTGAAAAATTAAGGCCTTGTCTAAATTGGTATTTCTGGGAGTTCTAAGATTAATAAATTGAACATTGGATTTTGATTATGAGTTTCTCTGAGTAGATTTTTCATTGTTGGAGGTTTTCTTAATTATTGGGAATTTTTGGATTTTTGGATATATTAAAAATAGGGCTTTTGATGATCTGAGGTGTCTATAGTTAAATTAATAATTTTTAGATGTTTATTAAGGTTTGGAAAATAAATTGTGAATTAAAGAATGGATTTTTGAGGTTGAGAAATAATTTAGGGATGTAAGGTTTAATTTTATTTAGGCTTGAATTTTTATAAATAGTTATTGGAAAGATAAATAATTTTGGATATATGTATAAATGGAGTAGAGATAAATTTTAGAGATAGAAAGGGAGAATAAATGTTAAATAGAAATTTAAAATAAGTAAGGGCAAAGAAAGGGTAGTAAGTAATTTATTTTCCAACATGTAAAATTGTTGGATAAATAATTAATTGTGGTTGTATGTATGGTTGTGTAGTGCTTGAATTGCACTAAGTTAGCACGGGGGAGCTGCACTATTGTGAGATTGGTGCCAGCTATCAGGTAACCGCTTTCTGCTTGTTTATGTGTGTGTGTAGTGTTAGTAAGAAATTTGAAATATTATTATTTGAAAATTATGATGTTATATGGAGATGAGATTTTGAATCACAAATTGAGATTTGATTATCAATTGATGATTGATGAGATATGGAAATGAGATCTTGGAATATTAATATTTTTATAATAAATGTCCTGTGGAGTATTATTTTGAAATGGCATAAATTTGTGATGTGAAATATTTGAAATAGAAATATATGTGGTTTTGGAAATTATTTAATATATGTATATCATGAAAATACTGGAAGGCCTGGTGCCTGATTGTGGTGTTGCATATCTATGTGTTGTATGTGAGAAATTATTTGGGTATGTGACACCGGTGAATTGGAAATTGTGCCATTACGTGATGAGGTACCATGTTGCGCCACAGGGACTAATTGATATATTATGAGAAATAAAAGAGAGAAAGACGAAAGAGGGGATATCGCCCCTTACGGATTCAGAAAGGACAGAGATCCTTCTAATCTGTGGTACTATTCAGGGAGGGTAGAGAGTCCCTCGTGAACTGTACCGTGGTGATCAGGGGCGGGTGGAAGGTCCCGACTGGTCCCACATGTTTTCCCAACATTTCTAGTAAGATTTGTTTGGGTTATCTGTAATTATCAATGATATATATACTATTCTTGAGGATGAATTGTGATGGGTTATTCCACAATTATAAAACGATGAAAAGAGATTTTGGGAATAAGACGTGCATTATATGTGAATACCTGAGCATGCTTATGAATTGATATATATATATGTATGTATTCCACTGGACACCTTGCTAGCACACACCACACGTAGATGAGTAGTCAGTGGTTGCGTTTTGGGGCTACCCCCCGTTGATCTCACTTTTGCAGGTCCTAGGAGCGGTACGGTATAGACAGTCAAGGGAAGGATCCGGGAACTTCTCACTGATATCGTGAGATATTCTGGACCAGAGGGACAGGAGGTATTGCCACATTTAGGATCATATTTTGTATAATGCTTCCGCTGAACCTTGCTATTATTCTGGGGAAAAATTATTAAATAATACCTATTATGGTATGGTATTTTGTGGATGATCTGTGGAGATTAATCATGGATAATGAAATTTTCTCTGATTGTACTGGGGAGAAAATTATATTGTGATGACGGAGTTTGGAATTGAGGTTTGAAAATTGAATTATATATAAATATCATGGAAAGCTCTTTTTCTAACTATGTTAGTTATTTTATTAATTTAATTCTTTTTCCTAACATAGTTAGTACTATAAACGGTTTAATGTTTAATTGTAAGTGGTTAATAGTGGGATTTTGGAGGTAATGTTACACCGGAGGTGTCTAATGTTTTGGTTCAACTCAGTTCTTTCTACCGACGGTTGTGTGCAAAAGTTTTGGACAAAGCAGAGCTGGATCAATTGCAGGAAAAAATTGTTCTAACGCTCTGTCATATGGAGATGATATTTCCCCCGTCTTTCTTCACGGTCATGGTCCATCTCACTGTACACCTCGTTCAAGACGCAAAGATGGGCGGCCCGGTTCAATACCGCTGGATGTATCCCATAGAGAGGTCCGTTGATTCATTTTTCCAGTGGTTTCATGATTTTGTTTCAGTTACCTGATTGTACTTGTAATTGCAGATACTTGGGGAAATTGAAGTCGTATGTGAGGAACAAAGCATCTCCAGAGGGTTCTATAGTAGAGGGTTATTCTGGTGACGAGGTGTTAACATATTGTTCGCGCTATTTTGATGATGACATCGAGACTTCATTCAACCGCCTTCCGCGTGTCGATGACAGCCCCACCAATGTCCAGTCACCTTCCAACATATTATTCCCACCAGTCGGAAAGCCAGTTGGAGGAAGTCAGTATTACAGGCTCACTCCCACTGAGAGGTTGCAAGCACACAGACATGTCTTGACAAATTGCCCTCAAGTGGAGCCCTACATTCAGTAAGAATTCTAACACTATATACACGTATCATGTTATTTTTTTTATTTCCAAACCACATAACCCTCTGATATGTTACATTGGAATTTAGGGATTTCCGCCACTATGTTAAACGCCAACTACGAAGCCGCACAAGGTCATCTGCCGAGGTGGATAAAAAGGTCCATCGAGAGTTTCCGGATTGGTTTGCACAGAGGATACTCAATGACAACAATCCTCATGCGCCTGATATGATAAATCTAGCAACCGGTCCACTCGACCATGTCAGGAGATATACGGCATATAACGTCAACGGTTTCAAGTTCTGCACCATTGCAAGGGATGAAGGTTCTCTCACCCAGAATTCCGGAGTCTTTGGCACATTTGGGACAAGGAGTTATGCCAGCTCACGGGATACAGACATACGATTTGGAGGCGTAGCATACTATGGAAAGCTCGTGGACATCATCGAGCTTAACTATCAAGGTCATTTCACCGTGCTTCTCTTCAACTGCATGTAGGCAGACACCAGAACTTCTCGAGGCATTACATTGGACAGCTTGGGCATCACATCCGTAAATTTCTCGAGGCTCATTCACACAGGGGAAATGGCAGATGATGAGCCGTATATTCTTGCCTCACAGGCGCAGCAAGTATACTATGTGGAAGATCGGACACACAAAGATTGGCACATGGTGATTCATATGAAGCTGCGTGACCTCTACGACATGGGTGACGAAGATGATCTGGAACTAGGCAGCCAACATTTTGAACCTGAAAACTTCGACAACCTCATTTCTGAAGAAGACGGTCATTTACAAGTAGTTAGGTGAGGATTTTCACTACAAATAATTTAAACAAATTTCAACACCTTTAGCAATAAAAATTTATATATTTATTTATTTTCTTTTTAGGCAGGAGCAAGAAGAAGATGATTGAAGCAGCCAACCATAATTATGTTTCATTTTATAAAATTTTCATAAAAATGTGTATCAAACGCTCATATATCATTTTTTTTAATGTAGGTTGAGCTTTTTTTAATTAAAAACATCTAGTAGCGGTTCCAGAACCGCTACTAATTCTGCGGACAAATATTAGTGGCGGTTCATGAACCGCTGCCCAAACCGCTACTAAATCCCGCACAAAGCACTATAAATATCCACCCCCTCCCCTCATTTTTCTTCACACATTCATTCAATTCCTTCTCCCTCTCCATTCAATTTATCCTCAGTCTGACTAATGCCTTTATTTTTTGTTCTGAAAACAATTTATCTTATATTTCTTTTTATTTAGTGTGTTTTATTTTCTATTCTGAATTAATTTATTTGCTAATATTTTTTTTCAGGTAACAATATCGAATTATTTCCCATTTTTAGTGATAAAACAGTTTAATTTATTATTCATATTATTCTTACAACAAACATAATTAGTTTTTTATTTTTAACTATTTCTTTTTTAAGTGTTTGATATATTGTTTTTTTATACATATGGTTGTTAATATAGTTGAGAAATTTTTTTTATTTTAACAATAAAAACATTTTGAAATAGACTAATTTATTATCATTGTTTTTTCATTACATTTGATTATATGACATTGATTTTTGAATATCTAATCTGGTCGTTTTTTTTAACATCGTTAAACTTTAGTAGCGGTTTTGAACCGCCACTAATAAATTGGACCAATTCTTTTTTTAATTTTTTTTCTTTTTAATTAGTAGCGGTTTGAGAGCCGCTGCTCAAACCGCCACTAATAAATGGGCCAATTTTTTTTGTTTTTTAATTAGTGGCGGTTCGAACCGCTGTTCAAACCGCCACTAAATTGAGAAATTGAATTTTCCCACCATTATGCTAATTTTTACATTAAGGGCGGTTTTTTTTATTTAGTAGCGGTTTTAGTAACCGCTACTAATTAGTGGCGTCTTTGACTTTGTTACACGCAGTTTCAATAACCGCTAGTAAATGTTTGTCACGGATGATTTAGTGGCGGAAATAAAAACCGCTAGTAACATGTTAGTGGCGGTTAGAACCGCTACTAATCGGCATTTATAACCGCTACTAATGCATGCTTTTTTTGTAGTGCATCATATTCAAAGGATTTCTTGTTCTAAACCTATCTTAATTCAACTTTAAGCAAGCAAAATATCATATAAGACCAAATTCAACCTAGCTAATCATATTATCCTCATCAAATATCCTAAATAAACAAGTAAGAACACTCAATTTGCTCCCATTTATCCAAAATTTAAGAAATCAAACAAATAGTATTTGAAGAAATCAATAAATCAAGCACTAAAAGGGAAGTAAAAAGAAGCTCACCCACTCTTCATAATCGCTGGAGGATCGCTGGAAAATGCCCAAGATCGCTGTTGAAATCGCCGGCCACCCTCCTCTTTATTTCCTCTCTCTCACTCTCTCTCACGGCAAGCGCGCACGCGCACACACACACACCCCAGTGCGGAAGGGAATGAGGGGGGTGAAGGGGCTGCTGACGACTTCCCTCGCCATCGCCGGCATCGACAGAGGCGGCTGCGTCGCCGCTTCAACTCCCTCTCTTGTTGCCAGCCGAAGACGCCGAGGAAGAAGGATGAGGTGTGTGTGTGTGTCTTGTTTTCAGTGAGGGGAGGGAGAAGGATAGGAAAGGAATAGAGAAAATATAAAAGAAATAAAACAGATAAGATAAGAAAATTACATATAGGCCCACAAATCCTCAAAATAAGATTATATTACTTTAGAATAAAATCCCCATTTCACTTTCTAAAATTTGTTTTAATATCTCCTCATATTTTTCTCCCACTAGAATCTCTGCTGAGTCTAAAAATAATTTCTCTAACTCTAATTTCTCAAGTTAAGGGGAAAACTAGGCATTTAAAAATTCCCAAAATACTTCTATTTTCATGAATTTATTTATAAAACTCTTAAAACTCCCTAATTAAATTCCAAAATCCGATAATAATTTACCACAAATCCTTAATTAAATTTCAGGATATTACAACAAAAACATCTACAATAAGGATGTTTTGAAGTGATGGTTTTGATTTCCTCTAGTGACAAGAAAATTTTAGAAATAATACGTAGCATCTCAATTTTTTTTAATAATACTCTAAATAACATATAAAAACCTTAAGGCCTTGTTTGGTAATAAGTGCTGGATTGTGATGGATTGGGAATGGGATAGGGGTTAGGATTGTGACTAGAATGGAGCTTTAAAATTATGTTTGGTAACTGCCAACATTTGGAGGGAATGATCTCATTAATTTTATATTATAATCAAAATTAATTTATAAAAAGATCATAATATCCCTCTAAATAAAAAAATATCTATCTCCTCTTCCTCACCTCACTCACCTTTATGAAAGATGTGACCTTCGCCATCCCAGACCTTTGCCCTCTGCCATGTAACCACCACACCCTCCCTTTCTTTTGTTGTTCTTTTTTTGTGTTGATAGTCAAGGAGTAAGAAGACGAGTGGCCTTGAAGAAGTCTCCTAAAAGTTAGATACATTTTTGTTGTGTAAATTAGCAGATTGTATGCTCCAAGTCAAGGAAGTAAAAATCGGACCGGGCCGGCCGGTTCGACCGTGAACCGGTCACGGGTTCGGTCCGGTTGAGCTAAAAACCCGGAGGGGTTATCGAAACGGTCAAGGGACGGGTTGACCCGGCCAACCCGGGGGTTCAACCCGGTTGAACCGGACAAGACCGGTCAGCCCGGGGGTTCAACCGGGTTGACCCTTTTTTTAAAAAAAAAAAATAATTATTTTATTTTATTATAATTCACCTAATTACTAACTTTCATTTCACTCAATTTTAGAAATTAGGAAACTATAATACTTTAAATACTATTTTACTTGCATATACTTAATATTTTATTATTGTTACTCTTAATATTTGTATTTTAGTCTGTGGATTGTAGAATAATATTTATTTTCACGTGTAATCAACTAATATTTTCTCTTTTTTCCTTTATAGAAACATTAAAATATTCATATTTGATGAATCATGCATACCTATCTACATTTACATTTTGATATTAGTGATTATTAATGTTAATATCAATAAAATTTTATTATTTTAATATAATCCGATTTGACCCGGTCCGACCCGATCCGACCATTAACCCTTGAATCAGTGCCTTATCCGGTTCGATACCCGGTCCGGTTTTTTGAACCTTGCCAAGTTGTAGTACTACCATGGATGAATCCCAAAATTTGTGACCCACTTTTTCACAATCCCACTTCATTTAGGCTGAACCTTGGTAGTTCCTCCTATCTCTGATGGGTTTGCCATGGGACAAAAAGAATCCATGGAAGAACCACTGAGGGACATCTCTGGCTTACGTTTCTTGGCGTTAGAGGAAGAAGAACAGTCGAGAAAAGAGAAAGGAGATGAGAAGACGGCTTTGATCAAAGGTCTACTTCTCTTGTGAGTCTGATCAATTTGCAGATTTGCTTACGAAAATGGCTCTGATCTTATCCTCAAATTATAATCATACAAAGCAAAAAGAGGAAGGAAGCAAGTGTTTCACCTCGTGGTTCACCGTGGTTTGCCACCACTGTCATATCGGTTCTAGTTCAATTGTTGCGGGAAGGAAGCTTTTGTGGGAGAGGTCTGCTTTTGGGCAAAATAGAAATTTACGAAACATTACAGGGATATTTTTGTCAAAAAATGTCAATCCCAAGAATATTTTTCAATACCAGGGGGCAGGGTGGTATTGCCCAATCTCACTTATGAGGTATTGGCCAATCCCAATATTGTTGAGTGTCTTGTACCAAACATGTTAAAATGAGCAATCTCAATGCTAATACCAATCCTAACCCCTTAATGCCTCGTACCAAACATAACCTAAGGTTTTACAATAGGTTAGGCACTCATACTTCCATCAATTTCCACCCTATTTGGAGGAGGTTGATGGAAAATGCGAGATTGATCATTTAAGTTATACCAAGCTTTCACAAGAAAATCAACTATGGCTAACTCTTCCCTAGAGCAATGATGGATTAACACCTGCCTCCCTATGGAAAGTTTTTCTAGCATCATCTATAATGTCTCAAAACTTGTGGTTTACATAAGTACCTCTAATGCAAAGATCAATAGCTTCTGAACAATCAAATTGAACCACAATATTCTTCAAATTATGAGACCATCACATATTTAGTCTATTGATGATCCCCAACAATTTTATAATGGCTGAAGGAACTTAGATAAGTTTGCAGCTTAAAACCACTTATCCAATTGCCATGTGCATCCTGGATAACTCCACTGTAGCCGCTCCAGTAGCATCTCAATTTTAATCTTACTCCCTTGCTCCATTCTTTAATATAATATATAATTAATTTTTTTGAAGAGATTAAGGAAGCTAAATATGATGTATAATATAAACACTTTTAAACAAACAAATAAGTTAACGATTAAAATTAACCTAACATTGCTCTCTTTTAAACACTTTCAGGTTAACATTGAACCCAAATGACTTTTTGAATCTATAACATTCATAATTCATTATAATCAATATGATATCAAAATATAAATCAACAATCATTTATGAAAATCAAAATTTAGTTACATTTTCTCCACGCTATCTTCTTTCTTCTTTCTCTTTCCGTCTTTCGCCTTCTTCTTCAACCCCTACTCTCAACTAGAGAAACAACTGAAGAAGGGATGTGAAGCATAGGAGGAAGGATCAAAGACAAAGAATTCAAGAGATGATTGATGACCCTATAGCTAAAGAAGAAAGGATTATCGGTGCCATATCAATATTTGAAAACCTGGGGGATAAGCTTAAAATCTCAAGAAAATGGAAGGAAGATCTCACCGAACATATGAAGTGAATAGGTATATATTGATGATTAACTTATATAATGTTTAGTTTATAGTAGGTCTTGTAGTTTAATTTCCATCAAGTATGCATGTTGTATATGTAATCAGTAATACTTGCTCTTGTGTTCTATAATTTGATATATAATTGGAACAATATTGCTACGTTTTGAAACTTCCATGGCAATTTTAAATCAAAAAGCTTTTGGGACAAAATTGGTCTTGACTGAAAACTTATAAAGCAAAATTGACCCTTAACTCTTTTCTTATTTCACCTACAATTTATTTTACATATTACATCATCTTTCATCACTAATTGTAATTGTAAGGAATCCACACTTTGGTTATTAGGACTTTATATACAAGGACGACCAAGGGACCATACTAGAGGAAGAAAGCTATTGCAAGGGCTCCAAATTTTGTGGTGAATTAAATGTTATCATTCTAATAATTGATAATTGATTGATTAATTACATGCTACTAATTAATATCAAGGATTTGGCTTCTATCTTTTTTGTCTTTAATTGTATCGTGTACTAATATGTTAACTTTTCTCTGTAGATAGTGTTTTCTTCAATTGCCAAGCCCATCAAGTCATTTAATTGCTTTAATTAAAACGTTGTGTCCTCTTTTCTCATATTTTAGAGTGGTTCCAGGGGCAACTAACCGAGTACAAAGTTAAATTATTTGATGATTACTTTTTAGCAGTAAAAAGGTAAACTTGTTGTCTCTTGAATTCCATCCTGCCAAAATTTAATTCCTTAATGAACAATTGAGCTTGTATATGATTTTTCTGACAGCTCCATATGCTGATCATAAATTATCTTTCTTGAATAAAAGGAGAACAAACGGGATAAGGATAAAACGTAATTATGATAAAATAGGATCTCTTGAAAAGTAATTGTTAATAAAGCATTAGTATAAATAACATGTAATTTGCATCATTAGTGCTAAATCATATATTATTCCATAGGTCTTATTACGTTGTTGTAAGCCATAAACACAAAGTCTTATCTTCTTGTGTGTGTACACACACACCTCATCTGATCATTAACATAAGAAATTTATTCCGCAGCTCTCTAGCTTAATACGGTGAAGTATTAGGTTTTTGTTTAGCATCTCTAAGCTCTAACCCATATATTGAGCATTACTATTTTTTTATAATGATCAATAATTAAACCCACACCCAAATAATCGTCAAGGGCCTCCAGCACAACCTCATGCCATTTTAATGATATTGATGACTTCGACTTTCTTGCCATTCAACAAATTCGTCATCTCTTTTTTACTTTTTGTATTGATTTATGTGTTTGATTTTGGTGAGATTGATGGCTTTTTCGTTTGAGTGAGAATGATTGTTTGTAGTACTTGATTTCTATTTCAATTTTTAGTTGATTGATTGTTGATGATCAAGTTCTGGAAGTGTACAAAAAATTAAAGGATGATTTGAGGGTTGGAAGAGAAATGATGTTTCTTTAGTTTCTGTTTAGGCCACTAGACTTTGTCCAGCAACTAGACTGCCTGGTCCAGGACTCAATTTTTTTTTTTTTTTTTTAAAAAAACTACTTCTTTATGGAAGGCAAAATTTCAACTCAATGGACACGATTAAGACAAGAAAAAAAATAGGGAAAATTAAATATAGGTCCCTTGTAAGAGACTTATTTAAGATGAGGTTCTACGAAATCACGTAATTAATCTGAGGTCTCACGAAGTTGTTATTGCAGGTAGGGACCTCAGATTAATTATGTGATTTCATGGGACCCCATCTTAATTAAGTCCCTTACAAGGGATTTGAATTTAATTTTCTCAAAAAAATAAATATAATGGTATAACACTTTTAAAACTTAACTGTATACCAGAAAATCCAACAACATTCAACAACGGTAAACGAACAGGAACAAGTTTAGGTGCTCGTCGGAAAGATAGGTAGAAGGCGCTCATCTGCTTTGAATCGTTCATATTTGAATCTCAATGGTCTAGATTTAATAATTTTAAATTTTTGATTTTTACATGAATAATATGTTTTTTGACAAAATGATAGTTAAGAAATTATCTTCATTTTAGATTTTGTAACCATAAAAATAATTGTTTTATTAAAATCACAAACTTAAAAAAAAATAAATCTGGACCGTTTATATTGGATCTAGATGGTCCATATTGGAAGAGTGCCTTCTACCTATCTTTAACGAACACTGAAACTGATTTCAAAAAAGAACATCATAATATCCCATTTCCAAAACAATTAACAAAATCAACTTGAATCAGATCAAACTACGCGAAGTAGTCACTTGATCTAAAACCCGGTTTGGCTCAACCAATTAGTTTGGTCTAATCCAGTTTCATTATAGAGCTTATTTGGAATAGACTTAACCGCCTCGATTGATTTGGATTGGACCACCTAATTTTTGCACTCCCTTATCATGCATTTTGTACTTGCTTATTATAGAGCTTTCTAAATTTCTACTTTCAAATTTAAAGTCTTTCGGTCTTTAAAATCATCGAAGCAAGTAAAGAGGCGCTTCCCAGTTTGATTTATCATTGATTCTTGCAACATTCCCATCGCATAAAACTTATTCCAATTTTTTTTTGTCTTGTTTATTTGAAAGCTACTTCATCAAACAATTCCATCTATGAATATTCTCAGGAAACATCACATGGATGTCTCTGGATCTTGTTGTTTTGGATCTTCAGAGTAAACCATTGCATATATCTTTTTTTATTGCAGCTTTGCCAAGGCAGTGCGGTTTGGTTGCTTCTCCATGCGAACCCTTGCTCATACATCCATTGATGACTTGTTAAACTTGCTTAAATCATTCCAATTAATGATAGCATCTAATGAACAATTGGTTCTTGGGATTGTGGCTTTGCTTAATGCTCTTTGGGTCAAAAGAAATATGCACTATGCAGAAAAGGGTTTTTACGTCGCTTTCTTAAGGATGTCAATCTGAGTGACGCTAAAAAGTGGAACTTTTCACGTCCCCATAAATAACGGACGATGAATGTTAGAGTTTCAACATCCCAAATTATACAAAATAAAGACGTCAATAGTCCCATAAAGCCCCCTCTTAACATCTTGATTTCTGAGAAACGACGTCCCCTGCTATATAATAAGGGATGTCGTTTCTTAGAAATAACATCCCTTATAATATAACAGGGGTCTCTAACGACAGAAATGACTTCTCCTATTAGCTAATAAGGGATGTTAAAAGTCCAATCAACGTCCCTTACTAGATAATAAGGGACGTTGAAAGTCCATTTCTTTTTAGGAATGTTAAAAGTTCAATGTTAAAAAAAAAATTGGGACATTTTTTTATTGAAAATCCCCCACATTAAAAAAATGCCCATATAAAATATTTGAATTAAGATAAAATAAACAAAATAATTAACATATCTTATTTAAATATTTGAATATTTGAATCAAGATTTCCTAAGATATTATAATTAAAATATTAGAGATGATATTAGCAAATCTAAAAGATAGTATTAAATTAAAACAATAAACCTAACAATCCTAATATACTACTAAGAGAAGCACCGAGAAAAAAGAATCCACGACAAATATTCAATGATGCTTCCAAACCTTGATTCACGGAAACAGAATCAGAAAACTAGTTATCAATTAGTCTGTAATAGAAGTGGGGGGCAAAATAAATGAAACACAACTATCGTTCATATGATATATTCACAATCACAAGAAAGTATAAACATAACTATCCAAAAAATGGAAAACATTCTTTTGGATAAACATAGACATAAGAAAGTATGATAACAGTTTATCAACCAATTAACTAGAAGATATATAAAATGAAAATAAAAGCCATTCAATGAAACAGTAATGACATTGATCGCGAATTAACATGCACTAATCCTCATGAGAAAGAAGGACTTCGAATGTACCTGGGGATTTGAAACGGAGGAAAGGGCGCATTATTATTAGTGAATATGTGTTGGCAAAGTACCACTCGGTTCCTTATTATAAGTCCAATTATGAGAAATTTTTTGTTCCTAAATATAAGTCCACTTTGGGATCAATTAATTCTATTGTGACTATTTTACCCCTATGTTGGAAATAGAAAAGATGAAAGAGAATGTTTATAATGCATAAAATATTATTTTAACAGCTATTATTAAATGAGGGTAAAGTTGGAATTTTTTTAAAAAATATGACATATTTAATGTTATAACTTCCATTCCTTTGTATGTGAGAAGTAGTTTGGGTGTACTTATAATAAGAAACAGATTGGTAATAATAAGAAAGAGAGGTAAGCTGGGTAAGGCAAATTTCTGAAGCTAAAATTAGAAATTAGAGAATTATATCGCTCGAGTTAATTATAGGGAGAATTTCGATATAGGACCTCGGTAGCCAATTAATTAAAAAGTAGGACCAAAAGATTCTGAAATATCACTTCAAATTCATGGTCCTTAAGTGAAATTAAATTGATGTGGAAAAAGACAAAAAAGGTCCCACCGCACATGGTCTCTCTGACACTCTCTCTCCTCTCACACAGACCCCACTCATTTTCACACGAACAAGAAAAAACTCATATGAACAAAGAAAAGCTTATATGAACAAGGAAAAACTCATATGAACAAGCCTCAATAAAAAAACAAATATTCCTCTCACCCCTCTATCCCCTGACACTCTCTCTTCTCTGACACACACTTTCTCTCTCTCTGACACGCTCTTCCTTCTCTCACACATAGACTCCACTCATTTTTACATGAACACGAAATAACTCATATGAATAAGGAAAATCTTATATGAACAAGGAAAAGCTCATATGAACAAGCTTCAATAAAAAACCAAATATTCCTCTCTCCTCTGACACACCCTCTCTCTCTGACATGCTCCTCTCTCTCTCTCTCTCTCTCTCACACACACAGACCCCACTCATTTTCACACGAACAAGAAAAAGCTCATATAAACAAGAAAACGCTCATATGAACAAGTCTCCATAAAAAATAAAATATTCCTCTCACCCCCTCTATTCTCTAACACACACACACACACACACACTCTCTCTCTCTCTCTCTCTGACATGCTCTTCTCTTTCTTTCACATAGACTCCACTCATTTTCACACGAACAAGGAAAAGCTCATATGAACAAGAAAAAGCTCATATGAACAAGTCTCAATAAAAAAAACAAAATATTCCTCTCACACTCTCTCTCCCCTTTGATACTCTCTCTCCTATGACACTTTCTCTCTCTGACACGTGGGGTCAATGTTGTCTTTTCTGCTTTCAATTTAATTTCAGTTTGTCCTCACAAGACTCAAGTGATGTTTCAGAATCTTTTGATCATATTTTGAAATTAATTGGCTACCACGGTCCTATATATTGAAATTCTCCCTTAATTATAAGCATGAGTGTGTGTGTTAACAAAACAACAAACATGTATAAATTATTTTTGTGATGCTAATTGTCGTTTTTTTCCCATTGTGAAACGCAGAAGTTTTGAAATTTATAGAAATTTCTGAAACAACAGAAATCATAAAACTGACCAATCTCACTGTAGACTTCTGACGATTTGGAAGTATTATAGTATGAGGTCCAATCCCATTGCACCATTTGTGGCAAATAGAATGAGTAAAGAATGATTTAAAATGTACAAGTTCTTGTTGTTTCCTTTGCAACATAGCCTTAAGCAATGGCAAGAAGAATATGCTTCAACCTGATTATCGTAGGCAGCGTGTTTGTAAGAGTAATCAACAAACGAAAACCATTCATATTTGTAACTTGAACAAACAAGGCATTAAATATAAGAGATTTTACTTCGCCTCTGAATCATTTTACAGCATGACCATTGATGATCCTCGATCATTTGGTAGATTAAAAGCAACAGTCTGTGGTCCCATCCTGACAAAAAAAAATTTATCAATATAAAATTTCCATTTTAATAATTTTCAGCATATGATACAGCACCAAAACCAAGAAAATCTGGACACTGGATAGCAGTAGCAGGTGAGACTAACATTGCATTTTAAGAAGGAAGTGTGTTGCATAATAAATACTGAAGCCATTTCTCCCCGATCAAATATTATACATTGAAACTGACTTCACTCATCTGGTTTCTATCAAGCGCAAACCATTTTAAATCATGCTTGCAGCCAGTAGTTGACACAAAAATTTTCAAAATCAAATACCTATAAAATCATTACTTTAACTAATAAATCTTTGTTAACTAGCATCATAAGGGTAGCCTCCGTTAATATTCTATTAAAGCCTAAGCTATAAAAAGGGTGGTAGCTTGACTTGCTAAACCCATTCACCGATCAAAAGATAAACTCCGCTACTTTTATGCATGGCGTCTCAGGATTTTCACAAGGTCACAAGGAGAAGATACGTAATGCATGGCCGTCTCAGGATTTTCATAGCACAAGTTAAGTGGCTCCCAAAACCAGATTATTGGAAAATGATATAAAGTTCTTAACTGTTAAAAAAAAATTGAGCACCAAAATTGTCATTTTGCCTCACTAGTTGATGCAGTACAAAGCCTCAATCAAAGATTAATATTTACCTTACAACCAAATAATTTATCTTCATAAGTCTCATACGGCCCGATAGTAACATAGCAAAACTGAACGAAATGTCCCTGAGAACTATTGCGATCGCTTTAAGCTATCAAGAAACTGAATCTTACTCACAATCAATTATAATCGTCATCAGCATTAAAGAAAAACACACAACACCAATGATTACTCAATTGGGTGTCTTTAAATTTCATTTTCCCTCAGGAAGGCACACGATCACCAGGGGATGAATCACCAATGTAAAAAATGTAGATTCACAATATTCTCAATTTAGTCACGCATCTACATTTCAAGATCAAACAAACATGGATTCACAAAGTTCTATTCAAACTCCCTAATTCATCAAATATTTAGATTCCGATCAAAGCTAAGACAAATAAAAAAAGAGTAACAATCAACAATATTTCTACATAGAAAACTTGGAATACAAGCTTATACTTAGCGAGAGCTGAAACTGGTGCCATTTTTACAGATACGGAGAGAAGATTAGAGAGTAGAAATATCACACAGTGGTGTGCTGTATAATATCGAAGTAAGAAGGAGGATTCCAAATTGTTTGTTAGGTGTGTCCTCCGAAATCAATAAATTACTGGGCTTCAAATCTTGATGCATGATCAAATTCGAGGCATCAACAATGCAAAGAATCTGGATCATCCACTGCTCGCTTAATCTCACCAACGCTAAGACCAGGACCTTTCTTCTTGGCCTGCTTGATGACGAAGAACAAGGACCCTAAAAACCACAAAGAATGTACCGTGGTCCATATTGTTGCCTCCTTCTCTACTTGATGACGAAGAACAAGAGCTCCACCTTGCTCTGATTTTCCTTTTCCGTTTGCCACAGATGCTCTCATCGAGTTCACCGTGTTTGCACACAAGAACCAGGGTTTGAAAGTCCGGAAGGGAGTCAGAGAGGAGAGGGGTGAAGTCAGGTCGACAAAGAATGAGAAGAAGATGAAGGGAACTAGGGTTTGAAAGTCTATGATAAATTATAAAAATGCCACAACTTCTTTTTTAACGTCTATTTTATTTTAAATAAGACGTTGAAAGTCTAAAAAAAATTACAAAAGTGCCACCACTTCTTTTTTAACGTCTCTTTTGTTTTAAATGAGACGCTAAAAGCCACCCGAAAAATTACAAAAATGCTACTACCTTTTTTTATATCCCTTTTTCTCGGAACGGACATAGTGATGCTAATGCATAAGGGAGGGTCTGTTATCCTCATGATGTAATTCAACAGATTTTTGCCAACCTGTCTTTTTCAAAAATGGTTTTCTCTTCAACACTTGTTGTTCGGAAATGTAAAAGTCCAATTATTCAGCCTTATGCCTTGCAATGGGAGATAATAATCAGGAAATGGAGGCAGAATACCTCATCGTATTGCCACATTCTCATTAGCTGCAATAGAACTCCTCTCCAAAATTTGCTCTGGAAACGACATCTTTTCCTTTCCAATATATTTGCTTTGGCATGTTTTCGTGCAGCTTTACAATGGATATCTTTATCTAGATGACCCAGGAATCTTCTAACAATTTGGAACATAATGAAGTATTTTGTGGATCAAACAAGTCTCAATGCAACAAATCACAGTGCAGTCTCCACTGATATTCAAGACTTCCTCAAATCATTCACTCCTTTTATTTTTGCAACAACTACACCTAGTCTTTATGCTGAGACATCTAGTTTATTTTTAATGCCTCCTATTGTAAAGACTATGTAATGTTTTCCATATTAATATCATTTTGCCTTCAACTAAAAAAAAATATATAGTTTTTTCTTTTCTTAACCAACTATGTACATATATTGTTGAAATCTTTTAAAATTCATCAATTAATATGAGCTATGTGTGTAGCAATGGATTGCATCAATAATTGTAGTTATTTTCATAATTAATAAAAAATATAGACTCTAAACATGAAAATTAACGTGTAATCGCTATATACTAATATTGTAATATTGCAAGTAATCACAATACTTTTCCTTTTAGCTAAATAGATTTAGTTTACCCACTATTTCCATAAGATTAAGAAATCCAACATTTAGTATAAATTGGGCACCATGTCTCCCTTAGCTGTAAAACTCTTTACATTATTCTACTGTTGACTCATTACTTAACTCTAAAAGTATGGATGATATCATTAAGTGAATGTCTGAGCTTTATGTTGAAATAAGTAGCAAGTGAAATAGTTGAAAAAAGAATGATTAAGGCCGAGTTGAAGACCAAACAAAAAATCAAGAGTCAATAACCCTTTGGCAAAACCTGAAAAAATTTATTGGTGTGACTATAATTAACATGGACAAGAAGTTGGGGGTGCAATTCGAATAGAGGATGGTAGCTTTGTTAAAGGTTTCATGGTAAAGCTGTATGATGGGGATGCTTTGTCGGCGGAGCTGTGGGGCTGTCTGCATGGCTTAAAACTCGCATGGGACTTGGGCTACAGGTGTGTTATTCTTGAAATGGATTGTCTCGATGCGGTAAGCCTAATTACTGAACCGAATTATGAGAACCATGCGGATAGATTGATATTAGCAGAAATAAAATGCACTCTGAATCGTGACTGGGCCATCTCAGTTCACCACATTCAGCGTTGGGCTAACATGGCTGCAGATAAGCTAGCTAAGGATGGTTTGGAAGTTGCTCCTGGGTTCCATTTGGTTTCTTCTCCCACGTCAGAGCTGAATAGGATTATGATACAAGATGGTCCTATAGGTTAAGTGCGGATCCCTGGTTGTCATCAAAAAAATAAATAAATAAATAAATAACATTCCGACGTTGGTTGTTTGAATTTAAGCGCTTTGATAGCAAAGTAACATCCTAGCACTGACTCAAATATCATTTGTAACTCTCTAGAGACTTGCTCTTGAAATTGTTTGATTTTGTCCCTATTACCTATTGTAATTTCAACTTGCGTCAAGAAGGGAGGTATTAGACCTCCAAAAAGTTGATTGTTTGAATTTTGAGGGTGAGTTTAACCAGTGTGCGGACTGTTTGACACGTTACGCTACATCTTCATCCTTAATTAGTCACTACCTTTCATTTTATTTCTCCTCATCTACTATGTTTCCAATCATTACTTTCCCTTCATATGCTCACATTGCCACCTTTGTTTTTATTTTTTATTTTGATTCATGTAATTTATTCTCCCCATTTAACGTTAATGTTAATGTACAGTTTTACTTTGTTTATTAGTTTTTTCATGGTATTGGTTGTAATTTTTAAACATAAAATATGTTGTAGACAGTCAAAGGCTTTCTATGACTTGATGGTCTCTTCCAGCCTCACTCCCAAATCTTCCACTTTAGAGCTTGCAGTTGCTATTTGTTGTTCTTTGTTGTTTAAGCTGTTGAATCCTCCTATTATTGGATAGTTTGTCTAAGTCTTCCCTTGCCTTTTCATTTTGTCATTACAACTTTTATACTTTAGCATCCAGTGCTAAGATACTTACCTCAATAGCATCCATGCTTTTTTTCCGAATTTCAAAGTGCATGGGTGAAATGTGAAGAGAGATTTCAATTCTATTTTGTTGTTCTGTAGTTTCAAAAATGTTAGCCTTAAACCTCTGTTTATACTCCAAGGTGAGGCTTCAGGTTACACAATAAAATTACATGGTTTTTAGGTTTAATTTCAGTTTTTACATTTATATATATAGATACACACATATATAATAAATAATGTCACATACTCATTAGTTACACGATAATAACAATAATTCCTCTAAAATTTATTTTCTTCAAATAATATACAACCTTGAACCTTAACATAAGGTCTAATTAACTAGTTTGGAGATATTAATAAAGATAAATAAACTACTTAATTATGGCATATGTTAAATGATAATTTTAGAAAAGATCATGTTTGTCAGTACATTATATACCTGTTTACAGTCATACAAATAAGTCTGTAGAAAAATGATAAATATAAGAGATCAAATGAAAAAAAAAAATCATATATTTAAGATAAAAATGAAGCACAAGTAACTTTTTTTATATTTAGGATTAGAAGTATATGTGTATCTGTATGTGTGTATATATATATGTGTATATATAGAGTATAACTCCAATCATGACCTCATTTTTCAATATACTCTAATTAAAAAAATCAGTTCAATCTAAATCATAGGGTGAAAATAGGCTAGGCTTATGTAGGCTTCAACTAAATAGGCCTGGGCCTGATTACAAATGTAAAACTTAAGCCTGGGCCTGGGCCTGTATGTAAGTTTATTTTTAAGCCTAAGCCTGAGCCTTCAAAAGGCCTGACTAGGCCTAAAAGCCTACTTAAAATGTAGACTCTTAAATAGGCTTAAAAGTTTATACTTATAATTCCATATATTACCCTTTAAGCGTATTAAAACACATATGTATATCTCAAAAAGCTTTTATGATTATAAAACTAGATAAGTTGGTTATGTTATAATTAATTTATATAATTTATTTTATATTATATATTATAATAGAAATTACAAAATAGTTAAATAGGCCAGGCCTGTAGGCTTGTAAGCTAGGCCTTACGAAAAAAGGCCTGGCCTGTTTACCTAAATAGGCCTAACAATAGGCCTGATTATGAGCCTGACCTATTTATTAAATAAGTTAGGCTAGGCTTATTGTAGGCCCCTGAAAGAGCCTAGCTCTTTCCCACCCTTACTAAATCATAGAATTATGTTTTTTCTTTGGGTTCTGAGATACTACTTTTTTAAAAAATTCTCCTGCCATAAGGAGAAAAAAAGAATAAAAATGTCTAAAAAAAAGGATAGGTGCAATCAGGGTTATTAAATTTAACCAACGCAAACTCATAAGAGTATACATTTCAAATAATTAACTATCAATATACGAATAAATAATTGAAATACAAAAAATAACAAAAATTTAATTTAAATATGTTTCAAATCCAAATAATCAAAATTAAATTTATCTATTTTCATAATTTTATCATCACTCATCCGAAAAATATTAATGAAACATTTATGAAGTTACTGATGAACATAATCACGTTTAAAACTAATTATAAATTAAACAAGGATTATCAAATATTTCATTATCATTATCTCCATCACTTATAAACATCTACTTCTGCATGTGATATTTTTTTTCCAATAACAAAATTCACAATAGAAAAGGATTTTCATACACGCGGTCTTAAACCTTTAAATTGAATTTGCTTCATATATGGCCTTCACATACTCATTTGTTTTTATTTTTTTGCTGACCTTCACACCTTTGCTTCAAACTTTACATAAACTCTTATTTTATTTGGAATAACAAGTACAACAATGACAATACTCCATGAGTACGAGTGGCGGCCAGCTAGATGAAAGGAGCACGCAGAGACATTCACGCCATATTTCATTTCATTTTCTCTTCCGCGGGTAAAGGTTTAATTTTATCCCTGAAGTAATTAGTAGGAGCTGATTTGCCTCAAAAGTAATAAATTAAGTTTATTTACCCAGGAAATAGTAAAAACGGCGCGTATTAACCCCCAGAGGACACTGAATGCTCCCATTATTATTGGGCAAAAATCCAATTTCACGCCCTTTTTGTTACTTCTGAGGTAAATAAGCTCTATTTGTTACTTTCGGGGCAAATCAGCTCCTACTGGGTTACTTTCAGGGCAAAATTGGACCTTTACACTTTTCTCTTCATCCACCTCTTCTCCTCTTCTATTAAAAAATTTAACTCTTCGTCCTACCCTAATAAAAACCATTGGAAAGAAGCGCAAAGGAAATACACCCTTTAAATATGGTAAGTTTGTATTATCTTATGTTCTTAGTTTTTCTTTTTGGATGATCTCCATCGTTTGTTTTATCATTCCGACACCAGACCTGCTCAACTTTATCTCATAACACTGAGTTTTTACTAGGACAAGTTTTAAGAGTTAACTCGATTTGCTTACCTAAGAACATGAATTTTGTAAACTCACCATTGATTCACAGTTCAGAAACATTTAGATGCAATGCGCAAAGTATGCACAAATGCACCACATATAATGCACAAGTTTCAATACAAATACATACCCTCTCGTCATGTAAATGATCAAAATTAATTAGTCTCTATAAATACTTCTGAATACCCACTGCCTGTCTCCAAAACTCCCGGAGCAAAATTAAACCTTACCCCTTTGAAGTCTATAAAAATAAATTGAGTGCGTTTTCTGAGTTTTCTAATCATAGAAACATATGGGTTTTATTTCATTAAATTTTAAATTAATTTCATAGGAAAAAATCTAGTTCAAATTCAACTTGATTTGCTTAAATTCCATGCTCTAGTATAGACTATGTATTAAGAAAAAGAAGGAAAAGAAAATATACCTTCAGAATAAGTACTTCTTGCTCCGAGCGTATCACATGATCTGATGTTGAAAAGTTGAGCAAATAAAGTAAGTATACTTCAAAGTCTTTTAATCCCAAATAAATAAATAATTAATTTTTAAATGTGAGGCTTAGACAAAGTAATAGTAATTAAATAAATACCTGAATATCCAAAAAACCAAGAGGGCTCCTCCATACATGTATATGCAGCAGGTGTCAAATTCTCACTGTAATCAAAAGAGGAGGGGTGTCTGAAGCATATCAATTATAGTACAAGACATGCATGAGAGGTGGATTTTGCGCTTACCTATCCTTGTAGCCTTCAGGTTTTAACCATGCATCCAGCCAGCAGCTCGTTAAAACCAATAATGACAAGGCAGTTAAACTTATAATGAGACCCTAGAATAGCCAGCCACTAAGAGCCTCGATCAAACCCCAAAAGCCTCGCCAAAATGTCCACGCCTTTTCAAATTCTATGGTTTTGATTTTCTTTTGGTCCCATGGGGTTTCAAGAATGTGAGCCGCGGACTCCAACTCCAAGGTGGGGCTTGGGGTCGGTAAAACCCACCATTGACTCACGGTTCAACAACATTTAGGTGCAATGCACAAAGTATGCACAAATGCACCACATCATATAATGCACAAGTTTCAATGCAAGTATATACCCTCTCGTTATGTAAATAATCGAAATTAATTAGTCTATATATATAATTCAGTAACTTATTCAATTTTTTTAATATCTCTAGATAGTCATCTAACTCATATACTAAACATCGATAGTTTTATTGCATCAGGGCAACATAGTTTTGGTTCAAGGAAACTGCAAAACAAGAAAAGCATAGTTGTCTATACTTACCTTAGTTGATATATTGTATATAAAATACAGCACCAAAAAAATATTGTATATAAATAAAAATGAAAACTAATAGTGATAAGATGATATTTCCAATTTTTTATTCTCTCATCCAAATGGGGATAACATTTGACTTGGGAATGCGAAGCAGAATAATCGAAAACAAACTTGCTCTAAATGGTACCAGTTAGTTTAGAAAAGATGGTTGCCAAAACGGATATTAAAAAAAACTTATATAGATTATTTATTTACTGATTACATAAATAATACTCTCTCCGATGGGCTCTATTTAACTATTTTGATTAAATTAAGTATGTTAGTTATGTTAGTTAGTATGATATGTTTTTTCTAAAATACCCTAACCATGTTCCCTTATTCCCTCCCCCATCTCTTACTTAATCATTGTTAGAAAAGTACTAATAGGAATAATTTAGGAAGAAGTTGACAAAAGTTAAAATTAAGTTCTATATTTAGGACCAATATCAATTCCCCAAATAGGTCTTATATTTAGGACCAGATGGAGTAAGTATTTCCCTAGGATGCATATACCCTATATAGTGTATTTTTACTTATCCCTTGAAACAATATATGAATTTAAACATTTGTCTTTTAATATAATTATCAAATTAATCTATCTCATTCCTAATAAATTGCACATGAGAAAAACATGAAAAAATGATGTCTTTCTTTTGGTAATAATTTAAAAATGATGTTGAAAATAATTATCCAAACATTCTCCATTCGTTACTTCTCCCAAAACAATGGTTTTCTAAAAAATAGATTATAGGAAAATATAGATGAATGACTTTTATAAAGTTTTGGGTATGGGGAATATTTAATTTGTTTGGTACATTTACCCCCCTCAAATTTGTTTTTTTCCATAAACAGTCAATTTTATTTAAGAAAGATGAAATGAAGTACTATCCTCTGGTATGGCTACTCATAAGTTCCTGATGTTCTTACTTTCGTCGTTAAAGCAATTAATTAAATCATGTCCAACTACAAATGTATTATAGTGACAACCTAAGTCATTCTCCCAAGAAGCAATTTATGGGTTATTCTCTAGGATTAAATTTAGGCGAAAAATACAATGGACTGATGGACCTAAACTAAAATGTAAATCTAACTCCTAAAAAGTTGAAACTAACCTATATGAATGCAAACGCAATTTGAGGGCTTTTTTAGAAAGAGAGATTAAAATCCTAAGCAAAGAAACTAATTAATAATTAACAAAGAAAATGAACGGTTATTTGATTCGATTACGATGAATGGGAATAACTTAGGAATTACATGAAGTTAATTTTCTTAGCTTAAATAAATTAATTAGACTAGAGGGAGATTACCAAAGATTGGAATTAATATATCTAATTACCTAAGTATTGCATGGGAAACCCTTAGTACAACACCACTTAATCCACTAGAGAACTCATAATGAACTAAGTGTTAGTTAATTAAATATATTAAAACCAATACAATTTAATTCAAGTAATTGTCGAAATTATATTTTAGATTATCTAATTGAACAATTAAATAATCTACTACTCAATTAAACAATCAAGTGATAAAAACCCAAATTTGCAATAGAAACTACAGCAACAATTAAATTAATAACGAAAACTCGATCATAAATTTAATTGCCAATGCAAGGGTTTTGTAAACTTGAAATGGGTAGGCCTTTTGGCTTATCTGGTTAAAATGAAATGAATGCCTTCATCATCTTTATAATTGTATAAGAAAAAAAAATGTGGCCTTAAATAAGATTCAAGTTAAGTTCTAGATCAAGAAAAGAGATAAGAGGTACACACATAAAGGATAAATATATTCAATAGACTCAACCTCATTAGGTATATGATGACTAGTTTAAATCCACTTAAGTCAAATTCATTGCCACTTAGTTCACTTACTAAAAACATGATCAATCACTTTTTTGGTATGGGTTAAAAAAAACTATAAGGCTCAAATGGGTTAAACAAAGGATATATGCATGAAATAGGTAGGCTTTTTAGCTTATCTGGCTAAAATGAAATGAATACCTTTGATAATTCATTAATTCAAGTGATTAAAGTGTGCATTTTTGGGCTTAGACTAGTGGATTAAATTGTTAAAATTGCATTATAGTATTATTTATTTGAATGTGCATTTAATTAGGGAAATTTGGTTTAAAATGTGCTTCTAGTGTCTTAATTAGGAAATTTCATATTTGCCCTTCCTTTGTCTCTCTCTTATTTTTTTAACAGGGGCAAAATCGTAATTTTGGGCAATTGAAGGGGGAAAATGGGAATTTGTGCAAATGAAATTAAAGCTTCAGTTTTGAAGCTGAAGGAGAGAAGCAGAGAGACAAGTGGCTAAGGCTGAAGTATTTCGGATGAGAGGGAGCAAGCTCTTCGATGTGGAGGAGTTCGTGAGAGACAGAGGATCATGAGCTAGGTCAACGGAGATGGAGAAGGAAGCTATTCGATTCTGTTATAGAGGTGCCAGCGTGGCAAGTGGAACAGTTGAAGACAAATTAAAGGGAAGAAGAAGGGAGAACGAATTCGGTCCAGATTCATTGTGAGCGAGGAGTATATATATTAGTTGGGACGAAGATTTTAGGGTTCGACATTATTTTCTAGTTCTTATTTTTCTTCTTCCTCTCTTCAATTCCTCTGAGCCGTTCCACGATTCCTGGTGTTTTTCGTCGTCTTTGTTGTACCGTTTTCATCGTGTTGAGCTTCTTATTTTTCAGCTATGTTATCTTCAATTCCAGATTGTATAATGGCTCACTTTCAAGAGATGCTTGGCTAATTCCTGAAATTTCCTTTGAGACTGAAGCAATACCAGAGCCTACCGATTCAATTAGGGAATTCACTTCTATTCTCACTTAATTTGCTCTAAAATCTTGATTCTAGTTGCATCTTGATTTAGAGAGAGTGCGAGCAAGTAGTTCTTGTTCCATTTGATTGTTTGTGATTAAGTGATGAATGCATTCGAACAATGTCTGATTCTGCCGAGTTGATCATCTGGACTGATTACTTGTAATTCAACTTTGTGATCTTTAATCTAGTTGATTAATTTCTTGAGTTGAATGATTAATTCTATGGCAAGTTTAGTTAATTTGCTTCCTGTTTAGAGTTGCTTGAATCTGAGTTGTATGATTGTTTGGAATTAAATTCCATATCTCTAGTTTAATTAAGTAGCTTAGTTAGCAATTTAATTGAATTGGAGATAGTGAGTTTATGAACTCCAATTTACTCAAAGGCAATGAAGGTAGGTTGAAGCTCAAAGGGAATTTGATTTTGATTGAAGTTTTCTTCTAATTTTCATTTGTTCATTTTTAGTTCTGATTTGTTTCTTCCATAAAAAATATAAAAAAATTAGATTAGACTTAAAATAGCTTCCTTAATGAAATCTTGGTTTAATTTGTTCTTGCTTAGCATTTTAATTACACATTGTGTCAAGGAGATGAGGGAAATGACCTAGGTTCTTCCATATTCTATAGGAGTAATCTAGTTGTTTTGATAGCCTATACAACAATGTTTAAATCAACCTTCATCATCTTTATAACTGTATAAGCAAAAGAAAAATATGGCCTCAAATATGATTCAAGTCAAGTTCTAGATCAAGAAAAGAGATAAGAGGTATACACACAAAGGATAAATATATTCAATAGGCTCAACCTCACTAGGTATATGGTAACTAATTTAAATCCACCTATGTCAAATTCATTGTCACTTAGTTCACTTACTAAAAATATGATCAGCCACTTTTTAAATCAAGAATGTATCATACTAAAATCACTTAAAACTTGCAATCCTTGCATTCAACTTTGTTTTACTTTGTACATTGTTCACAGAGCCACATCTGCCACACCATCTCCCTACCTTGTCAATGACCCATGTTAGGAGTTACGTTACTCATTTTAACAAAGGCAATGACTTCAACCAAGTTAAATATAACATAATCCCACCACTTTTTACTGCACAACCATTAAGAAAAATAGTTGAAAATACTTTATAGCATTAAATTCAGAAAATATTGTCACTGGCTCACTGCCTTGCAGTATTGCCCTGAAATGAAAACCAATTTCTATATTAATCATCATTTAGTTTCTTTCTTATATAATTACTCCTTTTTTTAATATCACAACATAATATCCAACATTTCTTTTTTGACATCCAGTATTAGATAACCAAATAACCAACTAATTTAGTTCTAGGTCTGTGGCTAACCCTTCCCGCACATGTGTCTTCTATATAACTCAAATTTGAGACCAAAAAAAAAACTATTAGGATCTTATTATATCAACTTTGTGTTAGTTGTATAGTATTTATGAAAAAAAATTACAATAAAAGAATTTCATATTATTGATTTTTCTTCTTTTAGAGACTTCTTTTTGAGCCAACACTGACTTCCCAAATATACCATATATTTTGAATTAGATGTAGTATGAGCATTATTGGCATTCTAACATTTGTCTATCCCCCGCCTCTCTTGTCCATCTATAGAAAAGAAGTGATCACATGATCTTTCGTCTAATCTCTATTTTCTTTCCTTCCATCCATATGGACCATAACACAGGATTTGGGAAAGAATAGCAAAAAAGTTATGTGGCAAAACAAAATAATTGATATCAGACTTAGGTTAATTGAGTGAATTTAGGCCATATGGATGTCCATGATGCATTAAGGCACTTGACTCGTGGAAAAACAAAGCCAGATTTTGGAGGTCTTCCATCAACAAGAGAATTCTCATACATCTCTTTACACACTTGTATTACCTGGTTATCAAAAATATATAAAAAATCCTCGATATCAGTAAAATTTCTCTGGCAATAATTTCATTATATTTGAATATATAGATATATGTGTCTGTGATTAGAGTATACTTTGGTCATTTATATTTTGTATCAAGTTTTATTATAACTATTGAAAAGTA
The DNA here is from genome assembly GCA_037074515.1 of Mimosa bimucronata. Classification (NCBI taxonomy): domain Eukaryota; kingdom Viridiplantae; phylum Streptophyta; class Magnoliopsida; order Fabales; family Fabaceae; genus Mimosa; species Mimosa bimucronata. The sequence goes on along the minus strand of CM073445.1, from coordinate 26,022,412 downwards.
CACTTTTAATCCTTTTTAACTAACGTTACTAGTTTTATTTAACAGAAAATGACATTAATCAAATCTAAATAGTAATTCTATAATTAAATGTGGATAAAAAATGGTTAATTTTTAAAGTATCAAAATGATTATAGTAAAAAATTAAAATTTAAACATATTTGTCAACATTTAATCACATAATCACCATTTAAATTTGTTAAATTAACATTTTCTTTTAAGTGAAACGGTGTTACAAAGGATTAAAAGTGCATTTTCAAATGTAAGAGACTAGATTAATACCTGATGCAAATATAAAGGACCAAAGTATATTTTACTCCGTCTATATATATATAAATATATATATATTCAAAGCTTGTCAAATGGACGAGGAGTGGGCTTGATACATGTTACTAATTGATATCAAGTAAATCCTAACGTGCATTTTGTCTTCTGATTAAAAATAAATTTCCATTAATAATTTTAATGATATTATCTGCCAAGAAATATCAATGACAAGCAAAATAAGCAGCGAATTTTGTATACCTCCTTGGCATCCTTCCGAGGAATGTCTCCTCGCCTACCAACAAGCTTTTCAACAATTTCAGCCTACACAATAAGTTCAGAGAAGAGTGATTCATAAACCTATAAGTTCAACTTTATAGTTTTTCACTTTCAGAATTCTCTTTATTAGTGTTTTATGGTGTTTTAGGAAAAATTATGCATTAAAGTCCTAAAACCTATAAGTTATTTACCTATGTTTTCCGGCATTGGTTTTTCCTATTTACCTATGTTCTCCCCCATAGGATGCAATCAGTGTGTTGAAAATCCAATACACTGCCTCCCTCCGGACTTTAATGCGGGACTTAATTGGGGAATTCATTTTGGTCTTAAATGAAGGACCTATTTTTAGTTTGTCAATTTTTTCCCCAAATCACCTCGATTAATCTCCGTCAATAAAAATCAAGTACTCCTTTTGGTCCACATTATAAGAGGTACCGCTCTATTCCTTGTTATAAATCCACCTTGACTACTCACATACTAAGGAGTGGAAGTTATAACATTAAATATATCCTATTTTTAAGTATTTTTTTCAATTTCACCTTAATTAAAAATAGGTGCTAAAATAATATTTTACACATTATGAACCTTCTCTCTCATCTTCCCTATATCCAACATATGGGTAAAATAGTCACAGTAGCATTAATTGATCCCAAACTGGACTTATATTTAGGAACAAAAAATTTGTGGTATTTGGACTTATAATAAGGAACAGAGTGGTAGTCAACCAAATCACACAAACCAAGAAAGTATAATTTAAATAATTTATTATGGGTAGAATTGATCTAATTTTCCGATTTTACCCTCATATCATTAATTATATTCTCTCCCCCCCCCTGGACTTATAATAAGGAACAGAGTGGTAGTCAACCAAATCACACAAACCAAGAAAGTATAATTTAAATAATTTATTATGGGTAGAATTGATCTAATTTTCCGATTTTACCCTCATATCATTAATTATATTCTCTCCCCCCCCCCCTTTGTATTTAAAATTCTCTAAGGGTAAAAAATGGAAATCGAACATTAATTATCTTGACTTTTTTTTGTTACCTTTTATAGTGTGAAACAAAAAAAAATTTCATGTTACCTCTTATATTGTGGACCGGGGGAGTAAGAAAGAGGGAGATGGAATAATTAAGGAAGATGAATATGGTGTTTTGAAATAAAAACATGTCATTAAACACCGTAACTAACATTCGTCTGCATTTAGGACCATATTAATTGAATAATAGGATCATCAAGAAGTATGGATACATGAACTGGGATAAATAACAGGATCATAATGAGAGGACAATTTTACCGGGCAGTCTGGTTGGTGTTCAAGAATATTTGTATAAATGAGGCTGAAAGCATCCACACTCTCTGCTGAAGCAAGTTCCCTTAAGTCTCTGAGTATCCTCAATCTGCTTTCAACTTTCTGATCCAAAAGGTCAAGGAAATTACAAGAAGAACTACATACTACAAACTCAACATCATTTTCAATTTTTTTTTAAAAAAAAAGCTATAGTTAAATGCATAAAATGAAGAGCACTCACAAAAACACTTGTATGTTCCCTGAAAAAGCCCATGATAACCTCTTCATCTAACTTCATCCTTTCAATTGTTTTTCCAGTGATGTTGCTTTTCTGCAATCAAATAGACCAGTGAGATACTGATATCATTTTACTGGTAAGTTGTTAAATATTTGATACGTTTTGACAAGTTAATTACTCCCCCCGGTCTTTAAAGTAAGGCCAATTTCAAATTGTTTTTCAATTTTTCCCAAATACACCTATTGATGCTTTCTCAATAATAATTAAGAGAGGGGGGAATTAAGGCAGAAAATTATGGTGTTTTAGGAAAAACATGTCATATTAACTAACTTAACTAACATCCTTAAAATAATAAAATTAGGTAAATAGGTCATACGTTTAAGAGTTAGGACCAAAGGGAGTAGTAATTTTAGGAACCTGTGTTAGAAGATGATCAATATATACGACCACTGTTTCCTCAAGGCAAGATTCAACACATTCTCTAAAAGATCTTTCTTCAATGTACCTTGAATAAAAAGCTATAATGGGTCAAATTTCCACAACAGACTAGATATTCAACAATCAATAGATCAATTGAAAAAAGAACTCATGAAGAGACATAAAAGTGTAAGTGTGTGTGTGTGTGTGTGTGTGTGTCCTGTTTGTTTCCCTTTATTCGAGAAAGATAATTTATCGTCAACATATGAAGCTTTCAGGAAGAATACACAAACTGAGTCTTTCATTAGGGAATCAAATTTTAGCAGAATGGAATTGAAGGGACAGCAAATTTACCTTTTAACTACCGAAAAATAATCATCAAATAATCCAACTATATTCTCAGTTACTAGCCCCTTGCTCCACTCTGGGATGTGCAAAAAGACGAGACAATTTTTAATCAGAACAATTCAATGACTTGATGTGCTGCCAAAGACAGGAAAGAAAACATAACATAAAACAACAACAACAAAGCCTTATCATACTGTGTTCTAATAGTAATCAAATCTTTGGATCTACTATTAATCAAAAGATTTCACTCTATAACTTCATTGAGTATTCGCTTCGATTTGCCTCAATGTCTTTTAACATGGCTCCATACTGCTTGATCTACCCTTCTTACTGGTGCATCCAATGACATTTTTCGAACGTGTCCAAACAAACTCAAACAATTTTTTGCAATTTACCACAAAGTTTAGAGCCTTTGCAATGCTTTTCTTCACATGATATCTTAAGCTTCACATCATTGTTTCGTCTCAAGAATTATTGAGAGAATAACAACACAGAGCTGAAAGACAAGGCAACATCCAAAAGCACAAAGAAAGAATAAAAGAAAAGAGATAAACTAGGGTGGAAAATTGATCCTAAAGTCCCAAGAAATCTGACAGAATACAGATGGGCAGAAACATGAGCCAGGAAAACTGTCCTTTTTCCAAAGACGATTCAGTATTAGAAACACCTGAGCTTAGTTCCAGCAAAATACAACTCATGCCTAAGTATAGAGAATGCGTTCACTGCACCTTAGCACTCTTCCTTAAAAAGAAAGTCCAAATTTTTGGGTGGGGAAGTGAATCTCAGAAGTGAGAGGATTAATCTACAAACGTCCCATGTATTCCTTCTGAATATGGCACATACTATTGGATCTTAGATATCATATTCCTATTTCACATTTCCATAGCAAGTTAAACGTTGATGTCACTAGGAAAGCAGAAGTAACCCACAAAAAAATCAAAGCAATCCAGCAAAGCTTTTGGAGGCCAGATCATTGCAATCAAAGCACTTAACTGGAGAAAAGATGTCTAGTTTTATCAAATATTTCATTTGACCTTCTCCACAACACAGTTTGTACTATTACATTAAATATTATAAGTGCAATAGTAGGTCACTTAGTAATGGGGAAAGGTGCCTAACCTGTCTGGTATAGCTTTCCCAACTCTTCCTGGACAATGGGATCTTCAAAAAACACACGCGCAGTTAAATGCAAAGCTTCCTGTCATCAAAGCGCAGAATTTATATGGTAGTAGTAACACTCTCTTTCCAGATAAATGGTATCATCAAATCAAGCTGGTTAAGTACATGGACAATAGCAAACAAATTTCAATTTTACAAATTAATAGGGAGTGTAAAGGGATAAGAGATATGATAATCAGGCAAAAGTGTTCTCTTATCCAAAAATGAAGTATCAGAGCTCAAAACATATGGCATTTGGACAATCAATAGAAGAATAACAACAGAGGAAAAGGACCAAACATTCATAGTAAAACTAAAAGAGGAAAATAATTCTTAATAATGTGTTTATTGTGTTATTAATAGTCTCTCAAGAGCTGTCCAAGCATACTTCATAAGAGATTTAAGTGAGCTAGAAAGATCTATAACATAACTAAACAAAAGAATCTTGTTTCTCAAGGTCTCTATTTTTGTCTTTAGAACCATCCATTAGTCCATAATTCAGATGTTTTGAACCAACATAAATGACCTACTGTATCCAATGCAATAAATATATTCAGGATCCAGGCCAGTGAGGAGAGAAAAAGGGAAAAAGGAAAGAGCCATGGCTCTTTATATGATTAATATCAATATGTACTATGTTATCAAGATGAACTTGGAATTCGTTGTCAAGAAGGAAATCGCATGATGGACTTTTAATTATAAAATGCATCATGCTGAATTTGGCAGATTAAAATAATGTGGATCCAAAAACAACAACCAAGAAAGCAATAACACTTCTATACCTTAGCAACATCTAGAAATCCCTTGTTGACATCTTTGAAATTAACCTGTGAGGAAAACAAATCTGAAGATATGAATTCAAGAAAAACAAACAGAAAATATCACAAATTAAAATACCAAGCTCAAAGAACATACAGATTGCTTTTATTTTCATATGAAAGAAACCATATGAAAGTGGAAGAATATGTACATGGAAGGAGGATGAAGCACTCTCCAAATTGACATTAACAGTTCTATAACTGAGACGAGGGTGGAGAAGATTAAAAGAAACTCAACCATGCAGAAAAGAAACATTCTTTTTAAGACATCCAACGAAAATGAGGCATCCATCGAAAGACAACCCTATGTGAACTTATATAAAAAAGCATATTTTTCCAAGAAAATGTTCCAAATCAGATAAACTTAGAGGTGATGATCAAATGTTCAAGTTATTAAGCAAATCAATACGCATTTGATTATCTGCAAGTCAAATAATATTCTTTTCAAGTTAGAAGAATAATGATCTTTGTCCCAAACCATGTAACAATTAGAAATTAAAAACAGAAGAATTTCAAGCACCAATTGAGAGAAGACAGTACAAAAATATATAAAACAAGATCATGAGATGACTTAAATAGCAAGAAACAGTCCATGCGCTCAACGGGAAAGATATGAATGACATGAAAATGCACAGACCCAACAAAGCTGTCTTTCTTGACACATGTATATGTGTACTTTACATTATCAGTTGGCTGATTTCCTTTTAAGGGGCAAGTTATCAAAATTTTGAGGAAGCAGTTGTTGTGCCTTTGATAATGGAGATGTTATAACTTTCTTCTCCCAATGCAACAATAAAGCGGTAAACCGTCACCCTCTGGGAGAAGATTGTGATAACAGCTTCCATTTTGTGTTACTCTTACTTCACAGGCTCTTTGAAGAGGTGTCCTTGTTAAATTTATACTTTACTACACAAAATTTAGAAGGCCAAATTATTATCATTCTTTGTACAATTTTCTGTTATCTAGAAAGACTTCTTTCTCTTTCAAAAATGAAAAGCAATCAAATGTATGCAAAGACAGAATCTGAGCAAGAATTTAACATAGACTGTGCATAGAACAATAGGAATAAGCAAATGGATTTAAAATCCTGTAGCTGAGCATACTCTCAAGAAAATAAATCCCAGTTTTGGTCAACAACTTCATAAATGATGATGGACACAAGAGTAATAATAATATGTGCGGTAGGAACCATGTGAGTGAGGGCATTTGTGGTAATTCATATGTGACAGTTATGGAGAGAAAAGGTTATGTAAGAGGGGGTCCCACTGTGAGGGGGGTAGGTAGAGTCTGGAGTGAGAATTGGGAGAGTTGGGAGTGCCTCTCGAATGCATTCCTATTATCAGTTCTTCTTCTTTACATTGTCATTTCCATTTCTGTACTTAGGAATCCTCCATTAGATCTATACTCTCTGGAGTTTTACTTCATTAATACATTTTCCAGATGTTTATTCCATCATATTTGTGTTGCGTTTTTTCAAAGAAATGCAAACAGTAGCAAAACAAAACCCACATTGACTACCCAAACTTTCCTTCAGAGGGTGAGAAATCTTGTTTATTAAAACAATTTCCACACTCCCAGATAATAAGGTAGCAATTGTGAGAACTTGATGCTCAAAACATCAGTAAGGAACAATATGAATATGAATTCAGGAAAATACAATAACAATAAGAGCACATCAATCATGCAACAGTTACGAAATAAATCAAATTATCCTGAACAGATACCATATAAAAAGGCTCCAAACCTGCTCAGCTAAATTTTGCGGAAGAGCTTCTATAATGGTATTACTCAGATCCATTGCAAGATCATAGCAGAGCAAGTTGTTGTTTATCTAAATACAACATCCCGTGGAATCTATGTTAACACAAACTTTTTGAAGAAATATAAACAGCCAGATAAAAAAAATCGAAAGCACTAACCACTGCAGCTAAAGCTTCCAGATCAATTTCAAGTGCCTTCTTTTCATCTGCTTGGAAACAAATCAGCACCTGTAAGATTATTCAGAATGTCAAGACCCACGATAAAATCAGGGGTTCTATGAGTTATGGTTATTTGGTGACATATATTTTCTTCTTTTGGTGCACAAATAGTGCTATTATTGTGAGAATGAAGTAAGTTTATCATGTTGCATTGCTTGCTAAATCAATTTGATATGTTTCCAATTTTACTAAGGAGATTGATCAGTTGAGAGTGCGTGTGTGTGTGTTTGAATTGAAATTACCTGTATGGTTGCCAAGGCAATTCTGTTTAACATGATATCAGAACCATTATCTATAACAATTTGTACTTGTTCGTCAAGTATACTGAACAGATCAACAGCTACTGGGGTATAAAGCTTTCCATCTTTGGATTTCTTTGGGCTCCGTGTTTTATCAGCCTCCAAGATGTTCATGTACCATCTCTAAAAAGCCACAGGAATAAAGCGTGATATCAGGCTTGATGAAAAAAAAATATTGAAGGAACAATCATGCATCATTGTCAAATGAATAGATAATGTGGTTAGAATTACCCTTGTTGTAGCTTGCATTCTTTCAACATATGTGTTCATAAGAGGATCAATTGCACCACTTTCGGAACAAATTTGAGCCAGAGACTCGTCAACACCTAGCCCAATCAAAGTATCTTGATATTCAACGACCCAACTGGTCACCTACTACATAACCAACTAATTAGGAAGTCATGACACCAAAAGTCACACTGGAAACCAAAAAGGCAAAGATCAATTAATAGCCAAAAAATGGATAATGTTCTACAATTACCATTTTTAACTTCGATAAACAGATGTATAAGAGAAATGATGAACCAATTTTGAACTGCTTTCACATAAATCAAAGCCACAAACTATTTGAAACTTACATCAGCTGGACAGCAAGGAAACCATAACTTCCATCAAGACATGAATGGTTTAACGCCAACAAGATGACCCCTAAGTTTCTTTTTTTCTTTTAGAAAGAATACTCTGAATCACTTGTTTATTGATGCATCCAATAGGGATATTTATACAGGAGGATAGGAGATTCAATATTAACGCAATAAATGAAAATAATCTCCCAAATTGTAATCCTATTCACAATCCTGATTGATTGGGGTTTGATCTGATTCTAATCATATCTTCTAGAATATATACTTATTTCCTAACAATGCATATAGAAGTCTCTAAATTTTATTGTTATCTTTGAAAATTTTAAACTAATAAGGAGTTCAACATCCTATCACCTAACATACATACATATAGAACTGGGATGACTTGCATCCAATAATAATAAAGTTCCAATGAAAGATATAGATATATCATACACTAGTAGGAGAGGCGTTACTTTCAGTATTACAAAATAGGTATCTCATTCCTACATCATTTTGTGAAAGAAAAAATATGGGAAGTTTTCTGGTGTGAGGCATGCAAAGTTTGAATTCATTCTGTCTGGGGAAATACAAGGATGGGTCACTTTTGAGAGAATATGATATCGTACAATATAAAATCATTTGAGTACCTTTAGTATCTCAATATTTGTAAAATCACTTGCCCTGTCACTGAACAACCACAGCATTTGAGTAAACCTCTCTGAGTACAGATTTACCATGAACTGAAATATTTGATATCTGCCAGAACGGGAAACTGAATGAGAGAAACTTGAACTAGTTTATAAAGAAACTCTATAAGAAAAAATGCTTCCTTAGTTGCAGTAAGATATGATAGTTATCCTCATATACAGATCTGGCATCCGAGACAGTTTTATACGCCACAACAACAATACACACACAAAGAGAGAAATTTGTACATGGAATCTACAATGAGAAGCAAATTAAATAAAAAAATAGAAAGAACTGAACAGAAAAGGTAAAGAAAAGTAGTAAAATCTATTAACATATCAGAAGCAAAAATTATATTTTAGATAGAAGATACTGCAGGAGGGTTATACCCAAATAGTATCTCAAGAGATAACAGTTGACAGATGGGCCGTAGAATAGGGAGGAAAATGAAAAGAAAGTATGTTAAAAACAATGGTGCAAACCTTGGAGGAAAGCAAGGGGCTACATAATCATAGACATCTCCAAGTTCCTCTTGAATCTGTATAAAATTTAAAAAAGGCTCCATGGATAATGAACATAAATAAGAGATTGGATATTATTGGACAAATTTAAGCAACGAGGGCCAAATTAAGATTTTCAGTATCAATGATGAGACTCTTTTGTATAATGTGATTTTTAAAGTAAAAAAGCACCAATAAAAGGTGTGAATAATATAATGGATATGGAGAAGGTTCCTGGCCTAGATGGTTTCGATATGACTATTAGAAGTGTTTCATGTCCACAAGATCATCAAAAAAACTCCTTTCTTCGTGGTCAGGAGACCTTGTTGGGGATGCGATCTTCGAAACCAAAATACAAAGAGATCACACATTATTGTTGTTAAAAGGAACCGAGTAAAAGGTATTTCCAGCTTCTATGTTCAAATGGTATGAGTGCAGCCTTATATAGGAGTTTACAAGAGAAGAATTAGGGATTAAAAATCAGGAATTAAAAGAGACTAATCTTATCAAATATAAAAAAAAAAAAATGATCCTTTTTACCCTTAATTAAAGATTCTTGTCTTTCATCAGGACTATATTCAACTTCCTTAATTTAATTATAAAAATCCAATTTCCAAACATTGCCAATCACATCTACCATGATGTTTACTAGTTACAATTACAATGCAAAACGTGAATCTTTAAAACATCTTGTATTATTCAAAAATACAAAAACAAGTTACAATATCTCCATGCATAGATCATATGTTAATTAAATATAACAGTCTCAAAGTGAAAGAACAAAACCTTAATCTCTCATCTCCAACCATGACATATAGCTCACCACGACATATAATAAATGATCACAAAAACAGTGATGAATTTCCTTTTTAAGATTATCTAGGATACAATATGAGTTGTAATCAAAGAAAGAAATACTCTGATGAAGGACAAAGGAAGAAAAGGAAACAATAATTGATATCTGGTCCACACGGGGAGAAAAATATAAGGGCAAGTAATCAGAAAAACTTCAAAAATAAATGCCCATACCTCTTGTGCCTCATCTAGAGCTGCTTTAAGGTCCTCAAAAACAAGCTGATCCATCAATTAGATCATGAGTGAGTCGCGAACAGGGTTATATATTCAGGTAAAAAGCAGGGTTATATATGTGTATATAATTCTAAAAGTTTGTTATATTGAAATGTGTTATGTGCAGGAGAATCAGAGCATTGCAAGAAATGACGAACCTCAGTAAGAAGCTTGTTAAACCGCTCCTCTACAGTCTTCTGTATTTGTTCGTAGCACTTATTCTTAAAGCCTTTTCCCACCTTTATCTTTTGCTGTGCTAAATTTTTAATACTGGAAGATTTTCTGTGATTCATCATAAACAACAGAATCCTGAGTGATTCCAAACTAAAACTGGCACCTTATCTAGTAAAGAAATTATCATGTTGGGAATAAGACACTCAAAATCAAAGGATGACATGACAATTAGATACAATGGGTGCTAGCCTCAAAGGTTCTCCAGAAGCCTTCTGATTGTTTTGATAATAACCCATCTAGGCACATAAATTAAAGGCTCAAAGATCCCTAAAGCATAGTGAGGTCTACAAGAGATGCTAACAAATCTTGGTACTAACGCAACACTCATGCAGCAATTAAGTATCAAGTCTGTCTGTGATGTATGAGGATTATCATAATCGAATAGAAAAGTATATTCAAACACCAAGCAAATATCACACAACATAAATCACAGGAACGATATTAAATAAACCCAACATAACCTCAGGTAGTTAGCACCATGACTTCCACTAATATTATCTAGCTTTCTTTCATTGGTTACTGAATCCTGATCTTGCCAATTCATTAGGAAACTGTTGATGTGTCAGGGACAATATTCATAGTTTAATTTTGGTGTTAGGTTGAGATTAATTCTAAAACCTATCCTTTGAGAGGGTATCTTTCTTCTCTGTTTTACATCATTGTATCATTTCTCCCTCTCTTTTTAGCCCAAAACTGAAAAAAAAAAAAAAAAAAAGGTTTAGGTGAGCAGGACAAACATTTGAAAAACAAAAATAAGAAAAATGGAGGGCAAAATCTTCCATTGGTGAAAAAGCCTTTGGGTTCCTAAGGGACAGGGGAAAGGTCATTTACAATTCAGTTTGCTTATTAGCTGTCAAGCTAGGTTGCTGTTTTGTTCTTGCACACTTTTTGCTAATTAGATTTGCTGCCCTATCTAGTATATCTATTGATTTAACGTGTAGTACAACAGGGTTTTACAATCAGAAGGCATAAGCTAACCCAAAAATTTTTGATGTCAGATCTTTAACTAATTCAAATAGAATATGTATTTTCCAAGATATACTGATATGATAAGATATTAACAGAAGATATAATATCTACAACTAATCCTAGGATATACATATTTTTTTAATGATAAAAAATATATAAATAGTAAATAATGAAGCTTGCACCTCTCAACAGAATAAAAACATGTTATAGATAGATTGAATGTGGTCTTGAGTAGAATCTGAAGTAGCATGGGATGCCTATCAAAAAGTTAAAACTGTGCACCACCCAGCATGTGATGCGTATTACATATAACAATAGGAAGATGGATAAAATAGTAAATCAATTCTAGAAATTTAGATAAAATAGTAAATCAACTCTAGAAATTTTAAGTTTTTTCACAACTAAAAGAAAATATAACTTACCTGGAAAGTTTTTGTGGATTTGCAATTGAGTCCATTGCACCATCCCCATCAATTTCAGTTGCTTCCTCGGCAATATGTTGATCAAGGATTTCTTGCATTTCAACAACCCTAGAATTACATTGATAGAGATAAGAAAACAGAGTATGTTAATTTGAAGAACATAATGATAACCTAATCACATGATTCCCAGCTTGAAAACATTCGTACGGGAACCCAATAATAAAAATGCATAGCTATAACTTGATGAGGTTTGATAAAAAAATTATATAAAGAAGTAACTATTCACAAACCAGACGAAACTCCTCACATAGATTCCTTATATAGCAACCATATCTTAATAATAGGAAAATCTTTGTTGCTAATGGATCCTTGACAACTGTCACAGGGAAAAAACATTGTTTGGAACCCATTCATAACCGTTGAAAATGTTCAAATGTTCCTCAAATGTCCATGAATTTGCTGTCATTGTCAACCGTCAAAAGATCTATATTTCAGTGCTGTGTTCTACCTTGAAGTGTGTTTTTCAAGACTAAATAATGTATACAAGGATAACTGGGCATTTCAAGGAGACATGTGAACAATACGATTATCCTTGTTTTATCCCCTATGGTTGGGACATCCATCATGAATCATCCTTGTTATTCAAAGTTGTTCAAAGATTTTAAACTAGTGATTTTCATTGTGATGCTTGTAAATTTGCAGAACATCATGTTTTAATTGAAACAGATAACAATCATTCCTTTATGAGTGAGAAAATAATGTAAATATCTGTAATTTTCCTTAATATGACATCAACTTACAAAACATCTTAGTATCACATACTGTTGCCATATATAGTTAAGACACGATGCAAAGTAGCTTAACGCTACAAACCACTTTTAAACTCTATGTCATAGAGTTTAATCATTGGCATGAAAGATTTTCATTCCATGCAAGAAGTTTTCAGTACAATAATATAGTGGATGCGTTAGAATTTAATAAACAAACTTTTAACAATTAATTGAGTTTCAATGGGAACAGGGAACTACACTGATGATCCAAAAGGCGAAAAGAGAAACAGAAAAGTAGAAAGGTATATGTAACCGTATGACACCAACATACCTTATAGCACGAACCAGAGTTTGTGGGCTGCAAAGGGAGCAAACAAAGAACTGCGCTTATTATTGCAATCAAAGCACATAACTTCATTTGCCAATGCAATGCAGTCAAATTTGTTGCTGACAAAATAAAAATCTAACTAACTGAATTTCCATTACTATCGCTTGAGGCCGTTTCAAAGACCAAGCAAAAAGTGATTACAGGGAATAATGAAAAGTTATTATAATGTTCAAAATGAAACAAACCAATCACAAAAAATGACGCAAACCTTTCTTTAGAAAGTTTATAGAAATTGGAAATATGGCCCCATAATATGTTCTCAAAGGTCTCCCAAGTTTGATCTACGTCTTCAAAATATTCTCTGAAAAATGTGCCAAGAAAGGGATGGGAAAAATCATATTCCTAGATTGAAACAATACAATAAACATGAAGTAAGCAAAATCATTAATCAACGATCTTAGTAGTCTTATCATCATCTAAGTAGTCGCATTCAAGTTTCAAAAGCATACAAGACAGTTCAAATAACTCAATGATTCCACTTGATCCTTGATATTAGCTCATGTTTCACCAAGAGAAAAATTTAATTTTGGTTTGAAACCCATTATTAACATTCTTGATCAATAATGTCTTTAATTTACATTGGAAGTGGACAGGCTGGCCGAAGCTGGTTACAGGGATATGGTTTATCAAGGTTGGGGTTTATCTCGACCATCCTCTTTTCAGACAAGGTATTGGTTGATTTTTTTCATGAGTGAATATGTTAGGAACCTGATAGAATACCAAGATAATTAGGGTTTTTTTTTCTCACTGAAATTAGGGTTTTGGATTATTAGGGAAATATCAACAATAAATATTTATTTAAATTATATTTTCTGATTTGTTTAGTAGTCCTTAATTTTAGGATTAGAGGGATTATTTACTGGGTCAAATATATTACTTTAAATGTATTTATTAGGAGTTAGTTTTTAAGTAGTGGAATAATGAGCCATGATTCTAAGAAGTTATTGTTATCTTTTTGTGTATAAATATTGTGACTTATATCTATAAAATTCATGCTGGAATACAAATTATTTGGCAGAGATAATTTAACTTGTTGGGAGATTCTCCTCGGCTTTATTAGTCTGATTAGTTTAAGATTCTTGCTCATCCCTCTATTAAAGATTTATCTTCATCTTTATTAATTTATGAGGTAGATTCTGATTTCATGAATTAATAAAGACTTATCCTTATCATTTTCCCTTTCCTATCAGAACCTGTCCCCAGTGAATATCACAGCAGCAATTTTTACAGAAACTGAACACAAACAGAAGGGAAATACTGAGATTTTGATATTGATGTTAAGATAGAGTCAGATTACAAAAGAAGCTTCCCTGATTCTAACCAAAATCCTATTCCCTAATACAAACTGCAATCTTCAAGAACTAAGCACAACCAAGCATAATGCAAGGTCCCTCTGGTATTCGAGAGACCAGAGCTCTCCCAAGCCAAGACAATACAAAAAACAACTTACATCCAAAAGACAATGAAACAGCAAAATAAAATAACCCTAAGGTGATGACCCATGCCCCTTGTAACTAGCCTGAGTCTATAGCCACCCTACTACCACCCTACTTAGCTACTTCTTTGTTTTAGAGGGCAAGTCAAACTTGTTCTGAACCACACAAAGTACCCTTCCATTTTCATGTATTGTCCTGAATTTCCCTGTGGTCCTAACAGAATATATACATGCTTTATCTGAAAAAAAATCAGCATGCAAATTGGATCAGAATTCTAGAACTAATGGGTCAAATGGTAGGAATTCCCTAAAGAATCAGCAGGATATATGTGCATCTAGATTTGATCCAACTAAAAGCATATTTGATAAGAGTTAGTAAGAATGCATCCCAACCATTCATTTCCAACAGGATTGATGACAAATAGACAGCTGGGATGAATTTTTACTACTATTTATTGAATATGTCTATGATGAAACTTCCTCTGATTTAATGTTATTCAGTCACAAAATTCTCCTTAGTATAAATCTAATGGAGTGAAGCTACTACAAGTAGAGGAAATAGTCAAAGCTCAGTTTACTCGGAAGACACAGACTCTCCCACAAATTTCTCAAAATCTTTATTGCCTTTCCCTGTAACAAACATATACTTTTTTAGTTTTCTTTGCTCTCTTTACCCCTGACAATCATACTCAAAATACCTCATGTACCCTTTTCTAGACCCTGGGGCCTCTTCCTAACATAAACAAACTAGGCTCAGGCCCCTCAGTCTGTCATTGAACCCAAATCCTATCGAGTCATTTAATCAAACAAGTGAATTTCCACATCATGATATTATGAGAGACTAATAGTAAATTAAAATCTTTTCAAAAATATGCGGCCGGCCCCCTCCAAAATTCTGGCTGAAGGCTCATATATGAAAACACACCTTAATCTGTCAGCACCTTCCTTGTGAGGATTTGCAGATGCTAATGCAAATCGTCGCTTGCCATCCAAGACGGTTAACCTCTATAACAAGGAAAGATTAAAAAAAAAACAGAGTAAATGGGAAAAAATTTCAAATGCACTTGATATTTAGATTAAGTATAGCAATAAATTAGAGGATAAGTAAGACATATATTACCTCATAGGTATTGACAATTCCTCTATCATTGTTCAAAGAGTCCCGAGCTTCTGCTGCCTCAACAGATATGGACATCATACCTTCAATATCCTACCGGAAGATAATGAAGTCAGATGGCAAAATTATACAATGAAGGATAAGCACATACGATTGTCTTGAGGGAGGCTAAAAGATCAAATACAATTAAAAGTTAATACAGCACAGGAGGCATTTCAGTAAGTGTGGGTCTGCATTTTTAATTAAAATGTTAAAGTAGCTTATATTTCAGGCGTGCCCTTTTTAATTATTTAGTCATATTCATTTATTTATAAAAATATTTCTAGCTAAAGGTAGTTGGTTTAGTGGTGGACCAACCAGACAACAAAGAGGGCGATCTGAGCTCAAATCCCACCTTGTTAAATAAGACCTCTGAGGAGAAGTATCTTGGTCGCAAAGCCTAGATTAAGATTAGTTGGTTGCCCGGATACTTGGTAATATGATCAAGAAAAGGGCCAAATATCTGGCCCAAAGGGTTATAAATATATACACACACAGACATAAATGGATATTTCCATTATCTTATGTGCCTTATTTCCTTTACCTACTGTATTGCATGTTAACATCTTGCACGCACAGCTTGTACTCTATTGAAATCTTATTTATGTTGTGTTACACATCTAATCAGTCTCTTGCCCTCTTGCATTTTCTAACTTTTCAACTAACTCCTGAAATAATGTAAATATATACTGTTTAGTCATGATAGATGGATTCATTGACAAGGATCAGAGAATAACCTTCAGTGTTGTGTTTAAGTTTTTTCTTGCATTGTTAAGTAGCTTTATCTGGTCATAGTTTTCAATTAATGTTTGGCATTCCAGACAAAACCTGATTCACATAGAAAAGCACATTATGGTCAAAGAAAAATTAATCAGGATTGTAAGACCAAAGAAACACATTATATGAGTCATAATCTCATTGTTTACATACGTTTCAATAGAGACCAAGTTTTCACGAAGCTGGTTCAATGTCTTCTGAGATAAGTTAAGTGATTCCAATCCAGCCTGTGCTTGCTCAACCTGCAGTCAAGAGTGACTTTCAGAAAGCAAGAGACGACATGGGATAATTAACAAGAAATGAAGAGTGTACAAGGTGATCCATGTTCACTTTTCAGATAAAAGGATCAAATGCAACTAAAAGTTAGAACACAAAGTTACAAGGATAAAATGCCAGAAAAATGAGTTTGAAACAGTTTGATAATGGTGAATGAAATCAGATCGAAGATACTATAGAGGATGGATTTTCAGCTTCATTATCCTATTAGTCTAAGATCTTCCTTCCACACTCAGACAAACAACGGTGTCCCGTGATAATGTGGCTACAATTGAGTTTTGAATGTAGTGGAATGAGATTGGTAAGTGTGGACAATTGAGAGAAAAAATGATGTATTTCTCATATCAATTGATGTACAAAGAGAGCCTATTTATAGGCTAGAGGGAAAGACAAGCTAATAAATACTAATTAAGGCTAATAACTACCAATAAAGTCTAATAATGCCTAATCAATCACAAAGACAATATTTACAATCAATACATAATATTCCCACACTCCCCCTCAAGTTGGATCATAGATGTTGATCATGTCCAACTTGCTCATACAACTCTCAAAGGCAGGCTTGAGTAGCGCTTTTGTCAACACATCCGCGGCTTGGAGATTTGTTGGTAGATAGGTCAGACATATGATCCCTTCTTCAACTTTTTCCCTGATGAAATGTCGATCTATCTCCACGTGTTTAGATCTTTCATGCTGAATAGGATTCAAGGCCATGCTTATAGCAGCCTTATTGTCACAATAGAGTTTCAATGGCAATTCCACTTTGACTTGTATCTCACAGAGGACTCGTTTAAGCCATATCTCCTCCATTATCCCTTGAGCCAATGCTCTTAATTCGGCTTCAGCACTGCTCTTAGATACAACCCTTTGTTTTTGACTCTTCCAAGTGACCAAATTTCCCCAGACAAAGGAGCAATAACCAGAAGTCGATCTTCGGTCAGGATGTGTTCCTCCCCAATCTGCATCAGTATACACTTCAATTGTCCTTTGTTCCTGTTTCCGGAAGAATAATCCTCTCCCAGGGGTACCTTTCAGATACCTCAGAATTCTGAAAGCTGCATCCATATGCTTCTTCTTTGGCTCACTCATGTATTGGCTGGCCACACTTACTGCAAAAGCTATATCAGGTCTTGTATGGGAAAGGTAAATGAGTTTCCCAACAAGTCTTTGATATCTTTCTTTATCCACCGCCTCTTCTTTCTCATCAATTTCTTTCTCCTCTTCATCTTCAGTCTCATAATCAAGGTTGTCCTCTTCTGACTCTCCACTTCCCTCCTTCTTAGGCTTCTTCTTCCTCTTTTTAGGAGGTAGGATAGGAGTTGGTTCAGGACTACACCCCAACATGCCTGTTTCTTCAAGAAGATCAAGTACATACTTCCTTTGAGATACATAAATGCCTCTTTTTGATCTGGCAACTTCCATCCCAAGAAAGTATTTCAACTCTCCTAGATCTTTGACTTCAAATTCCTTTCCAAGTGCAACCTTTATCCTTGACATTTCATCGATATGGTCTCCTGTAAGGATAATATCATCAACATACACAATGAGGATGCATTTTCTTCCTCCCTCTGTTTTGACAAACATCGTATGATCTGATAATCCTTGTTTATAGCCTTCAGATTTCAAGACTTTTGAGAACCTGTCAAACCATGCCCTAGGAGACTGTTTAAGGCCATAAAGAGATTTCTTCAGCTTGCATACTCTATCACCTCTTCCCCTCTCAAAACCAGGAGGTAGAGTCATGTAGACCTCTTCTTTAAGTTCTCCATTCAAGAAAGCATTCTTGATATCCAGCTGATAAAGTGGCCACTCTAGGTTGGCTGCTACAGATAATAGAACTCGGATGGTGTTTAGTTTCGCCACTGGTGCAAATGTCTCCTGATAGTCTAGACCATATGTCTGAGTGAAACCTCTTGCTACCAGTCGTGCTTTTAACTTGTCAAGAGTACCATCAGCCATGTATTTAGGGGTGAACACCCACTTGCAGCTGACAAGCTTCTTGCCTCTTGGTTTTTCAACAACATCCCACGTTCCATTCTTCTCTAAAGCTTTCATCTCCTCCATAACTGCAGATCTCCATTCTGGCATCTCTAGTGCCTCATGGATGTTATTGGGAATACATACTTTATCCAGACTGGTGACAAATGCCCGATAACTGGAGGAAAGAGCCTTATAAGACATATACTTTTGGATTGGATGCAGAGTACACGATCGAGGTTGTTTCCTGTGAGCAATAGGCACATCAAGTTCATTATGTTCATTAACCTGTTCAGGAATATGAGATACCTCTGGATCAATCCCTTCAGGAGTCACCACTGGTTCCGCCTCCTCTGGTTCTCCAGGAGCTATCACTGGTTCTGGTTGCTTGGATGCTTCAGATATAAGGTTCCCTCCTTCCTTAACCTTATGCCTTCGTAAGTACACCAACATATCTTTATCTGGTTGTTTTTCTACATCTCCCCCTGCATTTAAACTTTCTTTTGTGATTGGCACAAGAGACGGTTGGTTTAGGGGTGAAGATGGTTCTGTTTGTGGTGGCTCTGGCTGTGGTGGAGGAGGTGGTTTTGTTTGAGGTGGCTCTGGTTGTGGTGGAAGAGGTTCTATTTGAGGTGGTTGAGGTAGTGGTGCTGGTGTGGTCCATGGTTCAAGTATAACACATTCTTGGCTAGATTCAGGCACCAAAGTCTGAGATTCACTCATTTTCTCCCCCTGAATTGAAGACTTGGGATAGAAAGGAGTATCCTCATGAAAGGTAACATCAAAGCTGACAAAGAGGTGTTTAGAGACAGGATCAAAACATTTGTACCCCTTTTGAGTATTAGAGTACCCGAGGAATATACACTTCACTGCACGGGGATCAAGCTTGTTATTTGGATAGGTATGGACAAAAACAGAACATCCAAACACACGAAAGGGAAGGTTATTTTCAAGGTGAGTAATAGGGAAGACACTCTGTAACCTTTTAACAGGAGTTTCAAAGGATATGACCCTATTTGGCATTCGGTTGATGAGGTGGACTGCAGTTAAAACGGCATCTCCCCAATAGAACTTCGGTACATTACAAGTAAGCATAAGAGCCCTAGTGACTTCTAGAATATGCCTATTCTTCCTCTCGGCAATCCCATTTTGTTGAGGGGTATGGACACATGAGCTTTTATGGATAATACCATGTGTTTGGAGAAACTCACTCAAGGTTTGGTTAAAATACTCAGTGCCATTGTCGGAGTGTAAGACTTTGATGCTTGTATTGAATTGGTTCTTAATCATGGTGAAGAACTTTATGAAAGCAGACGGTGCCTCAGACTTGTCTTTTAAGAGGTAGACCCAACAAATACGGGTATGGTCATCTATGAATGTAATGAACCCTTTGGACTTGGTACGGTTTGGGTTACGACAAGGTCCCCATAAATCACTATGGATGGTAGTGAAGGGTTTGGTAGGTGTATATGGAGCTCTAGGGTATGATGATCGGTGGTGTTTGGCTAATTCACAGAATTCACATTTCAAATCAAGGTTAGATGTTGGACAAAGAGATGGAAACATACGAGACAGATAATGAAAATTAGGATGACCCATTCTCTTGTGCCATAACATAGTATCTTCATTTTTAGAGATAGATATAGAATTGCATACACTTGTAATAGGTTGGTGACCTACTACGGCATCATCAAGTAAGTAGAGTCCCTCACATTCCTTAGCACGACCAATTACCATCCCCGATGATAGATCCTGAAACACACAATGATTAGGCAGAAAATTAGCACTACAATTAGATTGCTTCGTCAATTGACTGACAGATAATAAACTGCATGCTAATTTTGGCACATGTAATACAGATTCCAGAGTGATATGCTCCGAAATTCGAATACTCCCTTTCCCAGCAATAGTTGCAAGAGAACCATCGGCAATTTGTACTTTTTTGTTGCCAGCACATGGAACATAGGTGGAGAATAAATGATGACATTCAGTCATGTGATCTGATGCTCCAGAGTCAACTATCCAGATTTCTTTTCTCCTTGAAGCTTTGAGAGCTCTAAGGAAATCCCCCTTTTGAGCCAAGAATGCCAACACCGGCTGACTTATGAAAGCTTCTGCTTCAGGATGGGAGTTTACAATTCCAAATAATAACCATTGATACAAGATGGTTTGAAATTGATTCTTGAATAATACAACACGCATGAACAGTACACGCATGAACAGTAAAAGACGCATGAACAGTGCGCATATGCTTCTGGAATCGCATAAATATGAGGAATCCGGACTTGAACTAGACGTCTGTTGCCTGGGCTTTGTCGGAAATGTCTCCTCGTCGCCGGCGCAAGAACCAGCCCCCGGAAAAACCTCCACACGCGCCGCCACGCGCCGCTGAACGTCCCCTGCCACAGCGGCGCGTGACCACCACGCGCCGACCACGCGCCGGCGTCTTGGACCACTACCGGCTGGGTTTTGTCGATCTGAGGGAGGGGAACACGATGGGCTAGGTGGTGTCGCGAACGGAGCACCCGAAACGCTCTGAACAGGTGCACAAATGACGCTGTTACTGTTCATCGCGAATGAACAGTGACGCGGATGAACAGTAACGACAGAACTGAAACCCTAAAAAAAAAAAAAAAAACTATTAGGCTCTGATACCATGTGGACAATTGAGAGAAAAAATGATGTATTTCTCATATCAATTGATGTACAAAGAGAGCCTATTTATAGGCTAGAGGGAAAGACAAGCTAATAAATACTAATTAAGGCTAATAACTACCAATAAAGTCTAATAATGCCTAATCAATCACAAAGACAATATTTACAATCAATACATAATATTCCCACAGTAAGAATACAAAATTATGAGTTCTCTCCATTTTAATATTCTTCAATAATGATTACCTGTTCTGCAACCATTGTGTTGAGCTGTGCATCATAAGCCTGTAAATAAAGCAAAAGATCAACAATCCGAAAAGATACCATTATGGGAAAAGAATGTATGACAAACAGTAACCACTCATATATTGATTTCTTCTATGCAACCCAAAATAAAATAAGCTATAAATCAAGATCTTCTAATTTTTATAACTAGTTTCCCATCAAAATTTTTCATCTACAATCCATAACCTGCAAAGTTTCATGATAGTTTGCTTTAAGAACAGATGAGCAGGAAAAAGAAATTGGAAGCAACATAAGTTTAGTAACTAAACTACATCTATAGTGGTATATAAAAGAAAACCTGAATATATTGATATTCTTTCCCTCCATTCACCACAAGCTTGCCCCCTCTTCAAGTGTAGTAAGAAACTCGTTTATTTTGAAATAGTGTTAATTTAATTGTACAGAAAAAAAGGTGAGCATACCCATTTGGCCAACCAATCACCTTTAATTAGTTTCCCTAAACATGTATTTTTAGAATGTGGGCCTGCCATTTGAGCCTAGCCTACAAGTATTCCAACCTTTAGATTAACATCATTAATTAGTTCTTCTTTTTTTTTAACCAATATCATTAATTAGTTACAAAGATTGAAAATATAAATTAAAAGATTAGTTAAATAACAGATATCAAAATCAACTAAACAGAACAGTTCATGATTATGATGCTTTAAAGCTTTCCAGCTTGCATTTGATATACACAATATTCCCGGCCTTTAACTGTTACAGGATTGTTTGACAAATGATCAAGTAAATCCAAACCCGAAGACAAAGAAAAAGTAAAGTATAATGGTTTATCTGCCTCCAAAGCAAGGCATGAACTCATATAACTTAGAGAAGATTCCCAAATAGAACATATTCAGATTCTGTCCTACAGGTTTTTTTTTTTTTTTCAATATTTAATTTAACCATCAAGACATGCGCTGGATGGATTTGCATCTCCATTAGATGTAACAACAATACGACTTTTTCTAATGGCCCCAATCAAATAGCTTTTTAATGGCAGTGGAGCAAGGAGGGCCTGCGTCCACCACAAAGTATCTTATCCCTAAGGTCCTAAAAAACTCAGAACCATGTACCAACACTAATTTGGATCCTTTCAATTCCTTTCAAACATTGATATGGTCAATTTCAGACAAATACAGACTAGATGTATGGGACCACTAGAGTTAACAATTCAAATCCACAAAGAGGACAGAGGCAATCCATATAGCATTACTATAGAAACAGTGTAATAAGTCTTCAAGAAATAGAGCTAGAAACTGAACATAAAATACAGAAAATGCAACATCTTTATGACACTGAAAACTTTCACGAACAATAAAATTAGCTGTGATTAAAGTAAAACTCAAATAAATATCAGAAATCTGGATTGTGCAATTAACGGATGAAAGATTTGAAGTTGTCAAGAACCACTGCAACTCAAAAGTTCAAACTATTAGGTAGGAACTCTTATTGTAATGTCTGCCAGGTAGCATATGATAAAGGAATCGTGCAAATAGAAGGATGAGGGGAGCAATCTAATATCTACTTAGAGAGACAAGTAAAAAGAAGCAACATAGAATTCATAAATCTAAGATCTGTAAATAGTGGATTAAAAATTCAGGGTGTCCAGAATTATTACGCCTCAAAAGTTTAAATGCCAAGACCTGTGAATATGTCTAATCAGACAAGACAGGTGGCATAAAATGAATGAATAATGTAAAATGACCAAAACTACTCCCTCCAGTAGTTAAATATCAGACCCCATTTCTAATTTGTGTTAATTTTTTCCTACATCAGCACCATTGATACTCACACAACACTAGGGAAGGGAGGGGCGATGGAGTTGGGGAAGATAATCTAGGTGTTTTAGAAAAGTATATTATATTAACTGATTTAACTAACATCTTTAATTTAATATAATTAAATTATGTAAATATGTCCTATATTTATGGGATAAGGGAGCATGAAATAAAACAAAAATTGAAAAATCAGTGCTCAATGGCTATAAATGACACAAAGTTCAGGAACCAAGAACAAAATTGATCAAAAGTTCAAGGACCGAAACCATTGATTTTAAAATTTAGAGACCAAAATCAAAATTGATTGAGAGTTCAAGGACAAAAGGTTGCATTAACCCTTAAAAAAATCATAACACTGAACACAGTATTATGACGCGTGGACATCAACTTCTTTGCGATAGAACACGTATATATAAGGTGTTAGATAAAAGCATATAATAAATGGTTTAGAAGTGAGAAGACTTCGAGAAGCTGAAAGGAAAAAAATGGCTTCGATACACAGATCCAACACTGAGGTAATGATGAGAAGGAACTTTCCAGCAAACTTTCAACTCCATACACAGATCATAATATACGGTTCTCAACAGAATCCGATTTTGCATACTACTCCCTCTATTGCTAGATCAGTTCATTTTTTTTTTAGAATTCCAAAAAAATTAAAAAAGTTACATATAAATTAATTTGCCAAAATTTTTTCTCTAAATAAGTTACTCATAAATTAACTTCCCTGAATTTCTTTTCTAAACTTGTTTATTTGACTCATAAATTAACATATAATCTAACAATACACAAAATAATTAAATGGCCCATTTAACTTACTTAATTAAAAAAAAAAATCTCTCAGAAACGGGAAATGGCTAACAAGTAACAAGATTTAGTAATCTAGTTAACCTCTTGAAACCCTACGATTCTAAGTGCGTTTTTAACAACGATGCATATATATATATATATATATATATATAGCTTAATTACCTGTAGGGTTGAAATGTAATGAGCCTTAAAAGATGGGATGGATTGCAGAAGCTGTGGAAGCTGCAAAAGCTTTGCTACTTCTCCAACTGCTGCTTGCTTGGCTTCGCCGTCTTCAACAATCATTTCATGGAAACTCACCATTCCAAAAAAAAAAAACCAATGAACTTTAAAAAACTGATCAAAGAAATAGAGCGACAAATTTGCTGAAATTCAGAGGTAGCTAGCTTTTATGCAATAATGGAATTTATTTTGTTGCTCTCTACAAAACAAAGAATTCCCTCATCTTCCACCTTAAAGTCTTCAAGCTGAAAACAAGAAAATATCAAATCTCTCAAAAAAAATCAAAATTGGCTGTACGTTTGTGTATTTTTCCTTTTCGCTGAACGGTCTTAACGTACGGTACAAGTACTAAAATAAGGGAAAGCTTAGCGCATAAGAAATAAATCATAATAAATGTCTACAAATTAACCTAAAGAGGAAATAAATCATAATAATTGCACGAATTAAACATATAGTTACAAATTAAATTCAGGGACAATTACAGAAAAAGACCCTCGAATTACACAAAAGACAGTTCAGTATAACGAATTTCGAAAAGGACAGTTCAGTACAAATGACTGAACTGTTCAAACCAAAATTTAAAGGAAATGTCCAAAATGCCCTTTGCTACAACTAAGTTGGGAATCCCTTAAAGGAAGTTGGGAATAGGATTTGTTTTATAAGTTACGGCCTTATGGGCCTCCATAATTTTTTTTATTTCAAAAAAAGTTCAATATTTATCCGACAAATATATTTTTTTTTATTTATCCATTTATATCAAATGCTATTAATAACAGACCAATCCAATTCATGAGAATATAAGCCCACAATGGTAGGACCCCACTAATTTTAAGTAATTATCGTGGCTGCATACTCAGGATTCAGACAATGAGAGACCACTAGTTAAGTGGAACAACTCACAACACGTTGATCCAAATGCTTTGTGATTTTATCCGGAAAATATTCTAATAGTAACAAACATATAATTAGATATAATTATTTGGAAATGATTTTGATGCATGGGATGGGTTTCATTTTAGTGAAATATTTTTTGCCAACCATAGAAGATTTTGTATTGTGATCCATTTGAAAAGGGTATATAAAGAAGTCAATTAAATCCAACCGGGAAATTAAAACTCACGTTCATGATTACATTTTTTTTGGATTCCTAATAAGGACAAAATGTGTTATTAAGAATTTATTTGCTGTTGTTAAAAAGATTTTTATCAAAACTTTTTTATAAATAAAAGTTTATATGAGTTGAGTCCGAAAACTCATTTGGTTGAAAGCAAACATTCAAATTTAAAAAACGTTTAATTATAAATTATTTACAAATCATCCAACTAATAAGGTTCTCCCATTCGTGGGATTTAGACTCACAACATTAATTATAACTATGAGTCAATCTCTTTATCAACTATGCCCACTTTCATATTGGTTAGTAAGCAAAGAACAAAAAAGAAGAAGAAAAAGGTGATTTTCCTCTATCAATATTAAACCAAGTCATATACAAGACAAAATAAGAAATATGGGTTGATAATAAAAGAAAAGGAAAAGAAAGCAATACAACATACCACATTTATCAGCAACGTAACAAACAAAACATCTTCTATTTTGTATCCTATATTCTTTTTTTTTTTTTAACAAAAGATCAAATGCATTAACAAACTAACCATGAAAATTCTTACATAGTAAAATAAGAAACCGGGCAAACATTAAGAAAATCTAAAAACCTAGGCACTACTGAATTAACTAATTTAATAGAAGAGAAATTAAATCTTTTTAACATTTGAATAACATCATTAATATGTATCCTATATTCACAGGCATTGACAATGTCTCCTTCTTCTTTAACATATACAACAAGTGTTTTCTTGCATAAAGGAATTAAATTTAATCTATAAGAAGTTTAGAGTTATAAAATTTATTTAGTTCTTCACTCTAAGTTATTTTGTATGGAACCACCTTAAATTTAATTTATATGAAGTTTTGAGTTATTAAAGTCATGCAGAATAGCGGAGATTACTTTATCAAAAAAAAAAGAATAGCGGAGATTAAGGTGTAAACTCATTGAAGACCACCAATTAAAAAAGTAGTTATACTCTGGAATATTTAGGGGTGCCCTTTATAATTATTTAGTTGTACTCTTATGTATTTATGTATGTCCTCTATATTTTGAGACTTATTTTCCAATAATAAAAATGCAAAACTATAACTTGATCGGATGTGATAAATAAAAAAAACTATATAAAAAGTAATTTACAAAATAGTATTCACGGGCAAAGCCAAAGTTAATGGATTTTTGCTGTAACTTTTATCGTTTTGAACCATTTACGGAATCCGTAAAAAAATCCTGTTAGGCTGTTACTCAAGCAAGTCTTCAGCCATTGCATTATCATCTGAATCTATACAACAGCATCTTCAACAAGAAACTGGGAGGCTGAAGACACTTCTTAAATTTCTTGATCAATTTTCAATTTTGTTTTTCAGATAAAAAGGTCAAATGCAAAAACAAAGATCAAATGCATTCAAGATGAAGTTAGAATAATAGGAAGTTCCTACCAGGAAAATGAGTCCAAAACAGTGAATGAAATCAGATGGAAGAAATTAGACAGGATGGATTTTCAGGATCTTTATATTGATTGTCCAAAATCTTCTTTGCACACTCAATATAGTTCAATCGTAAATACCTACTTTGCATCCATTGTGTTGGGCTGTGCATCATAAGCCCGTAACTAAAGCAATATATTAACATAACATGGGAAAATTTTAATGCATCCCCGTAATAAGGAATTAACCTTAGATTTCCCTCAAAACAATTTGAAATTTTACTACACCCCCAATGAGACAAAGTGATATTAAATGTTTCAGTTAATATATTCAGAGCCAATATTTTCAGAGTCGAGCCGGACCGGACAGCCGGATCATCGGCCGGAGTTGGCGACGGCTCGATTCAACGGAAAAGCCATTTAAAAGGTTGCACCGGATTGGATCGGGAAAAAGCCGTCGAAAAGCTGGGAGCCGGAATGGATTTTAAGTAACGGAACAGCTCCCATCCAACATTACCTACAAGAAAAAAAAATGAGATGAAGAAGAACTGAAAATGCAGTAACAATCATTTGGCCAAAGAGTTATATATTTCTTACCGTGAGCAAGGTTTTTCCAATAAGTTACTCGAAATATCCATATGAAAATGATCAGATCTTGTTCCCCTGTTGAAGAAGGGTTCATCAAGACAAGGAAAACCAAAAAGTTGCTTCAATTGGGTGAAATGTGTGTTTGGATCCCACGTTCCCAACGTGGATCCAAGAATCAAAATGACTTGTGAAAAAAAAAATTATGTTTGGTGTACTTATTTTGAGAATGACTTTTGATTTAAAATGACTTCTGCAACGCCAAAAGTCAGAAGTAAAAAAAGTGGCTTTTGGCTTCTGACTTCTGACTTCTGGTGGGTCCCACGCCTTTTGTTATGTATTATTTAATAAAATGAGTAGGAAAATTAGACTGTTAGACCCCTAAAATTCTCAAATAAGATAATTTCTTTTAATCTAAAATTTGCTTTTTATCTCCAAAAATTTACCATAATAATTTCTAACTACTTTCTCCTACAATATACTCCTTTGAGCTAAAAACATTATTTTTTTAAAATTATTTTCTTGAAAATAAGGGAGAAACTAAGCCCTTAATAAGAATATATGCATATTATATATGTATTATTTAATGACAATAATGCCCTTTTTAGTAATTTTCATCTAAACGTGCTTTTCAATATAATCATCCAAACATGTTTCTAAAAGTCATATTGAAAAAAAGTCACTTCTATTATCACAAATCCAAACATAAATCACTTCACACAAATGATTTTTATCCAATCTTACTTCTGAAAAAATTATTCTAAAAAAAAGTTACTTCTCATAAACTCAATCCAAACACACCCGAAGTTGAGAGAGAGAGAGAGAGAACGTGATTTAGCTCCTAAAGATACTTTTCAGTTTTCAGTGTCAAATTTGCCTTATTTTGTCTTCTAGTGGAATGTACTCCTCCGTCCTATATATGAGAGTAAAAAATTTAAATAGTTTTATCCTTTTTTATAAGAGTCTAGCTAAATTTGTCAAAGTATTTAATGAGTTTTTTTCTCATTTTAGCCATCATTACTTTCTTTATTCACATTCTCTTTCATATTCATTTATAACATTATTATCACATTTCTCTCTATTATATACTCAATCATAAATAAGAGTAAAATTGAGAAAACAAAATTATTTTTTAGATATATTTATCTCTATTAACCATTTCCTTAATCTGTGTAATTTTAACTCCTTGACTCTTATAATACTCCTCCGTCCCTTATTATAAGAGTCAAAGAGATGAAATCACACATATTAAGGAAATAGTTGAGGGAGATAAATGTGTACGAAATAATTTTGTTTTCTCAAATTTGCCCTTATTTATGATTGATTATATAAGAGAGAGATGCGATAATAGTGTAATAAATGAATATGAAAGATAATGTAAATAGAGAGAATAATGATGGTAAAATGGGAAAAAAACTCATCAAATGCTTTAATAAATTTGGACAGGTTCTTATAAAAAGGGATAAAATCATTCAAATTTTTTACTCTTATATATAGAGACAGACGGAGAGGGAGTGGGAGAGGGAGTAATAAGGGAGGGAGGGGGTATTATTTAGCCATTGGTTCAGACTTCAAAAACATTTTCAACTAATTACCAATGGTTATCCATTGGTTCTTCACTCCAACTCGGCTTTTTTAGTGTACCCTACCCTGCCATTGATTCCCACTTTCAACTCAATCCTTTATTTTTTTGGGAAGATTTTTTTTTTAAAAAAAAAAAAATCCTTTTCATTTTTGTTTTTCCCGGAAGAGTTGAAAATAATTTCAAAGATTTATTTTAAAATAATTGAAAATTATAATTTATCAAACACGAACATCAATGCTTGTTTTAAATATTTGTTGTGTAAAATGTGAGATAGATGTCCGATTTATCACTTGAAATTTTTTGTAGAATTAGTGAGCTGAATTCTGTTATTTTTAATATGCTATGTTTTGCTTTTATAATATTGTTGTCATTTTATAAAAAAAGATCGTACAAAAAATTATAGAAAAACAAGACGTGATTACCCGTGCGTTGCATGGATTATATTATTTATTGTAAATTTTTCTACCTTACTTTTTTGTTTGGTGTGTTTTATGGTTTAAAATAATCAATAATAAATTATTTTTATTTAGTGAAGATTTTTGAATCACATAGAATATTTGTTGAACTTAACAATATTTTTATCCAACCAAAAAGAATTTAACTATAATTTTGTGTATTATTAAGTCGGATTTGAACTAAAAAAATAATCAAATGTTAGAGTTTTTTAAATATCAAGATGAAGAGGTTTATTGCAACAATTATATATTCAGAATATATCTAATTTATTTGATATACTTTAAAAATTTATATCATATCTAAAATATGGAGAAAAATATATCTGCAATTCATAAATATATAGTATATAAATCCTTTGGAAGTTACTTTACTATAGAGGAAATTTTGCTAGTTGATACAACTTCGCTTATTTCATGGTACCATACAACATCCCCTAACCCCCGATTTCTATGTGAGACCTTTAATAAAAAGGGTCTTATATTAATTATAGCATTTATTAATGGGGATGTCTTTTCATTTTTTATATAATTCAGTGAATAATTATACATAGTGATTAATGATTTGTCCACATCAAAATCCAACAAATTAAAGTTTAACTCATTGGAATTTGAGAAAGATATTCAACGATGATGTGAAATAAAATTTACTGAAGATAATTATTATCCCTTGAATTGTTCTATAATGTAATTCGTGGTTTCATCATTTTTTTAGACAAATTTTTATGGCAATAATGATAACATATTCATTATTGAGAAACCCAAATATATAAATTTTACCCTTTCATATTTTTTGAGTGTGTCATCTTTTGAAAACCTATTTTAGTCAACCTTCCTTCCACATTCCATTAAAGAATTAATTGATAATTTAATTTTTGAGAAGTTCAAAGGTATCAGCTACAACATTTCACATTCCTTTAAATTGGAGTGTATAACTTTAAAAAATTGAATCAAGCATATTTATATTATGTATAGCATTTAAACTAAATTTATTTAATTTAATTAACAACCTCTTACAGATTCCAATAGCAACCCACTTCATTTGACTTTGAAATACATATTAAACAATGATGAGAAATAAAATTTGCTAAAAATAATTATATAGTCCTTGAAATTGTTTTACAATGTAATTTATGGATTCTACATTCTTTAAGATATATTTATACGCGCAATAATGATAATATAGTTAATATTGAGAAGTTCAAATGTATTGGCTTTGCCCTTTCATATTCACTTGGATAGGAGAGTGTCATATTTAGAAAACCGTTTTTATTTAGCAATTCCTTTCACATTACATTAAATAATTAATTAATAATTAAAGGTATGAAAGGCCAAATGTATTGGTCACAACCTTTTATATTCAATTATATAAGAGTCATCTTCAAGAAAATAGAACTAAACCTTTTCATAATGATAATATAGTTAATATTGAGAAGTGCAAATGTATTGGCTTTGCCCTTTCACATTCACTTGGATAGGAGAGTGTCATATTTAGAAAACCGTTTTTATTTAGCAATTCCTTTCACATTACATTAAATAATTAATTAATAATTAAAGGTATGAAAGGCCAAATGTATTGGTCACAACCTTTTATATTCTAAACATTGTCAATTAAAGTAAATTTTCATATTTCATACATTTTGCCTCTGATTTCTTTTTTTATCTCTAGAAGTATTTGTTGATTAAGGAAGTAATATCATGCATACTTAATCGTATTCTTATATTTTTTTATTCTACATAAATAACATGGTTTGCAAAGTCAATGCACCCATAAAGTTAGGGAAAGCACAAGCTCAATTAGCTTTATTAAAGAAAGATGTATGCCATAGTTAACAGGATGGACGGTCTGAAAAATTGTTATTTCTCATGGTGATACTGGAGTTCCAAAACAAAACCACTAATGTTGTTTACAAGGAGATTTTTAGGAATGTAACCTCTTAGGTACTATCATTGTGTTTATATCATCAACCATCTTTTTATTCCCCTACCATTTTGGACCTAATTTTACTATAACCATTGTTTCATTTAGGACGATCGTATAATATATATGTACATATTAAGTTTAATGTACAACAATATTCCTCGTATTATATTATATGTTATAACCATTCACATATAAGTTTAAAATTTCAGAATGTTCAAATTTATTACAATTTCACTAACTCCTTAACGGAATATAAGTTTAAAATTTTCAAATTTATTACAATTTCACTAATAGAAAGTAATGTTTTCTTTACCAAGTTGCCATCATTTAACACATCTTGCCTCTGATTCCCTTTTTATCTCTAAAAATATTTATTGATTAGGGAAGTAATTTTATGCATACTTCATAATATTTCTTTATTTTACATAAATAACATGGTTTACAAAGTCAATGTAACTATAAAGTCAGGAAAAACACAATCTTAGTTAACTTAATTAAAAAAAAAGACGTATGATGCAAATGAGGAAAATCAAAACAAGGCTTCAACTTTTCTATGAAATGCAAGAGTAAGCCTTTATTTCAATTCAAGAGGAATGAAGACATGTTCTAAACATTACAAATTATAGTAAACCTTCATTTCAAATATTTTATAATGAATTATATTTTATTTTTGTGAACTTCTCTCATCTTCAAGGTTTGAGTTTTTTTTTATTAAACTTTTGCTGATAGAAAGTAATGATCTCTTAACCAAATTGTCATCATTTTATTTTAACACATGTTGCCTCTGGTTCCTTTTTTATCTCTAAAATTAATTTTTAATTAGTTAAGTAGTTGCATGATTACTTAATCGTGGCTTATATATTGTTTTATTTTGAGTAGATATATTTTTCAAGTCTATGCACCTTTAAAGCCAATGCTACGGTGCAACGCATAGGGAAGCACAAACATATTGTAATGTTTGTGTTTAACTTTCATTTTTTTTCCTTTCTTACCATCCCTTTTTTTCTCTGATGTTCTTTGTTACTTTTCAATTTTTTCTGCGTGTAATTCCTCTCTTTAACCTCCAAAGTTCTGTATTGAATTTGGACCTTGCGCACAGTTATCGTCCTTTAATTTAATTGTTGCTTTTAGTTATAGTCTTCTATAAGTTAATGCTTCCTGTGCGTTTGTACATCTTAAATGAAAGCCTTTTAGCCGGCTCTTAAATGACTTATCATCAGGTCCTCACTCAAAAAACTGTTCATGGAGTCTGTTCTTTTTTTATTATCTTATATATGGCACCTATGGCTCTGTGCCAGCCAATTTCTCTCTCAGAGATAGTCCCGCCACAATTTCCCTTTTCCTTCTTAGTGGGGTCCTCCTTCTCTAAGCGTGTTTTTACTCATGGCCAACTGTATGTTGCATTGTCCAGGGTTAAGTGGAAGGACGGTCTTAGAATAGTTATTTCTCAAGGTGATATTAGAGTTCCAAACAAATCCACTAATGTTATTTACATGGAGATTTTTATGAATGTGACCTCTTAGGTACTATGATTGTGTTTATGTCATCAACTGTTGTTTTATTCCCTTCCCATTTTGGACATAATGTTACTATAATCATTGTTCCATTTATGACGATCGTATAATATATATATTCACTTTCATGTTTTACATTATTCCTCTTATTATATGTTATAACCATTCAAATTTATGTACTATATCACAAGCTCCCCATGCAACGCACGGGGTGAGCACATGCTTGTTCTGTATAGCATCTAAACCAAATTTATTTTACTTATTTAACAACCATTTACACATTCCTATAATAACCTATTTCATAAAATTTTATGATTATTAATTTGAAAAGCCTTAATATTTGTGCCATGTCCTTTTTATTCAACAATTCCTTTCACATCCCATTGAATGATTAATTAATAATTAAAGGTATGAGAGGCCAAATGTATTAGCTTCACAACCTTTTATGTTCAATTATATAAGAGAGCGTTAGCTTCAAGAAAATAGAACCAAACCTTTTCATGTTCTCTATAGCATTTAAACCAAATTTATTTAACTTATTTAACAACCCTTTACACATTCCAATAACAACATATTTCATAAAATTATTGATTTGAAAAGCCCCAGTAATTCTACCATGTCCTTTTTATTCAACAATTTCTTTCACATCCCATTGAAGGATTAATTAATAATTAAAGATATGAGAAGCCCAAAGGTATTAGTAACAACCTTTACATTTATTTAAATAAGATAATGTCATCATAAAAAAATCGAACCAAACATTTTCATATTATATATAACATTAAAAATGCTATGTTCTATTCATATTATATATAACATTTAAACCAAATTTGTTTGATTTATTTAACAACCTATTACACATTCCTATAACAATCCATTTCATAAAAAGGTCATACAAAAATTAAAAGTTCATGATTATTGATTTGAAAATCCTTCATATTTCTACCAAGTCCGTTCACATTCCACATAAAAAATTATTGAAAGGGCTATGTTTTGTACATAAAAAATAAGACGATCATAAGTAAACACTTCAAATTTTTGTAAGAGATTATATTAATTCAAGGCATCTGAACTTATCATTGCTAAGTAGTGTTGTTTAATAAGCCTAGATTTCAGGGGCTTTCTTATCTTCATCTAACTTCTTCACAACACATTGTAGCTCTTGAATTTCTAAAATAAGTAGATAAATATTGGAGTATATCTGAACAAAATTATATTAAATTAGGATTGTTGAGATACAAGGGCTTTATTTCAAAATTGTTAAGAAAAGATAACAATCGCTCTAGATTGAATATCAATCAAAAAGTTATGAAAAGAATAACACTTAAAATCAAAAAGTTTGTATGTATGTGTGTGCAAATGTAAATTAAGATAATTACTCACCTATATATGTGCTAAAAATGGAAGAGAAATACAAAAGCGGAAAATTCAATAAAAAAGCGGAGAAAGAAAGGAGAAAAAACCATACCTTTCGTGGGTATCAATTTTCCTATACACCACAAAAAGAAAAGGGAGGATGCTCATATATATTTATCTTCATATTTTAAAAGGGAAAGAAAACACATAATTATTAATCAAGAAAAGAGAAAGAGAAATGATTGATCAAAACACAAATAAAGAGAAAAACGATATATGTTCGCATCAATTCTCCTAATATTTGGAATAAAAAAGGGAAGAGAAACATTAATGTAACAATTCTAAAATAAAATCAACTGAAGATAACAAAATGAATTTTACCTGTTTCAAGGTATCAAAGCATCAATCTCCATATAATCATTACTATAGAAAACAAAAAGTAAATAGATATTGAGAAATGAGAACTTGAAGATAGAAAAAAAGTTGACACGAAGAAGAAACCATCCCATTGAGTAAGAAATTAGCCCACAACATGAATTATATATAGAGTAATCATTTGTTAGAATATGAAGGGTCATTATAAATGATACTTATTATCATGAGTCAAGCACAATGAAATTGGAATGTAAATGGTTACAAAACGGCTTACTAACGGTGTTAGCGTCAAATTTAGATCACTGAAGTGAAGTTAACGGTGTTACTACGGGAATTAGAGAATTATATTGATGCCATAACATTTATTTTTATTTTTAAGTTATGTAACAATTTATATTATTCACCTACATTTATATCATTATATACACAATAATATTTTTTATTCAATTGTTAAGTCACTAGCCTAACCAAATGGGTCGACCATTCCAACCGTCTGGACCATGACCCGCTCATCTTTTCGGCTCAATTTTCGGTCTGGCTTTTAAAACATTGGTTTCACTTAAAATATCAAAATGTCCTTGTTGAATTTATATTGGATTTTCAAGACACATATGGAGAATTTCCAATACTTTTGTGCTTATTTCCAATATCAATGTGAGTAATTCCAAGTATCAAGAATCATGAATCCAACATTAAAGCATCCAAAATTTCACAAGAAAATTTTCAAGAAAGAGAATTTTCAAGACATTTATGGGGAATTTTTAAAATATTTGTGCTTATTTTCAACATCAATATGAGTATTTCCTCTCAAAGACCATGAAATCCAACACTAAAACGTCCAAAATTTTACAACTATATTTTCAAATTTTCAAAATACATATGAAGAATTTCTAAGATATATGAGAAATTCCAAGACAGTTGTACTTCTTTTAATAAAGATATTTTGATCTTTTTAGTTGAAACATGTAATATCACTTTTATCCCTTGAAGTACAGTAAAATTTTAGATTATTTTGAGGGAATTCAAGGTTAATTCCTTATTAGAGGGATGCAGTGAAATTTTACCTATTTAAGAATCAGAACTAGAATGCCCTTACATTCTGCATTAAATATTCCATAGGAGTTATGAGTAATTTGAAAATGAGCAAAATATCCACAAAAAATAATGACACTAAACAGAGAATACTAATAGTCAATAGAGATAAAAATGTTTAATCTTGAAAATAATGCTCCTTCCGTCCATCACATCACTTTGGTGGGAGAAGCCAAAATGGAGAACTTCATTATTACATGAAACTGTAGTGTCATTTATGATTTATCTGTCCAATTAAAATACACTAATTTAATATGAAAAAAAAAATTGGAAAGAGGGGAGAGTGACTTCCCAAAGAGAAAACGGTGAGACCATTGTTGTTAAACTCACGAGTTGACTCTTTAATTTTGCTGTTTGTTATGGTTTTACCTATTCAAAACGTGTTACGAGTCACTTAAAATCGTACTCTGTGTAAACTCACAGTTTACACACCGAATTTACCCTTTTATGTTTCTACTTTACAAAATAATCTTATTAACTTGCTTTAAATCTCTTGTTTAATATTTTCATTTGATCATATTCAATAAATTATATAAATTTTATAGAAAATTTCTTTATTGAGTTTGATAAAGTATGAATGTCAATATATTCATCATCAACTATTTATATTTAAATTATATTTAAGTCAAATTATTTTCACTTTTTATATTTTTTATTTAATTATATACTTTAAATGTGCATTTATTAATAAAATAAACTCTTACAAGTTTACGATCCAATTTTACATTCTTATCATGAGTTTGATTAAACTCACGAGTTTGACAACCTTAAGTGAAACTAATTTAATAATTGACGTGTAAGTGTACATGTGTTGGATATAATGATATAATTCATTATATTCTAATTGGACAAACCATGATGCTTCAGTTTCATTTAAAATTTTCTTGCTATAATATCTTTAAGGGTTAATGGTCGATTTTACCCTAGAAATTTTAGCTCGAAAGCAATTTTGTCTCATAAGTATTTTTTTTGCCCAATTTTGTCATTTACCGTTAAAATACTAGCGGTCAACACCAACTTTTTAGCAATCAATGTGAGTTTTTTAACGGAATATGACGATATTACTATGTTTAAAAATTTCCAAAGTAATTTTGAACCCAAAAAACTTCTAAAACAAAAACAATTCTCAGTAAAAACTTCTGAGGCTAAATAGAGCCTTAACCCTATCTTTTATTATCTCTTTATATAAAACATCATGTTTAATAAAAATATGTGTGTTTTGATATGAATAAAACATAATAAGAAGGGGGGAAAAAAAGAAATATATCATGTGGAATAAAAAAATCCTTCATATTAGTTCTTGTCGTTGTTATATAAAAAACAAAGGAATTGAAGAACTTTATCCATAGTCAAATAGCGCCATCAATTTTTGTAACTAGAGAAAATATAAGGAAAAATACCATATAAAGTCACCGTAATTAATAATATTCAAAATCAAGTTGATAAATTTAACAAGTTCGGAATTGATCATTGACCAAATTTAGAATTTCATAATGTGAGTAAAGTGACTTTACTGCCCTCCTCTTCTTTATCATCTCCCTAGTTATTTCCCTTTCATTCTCTCTATGGCTCTCTCACGCACAACCTCAACTTCATTTTATCTCCCCACAACAACCTCAATCTGTTCAAACATGATACTTTCCCCAATTATTAATACAAATCCCATTTAACTTTTTTTTTTTGAAATATTAAAAAATTTAAATAAATTATTTTAAAATATTTATATTTTCACTTTTTCTTCAGACTAATTTATTTAAATTAAACTAATATGTAATCTAATAACATATACCATATGTTATACTCCGGGTGAAGGGTCAAAAATGACCATGTACTTATGTCCAAGGTGCATCTGGCACCTTATACTTTTTTTTTGCTCAAAATTATCCATCAACTTTCAAATTTGGGTCAATAATGACTCTTCCGTCAAACTAGCCCAACGGACGTTTCAAATCCAAGCTAATAATGACTCCTCCATCAAATAGGCCCAACGAACGTTTCAAATTCGGGCCAATAATGACTCATCCGTCAAACTGACCCAATTTCCGTTACTTTTTTATGGGTAGATATTACATTAGAATTTCACAGAAATATAATTTTTGTTGGGCTGCTAGATGTACCTTGAATATAAATACATGGTCATTTTTTACCCTTTACCCGTTATACTCCCTCTAGTTCTTAGTTAAGAGAGATACTTTCTTAATTAATACTCTCTTAGTAATAATCAATTAAGAGAGATAAGGGAAATTAAGAAAAATGGTTGGGGTATTTAAAGAAAAATATGTCATATTAATTAACTTAACTAATATATTTAATCTAATCAAAATATATTAATATGTCCTGAGTTTCTTAATTTTTTTAAAAAAAGTTAGTAATAGTTTGTGCCTATAGCCCATCCTTCAGCTGAACGTTCTTGACGCAGCTCGATCTAAAATGATAAACAATTCTTGAAGCATTTTGAAGCTTAGGGGAGTAAGATTGTTAGAGATATTAAGGTGATTACTTGGTTGATGACCCTAGTCTATATAACCCCTCCTAATGCATTGGTTTAGGGTGAAAGGATATTGATTTGCAGCAAGTAAAGAGAGAGGAGTCTCTCCTAGATGGAGGGTAATTTGAGTCTCCCTCATCTTGATGGTTGGTTTTATTCAAGAGGCACATTATAAGTCCATTGGAATGAAGCTACTATTTGGGTGCCCACCAATTTTAAGGAGCACTCAAACTTCACAGATATGGGCAATTCAAACCTGATCTTGGATGATTCAGATTTTATTTAATAGAAATTAGTTTTTTAAAATAAAAAAAAATCATTTTTTGAAATAAAGAATTAATAATAGTTAAGAGAACATTTTTTTAGATTTTATACCAGTAGAGTAATTATTTTTAAAATATAAAAACAAAATAAAATGAAATCTAAACCATCCATGCTCATCAAAATGTATTCCAAGAAAATAGTCACAGCTCCGTATACTCAAGAGACACAGACTATCCTACAAATAGGGGTGTCCATGCCGTCTCGGTCCCGGCAAGTTGGGACCAGGAATTTCCCGTCTCGGGAAATCCGGAAAAAAAATCCCGGGACCCAGATCGGGATCCGAGATCCGGGCAAGGCCCCAAGATCCCGGTATTTTTTTTTTTTGAAAAATTTTAGTGAGGCCCAGTGTGAGTGTCTTGAGATATTTGTCTCTCTTTTTAAAAAAAAATTGCTTATTGTACACCTAGCCCAACTCAAGAGCCCAACCCAACAAATCCTTCCAACTTTTATTTCCCCCCACTGCCCAAAGTCCCCACCCTACTCAACCCTCAACTTGCAGACGGAACGGCAGCACAGCAGAAGAGGAACACAGCCATATAATTTGTATTCAAAAGCCACATCCATTCTTTTCCATTTTTCTCCCCTCATGCGCCTATCCCATAATCTTCTTCCTCGTTTCTCTCCTTCACCCAGTGATCTAAAATGGTGAGAGGTATCATCCTTCAATTCTTAGGGGGGGTTACAATATCCTGTCCAAGAAGAGTTAAAGAGCTTTTTTCCTTCTTTATCGGTGGCCCATAATTGAAATAGCTTATGGAATAGATTTCTGGAGCATTTGATTATTGGGAAGGGAATTGTAAGTGTGTGAAATAAGTGAAGTGGGAAGGGAATTTGATTGTAAGTGTGTGAAATATTTTTGGGGTATTTGATTTTCTGGAGCAGCATGTAGAGCTTGCTTCTCTGTATACCTTGTATAATTTGTAAATTTATTTGGTTGCTTTGTTTTATTAGTATTATAATGATATTCTTTTTTCCGAACCTATTGATTATAGTATTCAATAATCACTTCTCTTTCTTCTATCATCTTTCTTTCACCGGGAGTGGGACTAAAATTCAATCCCGACTCAATTCCTGGTCCCGGTCCCGGTTTTGGACACCCCTACCTACAAATTTCTCAAATCCTTTGATGCCATTTCCCCATAACAAACACAACCTTTGTACACATTCCTCTAACTGTCTTACTCAAAATACCTCAAGTGAACTTTTCTAGACCCTTAAGCCTATTCCTAACATAAAACAACCGAGGCACTCTGTCATTGAATCCAAATTCTATATTCTTTTAAAAGGACAAGTGAGTATATATATCAACATCATGATAGTATAAGATAATAAATAGTAGGAGAATAATAGAATCCCTTAAAAAATGTGAGTAGCCCTCTCCAGAATTATGGCTGAAAGCTCATAAATTTGAAAGTGAATTTAACCAAACACAAACCTTATTCTATCAACATCTTCCTGCAGCTACGTACTAATACAAACCTAATTTTGCAATCCGAGACTATTAACCTCTATGACAAGAAAAAATGAAAAATAAAAGGAGTTAAGGAAAATAAGAGTAAACAACCTCTTCCAATATGTGCAGATGCCAAGCATATAACTCATGCGTAATAGTGAAAATACGATTAAGATGTTAACTCAGTGAAAACAACTACTCGATCTGGTCCTAATTATAAGATCACTTACTTGTTTGAAAAAGTTAAGTATGTAAAATTAATCACTTTAAAATGTCTGTAGTTATCATTTTTCTTCAAAACTAATTTACTTTACTTATAAACTATCGTATAATACGTACAATTACATATAAGATATGTTAAAATTAAGTGATCTATTTGGTTTCCTTAATCTCTACAATAAGTGATTTTATGTTTAGGATCGGAGGAAGTAATTAAAGTAGTTATATTCCAGAATATTCCAGTCATGACGTGCCCTTCTTAATTATTTAGTTATACTTTTTTATTTTTATTGATATTTCTTCTATCTTTTGTGCCCTATTTCCTATATCTATTGTTCTACACAATAACATTTTGCACGCACATCTTGTATTATATTCTCTTGTACATGTGACCTTATTTATATTGTGCTAATGGAATGAGATCTCCCACCTCCAATCATCAATCCCTTGCCCTATTGCATGTTCTGACTTTTGAACTACTGTAATATGTAAATATTTACTATTTAATCATGATAGATGGCTTCATTGACATGGATCAGAAAATGACCTTCAGCATTGTGTATAAATTATTTTTTGCATTGTATGTTAGGTACCTTTATTTAGTCATAGTTTTCAATTAATGTAAGGCCATATGACAAAACCTAATTCACACAAAAGGCAAATTATGGTCAAAGGGAAATTAATCAGGATTGCTAGACCAATGAAACACATTATAAGTCATAAGGCCAGGTGGTCCATCTCAATGTTTACATACATTTCAACAAAGAACAAGTTCCATGAAGCCGATTTAACATCCTCTAAGATAAGAAAAGTGGTTCAAATAATCGATGACGACGTTTGCACATATTCAACACATGCAACGCACATGATTTGCACAGATTCAACATGTGCAACTACGGGTTATCTGTCTTGGCAAATAGCATAAAGTATTCAAACTTCAAATATAGATCGAATTAAAAAACAAATTGTTTAGTAGTGCACCATGAAATGTTGTATAACTTTATATTAAAAAACAGTGGTTTACATTATGGCATGTAAACGCAAACTATAAACAGTTAAATGCACAAAGGCTCAACAACTAACAAGAGACATGTTTATAGACTTGTCAGTGAATCACTATCTAAGCACCATTTTTTTTGTACGAATCTTTAATGATTTTGCATTCTTAAAGGTAATTTCTTAATTAGGTGTAAATTTAAATATCATTACCAGGATATATACTTTTATAGTAATCTTTGTTCAGCAGGCCATACAAGCAGCTAAGAGCAAGAGTGCTAGCATATATATGTATATTCCCTTGTTAGTTTGAGAAAGACTTCCATATATATGTAAATTCCCTTGTTTAAAAAAGTAATATGCATGTGTATGTGTGTGTTTTTATATATGTCTAAAGAAAATATTATCTTAGCTTAAATATATTATATTATTTATTTATTTTGTCTTTGCATGGGGACATACTTATTAATTATGTTTCAGAACTTATGTACCTTTTATTAATTTTTAATGATAATTTGTCTTTAAATCAAAATTTTTGTAAGGCTTATTATATATTGTGTGTATGTATATATTATCCTTATATATATGCAAGCAAACTTGTCGCCATTGATATATGGCAAAGATGAGGCAAAATTGAATTCTACGTAATAATGTGCTCTTACGTTCAAATAGATTTATGGATTCATATTCCAAGCTCATCATAAATATGAGCAATATGTTTCTGATAGCATATATGGAGCCATTCGATATCAAAGTCTTGAAGCCAAAGAACTCATCCATTTAGAGGTTCA
This sequence comes from Mimosa bimucronata, assembly GCA_037074515.1. Classification (NCBI taxonomy): domain Eukaryota; kingdom Viridiplantae; phylum Streptophyta; class Magnoliopsida; order Fabales; family Fabaceae; genus Mimosa; species Mimosa bimucronata. Next base: position 25,980,664 of record CM073445.1, on the reverse strand, counting down.
ACAAACCCTCCAAGGTGTTCAAGGAACTTTTAGCTCAAATTGGCTTACATGGAGAATAATATGGATTATTCCATGGGTAACATATGTGGAATTAAATGTGAAACGTGGTAGAACACCCCCAAAGCCACCATGACATGGAGGGGTCCAATTGAAGTTTAAATATCAGATTGGGGCTTTAATGTATTGTATAATAGGTCAAGGGAGTTTCAAAACGAGATCAAACCATATTCAAGCCCAAATGGGTGTTTTAAAGGCCCATACATTTTAATGGACGAAAATATCAAAAGGAATACCCATTTGGACAATTCATGAAGCATTTAGAAGCCCTCTGATTGCATTTAAGTTTCTTATTTCATATAATTAAAATAAGGCCATTTGGCAAAATAATTGTTCTAGAAGCCTTTTCATATCTTCCTATTTTAGCTAGTTGACTTTTTCTTCAAGAATAAGTCATTTATTTAGATAGAATGATGCCAATCAAAATTTCAATCACCATTAATGCACAATTGATTTCTTAGGTTTTCTTGTATTCTAGACTATGCATTGTACTAAAATGGAAGATTTGAATGAATTGAGATTTTTGTTTCTCTTGTGTGAGCGTCAAGGACTGATCATCCTTGTGGTGTTTTTGTCGGCTAGGGTTGTAAGAGACGATTACTCTTCATCCCATCAATCATTCATATTGCTTTATCTTTCATTATACTTGTCTTTTAGCCGATCCGCTTCCTATAATATATCATTTGATACCATTCATTGCTTGCATCTTTGTATTCTCTTGAGAATACTTAACTGTATCAAGGATTGATTATCATTGTGGTGTCTTTGTGGGTTAGGGTTGTAAGAGACGGGAACTCTTCCTCCCATCGATCATCTGTATTGCTTTATCTTTCATTATACTTGTCTTCTAGCCGATCCGCTCTCCATAATATATCAGTTTCTCATCATAATCTGTATAGTTCAGATTTATTTCAACGGTCCAGATTTATTTAAATTTATTTTAATATTTTTAATAAATTTTTATTTTAATGAATACAAAATCAAATATAAAGTTAATCTTATAACTATCATTTGTTAAAAAAACTAATTTTATCTTTGAAAAAATGGTCATTTAAAAATTTTAAATCTGTATCATCTATATCAAATTTTGGATAATCCAGATTTCATCTCAATGATGAGAAGTGTTTTCTCCTTATTGCGATGAGCACTGAATGAGAACTCTAGATTTATAATGGTTAATTAATCTTCGTTTTTGATACGTGCATTCATTTACATTATGATTAGGTGTGGTTATGTTTAGAGATTATTTGAGAGATCCATCCTTTACAAATGACATATAGGCATGAATCATAAATCATATATATATATATATATATATATATATTCCTTGCATTAAAGGAATCACGTTTTCTTTAATGCACCAGTCTCTACCTTCTAATTTCTATTAGAAGAGTTGAAAGCAAAAAAAAAGGAAAAATGCTACCACTGTACATGGAACAACAAGCCATTATAAAAATTTCAAAGAAAATAACTTGGATAAATATTATAGAAGATTTCAAGATTAATTAGGATATTATAGTGTGTGATTTATAAATAATACACAAGGAAAATATTATGCTTCAATTCAGTTATATAAAATTAATTAATAAATTTAAATATATAGCTAAATGTTATTTATTTTGCTCTTTTTAATCTAAAATGAAATGAAAACTCATTTGTTGGCACTTACAATTTTCTTTCAATTTTTAATTTGGTTCTTGTATGTTTTTTCTGGTAATTAAATATTTTAATTTTGTTGTGTTTGCACCCTTATTTTGATGAGTGCATACTTAAGCATACCTTACAGAGGTATACCTTTTTTTAGGGATGAATGAGGCATACCTTATTTTGATGAGTGCATACTTAAGCATATTGAAGTACGCAATATGAGCTCAAGTGGAGGTGCACTTATGCGGAAGTAATAGTGATATTATTAGCTAAATTGTTTTAAAAAAAATACTTAATTAAAATATCAAGTTCAATAGGCTAATAAAATAATATTAGCATATGTAAGAATTACTGTGTAACAACTCCGTTCCTCTATAGCATAAATGGGGAATCAAGGCTCACCCTTATAACACTACCAGTAAAATAAAGTCCCTTGACCCATTACTTGTTCGAATAATGAATAATGAATAATGAATAATGAATAATGAATAATGATGTTTGTAATGATTGAGTTCATGCAACGCTTGTTTGCGCATATTCAATGCATACAATACATGAAGAATTAAAAAACAAATACAAAAGATGGGGGAAAACTCACTCATGATTACAAACGCCAAGCATATTCCACCATCCTTGCTTTCTCAAATCTTTGACTATCGATCCATTCTTATTGGCCCCATATTTTTGTGCTTTCGTTGAATATCAAGTCATCCCACAAAAAAAAAAAAAAAAATGTCAACTCATTGATGCATTTCTTCTTCTTTTTTTTCAACCCATTTTCTTTTTCTGTTTCTTCCTTAATTTGCTTCTTTGGGAACTTGTTTTCATTGTCACACACTAATACTCTTCACCTAAATTAATTAAGCACCACGCACTACCACAGAATACATCTATAGCGGCGCTTTTTTGACCCCTATAGCGGCGCTTTTGAAGTGCCGCTATAGCTAGCGCCGCAATAGGTCAGGTGACCTATAGCGGCGCTTACAAAGCGCCGCTATAGGTGACCATATAGCGGCGCTTTATTACCCAAAAGCGCCGCTATAGGTATGTTTTAATTAATTTTTTATTGAAACTGAAAAGGCCTATACCGGCGTTTTTTACAAAAAGCGCCAGTATAGGACCATCTATACCGGCGCTTGTATGTCTTAAAGCGCCGGTATAGGCCTCTCGCTTTTCGTAAAAAGCGCCGTTATATGTTTTATTTTTTTAAAAAAATAAATCAATATTGTTTTTTCACACACACTTACATCAGTGCGAAAATTTCAGTACTGAAACTCAACAAAAAGCAAAATACTCCTAATTCAGAATGGTTTTTCATGTGCTCGGTGTTGTAACTTAATACAACGAGTATAAACAAGAAATCAAAATTATTTTCCCCTTTCTCCATTTTATGTGCTTAGTGTTATAACATAATACAATAAGTAGAAACAAGAAATCCAAATTATTTTTCCCTTTTTCCATTCCTATACAATGAGTAGAAACAAAAAAATCTAGGTACCGAAGAAAAAAAAAGCTTCTACCATTTGAGATTCATGAAATCACTTGGAAACTTGGAGCTCCATAATCTGCAACTGTAAATGATTTCTCCAGAAATTGCAGTGAGAGAAAGAGAGTACGATATGCCAAAAAAAGAGAGGTAAATGGTGAGAAGCTAAGAGAGAAGGGAGAATATTTGAGGAAAGGAGAAGAAACTTACAAGTTGTTGATCAAATCCCTTGTGAAGAGAGAAGAGAGAGTGGGACGGGAAGAGAAAGAAAGAAGAGAGAAGAAAAAAATGGGAGTGGAATGTGTTAAGAGAGAATAAATAAGAAAAAGTCACGTTCACCTATAGCGGCGTTTTTTAAAGAAAGCGCCGCTATAGGCATAAAAAACTGGAGGGAAAGTTTCCCTCCTTTTTTGTATTTTGAATTTATAACCTATAGCGGCGCTTTTTTTAGAAAGCGCCGCTATAGGTGAAAATTCGAAAAAAAATGAGGGAAACTTTTCCTCCATTTTTTGATGCCTATAGCGGCGTTTTCTTTAAAAATATTACCTATTCATTTAATTAATTATTATAGGTTCATGTATTATTTTTAAAAAAATAAAAATTGATATTTAATTGCTAATTAATTATTTAATATTTAAATAAAATATTCCTATTCATTTTTAATAAAAATTATTTTTTTAGAATTTAAAAAAAAATAATGAATATAAAAATTTAATATTAAATATTAAATAATTAATTAACAATTAAATATCAATTTGTATTTTTAAAAAATATTACATGTACCTATAGCGGCGCTTTTTAAAGAAAGTGCCGCTATGGTATCAAAAAATGGAGGGAAAGTTTCCCCGCATTTTTTTCGAATTTTCACCTATAGCGGCGCTTTTTTAAAAAAGCGCCGCTATAGGTTATAAATTCAAAATAAAAAATGGAGGGAAACTTTCCCTCTATTTTCTTTTGCCTATAGCGGCGCTTTCTTTAAAAAGCGCCGCTATAGGTGAAAATTCGAAAAAAATTATATTTTTAAAAAATATAAATTGATATTTAATTGTTAATTAATTATTTAATATTTAATATTAAATTTTTACATTCATTATTATTTTTTTAAAATTCTAAAAAAATAATTTTTATTAAAAATGAATAGGAATATTTTATTTAATATTTAAATAATTATATTAATATTTAATATTAATTTTTTATATTAATAACCTATCCCGGCGCTTACAGACACAAGCGCCGGGATAGGTTTTCTAGTAAAAAAAAAATAAAAAAATTTAATATGTAAAGTCTATAGCGGTGCTTAGTTTAATAAGTGCCGGGATAGGTTAGACCTATAGCGGCGCTTATTTAAGTAAGCGCCGGTATTGCTGCGCCGCAATAGCCCTATTCTGTAGTAGTGACGCTGCGTCTTCCATAACCTTGATTTAATATTTCTACTCCCAAAAGTCTCTAGAATAACAACTTATTTGAAACATAAAGGTTAGAATTCCTACTCTTTCATGTCAATTTTTCAGCATACTTTAATAAAAAAAAATAGTTCTATTTAATCATATATAATTATGATTTTTTTAATCCAGAGGTATCATTTGATCTTTTTTCACAAATCCAACATAATGTATTATTTTTAAAACATATTCAACACAAATGTATATTCTTTCTTTTTTGTTCAAAAATATTCAACAAAAATTCTCCCTTATACATTCTCCAATTGTGGTTATAGCTTTTGACAAATTTTAAAGTAGATGAAATGTCAAGAGGGAGGTTTTGATTTTCTTTTGCTGCTACATAGTTTCAAGTTGGGATGAGTATCGGTTTTTGGTTCAGTTTTCGGTTTAAAACCGAAAACAAAAAATGGGGGAAAAGAGAAACCAAAAAACTGGATTGTTTTCGGTTTCGGTTTACCGGTTTTTTCGGTTTTTTTAGGCTGTTTTTTTAAGATTTGACCCATATCAGAATTTAACTAATTCAACATTTCAACTCGGAGGGAAGCTTTGCGTAAAAGGGAGAAGGGAGAAAGAGTTCCTAATGCTAACTAAACACCAAACAGAACCAAAACAAAGAGGCACCATATTTAATCACAAAACAGAACCAGGTTTAATCACCAGTTCCCGACACTAGAATTCACAAAACAAAGAGGCACCAGATTATGGAAAACATCAGATTATGGAAATCTTTTCTCATAAAAAACAATTCAATATCCAATGAGAATCAAGCTAAGAGCTTCAATTTTTCCCCTTTCATGTCGAAGAGCAGCCCACATTTTTATACAGGGAAGACGATAATGTAGTAGAGGATAAAGAAATGCCAGAGTAAATGAATTCAAAGCCCCACTCTCGGGACAAGAAAGCAAAATGAGTAAAGAATCAATATCTCAGAATTTGTTTCATGATCCACACTACAGAGCTGAAAATCAAAACAATGAGTAAAGAATCAGTTCACCCAAAATGAAATCAGAAGGGCAGAAAGGGGACTTGTGGCTGATGATTTTGAAGATGAAATGAAAGAGATCTGGAGAAGGAGAAATGACGACGGCGGTGGGCGGCGGACAAACGGCGAGTGAACGGCGTCGTTGTCGTCGTCTTCTTCGTCATCATTAACACTCTCCTCAGAGCTATCCCCTCTCCTCCTCTTGTTCCGACACGATCGATCCCTCTCCCGCTCCCTCTCTCTTTCTCTGTCTCTGTCTCTATCCCTCTCCCTCTCGCGATCTTGATCCTTCTTCCCGGTCCCTCGATCTCTGAGCTTCATAGGCTCCATCGCCTCATCTTCGTCTTCGTCTCTGCTAGTTCGGCGTCGAACAAGAAAGTGGAGAAGAAAGGAGATGGCGATTGGAGAGGCTGGCCGATGATGGAAGGATGAGATGATGACTGCATAGTTAGGTTAGCTAGGGTTTGTATTTTGGGCTCTTGGGCTTGCTGTGATTTGGGCTTTCTTATTCTCCCTTAAAATAATATCATTGGGTTTAGGCTATTTTTTTAAAAATAATTATAAGAGGTTTTCGGTTTCAAACCGATTTTTTTTTTCTGAAACCGAACCGAAAACCGATAATTTTTAAAATGGAAACCGAAACTGAACCATAAAACCGAAAAACCGAAAACCATTTGATCCGGTTTGGTTCGGTTTTTGCTCTCCCCTAATTTCAAGGATGTGAGCCTTAAGCCTCTATTTACACCCAAGGTAGCGTGTGGGGTTACACAATATAATCACATGATTTTTAAAATAAGCCAACCTCCATTCATGACCTCATTTTATATTTTTTATTAAAAGAATAGATGTTTGTACAAAAAAAAGTGTGTGGAGTAACTGTGTACATGAAATAAAGGTTAATAAAGAAAAATAATTACAAGAAAATAATTTATTGTCTTTAAATATATTTTCAACTAAAAGTCTGAAAAAATATAAAAAGGAATATGTTGAGTAATCATGTCAAACAAAGAGATGGAGATTTCAAAGGAATGGAGAGATAAAGAGGAAGGGAAATAAAGAAATATACAGGGCGAGACGGCAGAGAAGCAGGCAATGGGTGTATATACATGTATAATTGTATATAGAGAGAGGCCTGTGAATAATTATAAATCTTCTTTTGGGTTGGGCCCACCACAACTACAAAAACCACGCCGTTTAAAGATATTATGCGAATTTAATATTATGAATGATTATTATTATGCTACGCTTGATATTATGACTAAGATTTTTAGTGATTAAGAATATTATTTAAAAAACAGTTAAGATTTTTTATAAGTGCCGACATACGTTATCCACCCAACAACTTGTAATACAAACAGTTAAGATTTTTCATAAGTGCTAACATACGTTACCAACTTGTAATACAAAATTTCTTAATACCCACTTAACAACTCATTATGTAACATTCCGGCGCCGGCTTTGATATCGCCCATCAGCTGCCAACTTTGATACCACGTTTAATTTGCCAATATATATTTCTCAAAATTAGCAGCATTAAGATCCCATTACCCTCATGGATTTAAAATTTTAAATTGCCACCATGAACCAAATCTTTTAAAATTGCACCCTTATAATTTTTTATATAAACACATATATTAATATAATAAACAATATATACATATATATTCAGTACAAATATTATTATAATATGCATAGATACTAAATTGTAAATAAAACTTGTCATATGCACTTAAATATATGTCTTATTTATAACAGTATGATATAAATGACATTTGACTGTTTATTTTTTTAATGCAACTCTAATATATATGTAAATATAATATAATAAGTATTTGACTGTTTATTTTTTAATGAATTATCAAATGCAGGATGCCTGACTCATAAATGGCATTTGACTGTTTATTTTTTAATGACTTATCAAGGATGTCTGACTCATAAAGCAAGAAATTCTTCCTATTTTTTTGTTTTGAAAACATCACAAAAGAAATCACTTAGTTAATGATGTTTGATAATACTATATCATAACACATTTTAATTTATACACAAGTTCTGTGTGGATATTCATTCATTTTCTTTGGACTCATTCATTTCGTATCAATCAAATCCTAAAAACCGTACAAATCATAATTCATTACATACACATGCACCATCCTAAGGAAAACCAAAAGTCTAGCTAGAACACACCAAACTCATTAATTGTACTCCTATAAACTAAAATTGATAAAAAAAAATTTACAACAATAGGCGTACTATTCATCATCCTTATCAATCTTCTCCTTCTCAACTTTGAGAATCAGTTTCAGTGTTCGTAAAAAAAAATGATTAGAGTGTAATCCTCTTCTTTGCTCCTTTTAAATTTAATATTGATGGTCCATATTTAATACTTCAAAATATATTATTTTTAAATGCAAAACTTTATTTTTTTTTTTGACAAAATGATAGTTAAGAGATTATATTTATTTTAGATTTTGTACCCATTAAAATAATTATCATTTAAAAACCATAAACTTTAAATTATTAAATTTGTACAATCATCAACACCCCAATAACATCATCAATTCATTATTAAGTTTTGCTTTTCTCCTGAACACCTCAATGATCAGAACAATTAAAATGGTTCTGGGTCAAGAGAGATTTTACGTTGCTTGGTTGTGTTCTAAGGTGAGCCTTGATTCCTTATTTATACTAGATGCATGGTGGGAGTTGCTACACAATAATACCAATTTTTAATTTTTTTTTAAAAAATTCAGCTGGATTTTAGGGGGAAGCCGTTGAGCAAGTTATAGAAATTTTCCAAACAATTCCATGATAAAAAAAATCACCAAATGAATTAGGATATTTTGTTTTCTGATTTCTTCATACTCAGTTGTAAATTCTGACGTACCCTTAACTAAATAAAGGAGGTGAAGAAATTGGTCATTGTTCAATGGGAGTAATGTATGTGTGTAAATGCCCACCAATATATTGAAGTTATTAATACCTATACTAAAATAAGTATTGTGATTTTGAAATTTAGAAGGTATTATTTTGTCATTTTCCCAAAAAGCTGTACTATAACTTAATTACGTAGTGTTATATTTTATTCGGTCAAATCTTAATTTAAAAAAATTATTTAATTTAGAAGGTGTTTTTTTGTCATTTTCCCACAACTTTTTTGCAAGATGGCTTTTTTTGTTTGTATATCATTTTTAGATGGTTTTCAATGCAAACAAATTAAGATTATAGACTAGAGGATCCGAGCAGCAGTCCACATCGAATTTATTAAGATTTCGACAACTTCAATAAAAAAAAAAAAGATTTCAACAACATATTTTTCTAAATATAAGACCTAATTAAATTTTTAAAAAAATCATAAAAAAAAATTAAATAAGTTGCTAATAAGTTGACTTGCTATAATGTTTTATTTAATCTAGTTTATTTCACTTATAAGTAAACATAAAATCTAATAATACACAAAATATGTTATAATTAAGTGGCTTCATTAATTTTACCAAAAAAATCAACCAAATCTTATACTCCTTCTGGTTTCTATTATAAGAGGTAGTCAACTTTTTTACACATATCAATAAAAACATGTTGGAATCATTTATTATGGGTAGATTTTACATTTTTACCCTTACTCATTTATTATACATACTTTCTTTCCCCTCCTTGTATTTATTAATATATAAGGGCAGAAATGGAAAACATGCATTTATTACTTTGACTTTTGCATATTACCTCTTATATTTTGGACAAAAAAATTTACAATATTACCTCTTATATTTAGAACTAGAGGCAGAGGGAGTATTTAATAAGGGAAGAACTTTTTATTTCAATATTTCATAAAGAAATCCGGGTGCAATAGCCATGAGGCCAAGAACCTTAAAGGGCTTGTTCACCTAACTCCCTCCCCCAATGGTTTTATAAGGATGGGCCTAGGATCATGGGCAATCTTTGGAAGGTGCGTTACCTGCGTTGTGGGGTGGGCCTCTAACCATTCATGCAATGGCCCCGAAAAAAATTAATTAGATATAAATAAATAATTTTAGTAAGCTAATCAATATTTTAACTATATATTGTAGTTTGGCAATAAAGAGAAGATTATAGTTTAGTTGTGCATTAAGTGGTTTAGAATGCATTATGTACCGAGTTCAAATGCTAGTTTTAATAGAAAGGAAAATTTTGTTAAATTATCTCACATTGCAAATTACCAAAACGCCATTTAATTAAAAAAAGGAAGAAAAAAAATAAGATTTTTCTTATTCATTCCAGGGTTTAAGGGTAAAAAATACACATATGATTTTGTTAAAAGTTCATCCAGCACCAAATGGTTTTTTTTTTGACCAAAAATACACATGAGTTTTCAAATTTGATCAAAAGTCACATTTACAGTTATATTCCGAAAAAAACGCTTGGTGCTGGATGAACCTTTTTACAAAATCACATGTATATTTTTTACCCTAATTTAAATGTAGATGTGTATTTTTGATCCAATTTGAAAGGTCATGTGTATTTTTAATCCAAAAGATAACATTTAGTACTGGATGAACTGTTAATAAAATTACATGTGTATTTTTGACCTTTAATCCTTCATTCCACCAGCTCCACCATTGGTATTAAGGGAAAGAAGGTTCAAGACATCTAAGAACCTTAGCTCCATCACACCCTTGCATAGCCTCCTCCGTGTTTATTCTCATGTATATTTGCCAAGAACCATTAATATCGTCCTCCTCTTATTCTTTAGTTTGTCACTAGTAACTTTGTGCTTGGAATCCTTATTATGATCTTCTACCATTTGTTTTTGCTCCTCTGTTCGGATAGCTTTCGCCTAATAAGTTGACTTCTATGGGATTAGGGGGAGAAAATTTGGTGCCTTTAAAGAAGTTCATAGTCATCCTTACAACATCATCCTCATCTCCATTTTTAGCTCTATTACGACAAGAGGGGTGAAATTTCTTGAGTTTTAGCTGATTAATCAATTATCTGCTCTGCTCATGCGGTTAGGGTGCTGCTATGGCCCTTGCTTCTTGTCTCCTTTGTTGCTGCAATTACAGTTCCGATTTAACTTATTGAATTTTCAATTCTTCCTCTCAGATTTAGCATATGGTATGGCCAATGCTCTTTTTCAGATTGGTTGTTGTTTGTTGACAAAAAAGAAATAAGTTAGAACTATTTGATTGAAGTTATTAGAATAAAATAGATGCTGATAGAGAAGGATATGATGCGCTGTTTGGGAAAAAAATCAAAATACTAAATAAGAAATTGATTGTGGAGATTTTAAAGAGATTATTTGGTCCTTGACTGTGTTTGTGGATAATTCTTGGGATAAAAGATGCTATCATATTTTAAATTGCAATTTCCTTTTGGTGAATGAAATAGTGGCGCATTAGTGAAATTACTTGGATAGTTGTGAGTTATATGGCTGTTTGTTGAGTAGTTGATTTTAATGTTTGTGATATGCTTTAGTGTGTATGGTGCATGTAAGGTGTTTGTTTAAACATGTAAGAAAAACTTTGGTTGGATTAAGTTGATGTATTGAGTTTTTGCTGAGTCTGTTTGCTGGTTGGCATAAGAAACAATTGGTATGAGCCATGTATGTGATAATGAAACTAACAATGAATGAAATGAAAATAATTTAAATAAAATTTAAGAAATAAGTTGCTTCTTTTTGTTAATATTTCAATGCGTATGACCTGTTTTTGTTAAAATGTCTAGGATCCTTACTTGGATGTTAATTATGATAATTATGTGATAATGATAAGTTAATAAGTAAAAGGATTTTTATTAAATTGATTCCCTAGAGATTATGTAAAAGAAATTGACAATGACATTACTTTGGGCTATACGGTATTTAAGGTTGAAAACTTGTGGTGAAGCATCTAAACAGGAGCAAATTATGAGTTTGAAAGCGAATTGGTGAGCGGATAATGTCTCATACCATTTTTTATAAGTAATATTTTATGATTTGTTATTTTTTAATTTTACTATGGCATTTCTCGATGATCATGATTACTTCTGTAAAATTTTGTTAGAATGATCTTATCATATCATTGATATTGAATAGAGTGGATAATAAGGATTTGTACATAACATATGTCAAATGTTGCTATTAAGATATGATATATATAATATGGACTCTGTGTATGTTTAAAAGTAGCTTCTAGAGATATTATTAATAGGCCTTCATGCTTGAATCCCTGATTATGAATTATTCCTTCTAAGATTTCATTATTGCTAACTATTTCCATTTACAAATAGTAAAAAGATCCCATGCATGCTTGGAATTGTTTCAAGAGGACGAAATACAGAACGTTTGTTACTAAAATAAGTACTGTTAGTCCTTGATGCACCATAGTTAACCTCGAGTTTGCTTGACATTCGTGGGCACAGTACTCGCACTTAATAATCGAATGATTCATTCTTATGTTGCTTATTCGTGTGTTTTGCACTTGCGCTTGTTTCATAGCCTTGTGCTGCGCTTATCTCTGTGGCCTCGTGCTCCGCTTGTCTTCATGGCCTCAAGCTGCGCTTGGTTAGTTACCTTCATAACCTTTATGTTCACACTTGTAAATCGTTTTGTTGAAGTCCTACAAAATTTGAGATTTGATGTTTTAAAATGTTTGTAAAGTAAATTGTTATAGCATCGTTTAGTTTTATTTAATTGGATGATCCCTGACATAGTTTCATTTAGATGTTTACTTGTGCTATTTAGAAGTTGAGATCTAATATAATGTTTCGTTATTATTTAAGTTAATTATATTTAAAATTTCTTTTTAGCGTTTTATTTAATTATATTGATAGGACGTTATTCACTGGAAGCTTTTTGGTTTCAGATAGTACTACTTACCTTGCACGCTAGCTGAACAAAGATAGACCCCATTGCTAATTGAAGCTTGTCAGTAGATTTTGAAAAAGCTGTTAGTTGATGTAAATAAAATTGTATATTTATGTATTTCATCTATATTTTAGATGTTATAGTAATTTGTAGGTAGGATCCTTGTCCTTTTTTGATATTTTTGGAATTAACTTATATTTTTGTCTTGTTGTGAAGTAGCTCAGTATATTTACTATGTTGGCAATTCCGACTTATACAAGCAACCTATATGAAATTACTATGTTTTCAATAAACGCCTGTCGGTCCACTTATATCTTTATTTAATTAACTATGCAATATCTCACACAAATTAATTAGATACAGTTTATACTGGTAACAATCTAATTTGATTATGAGGGGCTTCTACGTATATGTCTATCCTAGAAGCATATTAGATTAAAATCTAATTCCACATTATTTAATCTCATGGTTTATGTAAAATTCCCTTCGTTAAATTCAATTTTAAATTTCCTAAACATGTTTAATGTTGGCTAATCACTAAACAATAATAATTAAAAGCAAGATTAAATAAACTGAGTTAAAATTAAGCATAACTAATAAGTGGTAAAAAATTTTAAGTCATAAACAAGTTCATAATACTCTAGATTGTAAAGGAAAACTAGCCACACATAGTTTGAATCAACATAATAATTGATTTAAAATCCAGATCCAAAATCATAAGAAAAGTTCAAAAGGAAAGGAGCAAGGAATGAACAAGATTGATGAACAGTGCCCAATGATTTCTCCTCCTCCAGTCAGATTTGAAATTGTTGGATTCTCTCCCTCAAATTGATTTTGCTTGATCCAAAACGCATGAACAGTGCTGTAATCCTTCTCGGACAAAGTGGCCGCCTCTCCCTTCTTCCCTCACGTGCATGATGAAATAGGGGTGGGAACAGGCCAGGCTTGCCCTTAATCTTAACAGGCCAAGCCTGTGTTGTTAAAAGGAGGCCTAAGTCTGACTTGTGGCCTATCACATGCCATTTTTTAGGCTTGAGCCTGACTTGTACACTGGCTTGGCCTGTTAAGAAGTTTGTTAAGAGGTTTGTTGATTAAATAGTAATTTAATATTAACTAATTATAATGTTATATGTAAAAAATTATAATATAAAAAATAATATGAATGAAAAAAAATATTTTAAAAATATTATATAATTGTTAACAGGCCGGCCTGACAGGCCTAATAGGCTTTTTCTTAGCCTGAGCTTAGCCTATTAAGCATAACAGGCAAAAAAAAATGCCTAAACCTAATACTGGCCTGAACATAGACAGGCCATGCCAGACTTTAGCAGACCAAGCCACATGTCCCTGGCAGGCCGCCTTGGCTATTCCCATCCCTAGTGATGATGACGAATCAAACAAAACACTGGGCCGCTTCACCCTCCTTGCGTGAATCCAATCAGATGCTTTAGGTCTGCTTATTTCTTTCTTCCAATGCTGTGCGTTTTTGTGGCTCAAATCTTTTTATTTTTATTTTTTAAATATGAAAAAAAACCACATCATGTCATAACAAATCTGACAAATTACACCCATTAGACCAAAATCCTCAACAATATATAATTCAATTAATTTGCAACATTTTGTTTTTATTTTCAAATATTCTTTCTACTTTCCTATTTTAATTAAATATAAGATATTCCAAAACAAATTCCTGAATAATGAGCAAATTAGTATCTTTTCAAATCACAACAAAATCTCTTAATTTTTAACTTAATGACTCCTTAAATACAATAAAAGTTATATAAAGATATACTCAAATTAGGTGTCATCAATAGTCCTCATCAGTGCCTTGCCAGATAACATATTCCTCCTTCAAGTTCCGTGAGTCGGAAGCCACCTGAAGGTTTCCACATGTTCTCAATCTTCGCATATAGAGTCTCTTGGCGCATGAACCTGCCTAATAGCTTGACTACCACATCATACCTCATGTTTTATGCCATGAGGTCTTTAACTTTGTGAGAAAAGGTAATCGAGGGTAGGGGTGAGTAACGGGAGGGTACGGGTGGCCCGTGGGGCGACCCGTTACCCGCCCGTTTATTCTACACGGGTACGGGCTTACCCGTACCCGTTTAGTTACCCGTTTAGCCCGTTATTAAACGGGCTAAACGGGTATTGGTTAAATGGGCGGGTACCCATTTACCCTTTTAACCCGTATGCTTAAAAAAAAAAGAGCAGCAAGTCAGGAAGGGTCAAAAATAATGTGCGCACACAACACAGACATGATTCAAGCTTATCATCAACAAAATGTATATCAACATTTGCAAGATACCCGTGTCTAAAAAAAATTGTTATGTCCTTCTTACTAAGATATTTTTTTTATGGAAGGTATTTTTGAAAAAGTTGAGGAAAATCAATTGAAAATTTTATCCACAAAAAATGCAAATATTATGAAAACATCCATGTATAGAGTATTAGTATTCCCTTTCAGGTTATTTTCTAGCAAAAAATTTCGAATCACCCAAATAAGGATGTAATATTTACCTCCAATCCCACTATTAGCCACTCACAATTTATCATTAAAACGTTTCTATAGCTAACTATGTTAGGAAAAGGAATTAACTTAATAAAATAACTAACATAGTTAGAAAAAAATCTTTCCATAATATTTAGATATTATCTTTTTAACTCCAACATCAACTCCAATCTCTGTCATTACAATATAATTTTCTTCCCAGTACAATAACAGAAAATTACATTATCCATGATTAATCTCCACATATCATCCTTAAAATACCATACCATAATGGGAATTATACAATAAATTCCAAAATTAATAACAAGTTTATGCGGAAGCGTCACATATGCATGATCCTAAATGTGGCAATACCTCCTGTCCTTCTGGTTCAGAATATCTCACGATATCAGTGAGAAGTTCCTGGATCCTTTCCTTGACTTTCTACACTGCTCCTAAGACCTGTAAAAAGTGAGATAAACGGGGGGTAGCCCCAAAACGCAACCACTGACTACTCATCTACGTGTGGTGTGTGCTAGCAAGGTGTCCAGTGGAACATATATGTATATATATCAGTTCAACAAGCATGCTCAGGTATTCACATATAATGCATATCTTGGTCCCAAATATCTTTTCACAGTTTATAAGTGCAGAATAATCCATTCCAAATCATCTCCATGAATAATATATATATCATTGATAATCACAAATAACCCAAACGAATCTTAATAGAAGCGTCGGGAAAACATGTGGGACCAGTCGGGACCTTCCACCCGCCCCTGATCACCACGGTACAATTCACGAGGGACTTTCTACCATCCCTGAACCGCACCACGGATTAGAAGGATCCCGGTCCTTTCTGAATCCGTGAGGGGCGATCTCCCCTCTTACGTCTTTATCTCCTTTATTTCCCATAATATATCAATTAGTCCCTGTGGCGCAACAGGGTACCTCATCACGTGATGGCATAATTTCCAATTCACCGGTGTCACATACCAAAATAATTTCTCACAAACACATAGATATGCAACACCACAATCAGGCACCAGGCCTTCCAGTATTTTCATGATATACATATATGAAATAGTTTCCAAAATCATATATATTTCAGTTCAAAATATTTCAAATCACAAATTTATGCCATTCCAAAATAATACTCCACAGGACATTATATTATGAAAAATAATAATATTTTAAGATCTCATTTCCATATCTCATCAATCATCAATTGATAATCATATCTCAACTGTGATTCAAAACCTCATCTCCATATAACATCATAATTATCAAATAATAATATTTCAAATTACTTACTAACACCACACACACACATAAACAGGCAGAAAGTGGTTACCTGATAGCTGGCACCAATCTCACAATAGTGCAGCTCCCCCGTGCTAACTTAGTACAATTCAAGCACTACACAACCATACATACAACCACAATTAATTCTTTATCCAACAATTTTACATGTTGGAAAATAAATTACTTACTACTCTTTCTTTGCCCTTACTTATTTTAAATTTCTATTTAACATTTATTCTCCCTTTCTATCTCTAAAATTTATCTCTACTCCATTTATACATATATCCAAAATTATTTATCTTTCCAATAACTATTTATAAAAATTCAAGCCTAAATAAAATTAAACCTTACATCCCTAAATTATTTCTCAACCTCAAAAATCCATTCTTTAATTCACAATTTATTTTCCAAACCTTAATAAACATATAAAAATTATTAATTTAACTATATACACCTCAGATCATCAAAAGCCCTATTCTTAATATATCCAAAAATCCAAAAATTCCCAATAATTAAGAAAACCTCCAACAATGAAAAATCTACTTAGAGAAACTCATAATCAAGGTCTAAGGTTCAATTTATTAAGCTTAGAACTCCTAGAAATACCAATTTAGACAAGGCCTAATTTTTCAAGTATAGAAAAACGAAAAACTAAATACATAGGGATGTAGAGGAGACTTACGGGATTCCAAAAATGTACTTAGTTGACCGGAAAAAATACTATTCCGGCGCCGGCGAGCTCCGATAGGTCAGGCAAAGGGCTATTTTTATCTCCTTATTTAGGCACAGATCGGAACAAAAACAAGTAGAGGAAGGAAGTAGGAGGTGAGAGGAGTTCAATAGTGGTGTTAGATGGTGGTTTCTGGCGACGGTGGTGGTTAAGCGGTGGAAAGAAGGCGAGAAAGAGAGAGCAAGACGAGAGAGAGAGAGCTTGCAGAAGGAGAGAGAAAAGGAAGGAGGAAGAAGACGACGGGAGGAGTGAATGATTGAGGAGGGGGGAGATTAAATAAAGGAGAAGGGGAAAATTACACTATTGGACCCAAAATTTTCAAAATTTATTTTGAGCCACAAAAATTCCCTTTATTTTCAAAAATTTACCTACCCAACCTCTTAATTATTCTCTCCCACAATAATCTCCTTTGAACCTAAGAATAATTTCTTCCAAAATTTATTTTCCTTAAAATAAGGGAGAAATAAAGTCTTTCAGATCATCAAAATACCTCAAAAATTCCTCAAATATTCTCATAATTCCATAATCTCTTATAAATCAATTCCTAATTAGCCCACTAATCCTCAATTAGATTTTTAGGATGTTACAAAGGACCTAATAAATTTTCATACTGTGCAATATACAAATGTTATATGTAGATTATATTAATTCCCTTATATACAATACACTATTCTGATTTATGTACTTATCATCAATAATAAAATTTTCAATTATCGATTTTCCCCATTTTTTATCTACAAGGATGTGTGAAATGAATAAAAACGATTGACTATATTGCATTATTGGGTGAAAAACAAAAAACTGTCTTATTTAATTGGTGACCACACACATTGATTCACTGGAGTCATCATCATTTCTTTGCTTTTTCTTTGCTGTTCGTGTTCAGAGACTGATAGAGTACTTTTTTTAAAAAAAATACTGTGATACACGTGATTCAAGTGATGAAGGCTGAGGTATTTTTTTTTTAAAATAAAAAAAGCACATATACTGGTACGGGCGGGTCACGGGTGGCCCGTGGCCTACCTTGTACCCGTACCCGTATATATCAAAACGGGTGGGGCCCACCCGTTTATGCTACTGGCCCAAAACGGGCGGGCTTAAACGGGTAAAAAACTGTGGGCTCCGGGCGGGGCCCACGGGTTCCGGGTTCTTTGCTCACCCCTAATCGAGGGAATGAGGTCGTCTAAAGCAACTAAAGAAATCCTCCTTGCCGATAGTGACTTCTCCAGGGAGGGGCTCTGAACCATCGTTGCTCAGCATGCTTCCTCCCACCAGTTTATCTTTAAAGGACATCATCGGCACTATTAGTGGTGTTTGGGTATCGTCAACTAGGTTGCCACCCTCATCAGTTGCGTTTGTAGTGTACTACCTTCGGTCTTAATTATAAGAGTCAGTTGACTTTTTTTGTTGAGATTAAGGAAGCAAAATATACCCCTAAATCTTAATATATGCGACATGTAATTAGATTATATGATAGTTTATAAGTAAAATAACCTAGTTTTGAGGGGGAAAAACAAATATAAACAATTTAAAGTGGTATATTTTATATCATAAATTTTTCTTTCAAAAATAGTCAACTGGCTCTTATAGTTAGGGCTGGAGGGAGTATAACACAATTTCTCTTCTTGGAAGAGCTGTTTCTACACTGCAGATCAGTTTTTGTTTGAGGGTCCGGCATCTTTGGATGCCTCAATATCCATGACAGTAGCTATCATGTTGTTATCTTCCATCTTCACTTTCTTCTTGGTGCGAGTATCTTCTGCATTAGGTATCCGCTCTGGCTTCGTAGACATCAAGATTTCAGGCTCTGGTTCCATGGTGGAAGCCATCCTGGGATAGTGGGAAGTTTTGTCCCACCACCGGCGGGCTGGTTTGAGGTAAGGGAGAAAGAACGCACAGTAACCAAGAGAGAGAGTCTCTCTCTCTCTAGCTTCTTGCCTAACTTATCTTAATTTGGTCCCTCAGATTGTAAACCACATCTTTATGCAGTCTAAAATGTCATTTTAATATTGTTTAAAAAGCCTTTTTTTTATCAGCGTAACATATTTAATTGAATCAAATTAGGAATATATGTTTTACATATAAGACTACATACAAAGTGAAATGGAGAGGGGGAGATGGGGAGGGATGTAAGGAGGGTTGAGGACTTGGGGTCTTTTTGTTTTTTCCACTTGGACAAGGGAATGAAGTGAATGGTTGTCTATATTATTATATATAACTATTGCACTTACCCTGTGCAATGCACCAGTCGACACTTAAAAAAAGAGGTGGATCTAAGAAGTGGGGAAATGGAAAGTCGGTGGTTAACAAATGGTGGAAAGAAGGAAGAAAAGACACGTGTCATTAGATGAGATATGCAAAGTATCATTCAGGTAGGACTACCAAGGTCATGTTATTATATACAAAAGATAGATAGATGTAGCAGAGAGAAAAAGTTATTTGAGATTGAGAAGAGGGTAATGAAGTAAATCCATAAGATTTTTGAAAATCAACAAATTGGACATGTTGACTCGACTTTACCAGTGATTTGATGAATTTATAGATCTAATTTAAGCTTTGAACATCTCAACTAAGCTTTATATATGTGTGTAATTATGGATGGGACATGATTGTAATTTCAGCCTGCTTATAAAAAAAAAGGATAAAAATGCAAATTTACCAATGTCATTTATCATGATGAGCTTCTGACTTGTGGTACTTAAATACTAAAAAAATTTTAAAATGGTACGAATTTAACAAAACCGTTAAATATAAACAAACAGTCTACTTTTTGAGGAAGAAATCAGGTGGGACCTATAGGAAAAAAGTAACGAAAGTTTGGTTATAGATAATGGTTTTATTAAATTTGTATCATTTTAAAATTTTTTTGGTATTTAAATAGCACAAAACACTTTTTTGTGCCATATATTCTTAGGTAATTGTCCATTGATAATAAAATTGCACCGGAAAAAAACTTAAAAAGAAAAAAAAAATTCCGTTGTATTTTCTCTCAACCCGTTAACACAACCGCGTTAATCTGAAGCAAAGGGGAGAGAATTTCGATTTTGCTCTGCGTCTTGCAGGTTGAAATTGACGAGACAGAGGGCTGAAGGTGTTGAAATCTTTGGTAGACATGGCGGAGGAGAAGGAGTTCAAAGTCTACAATTCAATGTCTCAGCAGAAAGAGATTTTCAAACCTCTCGTTCCCGGTAAGGTTTCCATGTACGTTTGTGGCATCACCTCCTACGACTTTAGCCATCTAGGTCACGCTCGTGCCGCCGTCAATTTTGATATCCTCTTTAGGTATGCGCCAATTGGGGTTTTGAGTCGTATTTGACTAGGATTAAATGTGAACGTGATCAATTGTGGCTGATTCATGAGATGCTTGTTTAATATTTCGTGTTGGATCAGTTATTTTATTTGCAATTCAGTTGCTTACAATGCTAAATGGAAGAATTCATTGATTAATCATGTTGGGATGTGGTTGATCTGGAACCCATTGATTTTAGTGATTTGTTATTCTACAAAATTGGAAGCCAATCGATTAATTAAAATTAGTATGAATTTATGATTTTCACTGTTTTTACTTCTTTGGCAAAGTTGATAATTGACTTGGATGCCTTCTATATGAATTCTATCTAGCACACATACAAGTCTATTGGTTTTACCTATTGTGACGAAGTATAAAGGCTAATAGGGAGGTAACTATTAAATGCTAAACTAACTGCTATTAGCTCATTTTCTCTGCTCATACTAGATACATAGGCCGACCCTGTCTAATGGGATAAGGTTCTATTGCTGCTGCTGCTGCTGTAGTTGTATACTAGATACATAGCATTCATGTATAATGCTTTCTGACATACAACTTGTGATTCAATATTTGCCTTTCCGATTCAGGATTTTAATTGTTTGATCTTGTAAATGGAATGCTTAATGTGTGCATTCAATAATATGTATAGCTTAGGATTTGTGGTTTCTTTGAATAACAACGTATCACTCTGTTCCTTATTATAAGTTCAACCACTATAAATTTTTTGTTCCTAAATATAAGTCAAGTTTGGGATCAATTAATGCTACTGTGACTGTTTTACCCGCATGTTGAAAATAGGGAAGATGAGAGAGAATGCTTGTAATGCATAAAATATTATTTTAACATCTATTCTTAAATAAAGGCAAAGTTGGAAATTTTTTTAAAATAAGGGCATATTTAATGCTATAACTTCCACTCCTTGGTATGTGAGAAGTACTTAGGGTGGACTTATAATAAGGAACAGAGTGGTAAGTGCTTTCCCTAGCTGATTGCTGTTTATGAAAATGACTGCATGGATTGGATTTAAAATGCTTACAGTCTTTTACTTGTCTTTTATGGGATGTAGTCACTTCTTAAGAGTTACTTTATTTCAGATATTTAAGTTAGAGTATCTGAAAAATGGCAAACATTTATACCTTTTCTTTTTGTTTTTTCTAAGACTTGTTCTGTATTTACTTGTGTGGTACATGTAAAAAATGAGAGTTAACATATGGTTTGTGGTCATGATGCTTTACCTAAAAATTTGCAGATATCTTAAACACTTGGGCTATGAAGTAACATATGTGCGAAATTTCACCGATGTTGATGACAAGGTGAGAAATCATACATATAACTTTCTGATATATTTATTACTTCAGTATGTTCCGTTTTTTGTTTTAGACTGTCTCTCTGCTTCTCTTCTGTTTCTTTCTTTGCCTTTTTTAATTTAATCATTTTCTGACTCTAGCATGTTTCTGTTTTAGTTAAATATGAAACCACAGGATGTATGTTAAAATATACGATTTGGTACCAACTTAATTGATATTATCGTGATAACAAAGCAAAAGCATTTTTAATTTAGGGTTCAGGGTTTTCGACAATGTGAGGCAGTGGTGTCACTAAAGTCAAATATAAGTTTTTGTCCTGGGATGCTGATATGAAGTTCAAATTTTTTCCTAGTGCTTCTGAATATTTAAAACTTGACTTCTTTTACTGCATGCCATGATTTATTTTTGCTTGCTTTTACATCTTGACTATCTTAATAAATTTTTATAACGTTTAGGTGCAAGGATGCGCCACTCTCTGTCTTTCCATTGCTATGGATTTTTTTTTTTACTATTTTAATAATGAAAATTTCCTTTGTACTGGGTTCAAATCAGTATTTAGGCAATTAGGCCTGAATTTCTGATGATTACTTTTTGGTCTAGTTCAAATGAAGTTTTCAAATTGATTTTGTTCTTGGTTTCTCTCCATTTTCTGTTACTATGTTAGTGTTCCTGTTTAGTGAGAATTCCTGCTATGAGAACTCAGAAATTTCATTAATGTGTTTTGTCTTGTAAAATATTTAGGCATTGAAACCATATTTTCTTACCTGAGTTTCTTGTTCTTCAATGCTTATTTTAGTCAACTATTACTAGAATTGCTGCAGATAATTAAGCGGGCAAATGAAATTGGTGAAGATCCCTTGAAATTAAGCAACCGATTTTGTGAAGAATATATTGTTGATATGAATGCTCTTCAGTGCCTAATTCCGACGCATCAACCTAGAGTTTCTGATCATATGGAGCAGATAAAGGACATGATAAGTCAGGTCTGATGTTGCTACTATCATAAGTTCATCTTAGATTGGCTGAGCAATACAATAATTTTTCTTTTTGTTGACCTTTCGATTGGCTTGATGAAACTGCAGTTTATTCAAAACTTCTGTTTAGTATTATTTTTTCAACGTTGTGTGTTTGGGGGGGTGGGGGTGGCTTTTACTCAAATGTATTTATAGTGCTGGACCTTTTCTTTTTGATTCCATACTGATATTAACATGTTTCTACTATAAACTTACAGCACTGGATGTGCTATATGATAATTTAATCTAATGGTTTTACTTTGAAAAGAACCAAATTGCTCAGGCATTTGTACTTACACTCAAATATTTGGCTACGGGAGGCTTTGGTGTCTAGGTGTATCGCCTTTCCTTAACATATAAATTTTAAAACATGGGAAGTGGGCGCCTGGTTAAAGATCCTCCTCCATAGTCTGCATTGTTGTCAGAATAAAACTGAAAAACAATTGTTAATGTGTTTTAATTTGAAGATGAATAGCTCTCCAGGATTTCATTACTAAGTGTATGAGGTATATCAAGTGGATTCATCATGTTTAGGATGGTTAAATATCCATACCCATATTGAGAACGTTGTATGCCTTTTTCCCATTTCCAACGAACTTATAGCTCTGGATTTGGGAGATTTGAAAGTATTGTGCCTTACATCTCAATATTTAGAACAAAGAAACTAGAGTACAGAGAGTTGTGCGCACAACTTTAATATCATATTCTATTTTTATTTATTTCTAATCAAGTTATATGAACTTTACGCCCATGTTAAGAAAGTTGGATTATTATATGATCTTCAGTATAGCAACACACTCAACCTATACCCTTTGCCCTCACCTCCAGCAAACTTCTAGCTCTGGATTCTAGAGATATGAATGTTAACTTACTCTACCCAAAAAAAAAAAAAAAAACAGAAAGAATACATAGAGTTGTGTGTGCACACAGCTGAAATGTCTTATATTGCTGTGGTTTAAGTTTAATAAAGTTATATGAACTTTGAGATTATTTTAGGAAAGTTGAATTTAGATTTTGGTTCATTATATATTTAATGTTTATCATATATTCTTTTTATTGTAAGAATTATTATATATTATCAAATATTCATGATAAATAATGTAGGATATATTTCAATACCTATACTTGTGCTACATTGATTTATATTGTGGAGTTTTTCTACAATGTTATGGGAATAAGCATTAGAAAATGCAATGACAAATATTAGTTTTATTGTGGTTGTTTTCAGCGACCCTGCCTAATGGGATAAAGGTTATTATTGTTGTATTGTGGTGTCTTTCCTCTAGTTTCAAGGAATTAATTTGTAATTGAGGAGGTTGATTTATTCTGCAGATTATCAAGAATGGCTTTGCATATGAAGTTGATGGAGATGTTTTCTTTGCTGTTGAAAAATTTCCAAACTATGGCTGTTTGTCAGGACAAAAGCTAGAACATAATAGGGCTGGGGAACGAGTGGCTGTTGACACAAGAAAGCGTCATCCTGCTGACTTTGCACTATGGAAGGTCTGAAGACCTTTACCATTTACTATGCGCACATTCCAGTTAATATCTTAGATGTTTCTTATATTTTAATGAGTAACAATTGCAGTCTTCTAAGCCTGGTGAGCCAAGTTGGGACAGCCCTTGGGGTCCTGGAAGACCTGGGTGGCATATTGAATGCAGTGCTATGAGTTCTCGTTATTTGACTTCCAGATTTGATATTCATGGTGGTGGAATTGATTTGATTTTTCCACATCATGAGAATGAGATTGCCCAGAGCTGTGCTGCATGCCAAGAGAGCAAAATCAATTATTGGATGCATAATGGTCATGTCACTAATAACAATGAGAAAATGTCGAAATCCTTGGGCAACTTCTTCACTATTCGCCAGGTAAATAGCGGTTAATTATTGTCTTGTTTATATTCTTAGTAGTATCTACGTGTTATAATATTTTTAAAGATGCCTTGCAATTGTTTTTCCTCTGTTTTTGCAGATCACTGAGCGGTATCATCCAATTGCTTTGAGACATTTCTTGATTAGTGCTCATTACAAATCCCCTTTAAATTATACAATCTCACAACTGGAAAGTTCCTCAGATGCTATTTACTATATATATCAAGTAAGCAGCGTTACATAATCTGCATCAAAATTGTCACATCAATACTTAATTTACTGGTTCCTTGCCAGAGGTTGGGACAGTTCTTTTCTCATAAATTGTTTGTTTCTGGGACTAAATTGTTTGTTTCTGGGATATAAATTGTTAGTTTCTGGTTGTTTTTGTTTTCCCATATATGTCATGTTTGTGAATGATTTTGATATTTTATGCCCTAGGGTACCATGACTGATACGTAAATTTCTTCTTTGGATTAAAATCACTTATGTCTATCTCCTGTATGATTTTAGCTTTTCTAGAAAAAAAATATATGCTCTATAGTATCATTATTTACCTCTACCCTCCCTTTGTCTAGGTCAGATTATTCTGATGTCCTTACCTGGGAATGATGGTTCTTGCCTGTAACATAGCATGTGATTCTTGCTAGTGTAAAATCAGTTTAAGAGTATAACTAGTATCCTGATGTTGTGCTAGAATTTAGCGGCAGTTTTATGTAGGATGGTTCTTGTTACCTAGTGACGGATTGATCTTCTGCATGAATAGATTTTCATTTCCTATATCAGTTTCATCTTAGATATGATTTTCATTTATAGACGCTTTAAAACTCATGCACACACACAAGACAAGACGAAGGATGAAGATAACTATGCATTTGATGTGATAACTTTTCGAAAAGTTTTCAGAACTATTTTCTCTTTTCTCACTGTAAGGATCTGATATTTGTGGTTGATTAGACCATTCAAGATTGTGAAGCAGCTTTATCATCGTTTCAAGAAGGCGTAGAACAGAATAAAAAGGGACCTAAAGTTAGTGAAGCTGCCAAAAATTGCATCAAAAAAATGCGAGAAGAGTTTGAGGAAAAAATGTCAGATGACTTGCAAACACCGGTAGTACTTACTGGTGCTTTCCAAGAGGCCTTGAAATTTGTGAACAGTTCTTTGAAGATGCTGAAGGTATGTTTTCAAGATCAGTTCCACGTTTCCTTTCCTTTATTTTGTGTCACATGTCCGTAATTTATAGAATATATTTCTATGTGTCATCCAGAAAAAGATCCAGACGAAGCAGCTTTTAGAATTGTTGGAATCTCTATCTGCAGTAGAGAAAGAAGTTAAAGAAATCTTAGACATTCTGGGATTGTTATCTCCTTCTTCCTCTGCTGAGGTGATACATTTATTCTGCATATTTATACGTCCACTGTGTATAACAGTATAAGCACTATCCAAATATGTGGTCGTTGATAGAGCATAATGATGCCATGTGATCCATGTAACTGACTTCTCTTGGTGCGATAAGAAGTTGTGGGATAAGTCTTCTTATTTTTTTTTTAAAGTATGGGATAAGACTTCTTGTTGTTATATTAATATGTATAACAAAACCATTTTCTCAAAAGCATGTTTGGGAACACTTCCAAAAGGTTTTGACTCCAAAACATTGTTTTGATATAAGCTGGAGAGAATAGCTTTTAACCCCAAAACCATGTTTTTCTCCAAATCCTTTTTCCACAATCTAGTTCAAATGAGTGAAGCATTAACACAAGAGTTGACTATTCATTAGGATAATATTTGAGAAAGGCTTGAAATTTGTTCAACAGGTTCTGCAACAGTTGAAAGATAAGGCACTGAAGAGAGCAGGAATGGTGGAAGATGATGTACTGTGTTTGATAGAAGAGAGAATTCAGGCAAGGATTAACAAGGACTTCCCCAGGAGCGATAAAATTAGAGCCGAGCTAACCGTAAAGGGCATTGCCCTCATGGATGTGGGCAATGAAACAGTTTGGAGACCATGCATCCCCAGCGAACAGTAGTATGCAGCTCAAGTTCAGCCATCAGAAGATGAACAATGTCCAATTGCCACCCATTGAGTGAGAGAAGGCTTTGTAGTTAAGGTATTTATTTACTTATTATTAGTATAAGACTTGAAAAATTGGAGGAGTAATTCTTTATCCATACTGATAATTATTTCAAGTTGCAACATACAACTTGGCTTTGACTTTGTAAACAACTTGAGGCTACTCAGCTTAGAAATTGAGACCTCTTAATTATCATCCGTGCTGTTTAAGGCCTTTAGGTTCATGTTCCTGATCATTCTGTGGCCATTAGAGCACCGGGATCTGTACTGTTAACATTTTGATATGTACTCTTGAATGAAAAGATCTTGCAGTCTTTTGCCCTTAATTTTAAGGAGTAAGCACTTATAGTTTGGGGTTACTGGCGGGATTGAACCCGGGACTTCCCAACAAGCCATTGGCAGCGGTGTTCTGTATTTTATCTCATGTCAGTTGATCTTTAATGAGTCCTAGGTTTGGTGTATGCCTTGAAAAGCCTAGAGTTGGAGGTTTTGTTCAGCATCTTTTTGGAACGACGCCCTTTTCTTTAGATAATATTGACTTAAATTTGTTTTTTTGCTATGGTGTAACAGAGATATGGAAGGAAGATTGGTAGAATTTTCTCTGGTTTTTGGAGCAAAACTTACTATAGTTAATGCCACCCTAATAATTGGCAAAAAAAATAATAAAAATAAAAATAAAAATTTGAAGCGCACACCTTGTAATTCTAATTTTTTGTGTGGCAGTGCACTGCTCTAATAGAAAACAATTTCTTTTTTTAGGGTCATATGCTCAAACAATTTCTAGTTTGATTTCATAGTTGATCACAAACACTTTGTTTTTGTAATAATCCAACCAAAATTAATCTAATTATAGTTAGACTTTTGATCTACTAAAATCGTTTTTCTTCATCCTGAGTCCTGACGGACCTGACCCACATAGTTTCACCACCCGAAAAAATTAAATCCTGTTTTGGACTTTGGATTCCTAATTTTTCTGGTACTTTACCACCGATATTATTATCTCATGTAAAAACTGCTCTAAATGACTTTTATTGCATTATAAAATTATCTTAAAAAACTATTAACAATAGATGTCATAAATGAAATATGTAAATAACCAAAAACCATATATGAATATGTTTATTTAGAAAATCCCTAAAAGGTAAAAACTGAAAGAAAGAAAGAAGGAAATGTTCTATTTAACAGGCTTAAGGGTGGTGTTGTAAATTGAACATGTTCAAAATTTTAATCAATTGCCCTTTTTGTTGAGTATTTTAAACACACAAAGGATCCACTTGTCAGAATGGTCAAGTAACATTATATTTATTGTCACGTATTTTTATGAAATACCGAGATGTAAAGTATGGTCTCTCTCAAAATATAGGTCTCTTTCTTTGGGCAACAAAATATAGGTCTTTTTAGAAGACGCATCATTTATGTTTTTATTTTCCTTGTTTTATCCTTGTTTACTCCAAGACTGGTAATAAATTTAACACAATGGATATTTTAATAAGGGAAAATTTGATAATCTAGCTCATACTTTTATATATTTATTACATTTCTTAATTTGTATGTTTTAATTTAACATTAAAATCCTATATTTTGGAACAATAGAATAGAGATACTCGTTTGGTTCTGTGTCAAGGGGCGAACTGCGGAGTGTATTTTTTTTCCCTTGATATATGTCACCTCAAAAAAATTTATTATATGAATACATAATTATATCCTTCATTTATTTGTTTTTAGAATTCTTACATCTTACTTCTTACTCATCCGTTATATTATAAAAAGAGTAAAGTTCAACAGTTATTAAATTTTAATATAGGGTTCATGATGTTTAAGGGTTTTCTTGATTCCAATAAAATATGTTGTAAATGCCTTATAAATAGAGTTAGAGGAGTATCTTTATATCACTAAATGCTTTTTTTCTTCTTTAGATATTCTTAATTATTATTAGGGAAAATGACAGAAAAATACTTTCTGAATTTCAAAATCGCAAATGAATTATTTGAAGTTATTAATATTGTTACTCAACTAGTGAATACCGTAACTTAACTAGTTTAAATCTCCTATACGGGATTTTGAAATTTAGAAGGTATTTTATTTTATCATTTCCCCTTATTATTAATGGCTAAACACTATTTTTCTACCGTCTTCTACTCTCTCTTATTCAAAATATAAGCTTCAAAGTTGTGAGGAGATCTAGTTTTTTTATAAGCTGCATTTTACTTTTTTCTTATCAATTAATACTTTTTTTTAATTTTACCCCTAATTAATTATATGCTCCTTTTTATCTTTTTTCATCACTCACCCTACCGGTACATATATGGTAGTTTAGGAAAATAAATTACATTTTCTCACATATTTATTGTTGGTTTTAATTTACTTTATGAATTGCGTAATCCAGTGATTCGAAACTTATATTTTGAAAAGGGAGGGTATAAGGAAAAACTAAAAAAAAAAGAAAAAAGAAAATCATTTTCAAACATATTTAATGGGATGACTTAAAATTATGGGCAGATAATGAGTGTGACTACTAGATGAGGCAGTTGAAGAGACTTTAAAGATAGATTCCTTTCACGACAAAGGCAGCGAGAGCCTCATCGGACTAATGACACATAGATAGTTTGAGAGACCCACTGAGACATCCTTACACAGTATACTCTGATTCCCCAAAGATTTTAGAGACTTTAAGAGTCCTTCACAACTCTACAACACCACTCATTTTTATGCTCTCTGGACTCTGATAAAGATGAAGTTCCTAGAAACCCCATGTGATTCTTCCTATGAAGCACTCATAATATAATCTGTCCTGATTCAGAAAGAAAAGTAGCAAGGGTACGGTCCCCCAACATCTCTTAATTAAATAGGACCAACCATGTATCATGTTTCCCATACAAGGGTACCACCAGTTACTTCTCATAATTAATTAAATAATGCTACACAAGATACCAGAATTCTTATATTCAGTACCCTCTGAAAAACATAGACCAAGTTGTGTGTGTGTACAGTGTGTTAAGGATGTTAGGATAAATGACTATGTGGTCAATCACACACCAAAAAAAAAATGTTAGAGAGAAACTACTCCCTCCGTCCCTTATTATAAGAGCCAAAGAGGTAAAATCACACAGATTAAGGAAGTGATTGAGAGAAATAAATATATCTGAAATAATTTTGTTTTCTCAAGTTTACCCTTATTTATGGAAGTGAGAGAAATGTGATAATAGTGTTATAAATGAGTATGAACGAGAATGTGAATAGAGAGAATAATGATGGGTAAAATGGGAAAAACTCATTAAATGTTTTAACAAATTGTGACAGGTTCTTATAAAAATGGACAAAACTATTCAAATTTTTTGCTCTTATAAATAGGGACAGAGGGAGTATAATAGTCCCTCATAATATAAGAGCTAGATAGGGGATTACTTTGATTTTAAATATTAGATCTTAATTTACTTTGCCTTTGAAATTTATAATTTTTATCCTAATTAATATTATATATTCCTATTGATTGCAGAAGTTAAGAGTTTTGGGCGATTTTGATGCACATAATTAAATAGGGAATGTTAGTAAAACCTCTGTTTGTTTATTATAAATAACGTACTACTTAAATTGATTTTTTTAATAACCGTAAATCAGCTATCTAATTGTTGTATTAATGGCAAAAGGTAGTATCATAAAGCTATATTTTAAAAAAATGATTGGTTCCCTTAGGCCCCATTTGGTTCAATGAAAATAATAAATGAAAGATGAGGAAAGGAAACAAGTATGCTATGATGCCATTGTTGTTTCCTCAAATTTCATCCAACCGAACAGGGTCTCAAGGTATCTTTATTTTATTTATTTAAAGGGTAGATATTAATGATCTAATATTACAAGTCACCTTGCAACTAGGGGTGAAAATATGTTAGGTTAAGCTAGGTTATACCCTTAACTAGTTTGACTTGTCTTGGAACAAGTTAGTTTGCACATGTCCTAAAGCATGTTAAAAGGCCTACGTTTTAAAAAACTTCAACCAAACTAATAGGCCAAAATGCTAAATGGGTGAAACACAACCTTCGTCTGAAAGTAGACCAAAAACAAGATAAAAATATGCCATAATTAAATAAATTAATCCAAAATTACAATAACTCAATTCAAATTATCCAAAATATATCATAAAATATGATATACAACAAGACAACACTTCTTTTTAACAGGTCAAGCCGGCCTGACAAATTGAATAGGCTTTTTAATGAACCTAAACCTAGCTTGTTGAGCGAAATAAACCTTTTAATTTATAACGTTTAGACATACTTCTACTTTTAAACAAGACATGCCAAATTCAATCTAACCACAAGTTACTTAGAACTATTTTCACCCCTACTTACAACCTTACATTTTCAAAGAATCTTGCATGTCATTAGGATACAAAGCCATTGGCGTGCCTCAGGGTATCGAGGTATCTGATTATCAAAGGCATAGGTGTAGCTTTTCAATGGGTGATTGAAAAAGGGGGAAAAGTTGGCATGATTGTGAAGTTTAGTGGATGTGTATGGCTTATTTTTTGGATCCATTAGGTTCTAGTACTAAATTAGATAGCAAAATAATGCATGTCACTGATATGAAAGAAGTCAAAAAGTGTATATAAGGGAGGACAATTGTTTGGGACCCAGCTTTGTTATCAGAGAAAAATAAAAACCGTTCAAGTTTAAGTACAAGAAGAACCTAAAGTGATCTAAGAATATTACGAACCAAACCATCCCTATATCTTCTATATATCATATAACCACCGCAAACGTTTGTCTTCAACATGACAACAAGCTTTTGGAATCTTAATCTCTCAGAAAGGTCTCAAAAATTTGCCTGCAATTCTTCTGAACCATGGGATGTGTCGTTAGAACTTGAAAAGAAATCTCCACCTTTCTTTTTAAATAGTATTTCAAATAAAAAGATAATGTACAAAAAACAAAATTATTGACACATATAACTAACTTAACTAATTTTCTTCATATTTATAAATTAGTATATAGTTCTTAAATTTAGATAGGAGGGAGTACTAAAACACGTCTTCCATTTGGTCCTACAAATTTTCCCTTAAGGATAAGTAATCACTCCCTCCTCACCTTTGAAAGAGGAAATGAGAATAAAGAAACATGGCATTGGATTGAAATATTTTGCTTTTGGAACCGACATTTGAAAATAAATCATTTGAAGATAAGGAAGCATATGCTTATTATTCTCTCACATTGATCAACATATCATGTCGCATTACTGCATAAACAAGCCCCATGACTGCAATATTAGATATGGAATCTAGAAGAAGATCATATTAACAGGGAACATTACTTTTAAAATTAAAGGGATAAAGTTATATATTTTTTATAAAAAGAATATTCAATTCCTTTAAATCACCTCATTTTATCATCTCACTTTTAAAGCAACAATGAACTTCTAAAAAAGCAAACTCTACACAAAATTAATCAATATATTTAGACCAAAAATATATATCACACATGGGAATTGGCAACTGAAGAAAGGTACATGGGCACAAGCTAGTTTATTTGAATCAAGCCTTGAGGTTGTAAACTAAATAAATATAAGAAACTGCACGTAAAAGTAATTTTAATCTACCCCATCCCCCTTCCCCCTCTCTCTTGCGTGAGGATTAAGTTATAGAGCTGGAAGAAATACATTATGATGTCTAGCCTTTTCATGTACAAGATTTTACTTGGTAAAGAAAATAAGGTGTAATCATACAAAGAATCAACTACTGGAGCTAGCTATTTTAATTTTATATAACTGATCCACCTTGCAAGAGAGAGAAAATAGTGACCAAAGAGAGTCATTCAATGTATTTTAAAGCGTGTATCTACTTATGTAGGACCTCCCCTAATTAATACCATTCGTAATGCCTAAATTTCCAAATATTTTTTTTCTTTTAATCTAAGATTCTAACTAGAATGAATGACATTTTTATATCTGTTACTGTGAAAAAATAATATTGTTTTGAATTTTTAAAGATTATTTAAAAAAATAAATAAAGACTATACAATTTTATAGTATTTTTATTTGAAAAGTTGTAAAAAAAATTCAAACTAAGACCATTTTTATCGTGAAATATATATTAAAATGTCACTCATTTAATTTATAGGATCATACTTACATCAAATTTCTTATATTACATCAAGTTGTTTTCCAATCACATAATGCTAAGTGTCATATTTATTTTATTTGGATTTATGGTTAAATGAAAATATTCTAAAAATAAAATACATGGTTACAAATGATTGGAGAATTTAACAAAATGGATACAAAGAACTTCACATAAGTATTTTTCATATTTATGCTCTAAAAAAAAGATATATTTGGGAAGTCCAGACAGACATTAAAGAGCATTAGAGAGATGTACACGTTACAGGCTCATTTATAGACTGAGTGAGTGACTGAAAAATTTACGAAATCAAATATCTCATATATACATATATATATATATATACACACATAATATATATTATATCTTATTCAAATTTAACTTCAAATACTGATCAAAAGTGATTGTATTGTAATGAATACTCATATTTCATCCACCGAAGGCACATGCATATTTAGAGCTGTGAATTAAGGTCGGCCTAGCCCTTCAAGAGTCAGGGCCTTGAAAGGGCCAGCCTGAAAAGTTCGAGTAGTACAAATATCCCTGTTTTTCAAAGCCTCTGGGCCGGCCCGATTAGCATTTATACACTATATTTTTTTAATATTTTTCTATACATAAAATTAAAGCAAAAAAAATATTTATCGTTAACATAAATATCAATTTTAATTTACAATACAAACACCAACAAGCAACAAACACTAATAAATTATAAAGCAATGATAAATATTATCCATATTTTTAAATAAGTCACAAAATATATGTTTATCTATAATTAATTATTTTAATAAATATTGTCCATATTTATAAATAAGTCATTCACTAAGAAATTATCAAACAATGATAAATATTAGGAATTAGGTATTATAGTTTTTTCACCTTTAATTAATTGTTTTATTTTATAGTTGTTAAATTTTTTTAAAAATATATGTGTGTGTGTGTGACAGGCTTAAAGGGCCGGCCCTCGGCCTTGTTGGGCTGGTCCTTTGAAGCCCTCGACCTTAAAGGGCCAGCCCGTTAAGTCCAATTCCCTTTTAAAGCCTCCAAAATCAAAGCCCGGCCCTCCAAAAATCAGGGCCTAAAAAGACCGGCCCGATCGGCTTAACCCAAATTACCAGCTCTACACATGCTTAAGAAACACGGCCTTGAAACTTCATTATAACGGGAATGAAAAGTTAGAGGCAAGCAGATCACCTAAAGTTTAGACACACACATGACCTCCAATTAGAAGTACTTTAATTCCAATTAGAAGTACTTTAATTTGACAGCTCTCAAACATCCAATTAAATATATATCAAGTTTCTGTAAAATAAAGTCCATACTTCATTGATTCAAACTGTGTAAAAGCAAGCGAAAATTCAAAGTGGGTAATTATTCCAAATCTAAAGTTCCAATGTAGATAGATTAAAGTAAAAGTCATTCGTGACCCACTCACCACAATAGATAGACACACACATACAGATGTCATTCATTCTTGACACATGTATAGTTGATTTTTATTAGGATGCTTGCTTTTGATATACTCCCTCCCCTTCTAAATATAAGATTTAGTTTAAAAATAAATTTTGATCTTAACTATTAGAGTTTTATTCTTTTATCTATCACATTTATAATTTTTTCTCTAAACTTATTTATTTGACATAGAAACTATTATATAATTTAATATTATACATAGATATTTAAAAGAGATCATGTCACATATGCTATAATTAATTAATTAATTAATTTAGTTTATTTAATATCCTTAAATTAAAAATTAGGTGTTATATTTAAGAGCCTTGGAGCAATCAATTAGTTATTCTTCTTCTGATTAAATTTAGAGTATCCAAAAGTTGATAGCAGTGACTAATCTTCTCGCCGTAGTTTCTCCACTAAAGGTAAATGGCAAGCCACTGGCTATTGCTTTTTGTAAATTTCAATATTTGTTTCGAGGTCTGGTCGACTAAAAGGCAACCACAGCATGAAGCAATTTTCAACGTTAACTTCGAATTTTCTGCGCATGAAAAGATTTTTGTTCTCCTGCATGTCATGAGTTTCGAAAACATATCTTTCTTATTCTTCAAATAAAGAACATATCATAATGAAGCATGTCTCTGTTAATTTTGTGGCTAAAGCTTAATAGATTTCTGTGTTGATCGGGTCGTACCAAGTAAGAAAACAAATGAAGGCCTTGGCTTTCATGTGAAAAGAGAAGAAACTTTTATTATGATAGTTAAAGTTCCTATAATAATGAATCTTATCGTCTTATATATACATAAATTAATTAATCTCTAGATATGATAACTATAGTTATAGGCACCACAAGGTAATGTAATAGCTACTTGTGTATGAATCAATCATCTGATATAATTCACGGGGCTTCTTTTGATGATCTCTTGTGTGTTAATTACTTCTGGAGAAGCTTAATTATTTGGGTTTTTATTTAATATATATATATAGAGAGAGGTCAATGTGCAATAATAGCTGAGCTCACTACCTCTTACATTATGTTGCATTATGATTTTAGCATGGGGCGGCTAGCCAATCAAGTTCCATGCACATTATGTTGGGTGAAAGAAAATAAAAAAATCAAAGTGAAAGATAAAGCTTTAGCCTTTAATTAGCTCATTTATTTTTTTTAATTATTACATCTATTCATCATATGGTAGAATATTACATTCAAGCATTATCAAACATGATTAAACATAGCAACTCACGATGAGGTTCAAACTCTTAATCTTAATTAAGAAAAATTGAGTTCATTTTTTTTTTGCCAACTCTTAATCTTAATTAAGAAAAATTGAGTTCCTTAGATCAACGCAAGTACGCACTCAACCACCATCACTAGACTTCAGCCCGGTTTCAGCTATGACCGAACACTTTATGAAATTAATGCAAGAAAATTCAATGACACTGGAAAATAACATTTTATGCATGCTTTCATTCTTTATGTTCTATATTATAAGGCACCTTAAAAAAAGGATGAGTAGTCTTTATTATGTCTTTAGTTTTGTTGAGATGATTAAAAGTACCTTATAAAAAAGGACATAATGAAATATATTCTTAATAATCTCATTGTCCATCATAATAAATATCTGTGTGTGAACGTATACGAACATAGTGTGGCGTAAGTTTAAGCACTGACGAACTTGCATGTGCGTGTGAACTTATGATTCCATTATTTTTTTTTTAATTTATGAACTTCACTTTAAAAAAGAACAAAGGGGAAAGGTTATTATTGGAAAATGGCACCGCTTGCTACCTTCTCCACGCTCTGGTGATTTTTTTCTTTTTTGTTTGTTTGTCAAGCAGATAATAAAATTGAAGGCAACAAAAAGTTGTGAAGAACAACAACCCTAGAAGTAAGTGATTATTCATTATATAGACACTTAAAGCTTTGTCTTCTAGTATATAATCACGTCAAATCAATATTGACCGAAATATTCAAACTATATTTAGTGTACCCAGCAATATTTTCCACAATTTGAGATGCTTTTTCTCCGATTTCACCTCAGCTTACTAGGCAAGTACATTTTCAAAGACTTTAATTTCCACCTGTTAGATCTTTCTATATCGTAATTAACATTATATGTGCTTTCTTTCAAACATATTATTATATATTGACGACCTCTCTCTCTCTCTCTCTCTATATATATATATATAATTATAAACAATCAGATTGAGTCATCCTCCTCCCAAACTGGAATTTTTTGTCATGATCAGTCCAAAATTAAATAACATCAAATTAGTAAGCCACTAATTGAGAAATTTGCTGAAAATATCCTTTTACAAAATTTATTGGCCAAAAGTACCTAAAGATATAGATCCTTGAGCGGGTGCATCACTTCTTTAGCCGTGTACAACACATCTTCTCTGCTACATGCAAATATATTTTATTCTTTAAGCAAGTAAGGAAATTATATAAATGACTTAATAAGAATACTTATATTTACCGTTTTTCTTTGATATAATTTACCTTATAAACTTATATGCATAATCTAATAAAATGTAATATATATGTTATAATTAAGTATTTATTTGGCTTCATTAATCTTTCTAAAAAATAAACTCGATTAAGTCTTATATTAAGAACCAAAAAAGGTATTTAAATCCTAAACAAATTTCAAGTACCTTCCAATAATATATTTTGCATCAGGGAATTTTTCAGCAATTTTCTCTAACTAATTTGTTTGATTACGATGGAAATGACCATATAACTTGTATAGTTGAAGATTAAAAAAAAATTTAGAAACAGGCTTCTTTGTAATTAGTGAAGAAATATACGAACTTTGTTGTGAAGAGAGAAAATAAAATAAAATAATAATAATAATAATAAAAAAGAACAGAAAGTGAGTGTTATAGTGCCCCAAAATTAAACAATATTGATTGGTTACCAGCTGGCCACCCTCTGATCACGTTACCATAACATGAGACCGCCAATCAAGTTCTATTTTTATATATGTGTGTGGGAATGAAAGGACGAATTCTTCTTTTTCCAAACTTTTGATTTCTTCCATGTGTCCTTCCTATAATATACTTCTTTGTGAAGCCTTTAACATATATTGATTGATTCAAAAGTTGATAAAAAGGAATTGTTCTTTGGTTTGATTTTCTTCGTTTTAGTGCTTGAACGTGATGGGTAAGCTAACAAAAGTTGCATAATGGTCCCAACAAACTTGGAGCTAGCTAGCTTGTTCACTCTTTTGAACATAACATATTTAAGTTAAGAAAGGTTCATTAATTAGAGGGGGAAAAGCTAAGGATTTATCGTATTGTAGAGAATAGGGTAACCAATCCATGTCGACCGAATCTTATGTTCAATGAAGTAAGGATATGTGTTAGAATTTCTTATTGATTAGTTTCTTTTTCCCGCCAGCCACAAGGCATCAGATCAGAGTACTTTTTTTTAAAAAAAAAAGAAAATTTAAAGAAGGAAATAAAGGAAAGGAAAACTTTTCCCATTGCATGCACATAGTTTCCAAATCTACAACCAGAGCCATCCTTTTCTTGCTTCCAAGAATTAAACCAAAGCCATTATACAACTTTCAGGATCTTCAATTCCAACTACTAATCAAAGTCCCATACACACACACTTCTCCTATCCTAAATGTATGAGTTAATTGAGAAACTTGTTTTGATTCTAAATACAACATATTAGTTCACTTTACCTTTAAAATTTATACTTTGCACTCTAAATTATTCCCATGAATTGCACGTATATTAACATATGTCTATCATAGAGAGTTTTTAATGCAAATTATTAAAGGGGGTACTTTAGGAATAAACTTATATTCCTTAAAAATAATTAATAATTTAACTAGTCTCTACAAATTAGTTATATAAATCCTATATTTAGGACCGTAAAATATGTTTATTCTCACACACATATATTGATAAACATATTCCCTGGAGTTGCCTTGTGGAGATCAAAGACTAGATTCCATTAACCAAATCTCGTGGTTAAGCCATGGAAGATGATATCATCCATCTAAACGTTTATATGTGTATTGCGTGTGTGTATTCATTTCTGGTTAAACAATATAAATGGCCAAATCTTGCTTTTGGGTTGGACGTATATGAATCAGAGATCTCAATAATGGGAGGCAAAAGCACCGACCTTGCGTTATCTTAATTCACATAAAAAACTGTTCTATTTCTCAGAACCTCACTTTAAGTTAGCAAAGGACGATCAACAAGAGTTTTCGGAATATACTACAACCCTGACAAGAAAACCCTAAAATATGTTTTATTTTTATTTAATGTTTATGTATTTTGTCGTGTCGTTATCCTATTGATTCATGACTATCTAACATGAATTCTTGCTCTGAATTAGATTTTGTTCTTGGTGTGCAATCAAGTAAGCTTATTATCTTGCCTGAAATTCTCTGTCAAAGCATATCTTTTATTTTTATTTTCTGTCAATTTTAAAAATATTGATAAAAAATGAAAATAATACAATTAAAAAATAGAAGGGAAAAGAAAAGATCCTTTACTCCTTTACAATATGTAGGCATTTGCAAATTTTGGTCCCACATGTCGTCCACAACTAATGACAGTTTTCATATCAGGTGATTGTCTCCCCTAATTCCGATTTTTTCCTTGCATATATATAATTTATATAATATGTAATTAAATAATGGTATTAATGAAGCAGAGATCAACCGCAATGATCCTTACGAGTCAAAATAAACGGTTACGTTTTTTTGAATTAATTTTGAGAATGTTTACCTATAAAATCAAAGTTGCTATAGTTGTAACATTCCTATAGACATACTAATATATTAGCACTTTCACTTGACCAAGACACAATATGTACTGCATTTTCTTCTTACTTACTTAATTTTGCAACTAATTAAACCCACACATTCTAGAAGATCACGAACCTAGCTTGCAACTTACCTTTTACGAATAGGATATTCATATTGCTATGACAATGTGTCATTGGCCAATTTTATATAATGCATATTCAAACAATTAAACACATGTTAAGATCCTCTATATGATTCGATATAATTTGAATTCAAAAGAAGAAAAAGGAGGAGAGATCAAGACAGGATTATCTCGTTTGGTAAACATAAAAGATAATCCCAATAAAACCGATTTTTCCATCAAATTTTAAAAAGCCCCGTGCTTAGTACTGGGATTTTTTTTTAAATATAGGTGTATATTACGGCTAGAAAATTTTGTACATATTTAGGAGCAAAGTAGACAGAAGTCTAATACTTAGGACAAAAATAAATCCCTTGCCTTACTCCTATATTTAGGAGCAGAGGTAGTAATACTTGGGAGTTTGAAGGCTTTTTATTTCATTTTTGGCATTTTTCACCAAAATAACATCAATATGATGAAGCAACTTGCCATATTTTCGTCATCTTCGTTTTCTCCAAAGTTTGAATTTTTCGAAAATAATTTCATAATTTTACAATAAGGGAATTATAGTAGTATGAACCAGAAGTTCATCAGATTTTGCATTTATGAAGTATTACAAAATATCTGTCAGATATAATTATTAACCTAAATAAGAAGTATTAAATCTCATATTCCAGTTGAAAATGTTCCAACAAATGTGACATGCCTGAAGCATGAGAAATCAATCGATTCCAAATGGAAATAATTCGTATAAATAAGAGCTTATAATTAAAATGATCATATTGAGGAGGCAGGCACTCCAGAAGAGTGCGAAGACATAACTAATTAAAAAAACCTCAAACGAGGTACAGATACCTGAAAAATAATAAAAAGATCTCAATAAGTTATGTCAGAACAAGAAAAATGGAATCGAAAAGAATAAAGTTGTCGACAACAATTTTGAAAAGGATATCACATGATTAAATGGGGATCTTGCATAGAGATATGTCATGAGAAGTAGACAGAAAGATGATTGACCAAAAGAAAAGAAAAAAAAAGGAAAAGAAAATATAATTAGTTCCAATGTGAAAATCATGGACCTGAAGTCCAAAATCTAGAAATATAAAATTATTATGGGATATAAATATTTATGTGAAATATAGCTTTTCACAAAGGTAATAAAGATTATGATAAAGCATATTATTTTGTGATGGATACAAGTATTCTATAAATATTAGTAGTCTGGCAATATATAGGAATAAAATATGCATCAATAATTGTATATATCCCACTTGATGATGAAATTTACATATGAATCTTTGAATGATTCAAAATGCCAAAAGTATATATAAGAAAATCATACAAAATACATTGTCACTTAGAAATATATAAGTTTGTATATTACTTGACCAGAAGATCAAGTTATTAAATTCCTCAATGATTTTAAAATCATGAATATATGTCCCATATAAATATTTGTTTATTTTGCTGATATTATATGTTACGATTTTGTGGAAGAATGAAGTTTTTGTGAGTACACAAGTGGATAATGAATTTGAATATGCGAAATATATAATGGAGATGTGTTAAATGAACACATTTTAGCAGAACATTTGATGATAATGCATCAAGTATAATTAGACCAAAATGAAGATACGCTCAAATAGTATTTGAAGGAATATGCTTGAAAAGTTAGTAAATTCAATCGAGACAAAATGACAAAAGTGATGTTATTAGCAGGGAAAGTAAAAGTGACGTTGTTGTTATGTGGAAAAGTAAAAGTAATCCTATCTTGAGGGGAGAAAGTATCATGCTGTACTCTTTTTCCTTTAACCATGGTTTTGTCCCATTGGGTTTTCCTGGTAAGGTTTTTAATGAGGCAGCTTTGATAAATATTGTGTACTCTTTTCCTTCATTGGGTTTTTATCCCATTGGGTAATTCCTGGTAAGGTTTTTAATAAGGCATAATAATATTTGTTTATGGACATCTAAGGAGGAGTGTTATAAAATATTTTTCTATTACCATCTCTTAGGATTCTTCTTAGGATTTCTTTCTTCCTAAATGCCTAATCATTGTAACCTCCCAATGAATGATTTGTAGGGAGTTTTCATATGGTTAATGCCATAATGCTTATTATCAATACTTATTTGTAACCATAGGTAGAAACTTCAATGTGGAGAGGCTTATAAATAGAGGACATGTACAAGGCATTCGTACACCATTGAATCATAAGTGAAAGTGATATCTTCTTTCTCTCCATCTTCTTCTCATATTCTCTTGTTTCTTCCCATATTTTATTGTCTTGTTATTCTCTTTTCTATCTCTTCCTCTTTCTACTTTCTCTTTATTTTATAACAGGACTTTTGATCTTTAGGGTTATTAAAGCTTTTACTCTATCATTAAATACATAGGTCAAAAAAATTCTCAAGATTTCATTAGTTTTTATCAAACATATATCAAACATACGT
Source organism: Mimosa bimucronata (assembly GCA_037074515.1). Taxonomy (NCBI): domain Eukaryota; kingdom Viridiplantae; phylum Streptophyta; class Magnoliopsida; order Fabales; family Fabaceae; genus Mimosa; species Mimosa bimucronata. Next base: position 25,939,252 of record CM073445.1, on the reverse strand, counting down.
TTTAAAGAATCATGATTCTTCTATTGCCCTCCATTCTCATTCCTTTCTGTTTTATATTCTCATTTCGCTTAAAAAAAATTCAGGCACATAAAACAAAAACCTAAATGCATTAAAATTGACATAAAAAAACATATATCTTAAAATAATAATTTAAAAACTATGATTGTATAAAAATGAATAATATAAGCATAATATTTATTATATATTTGTAAGTGCAAGACCGTTATTTTTTCTTCAGATGTTCTTCTTGGATTTCACACCCCTCCAAAAGTACACACATTCACAAAGACTTTCGTGACCTTTAATCATATCAATGTGAATACAATTTTTGTACCATCTTATGCCAGCTTACTACAACAAACACAAATTCAGAGATCCTCTTGACAATTGTCATATAAATTTCCTACAACATTGATTGGACTTTCTATACATGTCCACTCATTATTGTTGCTACTCATAATTAACAATAAAAAGATGACCAATGGCATAAGAAAAAGAAGTCCAGCTAATGATATACTAGCCTTTATTAAGAATAAGAAGAAAACTTTGCTTTGCTTAAGTTTTAAACCAGCCAAAAAACCACAATATTACTGAAGTGCAGTAAAACCAAATCATATCAAATGCCATTGATTTGGTACAATATATTTGATAATGATCCAATTTATAACTAACTACTCCATCATTCCTAAATATATGACCTATTTGGAGATGTGTGCTTGTTTTTAAATATAAGATCCCTTTATAATCTTTCTTAACATTTCCTAAAATACTCCTCAATCATAAATAAGCAAGAGAGGGAGGGTAGGAATGAATAAAGGTATAATGTTAGAGTGTTTTGGTAATATGATGTTATTTTAATTAATATAACCAACATCCTTAATCTAATCAAATTAGGTAAATAGGTCTTATATTTAGGAACGGATGGAGTATTAGGTTCAGGTAAGTGTGGACAAAATTGGACTAATAAGTCTTATATTTAGAAACGAAGGGAGTATTAGGTTTATGTAAGTGTGGACAAAATTGGACTAAGTCATGGTAACCCTTGTGCAGAGCTAGACAAACATGTGCATGGTTTGTGAAGGAGTCAACTTTATTCTAACAAGCTGTTAGTAATTAAATTGCTCACATTATCATTAATTGTTAATTTCTACGTATGTCGATTATTACAAGAATTAATTAATTACTTATTATATCTATAGTACTGGTATATATATAAGCCAAGCTTGATAGTTTTTGAAACTGATATATTGGTTGTCAAAAGCTGTAAAAACATGTGTTGCCGGTCAGATTTGAGTCACTCTCCAAACTCCGATATGCTCAAGTCATTGTCCAAATTATAATATAACACCAAAATGGTGCATGCATGTTTGTACACTGGGTGTATTACTTCATAAATATTCCCAGTTAATATAAACAAACTATGATGAAAAGCTACTTAACCATTTTCGATTGATTGCATCGTTTCTTATCTCTCTCAATTATTTTTCTCTTATATATATTTTGTGGTTCTTGAAGATTTGAAAATAATTAATGGTGTTAGAAGTTAAAGAGACATGGAGATGACCCATGCGTACAACACTGAATGGGTAATGAGTGCAATGTGTACTAATAGCTAAGTGAAATATCATTAGCTTTTGAAGGGCAAAATAATTAATAAATAAATATGAAAAATGTACAAGATTTGAAGTGAGCCACCCACAGCTCATGAAGCTACAAAGATTGATACAACTCAATTCGGAGCCGAGCCGAGCAAAGCCGAGCCATCACGGGGCAGCCGGTGCAAGGCTAAGATGCAAGTCCAAGCCCAACGAATCATCGAAACCAGGCCCAGCTTCAACCTTTGAGAATCGGCTCAACGAAGGCCCGTCGGCCCGACCGTTGACCCGGCCCAGTGGTTGTGGCGACCCAATAGAAGACAATGTGGAAGTAGAATCCCCTGCACCGCCACTATAGGGAACCATCCCTACACCAGCAGATCTCCCACCGTTAACACCACCATAACTCACACCGCTACCCGGCGGTGGCGGCGGTGTGGGCCCCGGTGCCGCCGACGTCGGGAACACGCAGCCGTGAGAGACCGACACGTGGAACGGGGACGGCCCCGACCGCGGCGGCATGTACACCCACGACGCCGCCGGAGCCGCCGCCGGGACCACGACGGAGCCGTTTGGGGCTAGGAGATGCGGCGGAGGGGCAAAAGCGGAAATTATCGGATTTCTAACAAACGAAACGGCGGCGTTTCGTGTGGCTTGTAATTGCGCTCTCTTTAGTTGCTGACGCTCCTTCTTGTGAGCGTTTTGGTGGCCACCAAGCGCTTGTGAATTAGCAAACTCTCTACAACAATATTGACACTCATATTTCCGGTCACCGGAGGAGGGAAGGAACGCCGGGCTGCCGCCGCCGCCTCCGGCGGCGGCGGGGGAATCAGGCGAGCTGGGTTTGCCTGTTGTGGAATCTGATATGTCTTCAAGCATTGCTTCATCTACTTCTTCTATGTCTTCTTGAACATTGAAGCCGAAGAGCTTTAATCGTGTGGTGGAATTATTTGTGGGTTGTGTTCTTTTTGATTGGTAGTGATCAATTGGGTCCTCCATGGTTGAGATTTGAATCAAAGTTTGAAACTTTGGATGTAAAAACCAAAAGGGTATGAAGTATGTGTGAGAGAGAGAGAGAGAGAGAGATTAGAAGTGTGTGAACATATATAGTACAAGGAGGTTCTGCATGCGATGTGGGTCTATTTATACTTGGGATTCAGGAGTGGGTTTTGACAAAAACTATACACAAAATATAAGTAAACAGTGCACAGAGAGAGAGAGAGAGAGAGAGTTTTTGCGGACATCCCAAGGAGAGGAGGAAGTGTGTGAAATATGGGAACACGACCCGAGGATGCTCAGGGGACCCAAGGGATTGCGTTTGTCTCTTGCCAGTTTCCTTTTTTGAAATTACAAAATTGGCCTTGTATGTATCTCAATCAATTATTTGACCAAATGTGACATCTTCTATGAAACCAGCCACCATTAGAACAATAATGATAATAATGCAATAACATCAACTAGCTAGGTTTTAAATTTTGTAATCAGATATATTGGAGCAAGACTGGATTATTAAGTATGTGGTGCATGTGATGTTGTAGTATGGTACGGGGTTTAACCCATAAAATAATTTTTGCCACGTTGGATCACGACTATATATTTATACACATGCATGTACACATGACTTTGTTTTTTTCCCCCCAAGTTGCTGCTTCTTCATACATACTTAATGGTTTGCTATATCTTAAAGGGCAACGGTTAAATTTATGGTTTTAGAAGTATCAAAGCCAATTAAATAAGCAAACGTGCATATATTTATATTTGTACAAATAATAATAGACCCATCACTTCGTTTATCTATTATTACCCAAGCCTATTGAAGACAAGTTGATTTTCCAACCAACCGGAGGGAGGAGAGAGAGGGAGATTATGTTAAAGCAATTAGGTTTGAAAAGTTGGAGGCATATGTGTGGGATTATTATGTAGCACTTGCTTCCACTCTTTTGATGCATATTTTGAAACTTTGAGTAAGATGGCCCAATCAAGAAGCAGCTTATCAGACGAGTGTTTGAAGCAACTAATCAGAATTATTTGCCGTAAAAAGAACAAGAATCTGCTCTGCTCATCTCATCAGTCATCACAGTGGTTATTATTAATTGACCCACTTCATTCATGACACGTACGTTTTGCCACCATTTTCCTCCAACATTGGTTGAGAAAAAACAACCCTAGCTACAGCAAAAAATTAATTTCCCATTTCATTATTATTTGAAGCCTGAAATAAAAGCCTTTCCCCCCTTTTTCCCTTTTCATTTAAATTCTTTCTTCCACCTCCTGCAGCCTGCAGGGGTAGTACTGTAATCTCATATGCTCTTCAGAAAATCAGAACTACTCTCAGAATTTTGGTAAGAGGAACGAAACCCAATAAACCACCGTGAGGCGTGCAGCCCATGTCTCTGTTTCCTCCTCAGCCTGCTGCTACCTCCAACCCACTCCTGCACAGCCAAATATCACACAAGTAGAAATTTTTAAGGTTTCTTTTTACAAATTTTAGTTTTATTTACAAACCCTTTTTAACGTTTAGCACGATAAGTTATATTACAGTTTAACTGATTCAGATCTTACCGATTAGTTGCTGGTTAATGTGGTATGTGATCTCATCTCCATGTTCAAGTACGAATTCCTGAAAACACATAAATAAAAAGTAGAGTTGAAAACCCTTTGCGTTTTAAACTTAAAATAATTAGTTTTGAATCTATCATAACTTGATACACCCTTGATAAAAAAAAAAAAAAAAACAATTCATATGACTTAGGTAAAAGCACAAACACAAGCAAATCCTGTTGTTTTGTTATTATGTGTATTCTTCTATTAAAAACAGTTTTAATTTGTATATGGCGTTCTTAGTTTGGATGTGAAGAAAATTATAGAAAAAAGAATTCACTATGAGGGTAAGCTTTTCCTCCATCCAAGCATAACCTAAATGATTGAGTATTTTTTTCAACGAGAATTCGAACCTTTACTATTACAAGGTGCTAGTCCAAACTGCTGGATGCACACATCCTCTTTGAATGAATGATCAGCATAACTCAAACTCAAACTCAAAACTACTTATTATGGTAGCACAGACAAATATTGCTAGATAGTCATACAGTGTCTCATGTTACATATCAATTATGGATGTAAGAGAAGCCGACACTCTCACCCACCACCAGCACAAGACTGTTCACCTTTCTCTCTAGAAAAAGTCAAACCAGCCCTACATGCACAGAGAGAGAGAGAGAGAGAGAGAGAGAGAGAGAGAGAGATTACATAGTATATATGATATATATGGCGTCCAGTATCTTAAAACTAAGAGATGATGATAATGAAACTCATCAGATCTAACACCGTCAGTCCCACTACTAATCACTGCTCTGTGGCCCACGTGTCAACATCATATTCACCCTCCGATATCTCACGTTAGATATGTCTGTTCCACATTATTCCAACCTCTTTCTCTCTCTTCTTGTCCCTCCCAAATATATTGTCCTTCATGAATCATGATATGGCTTTTTCCGTCCATAAAAGTCAACATAAGAAGCTCAGCTTCTATGCCATAATCGTATACTTACTTTGAAGTTTGATGTCCCTAACAAAATAAAAGTTTTTTTTTTTTGCTTGTCCTCCTTGAAAAATGTTACCATATGAAAACAAAATGAGATACTTAGTCGCCAAAAAAAATATCACATACAGTTGGCTAGTTTGAAGGGGCATTTAATTTCAATGAAGATGCTGACCTGGAGATATTGAATCTAACGTTCAGGTGAGTTTACAGAACTTAGGGTTTGGGTCCCTACCATTACGTGTTTGATGATGAATAATTGTTTAAGATGTCTGCGTGATTGACGTTGAAATCTATATATATATATATATATAATCTAAATATGTTTTCTTTCTTTTGGGAGAGATCTGTGCGAATCTTACTAACTACGAGAGTTGTGAGAGCTTTTTGAAGGGTTTGTAGTATCCCACTTTAAAAAGCATAATGATAAAAAAATAATCATAATGGCTATAGAAATATTTAATGTTACCATACTTCCTTAAGTCTTCGTCTCATCTCTTAATGTATGTGACCCACCTTTGTCCCCACTCTTTGCCGTTTAGCGCTTAGTCAAAATTTTCGCATGAAAGAAATATAATTAAACCCAATATATATATATATAGATATATATTTGTGAATCCCCATGATTGGATTAACTTTGGAGTGAAAGCTCACAATTCTTTTGTGACCGTTAGATACGGTCATTAATCATCATTATAGCAGATATAATCCACAGTATTTACAAATATATTCCATTAAACTAATTAGTTATTATAGTACTGTATGCTTGTAGTAAGTATTATATATATAGCATGGGTAAATGAAAGGTCAAACTAGTTAATCATTATGATAGCCAACAGTTTAATTAGCTTATTGAGTTTTTGTGGGCTTTATCTTGATGTTAAATAATAATCTTCCATTCACATGAGATCAGAGAATTGACAGAAGAATTGTTTCGTTATATAAATTCAGATATGAGATCGCATCATACAGAATAGTTGAAGAAGAGAGAACAACAAGATGAGAGAATATGAGAAGAAGATGGAGAGAAAGAAGATATCAATTCTACTTATGATTCAATGGTGCAAATGCCTTGTACATGATCTCTATTTATAGAGAGGTTACAAAGTGAAGGACATTATTAGAGAAAAGAATCCTAAGAGGGATCCTAAGAGGAATAGGTTATGGAGATAAGATAAGGATAATTATTAGAGAAAAGAATCCTAAGAAGGATCCTAAGAGGAATAGGTTATGGAGATAAGATAAGGATAATTAGAGAGAAAAGAATCCTAAGAGGGATCCTAAGAGATAATAATATGGACATCCACTAGCTATAAATATTTTACAACACTCCCCCTTGGATGTTCATAAACAAATATTATTGTACCTCATTAAAACTTTACTAAAAAAAAATCCAATGGGACAAAAAAAAAAACCCAGTGAAGGAAAAGATTACACAATACTATCAAAGTTGCCTCATTAAAAACCTTACCAGGAAAACCCAGTGGGATAAAACCTTGGTTAAGGGAAAAAGAGTACAACATGACATTTTCTCCCCCTGATGATAGCATCACTTTGAGTGTAACATTACAATATCTCCCCCTGATGATAGCATCACTTTGAGTGTAGCATTACAATATCTCCCCCTGATGATAGCATCACTTTAACTCCTTGAGTCTGCGCATTCCAATACTATATACTAGTTTTTCAAATGTTCTTGTTGGAAGTGTCTTGGTAAACATATCTGCAAGATTGTCACATGAGCGAATTTGTTGAACATCTATATCACCGCTCTTTACAAGATCATGAGTGAAAAAGAATTTTGGAGAAATATGTTTTGTTCTGTCTCCTTTAATATATCCTCCTTTCAGTTGAGCTATGCATGCTGTGTTATCTTCATATAATAATGTCGGAACCTTTTGTTCAACAACCATACCACACATTGATTCAATATGTTGAGTCATTGACCTTAACCACACACACTCTCGACTTGCCTCGTGAGCTGCAATTATTTCTGCATGATTTGATGATGTAGCTGACAAAGTTTGTTTCGTTGAACGCCATGAAATAGCTGTACCTCCATAAGTAAACAAATATCCTGTTTGTGATCTACCATTGTGTGGATCTGATAAAAATCCTGCATCTGCATAACCAACCAATTGTGATCCAGATTCATAAAATAATACCATATCACTTGTCCCTTGAAGATATCGAAATATATGTTTGATTCCATTCCAATGCCTTCTTGTTGGACAAGAACTAAATCTTGCCAATAAATTTACAGCAAATGCTATATCGGGACGTGTTGAATTAGCAAGATACATTAGTGCACCTATAGCACTAAGATATGGTACTTCTGGACCAAGAAGATTTTCCTTTTCCCCTTGAGGACGAAAATGATCTTTTTCCTTATCAAGTGATCTTACGACCATTGGAGTAGTCAATGGATGAGCTTTATTCATATAAAATCGCTTTAATATTTTCTCAATATAAGTTGATTGATGAAGAAAGATTCCATTTGTGAGATGCTCAATTTGTAATCCAAGACAAAACTTTGTTCTTCCAAGATCCTTCATTTCAAATTCTCTTTTTAAACAATCAACTGCTTTTAGAAGCTCTTCAGGAGTTCCAATTATATTTAAATCATCCACATATATAGCAATTATGACAAACTCTGATCCATTCCTTTTTATAAAAACACATGGGGAAATTGGATCATTTTTATAACCTTCTTTTAACAAATATTCGCTAAGACGGTTATACCACATTCTTCCAGATTGTTTCAATCCATATAAGGATTTATGCAAGCGAATCGCATAATTTTCACGAGAATTTTTATATGCTTCTGGCAACTTAAATCCTTCAGGGATTTTCATGTAAATTTCAGTGTCTAAAGAGCCATATAAATAGGCTGTGACAACATCCATTAGACGCATGTCAAGTTTATTTCTTACTGCCAGACTAATTAAATATCTTAAAGTGATTGCATCCACCACAGGAGAATATGTCTCTTCATAATCAATGCCAGGCTTTTGTGAAAATCCTTGTGCTACAAGTCGTGCCTTGTATCTAACAATTTCATTTTTCTCATTTCGTTTTCGCACAAATACCCATCGATATCCAACTGGTTGTCCACCATTTGGTATTTGGACGACAGGTCCAAAAACCTCTCGTTTTGAGAGTGAATTTAACTCTACTTGAATTGCGTCTTTCCACTTTGACCAATCACTTCTATGTCTACATTCTTCAACAGATCTAGGTTCAAGATCCTCACTTTGATTAATTATCTCAAGAGCAACATTATATGAAAAAGCGTTGTCGACAACTATATTTTCTCAGTTCCATCTTTTTCCCGTTGTGACATAATTTATCGAGATCTCTTCATAATTTTCAGGTACCTGAACCTCTTATGGGGTCTTTTGATTAATTATGTCTTGGGTTTCATCTATAAGACCAACCTCTTCAACTTGACCATCTTGATTGTTTGCTCCCTTTTTCTTTCTAGGATTCTTATCTTTGGAACCGATTGGTCTACCACGCTTCAGGCGAGGCTTAGTTTCATTTGCAACTTTTGGTTGTCCTTCAGGGACATCAATTCTAATTGGAGCATTTTCAGCTGGAATGTGAGATTTAGTAATTCTCTTGAGGTCAGTAAATGCATCTGGCAATTGATTAGCAATATTTTGCAAATGAATTATTTTCTGAACTTCATGTTCACATTGCTGTGTACGAGGATCTAGATGAGACAGATATAACGTTTTCCATGTGATCTCTTTTTCCAGCTGTTTATCATCTCCCCCTAATGTTGGAAAAATTGATTCATCAAAATGGCAATCATCAAAACGTGCTGTGAACAAATCTCCAGTTAATGGTTCTAAATACTTTATTATAGAAGGAGATTCATAACCGACATATATTCCCAACCTTCTTTGAGGTCCCATCTTTGTTTGTTGTGGTGGAGCAATAGGCACAAATACGGCACATCCAAAAATTCTAAGATGGGAAATATTTGGCTCCTGACCAAAAACCAATTGTAGTGGGGAGAATTTATGATAACTTGTTGGCCTGATGCGTATAATTGCTGCTGCATGTAATATTGCATGTCCCCAAGCTGAGATGGAAAGTCTTGTTCTCAAAAGCATTGGTCTAGCTATCAATTGAAGGCGTTTAATAAATGATTCCGCCAGACCATTTTGAGTGTGGACATGAGCAACATATTTTTCTATAGTTATTCCAGTTGCCATGCAATAATCATTAAACTTTTGAGATGAAAATTCACTAGCATTATCAAGACGAATTGTCTTAATTGCATGATCTGGAAACTGTGCTCTTAATCGAATTATCTGAGCAAGTAATCTAGCAAATGCTAAATTACGTGTTGATAACAAACACACATGTGACCATCTTGTAGATGCATCTATTAAAACCATAAAATATCTGAATGGTCCACATGGTGGATGAATAGGTCCACATATATCCCCTTGAATTCGTTTTAGAAATGTAGGGGATTCAACTCCAACTTTTGTCAAAGAAGGCTTTATTATTAATTTACCTTGAGAGCAAGCAGCACAAGAAAGGTCTTTAAATTGAAGAATTTCCTGGTTCTTCAATGGATGTCCATGTGAATTTTCAATAATTCTTCGCATCATATTTGATCCGGGATGGCCTAACCGGTCATGCCAAACAATAAATGTATTTTTATCAGCAAGCTTCTGGCTTACTATGACATTTGTCTCAATTGTTTTAATACTTGTATAGTATAAACCAGAATACAATGTAGGTAATTTTTCTAGGACACATTTTCCCCCGTATCTAATATTTATAATATGTAGATATTCAATATTTTTCTCACTGATAGTCTCAATGTGATATCCATTTTGACGGATATCTTTAAAACTTAATAAATTTCTTTGAGACTTGGGGGAATATAGAGCATCATTGATGACAAATTTTGTTCCTCTTGGTAATATTATAATTGCTCTTCCGGAGCCTTCAATTATTCTTGTATTACCCGCTATAGTACTGATGCTTGCCTTTCCTTTACTTATACAAGAAAAATATTTTCTATCCTTGAGTATGGTGTGTGTTGTAGCACTATCTATGAGACATATATCTTCATCTTTGTGTCCAATGAAATCATGGGGAACATCCATATTCTTCATGAAAGGAAAGAGAAGAGGAAAAAAAAATTCATTAAAGCAAATTCGATACATAATAAGCATAGCAAGCAATAATGCTCTTATTACATGATGAAAATGAGGAAGTAAAAAGAGAAAATTAAAGTAAAACGTAACTGAATTAGGAAAACATAACTAAAGTAGTCTTATTATTTTTCCAATAAAGCTTGTCTAATCATGATTATCAAAGAAGTCAGCCACCTCCAAATGTGCCATTGCATCAAGGCCATTAATATCATCTATCTCATTGACATGGTCATTTTTGTGTGCCTCAACATCATCATCATCGAAAATCATATTTGCTTCCACATTATTCGCATTTCTTTTCATGGAGGCTTGATAAAGTTTTGCTAGATGTTCAGGTGTACGACAAGTACGTGACCAATGCCCCTTCATGCCACATCGAAAACATTTATTTTCAACAACTTTTGAAGGACCACTCTTGTCCTTTTTCTGCCATTCATTGTGTTTCTTTTTCTGATGGGCATTAGCATTAAAATTGTTACTTCTACCACCATGATTATGATAAGTTCCGCGTCCCCTGCCACGACCACGTCCACGGCCACGTCCTCGACCGCGGCCTCGACCATTATCATGGTAATAATTACGCACACTCACATTCGCTTCAGGGAATGGAGCAGACCCAGTGGGACGAATCTCATGATTTTTCATCAACAACTCATTATTTTGTTCGGCTACCAGAAGACATGAAATTAATTCTGAATATTTTTTAAAACCTCTCTCACGATACTGCTGCTGCAGGAGCACATTTGAAGCATGAAAGGTGGAGAAGGTTTTCTCTAATAAGTCCTCATCAGTTATATTTTCACCACATAATTTCAACTGAGAACTTATTTTAAAAACTGCTGAATTATATTCACTTACAGTTTTAAAATCTTGTAGCCGTAGGTGGATCCAATCATAACGAGCTTTTGGTAAAATCACCGTTTTTTGGTGATCATATCTTTCTTTTAAATTAGTCCACAATTCTAGCGGATCTTTTACCGTTAGGTACTCAGCCTTTAGCCCTTCATGGAGATGGTGGCGAAGGAAAATCATGGCTCTAGCCTTATCTTGGTCACTCACTTCTTTGCCAGTCAAAATGGCATTTCCTAGACCATTGACAGTTAGTCTGTCATAGTCCCCCCCTCAAAAAAAAAAAAAAAGAAAGAAAGAAAGAAAGAAAGAGAAGAAAACCTGCCCCTTTTTTAAAAATAATGTTTCTCTTGCTGAAAAGTTGTGCATTCAAGGTTTTTCCCCCCTCTGTTGAACTGACAATAGCTTACACTATGGTTGTATTGTCATTTGTGGAGTCACGTGATGCTTGCTTCAATTGTATGGTTACAAAACAGCAAAGTTTCATTGAAATAATGCTAATATTGTATTATTCTGGTATATGTAGGATTTGATCTATTGCTTAATGGTATCTCTTATTAAGAATAATATGAAATTAAAATAAAATTCTTTGGACTGCAAAAATATATAACTAAATGTTTGGTTACATTTCCATTTGGCACTATTGCTTGCTTTGAATTATGAAGATTTGTTTAAGGGAGAATTGCAAATAGGTCCCAAGCAAGAGAATTAATTTCAGACAGGTCCATTAACAACTCCTTCACTTGTTAACCAAGGCTATTGCAGTTGTTAATAGCTGTCATTAACAACTCCTTGGGACCTCTCTGAAATTAATTCTCTTGCTTGGTACCTATATGCAATTGTCCCGTTGTTTAAGGCCTATTAGCTCAGTTGGTTAGAGCTTCGTGCTGATAACGTGAAATGAAATAAATAGAAAGTAGAAATATGGAGAGAAAGAAGAGAGAACAACAAGATGAGAGAATATGAGAAGAAGATGGAGAGAAAGAATATATCAATTCTACTTATGATTCAATGGTGCAAATGCCTTGTACATGATCTCTATTTATAGAGAGGTTACAAAGTGAAGGACAATATTAGAGAAAAGAATCCTAAGAGGGATCCTAAGAGGAATAGGTTATGGAGATAAGATAAGGATAATTATTAGAGAAAAGAATCCTAAGAAGGATCCTAAGAGGAATATGTTATGGAGATAAGATAAGGATAATTAGAGAGAAAAGAATCCTAAGAGGGATCCTAAAAGATAATAATATGGACATCCACTAGCTATAAATATTTTACAACAAAGAAGTATTTTTTTTTTTTTTTTGCCATAGTTGAAATAATTTTGAATGAAACGATTGATCCAACAACAATATAGTATTCAAAGGGATTTCATGGCTCTTAAATTATTCCCAGTTGGTCTAACAATCCTCAATCAGTAAATATTAAATTGAATCACATCTTATTAATACACGTAGTCTAGATATAGTCATCACATTCTCCCTCTAATCCTTATTATATAAGATATCAACTAACAAAATTTTTGGTCTCAAATATAAGATACCAACCGCCATATTAATTGATTTTTTCTTACTATACCCTTATCATTGTTCTAAATTAAAAATATAAAGTCATCATTTTAATGAGGGGTGAACTTAGAAAAAGTTGCCAATTTAGCCTAAATTTGATTACCCAACTACCACTATTTGGTTTGTGAGAATTGGTAGTTGGTACCTTATAATAAGAACTGGACGAAGTATATTAGAATCTTCATATATTATAAATAAAATTCTAACAATTGGCCAAAAAAGCATTTAATTTGTAACCCTTATATTTTCTTGCTCAAAAATTTTCTATTTATTGTCATCTTGTGTGCAAACATATGTAGGTTGGAAGGTAAAGGTCTTTCCATCATCCTTTAGGTGGGTGGGTCCAAGAGATTGATTAATACATTAATACAACTTATGTAGGGTTACCGGAGGCACAAAATAATAATACTTGTTTCACATTCTTTAATTTAATTATTTAAGTAATCAAGAATAAACGTTGTTTAATGTACAGCGAAACCTAACATAACTTTTTGTGCTGTATTATGTGGATCCTATGATCTTCTCACACCTTTTGAAAAATAATGGACGTGCCCTTTCTCCCAGCTAGGTAGAAAATTAAATAAATAATAAAGGAATTGAAGTTGTATAAATTAAAACACCTCTCAATTTTAGTTAATTCTTCTATTTGATTGTCTTTATAAACTGCATCTATAAAACTAACAACTTTAAGTCTAAAGGTTCATATATATATATAAAGAGGGGACATATATAAAGTTGTTGGAATCAATGGCGATCAAAGCAAAACTTGTACCTTATTTTGGCTTCATGTGTTCTGAGAGTTCCATTGAAGATTTGATTTTTTGAGCTCCACTTGCATTCTTACTCGTTGCACTCTCATGTGATAAGGTTATTATTTGACAAATAATAATGAATAGTTAATTTTCAAAGTCATATATATAGTGGCCACCATATGGTGTTACAGCATTGGCTGTTCAAACTACTAAACAATATTGCATGCATCCGCCTAAATTTGTGGATTGTATAATTTAATTAATGCGACAATTACATTAACGTACAAAACAAGATAATTAATATCAGGCCCAATAAATTGTCAATGGGGGCTCTCACTTGATAACAATGACATTTTTACTTGTCAATATTGAAACTAACAACTAATTGAGTAATGTTGTCATTAACAACTAATTGAGACTTATCTGATATTAATTCTCTTACTTGAAACTTCAATGCAATTGTCCTTAATTAATTCATCTCAAAAGTTATAAATTGCCAATCTAGATTAGGCAAAGTAGTCCATTTAGGGTTTTGAGCCATCTTATATATACTTATACTATCAGTTAATTCCCACGTTTCCAAGTTGTGAAGGAAATAGAATATACAGTATTTGAGATATATGTAAAAAGAGATTCTTCATAAAATTTAAATTATGAGAATTAATTTGACATGTGTGGCCTACCCTAATTTTGTAAGTCCTCAAAACTCAACGCAATTAAATTTATTATTTTAAAAATAACCGCTTATTTTAGATTTTTTTATGAATGTTATGATGTCTCAATAAAGGGGGGGGGGGGGGAAAGAAATTGTGAAAAGCTTTTTTTTTTTTTTTTTGAAAACTATTTTACAAGTACTTATACTTTTTCTCAATTTTTCCAATAAAACAATTTCTATCAAATTTTTAATTGGGTATTTATGCCTCTTTATCATATTACTAAAATTTTAATTTTAATTTTATTAGCACTTGTACAATGATTAATAATAATGCTAACACAGAGCAAAGTTATATGGAATAACAATATTAACGTGACAGAATTAAAACATTTCATAAAGAAAAAAATATAGGGATTAAATTAAAAATGGACGAATTGTCTAGGTTCAATCTAATCCCTCATGTAAGTTAAAAAAGGTAAAAGAAAAAAATTTAAAAAAAGAAGAGAGATGATCATATATAGGAAGAAAATGGAAGTGGGTTAAGTGTGTTTATGGTTTGAAAATGGTTAGACAAATGATGAAATCATGGTTTTTCCCTCCACTGATGTAGGGTATCCCACATGGCACTCAACATCTGATTGGTTCCTCTACTGTTTGAACCAACATTTGTAGGTCCCACCCACAATTGGTCCACATGTGCTTCTTTTGTGATACCCCACATGAACAAATCTTGAATTTTTTAACTTCAGTGATGATGAGAGTTTCTCACTACTTAAATTAATAATTTGGTGGGTCCCTTCTATTATACGTACGAAATCTAATTACCATTTTGAAAATATCTTCGCTTGATATGAATTTTGTGTTTATTTTATATATATTGATAAATGATTTTATTGGGGGGAAAAAGACACACTAATACCCTCAAATATTAGTTTAAAATCTCGAAATAGCTAATCACTATAAAGTCTTAGGGGATTAGTATGAGATTAACTTTCACAACAAAATTATCTAGATGCCTTTCTTGGAATGGCAACAACTACTTTTTTTTATATAAATAACAACTACTTATTACTGAGTAAAAATTTCAAAAATCTATAAATAAAAAAAAAACAAAACAATAACTGAAGCATAGACAATAGATTTTTTTTGGGAAAGTTAAGTCATTTTGTTAAAAAAGCTTAGCTTCTCTTTTCTTAAAAAATGACAAAATGATATTAATTAACCATAAATCCCTATAGAGTATCAAAACAAATGCAACACACATAATTATTAAAATATGACTGAGGAAACAACATAAATTGAAAATGATTTAAAATTATGTAGTAAAGCCAAAATCTCTTATCTTATAATGGAGCTGACAATGTTTGGTCCGAGTGATGGATTGATGAAACTCTTATTAACACAAGTGATAATTAGCTTTGAATTAAAAAGCTTAATTTCTAAAATAATATTTAAGAACATAATGAAAGTTAAGCCTTTTCGAGAGAACAATATTTTGAGATTCCCATATTTTGTTAATAAAGTCTGGTAACAAATGTTTACCCCGAAAAATATGCTAATAAAACACAAACTAGATACAATTTGCTACAAGAATTTTGTAGTGAAATTCTTCTTCATGAATTATAAATTGTACACCTTGTTACTCGTGTTTGGTATTATTATAGGTTTCAAATTAAATTCAATTTTATATTAATATTTGCATACCAGCTGATTTTTATGAGAGAAAAATGATCCAATCACACTTTACAAGTGCTGTTGATTCATATACAACTGTCATCTTGACAATTAATCAGCTTTTTAAATGAAACTCTCGTTGTGATGGTTTCCACCATCAATTTGTAGGAAAAAAATTAAATTAAATTAAAAGAAAGAAACACTACTTTTGAAGAGCATTAATCCTACTTTTCATGTGTTGTTGTTGATTGAAGTGATGCCAATATTATCAATTAAGATCTCCGAATCGTGATTAGGGCCCACCAAGTTGTGCTTATCAAGGAAAATTAACCAATGAGAAAATAAATTTCAACGTATAATTAGGTATTATTAAGAGACATGATCCTACATCATACTAGAAGTCCCATTAACTTTCTAATCATCTTTTGTTTGTTTTTGCAACCATTACTTTGGAACCATCCATAAAGGATGTATATAAAGAGATATTATAACCCCCTTGATTATTTAAATTAATCAATTCCCATATTAATAATATGACTTAGTTTTCAAGCTGCATATCCCTTTTATAGATATGTTCAAATCACCTTTTTTCTAAGCATTGTGGGTAAGACTCAATTAGCCTCTCCATGTACTCCAAGTGACACTAGCTAGCTACCTACTCTTCCTTTTTTTATTAATTAAATTCACAATTTCTCTATCTAATCTAATTAATAAATTAATTAGAGGATAGGTGAGGTGGAGTTAGCTTTAAGTCATGTGAAGGGACTCTCAGTATCTCATTTTCTCTTTTCCCAACTCTAAATAATTCTTAATATTATGTATTATATATAGAGTTATAATCACACCATAATAAAAAAAACCCTCAAAACATCTCATTTATCAAACATGCAAATTAATTTATAATCTCAAACTTAATTAACGAGCTTATTGAATATAAATTCTAAATAATATTATGAACTTTCTTTAAGAAAATGATTGATATGGTTTAATAATGTTTCAGATAATGTAATGATGGAGCTAAGCTTAGATTATAATCGAGAATGTAGAGATAGATGACAGAGAAATTAAAGATTAAAGAAGTTATTATAAAATGGGATAGTGGTTTTGATTTGATTCATTGATGAGTATAAAATACATATTTAAAGGTGTTCCCGTGAATTCAGTTTAATTAATTATTTTAGAGAGAGAAAAATTAAGGAGGTTTGTTCTATTAATAAGACAAAAAATAAGGGTTTGATTTTTGTACGTATACTTCCCCCGTTTCCTACTTGCTTATCCAGATTTGAGTTTCATTTTGTTACTAAATATATGTTATGTTTCAAATTTCGACATATAATTATTAATTTTTTAATTAATAACCTTATTTAAATTATACCCTTATCTGTAATATATGTAAATAAAATAATTCTTATATCTATAGTGCATAGGTTTTGCTTTCATCTTAATATACGTGTGTGTGTTTTTTTAATGAAGATAAGTAAATTAGACATAGAAAAGAAAGTAATAGTGATAAACTGTATAAAAAAAGAGAAAAATAAAATGAGAGACTATTGGGCGGCTACGCAATTACAAATGGCACCCACATTACATAGAACCCAAAGAATTAATTCCATGTTAGGAGACATCTTCACATGACACGACAAAACTCACACCATGTAAAACAAAACACTCTGATTAGGCTTTAATCATTATATTTAATTTCTACTGTCATCACTTCTCTTTAATACCACATGCATGGTCACTAACATGTATACTGTGTTTTTGTGTGTTTTTTCTTTTTTTCTTTTTTTCAAAATCACTACCTAATCAGCTTCAAGTATTATCAAATTAAATTTAGATAAAGATATAACTTATTAACACAATTTTTTACATACATGTTTAAGAAAATTATCAAACAAATCTATCCATAAATGCCAAATATGAGAGATAGTTGTTAATGGAGGGCAACGGTGTTATATTATTCTATAGTCTACATAATTAATAGGATTTTGCTTATGTTGTTGTAAGGATAAAAGGCATCAAATCCACTCAACTAATTAACCAATATTAGTTTGTAGTTATACATTTTTTTTATATATCAACTCGCAATCAGCTCCTTCTATTACTAGGTATATGAACAACTGATTACTCAAGTTTTAGGGTTCGTGGCTTCCTCTCTCGACACAAGTATCTTCTCTAAAACTCGAACTCGAGATTTCAAAGGATCTACCTGAGTCTTACACCGGTAGACCAACTATGTATTCGTAGTTTGTAGCTATACATTATTCACACATAAATTAATTAAATGTCACTCAAACTTATTTGGGTTATATGAATGTACGTTTTGAGTAATAATATTCCTTCCTAACCATTCCAAACTTGGACTTTGCCACTCGATTCATCGTCAATAGCTAATATTCAAGCTTCAACTTCCATATTTAGCTACGTTCTTGATCTACTAGCTAGGTAGGTGGAGATGGACCACTAAAATTTTATTTTTATCCTTTCCATCATAGTGATTATTTTTCAAGATGATCTTATACACGCGCGCACACACATATAATGCAATCTTTGTTTGTATTATGGTCTCATTGCTTAGAATTCATTTTCAGTTACTTTTTGGTTAATCATTACAGATTTATTTTTTTTTTAAAAATGAAGTGAAAAGATAATTTCTCATTAGTTTTAAAATTTGATGATAATTTTATAAAGTTGTTTTGTGAATAACCGCTCTTATTAATTTGTCATTTATTTCACTAACAAAGCAGGACAAATCATGGGAGGGGTATATGAAAATGACCTAATTAAAGTTTGAGAAGTTATTTACATATAATCTAAATTTTAATATAGTTATTTTCATACAGATAAAAATTTAGAGCGTTCATTATCATTAAACTATCACATTTTAATTTTCTATTGTAATAATTATTTGCATAAATTTTTAAAATTGAAAAAAAAAATCAAAATTTAAAACATTGAGAAGTTTAAAGTTAATTTTCAAGACATTCCTTTGTACATGATTTCGATTAAATTCTGTTGAGTGTTTGAACTAAAAGTTGAAACATAAAATTTACCCCAATTTTTATTGTTAGTGAAGCAGTAAATTTAAGAATATTGTAATCGCATTCAATTATATGTCATACTACAAAAGACGTGTCATGTGATCATGTTAATAATTTTGCTTAAAAATTGTTCGAAACCATTTTTAGAATCAATCCCTTCATATAGGTCCAAACCAAGATTTCTAGTCAGGTGATTAGAACAAAAAAAAAAAAAAAAAATCTATCAAACGTTTTTTAAGTCAAGAGCCAGTTATCCACATTGATACAATATGATATTAATCAATGTTATATCTTAATATATATTTGGAATATATTCTTCTGTTATTTTCAATAGCAGCTAGCGTGCTTAGGGACAGTGGATACAGTGAACATACACAAAGCCAAGTATGATAGAATTGGCAATCTGATATAAAAAGACTTATTGTTCATCATATAAAATAAGATTCAGTCCAAAAAAATCATATAAAATAAGAGAGAACTTAGATTTAATTAGAAGCCAAACTACCATATTTTGATTAGAGATCGCGTAAATTAAGGTTCATTTGTCGCCAAACTAAAGCTGTCTCATATAAAAACAAGTTCTGCATTAAGATTCTCATTCCATTTCAGAACGAGGAATCTCTCATAATAATCCACGTTTAGTTTCATATTGAGACCCAAAAAGGGAATTAATATATAATTAAAGTGCATGTGGGGCTTTGAACTAGAATAGGTTTTTAACATTTTGTTATATACATACATATATATAATGTAGCAAAATGATAGTAATAAAATAGGATATTTAAAAATACCTTAATCTAGGTTTCTTGCAGAATTTGTCTGTTGGGTAACTCCAAGCAGACCTTAAAGACCTAACTCATTAAACTATAGGAATATAGTACAGATCCATCAGATCATGTTAAGACAAGGTTGTTTTGGATTACAAGAAAAATTAAATATTGGTAGTTAAAGTGAGTTATGTGCAAGCTTCAAGTCATCCCTAAGCTTAGATTTTTTGAGAGTTTCTAGATCTGATGGGATGAACAATATATATTCTGCACAATTTGAATTTTCTTTCAAGGTGTTAGAAGGATTTAGTATTATTAAATCTTTTCTAGTGCTCATTGGTCAAAAAAGCCATATGTTGTCATTGTTTTAAAAGTTCAAAGTTCAAACTAATCCATTGTGACAATTTTAGTTTTTAAAGTATTGTGACAGTAAATAATAATGTTGGGTATTTTGCGGGTTAGGAATATGGACCACAATATAGTCAATCCTGAGTCATAAGGGTAAGTAATAAGAGTGTAGAATGAACTTGGATTAGGTAGGAATTTAAACGTTAGTCCCAAGTTATTGATTGAATAGACTCAGTCTATAGTAAGTAATAAGAAAATTGTTTATTTCATTCCTTAAAAATCAATATAGACTCAGTCTAAATCAAATTGGATGCGTCATGTACTTGAAAAAATAAAATTGGTGATGAATATATAGGAGGAATAGTTGAAGAGGCATTCATGTTAAAGAAAATGATATAAAATCGTTTGAAGTGATTTAAACACGTATAAAGATAATGGTAGATCAAACATTATAATGTTCTTTATACAAAGATACAAGAAGAATTATCCAATAATTTGGTTGTTGATAGAACACAATCAAATCAACAATTCATTTAATATATATCTCATCAAATGAGATAAGGTTAATTTTTGTTATTGTTGTCGTATCCTCCTGCATAATTTATATAATTTTCTCTAGCTAGGTTCAACCATTTTGTGTCTAATTAGGAATTTTATAGCATATTCTTTTTTACTACATTCAATCCTTAATATAAGATTTAATTTGTAGTGTAACAAACTGGATTTTATATTAAGGATTAGATGTGATAGCATCAATAAAATTAACTCTTGACTTTGTTTAAATGAAATGAAGTTTATTTCTTTTCACTGAATCCAACCAATGTTGGAGCTTGTGCCAACATGTTGATTAATGGGTTTGTGTAAGGTGTACTTAAACGACTTCTATGTTATTGATATCGACAAAGGAAGCATCCTTCAAGGCTCAAGACCTTAGCACCGTAGGCTTAAGTAGAATCATTATATTCTTTTGAAGTGATCTAACAATTTGAAAAACTTGTCAAGAGTAACATCAAAATGAACAATCAATGAATTACTTCTTCCTCTGGTCATTATTATAGGGACCTCATGTATGGTATTTGTAAGTACTCCCTCTAATTTATATTGTAAAAGGTAATCAACCGTTTTATAAAAATCAAAAAGATATAATTAAATCATTTATTATAGGTAATATTAATGTTACTTTTCAATTTTACTCCTATATCATTTATTATACACAAACTTTCTCTCTCCCCTCTTTACATTTAATATATATGCAAGAATAAAAATGAAAAATCAAACATTTATTATCTTGACTTTTACATACTACTTCTTATAATGTGGGCAGAAAAAATTCTCATATCACCTCTTATAATATGGACCGAAGGGAGTATAAAATTTCCTAACTAATGACTTTTATTGAGTGTAATTTTAGCATATAAAATAGTTAATTGTAGCATATAAAAATGATCCGACCAAATACTTATAGATAATAGGAAACTTTAGTGATGGGTAGGTTTCACATTTCTTGAATTTTCTGGTTCCTTCCGAGAAACTCCCATTTTCTCGTCGTGAAAAGGTTACTCGTTTTCCATATATAGCACACGTATCCAAAGAAGAGTGAGCCAATGTCCAAGTGAGTTTTAAGTGCTGGATTTGAGTTGGTTAGAAAAAAACAGAACAAAAAGATAGTAATATAAAAGGTTTGAATTTTTCTTGAAAAAGGAATATTGTCATCAATTACATGAGCTTTCAAAAAGACATTTTAGGGTTGAATTTTCACAAAAAAAATACCTTTTCTATACTTGATCCAATAGGAAAAAAAACTGACTAAACGGTTGCATTCATGATTACATGAATGTATTACATTTTTTTTCATATTGAATTCAAAATGAACAAGCTTACATGAATATAAAATAAAAATTGATCAATTAAGCATCTAGTTAACTCCAACTTAAGCATAGAATTAGAGGAAATTCCATTTTAAAAAAATAAGCCCACAGAAAAAAAGATTAAATTCAGGCTCAAGTTTATAACGTTGGGCTACATATTAAAAATTCTACCCCCACTGAGATACATATCAATGCAACCGAGTAAGCCCCACCTAACTCCTAATCATCGTCCAATAGGTGAACAGATTTTAATAGATAAATCTCCTAAAGAAGGATCACTGCTAAGACATTACATAATAAAAATGTTACTTATGATTAATGTTATGAATTAAAATCTTATCATTTATTTTTAATATCCAAAGCCCAATTGTACAATCATCAAGTCTTCAATCAGGTAATGAGTTTCTTGAGCAAGGAGTCATCAGAATTCAAAACCCCAACCAAAATAACTTAAATCTCTTTAACTTCGATGATTTCTGACCTCAGCATGTGGCTTATTCCTCCATCTTTCATTATCAATTGGACATCATCCAATAAATCAGTAGAAGCAAGGACTTGGTAAAACCCTGTTTTCCAACTCTTGAAAACCTTCTCCATTTGACAATTCTATTTTTCCTTGGACTGGCAGACGGCTTTGAATTTAATTATGAAGTGTTCCAGGCCAAACATTATAACAACAACAACAACAACAACAACAACAACAATTTATTATTATTATTATTGTTGTTGTTGTTGTTGTTGTTGTTGTTGTTGTTGTTATTATTAGAAAGAGTAACTTTGGCTGAAGAAAGTAACTATTTGGTACAAGAAGAATGAATATATCGATACAATGAGAAAATTATATATGTTCAAAATGCTACATGAGAATTGTAAAATGTGAGTACCAAGGGCAGATAAGAATATGGAAACAACAAACATATACCTTGGAATGCATCACAGAACTAACGAACAGATTACAAGGAAAACCAGTCTCCAACTTTAGTGGAACTAAGAAAATGAGAAAACATGTTCAACATGAACTGCAAATGAAGCATCTGCATGCTGCTAACTGTGATGATTACCAGGACATGCACTCTGGCTCTGATTAATCCAAACAAGCAACACCAAGCACCTTTCAAGTCTTCTTTTCAGACCCCTTAAGATTGAGGTTAAACCATTTCTTTTTGCCTGATTTATCCTTGCCATCTGAGCTACCATCTTCCACAGGGCTCTCGGCCTTGGATTCCTCGCCGGCAATTTTGCTACTACTTCCATTACTTAAATTACTGCTGCTCGCGCTAACAGAGACAGACCTAGAAACGGTGAAGGAGGAATGGATAGTGTCTCTCTCTTTCAGAAGTTCATCAACCTGAATAGTGAGTCAAATTTAAAATGGTCAGAATCCACAGTATGATTGACAGAATTGAACGGAGAGTTGAACTATTGCAGATGCCTTGAGAAAGACAATTAGGCATAACACACTGCATCCAAATGCGTAAATTTTCCCTAACCACCTGTGTTATTTTAGAAACTATGTTAAGCACCTTTTAGGAAAAAAATTGATCCACTTTAACAAATATCCTATTTCATTTTCGTCCAAACACATCTAAATCTTGATACATGCTTCTATAAAGGTGAAATCAGCTTATGGATGCAAACTTGAGCCCCAAAACTAAAGGGAAGTTATGTGTAACATTTAAAAAATGGCTGAAAACGTCAGTATTTTAATTAGAAATTCATAATTTCTCATCACATTTGTTTATTCAAGTATTTTCAATCTAAAAGCGCTAGGACAACACAATACAGACAAACACAGACAAATTACACTTATTTCATTTTTGTAGCATGAGTTACAGTCAAAACCCTAAGACATTTTGAGCATGAGGGGAAAATATGCTGCAGATCTTTAAGATAGTTCCCCATTTTATGTGAAGTAACTTCACCAAGGTTTCAGGATCCTTCCAAAGACCATAATCTTTTAATCTCAACGGAAAAAACTGCCAGCATCTCGATGTATGCTGGACTCTTGGAGTTATTTCTTCCTTCCCCCAGGTAAGAAGATTTCAGTTTCTCCTATTCAACATAAAATCAGAAATTTATGACTGCTGCTTAATATAGTGCATTTCATTTCACCAAACCAAGAAAATGGGATAGCAAAACTTTATGTGAAGTGATTTGACAAAGGTTTTAGGATCCTACCAAAGACCATAATCTTTTAGTCTCAACGGAAAAAAAACTGCCAGCATCTCAATGTATGCTGGACTTTTGAAGTTATTTCTTTCTTCCCCCAGGTAAGACTATTATAGTTTCTCCCATTCAACATAAAATTTATGACTGCTGCTTAATATGGTGCGTTTCTTTTCACCACACCAAGTAAATAGGATAGCAAAACTTATAATCAGCATATTTAGAACCATTATAATATTCCCATTTTGTCTTCAGCTTAAGCTGTCGCTAAATATACGGTAAGATGAATGCTAATGTATGCACATAGAGAGAGGCCCTAATATAGCAACTGTAGCAAGGGAACAAGAACATACTAATTGTTTTTCTTGAGCGTATCTTTCTGTCACCTCTTGATAGCGTGCCAATGCCTGAAAAAAGTCTGAGAGAAATGATACATTGTGCCTTAATGCATAGTTTGAAACACCAGTGACTTAAGCTAGCAATAACCTTTCTGTATTCTGATTCAAATTGGCGCAAATCATTCCTCTTTCTAAGAATTTGAGCTTCAATGTCCTGAAGTTTTTGAGAGGTGTCCTCATAAGATTTTGCACAAAGAGCCTCAATTGTATAGGAAGCAGTCTTAAAGAAGTTATCTCCTGGATAGCATCAACTTCAATCAGTGACAAGTGCAAATGGTATTACATGAATTAAAAAGCCCAAGTAAGCAAAAAGGAGTGATACAGAAATTATGCAGACCATAAACAGCAAATATATGAGTGCCAGGCTTTAATTCTGAGACCTCGCAAGGTTGAAGACCTTCCAACCTTTTGAAGAAAGCAGCTTCAGGATCCTTCGCCATTGCTAACTGAAAACAAGTACTGATAGTAACCAAGCCATTTTTTAAACCCCCTCATAATAAATAGCTAAGAGAGAGGAAAATGTATCCTTATATGCATACCGCATTGACAGTTGAATCCATTCTGTATACTTGAATATGTAAGAAATACATGCCTGCAGATGTCACCTTGCCATTCTTCTCACTATCTTCCTGTACAGATACGAAAAAACAATCAATACCCATATCAATTCAATATCAAACAACTCAGGGCCTGTTCGGTTCAATTACTAAATCCTCAAAGACAGTAATGCAGTGCAGTGCAAAGGATGGCAATGCAATGTTCATTACCATTAATATGTTTGGTATGTTATTGCGAAGATTGGGCAAACAATTATTTTTTATATTTAATCAAACGAAAATTAACCATGAAAAGCCCATAATGCTCACATCTTCCCAAATCTCATCTCTCCTGCAATCCCAAGCCACTCCAGCATCTCTCAAGTTCACACTCGATCTCTCCCCCAGCCCACATCTCCTCTCATGAATCCATTGAATAATCCCCACACCCACCTCTTTCCTTCATTGAATGTTGGCAACGGCACTATGGCTCTTTGTATTGATTGGTTTCTCCTTTAATGTGGCTTAGAGGATTGTGAGATTGACCGCCGTATACCCAACCTAAACCATGAACAGCATTTGCAGAGCAGCTGGGTCGACTCGGCATGTTCATCCTTGATTTTAGCGTGTCAATCTCGTATCTGAATCACCAACACGGATTCCGACTTCCCTTCGGAAACTTTTGACATAGCCTCCATTAACAATTGCTTGGAATAGGTGAAAAAGTAAGACAAGAGTAAAGGGGAATCCAAGTGATGCAATGATGGTGATGGAGGGAAGGATTTGAAGGCTGGAGAATGAGGGATAATATTATAAAGATGAAGAAAAGCTATTCGAAAAGGAGAGGGAGCGATGATTGTAATGGAAGGAGAGACTATGACTGAAGCGAGAGGGAGCTGAAGAAGGAGGTTTGGAGAGAAAGGGAGGCTAAAGAGAAATATTGAGGGCAAATGATGTCTTTCCACGTTGGCTATTGAGGACAAAATAAATATTTTATAAGTGATTGCAGCCCTACAATGATTATTCATAGGGTTCCCCTTAGGAACAATTATTACCCAAAAATGTGCAATCCTCATTACATTTACAATCTTCTTTACCATCATTAAGTCCAACCAAACATGTCATCTATGGTAATGTAATGAGGATTACCATTGCACACCGGCAATGGGGTTGAACCAAACAGGCACTAATGAACAATCAATTTAATTTCTTGCTTCACTTGTAATAGTAATTTAATTCCATGAATAAGATTAAAATCGTGATAATGAAATAAAGTTAACAGCATACCATCATAACAGAATTTCAATATTTAATCACTGTTTAAACAATAGCTATCATATACTTTTTAACAGAAGCAGGATCACAATAACTTAACTCCATTGAGTTGGCACCATAGAACTCAATAGTTGCACCAACTTGTTTGATGCTATATTTCACTTTTTCCATTCAAAAAGGAACATTGGCTTTAACAATTCCATCTCAATCTACTAAAGCAACTGGAAATGTTTCAAAAAAATTGGGCATGCGACATACATAAAGTTCATGCCCCTAATTATCTCTTAAGTTAGGAAGTCATAACCACCCAACAGCTATTCCATCCCCGTTGATCATTGGGCCGATTCTATAAACCCCCTATTGCTGGATTATAGCCATTGTGATCATTATGGCTAATTTCTAGGAAATTTCAGCCGAAGCTTCTGACCACACAGACATTTCCATCCTTTAATTTGGGAAGTTGAGACCCACTACAAGACTTTGCTAAATTCTTAATGCCTAAAGCAATGACTTATGATAACAAGATCCTCTCGAACCCTAATAATTAATTTCCTCCAAAAATCTTCTCCCAACAATTGCTAGAATCATTCCCAAGTAAAACTATGATAACCACATAGCTATAGCAGGAATGACTAAAGTTTGCTGATTATTATCAAGCAAGCTTAAGTCATAGCTCATAAATGCTTCTATACAACAAAAAAATCATAGGACCAGTAACTCCTCATAGCATTTAAATTTCGATCAAGGGATAATACCGTTATTGGCCCTAGTAATTTGTCTCAAATTTGGTATTGGTCCCTGAAGTTTACTGCGTTTGTGGCCGTTAGTCCCTCATATATTAACGGTGTTAAGTTTGCCTATGGGTCGCTAACACTGTTAAGTTTGTGCAAATGGGATGAATTTCAGTGGCAACTCATGCTGACCTGGACTTCTAAAAAAGGGGAAAAAACTTCCCAAAAAAATCTTTCGTCGATGCTTCGAAGACAACCCAGACCCAACTCTCAAAGAACAATGGTCTCTCATCCCACCACTTCTTTAATTCTACACATTCGTGCTTGCCTGTTCCATCTAGCTTTCACTGCTCCTCCCCCCTCCTTCCTATGCCATCCCTCCTCTCACCTTCTGCTTGCAACCTGCAAATTTCGACCTCTTCTTTTTATGAGTTTTCAGTTCATTTGCTTGTTCTTTAATGCATCTTTTTTGGTTCATTTGATCAGTAAAACTCTTGATTTTGGGGATTTTTATTTCTTAGTGGGAAGCCCAATAATACACATGGTTCCAAAGTGAAATTGGCTTCCTTTCACACTTTCCTCTTTTCCTCTCTTTGCTGATTTTTGCTTGTAGAATTTTCAGTCTAGTGTTTTATAGTTCCTTGAGGGACCAATGACGCCATAGTAAGAGGCAAGAATATTCATCACTATGAACATTTCAATCTTACCAGAATATCAACTCTCCTAAATTGGGTTTAAACAAAATCAAATAGAGAAGCAGTACTACCGGTAGGCTCAGATTACTCCCATTATACTTTCCTTCAATGAACGCAAAGCTCATCGCCATAAAAAATCAAAACCCAACCGTCTTGCGCCGTCGACACATTTATTCCATGGGTTTTACCCACAAATTTTGACCTTCGCTCCGGGCCGGCCGTCAACAATCCGTCAGCCATCACCACTAACTCGAAACCCATTAAGGAGGTGTTGCTCATGGGGTCTCCGCCACCTTCACAGCGGTGGAGTTCACCTGTAGGGAGGAGTCTGATAGAAACCTATGGGTTTGGCTACAGCGAGGGAGAAGAGAAAACTAAGGGCTAATAAGGAATGTAGAGAATTTTCTGGCCATTATTGGAGCTTTTTAAAGAGCTTCGAAAGAGATTTCTTCTCATCTCTTGCTGTGAGAAGTAGAGGGAGTAAGAGCTGGGTCTGAGTCCTCTTGGTAGGAGGAACAATGACAACGACGTCACCGTGAAAGAGTTGCAGAATTATTTTAGGAAAAATATTTTTAAAATATGCCCAAGTCAGCATGGGCATCCAATCAGCACAAAATTAATGATGTTGAAGAATTATTTTAGGAAAAATATTTTTAAAATATGCCCAAGTCAGCATGGGCATCCAGTCAGCACAAAATTAATGGTGTTAGTAACACATAGGCAAACTTAACACTATTAATACACGAGGGACTAACGGCCACAAACGGAATAAACTTGAAGGACCAAAACCATTGGTTTCAAACTTTTGGGACCAATTCCAAAATTGAAGCAAACCACAAGGACCAATAATGGTATTAAACCCATAAATTAATAATTACTTTCAAATGATATATAAGGTTGTGTTTTTGGGAGAGCTACCCTCCATTGGGCCCAATAATGCTTAGTCATATAAAAAAGGTGTTATGCCTTCAACTTTGCTTAAAAATTATACAAAATGATTGGCCAAATCAGAAGTAAAACTTAAAAACAACCAAGGATTTAAATGTATAGACTACCTGTAATGCCAAACCATACCCACCATTTGCATCATGTTCGAAGTAGAGCAGCTGCAAAATCAGGTTTCTACGTTACAGTCCAATACAATGTTACCCAGTGCAAAATTGAATGACGCAGACACACACACACACACACATCATTGTGGTAGAGATATTATTCATACTTTGAACTTGCTTTGTGCAGCTGAAGTAACTCTTACTACAATCCCCGCCTCAGCTTGCTGCTCATTTATCGTCACACCAAAAAAATGAGCGCATTGCTTCTCTACCTGCAGCAAATTGTGACATCAGTATAAGAAATACATCACCAGGAAGATTAGTGTTTGCTCTTTCAACATAAAGAAAGTAAGAACCTTTCCACTGACTGCTGTTCCAATAGGAAGCGGTCTGACTGTAACAGTGCCATTCAGGGCTTCTTCAAGAACATTTGCTGAGATTGTAGTCTTGATAGGGACACCCAGCTTGCTTTGATAAAAAAGACAAGAAACAAATCAGAGCTAAGCAAATCTGAAAATCCACTGTTACTAAACTAAATACCCACCTGAATAAAGCTGCAAACATTGTGTTCACAGTTCCAAGATTTGACAAATCAATTTCCATATCCAAGTTATCGGTATCAAGTGCCTGAGATGAAAAATTATAAACATCATAAGGAAATGAATTGGGGAGAGATAATGGAATTAAAAAGAGGGGGGAAATTCCAGTAATAAGCAAATATTAATTTTTAGCAAAGATCATTGTCTACTATGAATGCAAATTGCAAAACATAAATAAACAAAATAATATATGTGCATAATATCTGTAATGAATCATGCAGCACAGGTTTTACATGCTCATAGTCATATATACTCAAAGGTCCAAACCTCCATCATAAGAACAGTAAAACACCCAAACGGTAAAGAAAATCTAACCAACTAGTTAAAGCATTGGTCCTTTTTTTCAACAAGGAAAAGAAAGGGTAGGGGAAATGTTAAATGAAATCCACACAATTGAGCTTCATTCATCATTAGTCTAAATTTACTTAAATGTTCCCTCTTTAACTTCTTTTCCCCCATAGGCACTGAAGTCTCACTTGGTACCTTAGAAAGCAGGATTGAGAAATAAAAAAAGGGAAAATTAATCTATTAGTCATCCAATTATTAACTCACTTGTAACCCAGTCCTTCAACTATGACTCGGCACGACTCAGTCCTTGAACTATTGACTTGGTCATGACCCAGTCCCTTGTCTTTTCATTTTTTTTATAATGTCATCCCTCTTAGTAACAACTCATACTGAGTCATCCTAGTAAGCTCCACGTTGGCAGAAGGGAGAGTATGAATCATCATCTTCTTTGCCTCTCTCTGGTAGTCACCATTTAACCAGGGAACATGGGGAAAGCTGCAGCATCATCATCTTCAACCTTCATAAACTGTGGGGGTCCTGAGATCTTGTTACCCAAAAAGAGTAACCAAAATAGTACAACAGATTAAACTTCTCATCAAGATCCACCCTGTCAAAACTTGGATGAGATTGGGGGTGGGGGTGTTGAGTCTGGAGCATGGTAATTAAACTCGGACCGGCAACTAGCCCGGTCGAGGTAGAGGGTCAGAGGATCAGTTCATAACCAACCCGTAAGTCAACCCGGTGAAGCATAAAAAATTAACAGAAAAATAATCCAAGTAACAATAATTTCCAAAAATCCAAACAATAACTTCACTTACCATCTTGAATCATTAACAAAAAAATCATCGAAGTATCAACATTGTTTACAAATTCTTTGACAAAATGACATCATTATATCATATCATACTACTATCCAATGACACAAAATGGTTAGCAACAGATTAATACCCAGTACTAACTATTTATTATATCAAAATAAGTATAGGATAACAAAATTTTTCACCTTTAACCCTATCATCACTACACTAACACTACACTAACGAAGAACATGACGAAGGCAAGGGAACCGACGAGCACGCAGGTGACGAACACGGCGACCACAAACATCGGTGACAGACACGAAGAACACAGAGGGTTTCATTTTTCTAGAGAGATTCTGAATAGAGTGAGGGAGAAGAATCGATAAGAATGAGAAAAGGGAATATAATAATGAAATTAACATTAAAAAAAAGGTAAATGACTGCATTCAGGCTTTTTTTGGGGGAGGGGGATCGGACCGGGTTAACCCACTGACCCGCCGGGTCACCCCGGTTTTGACTGGGTCGGAACATGTTTCCCGGGTTTTGACCGGGTCACCTCACCCTCGGGTTGGTTGCCAACCCGGCCCGGTCTGGCACTCGAGTCGGCGGGTTCCAAGCCGGGCCGGGTTTGATAACAATGGTCTGGAGGGCTTCAAGATTGCTTGTAACGAAAAAATAATTTAATAGCTTGATCCTTCATGTTTCTTTATGCTTTCCGTTCATTCCCAGCCACTAAATTGGTAGCTTATGCCTGGCACGCCTTAAACACCAACTGAGATGAATAGGAAGATCAAACGCCACAAGGCCACCTTGAGCAAAGGAAGATCAAGTCGCGCCTGTGAGGGTACTATGATCTTGTTACCCAAAAAGAGAAGCAACGTGGTTTACTTCCCACAAGGCCACCTTGAACAGCAGGCTCAAGATTTTCCTGTCTCTGCTTACAATATCCCACGCAATTTTTTCCGTCACATTGCTGATGTTAAGCTCCATGTTTTTGTTCCTTTTCTGTGTTATTTGTAAGTCCAAAATTTGATTTCCTTCTATGGGTAAAATGTAAGGTTTTTGTTTCTCCTTTTCATTAGTATTTCCAAAATACCAGACTATGGTTTATATTTCTTCTCACTCTACCATGAAGGTTGAAGATGATGATGCTACAACAACTTTCCCCATGTTCCCTGGTTAAATGGCGACTACCAAAGTGAAGCGAAGAAGAAGATGATTCATACTCTCCCTTCTGCCCACATGGAGCTTACTAGGATGACTCAGTATGAGTTGTAATTAAGAGGGATGACATTATTAAAAAAATGAAAAGATGAGGGACTGAGTCATGGCCGAGTCAATAGTTCAAGGACTGAGTCGCGTCGAGTCATAGTTGAAAGACTAAGTTACAAATGAGTTAATAATTGGAGGACTAACAGATTAATTTTCCCTAAAAAAAATACTTTTCTTGTCTCTAAATAAAATATAGCATAAAAAATTGGGGAACAAGAACAATAATGAAGCCAAGATTCGAATTCAGATGCAAATGATAAGAAAAAAAGTACCTCAAATCCTGCACTGTCATACTGCCTTCTCTTCTCTGGATCAGATAAGATGTTGTAAGAGTATGCAACTTCTTTAAATAACTCTGATGCTTCAGGATTGTTAGCATTCTTATCAGGGTGATACCTGTCAGATGCATGGAGTAACTATCACATTGTATATGAAATATAATAACAATCCCACACACCAACATTTTAGTCATTCTTATCCAGAAAGCAACTGCAGAATCAAATGAGTACCAAAAAATAATAGTAAAGCATAACCACGTATGGCTAAATCTGGATGATTTTTTCCGCAAGCTTCCCTCTGTCCCCTTTAAGAAGGGAACTAAAGGAAGACTAAATAAGACCCTCAACTTAAGTGAAAGTCTTCAATGATATCATGCATTTTACCTTTCAAATCCACCATGCCAAATCAAAACTTGACAGACATGCACAAAATATCAATAGCCATAGGCTATGTAGCTGCCATGAGGGACAATTTTAAGAATTTTGTATGAGGCCACTTTTAGATCCAGGAAAAGTTGCCCTTAAATAATCTAATGTATTCAACAAGAGTGTAAAGTATTGTATATGACGATAAAACATCAACAATTAAGCAAGTTGCTTACGTATTCCGCCATATGACAAAGCAAGCTGCAAAATGAAAGCCTCAACCCTGATATGAAATAAGGAAAATCATCCCAACTAAAGATTATGTTAATACATTACATCAAAAATCCATATAGGATGCCTCTTCTCCATGAAGATCTCCTGGTATGTTTATACAGAGAAACAACAAAATCCAGTGCCGAGAAAATTAAATAGCTAGGAAAGAAAGCAAGAATTGAGCATTCAACTAACTCCAAAGAACATGCACTCTTTCATTGATACAAAAAGAACACCCACTCTAAACCTGATAGTGCGTATCATTAATTTAATAGAATAAACATAGAGCCTAAAGAAAGTAAAAGAAACAAAAACAATAGCTTTCACAACAAACAGAACGTCATGTATATATATAATAATAAATAGAACACACACAAAAAGTAACACAACCAAAATTGAAAACTACTTTGAAAGCAAGCAAAACGTACTTGAGAGCAAGCTTTCTGTAAGCCGTTTTAATGTCCTGCTCATTTGCATCTCTTGACACAGACAATACCTCATAAGGATCTCTTCGATTCGATGGGGTAGAAGGTCCATCGATCTTGGAACCCGTCCCCATTGAGAGGCTAATAAAAACAAGTTTCCCCCTTTTTTACGTCCCAAAAGTTGCTTAGTATTATGATTACTATTACCTTCTTCAATCGATGAAATCAACAACCAAAGATTTCAATTTTCGAAAACATAAACCGCCAAACCCAGAACCAATAGGAGAAGAGTAATACCACAGTGGATGATGATACAGGATTCAAAGGGTCATTGGGTTGCTAACAGCTTACTTGAAATGTAAAAAAGGACGAAAATTGATCGGTGGATGAGGATTGAGAATGAGATCTTGAAGTGTTCGTTAAAGGAGTGAGGTGAAAATTATTGAAGGAAAAAGAAAAGGGGTTTTTGAATTTTACCAGAGACTGAGAAAAGAGAAAGAGAAAAGACCGTCTGCTGTGAACAAGGCGGAAGAAGGGGATATGCAACTGGTACGACTACGATGCGAACGTCCAAGAAAGCTTTGGTTTTTGGGAAAGTTCCAAAAAAAAACCCTCAAATTGTCAAAAGAACACTTTGATACAACGAATTTTGGAAAGGACATTTCAGTACAAATGATTGAACTGTCCAACCCAAATTTAAGTGAAATATCCAAAATGCCTTTATTACAATTAATTTAAGAAACCCTTAAGGGAAGTTGGGAATCCCTTAACTAAACCAAGTGCATTTTACATATTTCCTTTTAATTTGGGGCTGGACAATTCGGTCATTATACTGAACTGTTCTTTTCGAAATTTGTTGTAACAAAGTGTCTTTTTAGTATTTTGAGGGTCTTTTTTTAAATTTTTCCTTGGTTTTTCTTGGGGAAGTAAAAGGCAAAAATTCAATTTTATTTCTCTGACTTTTAGATAAAATTTAGTCTTGGCAGTTAAATTTCATTAGAGAAAATTACATGAAGGTCCTAAGTCCTAACAAATTAATACTACAAAGTGCATTGAAATTTCAAAATTACTCACGCCTAAAAAAAAAAAACCCTACTGGTAAGTGGTCATATAATATCATTGTGAAATTACTAACCTACCTGGTTGATTAGTTGTTAAGAAAAGCGCATTTATCTAATGAATTATATGTGTGTCATGGACAAAATGTAATGTGAGCATGTGTCTTTAAAAATAAATCTGATGGCAAGAGAATAAACAGTTTTTATCTCTGTTACTTTCTCTATTACTACATAGTTTTGGTCCTTCTCAGCTGCTAGTATTACTATACTCTATATTATTTTGCATGAAACTTAAAATAAATATTTGTCAAACTCAAAACTCATAAATACTACTCCCTCCATTCTTAAATATAGAACCTAATTGAGGAGATGAGCTTATTCCTAAATATAAGATCTCTTTCTAATTTTTCTTAATATTTCCCTAAATTATCCATATTGATACTCCTCAATGATAAACATGTAAGAGAGGGATGGTGGGAATAAAAGTTGGTGAATAGGGTGTTTTAATAATATCATTTTATTTTAACTAATTAAACTAACATGTTTAACATAATCAAATTAGATAAATATATAAACATTATATTTAAGAACGGGATGAGTATAGTTTTGATGACTCTAAAATAATAATTATTGTTTTAGACGTTGTGCTTGTCAAATGTTTCAACAAAGGTCCATAATTTGCACAACATTTTTAAAGAGAGCAAATGTGCAAGTATGTATTAGAATTTAGAAGTATAAATAAATAAATAAATCAACAAGACGCAGTCGGTACCTTTAAAAGTGTCATTGATACCTAGTTTTCGGACATTTTACAGTTAGAGCACGTACCGACAAAAAAGAAAGGTTTGAGCAATGTTATCATACAAGGTTAAACATATGAGATGACCTCACAGGCTCACACATCATGTCATATAACCCCTTCATGCCACCTTCAAAAAGGGAAAAAGAAAATAGCCCATTGATGCTGAGGAGACAATCTGAGAAGGTGAACAACCAACAATGCTAATAAGAGCTTTGAAAAATGATCGAAGAGATGTGAATTCTTTTCTTTGGAGCTCCAGGATCGGCATACTCTGTCCTTTTGCTTGTTTCCTTTCATCATTCTCTCTTTTAATGGTTGAGGTTTGCTTGAAGGAGCTCTTTGTTTCCCACTGAACTTAATTTCTTTTTTGCTCCTTCGTGTTGCTCTGTGCTGATCCTTTGGAGAGTCTTATGATTGGTAATCCATATCTACCTTTTCTAGCTTTCCTTAACCCTTTCCTTTTGTTGTTCGACCTTTTGTGATTGGTTCTTTTTCCTTTCTTATGATAACCATGAAATTGTTAGTGTCATAGTTGCCCCTCTCACATCCAGGCTATTCATATAATGTGTTCAATATTTACTCTTGATATTCATTCAAAAAAAAAAAAATTTACTCTTGATATATGTACTAGTTGTATGCTTCCGCTTTGGTTTGTTTTTCTTTTGCAAGTTTAGATTTGTTCATTGTGTTTTTTTAAGTGCCTGTTTGGATTGTCGATTGAGAGGGAAATAAACCCGATTAAAGTAAAAAAAAGTACTTAACTGATTTAATTGATATGGTTTGAGTACTTATTATGAAATCACGATAGGTCACGTTCTGTCGTGATTTGGATTTTTTAAATACTTTTACCATAAGCGACAGGAGGGTTGCTTTTACGATTAGAAAAATTACGATTGAATTTAAAAATATTAAATTGTCATAACTACCTTTACTTTTTGCCTCAAATCTCTCATGATCAATTTATATGAATTCCTTTTTATTTCCCAACAGAATTATTTTAGGTCTAGCTTTCTTATTTTTTTTAGAGTCATATATATAAATTAAAATAGTTGATTTTTTGAAAAAAAAATATATATTCATTTTAAAGAATGTGCATTTATATATTTATAGGATAAAAAAAAGTCAACTTATGAGATAGAAGAAAAAATAAAGAAAATCTAACTAAATTAAACAGAGAATATCTACATAAATTAATTGTTCTTTGTACGAAAAAAAAGATAATTATTAATTAGACAACATTAGACATTAATATTATTTATTAAAACTTGAAATTAACTTTATAATATTATTATTAATTAAACTTACGCAACTATTAATAAGCTTTATTAAATTCATACATTTTTTAATAATTATACATCCATAAGTACTTTTAATAAATGAAATTCAAACATAATCAAAACTATCAATATCACTTATGAAAAAAAGTATCCAAACAGAAATCACGATTGTACAGTTTCACTTCTACCCAATATCACTTATACAAATCACGATTAATTAAATTCATGATTCTCTATTGCTAATCCAAACAGACACTAAGTCTATCTTTTCGTTGCTACCTTAGTGGTTGGACCAATGTGTACACAAGTTTCTCTTTGACATTCAATATCACTATTATTTTTCAGAGACCCTAGCTAAGGGCCTTACAAGGAGGGAAGAAAGACCTGCAACCTGATCCATTAAATATGCGCTTGTCTCCAAGTGTAGATGTCTCTACTTGCAATAGGGGTATATAGTTTACTTACAATGGCTAAGTTCAAGTAGATAAGCTAGTTAGTATCTGGCATATTTAATGCTTTCTTATTTTTTTTTATTACTTCCTTTTCAAGCTACCTGAAATTTATCTTTGTATTACTCATTTTTTAAATCAGCCTTTAGATATATATTCCTCCTTTATCCTTTATATTAAATGAGATCTTATCTTCTTTTAATCCTTATCTATTTCCTTTATATCTCCAAGTCATCCAAATTTTATCCATTCCTACTTCTCTTCTAAGCTACAAATGACATCATTAGTAGCTTTGAAGAGAAATAAGAATGGATAAAATGTGGTGCCTTAGAGATCAATAAGGAAATATATAATGATTAAAAGAAGATAAAATCCTACTTAATGTAAAGTATAAAAGAGGAGCGGATATTTGAAAAGTGGTTTGGAAGCAAGTAGTAAAGATGTAAGTTCTAGATGGTTGGAAAAAGTAGTAAAATGATAATAAAGCATTAAATATGTCAATAGATGCTAACTAGGCTCATCTAATTGAATTCATTCTATTGCAGGTAAACTATGTGTGTGTGTATACACACCCCGATCACTATAGCAGGTTTTGTTAGTGCTCACATCAAAGATGCTGACTTGCTTATGGGCCTCATGTTTGATCTAACTCTCCGATAGTTATTATTTTTTTTTATTTCCCCTAGAATAATCTAATATATAATGGGGGCTCTTATCTTTATCTTATGTATCAATCAATTTATATGAGAACTTCTTCCCCCGCACCACACACCCTTGTTTGTTTTTGTGTGTGTAGTTTTATACACACACACACGTGTGTGTATAATACTTCTTCCGATCAAAGAGATGTGTTCATAATTCTTCTTTCATTACTACTATGATTTGAAATAGTTCCAGATTGGTACTTAAGAGGCTCTCGACGTTGATATTTAGGATGAACACCGGAAGAGAGAGAGGAGTGAAGGAAAGTGATAATGGATGATGATGTGGCATAATAGGTGGATTAATATGTGGCATTACATCCCACATGTCAAAGCCAATCCAGCAAAATTAGGTCAGCCAATAGTGAAAATTAACTTTGTTAATGGATTGGGTAAAATTACTATGTTTTTCATATTTCCGTGGCAATATTAAACTTAAAAAATCTTTCAGACATCCACCACTCTTTAGTAGATACTTCTAAAGTAAAAGTGTATATTAACTCAAAATAAAAATATCATGTCTTTTTTTTTTTTATGCTTTTGTAGAAAAAGAGTAGCAAAACATCAAAAGATATTAAAACAAATTTTAATTTTCTTAGAACACATAATCAATAACATATTTTTCAAAAGTTTTTATATTATTCTAGAAAAAATGCTTTAAAAATAGGACAAAATATCAAGAGCCTCATTATTTCTACTAAATTTAGTTTAGAGAAATATATTGTCATCTATAAATTCAGTATGGTTGGTTGGTTTCCAATATCACTATCGTCAAGGAAGTTGTTGTGTTAAAATATTTTTTTTGTCCAAAATCTACCGTTGATAAAATGTTTTATGATAGCAAAGTTATATATTTAATAGGATTGGGGGGAAATCGTCAAACAAGGGTATACGTGAAAATATTTTATAAAATATCCTAAATGTTCAAGTCATCAAACAGTAGACGACCAATTAAAAAAAAGTGGGAATTGTATTCAAGTTTTAAGGAAAAAAATAATATAAAATAAGTCCAAATATCAATGACTTGTCAATTTTCACTAATGTTTATTTCTTATAAACATTGTTTATTTTTTCCATATTTGTAATTTACTTATGTTTTGGCCATTTGTAATTTTTTTTGGCAAAATTGGTAATTTCGCCCATGTAATTTCAACTCATTTATGTTTCTCTGAAGCTTAGTTTGTTCAACTCATACTTCATATTTAGTCATTTGATTTGTTAATTTCTCAGCTCTTAATTTTTTTTAAAATTTTCATAAGACCATATGGCTTTTTAGAAGTTAAGTTATACCTGAATTATTCAAAGATTAGTGCATTAAAATAAATAATTAACATGTACGTAAGTTCTACCCAGTTGATCTATCAGGTGGAAAAAAAAGTTGCAACAAGTTGAATTTTAAAAGTTCCAATAGAAGTTGTAAAAAGCCTATAATTCAAAATCTGAAAACAGTTTTTGTTAATTGTTAAAATGATACTGAAAGCAATTAATAGGTTGTAGTATTTTATAAGACAAAAATTGTGCATCAACTAAAAGTCAGAGGTGTATTATGCATTTGACGACATTTGTAAATTTCATCGTGTACATGGCTATTGAGTTGGCTTTTTTTAAATTTTGGGTATTGAATTGTGCTTTTGTTATTTTTAGGATATTTGACTGAAAGTTTGATAATTAAAAGTTAAAATTACATAAAATTAATTTCTCATTTTCTTTGATCTTTGTGAAATAACAGGGAATTTAGTTTATTGTCTCTCACCTTGCATCAGCAATCTCAAACGGAAGGTTCATCCTCATCTAACTCCATTCGGCCATTGCCAATGCCCAATGGATCTCTTTGCCTAACAGTCAACTATTCAGAATTTGCGTTGGTAAAAAAAAAAAAAAAAAAAAAACAGAGAGCAAATTTTTCAGTTAAAGACCACCATAAATAATTATTACTCAGTGGCTCCCAAAACATGTAAAAATCTCACTGCACCCGTGGGCCAAAATGAAATTAAATTATATAGATGAAAAGGCACTTGTGTCATTGACTTATTTTTAGTGACAAGCAAGTGCCCCTTTAATGATATATAATATAAAAACAAATATATGTAACAATTTTAGGTTCTTACTTTATATTTTAATTCTTTTACGTGTTGTTAATTTTCTAATTAAAGTTGTAAATTCCTTTAGTGTGAACTCAATCATGTGTCTTGTTAATCCCAAAAGTGTTATTTCGAATCTCCTTATTCATCTATGAATGGTAGATGTTCTTGTTAATTTGTCTTGTTAATTCTAAAATTGTTATTGTAAGTGCCCTTATTTATCATGTGCTTATTCTCTTGTGAATAGTTAAAGTATTCATGTTAACTCACTCATTTTTTTAATTAATGCTAAAAGTGTTTTTTTGAAGTGAGAATTTTAGTAAAGGACCCTGTAACCTATTAATTTCAAAGAATGACCAAAAATTTTATGACATATCACTTAAGGATTGTTGGGGGAAATTGAAATTAAATTGGAAAGATAAGAGACCATATTGACTCCATTTAATTCAAGGAAAAAACAAATTATTCCTCACATGACCTCTGACACTATCCCTCCCTCTCTCTCTCTCACACACACACTCATCTCTCTCTCTCACACACTCCAATGACTGCGTAATGCTCTCTCCCCCCCCCCCTCCCACTCATCTTTCTCTCTCACACAACGCTCCATTGATGGCATAAGAAACGTGTTCACGATAGTTTGACCGCTTATTCGTGATAGTTTCCCAACTTATTCGTGATAGTTTAGCCACTTGTTCGTGATAATTTAACCACTTGTTCGTGATAGTTAATCCACTTGTTAACACTAGTTTAACCACTTGTTCGCGACAGTTTAAGTACTTGTTCATGATAGTTTACTCACTTGTTCATGATATTTTAGTCACTTGTTCATAAATTTTAGTCACTTATTCATGAAAAAAAAAGTCTACTTGTTTATTTTGTTTTAGCCACTTGTTTATGAATAAAATTCCCTTTCATTAAAAAAAACACCAACATGAGTCTGGAGGCTAAGCTTTTGTTGTTTCACTTGTTATCCCATGTTGGTTTTACTTAAACCAAGTCTGGAGTTTGAAATGGTCATATAAACAAGGGAAAAACTCATATGATTCAAGGGAAAGCTCATATGAACAACGCTCAATAATTACCAATCAATTTACATGACCAATTACTATTTCCAAGTCTCTATCACATAATGAATGACTGTAATGGTTTTAACAACTTTCTACCACATTTTTAATAAGTGCAATTAAAAACATAAATCTCAGGCCACGAACAATTGAAATGGTCATATGAATAAGGAGAAAGCTCATATGAACAACGCTCAATAAATACCAATCAATTTACATAACCAATTACTATCTCCAATTGTCTATCATATCATGAATAACTATAATAGTTTTAACAACTTTTCACCACATCTTTAACAAGTGCAATTAAACAAACATATATTAGGTCACGAACAATTGAAATGGTCATATGAATAAGGAGAAAACTCATTTGAATAACATTCAATAATTGGTTTAAAAAACAACATTCAATATGAACAATATTCAATAATTGGTTTAAAAAAACACCTTCAAATAAGCACCACAGACTCCAAAGTCACTATCGAAATATGCATGGGATAACAAGTGAAACAACAAAAGCTTCGTCTCCAGGATCATGTTGGTGTTTTTGTTAATGAAAGGGAATTTCATTCATAAACAAGTGGCTAAAAAAAACAAGTAGACTTCTTTTTCAAGAACAAGTGACTAAAATTTATGACAAGTGAGTAAACTATCACGAACAAATGGTTAAATTAGCGCGAACAAGTGGGTTAACTATCGCAAATAAGTGGTTAATTTATCACAAATATGTGGTTAAACTATCGCGAACAAGTGTTCAAACTATTGCAAACAAGTTCTTTACTCCATCAGTGGGGGGGGGGGGGGAGGGGGGGGCATTACGTAATTATTGGAGTGTGTGTATAGAGAGAGACAGCATTACGTAATCATAAGAGAGTGTGTGTGTGTGAGAGTGTGTTAGGGGGGAGAGGGGGGTCAAAAGGCCATGTTGGGGGTAGTTTGTTTTTTCTTAAATTAAATGGGGTTGATATGGTTTTTTGTCTTCCCAATTTAATTTCAATTTGCCCCCACAATCCTTAAGTGATATATCAGAATATTTTGATCATTCTTTTAAATTTATTGGCTACAGAAGGTCCTTTAGTGAAATTCTTCTTCTTTTGAATACCCCTTTTAATCTTATAAATGCATTTATTTGTCTTGCTAATGGCCAAAGTGTTCATATTAAGTCCCTCATTTGTCTTTTTAATTCTAATAGTGTTGTTCCAAAGGCCATGATCTATCTTATGAATCCCCTCATTTATCTTGTTAATGGCATGTTCTTGTTAATTTTCCAACGAACAAAAGACTTTTGCCATACGGAATTCTCTAGACAAATATGGCATTCACAGGAACATTTTCAGAATTAGCAAATATGGAGTTAACAAGAACAAGAAACCAATGGCACAAATGCCCTTGGATCTAATAATTTAATGTCCTTTTAGTCTCAGTGAGTACAATGAAATTTCAGAATATTTAGGGGGCCATTTGATATTAATGGTCTAAAATGGTCCTGAACCGACATTTTCCCAAAAAGCTAATAATACCGCGCCAGATATTTTTTCTTGGACCTGAACTTCACCAGATATAGACTTAAGGAATTAGGGCCTTTCTTATTTTTAAATTCAAGTCCTTTTACATTTTTAGCTGATGTACATAAAGTCAAAAATAGATATAATAACTCAACTACCTCTTTCTGTTTGTTTCTTCAGCCTACTCTCTGCAC
Organism: Mimosa bimucronata; assembly: GCA_037074515.1. NCBI lineage: Eukaryota > Viridiplantae > Streptophyta > Magnoliopsida > Fabales > Fabaceae > Mimosa > Mimosa bimucronata. The sequence goes on along the minus strand of CM073445.1, from coordinate 25,897,123 downwards.
TGAAACTCGATGTTCCATCTCTCACTTTCCTCCAAATCTTCCTTATCATCAGTTATTGCCAATGGAAATTCACAAGCTTGCTTTGATCCTCAAAAATCCTCAAAATGAAGACGAGTTTCTGCTCGCTAAACAGTCACACCCACCAAAGTTTGATCACCAAGAGTACGATTCTTACATAGATTCTGATCTTTGGGACTTGCCTTCCGCTCATTTGAACCCACTACAAGAAGAACCCCACAGTGTATTGGAAGTTGCAGATTCGCATTTGGAAGAGATTGATTTGAAGAAATTTGACTTTCGTTCTGCTCTCAATGAGGTCTTGCTCTTGAGCTTGCAATTATTGTTTCTAATACTTTGATGGTAAAGTTTGTAACTTTTTTCGTTTGTTTGTTTGTGTGTAGATCTTTGAACAAATAGGCTTCGGGGAAGTTGAAAGGGGAGTGTGGAAATACTGTAAGCATGTGAAGGAACCTGAATTTGGACCTGACTTGCCCATTCAAACGATCTTCATCACGGGAGTATTGGCAGCTGAGGACAATGACTTGCGAGGTTGAGACAATGAATATTGGTTCTGAATGTAACTTTTAAAGAAATTTGCCTAATGGCGTAACAGCCTGACATTTATTTGTGCTTCTTATGACTGGCATGGTCCGACAGGGAGATGTTGGTTCATCTTGTTTTTATGCTGTGTTAACTTTCTTTTTTTCTTTTTTTTCCCTTGACTTTTACTTGATACTACCGCTAGTTATGAGTATAAGGCCTAGATGACTAGTTTGGAGAGATTAAGGAAGTTAAATAATCTACTTGATTATACCATTTGTTACATGATGTTTTTGAAATCTTTTTGCATATTATTAGACTATAAATATCAGTTAGGAAAATTAATTTGGAAGAAAATGATAAATATAAGAGATAAAATGAAAAAATGCCTTACATTTCAGACCAAAAGTCAACCCAAGTAGCTCTTATATTTAGAACTGGAGGTAGTATATTCGTTTTTCTATTAACTTGTATTAAAGTGTATCTCTAAAAAAACTGGCTTGTTGATGACAGATCGACTCTATAATCCTCATGCAGATATATGTAAATGGATGTCTGTACAGTGCTGTCTTAACTTGCTTTTGGAAGTAAAACCATCTAGCAAACGTGTTGGACCATTGGCAGTTGTTGGTCTTATCAATGAGTCAATGGGTTCTGCAAAGTGGAAAGTTCCTCCAACCATAAGTTATCAGGTTTGCTTTCTTTGAATTTTGTCTATTTTCATGGTGGGGCATATACTGGACATTAAAATATATAAATACATATAAAACCAGTCATTCAGTACAAGCTAAGCTTTTGCAAGTTAGGATAAGGTTTTCAGATGGTCATTGAGTTACTTTTTAGAAAGGCTTCATCCTGAGCAATTATGAGTTCAACCTCCCTCTGATTGCATTCATAACACATCAGAAAGAGAGAAAATCACTCTTTTTTGTTGCTAACAATAAGTAAAATCTTTATGGAGATTTAATAAATAGGTTTATAAAACCTCTTTTATTGGCTTCCAAAAGTGCAAATGCGCGTCCTTACATCCTTTTATGATGTTAATGGGGTATAATGAGCTAGCTGTTGAAAATACCGAATGTAGTGCTAAATTGGGCAAGAATGACAATTGACAGCACCTCTTCATTTTAATGGTAGTTTACAATGAACATGGACATAGGAAGTTCTTCCATCTTTGAGTTCATATTGTTTAATAATAAATATTATGATGCAAAATGAAGATTTATTTATTTATTCATAGGAGTATCCTCCAGGTGTTACTCTGATACCTATGAGAAGTAGGACTGCAAAGCCTTTTCACACGACAAACTTCGTGGTATTTGCCCCAGAATATGTTCCAAGCGAATCTGGGAACAAAAGTTTTATTGCATGTGGGGATGCTCTGATAGTTGATCCAGGATGTCTATCACAGTTCCATGAAGAGGTAAAACGTCAAATTGACTTGTGTAATATTAAATGGAACTTGGAATACTTTGCATTTATATTCATGCATGATATCTTGTTTTCAATCTTATGTCCAACTCCTATTCTCAAGTGATAAGATTTACTTTCGTTCTGTATGATTGGATTATGTTACAAACATTATTTGCAAGACTGATTGTTGCCCACTGATTCAAGTGATTCTCCATCCTGGGACCTAATGCAGTGTAAAACAAGAGAAAGTTTTGTGTATCTCTGTTTAGCTGATAACTTCTTTTTATGTTTGGATACCAGATAATTGGACTGTTGAGACATTTAAACTTTTTTGGTGTTTCTTTTTAACCCGTATGATCAGATGTTACCATGAAACATGAATTCATCTCTCTACCTGCAAATGGTGGCTGGGATTTACATCATCTGTTTTTGAACTTCGTTTCTTCCCTTTGATGAAATTCTAACATCTTAGTGGCTTAAATTATCAGCTGCTGAAAGTTGTAACCACTTTGCCTAGAAGATTGGTTGTCTTTGTCACTCATCACCACTTTGATCATGTAGATGGTATGTGTTTTACCTAGAAGTTTGCCGAACTGTATTTTATTCTCATCAGACATGAATATCCCTATAATTGATATCATTTTGTGTATACTCTCTGTTCTATGTTTGTAATCTCTTATGCCAGGTCTCTCAGTTATCCAGAAGTGCAATCCCAATGCTACTTTGTTAGCACATGAAAACACCATGCGGCGCATTAGCAAAGGTTTCAATGTCAAACTTTGTTTCTGATTTTTTTTAGTAGATTTTAGCGGGGACATGTGTTTTTGGTGCATCTGATCATACAAGCTTTCAGTTTTCTCCTGTTAATTTTTTCTACTGTATCTCTCTTAATAACATTTTTTTAATATCGACAATTAAATGATGTATTAAAGTTTGACTGGACTTATTGTTGTTACTGGGTGATATTTGGTGTCTTTTTAACTATTCAAGTTAATAAGTAATGATGTTTTAATCAATCTCGTTTCCCAAGTTGTACATGATTGCTGTTGTTTGATTAAGATAGGTATAGTTTTTAAATTGTATTCTTTGATTTTTTTTAACTGTATAATGTGAAATAGTGAAGACACAAAATTCTTGTCCTGTTAATTTAGTATTGCATGATTACAGATGACTGGTCACTAGGCTATACCTCGGTTTCCGGAGATGAAGAAATTAACATAGGTGGTCAGACATTGAAGGTTATTTTTGCACCGGTATGATCAATACTTTGATAGCAATTTTTCACTGTTCTCTTTCACATGCTCGGTCAGTTATATCTAAGGGTATACGATGTCTGAGTGAAGCATCTTCCATTTTTCTAGACCATATGTTCTTTTACATGATAATTTTGTTTGAGATGTATGGCTACGGCAGTGCTACTCCAGCTCTTTAATTTAAGAGATAATCACATGGAGCTTGTATCTTCCTAAAAAATTTTCTTCTTTAAAAAGTAATGTCATTCACTATAAGATTTCTTCTATCTTCTAACAAATGACTTTTTCTCTGATTCAGGGACATACAGATGGTCATATGGCACTGCTTCATGTGAACACTCATTCATTAATAGTTGGCGATCATTGTGTGGGGTGAGATTACATTAAATTCCTAAAAACATGACTAAGCAAAGACTGAGGTCTAACTATTTACATGCATGCAGATGTACAAGTTTCGTTTTTGTGTTTGTATGTATTTATTCATATATCAATGAAGGTAAAACTGTACAGAATCCTTTCCCTCCAAAAAAAGAAAGAAAGAAAAAGAGAAGAAAAGAAAACTGTCCAAAAACATTTGAATGCCATATCTGAAACAATGCCTTTTTGGAAATTGCTCTACTTCACTATGTTGTAGAATGTAGTTTTATGGCACTGCTTTTCTCAGTTTGGTGGGTGAAAGAACTTGTCTTTCGTTCTAATTTGTTATAAGTTTTGGTTGTGAGTGTTCAGTAACCTCTTGGAACTTCCATTATTTGTACTGCTGTTTGAACACGACAGATTCTAATTTCAGCATCCTATACAGGTATGGTATCAGCTAAATATCAAAGAATGGGAAAAGAAAATAAGAGTTAAATTAAAAATCTGTGGGAGAAGTCTATCATCTGCGTTAAGGGGCTGTTAATTTTGAAGTTTCAACCATCTAATTTGCTTGCTTCCAGTGTGGTTACATTGTTTACTTGGCGTTCTGTCAGTTTTTGTCACTTATTAACTCATCTTTTATCTTACCCCAATGGGTTCCAATTTATTAGTTGATTTACTTTATCTTATATGTCTTTTTGTCACTTATTAACTCATCTTTTAGTTAGCCTCACATACACAATAACTTGTTTTGTTTCAGCCAAGGAAGTGCTGTCTTGGACATTACTTCTGGTGGTAATATGACCGTAAGTGTGAATCCAGCTAGTGATGTTAGGCTGCCTCTATTCATTATATTTATTATATCGCATGGACTGTCTGTAAGAACCATTCTCTGCGTTGTTACTTTCTACTCCACAAAAGGGTGACGGTGCATTCCATTATAAAAAATGGAGATGATATAATTTTGTGATTAGAATTTTTATGTTAAATTATTTTAGCACTAATTTTTTTTTTTTTGGTCTGAAGCACTAAGTTTCTTCAAGATATGAATTATTGCACTTCTATTCTGATGGAAAGCAACAACTAAATTGTATTGATCACTGAAAATAAACCTTCCACAGAGTTAGATCTAATGGAGGCTCCTAATACAAAGATGAACTAGACAAAATTATAAAGAAACATAACGGAAATGCATTCGAGAGGCATATCCAACTCTCCCACAATTTACTCAATTCTCTTCATGCCTTTCTTTCCCATGGGACCCTCCTTATATAGGCATTCTCTCTCCCTAACTGTCACAGGCAATTTACCCTAATACCCCTGCTCACTTAACACACGCCTACTCACTCACACCATATGTCACTGCACCTGCTCACTTAACATACCTATTTTCAATTTCAACATATTCATAAGCATTTAGTTATGTATTATTGTGACATTCACTTCCTATTACTGATTATACTATCGCGAATATAATACTTGCCTATAGACTTAAGGCTATCTTTCCAATGTAGCAAGGCCCAACACTTCGTTTGATGTTAAAAACTTAAATTTCAGAGAACTTCAATTTACCCAATTTTGAACTTTATACAGACTGCATTTTTCACATTTCAGTTATATGATGATGCATTGCTTTAGCTTAATATATTGTTTCTTGCAGGAATACTTCAGAACCACTTACAACTTCCTTGAGCTCTCTCCACATTCTTTGATACCAATGCATGGGAGACTAAACCTATGGCCAAAGCACATGCTGTGCAGTTATCTCAAGTATTAATCATCAATCATCTTTGGCTGTGTTTTTTAGGGATTCAGGGAGTGAGGAGTGGATATGCTTTTTTGTGTTGACCAAATTACCTTCCCTTGACAAATTTTCATTACAGAAATAAGGCTCAGCTGTGAGGAATATTATTTGTTATTGTAGGAATCGTAGAAACAGAGAAGCAAATATCTTGGCTGCAATTGAAGGTGGAGCAAGAACATTATTTGACATCGTAGCAACTGTATATTCTGATGTTGACCATAGGGCCTGGTTTGCTGCATCGTCAAATGTGAGGCTTCATATGGATCATCTAGCGCAACAAGATAAGTTACCAAAGGTAATTGTTTCTTTCGTATTGCTGCTACCCGCTAGCTAGGTGTTGTTTCAGATTGACAGCCTTGAAATAGAATGGATTTGGAAGCTTTTTTATCAACAGACAAAACTAGGGGAAATTTTATAGCCTTAGTAAGCTCTAACAATTTGAAACTTTCTGCTTACTTTGGGATTTCAGTATTGCCCAACGACTGTTTATATATAGTTCCTTACCATTCTGGTCTTATTTTTATCACTTCCAATATGTTTCAACAGAACCTAGGAAACTTTTAAACTCATTGACTCTATCCAAACATTTAATAAGCTTTCTACTTTGCCCCTATTTAAGGTACATACTTAAAAAATTAAATAACATGCGCCAATATCTAATGAGGGGTAGGAGAAACTAATTATAAAAAATTAATGGCATGCCTTGTAAATAGGAAAAAAAAGTTCTCTCTGTCTTATCAACAGGACTAGAGTGGTAAGTATGATATGCCACCTGGGTTCATGGTTGAAGTGGGAGGGACATTGGGTAGATGTTGGGATTAAATTTTGGTGGCGGCATTATGTGCCAAAAACAAAATATAAGTTATTCATGAAATTGCAATTCTAAACGTATCTTAAGAAAGTTGTTCACCATGCATGTATTGGACTGAATAATCTGTACTTAATTTCTGTGAGACTGTGCAGGACTTTTCTCTAGAAACGTTCAATTCCAGTTTGGTTGCATTTTTTGACATGGTGGGAAAGTTCTGATTGGCCCTACTGACCAAACATTAGCCTCTTGCTTTGTATGGAAGTATCTGCAAAATTCACTATTTCAATTGAAATATCCCTTGTATAGGGAAACTTTCATGTATTAATCATTAATATGGAAAAAAATAAAACCTATGGCAAGTCATTTTGTTCATAAGCCATGAAAATTTTGTGACTCATTTCTGAAGCCCTCCGTGAAATGCATGGGAACATATGTCTAATTGTAATCAAACTCGTGTACCATCATATTATCAGAAACAAAAGATTGTGAAGCTTGGGTTAGTTGTTATATTGTCTAGTTACTCATAGAATATACTGCATCTGCCTGCATAGGATTTTTCGGTTCAGAAGGTCAAAAATACATGCGGGCTGCATTTTGTTACTCGCTGGATATTAGCTTACATTAGCGGCGGTTTCCATACAAAGAAACCTTCATTTCTGATTACTGGGGCTGTGGCTATGGCGGCAGCTGTGGCTGGTTTTGCTGTGTTTTACTCAGTCAAAAAGGAAGCTACCCAAGTTGAGAGTGAATGATCAGAGACCTTCAAGGCTTGAACTTGATGATGTAAAGTATATGCTACTAACTAGACCATGTTTTTCACTAATAATTGTGAAATTCAGTACATCTCTTATAGCGCCAGGCCAGCATAGTTATTGATTAAGATGAGTTAATTTCATAGGTTCAACTTACAGTGCAGTTTCTCCTCTCCTTACCATGTCAAAGTGTAGTTTTCACTGATAATTGTGTGATCTAATTTTTTTTTTTTTTTGGGGGGGGGGTGTTGGGGAATCTATAGCAAGTTTCAGTAAATACTCTCTCTCTATAGCTAGGTGAGAGGTTAGGTTTGATCCAAAATATCAAATATTAATTGATTTTATCTTCTATTTTTATATTTTGTTTTCCAAACTAATTGACCCAACGTGTTAGTTAAATAAATTTGTTTTTTTGTATGAAACAGTCGATTTCATTATGTAAAAAAGATTTTGATCAAAATAAAAATCATGTAAAATAGATTAGTACATAATCATAGTTAACAACATGTAAAATTATTTGAAGCACCTACAACAACTAACCGAACAAAAGGACAATCTAAACGAACAGATTGAAAAACAAAAGTGCATAACTATCAACCCTCGGCACTAGGAGTGAAACCATAGCAAGTAACCCAGATAGGAAAGTATGTTGTGCCCAACGCCAAAGAAGGCTAAAACTAGCATCACCTGAACAAGTTGGGTTGGAATGAAATGGAACACTACAACCATAACCTGAGTACTGTAAAAGTGACCCATGCAAATAAGGAAGGTGCATGTTACATCCTTTTAATTCCCACTCCATGTGTTTGATGAAGCTGCCTTTGCTAACTAAACTCAAGATCATACAACCACAACTGAACAAATAAGTTATCTAACAGACAGCGCTCCTTGAAATTGGATGAACAAAATAAAATTCCAATATGCTAAGCTTTCAAACAACTGGAGCAAGGGAATGTAATTGGCTAAAATACCTATCTCATCCCAAGTCCAGCTAAGTGGCAAAACCAAGTCAAAACCATAGGAAGATCGAATGCAAAGGGGCTTAATTTTCTTTAGTAGCTTTTGTATCTTCAAATATTTTTGCTTTTGAAAGAATCGATATATGTATAGTTTTAAGAAAAATATCTAATGTTAAAGAGCACGGTTGCAAATACTTATAAAAAGTTGTTTTAATGAACAAATATTTTTAATTTTGAGCAAAATACATTTTCTTTCTCTCTATATTTAATTACATAAATTTTCCTTTTACTTTTAAGACATGCATAGACCTCATTTGGATTCAATTAAATATTAGTTAAATCCCTACTTAAGGTTTTGTTATCTAACTAATCACCATTTAGCCTTATCCTTCTACGCCTTCTATCTTGACAGTGAAAGGGGACTTGGCTCTATCATATAGTATATCCGAGGGTCACATCTTTTCTTTACTATGTATACCTCCTGCTACTTTTACAACTGGTCAAAATTAAATGATATTTAAAAATTAGCATAAATTGGACTTTATTTCATTGATGCGTGAGGTTTACTTTAAAATTATTCAATCATTCCCTTAACATTCTGTTTTTCATTTAAAAAATCATTCCATCCAATTTTAATAATTACTGTGTATTTTTCAGCTCATGTATTTTTCATTTTAACTACACACACTAGTATATAATTAGCTTAAATTATTATTATCATTTTTAAAAAAATCTGAATAGTATTTTCAGTTGGCCTTCAATTATGAGTGAATCGGTGTTTTCCTTGGGCTGGAGTTGCCTCATTTTCTCAAGTCATAGTCTTTGGGCTTAACTGTTAGAAAATGAAAAATGCTTATAGAAGACACAAAGGCTCCAATTAATAAGGTTCCATGTGCTCTTAGTTGTCTTGAAAACAAACCCGTTTCGGCCTAAAATCAACCTTCATTCATGGCGTTCTATATTCTATATTTTTTATTGCCAACATCTTAATTTTCCCCCTTATAATTTTCATCAATTTAAATATTAATAAACAAAACAAAAGCATGAATAAGATTATTTAAATTACAAATAAATGTCCAATAAAAAATTAATAGAACTCAAATTCCCCCAATCATAAATAGGAATGATTGGACTTGTGCCGTGCGTTTTTTTAACTAACTTCAAAGAAAAACAAAATATCATTTTGATTATACGCTTTGACTGGCTAACGAATCGCAATAATCGACAGGCATGCAATACCAATAAATAATAATAAAATGTTAAAAAAACATTGCAACCTGTTTTGAACGGCCTGAAACATGTTTAAAGATTTATAATTTTGTGATTTATTGTTTGAAGAATTTATAAAAATCAAATTATTTGTTTTATTTGATAGTTTAAGCTATTCTTAATATTTAAACAAACACACTCAGTTTACTTAAAAGCGATCTCTTTTCTTAGAAAAAAAATATTTTTTTCATGAAAAATAAAACAATAGACTCACAAATTGATTAAATTTCTCTACCCAAGACAAATTGAGATATATTAATATTTACACTTGTCAGGGACTTTCCATACTCCATTATTAGAAAAGGGATTTAAGCTTGTCTCAACACTACCCTTTCAACTCCCCATTTAATACATGCTCTGGCCTTAGCTAAAAGTATTTATAATTTACCTCAATTTTAAATCATATCACTACATGTAAGAAATCACGTCACTATAGTTTATTTTAATTTAGTTGGTCATATTATTTGAATTTATAAATTTAGTTCATAATATTCATAAAAATTTATTTATGAAAAAGCAGGTTGTTAAAAAATTAATGCATTTTACATTCAAGAAGGATGAATGTTGTATATCAAACTATAAGTATCCAATTCAAACAAAATAAATCATATGAATCTGCTTCAAAATTCAGAAAAATGATAAGGACTTGCTTATTATTATTTTTTTTTTCGTAAATGCTGCTTTGATTTCATTTCCTTTTTCATATACTAGACGCATTATGATCGAATTCCGTTTTCTATTGGTTCTACGTAACCCAGCAAGACCAAATTAATTTGCAAAAGCAGTTATTTGACTTGTTTCTTCTTTTTTAAAGTCCCATGAAATTACAAGGGAAACTACAAAATTCCCTATAAAAATGGAAAAAAACAAATTATTTTTTAAAATATGAGAAATCACAAATTAGACCCAGGGATGAACATGAGATTTTCATATACTACTAAAAGACACAATTATCCTCAAAAGAATTGGAAAGAAAAAAGCACAAGGAGGTGGGTTATGAAGAGGCATTCTTGTGTAAACCTAGTGCACCACGTTATTTGTGGTTTGACCAATAAAAAACAAACACATCGAATATATTTTAATCTAATAAGGCACTTAAATAAGGAAAAAATGAATTAAAAATGTGATGTGTCCCTATATTATGGAAAAAATCAAAGCTCCATTTATTTTTTGTTTAAAAAAAACTATAAAGACTTTTAAGTGCTACATCAGATTAAAATATGTTTGAGGTGTTTATTTATTATTGGTTAGATCACAAATGACATGGTGCACCGGGTTCACGCAAGAATTTCTCGATTATGAATTGTTAACTTATAGTTGATAGTCTTTATGATAAAGTTGGAAATACATATCTTAAACTTGTGAAGATTATATCAGGGGTTTTCAACATATGACTTGTCAGTTCTAAATAGAAAAGTTGGAGTTGTAAATAGTTAATATAAAATTGAAAATCGCTATGATCTTGTTGAAGATTTTGTGTTGAACTTGTGAACAATAGTATAAAGGGGTTTCCTAACTTATTATGTGTCAATTCTTAATGAAAAAATTTGAAGTTGTAAATTGCTAGTATGTACTTAAAAAATTGTCATGATCAAGTTAAAACTTCTCTAGTTGACCTTGCGAACAAAAGTATAAGGAGATTTACTAACTATTGGCTTGTCAATTCTTAATGAAAAAAAATCTGAAGTTGTAAATTGTTAACGTGAATTAAAAAATCATTATAATCAGATTAAAATTTTCTATGTTAAATTTTTAAATAGTTATTATGATGCATTCGACTATTATAGGGGTATTCGTGTCTTTTCGTAAGATATAAAAATCTCATATTCTTCCCTAAGGTCCGACTTGAGATTTCTCAAATTTAAGGGACTAATGTGTGCTTTTCAATTTTTAAAGGGATTTTTGTAAGGTTTTCCCAACTTATAATTAAAATTATTTATTAAATATAGTAAGATATTAAAAGTGGGACATTAAAAATAGAAATAGAAAAAAAAAAAAGAGTCAGTCAGAAAGAGAGGGAAGCCTCCTTCTCCTACCTATCTTTCAAAGCCATCATCGTCATTCAACACACATTGCATTTGTCTTTCTCTCGACTTTTAAAATCTCTCTTCTTCCTCTTTCATTTCTCCAAACTTTCAGTTCCTATTCCATTTTACATCCTTTTTCCATTTCTCTCTCGCTCATCCAATTTTGTCCATAGATATTTTCATTACCAGAAGAACAATTTTATTATTTATTCCTCATCACGATTCATCTACATATATACATAAATATATACACATCTTCTCGTGAAAGATTCTTCCTTTCCCCTACAAAAAGCTATTTTCTTGATCATCCAAGAAACCCTCCTCCAAAAATCTCTTGAATTCAAGAAATTTCCTTTCCTTTCTTTTCTTTTTCTTTCTCTGTTTCTTATATACCCAGATACCCAGAAAAAGAAAAGAAGCAATGAAGACCTCGTCAAATTCCCAAAACTTATCATACTCTGTTTCAAAAATCTTCAACCAACAATACCAAATCCTGCATTTCCTATCATTCTTCATTCTCTTAGGCTGTGGAATAACTCTGGGAATCATCCTAAGTTTCTACATCAAAGGTTGCAACTTTAGCCTCCAAGTATCTCGCCTCTCTCTTTCTGAAATTTCTCCGTCACCCCCACAAGAACAAAGGCCTGAAATTCCCTGCACGGCGGCGCCGACGACCGTGGCGGCGGCGGCTGCGGCGGCGGAGAAATCTCACGTGGAGTTGAAGAACTATTTAAAGCCGCCACCTGTGATGCATGACATGAATGACAAAGAGCTTTTATGGAGAGCTTCGATGGCTCCGAAGATTAAGGGGTATCCATTTAATCGAACTCCAAAAGTGGCATTTATGTTCTTGACGAGAGGACCTGTTTTTTTGGCTCCCTTGTGGGAAAAATTCTTCAAGGGACATGAAAAGTATTACTCAATTTATGTTCATTCGAATCCTTCTTACAATGGATCTCATCCTGAAAGTCCTGTCTTCCATGGTCGAAGAATTCCCAGTAAGGTTAGTTTCGTAATTGCATGCGTGATCTGTTTCTTTTGTTTCAGCATTGGCCTTAATTATTATTATTATTATTTTTTTTTTTAGTATGATTGGTGAGTATTAGGTTATTTTTAGTGTTTCAGGAGAGAAAAAATAATAATCAAGGGTTCAAATTTTAAAGTGCTAATTTAATACTTGATTTAGAGGGGCAGGGTGTTTGCTTAACTGGGGAAGTAGAAATGAAACAGAGCAATACAGAAGGAGAGGGAGAGAGTTTGAGTTGTAAATTTCCTTTCTTGACTTTTCTTTTTTATTTTACAGTTTTTAAAAAATTCAATTAATATTTTATAAATAAAAATTCAAAATCTCATTTTCAAATTTTAGTTAATTAATCATGGAAATAAGGTAGCGTAAATTACTTTCTATTTATTACACAAAAATATCTTAAATTTGTTTAATGACTCATGCAACTTTGAATTTAAAAAAAAAAAAAAAACTCGTACAACTTATTTTCAGCTGTTTCAAGTCTTCTTCAATTATGTGTAATATATCATTAGCTATGTGCAAATTTCTTCTATTTCACGCGTGATTGAAGTAATGTTGCACATAATTAAAGTGTTTTACTTGTTCAAAACGAGTATTTTAAATAATTTTTAACAATAAATTTTGTAAAAAGGATATCATAAGCAATTTTCCTTAAAATTATGGCATGATATTGTTGATCAAAGGATGTGTTACACCCTTGTAAAATTGTAATTAAATTCAATTTTCTCTTTAAATAAATAATACTAATAATTTATGGTCAAAACGCAGGAAGTGCAATGGGGAGGCGTGAACATGATCGAAGCGGAGCGTCGTTTACTAGCAAACGCACTACTAGACGTAGGAAACCAACGTTTTGTGCTACTATCAGAATCATGCATTCCTCTCTTCAACTTCTCTACCGTCTACTCCTACCTCATCAACTCCTCCGCCAGCCACGTCATGTCGTACGACGACCCGTCGTCGGTCGGCCGGGGCCGGTACAACCGGAAAATGCGGCCCCTAGTGACCATTGACCAATGGCGAAAGGGCTCCCAATGGTTCGAAATGGACCGGGAGCTAGCCCTAGCCGTGGTCTCCGACTCAACGTTCTTTCCAGTGTTCCAAAAACATTGCAAACGGTCGTGTTATGCGGACGAGCACTACTTACCAACGTTTGTGACAATGGAGCATGGGGACAAGAACTCGAACCGGACGTTGACTTGGGTTGACTGGTCAAAGGGTGGGCCCCACCCGACGAGGTTGGCTAGGAATTATGTGACCGTGGAGTTTTTGAAGGCTATGAGGGAAATGAGGTGTGAGTATAATGGGGTGGAAGGTGGTAATGTGTGTTATTTGTTTGCAAGGAAGTTCTTGCCGGATACGTTAAGTAGACTTCTTTTATTTGCTCCTAAGGTTTTGCAAATGTGACGAGGATTGAATGTTATATTACGTACACAAGAAGCCATATTGATTTTTCATAATTTTGATTCATAATTCCTTTCAGTTTTTGAAATGTGGATAGAATTTAATTGGTTTCTGTCTTTAAATGCATCATCACTATTTTGTAGTTAGTGATGATGTTTTTATGTAACGATTTAGTAATTTCTTAGAGTTTTAAAACACGTAGTAAAATAAATTGCCATTCGTAGTTGCTATATGTCTTGCTGATAAGAAAATATTTTTGCTCGCATCTCGATAGACCAGCTCGCGTGTTCGTCTGTTCGAAATGCAGCACTAGAGAAAATATTTTTTTTTTTTAAAAATTGTTATTGTTAAGGGTTTATCTTTAAATATATGCAAACATTCAATTAAATAATAATCATATTTGAAATAAATATAAGAAACAGCGTATTAATTAAAAATATCTATACAAGTCATAACAATAAATTTCAATATAGCTTATACATCATAATTCACCAATTTTTTTTTTTTTTCAAAAAAAGGAAAACCAAGTTTGATATATTGGCATTGGTTGTAAGAAAATATTCACTACTTTTATATCATTAAAAACAACCTATATTGGTTCATATGTCGTAGATCACAAAGCAGATAGTAAGCAATCACATAATAAGACAAACCATATCCATTCACACAAAATGAAATACTCACTCTCTCCTAATTATAAGATCAAATTGATTTTTTTATAGGGATTAAGGAAACAAATTAGATCACTAAATTATAACATATGTTACATATAATTTGATTATAGGTTAATTTATAAGAAAAATAAATTAGTTTTAAGAAAAATGATAAATATAAACAAATTAAAGTGATTTAATTTGCATCCATAATTCCTTAAAAAAATAAATTTGATCTTGTAATTAGGAAGAGTGGGAAGTATTAGCAAGAAGCTTATTAGAATTTAAAAGAATCCTCTGAGCTATTAGTCTATCACTTAAAAAAGAAAGAACGAAGAACCTGATCAGCAATACTCGTCTAGCACCAAATTGCTTTACATTGACTTTTGCTTTATAGCCCCAAGATTTCTTGCTAGTCAAAAACGGCATCTCAAAGAAGTCAAGAACACCAATTCACAAAACACGCGAATGATTTGAACTAAATTCAATGAATATTCTATCTGCAGCCACCAATCCAGTCAATACATTTTGAAAACAGAATTAAATTAAATACCTTTTCCCTTTAAATTCAATACACCTAACCCATAAAAACGAGTACAAATTAAAATCCCCACCCCCTAAAATTAATTAAGCAGCTCTATCCCACATATTACTCAAATACTCACTATTATATTCACTCGCCTGACAAGGACGGTGACTCAGACACCGAGTCTGACGTGTCATGACTCGGAGAAATCTCGACCCCACGTATGTCCTCGATCATCTTCACCACGTGGCTCATCCTGGGCCGTTGATCTGGCATAGCCGCGCAACACGTCATCGCCACCTGAAGTAGGCCCACCATCTCCTCCTCAATGTCCTTGTACCTCATCAGCTCAATGTCAAACACCTCAGCCGTCCATTCCTCTCTCACCACTGATTGGACCCACCTAGGCAGATCAATGGCCCCACCTCCCCCGGGCCCACCTGTTTCCCCAATGGAGGGGCACTTCCCTGTGAGAAGCTCCAGGAGAAGAACACCGAAGGAGTACACGTCAGATTTCTGCGTGTTTTTCCTCTCGTCCGATGCTTCCGGGGCACGATAGCCGTTGGATCTGCTGACTGGTATCGCGAAAATGGACAGCCCGAAATCCGCCACGTGTGGGTCTCCATCCTGGTCAATGAGGATGTTGGTGGATTTGATGTTGCCATGGGTGAGCTTAAGGGCCTTGCATGAGCTGTGAATGTAGGCTAAACCTCGGCCCACTCCTGCGGCTATCTTGAGCCTTGTGGTCCAATCCAGTGGGCTTCTTCCGGGCCCACGGTTCCCTGTCGGAAATAGCAATTCACCCATTAATTTATCAAGAATTACAAATTTGACACTCTTCAGTTTATGGTTGTCAAAATAATACAAGGGCCCCCACTTAAGCACTTTGTTGACTATAAAGAACAAAAGGCAAGTGAGAAAAAGGCAACTGCTTTGTCATTTTTTTTTTTGTTCAAATAGGGAAGTGTGATAGTGTCTAGTGCTTAAAAATTATTAGTACAGTGATCCCAATCTTCTGCTATTTTATCAGTTCCTTTGATTGCGATATCTAGAAATTCTATTTTCTATAATAAAGTGAAGTAATGGAAGAGGAAGAATCTCCGGATGTGAAGACATTTGCTTTTTCTATTTGGATGGTATAGAGAGGGCTAATACAATATTACATCTCTAAAGTTTGTTCTCATTTGGATTTAGTGCCTCATCTTTCAAACTATAGGCTATGGTCACTCAAATTTTATTGGTTTAAAACATTGGTCCTTATAATTTAATAAAAAGCTCGACTATTTTGCTATTTAGGACCAAACCTCATAGTTTGAAACTTGAGGGCAAAACCAAAATAAGGGCAAATTTAAAGGATCAATGATTGTATTAAACTGTCTTAAAAAATAACTCATCCATGAAGATCACATGGTCCAACTAGAGAGTTTGAAACTTCCTTAGATGGACCCCACAAGTCCAGCTAAGTTTAATACAGATACGAGATACTCCCTCCGGTCCTAATTATAAGAGCCAGTTGACTTTTTTAAAAAAATTAAGGATGCAAAATACACCACTTTAAATTGTTTATATTTATCTTTTTTCCTCAAAACTAAGTTATTTTACTTATAAACTATCATATAATCTAATTATATGTCACCTATATTAAGATTTAGGGGTCTAATTTGCTTCCTTAATCTCTCCAAAAAAAGTCAACTGGCTCTTATAATTAGGACCGGAGGGAGTACCCTACATAGAGATTATTTTGGCTACTGGGAAAATCCAGAGGAAACAGACTATTGGATTGACTTTTTCTATAGTAATGTAGTATTTTTTTTTTTATAAACAGGGGCTTCCAACCTACATAGCATGGTGTACAGTCTGTAAAGTAATAGTGCAAGGGATCCAAAATTCCCAGATGGTTATAATATCTGCATATTCTGCTAATCTAACAGTTCCTTTGTCTGCAATTCCCAGAAATTGTATTCAACTAGAAGGACAACCATCCACACCAACAATGGTCCAACTTCAAAGTTTAAAGCTGCTCTAATCTAAGACCAACCCCACATGTCCTACCATTTTCTGTAGATTTAATCGGGGCAAACAGTACCAATAGAGTAATGTTCTTTGACCGGTTAAACACCATGTCTCTATTTGACGTCCCAGTAAATGCATAAACCTATTTTGGAAGAGCTACCCCAATTAAACACGATAATCCTACCATTTTCCTTATATTTAAAAGACAAGGCATTAATTGACAACATAACATTTCAAGGTGATGAAACCACGGCCTTCATATATAGGATAGTTTTCATACGACTAGACTGCAACGACCATTTTGATGTAGCATTCTAGCAAACCTACATGGGTAATTAAGAACAACAATGGTGCTTCACTCAATTGGGTAGTTCTCTAATGCTTGTTTGACTGCCAGGAGAACTTGGGAGACAACAAAGAAAATAGGACCCACACAGCAAAAACACTCTTCATCATAAGAGAATTGTAAAATTACTGTTATATCATATTAATCACATTTTAAGCAGCTAAATTTAAGGATTTCATTAAGAACATACCATGAAGGAGCCAAAACAAGCTACCATTGGTCATGTAATCATAAACCAGCAACCTCTCCTCTCGAGCATAATAGTAAGCTCTCAAGCTCACAATATTGGGATGTCTCAATCTTCCAAGAACCTCCATGTGCTGTTCAAACTCCTTCTTCCCACTAATCTGAGCATCCTTAAGCCTCTTCACTGCCACTACATTACCATCATCAAGAACAGCTTTATAAGCAGTCCCAAACCCACCTTTCCCTAACATTTCTGCAGAAGCTCGAAGCAAATCCTCTAATTCAAACTTCTTCATCCCATCAAAGAACACCATTTGACCCCTCTCTAATCCAGCTTGGGTTGTTGTTGGGTATGGGCTCGAAGAATACAATATCTTCTCACTCTCTAAAATCTTCGACCTCTTCCCTCCATCTCTCAATTTCGCAGAGTAATTTTGCCAGAAACAACAGTACAGAAGAAAACACACTATCGCCAAAACCAAAACGTCACCAACCACAATGGCAATCAGAATCACCGGGCTCATCTTCGAACCTCCGATTTCATTGTGGTGAGTGCCATTAGATGAAGGTTTGGGTGCTGTTTCGGGTTTAAACGGTATGGCATGAGTAGTATCATTACACTTCAACAATGGAACTCCACATAGAGATGGGTTTTGAGCAAATGATGATTTAGAAAAACCAGACATTGATTTGGGTATTTCACCAGAGAGGCGATTATTAGAGACATTGAAGTCTTGTAACTCCAAGAGGTTATTTAAAACAGGAATGTGACCAGAGAAATTGTTATCGTTAAGACGAAGAGAGAGAAGGTGAGTGAGATTGTTAACTGTGGTGGGAATGTGACCATTGAAGTTGTTGTGAGACAGATCAAGGCGGTTCAAACGGAGGAGAGAAGTAACGGTCAACGGAAACTCACCGGAGAAATCATTGTGAGAGAGGAAAAGAAGCTTGAGAGATGTGAAATTAGAGAGATTGGGAATGGAGCCTGAAAAACGGTTTTGCTTTAGGCTCAGAACTCGAAGATGAGTGAGAGAAGTTAAGGGCTGGATCGAGCCATGAAGGTCGAGATTCTCAAGAACGAGACGGGAAACTCGATTATTGAGGCATGAGACGAAGACCCATTTGCAGGGATGGGTTGTGGAGTTCCAAGATGTGAGCTTTTTGTGAGTATCAGAAGTGGTTTTGAACGCCATTAAAGCTTTGAAGTCTTGGTCTATGGAAGCTACAGTGGGGGGAAGCGAATGGGAAAATGAGAAGAAGAAGGAGAAGAGGAGAAGTAGAGAGAGGCGAGAGGATGCCGCCATTGTTGCAGTAACAGGAGAAGCAGAGAAAAAGGAAAGAGGAGGAGATAAGGAGAGAATGAAGTGAAGGAGTGTGAAAAAGGAAGAGCAATTAATATGAGAGTGAAGGGTCTTAAACGGCAAAATTAGTCAAAGGTGTACTGATAATTTATTGTTATTTTGCTGTGGAGAGTGTGTTTTTAAATATTAAATTAAATTAAATTAATATTAATACTTAAAGCTGGCAGTGGTGGAAGGATGGAGACTGGAGAGGACTTAAGAAATTCTGCCAAAAGAGATCTGCAGAGGACCGAAGGTGGAATTGGAATGTATTGGTCTTTGGAGAAGACATGTACACCCCAATGTTTTATTAAAATTTATATAAAAACAATTGTTTTTCTTATTGAGGTTTATTTGTATAAAAATGCAGCTAAGGAAAATGTTGTAGATAATTATTAGGGAAAATCACACAACCGGATCCATGAGTTGTCAAGGCCTGTTTGGGGCAGCTTTTAGAACCTAAGTTTGGGCTCCAGACTTAGGTTCTAAAAAATAGCAGCCAAACATAGGGGTGAGTAACGGGCGGGTACGGGTGGCCCGTGGGGCTACCCGTTACCCGCCCGTTTATTCTACACGGGTACGGGTAAGCCCGTACCCGTGTGGTTACCCGTTTAGCCCGTTATTAAACGGGCTAAACGGGTACGGGTTAAATGGGCGGGTACCCATTTACCCGTTTAACCAGCATGCTTTAAAAAAAAAGAGCAGCAAGTCAGGAAGAGCCAAATTATGCGCACACACAATCATGATGTCTTTCCCAATCAATTTCCCCTTATTATAAATTCCTCTTCTTCCTTCCTTCTGCCACCCGAATACATAAGAGACAAAACCAGAAATTATTCAATTATCATCATGGGCTCATGGTGAATCACACATGAAGCTCTGATTCAAGCTTATTATCAACTAAATCTCCCTCCCTTGTCACAGCAACCAGTCGAACCAATAAGCAGGGAAAAGGAAAAACACAACTACATTTACAGATAAGAATCACAGATCATAATTCAATCGAGCATCCATGTATAAAACAATGTAATTTCAAGCTGATCAGTAATCACTACAACAAAAGTTAGAACTTAGAGACACTGAAATGAATCATTTACTCGCCCAAAACCAAAAGAACGAACACAAAGTGAAAAGAAGAAAAAAAATGGGGCAGATTTGAGGGGAAAGAGATAAATGTGAATCACTGGCCTGGAGCTTGAGGGTGGATTGGAATTGCAAGAAGAAGGGATCGATTGAGACTTGAGAGAGAGAGACGCCAAGAGGGGTTGTGGGCGACTAGATCTGTGGCCTCACTGGCCTGTGATCCGAGAGAGGTTGAGCGAGATATGGACTGGAGCTTGGAGATCGAAACTCAAGCGGCGGCGACGGCGAGGTCTGAGGGAGTATTTGTGTCACTGAGCGGCGGCGGCGTCTTTGCGTGACTACGTCTGGTCTGAGGAACAGAGGGAGTGAGTTGTAGAAAGTGAGAGAGGTGAGGGTGACTGGATGAGGCCGTGAGGGGCTGGGCGACTGTCTGAGGCTAAGGGCAGAGTGGTGAAAGTGTGATGTGAGATGCGTGAGGAACTGAGGATTGAGGAAGGAAAGAATTAAGGAAGGAGGGTTTTTTTTAAAGCAATATACGGGTACGGGCGGGTCACGGGTGGCCCGTGGCCTACCCCGTACAGGTACCCGTATGTAACAAAACGGGCGGGCCCCGCCCGTTTATGTTACGGGCCCAAAACGGGCGGGCTTAGACGGGCTAAAAAACGCGGGCACCGGGCGGGGCCCGCGGGCTCCGGGTTCTTTGCTCACCCCTAGCCAAACAGATGAAAAAATTGGTAGAAGCACTTTTTTCATGTAAACCATGGTTTGAGCTCTTAAACTTAGGTTTAGGAAAAAACTACTTTTTTCCACTTTTACGCGAAGTACAAGGTAAAAATATGCCATTATTATACGTCATATTGATCTACCGAAAATGCCCTTATCCTCTCTCTTTCCCAGTACATTAAACTTATCTCCTTTTTAGTAATTTAAATATAGAAAAGTCATTCTCATAACAATCATCCAAACACTCTCATTTCATCAAAAGCCATTTTTCGAACCTTTTCCAGCTTTTTTTCAGAAAAGCTAAAAAAAGCACTTTTCCAACTTTTTTCTTAGAAGCTATTCTTCAAAAGCTAATCCAAACAGGCTCTCAATGCAGCTCCTCCTTAAGTTGTCAATGATGGCCTTTTTACTTGTCACTGGACTTGGTTGTGATTAATTCTCTTATTTAGGATTTGGTTGTGATTTTCTTTGATTACTACTCTCTCTTTTTATTTTATTATAAATGTATCACATGTTTACATTATTTAGCTAGATTTAGGATTTAAGTTTAGTAAGTAAATATGATATATTTTTTTCCTAAAACACCATAATAATCTTCCTTAATTCTCACCTGTATTATTTACCTATAGTTGGGTGAGAATTACTCTTTCTGGTCCTTTATATAAGACACAGTCAACTTTTTCTAAAAATCCT
This sequence comes from Mimosa bimucronata, assembly GCA_037074515.1. Classification (NCBI taxonomy): domain Eukaryota; kingdom Viridiplantae; phylum Streptophyta; class Magnoliopsida; order Fabales; family Fabaceae; genus Mimosa; species Mimosa bimucronata. Next base: position 25,875,944 of record CM073445.1, on the reverse strand, counting down.
AAAAAAAAAAACTAAATAGGCTACTTATAATTGATTTGCTTGATTTTTTTATCCAAACTAATTTATTTGAATTAGAAGCTAATATATAATATAATAATATGCGACATGTGTTACGGCTAAGTAAGTTATTTAACTTCCTTTATTTCCCCTAAAAAAACCAACTAAACCTTATATTAAAAGCCAGCGGGAGTAATAGCGTAATTTAGAAAAACATTGACAAAAAAATAGAAATAATGCTTATCTTTAATGTGAAGAGCAAATACTTAAATATATTACATTGAGGATTGGAGGAAGTGATATCATTTTAGCTTATAATACAATGTCATCGGAATAATATTTTTTAAACAAAAAACTTTTATCATTCATGGCATGTGAGCCTTATCCTTTTCCTTTTAGAAAATAAATATTGCATCATTTTGGTATGCTCAAGTTCTTACAACATAATCAGTCAGAGCCATTTACAGGAAGCTTATAAAGTTAAGGAACAAGCTTAATTAAGTTTGACCAATAGAGGTGGGAAATCGGGCGGGCCTTAGGCCCGAAAACAAAAAAAATTCCCTTTCTGTGAAGCCCGACCTTTGAGTCTTTGGGCCTCGCTCCGGCCCGCGGGTTTCGAATTTTTTAAATGTTTTTTCCCCTAATTTTGAATGTGTATTGCTAACAAAAATAATGGATCTATAATAAAAAATATAAATATATATGATCCAAATTTTAGTTAAATACAAACTTACCAAGCATTAGTGCATTACCATATATCAACTCAACAACTCATAAATTAAGTACTAAGTTTAGAACTAGAAGTTACACCACAATTACATATAATGTTCTTAGTAATAAGGAATTAAAGTATAAAAGTGGGACGTACGGGAATTGAATCTAACCTAATAAGCATTTAAATTATTTTTGTCAATATTCATATATACAAAAATAGCACACTTATTTAACTCTTTGAGCAAATGAAAATAAAAAAAAATAAAAAAAGGGAGGGGCAATAAATGGGCTTACCACCAAAGCCCACGGCCCGTGAGCCGGCCTCTTAATCCTGCTTTCTTTTTTTAACTCCAAAATCAAAGGCCGACCCTCCTCAAATTATGGCCTAAACCGGCTGAGCCAATCCAGGCTCTATCCACCATATCTCGCACTAATTAACCTTTCCATACGTCTCACCTATCTTTTCGGTTTTAGACAAAAAGTACTGCATCTCTGATGAAAGAAGAGGGAAAAGAAATAAGAGATAATTCTTTATTTTAAAAATTAAAAAAATTGCTGAAATATCACACATTACAGATTCTTTTTAGCTAATCGCAAGGGCCTATATTTTTAAGCATGTCTAACTCCTTTTCACTGAGTATAACTTCGCTTCATACATGTGAAAAGTAATTTCAGTTACATGCAAAACGGAATATATTTGTTCAATAGTTGAATATATGATGTACACGATTGAAAAGAGTTCCACCTGATGGAGGTATGTTACACAAGAGTCCTTAAGCAAATTTTAAATACTTTCAAGGGAGATAAATTTTGCACTGAAAAAACTAGCTCCTCCCAACGTACAAATCAATGTTTGAATTTATATGAAGTGAAGTGCTCGCATTTAATGTCAAATAATACTTTAAACAAGATTGCTTTATATATGGGTATATATGTGATTATCAAGAAAGTAAACAGATTTTGTAATGAGAGAGCAATTTTTATGAAAAAAGCAAGTATTTAAAAAAGAAAATTAGAATACAAGTTCTTGTTTATATAGAACTTGTGAAGTTGGGCGTCCAAAGACCGACCGCCCTGCTTCATTAAAAATTCGAACAGGTCAATGAGGATCGTAAAACTCTAATGTTACTAAGCCCAAAACCTTAAATTTAGTAACTATACTTCTGGTCCTATTTATAAGTCATTTTCAACGTATTTCATACAGACAAAGGAAAACCTTAAAATTCATTAACTTTCCATTAAAATCCAACCAAATTCCAACTTTACCCATATTTAATATCCATTATACCACATGAAAATAAAGTTAACACATAATAAATGAAAGGTAAACGTGTACATTCACACTAAATATTCAATTAAGTGACTTATATATGACCAAATAAAACATTCTTTCTCTGCCCTATAAATAGGACCAGAGGAGTAAGTGAGATAGAATAGAATCTGCCACAGAGATAGGATCATCCAAAATACTATGAGAGGAAGATGTAATGATGGGAGGCAAAGAAAGTAATTCCAACAACCCCAAATCTCCTTCCATCTTCGTTGCTGCCTGATGCAAAGGTTCAATCTGTATGCACCATAAGCTCATATCGTCTTCTTCATCACTTCTTTATCTTTCTCATTCTTGACCAACTCCAATCTCAGCACTTGGTTTGATCTCAAATGTGGTGAATCCAATGTGGCCTGGATTTTTCACTTGAACTTTCAACTTCCATGTTCTTGTTCTTCTTTCCTCCTACTATTTCCAACATGATCATTTCATAATTGCAAACATCATACTTGTGGGACACCCCTACAAAGTTCCTAGAAAACAATTCAAGTGATATATCTTGCAGTTCCTCTCGAAGCTAACAATGACAGGAGTTTTTCTTTTTTTCTCGATTGTATTTTCAGCAATTCAAAATTAAAGTCTGACATCACCATAAGAAAAATGACTTTCAACGGCAGCAAAGTCTCTTCTTAAAGCCCAAAAGTTGCCGTAAAAGGTTTTCAGTGGTGACTAAAAGTCGCAGTCATAGTGACTTCCACTAAAACAATCAACGACAACAAAATGAATCGCAACTGAAAGTATACTTTGAGCGGCGACTTTTGTCGCTGCCAAAATATATTTTTCACGACGAATTTTGATGTCATTATTAAAAGTACATTTTCAATGGCGACTCATAAAGTTGCCACTAAAAATCTCTACATTGAAAAAAGTATGCTAGTGACCTTTCAATTCTTACCACTAGCCGTGTCATCACCGGCCTATGGCTGCCCGCTACTTCATCACTGAGAGTGCCACCTATTCCATGTTTTCCGCCACCTCACTTGCAACATGTGTTGCCATTATATATGCACACATATAAATATAATAAACTTGTAGATATAACATTCATTTTAAATAAAAGTATTCAATTTAAGTTTAAAAGCATATAAAAATGAAAATGTATTATCTTATTTTATTTTTCAAGATAAATAACACATTTAATATTTTGAAATGTTATATATTTTATTTTTAAAATGAAAAAGTTGCATTTATTGGTTTAAGTTATGACTTTTAGCAACAACAACGTATAAGATTGTGATAAAGATTATTTCTAATAGACTAAGGCCAATTATGCCTTGTATACTAGCTCCGAATCAATGTAGCTTGTGAAGGGGAGGCAACCCTTAGATAATATCATTTTAACTCAGGAGATTATTCATTCTATGAGGACCATGACCAAACGTTAGGGATTCATGGCAATCAAGATTGACTTGGAGAAGGCCTATGATCGCATAAGGTGGGAGTTTATATTTGAATGTTTGAAGGAGTTATCTTTACTGGTTGGTATGCAAGAAGTCATACGGAGGTGTGTGACTACTCTAACTATGAAGTTGCTTTGGAATGGGGCAGCGACTAATGATTTTTTGCCTTCTTGGGGCGTAAGACAAGAAGATCCTTTATCACCTTATCTATTTGTTTTAGCCATGGAGAAATTGGGTTACTTAATTCAGGGTCCTGATCATAACGGTGATTGAGAACCATTTCAATTACAAATGAATAATATGGTGGTGTCTTATTTGTTTTTCGCTGATGATCTTATTTTATTTGCTAAGGAAGATATGGAGCAAGCTGGGGTAATTAAAGCTATCCTGGATGACTTTTGCAGTGTTTCGGGCCAAAAGGTTAATGATAGTAAGTTGAGGATTTTTTTCTCAAATAATATTAGTCATGTCAGGGGGAAGGAGATATGTGACTTTCTCAATTTTATCCAAGGTTCATAAAACCGGACCGGACATCGAATCGGACGAGGTACTGGTTCAAGGGTCATTGGTCGGACCGGGTCAGACCGTTATATTAAAATAATAAAATTTTATTGATATTAACATTAATAATCACTAATATATCAAAATGTAAATGTAAATAAATATGCATGATTCATCAAACATGAATATTTAATGTTTCTATAGAGAGAAAAATAGAAAATATCAGTTGATTACACGTGAAAATAAATATTATTATACAATCTACAGACTAAAATACAATTACTAAGAGCAATAACAGTTAAATATTAAACATATGCAAGTGTAAAATAGCATTAAAAATATTATAGTTTCCTTGTTTCTAAAATTGAGTGAAGTGAAAGTTGGTAATTAGGTGAATTGTAACAAAAGTTTAAAAAGATTGTTTTTTTAAAAATCAAACCGGTTCGATCGGGTTTAACCGGTCCAACAGGGGGTTCGCCCCGGGACCGGGTCAAATGCACCCCCTTCTGAAGGCTGAATCGGACCGGACCAGGGGATGGTTCAAGATTAAAACTGATCGAACCAGCCGGTCCAGTCCGGTTTTTTACCTTGCTTTTATCCCCACATCGAATTTGGGGAAGTATCTTGGCATGCCTGTTATTCATGAACATGTATCAAAGTCGACGTATAAATTCATTATTGATACGATGGATACTTGGTGCGAACCCACTAGGGTTAGACCCTAAGAACCCACAACCAATTTGAGATACACTCATCCCAAGAAAGCTAAACAAAGGATTGGAATGATCCATTTGAACCCTTGAACACGGAAGGACAAGGACCCGAAGTGTTGGAAGACGCCACAAGGTTGATCAAGCCTTGATAAGTCTGTTAGTTCTAAGAAGAACCCTAGAGAGAATCCACTCTCAAGATACAAAGTGCAGAAAGCAACTTTTCCATTCAAAATTCAAGTCCGGCTTCAAAATGAGGCTTACAAAGTATTTGAAGGATCATTCAGAAACTTAACCTAATTTGCATTAAATGTAATCTAGTGAATTCCAAGCAATCAACTCAAGAAACCCAATAGTCAAATCTGCCAACTAATTAACAATTTTCACACAAATAAAAACCATAAAAATGTAATCAGCTTATTAAGCCCAAAATATGATTAATTAGGCCCAAATGACCCTCGAATGTGTAGCACTAGGTCCAAACTCTTTCATTTATTGTTTCCAATCCAAAACATGATCATAACTTCCCTTTTTCAGCCCAAATGACATTTGCTACGTTTTCAGCTCTTTTGTTCACATTTGTTGAACCAATTACCATTTGCTTGGTCCATGTCTCTTGCACTAGCCCATTCAATGGCTCCTTAATTCTCTTGGCTCTTGCTCTTGTGATTGGTTCACTTGGAATTTGCAAAGGATCATGTAAAGTTAAAGAGTCATCTTGTTGGATCATATCAATACTCGGTTAGTCACATGGAAGACTAATATGCTTTCTTTTGCGGTGAGACAAACTCTTTTCTCTTCAGTGGTTTCGGCAATTCCGTCATATACTATGCAGACTGTTTCTTTGCCGTCATCCACCTGTGATGAGATAGACAAACGATGCCATTATTTTTTGTGGGGTGAGCGAAAAATTCACGCTGTGTCATGGGAGAGGGTGTGTAACCGTAAAGAAGTGGGTGGTCTACGGCTTTGTAAGGCCAAACATCATAACAAAACCTTTATGAAAAAGCTGGGGTGGGCATTGATAAATAGGAGGGATGCTCTTTGAGTTCAATTTTTGAGGGAGAAGTATAAGGGTGAGGAGGATCTAATTCCAAAGGTTGGGAAGCACAGAATAGAATCAATTACGTGAAGAGGTATTCTTGGGAGTTGGAAAACGGTGAAAGAAGGGGTATCATAGAGAGTAGGTAATAGTGAACGAATTTCTTTTTGGAAAGATCCATGGGTTCCTCATTATGATAAACTGGAAACGCTGGCTTTAAAGGAGATTTGGGAGAGTGATATAGGATCGAAGGTAGCGGATTAGTTACCTTCTTAAGGAGATTGGAATTGGCAGATTCTTAATTCTTATCTTCCTCACGATGTCCTTACTACTATTGGGAAGGTAAGGGTAAGGGACACTAATGAAATTGATTATCCAGTTTGGCATTGGTCTTCAGATGGCATGTTTTCTTTGAAATATGCATTTGAGCATATTGTTTGGAATATGGATCTTAGGTCTTCAAGATAATGGAGACATGTATGGAAATTGAAAGTACCCCAGAGGTATAGAACTGTCTTATGGCTGTGCCTTCATGATAGAGTTACCACTAACAGGTTGTGTCATGCGAGAGGTTTAGCGCGAACTACTACTTGTGATCTCTATAATGAGGAACAAGAGTCCCTTCTTCATGTGCTACAGACCTGTCCTGCTAGTGTGCACCTGTAGATGAAGTTGATTCCTGCAACTTTGTCTTAAGCATTTTTCGATTTCTCTGAAGTGTTTGAATGGATTTCCTGGTGTTTGGGACGGAAGGAATCGGTGCAAGGTTTTGAGTTTAGACTATGGCTTACAGTTATGTGCAGAACAATATGGCTTCGTCGCAATGAAATGGTTTTAATAGACGTGAGTGGAGTGTCGACAGTGTTATTGCTCGCTGTTATGCCTGTCTCTGCTGGGGAAGATTTCATTTGACGAAAGGTACGCCTGACAAGAAGGCGAGTACTTGGAATCCTCCTCCAGATGGAGTGTTGAAATTTAATGTGGATGGATCGAGGAATTTGAGTTCAGGTATTTGCAGTTGCGGGGGGATCCTTAGAAATCATGAAGGGGTATTTCTATAGTGTTTTCAGTATTGCATTGGTAGAGGGTTCATAAGCATTGCAGAAGCATGGGGTTTTTATGGGATCTTAAAAAAGCACGGGAGTTCCAGGTTGATTACTTGATTGTGGAAAGAGATAGCAGGGAAATCGTTGACTTAATTTTGTCGGATTTATCTGGCTGTCACCCGGATTTGGAGTTGCTGAAGGAGATTCAACAGATGCTAAGGAGATCTTGGAAGGTTGAGCTGTCAGTCTGCTCTAAGGAGGAGAATTCGGTTGCTGACATATTAGCTAGAGAAGCTCAGGGTCTGCATGTGGACTTTGTTAATTTAAGCGCGCCTCCTGATTGTATTCGTGAGGCTTTTAGCAGCGATCTTTTGTATCATCACTAAAGGTCATACATTCTACCACGATTTTAATATCGCCACAAAATGTAAAGATTTTCAGTGGTAACTTTAAATGTCGCCACCAAAAAGGTTAAACTGAAGACTTTACTTGTGAGGCTTTATATATGTTCAAATGCAAAATTCAATTGTTGAAGCCTTTCACTGCATGTATTTGGCTGAGTGGTCAAAGGATGGACCCCATCTAGCAGGTTGTCCAGGGACTTTGTCACCCTCGAGTTTTTTAAGAAGCTGAGGAGCACAACGTCATTACGTCACGACGTGGGAGTATGATGTGGTGGAAGATATATAGCAGTCACTTAAAAAAAAGGTTATTTCTGACGGAAATCACCGACGGAATGAATTCCGTAGGAAACATTTCCGACGGAATCACTTACGGAATTCCGTCGGAAATTACCGATGAAATTAATTCCGTCGGAAATTTATTTCTGGAATTACCGACGGATTTTCCGTCGGTAATCCGTCAGAGAGTGGATTAAAATGAAAAGAAAACGAAAAACTGATTTAACTTATTAATATCAGTTTTTCATCCCCTTTCCTCTGCGCCCTAACACAAATTGTGCCTCCATTGTCTCTCTCGTTCTCCGTCGGACTTCAGCGAACTCCAGCGAGGAAGCCGGCGGTTTGGAGGCGGAGGAAGGCCTGGTGACAGCGAGGAAGCTTAAGGTAACTTCCCTTTTCTTATTGCTGCTCTTCTCTGCGTGATTTGAGAGGATATGGGGGGAGATTAATTCGAATCTTTAGAAGCTTTAGGGGCTATAACTTAGTGAAATCGAAGCTTAGGGTTTGATTAATCACTCTTGAGAAGAAATTTGAGCGAGGGTGTGGTGTAGAGGGAAGTCTCCCAAATTTTATTCTTGGTGGGCACTGTTCACTGACGCCATTTTGGCTTATTTCTGGGCACACATTGCTTGAATGTTTGATTAGTCTTGTCTAGGAGTAAGTTTGATTTGTGAAGTCTCCCAAATTTAGTATTTTGGATGTTTGATTTGTGAAGTTTGGAATTTTTGTTGAATTTTTCTTCCTCCCTTGTTCATGTTCAATGGTATCGCCGGCAAATTAAAGGAAAACAAAATTGATGATGCTTTATGATTTAAGTTTGTTGCTAATTGAAGGTGTAATTGTGATTATTGTTCTTCTTGGTTCACTGTTCTTCTTTGGCTGGCCGAATCTTCATTATTGCCATATTGTTAATTGTTCTTCTTCCCCCTGTTTTTCATTGACACTCTGCTCTGATGGATCGGAAATGGGAAAATATAATTATGTGTTTGGTTTGGTTGTACAGTGTTGTAGGTGAAATTATATCAATTCCCCTCTTTGTTCCTTGTTCTGGCCGCTGGTTATACAGTAGAAGGAGGGAAATTTTAATATTTAATTATAGTTAGACTTGTTGTAATTGCTGATATATGTGCTGGGTTTTGAAGTTCTGAGATTATGTTGCTTGCTCTTGAATTAGGTGATTTTCTGATCTTTATTAGGCCATTTAAGTGTGCCATATATATATACCTGATTATTTTGCTTTTATAATTTTAGTTTGATACATGATGAAAGGGAAGAGATTTGTGTTCCTTCTCTCCTTTCTTTGTTGATATGTTTTTAATCAATGATGAATGAAAGGTAAGGGTTGTATGTGCTTGCAAATGAGGAATATAAGTAAATGTGTGTGTTATGGTGTTTGAGAATCAAAATTGTTAGAATGCTATATGAATAACATTCTTGTGGAAAGGGAGATGAGTCTTGGACACCCAATCCTTGTTTTGATATAAATCAATGGCTAAAGGGGATACCTTTCAAAATTCCAGTTTTTGTTTTAAATGTGAAATTTAAGCTTGAAGTAATTGAATGGATTGAAGAATTAAATGGTTGTATAGGTATTTGAGGTATGTGTTTTATTGTTTTTTTTTTTTTAAAAAAAGGGGTCAAATTGATGCATAAAAGCTGTATTTTCTGGATGATTGGTGAGTTTAAATGTGATTTTTTCAGGAGATTGGTTTTACTTTGAAATTTATTCTTTAGAAAGCAATAGGAGTTCTTATCCCACTCCTATATAATTGCTCCAATATCATCACTTGTTCTGGGGTTGGACTCCATCTTGATGACCCTGTTATTGACATTGTTTTTCTTTATCTCTTTTCAGATTGATTTCTTGAGAGGCAGATGGGTACGTAGTTATATGTATATGAATTTGGAGTGGATATGTATATGTAGAGAGAGGAACACAAAGTAAAGATACAGTAAAGTAGGTAGGTTATATTGAACTTTTTGTACATTCGTAGGTGTGAAAGTGGCATATGTCATTACTATTATTTGATGCAATAAATCTTGAATTTATGTCAATATTCAATTGTTTCTGCCATTGGTTGGACTTATAAAAACCCATGAGGATTCTTTATTTAAAGACTCATGAGATGTGACAAATGATTGGTAAAGAGGCCCTCAAAGAAATAATAAGTTTTTCTTATTAGTTGAATGAATATTTAAGATAACATGTTAATGCTCATATATTAGTAATTTAGATGCTAAATTTAAAAATACATAAAATAACATTAATCAGTCAATACAAATAATTTGCTCAAAGTGGCAAAGACAAAAAAAATTGAAATATTTAAAGATTGTTTACTTATCATAACATGTCACTAATTGATAGTTTAGAACTCATCTTCTTGCTGAGACCTCCATTTGCTGTCGGTAGTCTCCGACCTGTGGTTCGGCTGTGTTTCTTGCTGCCGGTAAAACCTCCTCTCCTTCCTTCTCATTCTTATTTTTTTCTTATTGTTTTCCATTCCTAGCTGCAGTGATTTAATTTTGAAAACACACTTTGAATTTTTATTGTCTTCTTTGTTTCAGGGGAATTTATATTAGTGGAAGTAGCTTGATAAGTGCTGCAATTAGGGCATTCTTATAAGGTAGTTAGGCTCTATTAAACTTATATTTTTTTATCCTTTTAGTGAAGTGTTGTTTAAAGTTGTTTAGTCTGCTTTTTATTAATTGAATTATGTTATGCTTTTACTGAAGTGGTGTTATAACAACAATAAGTAAACATGCTCTTAAAGAACTACCTTCACTGCTGTTAGCTTAACCTATTTTTTTACTTACATGTTGTAAGAGTCAAAATGGTTTAGTCTTAATTTAGTTCTCTTTTTATGCTTCTCAAATAAATTTTCCTTAATTTTGTATTGATCCAAATGGGATTCATATTGCTTGCACGGTTCAATGTTTACATAGTATTTACATAGGATTTCTCTTTCTTAGAATGGAAATTCCATAAAATCGAAGATGGATGTATAATAGAATCAATCCAAGGACTAGTTGGGTTACACCAGAGTTTGAAAGAGGGGTTCAAGAGTTTTTTGATCATGCACGTGGATCCATTCATTCTCAAACAATGGGAAAGCTTAGGTGTCCATGTGTGAATTGTAAATGTAAGCCATATAAACTATTTGAGGAGGTGAGGACACACCTTTATAGTAAGGGATTCATGCTGGACTATTATATATGGACTAGTCATGGAGAAAGCATAACAGAATGTGACGCACTTGTGTTTGAAAGACGAGGTCTCCTACAAGCCTCACCTGGGGCGTTTGGTAACCAACTAAGTCAATATGAGACGATGGTGATAGATGCAGCTGGACCGAGTTTTAGGGATAATTATAATGAAAGGATGGAAGAGGAGCCAAATGCTTCTGCAAAAGCATTTTATGACATGTTAGAAGCTGCACAACAACCATTGTGGGGGAGGTTGTGAAGAGGAATCTCAGCTTTCTGCAACTTTACAGTTATTAAGCATTAAAAATGTGACAAACATGTCTCAACAATCCTACAATTTAGTTTCCCAACTCATGCGGAGGACACAACCTAAAGACATTCTTATGCCTAAGGACTTGTATGAGGCTAAGAAGGCGGTGGCAAAGCTAGGTCTTAATTATAAAAAGATCGATTGTTGTGTAAAATGGTGTATGTTGTATTATAAAAATGATGAATGTGCAACCTGATGTAAGTTTTGTGGTGAGGAAAGATATTCCTCTAAAAGGTGTCATGGAAGAAGAAAAAAGATTTCAAGAAAGCAATTGTGGTACTTATCACTCATTCCAAGATTGCAAAGATTGTTGCTTCTAAGAAAACGTCAAAGGAAATGAGATGGCACTATGAAAATCGTCATAGTTCCAATGTCATCTCTCACCCTTCTGATTGTGAAGCATGGAGAGTTTTGGATAGGACGTATCCGGACTTTGTGTATGATCAAAGAAATGTGAGGCTTGGGTTGTGTTCTGACGGATTTACGCCATTTGGGCAATCTGGGAGGTGTTATTCTTGTTGGCCTGTGATTGTTACTCCATATAATCTACCACCCGAGGTTTGCATGACACGAGAGTATATGTTCTTGACATTGATCATTCCTGGTCCTAATAACCCGAAAGGGAAAATAGATGTGTACTTGCAACCATTAGTAGATGAATTGAAGTTATTGTGAGGTGAGGGGGTGTGCACATATGATGCCTCACTGGCACAAAACTTCAATATGCATGCTGCATTGTTATGGACAATCAACGACTTCCCTGCTTATGGTATGTTGTCTGGGTGGATGACAATGGGAAGACTATCATGTCCAATATGTATGGAGAACTCGAAAGCATTTTTGTTGAAGCATGGGCGAAAAACATCTTTCTTTGACTGTCATCGTCAATTCCTCCCTAATGGTTACCCGTTCAGAAGAAATAAAACCGCATTTTATAAGAATAGATTTGAGCAATCAACACCTCCACCTCGATTGAGTGGATATGAAGTTTGGCACAGAGTGCAGAATCTTCCGAAGGTTATTGAGCATGGAGAACCTATTCCCATTGAAGGGTATAATTGCAATCATCATTGGACAAAACAAAGTATATTTTGGGAATTGCCATATTAGAAAAGTAACTTGATTCGTCATAATCTTGATGTTATGCACATAGAGAAAAATTGTTTTGACAACTTGTTTCACACTGTTATGGACACAAAGGGGAGAACTAAAGACAATGTACATGCGTGACTGGATTTGAAGGAATATTGTCGACGAAAGGAGTATGAACTTGTTGAAAGAAATGAGAAGATAGTCAAGCCGATTGCAAAGTACGTGTTGAATTTAGAACAAAAACGACAAATTTGTGAATGGGTCAAGAATTTGAACCTTCCTGAGGATATGCATCTAATCTAGCCCGTTGTGTGGATATAAAGGAAGCAAAGTTGTATGGAATGAAGAGTCATGATTGTCATGTATTCATGGAACGTTTAATTCCCATAGCCTTTGCTTGTTTGCCAGATGGTATCTTTAATGCTATTACAGAGCTTAGTAATTTCTTTAAACAGCTTTGTTCATCTACTTTGATGGTAGATAAACTAGAGTTGTTAGAGCAAAATATAGTTGTTACATTGTGCAAGTTGGAAAAAGTCTTTCCCCCTGCATTCTTTGACTTTATGGAGCACTTACCTATCCACCTTCCATACGAAGCTAGAGTTGGAGGGCCTGTTCAATATCGATGGATGTATCCGTTTGAAAGGTAATGAGATTTATTTTAATGGAGTTGCGAATAAAAATATGATAATACCAATAATGAATTTTATTTGACACTTGTAAATATGTGTAGGTTCCTTTATACCTTGAAGCAAAAGGTAAGAAACAAGCTCGGGTTGAAGCATCTATATGTGAAGCATATATAATTGAAGAGATCACAATGTTTAGCTCGCACTACTTTGAGCTAGGTGTTTCACCAAGAATAACAAGGCCTATAAGAAATGAAGGTGGAGGATCAGAGTTGCCACCAATATCCATATTTAACCATCGTGGAAGACCATATGGAGCATGTAAATCCTAATTCTTGGAAGATGGGGAAGTAAAAGCCGCTACAAGATGTGTTCTAATGAATTGTGATGAAGTGCAGCCTTACATGAAGTAAGTAATCTTAAAGTGTGACAATTTGGACCTTATATCAACTATATGCGTGTTTAACACATGATTTTTAATGCAGCATTTTTGCCCAAATTTTGAAAGAAAACTATCCTCAAATAAGAGATTATCAAGTAGAATCTGAAATCAATGAAAGATTTGCATCATGGTTCAAAGATTATGTAAGTAGTACTAATTTCATTATGTTACTTAGTACAAATAAGAAGACTTATTTTTTGTCATTGATGTCATGAAGGTTGAAGATCCTTCAAACAGCATTACAGACTCATTTTTGCATGACCTTACTTGGGGCCACAAGAGAAAAGTCAGAACATGGCCTATGTACTTTGTCAATGGATATAAGTTTCATACAGCTTCGTGGGCTCTTCGAAAATCGACTACAAATAGTGGTGTGTGCATCAAAGGAACTGACTACGGTCAATCAGAACATGACTTTTATGGTATTGTACAAGAAATTTTAGAGATTGAATACATGGGTATGCCGCTGAAGAGATTAGTGTTGTTCAAGTGTGATTGGTTTGATCCAACACCAAATCGTGGGACTAAAACTGACAAATTTCATGGGACCGTTGAAGTTAATGCATTACGCAAGTACAACAAGTATGACCCATTTATTTTTGCAACCCAAGCAATGCAGGTATATTATACCCCATATCCTTGTTGCCGTCAAAAGGCTAATTGGCTTGCCATTCTTAAGATCAAGCCCCGTAGTATAATTGAAATGCTTGCATCTGAAATCAGCGTAGAGGCATTTCAAGTAGATGAACTAGAAGTTGTATTGCCAATAAGTGCTCATGATGATGAATTGAGGGATGAAGGAGAAACACAAATTCGTTATGAAGAAGTGGTTATGCCTATTGATAATATGATTTATAATTATGAGGAGGATGAGGAGGACGAGGACGAGGATGATGATGATAAGGATGATGAGGATGAAGATGATGAGGATGAGAAGGAGGAGGAAGATGAGGAGGAGGATGATGACAACGATCAAGAGAAAGAATAAAATGACGACGGTGACGGTGACGGTCTAGATTAAGAATATTAAATTGAGTTTCATTGCATTTACTTTTATTTTTTTGTGACTCTATTGAATTAATTAATGTCTTCTTTATTAGTATGACTAATGGGTTCACCTTTGAATGTGCAGATGTCATTTCGCAAGAAAAAGGGTGATAAAGCTTCATCAAGTACCCCCAGACTGTTACAGTCACATATGCCCGTAGAAGAGATGGCAAATGCTCATGTGCGACCTACATCTGCTCCGATAGCAATTCCTAGAGCAAACTTGTCATGTGGATCATCTTCTCAGTTGCATGATGCAGTTGGTAGACATACCATATCACAATATGGAATCCCATCTTTTGAAACCCCATCTCATATCCCATCCCCAGGAACTGAGAATTCACAACCCCTGACTCCACAGGGTCCTTGTGTCACCCCTCCGGATGGCGGTGATTTTTTAGATAGTCGACCCTTGATACAGCCCGAGAAGTCAACGTAAGTCGTTTACTATCCTTACTAATTTAAACAATTGTCTTGATTTGTATATTTAATTAACACCTCAATTCTTTCTAATAATTATGAAATTTTTTTCTTATTAGGTTTCATCCTGTTGTTGGAATTGTTCGGAGCATTCGTCAGGCAATTTGTTGCAAATTTGACCATCCATGTTGGTGCTGGAAAGTTACCCCTAAAGATTATAGGGTCGCGTGGTTTAATGAATGGGCGGTATGTCTTATCATTTTATTATTATATGTTATTATGTTTGGATTCTTTTATTAATATTACGACGTTTTTATAACTAATCTTCATTCGCTTCTCATTTTCGCAGAGAAAATATAAATGGCTATCAGAACATGATGATGCAATTAGGAAAAATTGGAAGCTAAAGTGTCAAAGCATCCTAAGAGATTTAATGCATGATGACAGGCGGGACTTCCTTTTGAAACAAGCTAGGCCTGATTGGATTCCAGATATGGTGTTTGAAGAGTTGCTAAGAGTATGGAATTCAGATGATTTCCGGAACAAGAGTGAGATAAACAAAAACAATCGAGCATCTTCCACTGGCGGCACTCAACACAAAGGGGGTAGCATTCCTAATACTGAGCACAGAAGAAGGATGGTAAGAATTATTTCTTTAATATCAATCATTTATTTGATGTTTAGTATGATATATCTTGTTAATTAATTGCAGGCTAAGGAATTTGGAAGAGAGCCTACTGTATTTGAAGTGTTCAAAAGGACTCATTATGATGAGAAAACTGGTGAATTCTCGGACCATCGTGCAAAATCAGTTTATGTAAGCATATTATGAATGTTTATGTAAAGAAAATATCTGTTGTTTGCATCAAAGTTTCCTATTTCTTAATGCTTTTATTATGTGTTTGAATGCAAAAACATGTTACTTGATTGTATGTTGTCCAATATATACTGTTTATTTTGGTCTGATTTCATTGGTATATGGATACTTTGTTTCGGTTAGTCTGATATGGTAGCTGGATTCTGTTCCTCTGATTAGAAATTTACTTAAACATAAAGTTGCAGAATACTTGGGTGCTTGATGAAGTGGAACTTTGTTTGAATTATTGGGATGCTTAAAGGATGGTTTTGTGGTCGCTTTATTATACTATGTTGATTATGGGAGAATGGAGTGCTTATAGGATTTAAGAGAAAAGTGAGATAATTTACACTTATTGTTGCTGATTTTAGATGTATGTAAAAGATTAATAAATAAATTGGATTGTTGTTGTTATACTTATGCTGTTTTGATGGTTAAAAGGTAAAAAAGGAATTGAAAGGATGGGAGGGATGTAATATAATGGAGAAGGTTGCTGTTTTGATGGGCTTAAATGTTCAAAGTAGTATTGAAAAGAAATGATTATTTTTGTTAAAGTTAATGCTTAATAGTTTGTGATCTAAATACAGGATGATTACATGAGGCGGAAAGAATCTTTGACTGCTGAGGATGGTTCTGCAAGTGTGCAGTCTAATGAGGATGAATTGAACCTTTGGTTAGAGGTTACTGGAGGCAAAAATAAGAAGGGACGCATTTATGGGTTTGGGGCTGAGAATGAAAATATTAGCAATGACTTGTCTTCTGTCAGCAATGCCAACAAAGATAATACTGTTGAGACACTGCGCTACAGGATAACGGAGCTATCACAGGAGAATGAGGTACTGAAACAAAACCAAGAAGTGCTATCACAGGAGAATGAGCTACTGAAACAAAACCAAGTGTAAACAACCAGCGCGTTGAAGACCTGCAACAAAATTTTAACATGATGGCGACTACTTTGCAAGGCCTGGGGATTCAATTACCACTTCCATCTAATACAAATGCAGGCAACAAGGGTTGACATAGTTTGCTCCTGTGGTTTAGGTTCTTTCTTTGTAGGAATTGTTGCTTTCAGGATTAAACTTTATTAGTTATTTAATTTTGTTGTGTATTACATATCTATTAAATTATGGGTTTACAGGATTTCCTTTTATTTATTTGCATTTTTATTTGTTGTCGTACTGGGAAAAAACCAAATTTAAATACAGCTTAAAATAAACACTAAATTATGAAAAAAAAAATCATCTCAAAATTAGCGACGGAATTTCCGTCGCTGACAATGCAAATTTATCACCGACAGAATTCCGTTGGTGATATTTTCCAACGGAATTCCGTCGGCAACTGTCACCAACGGAATTCCGTCAAAAAATATCACCGACGGAATTCCGTCGATGATCCGCCACAGAATTACCGACGGAATAATATTCCGTCGGTGATTCAATTAGCAACGGCTTTATCACTGACGGAAAAATTTCCGTCGGTGATTCCGTCGCCGATGATTTTCCGACCGAATTCCGTCGGAAAATCATTTTTCTGACGGATTTCCGTCGGGGATTTCCATCGGTGATGCTCTGTTTTCCTGTAGTGAGTGTGTGTTAGTTGTTTGCGAGGAAGTTCTTGCCTGATACGTTAATTATTACTCCCTCCGATCTTTAATATAAGATCTATTTAGAGAGGTGGGTTTGTTTCTAAATATAAGACCTCTTTCTATTTTTTCTAAATTATCCCTATTGATGCTCCTCAATAATAGACAATTAAGAGAGGGAGGGTAAGAATAAAGGTAGATGATAAGAGTGTTTTGGTAATTTCATGTTATTTTAACTAACTTAACTAACATCCTTAATCTAATCAAATTAGTTAAATATATCCTATATTTAGGAACAAATGGAGTAGTATTCTCATATTTGCTCCAAAGTTTATATATACAATTTCCATGAGGATTAGATAGCATAATACACTAATGTCACCAAAAAAAAAAAGATAACATAATACTAACGTTATATTTTTTTGACGTTGAGAAGGATAAACATGTGTATCAAAAGCTATATCAATAAAAGCCATCATGAATTTATGATTATTGTTTCATTAGATTCATTCTTTCGGTTTTCAAAGGCTTTTTTACCCTTGTGATTGAATTGAATTTTGTCGTTAAAGCTATTAACTGATATGGTATGGGGTTTAATGTCTCCGTTTAAAAAAAATGTCCTAAATTTAAGTCTTCCAAATTGGAAATTTTTTTTGTTCGAATCAATGTTATTTGTTATTATTCACCCGTCATTAGCTAATAGCTACTGCAGTTTTTTTTTTTTTGTTGCTATCATTAGCTAATGCAGTTAGTGATGTGTTTTAGATATGATGGAGAAATTCTTAGTATATTAAATCACAATATTCAATCCAACCCGTAAGCTTACATGGCATTGAGCAGATTAGTCTCATCATTTTTTCGTTTTGAAATTGCTCCCTCTTTTTTCAAATTAATTTTCTCTTATGTATTAAATAATGTGATTGTGTTTATTTTAATTAGATAAATCATGAATGACATAATGTTCCTGGTTCTTGCAAGGATTTATCGATAACGATGTGTTTATAACGAGTTGGTGAATTATTTATGTTTCAATAAAAGTAAAATACCACTTTAATCCTATTTATAAGTTTAGTTTGCTTAATTCACATACATAACAAAAAAGTTAGTAAACTCATTAAAAATGTTATAAATTGATCGATAGAATTTTTCAATTTTACCATCATTTATAAATTGATTGTTTAAAAAAAATACCTTGTGTTTCACACTTTCACCTCTTTCTTCTCTTACTACATTTATTGATAGGGGTAAAATTGTAACATTATCATTTACTCCCTATATTGACTTATAATATGGATAATAAAATTTTCTCAAACTCAACTTATGAGAAGAACAATAATGGAACCATTGTTTGTAGGTTCAACTAGTTAAGGGGTTGACTACATTTGACCATTTTGATAATTATTTGATTCATAAGAAGTACCACTTAGTTGTGGTTCTTATCACGTTTGGTAAAGCATTTCTATAGTTAAATGAAGTTGGGCGAAACCTACTTGTGTGGATAAAAAAAATGGCTATTTGTCATGTTCCAGAATCGACATGAACATGCCCCAATAAATCATGAGTTAGGAGCTATGCCCTTAGATCGTAGGTTAGCCCAAATCTATTCTTAAAATTTTTGTTATAAAAAAAGAAGGACGATAATGGATCTGTCAAATCATTGCGGATCTTGAATATTACAAAATAGTCCTATTATATACTTCATTCGTTCCTAAATATAAAACCTAGTTGATTTTTTTTTTAAAAAAATCCTACGAATGTTAAATAAGTTATTTCTAAATTGATTTACCTGAATTTTTTTCTCTAAAATAGTTTACTTGACTTGTAAGTTAACATATAATCTTATAATACACAAAATACGTTATGATTGGGTGGCTCGTTTCGTATCCTTAATCTCTTAAAGTCAACTGAATCTTATATTTAAAAATAGAGGAAATATGTAAAATGTTTCTCTCCATGTGGTAACAACAAGCAAAAACAACCCATTTTGTCTTTTCTCGAAAAAGAAAGTTACAAGACACTACCACAGAAAATACCTATAGCGGCGCTTTTTTGACCCCTATAGCGGCGCTTTTGAAGTGCCGCTATAGCTAGCGCCACGATAGGTCAGGTGACCTATAGCGGCGCTTTATTACCCAAAAGCGCCGCTATAGGTCATGTTTTAATTAATTTTTATTAAAATTGAAAAGGCCTATGGCGCTTTTGGGTAATAAAGCGTCGTTATATGGTCACCTATAGCGGCGCTTTTCGTAAAAAGCCCCACTATAGGTTATATTTTTTTTAAAATATACAATTTGTTTTTTAATTCACACCCACCTGTATCATTGCAAAATTTCCAGCAATTCTATACAATTCCAGACAGTCCATATACACCAGTAACTCAAACAGAGAAGAATATGTACAATAAGACCAAAAGCTATATTGTTCAATTAAGAAAAAAAGCATGCATACTACTAGTCAGGCTGTCCAATTTGAGAGAACAGAGGGTGTACATAACTACACCATTCTTCAATTAGCGCTTTTATCTTCTCCCTTGACACATGAAGCAACGTGCGTCTGGGTAATACTGCATAAAGAAATTTAAATGACAATTAAATTTACTTGAAATCTAACAAGTACAAACACTTAGATTAGGAAAAATATAAAACTTACTGTCAATGGGATGTTATCTCGATCACGTGATACGATATCCCTCATATAATGCATGATATAGTATCCACAGTCGTTGGCCAAGTTGTTTACCGTTTAATCTCTAAGAATCTGCTCCATGTTTTGCTGATTTTGAAGCATTGCTGCATTTCACTCCTTATCCTTCCTTACCCTTTCAAGTCAAGAAATATGTGATCCACAACAATAACTATGTGATCAATATTCACATTACACATGAACATATTGCTAAGATTTTTGTATTCATGGTACTGTCCATGTTTCTTAATTCACAAATTACAACTAACTTCTAGTGTCTTGCTTTTAAATGAAGTCCATCAAACATCTTTAAGTATCATTTTATTGACTGTATGCATAAAAGTTTGTGCAGTGCTTGATTTATTGCAGGGGAGGGATTTTAATGAACGGATGTGAGGGAATTTGATGGGCGCATTTATAAATAAGGGGAGGATAAATTCTCCTCCCTCCCTTGAAACAATGAGGTAGCCTATCTTCTTAGGTGATAAAATAGTTTCAATATGCACTCTATACTTTAGACATAAAATTAGAGCATATCTGATAGGAAACATATTAACCTTAAAATAGATAAATTAATCATACAACAATAACCAAGCTTATTCTGTTAAGTGAAAGGGACTAGTTACACATGGTGCCACTCTCAATACTTAAATGTTTAAGAACTTTCTTGTTCATGAGCCTTGAGAGTGAATGGAACGGCCTCCACTAAAATCGAAAGAAACAGTCAAAGGGAAGAAAAATGGCACATTTTGGTGCTGAATTATGGAAATGGCAGAGAGAAAATGAAGATAGGAACCCAAACGATCAAAAACATGTTTTGAATGCTCTAAAATATGTTAGAGCGTATATTGAACGATGAGAATCACACACTCCACATGTTCAGAACCCCTGTCAACATCAAAAGCATCTTTTTTTCCTCTTTATTTGTCTTCTTTTTCTCATTTTGACCCAAATTATCCAATCAAGTTCTTAACATCTTGGACCACACACTAAGTACAAGCGCGTAAACATCACTGTCAAGATAATGTCTGGTCATTACTCCATAAATAACTTAAGTGAGTAAAATTTTATTGACCTTGATTGGGAATACTAGGATATTTTAAAAAAATAATTCAAACTTGGAGTTTCTGTTACTGGTCATTTTGCCGTTGAGTGAACTTGAAGGGGAAAAGTGTAACACCCTCTCAATAAATAATAATAGTTATAGATGGTGTTGATTGGTTTAGGTATCAGAGTGTAAACTTTTAGCACAATAATCGTTTCGTTTATAAGTTTTGGTATCAGATCATGCACAGGTTCAAATCCAACTTCTGTAAAAATAGTTTTGAATACGAATCTCCTTTATGAGGGAATGAATGATACATATTCTTAACCTCGTCGAAATATCCATGCATTTTCAAATTCTATGGTTCTTCTTTCTGTGCCATGGGCTTTCAAGAATCTTTATTTATAGGGCTGGGGTCACACACTCACACACAGGGGGAGGGAGAGAGTCTTTCACGTTAATGGAAAAGACACATTAATGAAAAACAACAGTTGGTTATTAGAAACTAAAATGAGAAAATTGTCATCAAAATCTAGCATTTCTTAATGAAAATGTTTTGCTTCATTATGTATATATAACTACACTTTTACATGGCAATTAACTTTATTATGCAAAAGCATATCACATAAATTAAATGCTCACCATCAAAATTACATAATTTATACTTCTCCCAACTCAAACTATTGTAATTTTTTATTAAAAAATGATTTACTTTAATAAAAATCCAGTTCTCTCTCAACTCATATGATCATCATTTTATTATATTTTTGTTTCTGAAGAAGAAAAATAGTCAAATGATGATTATATGAGTTGAAAATGGTTGCATGAAATCATCCATGTGTCAATTATAGTTATTTCTTTCAATAGAATATTCGTGTTTACATTTTTATAGCATCGTTTGTTGTTACGGTTAGTTTGTTAACAAATGATTTGGGTAATTCGTCATATTAATTCTAATTATTCGCAACACTTGTAGCTAAATATATACTATGTGTGTGATTAGGATAGAGCATCTTTTACATTAATGGCAGTGGAGTTGATTATTAGAAAATAAAATCAGGAAATTGTCATCAGAACCTAGCATTTCTTAATGTATAAGTTTTGCCACATCATTTGTATTTTTAACAACACTTCAGTACATGTTAATTTTCTTGATGATACAACTAAATATTGGTTACGACTTCAATTTTTATACGCCAACTCAAATGTGGCTTTAACATTCAGTTTTTTTCCATTTTAAAAATGAGTTGAAATCTAAACATTGATGAGAAAGAATCAATCAAGAAAAAATTTTCTCGTGCCCACGTGCATGCATATGTTATCAACTCTTGCTTAGGGCTGAGCAAAATACCCGAAACCCGATGGACTAGCCCACTACCCGTAATTTTTACCCATTTAAACCCCGCCCAATTAAAGCCCATGATGGGCGGGTGCAAACCCAGCCCATTTAAAAATTAAATGGGCGGGCGATGGGCACACCCTCGGGTTGCCCATGCCCGCCCATTTATATATATTTTTTCAATTTGTTTTAATTTTGTCCATGAGTATTGAGAGTGAGTCAGTAGCATTCCTGTAAATTTCAATAAATAAATATGTACAATTGTAAGCGTGATATTAATCATTTTGAACTTGTGGTTGTAATATTTTAGTTTGAAGTTTAAACACTAAAAAGATGTTATTATGATATTTGTCTAAATTTAAGTTCTTTTGTGCAACAAACTATGATGTAAACATGGATGTGAAGTTGTAGATCTTGCTGTCACTTTTAATATGTGAATGTGATGCTTGAATTATTAACTTTGATAAGAAATTTAAAAATTTGTAATAATAAAAAAATAGGTCAAGAGATTAATGGGTTTTCCCATAACCCATTTAACCCGCCCATTTAATCCGAACCCATTTAGTTCGGGCTTGAATGGGTTAAGGCTCGGGTATGGGCTAACCCATACCCATCTAATATTAAATGGGCGGGCGATGGGTTAGGCTTCGGGTTACCCAGCCCACCCATTGCTCACCCCTACTCTTGCTTCTATAGTACAGACGCTGCCTTATATTCAATCGCTATTTATCAATAATTGTCTTAGTGACTAAGCTCTTCGATGACTTAATATATATTCTTGTAATTACCCTTTCCAAAATCCTCTCTTTCCTCTTCTTAATCTTTATACGTAATAAAAAATTGTATATTATTGGACATATACTAATTTTTTTACCCGAATCAAGAACTGAAGAACATTACAACAACAATATATTGAATCACTTATTTATTTTAGAGTTTATATTTAAATATATTAGATCAACCAATAAAAATATATAAAATGTTAACTTCAAAAATGGAGGTGAAAAACGGTGAATCCATTGATAAAAAAAAAAAAAAAAAAAAGGTGAAACTGTGCCCGTTTTCTTTACAACGGTTGAACACCAAAAGTCAGCAATCTTGCGAGTTGGAGACAGCGATGGTGTCAAACTATTCTTAATCTACTATAAGTTACATAGGCACGTAGACATTCAACTTATGATCACGTAGGTTACGAGTAACTTTTTTATTAATACAGACCAACTTTTGTGTGTTTGGGAAAATGTATTGCTCATTATATTCATTATATTATGTAATATAAGAGATAGTTGACTGTTCTTTTTATATATTAAAAAAATTTAATATGTTATTTATAAATTAGTTTGTCAAATATTTTTTAAACGAGTTTAACTTTTAAGTAAACGAATAATTTTAATTGTAATACACAATATATTTAATGAGTAAGTGACTTATTAACTTCCTCTAATTAATACTAAGAAAACCTAATAACCGCAATGGCTAAACAACTATTGAGTTAAATATGGTTAATATCTTCAGTAAAAAAAAAAAAGACTAATTCCGAAAGATATAACAAGATCTCAAATTACAGCAGAGATGCGATAGATGGATAACGATGTTAGATTATCAATTTCCCAAACGCAACCTAAATATGTCATGATTCAATCAATTGTAAATGGGAGAAAAGCGTCATTATTATTAAGCATTCATTTTGTAGGTTGATAAATTGGCACTTCCTCCGTTCACATGGACACGTAAGTCATTTTAATTGAATTATGGTTTTATAAAAAGAGATTATTTTATTCTAAAAGTGCCTTTATTTATAAATGAGTAAGAAGAAGAGTAATTATTAAAATAGATGAAAGAGAATGTGTAAGAGAAATTAATGTACTGAAGACATAAAAAAATACATATGTTACTCAAATAAAGCCAAATAAGAGCTTATGAAAGGGACAAACCCTTTCAAAAAATGACATTGAATGTAAGTATCCAAGGAGTATTTCTATATTCCAAGGCACCAAATGACCACATGATAGCTTTTGTATTTCATCTGTGCTAACCTTAGAACAAATAATCAATGGGGTCACCCAAAACCCTCTTCCTTTATTTT
This sequence comes from Mimosa bimucronata, assembly GCA_037074515.1. NCBI lineage: Eukaryota > Viridiplantae > Streptophyta > Magnoliopsida > Fabales > Fabaceae > Mimosa > Mimosa bimucronata. Next base: position 25,851,790 of record CM073445.1, on the reverse strand, counting down.
TGCAAGGCACCCAAAACCCTCATCCACTTCCTTTTACATTACCGAAAATCCAAGAGAAATAATATTGCATATCCAAGTTCTTTTGTCTGAAGGAGGAAGGTTAGTTAAATCATTTAAAGATAACATAAATTAATAAGTTTTACCCTCATTCACGAATAAATATTTAAATAACATTTTATTTATTGTGTATGATCTCTTTCTTCTCTCTACATTTATTAATAAGGGTAAAATTGTAACATTTACATTAGTTGCTACTAAATAAGGCTTATAATAAGGACCAATTTTTTCCCCACAAACTAGACTTATAAACAGGATCAGAATGGTAGTAGTGATCATTTCACTTTTTATTGACAAGTTAAGAGACTTGTTTGATATTAATTATCTTTTTATAATCTAAATGTAATTTTCCCAAAAAAAATCTTTTTCAGTCACGTTTATGGTAGTTTTAAGTGTGATTTTTGGGTTAAGCGCTGATGTGTCAAACCCATGGTATTAAAAACCGGACCGGACCGGCCGGGTTGACCCGTGAACCGTCGACCCATTAGCCAGTCCGATCCGAGCTGGTGCAGGAAGTAGGGGAGACTGTGAATCGGTTGACCTGCACAAACCCGGACGGGTTGCAGGTTATAATGGGTTGCCATTTAAAAAAACAAAAAAAGAGCAACGACGCCGTTTCCTCTTCAATCTTCAGCTTCCCTCACATCCTAAGCTTCCCACGCATGTTTCATGTTCCTCTCTCTCTCTGAATTATGAAATCAAAATCAAATAGGACATAGGCTCTCATATCAGTCACAAAATCAGAAGCTTCTCTGATCTCTCACAATCCTTGTACAATGTGTTTGCCCTAAAAAAAATTCTAGATCGCCGTCGCACGCATCGCTGCTTGCCGTTGAGGTAAACGGTAAACCTATTCTTTTAGTCTCTCATTTGCTTGTTCTCTTCTTGGTTCTTGGTTCTTTTCTTGCTTATTCAAGTTATCACTAACCATTGCCATCACACTCAGTGTCATTTGAGGCTATGGGTAAGCTTTTGACTTCCACCTCTATGACCCCTGCCTGAGAAAAAAAATTTGTAGTCTTAAATCATTATTGTAAGGTTTTTAAGATCATCTATCATTCCTTGGAGCCAAGACCGATATATGGGCAGATAATAAAGGCAAAGCATAAAACTTTTTGGGGGAAGAAAAAAACTTTTTAATTGCAATGGTTTTAAGATCGTTAGCTTGAAATATATGATGCTGTGATGTTTGAATAATGTCTCCTTGTAAGGGTGTTCTTTGGCAATGGACTTGGCAATGATTGGTATACATATGTGATTCACCAATGAACCCCCTGCATTTTGAATGAACCCCTGCATTTCGAATGAACCCCCTGCTACCCCCTGTATTTTGAATGAACCCCCGTGCATTTAGAATGAACCCCCTGTGTTTTGAATGAGAGTGTTAGTTATAGTTATTTTGTACAAGTCTATGAGTCATGAATAATATTGCTTCCTTATTTGGCTTTGTTCACTGCATGAAGCTTGATTTATGTAAGTATTTATTAAACTGAATGTTTATGTAATTATTTATTCACTGCATCTTTTATCTGTGCTTTGTGCTATTGCTTAGATTGTTGCTCATGGACACTACAAATTCAAAAGGACATAAGGATCCAACCCCTACTGATTCTACTAATCATAGTGTCACTGTGGATGAGACAAATAAAGAGTCTAACTTGCCTTCATCACTCCATGGAACTAGAAAAACTGATCCAGCTTGGTATTATTTTTCCCTTCAAAAAGAAGGGAAAGTAAATGTCTTTACTTGCCTTTTTTGTACATCAAGTTACAGAGGAGGTGGTATAAATAGAATGAAGCAGCATCTTGCCAGTATCCCTGGTCAAATATCGTCTTGCAAAAAAGTTTCACATGATGTGCATAGTAGAATGAAAGCTTCTTTACAAGAAGGTGCAAAAAAAAAAGACTCTTAAGAATGCACAACAACAACAAGATATTGAAGATATTGATAGCAATGAACCAATTGCTTTAACGGTGCCTGAGAGTAGTGCTTGTAAGAGGACGTCTTCTGGGAGTGTTGAGAATTATTTTGCTCCTAAGACAACCCCCAGTTCACAACCAAGCCTGAAAAGTGTATTGTCAAGTAAAGAGGCTCTACACAAAGTCAAGATGGCTATTGCTGAATGGGCTATAGCTAATTGCATTCCATTCAAAACATTTGATTGTCCTTTGTTTCAAAGAGCTATTAATGCTATTGCTTTTATTGGTCCTGGATTTAAAGGCCCTACTGCTTATGATTTTAGAGTCAACTTGTTAAGTGATTGGAAAAAGGAATGCCAAATACTCATTGAGGGACATAGAGCTAAATGGAAGGAAAGGGGTTGTACACTTATGGCTGATGGTTGGACTGATGTTAGACAAAGAACATTAATTAATTTCTTAGTTTATTCAACACATGGTATGGTATTTGTGAAATCAGTTAATGCTTCAGATTTGGTGAAAGATGCCAAAACACTATTGTCACTGTTTTGTCAAGTTATTGATTGGGTTGGTCCAACAAATATTGTCCATGTTGTGACGGATAATGCAGCAAACTATGTAGCATGTGGTAATCTGATTAAACAGAAATATAAATCAATTTATTGGACACCATGTGCTGCTCACTGTCTAAATCTTGTGTTGAAAGATATTGTAAGTATGCCTCTTGTGTCAAACCTTGCGACAAGGGCTTCTAAGATTACCGTATTTGCTTATAATCTTATGGCATTCTTAGCGTGGTTGAGGAAAAGAGAAGGTTGGAAAGAAATTGTGCGTCCTGGTGCTACAAGGTTTGCTATTACATTCATTACATTGCATAGCATAGCAATGCACAAGCTTGACCTGCAAGCCTTGGTTGTTACAAGTTTTTTGTAGAGCACAAATTAGCAAAAACTGAAGCTGGTAAATTGTTTAGTGCAATTGTATTAGACAATCAGTTCTGGGATAGTTGTTTTCAAATTGTGAAGATTGTGTCTCCGCTAATAAAACTTTTGAGGATTGTTGATTCAAATGAAAAGCCAACGTTGCCATATGTTTATGAAAGCATGTACAGGGCAAAAAAAACAATCAAGGATATGTTTAGGAAGAAAAAAGACCTATACAAGCCTTACACGAACTTCATTCAAGCTCGATGGGATAAGCATTTGAAGAATGATCTTCATGCAGTAGTTTACTTGTTAAACCCTGCATTATTGTATAGTAATGAGTTTATACAAAAGCATAGGGTAATGCGAGCTTTTATTGATGTGGCTGAGGCGTACTCTAAAGAAGATCCAAATCTTGATTACATTACGTTGATGCAACAAGTGAGTATCTATCGTGATCGTCAAGAATCCTTTGACATAGAATCATGTGAAAGAGCAGCTAAAAAATTAGACCTTTGTAAGTATATATATTTATGTGCACTTTAAAATTCCATTTTATATCACAAATGTCTAATGAAATGTTTTAGGTCAATGGTGGATGTTCTATGGGGGTTTAGTTCCAGAATTGCAAAAGATTGCCATTCGCATTCTTAGCCAAACATCTTCTTCTGGGTATGAGAGAAATTGGAGTTTGTTTGAGCGCATCCACACCAAACGGAGAAACCCTTTGCAACATGAAAGACTGAATGATTTGATTTATACAAATTACAATCTACGATTAAAAAATAGGTAATCTTAGAATTATGACTGTGAATTTTTTATTCAATATGCTTTTAATTAATATAAGGGATGCTGAAAATTTTTATTTGTCTTGAAAGGAGTTTATTCAAGAAGCAGAAGACAAACTATGATCCAATTGATATTGAATCAATTGACAATACAGATGTTTGGGTGGTTGAAGAAGATACAATTCCTGAGGTTGATGACATAGATATTGCAAATCTTGAAGGTGCAACTATTAATGAAGACACTGGGTATGTATCAAGAAAGAGGTCCAGAAGGTTTGTATATCCTATATTGAATTTATGATTATATTTTGTTAAAGTGAATAATTACTATTACAAAATCTCTAACATTAATTCTTGTATTTGATTAGGTGATAAAGATATCAATGATGTTCCATCTTTGGGTGATGTTGATGTTACCATTGCTTTTTGTGTTCCTTCTCTGGTTGTGCTTCCAAATGCCTCATCAGTTATGGATTTGAATGAAGTCAATGAAAATTTCGGGGCCAATGATTATTAGTTTTAGTTATTACTAATTAGAGGATTACAATGAATCTTTTGTTATCATATCCTATTTTGATACTCCCATTTGACTTTGATATTTTGTTATGCAATGGGGAGTGAATGATTTTAGGAGACTATTTTGATAATATTAGTTTTTTAAATGGTATTAATAATTTAGTAGATATATTTTTATACCACGGGTTGACCCCCTATCTGACCCTCTGATCCTTGACCCAGTAAGTTGCCCGGTTCACTATTTGGTCCGAGTTTTTATTCCTTGGCCAAACCAAGACAACTGGTAGAATCTGATGGGTTACCTGGACCTAATGGCTAATGGTTCTAGTGATTTGGCCCAAGAATGATACGTGTAATTACAAGTAAAGCGATTATAAGATATTTTTTAAAATAATATATACACCAGTTTCAATAAAATAAAACAGCTTAATAGTATATCCTCACAATAAATCTATTAATTTTTTCAATAAAATCGAATAAATGTGATGAATAACTATTTATCCTATAATACCAAAAACTTTTATAAAAAAAAAAAAAGAAATAAGAACCAAGTTTGATAGATTGAAGTTGGTTTATAGAAAATATTCACTTTTTTTTCAATAATAACATTCACTATATTTATATATCACGAAAAACAACAGTAGTATTTTGTTTAACACGTCGGATTTCTGCGTGCTATCCTGACCGTCCAATTCTTCCGGGGCACGATACCCGCTAGATAGGGTGCCTGGGGCTGCGAATATGGAGAGCCCATACTCTGTCACGAGTGGGTCTCCATCGTTGCCCATGAGGATGTTGGTAGATTTAATGTTGCCATGTGTGAGCCTTTGGGCCTTGCATGAGTTGTGTATGTAGGCCGAACCTCGGCCCACTCCGGTGGCTATCTTGAGTCTTGTGCTCCAATCTACTTCGCTTCTTTTGGATCCCTCCTCCCCTGTTGTATATACTAATGCACACATTAATATCTCAACAATTACACATTTTTCATTAGGTCAGTTCCTGGATATGAAAATAATTGTGGGCTCCGCTCAAGCAATTTTTTTTTGACACCCTTGTCTTTTTCTTTTTTCTTTTTTGAATTAAAGGAGCAAACACTAATAACTTTGAAGTTACAAGTGGGATTGAACCTGCAACCTCCCACCTAATGGAGAGATGCTATACCACTAGGCTACAAGGCCTCGAGTTTTAACACTCTTATCCTAACCCTCCCCATAAGAGATATTACTCACACACACAAACACCACACACACTTCCCAATCTGGGAATCGATCCCCCAACCCCCTCTATAAGAGGGTTGGGTTGATGTCATTTGAGTCAAGGCTTATTGGCAAAACCACTCAAGCACTTTGTTTACGAAAGAGAACAAAAGGCAAATGAGGAAGAAATAGACAATCACTTTTGTAATTGAAAGATTAAGTGATTGTCTATATGGATAAACATCCTGATCACAAAAGATTAATCAAATAATTGAATGCCTTGGATTTAAAAAAGTGACAAATACCAAAAGAAGATGAGTGGTTTTAGTCCGGCCATTTTGATAAAGCAATCCCAAACGGTAATTAGGAACAAACAATAGTGACTCACTCAATCTGGTAGTTCTCTAATGCCTGTTTGGCTGCTAGGAGAACTTGGGAGAAAGAAAGAAATAAGGACCCACGAACAGCAAAACACTCTTCATCATCATATGAAAATGGTAAATTACTACATTTATATCATTATACTAACACCATTTTTTAGCAGCTAAATTGAATAAAGAATTTCATTATGAATCAAAAGAAACATACATACCATGTAGGAGGGAAAACAAGCTACCATTGACGATATAATCATAAACCAGCAATATATCATTGGGATCCATATGAGCATAGCAAGCTCTCAAGCTTACAACATTGGGATGCCTTAATTTCCCCAAAACCTCCATATGTTGCTCCATCTCTTTCCTCCCACTAATTTCAGCATCCTTAAGCCTCTTCACACTAATCACATAACCATCCTCAAGAAAAGCTTTATAAGCCTCCCTGAATTCACCTTTCCCCATCACTTGTGCAGGGGATTTCATCATCAAACACTTCAGATCAAACTTCTTTATCCCTTCAAAGCACACCACTTCTTGACTACCCTCCTGCTTTGATGATAATGGGCCTGGGCCTGGGCTTTTCTTCTCTAAAAGCTTCTCCCTGATTCCTTCTCCTTTAAATTCTGCAGGGTATTTTAGCCTAAACCCCAAGTACCGAAGAAATGACACTATGGCCCGAATCAGAACATAGCTATTTACAATGGCCAGTATAATTATCAGGTTCATGCTCTGGCTCAGGCTCTCTGACCCGACATTGGGCCCCACATATTCCCCGTGAAATCGGTAATCGGAGAAATCGAATTCTCGTAATTTGATGAGATTAATGATGGGAATGTCGCCAGAAAATGGGTTACCGGAGAAATTGAATTCTCGTAATTTGGGGAGATTAATGACGGGAATGTCGCCGGAGAATTGGTTATCATTGAGACGGAGGGAGCGGAGGCGAGTGAGGTTGTTAACGGCGGCGGGAATGTCGCCGGAGAAGTTATTATGAGACAAATCAAGGCGATACAAACGGCGAAGCGACGTGACGGTCACCGGGAACTCACCGGAGAAATCATTATGAGAAAGAAGAAGATGATTGAGGATTGTGAGATTGGAAAGATTGGGGATGTGACCGTTAAAACGGTTATGTTTAAGGTTGAGAAGTCGGAGGTGAGTGAGGGAAGTTAAGGGGTGGATTGAACCATGGAGGTTGAGATTTTGAAGATTGAGACGGGAGACTCTGTTTTTGGAGCAAGAGATGAAATCCCAATTGCAGGGATTGGTGGAGGAGTTCCAAGATGTGAGCTTTGTGTTGTGAGGATCAGAAATGGATTTGAAGGCTATTAAAGATTGGGAATCATGGTGTATGGAGGATTCAGTGGGAAGAAGAGAATGGGAAAGGAGGAAGAAGGAGAAGAGGAGGAGGGGAAGGAGGCGAGAGGAAGCCGCCATTGTTGGAGTTGGAGAAACAGAGAGAAGTGAGCGAAGGCTAGTGAAGGAAATTAGTAAACTAAGAAGAAAGTAACAAGTTATTTAAAGATATGGGAAAATTCCAGATAAATGCCCATCGAATATCAAAAGGACAAAAAGGTACCTCTAATATACAAAAGGACATAAAAGGGATAGTTCCTAATTTGGAATAAACAATTTTAAGGCAAAAAGACCAAAACGCCATTAACCACTCAGGTATGGCCATTAACCACTCCCGTATGGCCATTAACCACTCTAGTATAGCCATTAACTACTTAGCTGATTCATTAATTATGCTTGTTTTTGTGAAAGTTGTTAACTACTCTAGTATAGCAATTAACCACTTCAGTATAACGATTAACCACTCCAGTATAGTCATTAACTATTTCACTGATTCATTAGTTGGGCTCAAATACTCTTATATTTGTGAAAGTCGTTAACTACTCTAGTATAGCAATTAACCACTTCAGTATAGCGATTAACCACTCTAGTATAGCCATTAACCACTTCACTTTGAAAGTGAGTGGAGACAGGGGTATTTTGGTCTTTTTGCCTTAAAATTGTTTATCCCAAATTGGGAACGGTCCCTTTTATGTCCTTTTGTATATTGGAGGTACCTTTTTGTCCTTTTGATATTCGAGGAGTATTTATTTGGAATTTTCCCAGGATTAGATCAACCAATTAAAATAAACAAAATGTTTACTAAAAATTGGGTTTATAAGAAGGGTACAAATTGTAACAAACTAATTACTCCCATCAAATTAGGCTTATAATAAGGATCAGATTTTTTTTTTTTGTTAAAGTATACTTTTGGTGTTTTATATTTGCGTTAAATTTATTTTCGTCATTTATATTTGAAAATTATACTTTTAATCCTCTTTTACTACAACTGTTCGTTAGTACAATCATTCTTATATTTTAAAAATTAGTCATCTTTATCCATATTTAATTATGAAATCACCTTTTAGATTTGATTAGTCAGCATTTTCTGTTAAATAGAACTAGTGATGTTAGTAAAAAAAAGGCTAAAAGTATACTTTTTAAATATAAAGAACTAAAATAAAAATTGGTTTAAGTAAAAAGGATTAAAAATATACTTTAACAAAAAAAAATTCACAAACTAGACTTATAAAAAGGATAAGATTGGCAGTAGTAATCATTTCACTTGTAGAAAGGGGAGGTCTTAATGTAGGCCAGTGGTCTGTTTTTCTTCTCTTATTTTTAGTTTAATTATGAATATTATCTCTTGGAATTGTCGTGGAGCTGCTGCAAAAACTTTTCCATGTAGAGTTAAAGATATGCTAAAAGGTAAAAATATTCATATTCTTATTCTCCTGGAAACTAGAGTAAGTGGTGTGAAGGCTGATAGAATGGTTAGAAAACTGGGTTTTGATAAATGGATTAGACTGGAAGCAACAAGATATGCAGGGGGGATTTGGATTCTTTGGCAAGAGGATTTTGCCTCTATTAATTATCTCCTTTCATCTACTCAGTTCATACATGTCCAGGTGTCTGATAAGGTAAATCAGAATAATTTTCTGCTGACAAGTATCTATGCTGAACCTTGTGCTTCTCTCAGATTAAACCTTTGGAGAGATTTGGTTGTTTTGAGCCAAAATATTCATGATCCTTGGTTAGTATTGGGAGACTTTAATGCTTACCTTTCCCATGACGATAAAAAAGGCGGAGCTCTTCCAAACATCAGAGCAATGGAACAGTTTAAGGAATGCATTTTTAATGCTAAGTTGATTGAAATGGACAGTGTAGGGGATAGGTTTACTTGGGAGAGAAACCTATTGAAGGAAAAAATAGACTGGGTTTTCTTTAATGAATTATGGAACATCAAATTTCCTCAGGCAAAAGCTTACCACTTGGGTAAGTTTGGCTCCGATCATAGAGTTGTTGCTGTGAGAGCGTCTCAGAGTTTGAATAATCAACCTCAGGAACTCCCTTTTAGATGCCAAGCAGCTTGGCTCCTTGAGGAAGACTTTGTCGGTGTTGTCCAACAGAGTTGGCGGGGAGGGGATTGGAATGATAAGGTTAAAAATCTCGTTGGAAGAGCTACTGAGTGGAATAAAACCAGCATAGGAAATATTCCAGGGAAGAAAAGACTCTTATTCCGCAGAATTGAAGGAGTTGAGAGAGCTAGAACGAGACGAGACAGCCAACATCTTTGTCAAATTGAGAAAGAGTTATGGATTGAATATAACAAAGTGCTGGCGCAGGAAGAGCTCCTTTGGTACCAAAAATCTCGGTGCAACTGGCTAAAATGGGGGATAGGAATAGCAAATTTTTCCACTCCTCTACGGTTATCCGAAGAAGGCGAAATCAAATTGAAGGGATCAGGAATTTGGAAGGGGAATGGGTTTTCAACCAAACAGAGCTTAAACTAATGGCTATGGATTTCTATAAAAACCTTTTCCGGAGTGACTTGGGTTTGGTTAGGCAGTGTCATACTCGATGTGTATTTCCCCTCTTGACAGATGCAGAGAATAATCTCTTATCGGCGGAGGTGACTTGTGATGAAATAAAGCAAGCAGTGTTTGATCTGGGAGCGTTTAAAGCACCGGGTCCAGATGGCTTACAAGCTTTCTTCTACCATGAGATGTGGAATGTCATTGGGAATTCAGTATGTGAGCTGGTGAAGGGTATCTTTGACGATCCTAGAAGGATTGGTGAAATCAATTATACTAACATCGCTCTCATTCCAAAGATTGATCATCCAGAATTTCTTAAGGACTTCAGACCGATCTCTTTGTGCAATGTGAGCTATAAAGTGGTAACAAAAATCATCAGTAGACGCCTCAGAGCAGTTATGAGTAGGTTAGTCGGCCTCATCAATGCAGCTTTATTCCGGGGAGGCAGAGTAGTGATAACATTATAGTGGCACAAGAGGTGATTCATTCCATGAAGAAAAAAAAGGGCAACACAGGATGGCTAGCTGTGAAAGTTGATCTGGAAAAAGCATATGACAGACTTGAGTGGAGTTTCATCCGAGAGACCCTTGAATTGATTGGTTTTAGCCAGAAGATGTGTAATCTTGTAATGTCATGTATAACAACTTCCTCTCTTCGAGTGCTTTGGAATGGAGAGCAAACAGAAGCTTTCAGGCCTACAAGGGGGCTCCGCCAGGGGGACCCTATGTCTCCCTATATCTTCACCCTTTGTATGGAAAGGCTTAATCAAGTGATCCAGGATGCTATTGAAGGGGGTGACTGGTCCCCAATTCGCCTAAATAGGAGAGGCCCAAAAATCTCTCATATTTTCTTTGCTGATGACTTGATCCTGTTTGGTGAAGCAGATAGCTCCCAGGTAGATACCATGTTGAATTGTCTGGAATTATTTTGCGGGAGCTCTGGTCAAAAGATGAACAAAGAAAAAACAAAGATCTGCTTTTCCAGAAATGTGCATGCTTCAAGAATGTTAGAACTGAGTAATTGAATGGGTGTAGGCCTCACAGGTGACTTGGGTAAATACTTGGGGATCCCTTTGCATCATAAGAGAGTCTGCTATGGTACTTATGCTCCAATCCTAGAGAAAACAAAGAAAAGGCTATCTGGTTGGAAGAAAGGCTGCCTGAATTTAGCTGGGAGGTGTACTCTAATTAAATCTGTGCTCTCAGCTCTTCCAACGTATTATATGCAGACGATGCTACTCCCCAAAGGAATTACTAATGAGTTAGAGAAGCATAGTAGAAGCTTCCTATGGGGTGATAGTGAAGAAGGGAGAAAGCTTCACCTGCTCTCGTGGGATCAAGTCCTTCAAGACAAGCAGGCTGGGGGGTTGGGTATCAAAAATTTAAGGAAGCAAAATAAAGCTTTCATTATGAAACTCTGTTGGGGCTTGATTAACAGGAAGGATGCGTTATGGGTCCAAGTGCTTAGGGCAAAATACAAATGTAGAAATCAGGAAGTTCCTCATGTTAACAAGAGAAGCAACCCCTCCTTCACTTGGAAAGGTATTTGTGTTGTGTGGCAGGAGTTTCTTCTTGGGATGGGGAGGAAGATTGGAAATGGGAGGGCCACTTCGTTTTGGTGGGAAAGTTGGTCTCAAATTAATTCACCACTGATTGATTTGGTTCCTGGATATGAAAGCCTTATAGATCACACTGAGAAAGTGATTGACTATGTCAATAGGAATGGAGAATGGGATAGAAATAAGCTGGCAATGTGGTTTCATCCCCACATTATTGATCGGATTGTTAGTGCTCACCCCCCCTGTGAGGAGAGAGGAGAGGATAAATTCTATTGGAAGCCATCCACTGATGGTTGTTTTTCTGTTAAGTCTGCCTATCACTTTCTTTTTACAGGTACAGCTAGGAGGGAGGAAAGCATATGGAGGCGCTTATGGAGATGGCATGTCCCAGAGAAGATCAAGTCTTTCATGTGGTTGGTTACCCAAGGGCGAATTCACACGATGCAGCTCAGAGCAAGGAGAGGTCTAGCAGATTCTGCTGTGTGTCCTTTTGGTTGTCAAGCCGAGGAGGATGTGATGCACCTGCTCCGTGACTGCCCAAGTGCTAAGCAGTGTTAGAATGCTGTTATAAAGCCAAGCAAAGTCCACACTTTCTGTTGCTTGCAAGGTGAGGAATGGGTCAATTGGAACCTCTCTCATGAGGTGGGATTAGAGTTCACAAAGAAGGTTCCATGGTCAGTCTTATTTGGTTATGTGTGCTGGGATATTTGGACCAATCGGTGTAGTAGGCTCTTTGGGGGCTCCACAGAGGGTGAGGGTTGCAAACCACATCAGAGTTTCTTTAGAGCTTGTGCAGATCAGGACACGATGAAACACTCCTCGCTTGGGATTGACCGCTTGCTCGTGCCATACGATGTTACCAGCAGTGGAGAAGGGTGTATTCAGTTGACTGTGGATGGATCAGTCCTGGAAGATGGTAGAAGCGGATGTGGAGGGGTCTTTCAGTATCATGATGGAGCTTGGGTTGTGGGTTTCTGTTGCAAGTTGACGAATGTGCCTCCAGCGATTGCTGAACTCTTAGGCTTCATTCAGGGCCTCACCTTGTGCTGGTCAAGGGGTTATAGGAACATCGTTCTAAGATCGGATTGTATAGAAGCTATCAATTTTCTAGTAAGAGGGTGTGAGGAGTCCCATCCCTTTTTTGATATAGTTTGGGATGCTAGAATGCTTATGCATAGGGATTGGATAGTTGAGACTTTACATGTTTATAGGGAGCATAATCAAGTAGCAGACAGATTAGCGAAGCTTTCTCATAGGATAGATGGTGCTTTTGCTATCTTTGATCAATTACCTCCTGAGATCTCTCAGGTGGATATTGATGAAGGATAGATGGCCTCCCATTGGAGGTTCTTTGTTGTAATATTTGTTTAATGTCATCCAGGTTTATTCAAAAAAAAATCATTTCACTTGTTATTGACAAGTCAAATGATTTATTTGATATTAATTGTCTTCTTTATAATGTACATGTATTTTTTCCAAGAAAAAACCTTTTCAGTCACATTTATGGAAGTTTAAGTGTGGTTTTGGGTTAAGTGCTTATGTGTTAAACCAAGACAAGTGATAGAATCTGATGGGTTACCTGGACCTAATGGCTAATAGTTCAGAGTGATTTAGCGTAAGACTCAACACCGTTAACAGAGAGAAGTAAACGCATGAGTGTGACATTAAAAGAGCGTAAAGAATTTTGTGTTGACTCGGCAAACATTGAAAGCCAAAGGATCTCGGCGAGAAGGAAGGATCTTAAAGGGACACTTAAAGGGACACAATTAGTCTGAGTCATTAAAATAATTTGGATTCCGTTTTGCTATTGGCATGGGCTCTCATCTTTTACCTTAAAATTAATTTATTTTGGGGGTAAAATGTTTTGTGTATGTTTACATAATTAGCCTCAACAAAAAGTAAGTAACGTCATGAAATCTTCTGTGAAAAAAGGTCCATTTTTAATTTTATATAATTTTTTAAATATTTAATACTATAAAATTATGTGGTATTTTTTTTTAAGTTAGAGTGTTAGAACCGTTTTTTACCCATAAAATATCATAATTTCAATAATTTTTTGTAGATCAAGGTTGTATAAACAAACACAAAAAAGCTTACCCCAACATGACATGATTTTAGCTTAAAGGGTGTGAGCGGATGGAAATAACAAAAGAGAGAACCTAAATCCAAATAATTTAGTGTTATTTTCTTGAGGAGAATGTGTTTTAATATTAAATTAAATTAAATCAAGAGTGAATGTGCATATTTATGAACAAATTATTGCGAAGGTATACTAAACACAGAATAATCTTTTTACGAGGTGTAAATATAATTACAATGAAACAAAAACATTGTAAATATAATAAGTTCGTGAACTTGCCCTAACGTCCGTCTAATTTTTACAAAGCGGGGCCCCGAATATACTAGACAGACATTTGAAAAAATTAATGGACTTCCTATATTTACATCATTTTATTTTATTATGATTGTATTTACACTTGACAAAATATTATTATGTTTCGTACACCTAACACAATAATTTGTTCTTGAATCTGCAACTTTACCCCGTAAATCAAATAGTGATATCACTTCAGAAAATTTAAAATAAAAAAAAATATTAGAACTGCAATGTTTATTTTCTAGAACTTGTGGAGTTGAGCCTCCAATTCCAAATAAGATATTTCATTTCCAATTGAACACCCTGTTCTTTAAAAATTTGGACAGGTCCAGCAATAATGGAAAATAATTAAACTGAAATACTATTACTGAGCTCAAAACCTTAAATATTAGGAACCAATTGAGATAGAATAGAAGCTGCCGGAGATAAGATCTTCAAAAACATTTAAAGAGGTTGATGTAATTGGAGGCAAAGAAAGAACAGGCAAAGGTGGTAATTCCAATAAATCCAAGTCTCCTTCCATCATATCCACCACATTCTTCATTGCCGGACGATTGGAAGGCTCAATTTGTATGCACCATAAGCTTACTATCACTATCTTCTTTATCACTTCTCTATCCTTCTCATTCTTGATGCACTCCAAATTTAGCTCTTGGTTTGATCTCAAACGCTGGTGAATCCAATGTGGCATGAATATTTCACTTGAACCTCCAACTTCCCTATTCATTTTCTTCCTTCCTCCCACTATTTCCAACATCATCATTCCATAACTGTATACATCAGACTTATGGGACACCCCACCAAAGTTCCTAGAAAACACTTCAGGTGCTATGTATCCTGCTGTTCCTCTTGCGCCTAACAATGACACAATGCTATCTTTATTCTTTGGACAGATTTTCGCCAATCCAAAGTCCGATATCTTAGGACAAAAATCATCATCAAGTAATATGTTGTGAGGCTTTATGTCCAAATGCAGAATTCGAGTATTGCAGCCTCTATGTAGATACTCTAATCCGCGAGCAACACCGATTGCTGTATTGTATATAGCTTTGCAGGTTAGTTGTAAATTGATCATTGATGGATCATTCTGATTTTGTATGTACTTGTCAATAGATCCATTGGACATGTACTCATATATCAAAGCTCTTTTTGAACCTTCCAAGCAAAAACCCAATAAGCTAACAATGTTGACATGAGAAGTCACACTAATGCTTGAAACTTCATTGATGAATTCTTCACCATCACCATTCAATTCAGTCAGAACCTTCACTGCCACAAGAGTTCCATCACTTAGCCTCCCTTTGTATACACTGCCAAATCCTCCTTGACCCAACTTGTTTCTGAAGTTGTTTGTCGCTTTCTTTACCTCCAAATAGCTATACCTTTTGGCTGCAAGGTGTCCATGTTCTTCAAGAAACTGCTCAATTATTTGGTGGGTTTGGTTTTGCTTCTTGTAATAGTGTCTTCTAAAGCAGAATCCCAAAACCAAAAGTATTCCTACTGCTCCACCACTGGCTGAAACTGCTGCAGAGAAGGAAAATAAATCAGAATCCTCTTAATCTGCTGATTTTGATTGAGTTTCTTTGCTTTGTGTGTGTGTGTGTGTGTGTGTAACGTTTTACCTGCTGCCACTATAAGTTTGACCTTTCCTGTGTTCTCTGCAGAAACCAAAAAGAATACCATTAGGGAGACTAAGCCATAACAAATTCGACATATCTGAACAATTCAAACAAAATATAATACCAGCAGGTATGTCATCAAATCAGATATATATTGATGCACGTAGAATAGGAATCGCAAAGGAAAACATACATTATTTGATCTCACGAGACAACCAATACATTCATTAATCACAATAGTCTTCTCTAACTAACTAACAATCCTCTTAACTAACCCTAGCTGTAATAACCACACAACATATATGTTACCTTTAGCACAATAAAACGTGCCCTTGGAATTGAGTTGACATTGTCCTTCATGAACATAGTGACAACTTTCACACTGAGGGGAAAGCTGTGTACTGATGGTGATATTCTCAGACAAGAAAGTAAAAGGCTTATCCATAACCTGATCAGTGATCTTTCCGATCGGAAGCTGAATACGTTTACATGATGATGATTTCATAAAAAATCTGGCATAATCATCATCACCCTCTAGATAAGGTGACTTACTATAGAAGATTTGTTCAGAGCAGCTATCAAAGCGATAATAGTATGATTCTATGGGCTTGGTCAGATTGAGGGTATTGTCACAGACGAAAATGGTGAAATTATTTTCTATATGATAAGAAACAAAAGGAGAGTTTGTAATTGAAGGGAGATGATAGGAGAAGACACTACAGCTATTTAACAGCAAAAGGTCATGGAGATCTTTGTCTCTGATGGTAATGGTGAGCTGGTTGAGTTCAACGACTTCAAACCATTTCTCGTTGTACTTGATGAATTTTGGGAGATTTGGTTCTTCATCAGAGCAGCCATAAATGACCAAAAAGCCACAATCTGGGCGATCTGAACTGGTGAAAGGAAACTGAGTTTTGTTCCCCAGATTTCCACAGTTAAATGAAGGTGGGCACTTTGCTGCATTTCCAACACAAAGGAATGAAATGACCAAGAGAAAGCAAAAAACTTGAACTGAAACCATTCTGAGACTTTAAGATTGTTGAAGTCATTGGCAAATTAGACTCTGCATTATGATTAAGGATTGTTGTAGTGAGAAGACTATAACAAATAAGGAAATAGAAAGAAGACTTGATGAAAATTATTTGTTATTTTTCCGCTCTGAGAGAGTTGAAAATTCTTTGTTGAATTGGTCTATGTCATTGTCAGCGAACACATCAAAGGGAGGAAGTAAACAGATTGGAAAGTTAGGTGTTTGTGATGAAGCCGTGAAGGATCAGTGTGGCTTGCATCAGGTAAGTAAACGACGCGCATATAAGTCAAAGGAAACATGAGATGAGAGACTTTCTGACTTAATCTTTATTATACTCTCATCATCTCAATTTTATTTCCTTTCACTTATTCAATTAAACAAAAATAAATGTGAGGTGTTCCAATCCCATCTTTGATTGAAAATTGTTTTCCCCATTTTAAGCTCTTTTGGCCAAAATAAGATCTTATTTCCTCAAAATAAGTCATGCCAAACACATTTGTTGGTGGGTGATCTATAAGTACCTTTGTGCTGCTCTTTCAGCCTGGAGAACTGCCCTGGCTTTGGTGAGAGCCCTTAGGACCCAATTCACTTAAACTTTTTTTTTATATATAAAAAAAAGAAAATTACATGTCAGACCTTATGTGTTTACTTGTAATTAGTCAGACCACAAATGATATGGTGCTCCGGATTCACACAAGAATTATTCCTGGGAGGTCAATCCGTTTATAACCTTAAAATGTTAGTACAAGCCCCTCTAATTCAAAAAATTAGATAAAGTTTACCAATAGGGGTTGAATGTATGCAATGAACCAAGGCTCAATCCCACTAAAAATATGTTTACATTTAAGTGTTCAACAATATTTTAAACATGATTGTCTCTAATATAAGAATTCTTATGCCTAATAAAATGAAAATATTTTTTTGTTGGATCTAGTACTTTAGTCTTATTTATGGTGTATTGAGCCCCTTGATGTTATTTTCCCTGTACTTCCATTACCCTAATTTTATTTATAATGCATCTAACACCATAAACCATGAAAAAGATTAGAGTGCATGCCATATTTGGAAAGTAGGTTAATTATGTTGAACAAAAAAAAAAAAAAAAAAAATCAGAGTGCTGGATGCACCATCGATAAGATTAAGATGCTATATATCATCATTAAAAAATAGCATTGGGAGCGTTGAATGCTGCTTTACCCTAAAATAAATTCAATTTAGCAGGAACTAAACTTTTTTTTTTTTAGCAAAAAGGAACTTTTTTTTATCAGATAGCAAAAAGGAACTAAACTTAAATAAACAAATAATGGAACTAAATATGCCAACATGGACTAATGAGCCAAATTGGTTCTATGAAATGTCCAACTGATTGGTTTGGTTTGATCGGAAACTTGCTGAAAACTAAATCAAATCAAATTTTCGAACGCCCATTTTTCCATGGAATTTCTCTCCTTTATTCCTGTTGAAATATTTCCTTCCCACCCCATGCTTTGAACCAAACACTATTAGATTATTAAAACAAAACAAGAAGAATCAAATTCATTAGGGTTGGAGCTGAACTTTCCAAATTTGACTAAATCAAGTCATTTTATGTTTTTGGGTTTTACTTTAAATTAACTCAAGATTTATTATTCAAACGAATTCCAAGACTTCAATTTTAAAACATAATATAAAAATAGTTGCAGTGTCTGAATTTCATTAAGTGGCAAAGACTCGAGTGAATTATGAAATGGTGCGTCAGACTTGTTAGTAGTCACTCCGGTCCTAATTATAAGATTAAGTTGACTTTTTTTTAATGTTAAAGAAGCAAATTAAACAGCTAAATTGTACCATATACTATATTATATGTAATTAGATTATATGTTATTTTATAGGTAAAATAAATTAATTTTGAGGAAAAAAAGATAACTATAAACAATAAGTTATTTATTTTGCACCTTTAGTTTCTCTAAAACGGTTAACTTGATCTTATAATTAAGATCGGGGGAGTAACTTATTAATTTTTCCTCCTCCTATCTCTTTCTACTTTTCAATTTTTTTCTAATAAAAAGTTTAGGGCTAAGGTACCAAAATACCTACAAACTTTTGTTAAAAGTGCGTCTAACATCATATATTTTTTTAAGATAGAAAAAAAAAACATATACTTGTAAAAGGAGGGCAAAAATCCCAGTTCCGTTAAACCTTAACCAACCTTGTTAAGGTTGACCGTTAGTTGACTTAAACGCTGATATGACAATATATTTGGTCATACTAATGTCTGATAGAGAAGAGAATTTAATTTGAAATCCGGTGGAGAAAAGGAGGACTTGATTGAACAACGCTACGATGGGTTAGGAAGGAGTAGAAGTATGGCGAGGCTTGTGCGGGTGAGAGAGGTTGCGACAAGGCTTGAGGGTGAGGGGACGAAAGAGTTGCAGATGGGGTAGGTTGGGAGTTTTAATTTTTAAAAATAGTAAGTAAATATTAGTTTTATTTTTATTTTTTCTCTCCACTGCCAGTTAAGACATTAGAGAGGCCACATAGAATGCCATATCAGCGTTTTTGCTCAATAACAGTCAGAGCTTACCAGGATTTAACGGAGCTGGTGTTTTTGCTCTCATTTTCAAGCTTATGGTCATTTTTGCACATCCAAAAAGTATATGGTGTTAGACGTAATTTTGACAAAAGTTTATGGATATTTTTGCACTTTAACCCCAAAAAATTATGTGAGTTACATTTTAATCGCTGGTTTAGGGTAATGAAAAAATTTCTTAAAGTACAGGTGTAATCAATACCATAAACTATTTTTTGAGTTGCAATTAACTCCATAAAATATTTAAGGATGTAATTAGCACTCTGAACTATTTTTGGAGGTATATTTTTTGTTGCAATCAGCACATGAAAGTATTAAAACTAGGGTTTTTTCAATTTCATTAACATAATCACAATATCTGTTTGCCATCTTCTTTTTTTATTTCGTCAACTTCTTTTTGCCAGGTAAGAAAAATGATCTAGGAAATAGAATTGACTGCCCCCAAAAATATTTTAAGGTGTCCATTGCGCCTCAAAAATTATATGCGGTGCTAATTAAACCTTAAAATAATGTATAGTGTTAATTGCTAAGCATTTTCTAACAAACAAATTATGATATTTATATGGCTTAGTTTTAACTTGGTGTTGCTTTAAATTAACTTATTTTAAGAAACTTTATCATGTAACAGGTAAATATATGGAGAAGAAGTTATCATAAAACACTTAGTTTAAAGTGTTAAATCGCAAATATGCTTTGGAAGTTTTAGCTCAAGGGGAATAGTGTCTTAGTTTTTTAAAAAGCAATGTTGATCTTAAAATATTAAAATAGAACTTCTTTTTTTTTTTTACCATTAAAATATCAATTTTTAAACCATCAACATTACTTTTATAACAGTGTGGAGCAATCTTGCTACATTTCTAATTTTTCAAGGCAAAATAGTTCATAAGAAAAATCTTTGGAGGCAAATTTATACATTAAACCTATTTTAGTTTTAAATACTCACAAGTCACAAACGTAGATATAATTGTTACTGTTGGAAAAGTCATTTGTTACCTAATCAAATTTTAAAAAGACAAACCTGCGTCATGTGCATCTTAAGCCGTGAAATGTTATTTGAGGGCGTCACTATTTATTTCTCTCATAGAACTAAGGTCATGTTTGGTATGTAAGAATGAATTTTGATGGATTGATAATGGGACTGGCATTGGTAATGGGATTGGCACAGGGGGTGGGAATAAAGATCTTAAATTATGTTTGGTGTGAAGTAATATTTGAAGGGATTGGATTTATTAAATTTTTATTATAAATAATTAATATTTCAGAAAGACAATTATACCCCTCCCCTAACCTCAAACTGTCCTAAAAAAGCAAAACCATGGCTGCCTACCTACGATGGGTTGGGGTAAAACACAAGTTTTTTTTTTTTTGGGTGAAAGGGTAAAATACAAGTTTATTTTAAAGGTTGAATCTTTTTGGTTCAACATCGGGATGTGCGTCATACCCACAACATACAAAAGAATGAAGATGATCCAGAAACAAAATAAAAAGCATATATAGCAATAAAAAAATCAAACAAATCGAAGAAACGTGAAATACATCAGAGAAAAAAAAAAAGCAACAGTGAGACACAAAATGGATACACATGAGGAGGGAAGAATAAGTTATTAGTGTCTAGGAGCCTAGGAGAGAATTAGGACAAGAGCGACGACGGCAACTCAAAGGAAAGGTGAACGTATAATAGGTTATAAGAAGATTACCCTAACCTAATTATGACAAAAATAAGAGGGGGCAATGTTGTCTAAAAATTATCATAACCAAGGATACTTTTGTCTAGGAAAATTTCAATCCCAATAATAGAAAACATTACCGGGGGTGAGGTGAGTTTGTCTAATCCCACATTTGTGGTAATGTTCAATCCCAAGGTTTCATCAATACCAAGTACCAAACACCATAAATGATTCATTCCCTATCCATTTCCCATTCCCACCCCCTCAATGCTCCCTACCAAACATAGTCTAAGTATAACAAGTGGACAACTTACAACTTGGTACCACATCAGCGATTCTCGCTTCGAAAATTGTTTTTTCACACATAATTCTATTGGAGAGCATAAATAACTTTAAACTTGCAAAATTGCTCCTTTTAACTACCTTAAAGCAATACAGAAATACATACCATGCAAAAAAATATTATCCGGTATTAATTCCAATTTCCAAGCATCCAGCTTCACCAACCAAAACAACGTTGAAAGCCATTGCTGTGATCCCTGAAACCTCCGTACCAGGTTCTTCCCCAAGCCTTAGCTATTAAAAATGAAATGCCCATCTTACATTATTTTGTAGATATTAGATACACATTCTGATTCTGTTGCCACTTGATAGTGATCATCAAGTAATTACTTGATCTATGAACAAATATGACTGCTACAAAAAAGAAAGAAAGAAAGAAAGAATAATAATAATGAGAGCATAAAGAATAGGGGATAAAGAAATCAGTTAAGAGAAGTCTATGACACTTTGATTCCACTAGGACGTTTTCCTTCCATGGCATCCTTCTTATCGCGACAACCAGCACATAGAAAAGGGCCTTGCCAGGGCTTTGAGCTGGTGGAGAAGATTGAACCAGCATGAACAGAGATGCCTTCACTAGGGGCAAGATCAACTTGGCACACAGCACAGATAAAGAGACCTGATGTTGATTGTCCTGTATTCTCATCACTACCCAATCTGCATGAAATAACCAGAAAAGTGTTTAATACTATATGAGAACTACAAAAATGAAAAAAAAAAATGCTTCTAGACAAGAAGAAAACCACAATTACTGGCATTTTTAGAGATTCGCAAGCAAAGCTGGATTGAGAAAGGTATCCTAAGGAGAAATCAGAGAGCGAATGTATTGCATTGGAAACAGAGTGCTATATAATGAATGTTTCTAAAGCCATGTTTATAATTCTGTCTAGAAGGGCTATGGCAAAACGCACAAGTTCCTGAACCGATATCACATGAGGATGCAGTAGGTTTGGTCAAACAATGCCGTGTTAGTAACCCCCAGATTCGAGAGGAGCTGATAACATCTCGTTAAGAATTTATTGCAAATCTAAGAATTTGTTTTCATTGGGTTTCTATTTTCCATTTGGAATGAGCAAACAGTTTCTAATTTTTCATAGGTTCAAGTAGAATCATTGACAGAAGATAAGAAGGCATTGATAAAAGAGAAATCTTTAAGCTTTTCAAAGGAAATCAAATCAAATCATAGTACGTTATCAATACTCCATGGTTTTTTTTCGGTTCTTGACGAAGAATAATTGAAAATTACAGTCCTTATAGAACCTCACATAGTCAGTTAATCTTAATCTGACCACCAGAACTAATCAAATTATTGTGAACAAAAATCTTTATTTTCTCATATGAATCAGCTTAATAAGAGAAACTATAAGTAGCTCTTCACCCAACCCCCAAAAAAAAAACTTCACATAAATGCAAAATCTTTACCCTATGTTTGGATGGGGGAAAAGTAAGACAAAAATAGGGGGAGGGAATACTAGGAAGGAAAACTTCACAAAAAAAAGGGACTATTTTTAGGAGTATTCCCTCCTAGTATCATTTTCCCCATAATTTATTTCCCATCCAAAAACAGAGTTAGTATTGGGCACCAAATAATATTTCATGTAAAACCAATATGGCATTATCCCCAAACCAAGAGGTAACCTTACAGTATAAGTTACAGAGAGTACATGCAATAAATAAATAGTAGAGTACTCTGTTTTTTGAACAACAGCAATCAATATGCAGGCTCTTCCATGACATATTTGTATAATTTTTAACTATTTAATTAGTGAATTGATAATATTGTCAACAAAAAGAGAAAGGCATTACCTCTCAGCAAGCATAGCTGATCCTTCTTCGAACAGTTCCTCCACTATATTTATAGCCGAAAGCTTCTTTGATAGCTTACCAGCAGCATCACGAGACTTCTTCCTGAAAAGAAGAGCCCTCAACTTGTTCTTCTTTTTTGGGGGAGGTGGAGGTGGCGCTGTATTTTCAGGAGGAATTATGTCAACAACAATGCAAGTCGTGTCATCCTTTAACCCTCTTGTTCTTAATGCTTCCTGAATAAGAGTAAGAGAACACATAGAGACATAAGCTTATATGAGATGAAATGTTAATATTTCTGTGCATGAAGTTTCTATCAAATCACAAGACAAGATCGAATATTTATTTAAATTTAAACGGAACCAACAGGAGTCATTTTTTATGTACATTACCTTGACAACCTGCCTAGCTGCAAGTTCAGCCGGCAAACCCCTGCAAGATTTTGCAGCCATGTCTGAGGATAAAGCATCCCAGATTCCATCAGAAGCAATTATAAGCCTCCCACCAGCATTTGATAGCTACAATATATAATTATCAAGGTCAGGCTCATAATGAAGACTTTGTTTGAAAAACGGTTCAAAATGAAGACTGACATGGACATTGCAGTAAGTAAATGAGATTAGCAGGAAACAAACCGCACCTTCACTTGTTTGACATATGGTACTGGAACTATAAACTCCCCAACATCCATGTCTCCTATTGATCTAGAAAGGCACAAACCACCAGGCCAACAACGAAGGGGACCAATCTACAATGAATTAACACTACAGTTAATATACTCATGGAAGGATGATAAAAAAGGAGAAAAAAAGGAGTTTTTGGGTTCCTAATTTCTCTCTTTACAAGAAGACAAGGGAGGTAATCTGAGATTCTGTGCTCACCTCTGCACCACCAACAATGCTCAGCCTCCCAACTTCACCACCACTAGCAGTAACACGTTCCCTCCTGTACAAGAAGAATGGTAATTTGTGATTAGAAAGTGCATAAAGGAACAGTTTAACAACAAAGCTTTAGAATTAGATACATACTCTTCGATATTCTCTTCGAGCCGGTGATCAACAGTTAAGTTTGTTACAGCTCCGCCTTGGGTGTCTAATATACAACGGGAATCGCCAACAGATGCAACAGTGACTGTCCATCTATCAACTATCACAAATGTGGCTGTAGTTCCAGAAGTTTCTCCTGTAGAAAAACCAGTGAAGAACAAAGGTCAAACTCATCCTATTTTACCTCTACATGTATTCTTTAAAGAAAAAAAATTGCTAAATTCCAGACCTCTGCTCTGGAATTCTTTGTCAGTCTTCACAAACCCAGCAACCAAGGCCCGAGGTAAAGCCTGAAGCCACTCATCCCGTCCAAGACCTCTAGGAACAGCACTCAACACATGATTTAACAACTGCTCCCTACTGAAAATAGCAGCAGCATTTCCATTGTGCCCATCAAAGATCTGAAGATCAGAAGAAATCAGCAGCTATCTCATATAAAAAACATCAAAAGAATATCCACCACAAAACAGGAAAAGATGTTGTAACATCTCAAGAGTCCACAAATCAGAAAAATTGTCATAGATGGTGAAAAATACCGCAAATACAGAAAATGATGTTGAGGGATTCCCAGGTACTCGCCGGCAATCAGTTTTAATTAGATAGTAATCCTCTCCTTTCCTAGACTGAGCAGCTTGTCCATAACTCACAGTGGGTTTCTCCATCGTCTCAGTCTTCATCTCTCTGCTTAACAATGCAGCAAGAGGCACAAGATCATGATGATGACGCCGCCTCCCTTCAACAGAGGCCATATCTAACCCACCACTCTATCTTCTCTCAAAACCCCAATAATTCAAAGCCTCTAAGCTCTTCTTCTCACAAGCATGTTCAGATTTCCGTACTGTTAATCCTGCCTTATCACAATAAAACACCAATTCGAACGGAAACTCAGAATTCAGGCCCCTTTCACAACAATCCTCTCCAATTTGTTCTGCATTTATCACAAATGAAGTTATCAAGCTAGGATCTGGGAATTATACAGTGATCTCAAGCAACAGGAAGATAGAGTTCTAAACAGCAAAAACAGTTTTTCATAACACGTTTATGACCAAAAAGTAGCTTTATAATGTTCGAACAGCTACAATGGTTTGGACCAAAAAGTAAAGGAAGAAACTTTATAAGATGGGTTCACGTTTTTCACAACAGCCAAATCAGAGAACAAGAATTCCAAGCAGAAGAATTAAAATGAGGCGAATTACCCGATGGAATGTTCAGATATGCAAAACCAGATGCGGATCTGACTGCGACAGTAAGCAAGAAATTCAATGAAGAAGAAGAAGAAGAAGCAAGATATCCGAAAGGACACGAAACGCGTATTTGATGACTAATTATGAACTGTAAAACCCAATAATCTAAAGCCAAAATCCTCAACCAGAAAACCCAATTTCTAAAAAGGAGAAATCATTTGTATATTGTGAGACCAACCAAACGAGTGTCAGCTTCGGAACAATTTCCCCGCAACAAACACTCGTGCAAAGATTATATCAGAAAATATATAAAATTAATAAAAACCCATTTCTGGACCAAACAACAAAATGCCGTGGGATTTAGGTATATAGTTAGCTTCCAAACGATGAAGGAAGGAAGGAACTTTTCTCACTTGCAAAAAAGCCTTTTTGTCCAAATCCCACATTCTGTTTCTATTAAAGTCGGTTGTTTTCACATCCTTTTAGTCTCCTTCCTTCTTCATCTCTTCTCTTTCCCTTTCTCAGAGGAAAAGTCGCGACCTGATTTTTCTTTTTTCAGTGAAACTTACAGTGAGAAACAACTCAGCAAGTAATACACAAGAAAGAATGAGTAGAGGTTGGTGTGAGAAAGCGAGTTGAAAAACCTATGAGACCAATTTTCGCCGAAAACAAAGTAAGTGGATCACATCGATATTAATTAGATCAGACTAAAACAAGGAAAGAATTGATCATGGGAATTGTGATTGGAGATTTGACTTCCATTATATATACTCATCTTGTCCTATTTATAAGGCACTTCCAGCACATTTTATACAAACCAAGAAAAGCTTTAAAACTCATTAACTTTCCACTAAAATCTAACAAATTTATAACTTTATCCATATTTAATTTCCACTATACCACATTAAAATAAAGTCAACACATAATAAATGAAGGGTAAACTTGTACATACACACTAAATATTTAATGAGGTGACTTATATATAGGACCAAATAAAACATTCTCTCTCTGCCCTATAAATAGGACCAGATGAGTATTATTAATCATCTTAATGATTAGATTTTACAGTCTTAGTAGGCAAAAAATGTTATGGTTTTAAGTTAAATATATTTAACTAATTGGTTTTTATATACATAGCAGGTCTCTTAAATCAATATTTTGAACTTGTAATTTTAGCATATTAGTCGCAATTATTTCATATCAAGTTATAACTTATAACCACGCAAAATTAGTGTCGGTTTGTTTATTTTGTCCAAAAGTCAAATATGTTTTAGTTAGGGCGTGTAGGTTCAAGAATTTATTGCTCCTTGGTTGATACTATAAGATATAAATATAATTGATTTTTTTAAAAAAAGAATCTTATTTATCGAAAAAAACATCTTTAAAAAGTTAAAGTACTTGTTTGGTTCGCTGAATCAGGCATAATGAAATAGAATGTAATGACAATTAGATGAATTTGTTTGACTTGTTATTAATGAGTTACTTATAAAATGATTTGTTTAATGTTTTTTCTAAATTAATTTATTTGACTTATATAAACTAACTAATAATTTAATACAAGTAATAAACAATATATATTATGTTTATGAAAAACAACATATATTATGATTAAAAGTCTTATTTATTTTTATTAATATTTCCAAAAAAAAAGTCAAATATGTGCAGAGGGAGTATATTGTATCCCAAAATATTGTTATATTTAATTTGTTTGTAATTATTTTTAAATTAATTTTAAATCATATGCTAGTTTGAAAGGGCATTTGCAATCTTGTTAATCAAGAATTTTATAGATAATTGATTCTTAGAATTTAGTCTCAAATTTTCTAACATTTTACATGTTGGCTGTGGGAATTCTTGAAAAAAAATATATTACTCCTATAAGAATTTATAATTTATTTATCTTGTCAAGATCATATCTCAATTGGCATCTATCAAAGAGAAGATCATGGGTCCTATATCAATGTAGGCCACCCCATATGGATATTATACACTTTTTAATGCCAATTTGTTCAAAGTTTTTATGAAGTGTAAACTTATAATTAGAAGGGAAAAATTACTATATGGTCCCCATAAAAGATTTTTGTTGCCCAAAAATCTGACAACAATTGAGCAATATGAGATAATAAAAACCGTTTTACTATTAGTCACTTAATCAATTGGTTGTGGGTTGTTTTAACTTAACCAATAATCTTGAGTTCGAGCCCCTAGATATGCAGCCACTATAATTCTTGATAGTAATGAGGTTCCCCCCATTGTAAGCATACATTCACGCGAACTGGATTAGTCGGTTGTTAGTAGAGCCGGATACCGACAGATAGAGAGAGAGAGATTCGGTTTGGTTTAACCCAATTACATGATTGTAATGATAATCATGATTGCATTATCTAGAAGAGAGTGTTTGAATGGTCTTTAGTTTGATAACTAAGATTACCAAAAATTTGATAATCCCCATTCTCAATTTCCCTGTAAACTCCCATTATCACCTCATTCCTTGAATGAAGAATCATAATTTACCTTTTAACCTCAATTCTTTTCTTTTTCATTTGTTTATCTCCACCAACCAGGTCCATACTCACTACCACCGCCAACTGCCTGCCTGCCCACGACCCCGTTGTTGCCAGTCGCCTCCACCCAACCTTTTGTCACCACCGCCTCCACCCCACCCACCCTATTTACCACCCCTACCCCTACCCCTGTTGCCTTCTGCACATCCACCCCGCGTCGTGGACATTGGACAATCATCACCACTGCCGCTTATTGCCAACAAGCTTTTGTATGGTTTCATTTTTTTATGAAGATTAGACAGACTTTGTATTATATATTAATTTAAAGTCATTATTAAAAGCGTAACACATTCCATATTTGTCAAATACCACTCTCTTCCTTATTATAAGTCCACATTAACTACTTCTCACATACCAATGAGTGGAAGTTATAACATTAAATATCTCCTATTTTTAAAGCTTTTTCTAACTTTACCCTTATTTAAGAATAGGTATTGAAATAATATTTTATGCATTATACATCTTCTCTCTCATCTTCCATATTTCCAACATAACAGTAGCATTAATTGATCCCAAAATGGACTTATATTTTGGAACAAAAAATTTGTGGTAGTTACACTTATAATAAAAAACAGAGTGGTATATTGCATTTCTATCATTATGGTGTAATAGGGTTGAACCAAGCGGGTCTTAAATTTTGGTATAGAAAATGACAATAAATTAATATCAATGACTTGTTATTGGAACTTTCGATCATTACATTTATATCATGATCTCATAGTGATATCCCCAAATTGATTATAAGGCTGATATGCAATTTCATCTCAAATGTTTTACTGTGAGCTATTTTGTTGTTGAAAAATGAGCAAATTATTCCAAATGGTAAAAAAAAATTTAGCGTTGCTTGTTGAGAAATTAGCATTAATCGTCAACATTGTTAAGAAAAGAAAGCAAAATTATAAGCTTCGATCACATTTCATGGCAACTTACTTCTTAAAAAGCTTTTGAGTATCTAATGTTATTGAATGGTTAGTTCCATTACAAAATTCTACTCCCTTCGCCTCTATATTTAACAACCTAAACGTTGAATGAGGTTATCTCTTTTTATAAATATCTATCTACTGTTGTCAAAATATTTAATGAGTTTTTTTTTAGGATAAAATAGTAAATTTAATAATGAATTCTTTTGTCAAGAGTATTAACACCTTAAAACTTTTGAATGACCTTAAATACACATAAAACTAAAAAGTGGAGTGCTTTTTATACACAAAGACATAATAAGTAATGAATTTGATTCGAAATCATTACTAATTACATCTTTGTGTGTTATTTTTCATCCCATATATCGCTTACATAAATGAATGTCACTTGATAGTAGACATTTTAAATTGTCACTAATTATGTTTTTGTGTGTTAAAAATGCTCCAATTTTTAATGTTAATGTGCATTTAAGATCTTTAAAAAACCTTATGATGTTAGACACTCCTAACAAAATATTTCATTGTTGGATTTGTTCCTTCACCCTATTTCTTGGTTTGCCTATCATTATTTTCTCTCTTAACATTCTTTTTCATATTCATTTCTATTATATCATATTTTTCTCCCTTACATATCTCATCATAAATAATGACAAACTTAAAAAATTATTCAAACAATATTTATCATTTTTAACTACAGTATATTTTTCAATCTCCTTTATTTTATTTTCAAACTCTTATCTGGTCCCAAAAAAAACAGTTTTTAAACTCTTATACGTGGATACCAGCGGAGTACCTTTATTTACCAGTAATTATAAATTTATTATAATCCCTCACAATGAGAGCATCGGAAAAGGGGGAGGGAGAGCAGTGACACGTGGCAGGGGGAGATGCATGTGTATGAGGGAGAGCAATGATGAAGTGGAGGAGGGTGCATGTGTTAGGGTGTGCTGCAGCTTTGCTGAGCTGCACTGCACTGTATCTGTACTGTACTGCATTCACTGGACCACACTTTCCTTTTTATTATTATTATTATTATTATTATTATTATTATAAATATTTACAGCAACCCGGGTCCACTTCTTCCCGGACTCGGCCCATTCCGGTTCGGGACCTCACTTCATTGTTCTTTCTTATTTTGCCAAACCTTCGTGCACAATTTGACACATGCACTCAAAGTAATAGCAACTCTATAGCACATTCACTATGTTTTATATGTTTTATGTTTTGTTGGGGAGAAAATCTGGTTTTTTTTTTTTTTTGGAATGGGAGAAAAAATGAATTTTTATCTGTTTGAATTAGGAAAAAAATAAGGAAAGGAGAAAAGTGGGGTGATAAAAAATTATATGGGCCAATTTTCTTATCAAACATGGATAAAATGAATTATACACCTTTCCCTTCTCTCTTTCCCCATTTTCTCCTTTCCAAAGTTTTCTCTCCAACCAAGCAAAATGTAAGTGTGGACCCACACACACATACTACCCCGTCTTAAATATAAGACATATTTGAGAAGTTGGTATTAATTCAAAATATAGAAACTTACTCAAAATTTTACCAACTTTTTCTCAAATCACCCCCAGTCGACACTCGTCCAACAATAAGAGATGGGAGGGAGAATAATAGAAGATGATTGGGGTGTTTCAGAAAAAACACTACATACTAAATAATATAACTAACATCTTTAATTTTATCAAATTATTTATTTATTGACCGGAGGGACTATTAGATTAGTTATTGGTTTATGAGTCAAACAAATCAGTTTGAAGAAGAAATTCAGGTAAATATGTTTATAAGTGACTTATCTATTTGCCTTAGAATTTTTCTAAAAAAAACTAACTAGATATTATATTTAAGATGGGAGAAATATAAAAGATTAGACAACATAAATTATTTGTACGTACAAAGTACATAAATACAAAAAAAATACACATAAACTTTTTAAAAATGTTTAAAAATGTCACGACAACAATTGATAGAATTTCAGTAACTTTTAGAAAACATTGATTGATGCCAGTAATCTTATCATCTAGTGACATAGAAGTTCTTTTATTAAGTATAAATCAAAATTTTATGGATTAAGGTACAAATTAAATGAACTTATAAAGTATTTCCTTAAAGCACTATAAACTTATTTTAATATAAATTGGATAGTAATAGGCTAATAGCTCAAAACGAGCATATATACATCAAAATGACAACCAGTTGATAAGATTACTGACACCAATCGATGTTTTCTGAAAATTAATTCTATAAAAAAAATAATTTATGCAATGAATTTTATCTTATATTGCTTATCATCAATTATTAATAATTAATCATAGAATGATCAACAACAATGGATCAAAAAGAATATTGTCAGGGGGATTTTTACTAAGAAAATTAATATAATTATATAAGTTTTATTAGTTGTGGCGGATACAATTAATCTTGATGATGTTAAGTATTGGACCAAAAAGTTTTCATCGCATATCTAGATTATTCGTATAAGATGACACCTTTTTCAATAAGTTTTCATGTGAATGAGATATGAACTAAGGTTTGAGTTAATAGTTCACAAGTTGATACTGATCCTTGTCTAGTACTATTTTATTAATGTCTTTCATATTACAGGAATTTTTGGTATGGTAGTTGTTGCATTAAAAGGTAGAATAAAAGAGTTGTCATATTTGCTATATTTAAAACTAATTGAATGGGTTATTACCATCATAAATTCACCTTTGAGCGAGTCAAGTTTTTTTATTCATGAGCCAGGCAAGTTTTAATCGATTAAAGAGGTGATAGAGGTGTATCACATAAAAGATTAATCCGATCAAAAGTAATTTAATAGGATAAAAGTGCAAATCTATTGAAGAAGTGATCGGATATAAGATGATTGAGTTAGCAAGTCAAAAATCATCCGATTAAACCTGCATTATCCGATATATGAATATATTGTATCGGATTTAACAGATTGATCTCAAATGTTTATCTTCATTCCGATCCTTTGGAACTTGGTTATAAATAATGATTAACTTATTTCTTACAAGGATTATCAAACTTATATATAGAAAGCAACATATTGAATTAGTCTAGCCGTCACAAACATATGAAAGTTGGCTTTTATCATGAGCTTCAAAAAATATCTCCAAATGTCACATTCTTTTTTTTTTTGGATACAGATCTCTCTTTTTTTTATACAGACCAAATGTCACGTTCTAAGGGGACGATCTATCAAGTCTAATGATAAACTTCTCTAACTATAATCAAATTACACACACACAAGGAGAAGTATTCAAGTTGAAGAATAGAAGGATGAAGAGAGAAAAATATATATGAAGATTAAGATCTGACCAAATATTGAGCGGAGAATATAATTATATTGGATAAATTAAAGGGGTAAAAATACCTACGATTAATTTGTGAGAAGTGCATCCTACACCATATTAAAATTTTGGTGTAAAGATACTCACGTTAATTTGTCAAAAATGCATACGTCTGACACCATATTAAAATTTTAGTGGGTGGTAGGTGTGACAACGTTTATGATAGTCATGCTTTTGTCGATAACGGTGGTGGATATTAGGCATATCAGTGTTAACAATGGTCTAGACTTGACAGCGGCGGCGACAGGTCATAGGCTCACAACGATCAAGTGCAAATAGAGGGTGTTGAGGGATTAACTGCATTTCCATTTTAGATCAAAGTCCAAGAAAAGTTGGTCATTAACTAAGAGATAGAAGAAATATGGTGAGTGAGAGAGAAATCAAGAGACAATTTTTGTTGACTAAAACTGTCTTTTAAAAAAGTAACACACAAGATTTATCAACGTGCATAGGTATTTTTGCCTCATGTTCAAATTTTCATAGGCATTTTCTCACCAAAATTTTAATATGGTATCATAAACTCTTTTGACAAATTAACGTGAGTATTTTTACTTCTTCACCTTATTATATTTATTCTTTGAGAGATACATACAAAGCTTAAGAGATCATATATATTCTGTTGAGAGAGCATATGTAGGAGTTTTCATTTGTTAAAAGATTTTATTGTATCCTTATGTGTAGTAAGGAAATGAAAGATTTACAGGTGCCTATTAGACAAACATGTGGTTTGTAAAAGTTTTCAAGTAACTGATGAACTTGAGAGATTTGGTAGATTGAAATTCCCAAAGGTGTTTTAAGAATTGGATGTAGTTCAATGAAGGACCGAACTAAAATAACCTTGTTGTGCAAAATTCCTTCTTACCTTCATCTAATATGCTCTTACCTCTCTTGGTGATTTTGCTCAAAGTTCAAAGCTTCAGAACACTCAATTCACCCCCTAGTAGGTGTGCATCAACTCTAAGTCTCCAACACGTTGAGCCTATTTTTAATATTCATACTAAAGTTGAACTTTTTATTTTAACAAGTTGAACATTTTTTTTTCAATATTCAAAACAAAATATATTTTAGTATGGAATCAAGCATTGTCAATGTAGATTCAGAATTTGACACCAAAACAATTAGATTCAGAATTAATAGTTTTAACACTTATTTACTATAGCTTATAATAGGATTTTTTTAACAAACTCTTATTATTAATAATTTTAACACTTTAAAATTTATCTGTTTTTATTTAATTAGATAAAACCATGTTAAGATGTGACGTTAAGTGCCTAAGTCTTCTCCGTAGAAGGAAAAAAATTGACTAACATGTGAATTTTAAATGCCAATTATCATTATTTATACTTATAAAGAATTGCTATATTAATTAACAATTTACATCGATAAAGAGGTGGATAAATTAATGAAGCATGTATACTTAACAGTCGTTTGGCTACATCTAACGGTGTTATCCAATCTGTTCGATTTTAAATGTTTCTTGGCATAACAGATATTTTTTATTGTTCGTTGGCCAAGTTGATACTTACGCAATTGTTCATTAGCCAAAGTGATGCTTAACCCATTTTTTTTATAAAAAAGAAATTTAGATGAGTTGGGTCTCAAGGGTTCATCAGGGTCAGGGCAGGTCTCCAAACTCAAAAACGTTTGCAGAGATACTTACAGATCGTCCACCAACAAGGTCCTCACATAAGTGGGATTTGAACTCACAATCTCATGGTTATGAGCCAATTCCTTTACCTATAGGACCAACATTTGTTGGCTAAGTTAACTCCTTAAATATGAACTCATTAGATGATGAGAAGATGATTGCCTTTATAATATATATATATATTTAACTAATTCTGTGAATCGATTTTTTTATTCATTCTGAACGTGAAATATAAATTGTGCTGCGTGTAATCATGAAAAAAAAAAAAGATTCCTACAGATATTAGAAACACTCCCAGCCTTAATTATAAAGATCAGTTGATTTTTTTGAAAAAAAAAATTAAGGATACCAAATACACAACTTTAAATTGTTTATATTTATCCTTTTCTAAAAAATAATTTATTTTACTTATAAACTAACATATAATTTGATTACATATATCATACATTAAAATTTAGTGGTCTATTTTATTTCTTTAATTTTCACAAAAAAAGTTAATTGACTCTTATAATTAGAATCGGAGGTAGTATTATTTATTTATATAATACATAAGCATTCGCAAAAAAAAATTATAATGCAAAAGCGCTTAGTTTGGTTTTAAATGTCTATAACAATAGCCCTGTAAAAATTTTCTTTGCTTAAATACGGACCAATTAAACATGAATAATATCCGAAACTCGGTAATTAAAACACATGCATCAAAAAAGAATCCAAATTAGTTAAGACGCACACACATATACATTATTCATAAAATATTTCATTTGATTATTTATCTATTTATTTATTTACTTTTTGTATAACTATGAGGCTATGTCTAATTATTTTATTTCTTCATTACATGTGATTGTATGATAGTCCTGTGTTCAGCCTTTTTTTTTTTTTTTGAGTGAAAGGGAAATATATTAAATCAAAATAAGGCTATACAGAGACATTGTGAGCTTTGCATTACAATATTCGCTTCAGTAGGCAAAAGCTCTTCCGTGTGTTCCTAGCTATTGCTCTAATGAGCGCTAGTATGCCATCAACAGAATAATTTTCCTGCCTAAAAATTCTGTTGTTCCTAATTTCCCAAAGTTTCCAAAGGGTAATACAAACTTCCACCTTCCAAGAGACGTCTAAATCAGATTTTTTAAGAATGGCACATAGCCAGGATGGGGTGGCCATTCTTAGAAAATCTGCAAACATATCGCCGGGGAGAATTTTCTTCCAAATAGAGTTTGAAAGGGGGCAATCCCTGAATACATGTGTGATAGATTCAACCCACTTGTTACAGAGGGAGAAATTTTGGTCTTGACCAAATCCCCGTTTACACCTTTCTTCGTTTGTGAGCAACTTGCCACGGAGTAGGAGCCACGTGAAGCTTTTGACTCTCTGAGCCATAGGGAGCTTCCGCATCTTCCCCCAAAGAGAACATTCGTTATTCCATTGTAGCGATTGGTTTGCCACATAGGCTGATTTTGTAGAGAATTCCCCGAAGCTAGTTAGATTCCGGTAACATGATTGATTTTTAGGGACCAATGATATGGTGGTTTTTGATATATCATTGATCACCTCTTGGGGAAGTAGGTGGCAGAACATATTCCATCTCCAATCACTTCCTTGTCTGAAATCTGAAATCGGTTTGTTTAGGTCCGATTCTGGGATATCTGCATACGAAAGTCTTTTAAGTGGTCCATAATCTCCCACCCAAAAATTAGCCCAAAAGCGAGTTTGGGTGCCATCACCAGGGTCCCATTTTATATTGAAACAAGTCTCCTCCCAACATTTGGTTATGTTCTGCCAGAAATGAGATGGTTGGGATCGTTTGGGAATAGTTTCTTCGAGTTTCGCCACATATTTTCCCAACAGGACTTGTACCCATAATGCTTGCGGTTCAGTGTGCAATCTGCAGATTAGCTTTGACAAGAAAGCTCTATTTTGTGCCTCTAGATTCAGTATTCCAAGCCCCCCATTCCTCTTTGGTTGACATATGTCCTTCCATTTAACCAAGTTGATCCCTTTGTGTCTTTCTGAGTGTCCCCAAATAAATTTCCTGATGATTTTTTCGATGTCCTTGCACGAGCCAGATGGGAGCAGTGTACTTTGCGTTGTGTAAAGGGGGATCGATGCTAGTACTGAGGTTGCTAAGGTAATCCGCCCTGCTAATGAGAGTGTTTTGCTTTTCCACCCAGAAAGTTTGGCATGCAGCTTGTCTATAATATATCTGTAGGTGGAAGATGATACCCTGCCATTGATTAATGGGACTCCTAGGTATTTGCCTAAGGCTTGCATCTCCTGGTATCCTAGTTTCCTGCAGATTCTCCTTCTTGTGTTGGTTGAGACATTTTTTGAGAAATAGATTTTTGTCTTGGAGGAACTTACCCTATTGCCGGAAGCTCTACAAAATTCAGATATTGTCCTCTTTATGACGGATGCCTGATGTTTAGTAGCATGCCCGAGGATGATCAAA
Organism: Mimosa bimucronata; assembly: GCA_037074515.1. Taxonomy (NCBI): domain Eukaryota; kingdom Viridiplantae; phylum Streptophyta; class Magnoliopsida; order Fabales; family Fabaceae; genus Mimosa; species Mimosa bimucronata. Next base: position 25,816,003 of record CM073445.1, on the reverse strand, counting down.
TCGTCAACAAAGAATAGGTGTGACAATGGATTTTATCATTGAATAATTTGGTTACATAGGTATCCGATGCTAAATATAATTAAAATTTAAAAGGCAAATTAAATGAGCGATTATAATTTATATCCCCTTCACGCTCATGATTTGTTTATTGATATATACCTCCTACCATTTGCGGATCTTTGAGCAAACAAATTATAAATGCCGAGATTGACTTATTTTAGATTTGTCATGATTCAAGGGTTTCGGTTTGGCCAAATTATGAAGGTGAATGCTGTATTTTATTCTGGCCAAAAAAAGAAACGAATGTTGTATTTTATGGAGTACCATTTTGTTCTCTTCATACATATATATGAGTAATCATATTCTTTGTTTTAACTCCATTGAACTGAAGATGGAGAATCTGAATTTTTTTTAAGGCAAAAAGAGAAATTTTTTTTGTCCTAATTATAAATTTTGTTACTAAATTTTTTATATGAGTGTACAATTTTGTTCTTCATTTATTATGGTGTTGACTTTTTTTTAATGAATTGTAGACTTTGTTCTTAGGACTTTAGTTATATTAAATTGAGAAATTGTTACACTTTAAGGCATATTTACTGAGATTTAATATTTTTTATTTTGATATAATATGTTAGTAGTGACTTGTAAATAGAATGAAAGGAGTCGTAATTTGTAGATTTTAGATATACAGGGTGTGTGTGATGAGACACAAAAGTATTCTTAATTATGTTTTACTAATACTCCATCCAATCTAATTCACTCATACTAATATGTTTGTCTGCTTCATATCCTCAAACCTCCGGGAACAATAGCGATCCATATGTCCAATTCTCCCACACTTAAAATAAATTCTGAAAACTCCTTCATAACGACATTCTAACTAGACACGGCATAGATATTTCAGACGAACCCATAATACAGTAATCAACAGTATTGTAGTGTCAATAAACCTAAATATGCATAAACCTAACATTGAACGAGAAGGAAATTATCGTATCAAATACAATACTTATAATGTTTTGGGAAGTTGCAAGTGGCATCAAAGTTGGCGCTGTGATATGTTATCGATGGTATCAAACGTAGGATGGGAAGTTACAAAATTGCTTTTTGGGATTAGATTTTGATTATATGTTTTCTAAAAGACTTTTTATACTTTACACCGGAGGGATTAACACTTTTCAGTAATAATACTCTTAATTCTAGATGATAATAATTAAATCTAATTTGTTGATATAAAATATTGTATGATTATAAAAAATAAGAGTAAAATACACCCACATCCCCTCTATTTTACCTTAATTTTGTGAACCTCCTCTATATTTTGAAATAAGATATAAACCTCCATCAAAATTAAAATATATGTTACACAAATCTCCCTTCTATATTTGATATTTTGTTTCCATTCACATAAACCATTAGTTTACCATTAAGTTTGACTCTTAAATTTGTTTGGACTAAAATACCCTTTTTAACATAATAATTATTTAAATAGTTATATTTGTCAAAAAATATTGTTTATAATAAACAAAAAATAATTCTAGCAAACACTTTTTTTTTAACAAAACACACAAATATTTTCAAAATTTATATTATTTTTGATAAATTTATCATTTTTTATTCAAATCATAAAAATTTTTAATTTACATTTTTCAATATATTCATTAAAAACTATTTATTTTAAATTGTTAAAACATATTTCAATTACATTTTTCCATACTATTGTAAAAATTATATAACTTTTTGAGATTATATAATTTATTTAAAGTTATAATGCAAAATTTATATAATTTTTTTCTGATATAAAATAAAATGTTTGTTACAAATTGCAATCGCATTTAACCCAAGAAACATTTATTAAAAGAAAAAAATTGAATTTATAATCAAATTTTAATTACTTAATTTTACATTATCTTTTAGGATTGAGATTTATGAAACCAAATGAACTTTTTAATACTCCTATAATTTAAGGATTTATTGGAATGAAGTGTAAAATAGTAAATAACATATAAAATAAAGTTGAAAATTTTGTTTTTAGTATCTTTTCGGAATATTCCTAACAGTTTAAGAAGAATAGACTAAACTGTATGTTTTAAAATAGAGAGAAGGTATGTGTAATTAAGGCAAAATAAAAAGAACGTCAGTGTATTTTACTCTATAAATAATGGTTTTTTTTTTAAAAAAATGTATGAGTAATTGATAAATCTAGACAAAATAAGCGGAGACAACAATGTTTGTGCCTGTCAACTAAAACAAAAAGCTCCAATTCCAAGTTAGAAGGCCTTGGGCATTGCAATTTGTTGGGATTTCAATAAGGAAAGTTTATATAAGATTTCAGGAAGGGAAGTATGCATATACAAGACAAAGACAAAAAATAATATGTATTTATTATAACTAGAAGCCCCTGCAATTTTATTTAAAAAAATCAGATAAAAAAGTCAAATGAAGATGGCAGACGAACACATATTACAAAATTCCATCCACATAGTCATAGACTCATAGTTATATATATGGTTTCATATTCTATATATCCTTCCCGTCCTAATTATATACTCTTTTGATTGAACAAGATAAGAAGAAAAAAAATCAATACTTGAAAGGTTTATCATTATGAACTTTACATTATATCATACACAATTTGATTTAGTAAGATGAATTTCATAACCTTTTAGTAAGTCATTTAGAGCTATATATAATGCAATAAATAAAAAATTAACACAACCAACAAAAATTGGAGGTGACATAAATTCATAAACCACAAGTGATTGCTGTTGAAAAATGGGGGGAGAAAGTCCCACACACAAAATGAGTCTTCATTAAAAAAAGAACAAGAAAAATATATTCCTTTATATCTTCAATTTACATAAAAACAAAAGAATTAATTGAAAATTAAATTTTATTCTCAGAATAAAAAATTAAAGAAACAAAATCAAGATTAGTAGAGAAGAGTAGATATGGCGCTATTGCGGTTGTGTTTGTGATGAATCGTGAATGTGAGGTTTAGTTGGGAGGCATGTTCATCATAAATGAGAGAAGAGATTACAAGTAGGAGTCATCATCCAGTGGACTGAAACAAAAGGTGGATATAAATGAGGTTTTTTTTTTTTTTTTCCTCCGAGATTGAGAGCTAGCTGTATCACCTATTCTCATCACTATATTATAAATATTAAATATATTAAAAATCATAGTATTTTGGAGTATTTATATGTCATAAACAATACTACTATTCGGATTTTATGTACCTTTTTCTCAATACAAATGAGAATAGCTAGAAAGTTATCTTTATTATAAGGTACTCTCTTCAAAAAGAAATAAACAATTCTTATTACAAGTCAGAGGGTGTTTGTTAAATTTTTCATGTATATAAAACCTAAGTAAAATAGTATTCGATCCGATCCTTACTAGAAGACCTAGGTGACATTTTAGAAATCCTAAGAAAGTTAAATAAGTCATTTATAAATTGATTTGTTTGAATTTTTTTCCGAACTAGTTTATTTGACTTGTAAGGTAATATATAAATAAATAATATACCACATATGTTATGATTAAGTAACTTATTTAATATGATTAAGTTACTTATTTAACTTCCTTAATTTTTCCAAAAGAGTGAACTGGGTTTTATATTTAAGACCGGAAGGAGTAATAATTATAAGTTTTATGAATTATTGAATATATATAATTTATAGTATTACATTTAAGTAAATTTAGAAATTTTTTATTTTAGAAAAACGTAATGATTTATATTAAGGACTAAGGAGAATACTAGTTAGTTCTTTTAAAATTAAAGAGACGAACACTAATGATTTGATGTAGTAAATGAGATCGAACTCCGACGAATAAGAGAAACTTACATTCTACTAGGATATGAGGCCATTGGCGAGTAACTATTTAGTCTTTTATTTTCTACAAAATAGTTTAGGTAAATTGAATCGTAGGGGCTCATTAAGGTTGGCCAGGCCTATGATCTTTAAGAGCGCTTATAAAGACATTTACAAATCACTAAGAACAAGATTCAGTGGGGGTTGAACTCACAACCTTTATAGTTAGTTATAATTGTAAAGTCTCACATCGATTATGGAAGATAATGAATGATACTACCTTATGAGGGCATATATATCTTCCCTGGTAGCCTCTGAGGTTAATGGGCCCTGAATTGGGCAATATCGAGAGTGATATTGTGGGTTTTACAAAAGATTCTCGTTTGACAATGAGTCATTGCCTTTACAAAGAGTTGAGCAACTAACGGGTACAGGCAGCCTGTGGGTGTGCCCGTACTTGCCCCCGTATGAAACCGGCTACCTTTGATAAAGGCCGATTTGGATAGGTAACGGGCAACCCATTTATTACATTTGATTTTGTCAAAAAATTGCAGACGATTGGAACGGCGAATAGCAGAAAAATGCTCCCATACTTTCTTCATCAAAGCAATTAGAATCAATATACAAATAAAACTACAAAACTAGGAATTAGAAGAAGAAAGGAAGAAGGAGAATGGAGACAGATTGTAGAATAGATTAGAAGAAAATAAGAGCATGTGATTCGACGATTTTTCTCGTTGGAGATTGTCGTGAATGAGAGACATAGCATAAATCAGCTATAAATTGAAAGTGAAGGAGAAGGAAAATAAAAAGTAAAGATGAAGAAGAAAAAGAATCTGAAAGGGAGAAGGTGGAGGCGAGAGACCTACGTGGGTGAGAGAAGAAAAGAAAGTAAGAAAGTGTAAGAAGTGAGGTGGATGTGGAGAGAAGAGAAAAAAAAAATAAGAGAGGTCAAGTAGGGTTTTTTATTTGAAGGTTTATATAAATATAAAAATTGAATAAATATAGAAAACATATTTTGAGTAGGGTTTGGAAGATCTGAACCATAGACATGTGATGTGAGTGCAAGACTCCTTTACCCCTGAGTCAAGCTTTATGGTTACTCCACAATTTGAAAAGATAACATATTATAATATAATGAACACAATTTTTTTTTAAAAAAAATATAAACGTTTGGGCACTAGCATCTTGTATATGTGCCCGTAGTCCGCCGGTTTTGTGTATTGTCAGCTTTATTGGGGGAGGGCCCAAACGTGCAATAGTTCAACTTATACAGGTGGGTTCAACGGGTTACAAGTTGCTTGCTCAACCCTACCCTTTACTAATTGAACTATATGTTATCGTTAATAACCAATTATTCTTATTATACGTAGAGTTATCACCAAAATGTGGGGAGCCGGTGACACACATTGATATGGTTGCCCTCTTTTCACTCTTATCCCCCAATTGGAGATGACTATGAAACCAAGCATTTAAAATCTACTTCTACACACATTAAACAAAAATATGAGTTTCCAATAAGAAAATAAAATCCCAAAAAGGTTTTCTTAGGAAGCAAAAGATGATTTACAAAATCAATATTGAACAATGCAAAGAAAGTGTACAGTATGTTACCAAAAAGGAAAAAGGAAAGTGTACAGTACATACATACATACATATATATATATAGAGAGAGAGAGAGATGGGGATTATTATTGGTAAAAGAGGGGAGTGTCTGGTGGGATATATAGGAAAGTTGTGAAAGAGACGAGAGACAGAGGAAGCACACCAAGTTGGCAAACTTGTTATTCTGTTGTTTGGTACCAATGCCTCCATCAAAATCAAGCCCCTCTCTCACTCCCTCCCCACCCCTCTCTCACCCCACTGTCTAACATGTGGTCCCGTGTATTAATAATAACTTGTACATCTATATAAAGCTCGTAGAATTTTTTTTTCTGAATATAAATGGGCAAAAAAAAAGTAAATTTTTAATCTCTTTTAACTTTTTTTAAGATTTTAGTTGCATCCCTTAATTTTACATAATATTTTTAGTCATTATGTACAGTTTTTGGCCAGATAGTCATTAAGTATAATAAAAGAACAAATTTTGTAACGAAGAAATTTTCGGTAACTTTTTTCCTAAACACACACAAATATAGAGCATATGATTTTGTATACCCCTTCCTAGAGAAAGAAATTCAGAGGATTGTACTATTTATCCTTAGGTATATAAATTATGCTGCCAAAGTTAATTTTTGTTCTCTTCTACATCCAAGTTATAATCATAAGAGCATGAGGAATGAGGATGACTCGTCTTTGTCCTAAAAGCAATATTGTTAGCTTCTGCTGGATTTGGAAGGTTAGATTTGTAGAAAATGTCCTCTGTTATAAATTACATTCTTAAAGATGTCCAATGATGATGTACTTGGTTTAATTATGGACCAACTAAATCATAAAGTGAGAATAAATGGGTGAGTGAATGTAGATGAGGATTGAAGCATGGTTGAGACAAAAGCATATGCAGCATTGGCATATGTAGTGATTGTGTTGGGACAAGTTGGGGATGAAAGGCAAAATTTTCAACTTGTTATCTTATTTGGTTGTGTGAGAGAAATAGAGAGGAACGAAGATGAGTCCATTGTTGAATGACTAAAATATTTCTAAACTTGTGACAAAATATACTATGTTCATATGATCTGTTCATTGTGATATGAAAGGAAATTGTTGCTCGTGTTAAAAAAAATTAAAGGAAAAATAATATTATAGTTCCTCTAGTTTTGATTTAGTGTAATTTAGTCCATATAGTTATACTTTATTAAATGTAACTCAATCCTTGTAATTTAAATGCGGCCATAACTCATTCCTTCAGCTTTGACTTATTGCAACTCCAACCTTATGGTTTTTAATATTTTATAATTTATTCTTTGACCTTCATTTTAAAACATAAGGACTAAACTATAAAATTTTTACAATTCTAAAGGCTGAGTTGTGATGAGTCAAAGTTTATAAATTAAAGGGTTAAATGTCATATTTGCTCCTGAAGTATGCAAGATGTATCATATCCATCTCTGAAGTATTTTTGGGTCCAAATATACCCTCAAAATATGAAAATGGATCATTTTCGCCCTTCAATTGTTAAAATATACCCTCAAAATATGAAAATAGATCATTTTCGCCCTTCAATTGTTAAAATTTTAACGGTTGAAGGGCAAAAATGATCCATTTTCATACTTCGATGGCACATTTGGACTCAAAAATACTTCAGGAGCAGATATGATACAGCTTGCATATTTCATAAGCAAATATGACCTTTAACCCTAAATTAAATTGCAGTGAATCAAAACTATAAGAACTGAGTTGTACCAAGTCAAAGTATATGTACTAAGTTATAGTTAAGTCAAAATTATAAGGACTAAAACATTAATATTCCCAAAACTAAAAGTGAATATTATTAATATTAAATGTAATAAAAAAAACTAAATAAATCACATAATAAAAGGAAACACACAGGTGCATGCGAGATAAGCAAATTAAAGAAAGATAGAAAGATAAATAAAGAAAACAAGTCCATTATGCAGACAAAGGAAAACACACAAATTGGAACAAGCATGCATCCTCAAGTAATGTTTGGTCTTATACTGTATAATTCCTTCCTTTGGTTTGGTCCCTTTCTGGTAAGATTACTTACATTCCACTATATATCCTTCTCTAATAATACTCCTCCTGATCAAATATATCGTACTGGAATAAGTTTGGTATTTATAATGTTAATGATGGATATTCCGTGTTTGTGGCGATACTAGTAATCTAGTATGTGGCACATGAACCTTTTCTTAAAATACCTACGGAATATTTTTTACCCTACCAGATATATTTCGTTTATTTGAAATTGATGCATAATGTCGTGCCTTTATGTGACATTCTTATTTAATTTTTCGGCGTTATGCTTATTTAATTTTCATCAAAAGGAAATTCTGGAACACATCTTATTTTTGTTCTCTTTCCAAAGCAGTTTGCTTTGGCAGAAGAAGGGGGAGGGGAAGGGGGAGGGGGAGGGGGGAGGCGAAGACAGTTTGATTTGAATAATTTTCTCATAAAATTTGACAATATTAGCATCTGCCAATTTTATAAATGAGTAAAGGATACTCTTGTTAACTTGTATTGACTATTGAGACAATCATTTACTTCTTTTGTAATGTATCACAATTCTCATCAAATTATAGAGGAAAAGAAACATTGAATTACATGTAAAAAATATTTCAAATAATCCTCTCACTCTCCATTAAGAGATCATGATATTTTATCCTTCTTTGATGTAGCATTCACTCATAACCAAGTTACTTCAATTATAGCTCCTAAAAACTGTGTTATTTCTGAATCTAGTTATTATTACTAATGGTTGGATCATCATACTATAAAGAGGTAAAAACAGAATATGCGTTGTTCTCTGTCATTCTTGGATATGATTTTAAGGTCACCCTCTTCAATACGTTTTGGTCTGTTTGAAAATAGAGAAATCATCTATTTAATTATAAGTTTCTTCGTGCACCATTTCTTGAATTATCAAGTCTCTCTTTTGCCTAACTATTCAAGAAGTGTAATGTCACTCTTGAACTTATAAAAATTCAGTGGAATACTGGAATGTTGTCCTCTTCTATTAACTAACCAGTTAACTTTTTATTATAACAAGAATTTTAGGTAAGGGATTGTACTTACCTACAATTCAAGGGCATGACTCCAAATTCATGATCTATTGGGACATATCCCTGTGTTTTTGAGCATGACAAGCAAACCCTTTTTTTCTATCCACACAAGTAAGTTTCACCCAATTTCACTTATCCTTTTTTTTTTTCTGTCCAAACATTAGAACTAATTGTGTCAGAGTATCCTTAAACGGCAAATCTCCAATTACTTGACAATCAAAGTTACCAATTAACTTTAACGACAACGTTGCATTGATTTTGTTTAAGCATTTGTATTGTACAAAGGATTTGGAGGGGAGGGGAAGGAAAATTTTTATGAGTTGAATTTTTAAAAGTTAAAGAAGTGGGCTTATGATATTTTAAGAAATATAAGATATAAGATAAATAAGTAAGAAATATTAATTAAAAACTTTTAATATCACTTCTCTACTTTTTGTAAATTCAAGTTAAAAAAAATTTTCCTGCGCCCACTTTCTCTCCCTTCCTTTATACCAAACAGGCCCTAAAAGAGTAACATTACACGATAGTTTAGAATAATCAATACACTTGAGAGAATAAATAGACAAAAACGTTCTATAATTCAAAGTTAAGAACCCATTTATGGCTGGGATAATGGGCCTGCTTATAGCCCAATTTTCCCACATCCCGGGAACGCACAACTCCATCAATTCTTCTTCTTCTTCTTCTTCTTCTTCTATGGCAGGAAAAAACATTATATTGAACTACTACTACATAATGTCAGCTAACACAGTCTCCCTAACAAAGTCTGGTACATCATGAAACATTAATAATCCAGAATCAACTTTTAGCGCCTCCTTAGCTAGATTGTCGGCAACACTATTGCACTCTCTTCTACACCAATCTATCTTTGCATCCCAATCACGTTCCAGCCAATCCCTAGCTTCACACAATAACGCATCATCTGGGTCATCATCTTCCCATCCATCTGAAATTTTAGCTACCACCTCCCAGCAGTCTGAGTGAAGCTCTACTTTTCTCCAGTCCTCCAGTTCCTACGCTCTCTTCAAGCCAATAATAACTCCCCATAGTTCAACATGGAAGCTATTCCCTAAACCAATATTAAATAAGAATCCCGCTAAAACTCCATCAATTCTTTTTTAGGGTAAGAGACTCAACACAGAATAAATATATTTAGTGTCTCATCAGTACTTTAAACAAGATTGTTTTTAATTGGAAGATAGTTCACAAATAAAATTCATTCTACCAGAAAAGGTTATAAGTTCAAATTCTATGAAGGAAAAATATCATTATTATAAATATTCCCCGTTATTGATATCGAACCCGATTCAAATCCTGATAAGTACATTGTTAAAAAAAAAAGGAAGAAATACCAGTTGCATGCATGAACATAATTTTAGTATTTAGTAATCAAATTATCAATTCTTATCTAATTTTTGTAGGAAGCTAACCTAGAAAATGTAACAGGATTTAATGAATAAAATTTGCCTTGCAATAAGTATTTTATTCGTTAAATTTGAATATTTTTTTAAAAATATTTATTTTATTAATCAATATAATAGGTAAAACCTTCTTTTTGATGCCTATACTTTTACTGAATTTGATTTTAGTACCAGTGTATTTTTATCACATAATTGAATCATTCATTTTTCTCAATTAGCACTATTAGCCCTTATAATTTTGCTCTACAGCATTGTCAGCCATTGTATATTAGGGGACTAAACTAACAAAATAATATAAAAGCACTTAATTATGATTAAAAAAACATGTGTACCAAAATCAAAATTAAATAAAAGTATAGATACCAACAAATACCACTTCCTTTAACTACCTCCAAGTCCTTTTCAAATTACGGAAATCAACATTTTTAAGCGAAGTAAACTTGCAGGACTAATGACGCATTTCATGTTTGAAGGACTAAAGCCAAAATGTGTGTAAATTACAAGGAACATAAGTGATATTTACTGAATATATGTGTTTTGTGGAGATTATATTATATTTATTTAAAGAATCTTTTATTTTATTTTCTTAATCCATCCAAATTACTTAAAGTATTTCTTATATAAGGGATTAGAGGTAGTATAATTAAGATGGGAGAGAGAAGCAAGTTGATACGAGTCAATAACCATATATAGAACTTGTAGCTCTTACTCCATCCAGATCTTAATGTAAAGTTGATTTTAGTTCTAAATATAAGACATATTATACTTCTTTCAGTTTTTTCCCAAATTTCTTCATTGATACACCTCAGCATATCCAAGTAAGAGAAATGAAATATTAAAAAAGATAGTTAGCATGTTTTAAAAAAAACAAGTCATATTAACCAACTTAACTAGATGAAATATTAAAAAAGATAGTTAGTGTTTAAAAAAAACAAGTCATATTAACCAACTTAACTAACATTTTTAATCTAATCAAATTAAATAAATATGTCATATATTTAAAATCGAAAGAAGTATATCATATCCTTAATTTACCTAGCTCTCTCTCACACTTGATGTTGACATCATTATATACTAGTTAAATTCTATAAAACCCTCCTAAACTTTGGGATAGCTACATATATCCTCTTTAACATTTTAAAGTTTAAATTTATACTTGAACTTTTATTCTTTTATGATGGACCCCTTGCCATTAGCTTATTGTTATCTTTTGAAGGAAATTGTCATGTCAGGCTAGCATAAGACACTTCATCATACCATGTGACATCTTATTAAGTTTATCATTGTTTAAAATTTCCCCTTTAGTCTAGTTATATATTACCTTCTTGACATTTTAAAATTCAAATTTTACCTATTAAAACTTTAATTTTTTTTGAATGTTAGGTCCCTCCATTAGTTTTTTTTTTTTAAAATTTCTATCGAAGCAAGCACGTCGTCTCCTTTTAATATCTTTTTTTTTTCTGAATACATGTCTCCTTTTAATATCAAAATAACATTTTTACAGTCTTTTTGATTTTTTGATATAAATTATTAATAAATTAAAAAAATTTATATAGAGAAAGATAGAAAAATAATATTTACAAGTTTACATTAACAATGTATAAAGTAAAAAATATGTCTATCATTATAACGTTTAAATATTATTATTATATTTGCACTAATAATTTAACTATTAAAATTCTTCTAAACACTTATTACCTTTTAAATATTAGTATTTTTCTATCTTTCCATGCGTAAAAAGTTATTCTAGTTGATAACTAATATTTATATATATAAATATATATATATATATATATAAATAGCAAACATATCAAAAAGATTTTAAAATTGTTACGTATTTCAATATTAGAAGGGGCGAAAAATAAAGTGCCTGCTTTGATAGAAATTAAAACAACTAATGGAGGGGCTTTGTAAAATATTCACGCTCATAAATAATTAAACTTACTAAACCTTTTCCAAATCATTAATCATATCACTAATCATGATAGAAAATAGTTTCATTAAATAATTAATTGAAAAGCTATCATGGTTAAAAAAATGTTTTTCTAATTCAAGGGTTATCCATGATATAAAGAAGTTCCTTTAATTTTACAACCCCATCATGGACAATAAAAGCTTTCAAATAACATTGAGCCAAATCAACCATGTTAGCAATGAATACCCTAATATAGTTTTTATAAATCAACACATATAATTAGCCTTCATAATCATTTCCAAATAATGATAATTACCCTAACTATGATAGAAAAAACTTTTTACTTAACAATTCATTTCATAGCTATCATAATTAGAAAATGATTACACTGATAGTCCTAAATGCTATCTATGATAGAAAGAGATTTGTTATTAAAAAGGTTATCATGGATATTAAAAGTTTACATATTTCTTTGGGTAAACCATGTTAGAAAATATTTTCCTAACATGCATAGCTATCGAAACTTTCATAATAATAAAATTTGGAGTTTAAACATGCAGGGAAGAGACTAGCAACATTTAATAGAATTTGAACCAGAAACCTATTCATGTCCGGTATACATTTGGGCCTCCAGGGTTTACAAACCCAGGAGAGTTAGTCTTTATACTAGCCCACAACATTTCAACACATACTACAACCAAACACACGCACACATCTATATTCTCGAACAGGAACTTCAACTATTCATTAGACTTAACAACCTTGATAGAAATATCATCACGACAATAATAAATGCATATTTCAAGTACATTAATAATTAATAACTAGTATAAGAAAAATATGATCCTAATAACTTGGCAATATATAATTATATATATATATATATCTACTACATTTAATCAGGAATGGGCCTCACCCTACACTAATTGGCACTTCCTGGTGCCTTATACTGGACGATCCCAAGAGGGAGAATTTCCACTTGAAAATGGTTCAGCAATGGGAGTGAGATGAATGTCTTAACAACACACAATCCTACTCATTAAGTATATAAGTGTGTCAAGTGAGACTAACTTGATTCAAAACTTTCATATTTCACAAACACTTTCGTAATGGTGTACATCACAAAGGTCTCTCCAAATGGACGTAAATCATAAGTTTAGTAGCTCATCGCATAATTTCAAAAACACTCTTTTTCTCCAAGTATTTCAAGTGATCTCATATGGGCATGTAGGCCTGCTTAAATATTTGCACATCATTTAACAAAAAAAAAAAAATATAGAATCCCTTTCACAAATCATACTCATTTTAAAATATAAAAACTTTGATGAGTCTCTCACGTAGTAGGAGGATTGTAAAAATTACAATGTTGATGTGCCAACTTAGTTATAAGAATCGCTACAGGATAAAGACAAGTTAAACTTAAATATATAAAGGTTAAAGCACTTTTAGTCTTTAAATTTTTACTCGATTTTGGTTTTGATATTTAAACTTTAAAATTAGTGGTTTTAGTCCTTAAATTTTCATTTAATTTTATTTTCGATTTTTAAATTTTAAATAGGTGGTTTTTTATCCCTCAACTCAACTTTATGACGATTGCAACCATTGACCTATAATTTTTCAAGTCTTTTTAATGTTCAAGGATTGATGACTATAGATGACACAAAGTTGAATGTCCAAAATCACATATTTTAAATCTCATGGACTTAAAAAAATTTAGTGATATTTCAAGTATCAAATATACTGATTTCAAAGTTCATGGACCAAAATCAAAATCAAGTGAAAGTCTAAGGATCAAAAGTAATATTAACCCTAAATATAATAAATGTTTTATGAATATAAAATTTAGGTTATTGAACATTCCAATTGCAAAATGTATTACCAAATTCATCTTCTTGTGCAGCCAACCATTTTTCATTATGTGCAACTATCTTTCATTTTATATCTAGTTGAAAATTAAATTCTACTCGTGTTCTGAAATAAATTTTAGACACATTTAAGCAGTAATTTTGTAAGAAATAATTTTCAACAATAGATATGTATATATACCAGATATGTGAGATATTCTGCATTCTTCTAAAAGTAATTTTTTGCTTGCAATAGATATGTGAGATTTTAATAATTTTAATAAAATATATAAAAACAAATACAGAAAAGAATTATGTATATATACCAGATTTTTTCAACAAAAAAAAAAAAACCAATATGTGCATTATGAGAAATTTTTAGATAAATCAAGGTTCGCCACGTTATTTGTGATATGACCAAACATAAGCATATACCTTAGGTTTCATATGGATATTTTAATCTTATCACCCTAAAAAAATAAGCTAGCAGATGAAAATTAATTTTCAACTTTCAAAAAATTAAAAAACATAGGAAACATGGGATTAAAATCTTTATTTACCAGTTTATTATTTTAGGGTGACCAATCAAATTAAAATTTTAACATCAGACTTGAGGTGTTTGCTTGTAATTGGTAACATTACAAATGACATGATAAATTGGATTAATCTAAAATTTTTTCTAGATTAATGGTTCGCAGAAATGGAACTTCTGCCCAATAGGAACTTGTGTTTCACAAATTGTCTGACTCTTAACCTCAGTTTAAATCAACCTTTTAAACTTAATTCACATGAACTGTTTTTTTATTAAAAGAAAAAAATAGTGCCCGAATGACGGAATCCAAAATTTCGTGAATATTTACATCTAATGTAAATGGCTCAAGCTGTAACAACTATAATAACCAAAGATTAATTGTTTTTGTTTTGATTACGAGAGCTTTTCTTTTTAACGAGAGATGCTTTTCACATCTTAAGGCACCTCCAAGTTCTAACCACCTTATCAAAACAAGGAGGAAGACTAGTTATATTATTAAAATGATAATATGATTTTAAAAAAGAAATACCTTTTCAAGTTCACTCTTATTTTAAAGTATGAATTCAAAAAAGAAAATCCTTAAAAAGTTGTAAACAAAGGTTTTTACTTTAAATCATTAAATGTTAATTAATGCTTTCCCTTTTATGCAAAGTGACAAATGACCAATATAATATGGCTACCAACATAACTTTAGAAGATGGGTAAAATAAAACTAGAGGGAGTGTACACACTTCATGAGAAATTTTTGTGTGAATCCGGTGCACATGTCATTTGTGATCTGACCAATTACAAGTAAACATATAAGGTATAATATGAAATTTTTAATCTGATTTAGCAACCTTAAAAAATAATTAACTGATAAAAAACATTTTTTCCAACTTGTAAAATAAAAAAAATTGAAAACATGATATTTGAATTTTTTGATGTGCCAGTTAATATTTTTTTAGGGTGCCAAATCTGATAAAAAATTTCACATCAGAACTTTATATATTTACTTGTAATTGATCAAACCACAAATGATATGATCCATGCCTTCAGTCAAGAATTCCTCTTACTTCATATATCATATTCTTTACTACCTAACCAATTCAATGATTTTAACTTAACTTTACCCTCAAGGACAAAAGCTTAAACTTTTGCTTTATTGAACTTAAAAAAGAACAATTATACTCACTCTTTTAGTCATTTTTTCATGAAAAATCATTTGATATTATCAAGCCAGGTCAGGTCTTAAGTGCTAGAAAAATTTCTCAACACAATTTTCCTTCCCATTCTTTTTAAATCTAATGGAAAAATTGCTCATAGATTCTTGATAAAAAATTAAATACAATTTAATAAGTCTCTCTAGTATAATTTGATATTAATAAGTTTAAAAATTTTAATATCTATACATCACTTTCATATTTACAAATTGAATTGAGTTATGATATGTGTGCCATATTAGTGAGATATGGGATAAAGAATATCTAGGGCTATCTAAGTAGGATTACGAAATAAGAATATTTATTATCTATTAAATTTAGGAGTTTAGGTTGCCTTGTTACTGAAAAATTGAATTTTTTTATTTATAAATTAAAATTAAAAGTTCAATATAAACACACACGAATCAAACTTTTATATTTATAAATTATAAGTTGAACTTACAAATATTAATTGTTTTTCTGAACCGTTCATTTTTTTATGGGAAGTTGAAGGGAAAAAAAAAAAAAAAACAATTTCTAAGCTTCCCAGTTTCGATTTCCCAAGTACGAACCTAGTCAATTCCAAAAAGCTTCGGTGTGATTGAAGCTTCCCAAATGCGCGAAGACTGATCGAAGACCCAGAACGTAAAGGGAATTAAAGAATTCAGCAAAATTCGCATACCCTTTTCTGAAGTTTCAATTTTTCTGCCGTTTGTGAATTTCGTAGTTTTTTCTATACGTTCCCATCGTTCTTGGTCCAATTCGCCGCGTAAACCCTTTGGACAAGATAAGCTAGCAATCATTGCGCGCTATCTTACTATTTGTGGTGAATGGTATAAAAGAATGATGTTCACGAAGCTAAGCCATGAGATCTCTCTTATATTTTTCGATCAGTAATTGGGGGAAAAAACCTTCAATTCGTTGATTAGGAGAATTTGCGTTACAAGGGTATTTTACTATGAGTAGCAATGGCCAATCTTCCGGTAATAGTCAATATATCATAGACTTAATCTGCAACGCCGGTGCTGGTGCCTCTGCTGGTAAGTGCTTCTTTAGCTTGTCTTTTCGAATTTGGGTTCAATTTTTTTTTTGGGGGCTTTTGTTAATTTCTTTAATCTGATTTATAATTGTTGTTTATGGTCATTTATATTAATTCTCTGGTGTTTGTACTTTTGGGTAAAGCCTAGTGCTTGTGGTTTTGCACTAGTTTGATTGGTGTTTCTTGTTATTGTTATGACTTACTGCTAGAATATCTGGCGTTGCTAGACTTGTCTCTGGATTATTAACTTGAAAGAATTGCAGGGGCAATAGCG
This sequence comes from Mimosa bimucronata, assembly GCA_037074515.1. Classification (NCBI taxonomy): domain Eukaryota; kingdom Viridiplantae; phylum Streptophyta; class Magnoliopsida; order Fabales; family Fabaceae; genus Mimosa; species Mimosa bimucronata. The sequence goes on along the minus strand of CM073445.1, from coordinate 25,799,300 downwards.
GCCACATTTGTGTGCCCATTGGATGTCATCAAGACTAGACTACAAGTTCATGGTCTTCCACCTGGGCAGAAGGGTATGCTTGATTTTCCCCCTCTCTAAAAGTTATAGTTCACTTTGCCATCAGAACAGGTTTCAGATTTTACTAGTTAATGACTGGAGTTGAATTTGGACAGTTAATAAGTCTGAGTAGTGGTTTCAAAAATCAGAATTTAGAATGTAAATAATTGGCATAAGTTTGTGAATGAGAAGCACTTCTCTTGTGAAACTCAGCTTTATTGTCATCAAGTTTAGGCAGAAGATTGTATATGTTAAATTTGATGCTATGGGGCATTCAACTTTACGTTCTGCTTCAGCGCTGCAGTTTCAAAATTAATGCTTCCTGCCATACATTTTTTGAGTGATTGTTTCCCAAACTAACTTTTGCTACTCTCTTAGGTAGTGTTATCATCACGAGTTTGCAGAATGTAGCAAGGACTGAAGGTTTCAGGGGATTGTACCGTGGACTTTCACCAACAATCCTTGCATTACTTCCAAACTGGGCGGTGTGTCTCTCCTGCTGCCTTTGACTAAATCTTTATGTTATTATTAGCCATTATGATGGGAAACATGCTAGGTTCTGTAAGCTGGGTTATTGAGATGTATTCCTTATTCTGTCTTGCTTCAGCGTCAATTTATTTTCCTATCTTATATTCATTAAACATAAAGAAGCCTAGCCACAATCGCAGTTCCTACTATTTGAATTTCTACAGGGAGCATTAAGAACAAACTGTAATCATCATATGAATTCCCATTTGCCACATAGCCCTATCTAAGCCTACATTTTCCACCGACCTTTATTGTTCATTATCTTCAGTCACTGAAGTCGTTAACCTCCTCTTTTCACATTCTACCATTCCATTTATTAATATACAAGTAGTAATGGAACCTCACGGTAATTTCTGTCTGTTCTACTGCATAACTCTGGAAGGATGATCAGGTTTTCGCTTCTTTTTGTGGGAAAGATTATCTAGTAAAAGTACCATCTTTGACCATATTCTGTTTTGCGAGAATTACTCTAGAGGACCTGTAGCAAAAAAGATTTAGTAAGAAGGATCATAAAAAATATATTTATTTAGAAGGACCAAATATTAAAATATTAATTATGAAAAGACCATATTGTCCATAACTACCTTTCTCTTAGTATCTCGATCAAATATCAAACAGTTAAAATATTCCTCAATCCTAATTAGCCGCTACACCCGTGCATTCACACAGACAAAGGAGAACTCAACCTAGTGTGCGTTCACACAGATACTAGAGAATATCAGCCCAAGATCACGCTATTTGTTAACCATATTGCAATCTGGATCTAATTCTATTCTTTTGCCATTTAGATATATTTGAGTTTAATAATTCTTTAGGTCTGGTCCCAATAAAAAAGAGGTTCTTTAGTTAGATCTTAGATGCTGATAAAGCTTATTAGGAGAAGCAAATGCAGTTTAATCAACATGATCAATTTTTTCTCTTTTATTGGCGGTCTCTCATGTCTTGCGGCTTTCTGCAAGATTCTTCCATAATCCATGATCCCATATTTGTGTTTGAGAGTCGAAGCCATTGACGGAAAATAAGGGAGGAATGGAAACGGAAAAGGATATGACAGGGAAAGGATAGAAGAGGGCAAGGGTATTTTTGTATTTTAAAATTAATGTTTTAATGTTTGGTCCTTCTAAATAAATACAATTTTATGGTCCTTCTTACTAAATATTTTACATTACAGGTCCTTTAGAGTAATTCTCCCTTCTGTTTTTACTACTTGTTCAGAAATAAGTGCCAACAGTCATTGAAAATGATTTCATATTTCTCTCTCTTTACTTTTATGATTTGCTTTCTACTATGTAAAACTTACTGGGGTTTTGAACATTTAGCATTTAAAGCAACAAATGAGATTCCAGCTGAAGGAATGTTGGTTTCCATCCCCTCTAGCAGTAGAACGTAGTTCAGAACACATTCTTTTACATCAACAAATGACAAACCAACATAAGTTGATCTCCTGCTCGGATTTAATTATTATAGACTTTTTTGTATCATTGATTGTACATCAGGGAAAATTTCCTAATATCAGAAAATGAATAATCTTGCTAATATTGTGCAGTCATATGCTAGTTATGTTTGCCAATCATCATACTTCTTTCACTGAAAATTTTCCTCAATTTTAGGTTTACTTCACAGTTTATGAGCAACTAAAAGGCCTGCTTCGTTCACATGGTAAATGTTTTTTTTTTAATGTCATGTACTTTATATGACATATGGTTTCTTGATTACTTAAAATTTGGAGGCATCAAACTAACATACTCGATCTTTTTTCCTGTAGTTTATGTTGTGTATAAGCCTTATTGACTTGGTTTTGGATAACATTCTTCATTGGTAAACTTGTAATAGATGGTTGGCACCAACTTTCAACCGGTGAAAATATGATAGCTGCTGCTGGTGCTGGAGCAGCCACATCAATTTCAACAAACCCGTTGTGGGTTGTTAAGACCAGACTCCAAGTAAGTTAATTTTCAATCTTGCAGTTATGCATATGAATTTGATACAGTTATGTCTTGTTTGTATTAATTTAATTTTTTATTAGCTTAGCTATATCTGTGTAGGCAAGATTGATTAGGCTTGGGAATTCTGTACCTTTTTTTCTTTAATCTGAACCCCTTGGCTGCCTCTACTTGTTTTGAAGGGCTCAAATATTTTAAAGTTGTCGGTCCTTTAGTTTATTAGTTGTTTGATAAATGCTTTTGTTTCCAAGTGTCATAAGAAACCCCTAGTTATCACCGTGAACATTTTTTAGTAGTAAACACCTGTTTAATAATAGCCGTGTTGCATATTGCTGGGTCATCTGCTATGAAAATGAACTCTTGAAATGTTCAGTTTTACTTCATGTTTGGTTTTCTTTCTTTCTTTCTTCCTTTTTTTTTTTGTTTTTTGGTAAACTGAAATCTCAAGTGACATCTAGCGATAAGTTGCATAATTTGCCTATTCATTCAGCTAATATTATACTCTTATCCTGAATGTTCCTGAATTTACATGATATCGATGGTTTTCTCTTTTCTTCTCTGTTATCGTAGACAATAATTGATGTCTTTTTCTGTAACTAATAGACACAGGGAATGAGGTCAGATGTTGTTCCTTACAAAAGTGTTTTTTCTGCTCTGACAAGGATTACCCATGAGGAAGGCTTGCGAGGACTGTACAGGTTATTTTCTACTCACACTGATTTATTTTTTGGGAACCTTGCTATGGAATTAAAGGGGTAAAAGTTATATATTCATCATTCTTTGTATCTCGTGTGCGTCATGGTGTGTTTTTGCTTTGCTTACGTGCCAATGAACAACAATTGATGACTATCAGTGTTATGATGGGTGTTAAATAAAGTAAATAATAAAGAATACTGAGGAACTGGATTTTCTTTATTGTTTTAAATGGTAGATTCAATGTAACATCTAATTTTGTTTCTCTCTTTAATATTTTCTTTTTATATATTATATTATGGATATGTTAAACAAAACTTTCTTGAACTCTGAACTATGTGCAAATAACCTCTTGACTTTTAAAACATGATGAGGAAAGGCCCTAAAAATTTCAGATTTCTGATGATGAAACCCTCCCGCTAATTATTCTGTTATTTCACTGATGGAGCGTAATATATTATTGATAAAATACCCTATAACTATATTTTATGTGTGCGCACATAACCTCTTCAAACTTAAAGTCATATGCAGATAAACCTTTTGTCATATTATATTATCTAGGTGAAATAATAACAGAATAATATTATGGGAGTTAATTGCATAAATGTGAAAGTTGAGGGGATTCATGGTGAAGTTTTAAAGATCAAGAAGGTTATTTGCACTTAATCGGAAGCTTTGAAGGGAGTCTTATCTACATTATATCGTTTATATTATAGTGACCTTAAACTATCTCACTAATTATAGTATTGCAACATCACCAAAATGTTCATGGAATTGAATGTCAATCAGTAGCTAGGCAAATAGAAAACGGGTGCTTTGTTGCATTTACTGTGGGAATCCCGTGATAATTCTAGTTTCATTGTGTCTGCTTTTGTTTTGTATCACTTAGCAGCTCCGTGTATGGAAAGTGCTGAGCCAAAGGAACTCGGTGAATCAATTCTAGAAAAGGAAATATATAATTGGAGCTTGATTAACGTGATTCTGCTCTTGCATAGAGTCATGGATTTTTCTTCTTGTTTTTGGGCATTAATGTTATGAATCTGACATCTTTCATTGTAATTTGAAAGGTGCGCCCCCCCCCCCCCCCACACAAAAACCAAAAAAAAAAAAAACCCCAGCTGATGCATTTTGGATTTGGATTTTCAAGATATATTTTTGCTGTTCATCCACTGCGCTAATCCTTTTGGATACTCATGAGTCTTGATAGTATCTCTTTCTTTCGTGTGATGCAGTGGCATCTTGCCTTCATTGGCCGGCATAAGTCATGTTGCAATACAATTTCCATCGTATGAAAAGATTAAGTCATACATGGCAAAAAAGGGTAAATATGATAAGTTATTTTATTCCCTGGCATGAATGGATGCCTTCTTGTTTCCTCATGTTTACTTGCTTATCTAATGAAAATGTCCAATATTTCAGAAAACACTACAGTTGACAAGCTTAGTCCAGGAAATGTTGCCATTGCATCCTCAATCTCCAAAGTAATTGCCTCTGTAATGACTTATCCTCATGAGGTATTATGTCTAACCTTCTCTGGCTAAATTACTATGGGAAGAAAATTCAGGATGCTTATCAGCATCACATCTTCAATTTCACTGGTCTTTTGTTAACCCTTAGAATTGTGTTTCCAGGTGATCCGATCCAGGCTACAGGAGCAAGGACAGTCCAAAAATAACAAGGCCCGGTATGCAGGGGTTGTTGATTGTACGAAGAAGGTGTTCCAGAAGGATGGCTTTCCAGGCTTTTATCGCGGTTGTGCTACCAATCTATTAAGAACAACTCCATCAGCTGTCATCACATTCACCAGTTATGAGATGATATACAGGTTCTTTCATCGTTTTGTACCTCAGGATAATATATATCCTTCACAAGGCTATCCTAAATCTAATGATCTTAACAAGCCCAAGCCAGAAGACAGTGATGACATTAAGTTTGAAAAGGGCCCTATGGTATGATTCTAGCTAGTTGCTAAGCATAGGAGTGGGGTCCATCTCTAAATTCATGGAGTGATGCTTGTGCTGAAGTGGAATCTGCCATGGCTGAGGTCTTGGGCTCTTGTAAAAACAACCAACTATTATGAATTTTGTAGGAGAGTCATTGTTCAAAAGCCACGGCAAAGTCTTCTACCTTCAATGGGAGACTCAAGTTTCATAGCTACAATCAGATCCAGAATGGCTGTAATCACCATCTCAATCTGATGGATGAGAAAAGCTTCTTCAGTTCTTCTGGGAAATAAAGAGCGGCTAACTTGATGTTGATACTTGAAGTTATATCTTAACTAATCTCTCTCTCTCTCTCTCTCTCTCTGGGTTTGTAATGGTAACCTAGTGGCTGGATTTTTCCTTTTATATGATGCAAATTCTTTGATTGATCATAAATGGTGAATTATGTTAGCTTTACCCCCACCAAAAGATGATCGGGGTTTTGTGTAGAGTAGGTACAGGGAATTATTCTTGGGTCTAAGGTATTATCTTCGGTGATTGATCATTGATTATATATCTGTGTCCTCTCTTTATGATGCAAAATGGAGAACCATTTTAATTCCTTTCTTTAGTGTTCCACAGTATGACAAATGAATTAGATTGCACTGCTTTAATATTTTTGGTTACTAATGTTTATGGATTGCTTCTCTTTCCAAGGGATGGCATTGAGGCTTGAGTATTAGACTATTATTTATTATTTAAGTATTAGACTATTATATATTATTTAACAACTTGAGTATTAGACTATTATTTATTATTTAAGTATTAGACTATTATATATTATTTAACTATGTAATTCACGACTCATGTATTAAACATGGTGTATTTCACATTTCGATAATTTATCTGTATTTTGAAGTTTTATATATCATAAATTTGTAACAAAATTGGAATGATATTACTCAGATAAATCATTCTCACTTAAATGTTGGGTTTGTAGTCAGCTTAATTTGATGTACCTGAATGATGATAAATCTTTTGGTTAAAAAAAAATATGATAAATCACAGTTTGTAGTCTGTATTTTCTTTACACCTTGACTCTTTATATTTAGCATTGCATTTTTTCTTTATCTTATTGTTCTAAATTGAATTTCAAGTATTTATTGTTTTATACTCAAAATTACCTTTTGAAATTCACGTTCAAGCTTTGCTTCACTTATTTGTGCTTGTGAAAAAGCATTCTTGCAAACTAGTTTATGAAATTGGATTGGCTTAAACACTTACCCACACTCCTTTATTGTGAAATTTTTTTAAAGATTCTAAAATTTTGATAAACACTCCAATTCACCCTCCAGAGTGTCTTGTCGTTTCTAGTTGTGATGATACAAACATAAAGCTTCTAATCCTTAAAAGGAAAGGGTTAAAAATGACTTTAACCAATCTAGTTATTGTATATTAAATAATGAAAAATTGAATGCTCTCTGATTTTTTTTATAATTAAAGAATGAAATATCTTATGTGTGACCCTCAAGCAAATCGATTGAGCCTATATTAACCTGGTTAATATGTGTTGGGAATATCTTATCAGAGAATTATAAACTAAACATTTTTTGAAGAAAAGAATTGAAATATTTTAACAGTCCAAAGGACCACGATAAATTGCAATAATGAAGAATGACATTTCAAACTACTATTACAATAAAGTTGGGAGAGTAAACTTGATGGAACAAACGCTTTTATGGTGACAATAAATATCAACCCAACTTCTTTACAATTGATACTATATAGATTATTCACACATCTAAGTAACATGTTACAGTAATTTTGTTTTGTTACAAATGAAAAAATATAATATAGTTTACAACAGATACGAATGACACATCATATAATCTATAAACAATCTGTTTTGCATAAGGCCAAAATCTGAGCCGAGTAATGAAGAAAGTTCAAAGCATATGTGAATTATTGATCTCAAGGCTGTAAGAATAGTGTTATTTTGGGTCTACACTAAACTTTTTAAGAGAGGAATTGTCTTTAATAGCATGCAATAATACCAAAGCGATAGTTTCTGTGTATATTTCTATAAATCATGTGTTTGTCTTTCTTTGCCTTTAGAGCATTTTTTTGACACCGTTGATTGATTGTTCTTGCTTTACCACTACATACATTCTTCTATGTCAATTCCAACATGTCCCACTCTTTATCTCTTTTTTTCATTTCCTTACATACTTTAACTTTTCAATCTTTTTTTCTTAAAAGAATAGTATATACATTAAAGAATGTCTTTTCCTTGATCCTATGCGCATTTTAATCGTTAAAAAAATGAATTAGAAGATATAAGCTCATTTGATTAAACAACACACTTCACTTCGCTGTTTTAATTATTTAGACAAAGTGTACTTGTCTAATTATGCAATCATTGAGAGATTAGAGTTATTTATGTGGGTCCTTTTATTTTATTTTTCCCATTTAAAAAAATAGTAGTCCTCAACCCCTCATATCTTAAATGAATGAACGGATAGAGGTTTGTTTTGATTGTAAATATAATATTTTGATCATTTTCTCTCTGAAATTTATAATTTGTTTTATAAATTATTCCGATTAATTGTCCTTACCATGAAAAATTTTATGAATAATAGTTTCTTATGCAAACTATTAAAGGGTTAGTCAACATATACTTTTTTTATAAATCATTAACTTAAATAATTTATTTAATTTTTATTAATTAATTATCTAGTTCTCAAATTCTGGATAAGAGGAGTATAGGAATCATCACTGAGTTTATAGTTCACAAAGTAGCATATAAATAAATCTCTTATGAAAATAGTTTTATCCTTACTTTAATCTTTCTTTTATTCGATTTCCCTTGGATACTGTTATACTTTGATCTGTTTTAGATCCATTTGAGAGTATCTTAAGTGATTTACTTTTTGGACTGGTCAAAAGTAAATTCTCTTGCTTTCCAATTTCCATTGTCTTTAAACCTTCTCGGGGTCTATGTGAAAAAAAAAAGAAACAAACAAAAAAAGTTTTTATTCTCATAACATGTATAACTTTGTGCTTAATAGTGATATTCAATTGATAATGCTAATAGCTGAAAACAGTACTAGATCTATATGAAGAACAATAAACATTTAAACTTTTTAAAATTTGGCAACAAAAAAAAAAAAGAGTTTTCAAACTAAGATAGAAGTTGGAACCATGAAAGTTAAACGAAAAATTTGTGCAGTTATATTATTATACACAAAATTTAAGCTGATAAGATGAAGTAATCGGTGAGTAACACTTTTCTTTTTAATATTTTAGATATGTAATTGTATACAATTTCTTACGCTTTCAATGTTGATTTTGTTTGTCAAAATATATCAATATATAATACTTTAATAAAAATATTGTGATAGAATTCTATAAATGAAATATGTAGTTCTCAATTAAATCATATATTTTAGTGAAAATGTTCATATTTATAGACACGGATATATAACAGATAATATGTCTCTTAATATATGGAATAGATAACTAATATATATATATATAGAAAATTAACAAGGTTAGTTCTTTGTAAAAAAAAATGTGTGTTTATTTACCAATTTCAACTATTTACATCGGAACTACCTCATTGATGGAATATCTCTACTAACATGCGCCATCGATATACATAAATTTTAAATATATATATATATATAGATATGTATATATTAAGATATTATATTCAAGATCAATGCAAATTCCTCAAATAGACATTTATGATTACGATAAATATAGTTTATTTTACACACTCTATATGCCATATATCCAGACTCATCTGAATACTACTGAGCAGACAAAGGAGGAAGATATTAAAAAAAAAACAAAAGAAGAAGAAGAAGCAGAAAATCCACATCTTAATCCGAAACTACAATGTCTAGGCTAATTATCCTATCAGAAATAGGATAATGCCACAGTAATAGTTTAAACTTTATAGTTAACAGAGAGAACAACACATTAGGCTTCCATTAGCTGAAGAAATTATAGATGGCAATAAACAGCTAAATCAACAGTATTGAAAATTAGGGTTTTTTTATAATTAATTAATTAATAACTAATTACTCAGGGATAGTGACAAGAGCTGGGCGCCAAGATTTCCTCAACAATAACGACCTGTAACGGAATCTCATCCAACCCGGTTTCGGTGACCCGAGTCCGTTAACCGACCCGACAAAAGATCCGAATTCCCTACCACATGGAATTGGAACCTTCTCGATCTCCTTCATTTCTTCTTCTTCTTCGTTGTTTGGTAGCGAAGATCCGAACAATTGTTTCAGTGAGCTCCTCCGCATCAGATCCTTACCGTTGGATTCATCTTCATCCGATGAATCCAGCACGTGCTTCAGCTGAAGCGTTGTCTCTTTCCTACGAGGTGTACGGCTGCTTGTGCTGCGACATAGAAGCATCCTTAGGCTTGTTGTTTTCCGTCGCTGAAACTGGACCAATGGGCTCGTCCTTGGGCTTCTTGTTGGGCTCTGAACCACGCCGCATTGCATCGCTAGTAGCTTGAACTTCTGCAGCGTCGCCATCTCTCTCTCTCTCTCTCTCTCTCTCTCTCTCTCTCTCTCTCTCGCTCGCTCGCTCGCTCGCTCAGATTATGGTGTGATGTGAAAGTGGTGGTGATTATAAAGGGAGAGTGTGGACTGATTACTTCTAGGAGGGAAAATGGGATCTGTTTTGGGAATGGTAGAATCTTTGAATTATGTTTTAATTTCTCCCGGTCTGATTCATTTGGATTTTGTGTGCTGCTTTTTTTATTTTCATTTTGTATTCAAGATTTTAAAGAAGGTTCAAAAGATAGAATAATGGGCAAAAAGAAAAAGTAGGGCAGTGTTTGTTGTGTGGGTACATTTTTCGATGGAGGTTTGTTTAGTGGGAGAGACATGTAAATCTGCTTTTAGTTCTTTTTTTTCAGTGATAGATTCTTAACCTCAAATATTAAAAATGAAAACTCATGCCGACAAATTGCTTCTATGAAAGAATTTTTAAATCAATCAACGAAGAAGTTAAAAAATTAGTGCAATCCAACTAAAATTTGAACTTGAGATACGTTCTCCCTTTAAAATTTTTAACCAACTTAAAACCCCTCTAAAAAAAGAAAACATAACTAACGTCATTAAAAATTATCTGCTCTTTACATGTCTACCCCTTATTTACTACTAGTAATACAACTTCTTTTGGCCAATGAACAGTAATACTCTATAAATTAATCACAACTTAATAAGGAAATCTCATTAATTTTTAAATGTTCATTAAGAAAAATTTTGAAAAAAAAAATCATTAATCACTCCTACATTTTTTTTTTTTTTGGGTCAACAATCACTCCTACAATTACAAACCACCAAAATGTATTGTTTTTGTAAGTCTGGAAAGAGTAGAAAAATATTTTAAAGTTTTAAAGCAGGGCCAGAGGCAGGGAATAACTTCTTAAAACAGAACTAAGTCACTAAACCCAAACATGAAAATGAGTCTTTCCCCAACCACCATTAAGGAAGCTGTAATAACATAACATTATGCATATTAAGGGATAAGCTTGGGCAATCGGCCATCTGTGTAGTTAAGAGGTTCGAAGTAAATGACTGAATGTTGTGGTCAGAATTCAGAAACAGGTCTGATGACAGGTTCAAAATGGTTCACTCTTTTTCTTTAATAGAAATTGATATTTTTAGCTTTAAAAGAAGCAAATAGCCAAATACAAATCAATCCAGCGACTTACTTCCTTCAACAATCTCTGCCTCTTGATAGAAAAGTGAAGGTTGATCAAATTCAGTAGTGTGCATGATCTTTAAGCTAGTTGCCAATTGTTTTGATGTTGGAGCTTCTTCTTCTTGTATCTAGGTCTTTCTATGTGACTCATTTCATCTTTTCAATAATTTGGCTTTTAATAATTTGATTAATCATTTATTCAAAGTTATGGTTTTTTTATAGAGCATAATGGTGTTGGAAGATCCATATAGCTAACCTCATATTGTAGGATAAATTAGAACTCTGTTGTTGTTGCTAATAAAAAGAACTAAGCTTTTTTCAACAATGAATATTATTTAATTGAGATGTTTAACTGATTAATGATTACTTGACATGCTATGTAATGATTCTTTTCCTTAAAATATTCCGAGTGTGTACATCATTTTAACTGTTCAGATGAGATGTTAATATATGAGATGTTAATATATATTTGTACTTTTTAAATCTATAATACTATTTATTTTATAAGCTTTAAGTTATCTGTATTGATCTTTCAGCCCAAAAAAAAAAGTTATTTGCAATGTTGTAAAAACCGAACCGGAAGGTGAGCCGGAGAGGGCATCGGGTCACGGTTCGCACGGTCGGATTGTATTGATGTTATTACATATTATTGTATTATTTAAGTTAAAAAACTAAAATCTTGTAAAACACAAGAAAATTATCATTATTTGAGGTTTTACATACATCCAACATAAATGATCAATTTTTTAATTCAATCTTCATATCATCTTGAGGCTATTTCAATTTTTAATTAATGATGATGATGATGTAAGGTATTGATAAAGGTTTAAAGTTCAAAAATTCTTAAAAGAATAAAGAAAGAAAATTAATAAGTAATTTGAACATGTGAGTCAGCGTCACGTATAAAAAGAACTCTCAAGTCACATCCAAGAATGTATTAAAGAAAAACAAAACCTTCTCCCATGAGTGAACCTTTTTTATTTAGATAAAGTTAGGGCATAAATGTCTTTTCACTTATAAAACTTAATTTTACTATGGTCCACGGAGGACAGTGAAATTTCAAAAAATTTTAAGAGTTGAAATCAATTGAACCATGTTAGGATTAATTGAAATTCTCTCACCAAAGAAAACAGGAGTGTAAGGTAGAAGACCCCTTTATGAAATATTTCAAATAGGGCTAAAAATAAAATAAAAGAATACCAAGCATATACACAAAACCAAGAAAGACCCTAAACTTCTATTATGTTAGAAAAGTAATTGTAACAACCAACACATAATTGGTCAGTAGTGTAAGACCCTACTAGATCTCTTGAGGTTTAGTACACTTGTGTTAGGAGGGAAAGTTACAAACCCTAAAACTTGAGCAGTCAATTGTTTGGATATTTGAAAATATAATCCAAAAAATGCATTGACTCAGTTGATATATAAAAAATAAAAGGAAAAGCGGTTGAAACAAATTTTTCATATCTATTATTGATCAAAAGATATATAAATACATATGTGTGTACAAGAGAGATGAGCAATGGTTCATAATAACGTAATAACATCCTAATGGAATAATATATGATTCTATATTGATAATATAGAGTACGTACCAACTATTCAGTATTTACATTAATGATATAATATTCTCATAAGTTCCTTATTTGCCTGCTTCGAATCAAAGATGTATATTTGAATGCATGAAGAGAATTTAAAGCACAACAAACAAATGCTGTAAAGAAAACAAGGATGCATGTTCCTTACAATAAATAATATGAGCAGTAGTAGTAAACTCACTCACCCTTTACTGAGTATGAATGCGAACAAAAAAATTATCATTCTTTCAAGATTCAAGAGTAGTGGAAACTAGTACATTAAGCTCTAGGCTATGCAGTGATATTAAGGTTGGGAGAGGCGTATACCGAAGAATGAAAATTGTCCTTCAAATTTCATCCATGAAGAATGAAACTTTTCAACCATTCAACAGATAGTTAAGAATCCTAAGCATATTCCCCAAGAGGAAAAAGAAACCCTCATAGCCACCTACTATTTTATTAATGTAAATTAGGATCAAAGAGAAATGTAAAGTAATTATATAAGAGTATATGTACTAATTCATTTATAGGTTAACATAATGTTTTATTCCTATAGTTTGCTTTCATTTTATTTTGGTTTTGATTCCTATAATTTAAAACATGAGATTTTAGTCTCTCAAATTTCCTTCCATTTATAGTGTTAGTCCATATAATTTAAGAAAGATCTTGACAGTGTCAAACATAATGATGTCCCAGGTGATGAGTAATAAAATGAAAAAAAAAAAAAAAAATCGCATAACACTTCAATCTTTCTCATTCCTTCTCATCATTACGAAGTACTTCAAGTAAAAAAAAAACGACGTGTCATCATCCTCTGGTCCTCCATCATCTCTCTCTTTGCATCTATGCCTCCATTAACGAAGCTCACCTCGAGGACCTCTTAAGATTCACTTAAGGCTACGATGCAGCTAATAACATGAGAGATCAGTAGATCATTCAAGATGTAGAGCTTTGAACTGGATTCGAAGAGTGGTTGATGTTGATCGATTAATGGGGATGATAACCATGGTGAGTTGGGGATGGAGTCAATGTCGGAGATGTTAGCTTTGGCGGAGGCTGTGCAGCTCAAGAGAAAGGCTATGGAGGGAGAAGTGTTGCGGAAAGAAGAGATTGATCAGAAAGTAACGTAAGAATTGCAGAAAGCAGAGAGGACGAAGGTAGAGGGAGAAAGGGGCAAAATTCTTTTCTTCTTTTCTTTTATTTTTTTTTAAAATTTATCTCTCAGCCATGTCAGCCATAAAATCATAATGAGCGTGTTCATTAATCAAGCCAAATCATCATAAGTGACGGTGTTAGTGCCACTTCATATTTAATAGCATCAAGATCCTTCTTAAACTATAAGGACTAATACTATAGACGAAAGGAAATTTGAGGAATTAAAACCTCTTGTTTTCAATTATAGGGACTAAAACCAAAATGAAAGCAAATTATAGGGAACAAACATTATGTTAAACCCTTTATTTATTTATATACTATGTGAAAATATAGGTTCCAATAATGCTATAAGTTTTGGTCAAAAAAAAAATGCTATAAGTTCATCAAGGCAAAAGTGAGGAAAAGAGCTGGTTTAGAGCTAAATTCTGGTAAGCAGGTAGCAGTTTTAATCCATATCATATACTATATATGAATAATTGTATAATATCTATTACATGTTATGGTAAGCTTTTAGTCGTTACAGTTTATTTTTGGAGTACTCTAGGATTAAATGAGTCGCTCCCCTTATTAGACAGTTTTGTTATAACTATTCAATTACAGTTTTGTTATAACTATTCATTTATGATTAGAAAACCCCGTAGGTATAGATGCCCAACTATTATTAACTTCAAACCTCTTGATAATTAAGTGGTTAGTTAATGCTAAGAGCGCATAGTTTACAAGGATAATTGGTGTTATTATAATTGTACAAGGTTGTGAATTGTTACTATTATAATTACTATTAAGATTATTTAAATCTCACTTTTTTGGATGTGTTTTACATAAGAGTAAGGAGATTGAAGGGCTATTTTGGGTGAGGTAGTACTGTGAATAGTAGGAATACCTACATGCTTTTGTACATGTGTGTGTATTTTGAGTAATTACCTGCATATGTTATGTGATATTTTAGGAAAGACAAGCATGGTGCTTGCATAGATGCTATATGTCTTGTATGCCTCCATTACGAGAAGTTCCACAATATATGTAAAGTAGGTTATTAATCGAGATAACCTTAGAAACTTAGTAAGTTTTAGCTTCCTAAGTACTATAAGATAAAATTACGCATTAAGGATCGAATCTGGCTACTTGATTTATGAACCATTTGATATTTTACGTTTAATTTAATTAGTTAGAAAAGCACATTTATTCAAAGCATCATTCTTGCATATAAGCTTTCCAAAAGAAATTTTTTTTAATTTATTCAGGTTTTTTCATATAGCTAAAATTATAAAGTGGCTTTAAATTGATTAAACAATCTTAATATAATATAGTACTAGATAGGTGTTACATTATTGCTTATAGCTTAGAGTGGCTGAATGGTAGGCAGTAAATGGGTCATTTTAATCACAAATCTTATTTTTTTTAAATAAAATTTATCCCTCTGATCCTTCTGAGTTTTCAGTTTTGCTATCTGTTGGCACATTTTAATAAATGGATTATGAGAATAGCTAAAATTGAAAAGATTTACTGATATCCATTGCATGTAGCATTTCTTGATCTGTTTGCTTGAACATGTGCATATAATCTTTAAAAGCCTCACTTTATATGTGCAGTCAACGCTATTGAACATTATTCTCCTCTCTTGTTTCTTGATGTCTCTGTATTGTGATATGGTCCTTCCTTGACTGCTTCAAGGTCTAGGTTGTATTCTTAAGACATTGATGAGCACAAGTTTGTTATATTACTAGTTTTTGATAATTGTAACAGTAATTGGGCATTTGGAGGTTTCTATAATGTTTAAATTGGGGGGATTGGGGCTTCTAATGTGCCCCTCTCTATTGCTATTCATAATACCCGGATTTCTCAATTTTTTTTTTCTTTTTTTTCCCTTTTAATTATTAGATTCTACATCAAATTAGTCACATAAATGGAACATTTTTTTTTATGATTTAAGAAAAAATAAATCAAAATGGAGAAGATAGACGGAGAGGAATAGCCCCTCTTCCGTTACTATCTTCTTCGCTCTTAATAACCATTAGATCAATTTTGAATGCTTAGATTTGATATTACACAAAATTTTTAACTTACTTTCTTTACTTTTTTTTAAATATTTTTTAATTTACTTTCTAAATTGAAGTATTAGATTGTTCATATCAAAATTTAGCAATTCGCATTTAATTAATTATTTTTCTTTTTATAACTTCAAAAAATTTGATAATGATATTATGAAAATCAAATATTAACCATTTAAAGTTGATCTAATGATTATTAAGAGTTCATTTGGCATGAGGGAAGGGAGGGAAAATGGATGGAGAAAAAAAAATTTTGAGTTGAATTTTAAAAAAATAGAGAACTGGGGTGAAAACTTTTTAATTATTTTTCCTCAGTCTTTTATCATACATCTAATAATTATTTAATAACTACAACCCTATTTCTGCAATTTTTTAAAATTTAGCTAACAAATTTCCCTCCCCTCCCCTTCAAATCCCTCATACCAAACAAGCTTTAAGAGTAAAGAGGAGGGAATATGATGGTAAGGGAAGAGAAGGTGTTCCTCTCTCACAAAACACTATACAGGAAATGATTAGAACATCTCTTATTTGTGTTGCCCAAGTTCACATCATTGTTGATTAAATAGAAATCCTTACTTGCTGATGATCTTTTGAAAGGATGTTGGTGTAATTTGCGGGTAGTTGCCTCTTCTTTAGGCATTCAACTTATTGGACACCTTCATGTCACCACATACATCAGGGCTTCCTTTAGTGAAGAACATCTACGTTCTGGTTTTAAATAATATTATTGTAGATTGGGTGCAGTTTCTTCTGTTTGGTGTTTTATTTTATGTCTTTTTCAAAGGTTTTCTCAATTTTTAATTAAAAATCTTATTTATTGTCTATTTAATTAGGCAAGTTCAATTGATTGGACAATCATTGCCAACTTTTGATAGCTACATTTTATGGGAAATAATATAAGCATAATATTGATATCTTGACTTGAGATATATATACATGGTAATTAACTAATTATGACAAGACATAACAACACTATAACGGCAATTAAGACCTATAAGTAGCTCTTAACTGAGCATAAATATGGCCAAATTGATGGTAATTAAGATCAAAAACCCAAAAGGCCAAAACAAGTGGCTCACTGCATCGTTGATGATTTAATATCTTCTTTAGTATCATTTTGCCATTAGAAATACTAAATAAAAAGAATTTAAAGAATAACTTTAACAGAAGTCATTGTTAATGTGATACATCTAACTGTACATAAAATAATATTATTTTATTTATTGTAAAAACTATTATAATATGACCATATATACACATATCATATTTTCATCTACACTAAATTGGGAGTTAGAAATTATTAAGAAAATAACCTAAGATGCATGTTTACTTGCTCACGACAAATGTGACATCTCAAAAGCATTTACGCATGTTATTGATAGTCTTGCAATATAATTAATAGATACTTATAATTCTCATTATATATATTGTAATGTCTGATCGGTCTCAAGTGTTGAATACTTTTATTTTTGCTTTTATATAATAATACAACTTATACAAGCACATGTAGAATGAGTGAACAAATACTTTTTAGGATATATGCTACAGTATATATCAAATAGTATATATGTGTTGTTGATTTTTTTTTTAACTGAATAATGCGCTTCCATTGATGAGAATCAGAACAAGTTCTGGGATTACAAAAATTAAGACAGTGCAAATAACGAGAGAAAAAATGCCAAACAACAGTAGTGTCAACCAACACCAGATCTCTGTAAGGTTTGAGGGGATGACCCAATAACTCCTTTGGACTCATGAGCATCTTTTGTTAGAAAATTGGACAAAAGAAGTGATGGTTCAGAAACCCACCCAATCGGGCTCACTTCCTTATAAGCTTCAGCTGCAAGATGATCAGCTGCACAGTTCCCCTTTCTAGGGATGAAAGACACCAAGAACCCAACTTGAGATGCTAGGAGATTAAGGATATCTTGAACGACTCCTCTACTTTGCCATTCATGAAGATCTGATTTATTCTTGTCCACACACGACTTGAGAAAAAAACTGTCAGTCTCAAATATCACTTTGTCATAGCCCAAATCAATAGCTATCATGAGAGATCTTTTGAGGGCCAAAGCTTCAGTCATAAATGCTGAAATAGATTTAATCTTATCAATGAAACCCCATTGAAAAATGCCATGCTCATTTCTGCATATTAATCCGATTCCGGAATTGAGTTGAGGGTCCTTAAAGGATCCGTCGCAGTTTATTTTAAGATGATCAGATGGTGGTCTCTTCCAAGCGGTGGATATCGACGTGTTTAGAGTAGGATGATTACACCTGGGCATTGTGGCAGCAGAGTTCCAATACTCATCATTACTTCTCGTGGCATACTCAATGACAGTTAGTGGATCAAGCTCTTCAAAATTAAATACCTTCCCGTTCCTTTGCTTCCAGATACCCCATAAAATCCAGCAAATTAAAGTAATTTCCTTTGGAAACAGCATTGATGTAGCAGTAAAAAGATTCAGCCACCATTGGGAAAAATTCCCGATAGTATTGAAATCAGTCTTAAAGCCCAAATTACACCCAAACCAAATACCTCTTGTCCAAGGACACGTAAAGAATAAATGCTCAATGGTTTCGGGTTCATTTTCACAGATTTGACAAGTGGGATATCCTGCTCGTTTTCTCCGGAAAAGAGCCTCATTTGTGGCCACTGATTGAGTAAGAATTCTCCATATAAAATGTTGCACTCTAGGAACAATTTTAAGCTTCCATATGCACTTCCAGTCTGAGGAGGTAATCAGCAAAGATGAAGAAGCTTTGGCATGTTGTGACGTTCTAAGATTCTTCTTGTGAAGATAACCAGATTTTACCGTGTATTCTCCATTAGTAGCAGGGGTCCAGATAAGCTTGTCATTAAGGCCGTGCTTTGGGATAGGGACTTGAAGAATTTTAATTTTAATATCCAGTGGAATAAGGTGGTGAATCCGAGACAAGTTCCATTGACCGTCTTCAATCAAATCAGCCACACGTCCTACCTGAACAAAGCTGTCATCCAATTCTGTGGGTCTTGGAAGTACTCCCTCTGGTCCTTATTATAAGGCACCAACTACAAATTCTCACAAACCAAGGAATGGTAGTTGAGTCCTTAAATCTATGCTTAATTGACCATGTTTTCCAATTTCACCCTTCATTAAATGATACAACTTAACATTTTAAACTATGAACATTCATTAATGACAAGGGTAAAGTAGGAAAAATGTAATTAATGTGGCGGTTGGTGCCTTATAATAAGGACCAAAAATTTTGTTAGTTGGTGCCTTATAATAAGGACCAGAGGGAGTATATTAGAATTAGGGAGCCACTTGTCACCCCAAATCCGAGTTGATGCACAATCTCCAATATTCCATTGCAAGTCCTTAACATGTCTCTCCCCTCAATTATAGTACTTGCCCAACACCAGGATGCTTTATAACCTTTCTTTGCCTCAATAATATCCCCTTTAGGAAAGTATATACTTTTAAGCACTCTAACCCAGAGGTCATTGGGATTATTCAAGATTCGCCAAGCCGTTTTAGCTAGGAGGGCATCATTCATAACAGAAAAATCATGAAAGCCCATACCTTCCTGGTCCTTGGAATTGTAAGAAAATCCCATGCCTTCCAATGTGTTCCACCTTCTTCTATATTTCCATCCCACCAAAAGCTTGAAACAAGACTATTAAGTTCTTTGCACTTTTTGTCTGGAAATTTGAAACAGTTCATAGGGAATATTGGAATGGCATTCACCACGGCTTTGATCATAACTTCGCGCCCGGCATACGAGAGAGTTTTGTGTGACCATCCCTGAACTTTTGATTTCACTCTTTCTCTAATGTAAGTAAGATCTTGATGTTTATTGTTTCTAATTGAGGAGTATCAAAAAGGATAATTTAGAGAAATGTTAGAAAAAAGTATAAAGATATATTATATTTAGAAATAATGTCACCTCCCCAAATAGGTCCTATAAGGAGAGAGTATTTTGCTTTAATGAAGAGTGTTTTAATTAGCATCATTTTCAATAAGTCAGGCAGATAAGGAAATCATTTAGTTAATGAATTTTTGAGGACGCTCCTTGCTAACTTGGGAAAACGTTTATAAAAAAAAACTTGGGTAAACGTTCAAAATAGGCAAACGCCACATGTAAGTATTTTTAACCAAAATAATACTCTAATAGAAAAATATAAGTTAATACTTTAATGGAGAACACGTATACGGCACATTCATTTTTTTATTTGTTGTTTTTGACAATGGACCAATTCTTAAGATGAGTTTATAATATTTTGGACAGAATAAAATGCTAGTTCATGGTTTTTATAGCAAATCCATCCGGTAGTAGGACAATTGAATATTGATATTTTCCATTATAAAAACTAAAAAGGAAACATGAAAAAGAAGGAAAACAAAAACATAAATAAAGGTGAGAGTTGGTTTCAATGCAACCGCTCTATTTTCTTTTTATCTACTTATTCTTTTTTAAGTACATGCCTTTTTTAGTTAGAGAGATTATGTTTCCATCTTCCCCATATAAATTCAAGTTAAGAACATTTTTTTCATGTCCATTCAAGTTATTTTTCAAAAAAAAAAGTGAATTTATCATCAATTCACAAATTAACTATCTTATTATCTCTATAAAAATTATTAACTTAAGGGATGGTCAAAAGCACTAACTTGGGAATTTAAAATGGGAAATGAGAAAGTTTTTTATTTTAAAAATTACTTGTTCATTTGCATTGGTTATTTATAATTAAAATTGAAAACTCAATTAATCTTATTTTAATGGTATGAAAACTCAATTTTGATGTGTCCTGAGTTTTTAATTATATTTTTATGGTATGAAAACTCAATTTTGATGTGTCTTGAGTTTTTAATTAGTTGTGCATATTAAATTTATTTTTTCATAATATTGAAAATAACATATTTTTAAAAAATAAACACTTTTTACATTTTTTTTATTAAATTTATTTACTTTTTGGATTATATGTAGTTTATGGATGAATTTTTAATTACTTCTAAACTAATGACGTTTATATTTAAATGTTATTCTTTTCAAAGTTATATATAATATTTGTTAATATTTTGATCAACTATATAAATTGAATTATAAATTATCTACACTTGTTTTGACCCCAATTATCTAATTTGCTCACACTTAAACCACTATATGTATCAACAAATTCATTGATTATATTGTTATACAAACAAAGTAAACCAAGTTGAACTTTCATATATAATGAAACATTACATAATGTTTTTATCAAATTTTCAATTATAAGCAGTGTTTTATATGTGCTATAATACTATTTTTAGTATTTGTTCTGTATTATTTTGTGTTTACCTTAAAACTTTTTATTTTCTGCATGGAGAGGAACATATGCATTTGTTTTTGGTTTGACCTGCCTTCCTACATAATATAATTGTAATGTCTGATCAGTCTCACGTGTTTATTTGCTTACGACAAATATGACATCTCAAAAGTATTTACACACATTCTTGATAGTCCTGTAATATAATTAATAGATAATTATAATTTTTATTATATAAAAGGGAAAATCAATGAAATTGATTTGTTTAGTAAAGCTTATAATGTGCCCACATTGAAAGGCTACATCCTTGTCATTATGGATACAAATGCTACAAACATACTTGCCAATAGAAATAGTAATGAATGGTTTTAGTACAAGTATAGTATTGTATTACTAATAGGGAAGAAATATATAAACAAGAAATAAAACATACCTTGTATTCTAAGTTTCTAACAAATTTTTGATTTCTCTCTTACGATCTGATAAGCTTGCCAAAAGAATAAGAAATGTCATAATGTGATAGTTATCTATCAGATTAACATTTTAAATAAAATATGAAGCTAAAATTTTTTTTAATCAAAATAGTAGTAATGTCAACAAATACCTAGAGAGAAATAGCTCTTGATTCAGTTATTGCATCAATTGCATATGCGTCAATCAACTTTAAATCATTCTCTTAGATCTATCTCATGATCCTTTCCACTGTCTCATTATATTCCATCAATGTCTCATAAACATAAAAATACATTACAAACATTAAAAGTGAAAATTAAAGATTAGATAAAAGGATTTAAACTCAAAATTTGAACGTCACAACAATTGACAAACTAGACAAATGATGATTTCCTATATTTTTAATGTATTTTAAACTTATTTGAAGTATATTTGGCAAACCATCAATGAATTTTTAGTACATATTTTTTAAATTATGAGATTAAATCAATTTGATGTATTATTTGATTTGAAATTGTGCAGGCTCTGATACTAAAATTTATAAATGAAACGACAATCATCGTGTCTGATACCAAGCCCAATCAACGCCCCCCTAGAATAATAATAATTATTTATTTGGTGACATACTACACACTCTTTCTCTTATACGTATATATACTTATTGTTTTATAATTTTTATACTGTTATATATATACACTACATAGATTTGAGTTATTGGACATATATTCCAAACATATTTTTAAAAATATATACATATATACACACTTGATAAGAACACTTTTAATAATTTCACTACTTATATGTCTTTTTTGACAAGCTAGTTTTTAGTAAAATAATTTAATCTTTTTTATACATTGCTTTCATTACACTAACTTTTTTCTATTATAAAAATATTCATTTAAATCTAAACTTCAGAATGTTAAAAACAATTTTTTAAGAAAATATTTATTCATTGAGATTTTTTTTTTTGTTATAATAAACTATATTAACTAATTTACCATTCACCATATTAAACCTATAATTTTGGCTAAAATAGCACTGATAGCTCAAGAGATTTTTCTTCTTAATAATTTTTTTGCTAAAAATATATTTGTTTTATATTTTTATCCTATTTGGACAAATTTTTAATAAATTGTTGTTACATAGACGTACAAAACTTAATTGATTTTGAATAAATGCATATAAATGAACGTGTTTATAAATGTTTGTAAAAAATGTATGTAAAAATGTAATCCATTTATACAATATTTGAAAATAAATTTTTAGCAATTTGAAAAAAATATAAATAAATAAATTTTTATAAATCTCATGAAAATTAAAAAATTATTATTAAAATTATGTATATTATTTTTAATTTTCCATCAGATTAAGGAAAATACCCGTAAATTTATATGCACATAGACTCCCAATATCTCAACCAATGTGGACTATTCCTTCTCCTTTTTTTTTGGTCTGAGTGGACTATTCCATTTGACTACAACGGCACACGGTAAGTCTAATAATTTTGATGAATTTCATTATTGAAAAATTAATATAGAATTGAAGCAAAAATTGGAATAATTTTTTAAATACACACTACCAATAAAATTGAAGAGAAACAAATATAATTTTGCTCCCCATTCTCTATATTTTTCACTGCTTCGAGCAAGAGAGCCCTGATGGAAAATCAACACTAATAAGTGAAGAAAAAAAAAAAGGAACAATTTAATTGCATCAACAGTAATGGCAGAACAAGCTTGAGCGTAGTGATGATTCTTTTATGTTGTCTTTTTTTTTTTTATATATATATTGGATTAAATTTCATAGCACAACATTCGATTAAAAAAAAAACATAGCACCACCACGCAGCTAAAGTTAAATCTCATTATGTTGATAAAATGAATTATGATCCCAACGTAATATTGCATCTGAGAACTATGAATTCTCAAACTAATTTATTAAACTAAATAAAACCAATAATAATCCTTCTTCTGATCCAAAATGTAGCTTATTTTTTAATTTAATTGGATTAATTAAATAATTTAGGTAAGTTATCTTTTTCACAAGAATTTAGTTAAGTTAGTTAACATAATAATTTTTCTAAAACACTCCACCACCTTCCTTAATCTCAAGCTTTTTTTATTTGATTATTGTTAGAGGGGGTATCAATGGAAATAATTTGGTAAAAGATTGACAAAAATTAGAAATATAACCCATATTTAGCACCATTGATTTAACATAACATTGAAAAACCCTGCCTTCTCTTGAGTTTCCTCTCCTTGCAAATGTCATCATTGGCTATTGGCCCTACTATTGTGCCCTCAATTTAATTGGCTCTTTTTTTTTTTTTTTTGTCAACACAATTTAATATTTTTGAACTGAAACCACACAATTTAATTGGGTCTTAGGCTTCAACTTATTGGGTCAAACTATATTAAACTTTTAGGCCCACTTGAAATTTTAATTTAATATTATTTTTGATAATTTCCTTAAGGCAGATTCACCTTTAATACGTCAAATAGGCCTTAAATATAACTTATGAATGTTTTCCCTATTTTACCTGAATCTTTTTAAAATTTTCAGGTAAACTTTCCATAATTACGATTGGGTCCCTATGAACTTTTCAATTTCTTTTTGTAACTTGGCCTTTTCTTCTTTTTCCATTGAAGGCCCAATTCCTTTAAATTTTAGCCCTTAGAACTGTCCCAGATTCTCCAAAATTTTGTTTTTG
This sequence comes from Mimosa bimucronata, assembly GCA_037074515.1. Taxonomy (NCBI): domain Eukaryota; kingdom Viridiplantae; phylum Streptophyta; class Magnoliopsida; order Fabales; family Fabaceae; genus Mimosa; species Mimosa bimucronata. The sequence goes on along the minus strand of CM073445.1, from coordinate 25,775,191 downwards.
CCAGTTTTCCAAAATTATTTTTACTTTTAATTTGCAATTTCATGCATGGAACCATTCTATCGTTTCAGGCACTTTTGAAACTTCTACTCAATTGAGTTTAGTAGACACCTTAGATCCAAACTTATTATTGAGCTTTTAAGTCCAAAATCAGGATATCTTCCCCCATTTATGATAGCTATTATCTAGTTTTTACAGAAGTTTTTATTTTTTAAAAAATATCCATCATATTTAAAAATACATATTGAATAATATTTTTAAACTAATTGTTAGGCTCTCTTTTATTTATAATACTTATCTAGTGGTAAAAAATAAAGGGAGAATTGTATTTAGGTCCCAAGGAGATAATTAATATCAAACAAGTTTTTTAAGGAAAAAAATTAATATCAAACAAGTCTCATAATTTGTCAATGACAAGTAAAAGTGCAATTGTTAACAACTAAAAAGCATCATTAACAAGTCTATGATATCTATATGATATCAATTCTCTTCCTTAGAATTTAAATGCAATTCCCCTACAAAAATCTGAAACCCCACTTTGCCTCTAATGGAGCCTAAAGCCGAAGTTTGAGCTTATAACTAGCCTTAGCATGACAGTAAGTTTTTTAGGCTCAAATTTCAACTTTTGGAAAGCTTGGCATCGCCTAAAACATTTTTAAAGAGTTACTTATAACGCAAACCTTTTAAAAAGGCTTAATGTATTTGACCTTAAATGTGAGCTTTAAATGAAAATAAAAGGAAGAAAATATTCATATGATACGATAGTTTCTTTAATAGCGTATCATTAATGGAATAAATCAAAGCGAAAAGGCAAGCCCCTACATCCTTTAACCTGATCTTTATCAAATTATATCACAGGTTACATAATGAATAATCACAATCAAGGTTATGAGAACCGGACCGAGCCGGACGGTCCAACCGGTTGGACCGTCGGCCGGACATAAGAGCTGGCTGGATTTGTGCTTTGGGCCGTCTATCCATTTGAGCCGCTTTGGACCTCTATTTAGTCGCTATTGGACCGGGAACCGGACCGGTATATAAGAACCGGACGGGTAAAAAAATCAAAATTCAAGCAAGTTTTTTTAATGAAATTATTTAAAAAAACCCAAAAGCCCAAAAATAAAATAAACACTCTCCCGATTAGTTCACCTTTTTCTGGTGCCCTAGAACCTGGAAAAAATTGAAATTGCTGTCTTTTTCCATTCAGTTCACTCCTCTGCCAGCAAGGACTACTTACAAGCTAGAGAGAAGGCTTTTGCTGGGTAGAAACAGAAAAATGATAGCTTTTGCTGGTTTTATTCCCCTTGTTCCTATGCTCTTTATCGTTGAATACCTCACTACTTTCATTTCCCCCCTTTTTAGCTTCTTCTCAACAATGCAGGGAAAAGAAATCTGATGCACATAATTGTTTGTGAGATATGTAGTGGAATGTTAAGAGTATATCTTAAGTGATAAAGGTAGGTTTTGTATAGGGATTTTATTAGGGATTTGTACCTTAAAATATGTTAGAATTGCAGCAGTAATTTAACAGAACTTAAGGGCTGATAATGTTTATAAATTGGTCTCAATTGATTTGAAGTATGTTGATTTATCATACTACCATTGACGATATTTTGTATTTTGTGACCTTTATTAAATTTTAAACAAATTATATTAACTATATTTTATATATAATTTTTTATTAAATTATTACGTCACCGGCCCGACCGTTTCAACCGTTTGAACCATGACCTGCTCGTCTTTCCGGCTCGACATCCGGTCCGGCTTTTAAAACATTGATCACAAAAGGCAATAACAATAACATAGACTAACGTGTAAGCTTCTAGAATGACAATAATCAGATCATATTAGGAAACCATTGATATTGTCTTGGGGAATATTATATTCATAGTTTAATTTGGTATTAGGTTGATGTTAATTCTAAAACCTATCATGTAAGAAGGACAAACGCTTAAAAAACAAAAACAAAATCTTCCGTTGGTGTGGGGAAGCCTTTGGGTTCCTAAGGGATCGGAGAAAGGTCATTTACACTATGTTACTGTAGTGTTCTTGCGCGTTTTCTAATTTCAATTTCTATAATTGGAGGTTTTTTTTTTTACCATTGTTTATTATATTTTTGTTGGGTGTTTGTTTTCTGCTTTCAAGATTGTGTAGCTTCCTTAGATTTTAATATAATTAGTTTCTTTGTTTAAACAAAAATTTATCGAATTTTATTTATATGTTGAAGCAAAGGTAAGTTCACATCTGTTAATTTTTGTTTCTTGATTAAACCTTGTTTACACGATAGTTTTGTATTAGGACAAGACGTAGGCTAATCCTATAATCTTAGATATGATGATGTCTTTTACTAATTCAAATATCTTGGATTTACTTTCAAAGATATGATAAGATATTGATATATGTATCTTTTTTATATACAATATCAATAAAATATTGCAAAAAAAAAAAAAACAGATATTGATATATGTATCCAGTCTAAGTATATGCATAATTAAAAAATAAAGGATAAATGGAAAAAAATTCCCCGCAAATCTTTTCCTATAGGCATTGGGCGCTAAGAAAGTAGGAAGTTATTGGGGAGCAAAATGCCACAGAAATTTTCACCTGTAGACATTGGGAACTAGGAAAGTAGGAAATTATTTAGTGGGCAAAAATGCCTTGAAAATTTAAAAACATGATGATTTCATCCTTTCATTAGATGCATAAATCGTCAACTATTAGTTGACCAAAATGTAATGAAGTAGCTCTGTTGCATAGGATAATGCCTCATGCCCATGATGAAATAATATATATATATGAAACACCAAACATGCCCATTATGAAATAGGGGAAAATTTATTTAAATCAAAGATATTAGTGTTTCATATTTAAAGTATCACATCCGCTGCCATTAAAACTAAAATGTTGATATTTTTCAACTTATTTCATTTAAAATATTTTTAATTAAGTAAACTTGTTTCACTCATTGTAAAATAAATTTCAATATGTGGATTTCTAGTAACGGAGAAAAGGCTAATGTATTTATTTATTTTTTTTAAAAAAAGCTAATGTGCCAGAGTTTCTTAATGGTCAATTACCCAATTAAATAAGTCATTAATACGTTGAGATAATGACTTAAAAAGCACGGAGCTCCCATGTGACTTTCACTATAAATAAATACATTATTCAATATGTTGAATCAACAACCAGAACATGTATCTCACTTTCGTCCTATAGGGCTTTGTAATTTCTCATATAAAATCATTTCCAAAATCCTAGCCCTTCGTATGAGATCTTTTTTGGAAACATGTATTTCCCATAATCAAAGTGCCTTTATTCAGGGACGGCTCATTCATGATAATATTATTATTGCCCATGAAGTATATCATTATTTGCATAGAAAGAAATCTGGAATGAAATTTGAATTTGCCCTTAAAATGGATATGAGTAAAGCTTATGACAGAGTGGAATGGGATTTCCTGAAACAAGTTCTATTAAGATTAGATTTTTGTGTTTAATGGGTTTCTCTTATTATGAGGTGTATAGAATCTGTGCGTTTGAATTTATGTGTTTCAGGAGACAAGATTGATTCTATCACCCCGGGGCGTGGCTTGAGACAAGGAGACCCGCTTTCACCTTACCTATTTATCCTTATGGTTGATGTCCTATCCATGATGATTCATAATAGCATTCAGAACAAAGAGCTCAAAGGAATCAAGTTAAGCATTGGTTGTCCGGAGCTTTCTCACAGTTTCTTTGCCGATGACGCCCTTTTCTTCATGAACGCAAGTAGAAGCAATTGTTTGAATCTTGCAAGACTGTTGAAACTATACTGTGATGCCTCAGGGCAAGCAGCCAACCTAGACAAATCCATCATTGTTTTCTCCGCGAATTCCACCCCGGAAGCCAAGCTTATGGTGGGACAAATTCTTGGTATTCCTTCATCAGCCGATCAGGGGAAGTACTTGGGCATTCCAAGTATTTGGGGGAAGATGTTGTGAATAAAAGTATGTGGTTAGGGTGTTTCTGTAATATCATGTGACTTTAATTAATTTGACAAACATCTTTACTTTAATTTTAATCAAATTAGGTAAATGTGTCTTATATTTAGGAACTGATGGAATATTAAATTTACAAAATTCTTGTTAAGATCTTAAAAAGCCCTTATTTCCCATATATGAATAATCATACTATTATTATTTTTAGTAAACTACAATCCCCTCCCATCTATTTTATCTTAATTACAGAAATGATCTATTTAGGTGTTTTTATTAATTCAGCCTATAATGGTTGGATACTCCTTTAACATGCAATTTGCTTCCCTGGAGCCATGTTTCTTTTTTTCATTTTAGTATTAAAGGAAAGTAGAGTAGTTGTTAGAACTTAGAGCCATGTTTCTTGAAAACTCATTAAATGAATTCCCCATTTTTATTTTTTCGCCGGGTATTTACAACTGGACCCACGTGTGGTCTCATAATTTTATTTTCATTGCAGATATGAAGGAACTTGAGCTGACTGAAAATTTGCTAACCGAGTGGCAGTGGAAGGTTGCTTTGACAATGGGTTTTGTCATTTGTGCGCTTTTTCTTTTTGGAACAAATTTTGAGGACGAATTTAGGATGGGCTTGTTTGGCTGGACTTATTCCAGCTAAATAAGTCTTTATTTTAAAGGATAAGTACTTATTTTTAAAAAAGTTGTTTTGAGTATATTTGTCTCGACTTATAAAAATAAGTAACTTATAACTTATAAGTCAAAATAAGTATAAGTTCTTTTTTTCAACTTATGACTTATGACTTATGACTTATGACTTATAAGTCACTTTTTTGGTGGACCCCACAATTCTAACTTATTTTACACATCAAATCACAACTAACCCAAACATAAATCACTTTTTCAAAAGTCCATCCAAACATACACCTCGTTACACAATATGACTTATGACTTATAAGTCACTTTTTTTAACAGCTCATCCAAACATAAATCTTATTACACAATCTGACTTATTTTCAGTTTGACTTATCTATAAGTCACTTTTTCAGAAGTCCATCTAAACACACCCGATGTCTATGCTTAAGGCTTGCATGCTTTTCTTTTGCTGAAACTTTGGTATTTTTTTTTTTTTTTTGCATATGTTTTTACTTATAGTATTAGTTTTCATGTAACAACCAAAATTTCGAAAAAAAAATTAAGGAGTTATTAAAAATGTTGAGGTGTCTTTTAAAATTTAAAAGGGCCTTATAAATAAATTTATGAAGTTTAAGGTAATTTAAAGGATTTTTAAAGTTTATTCTATCCAAAAAACTGAAGAAAATTAGTAAGAGGATAAATTTAAATATGAGAATTTCAGAGAAATTATCTTGAGTCTCAAAGAAAATTATGGTGGAAGAAAATTGCTAGTTTGATACTCCCTTCGTCCTTGTATATAAGAGCAAAAAATTTGAATGGTTTTGTCCCTTTTTATAAGAGCCTGAGTCAATTTGTCAAATCATTTAATGAGTTTTTTCCCACTTTACTCATCATTATTCTCTCTATTCACATTCTCTTTCATATTCATTTATAACGCTAGTATCACATTTCTCTCTCTTATATACTCAATTATAAATAAGGGCAAATTTGAGAAAAAAATTATTTAACACATATTTATCTCTCTCAACCACTTCTTTAATCTATGTGATTTTACATATTTGACTCTTATAATAAGCCATGGTGAGAGTATAAAGAACAATTTTGGAAAATAAAAGGACCAAAGTGCCCTTACTAGGAAAATGCCTTCAGGCATTTTCTGATTTTCGTCATTTTCTTCCTCTCCTTCAACACTACTTGTTTCATCCTCTCCTTCCTTCCCGAACACGTTTCATTGTTTCACTCATCACCATCATTTCCTCCTCCTCCTCCTTCTTCGAGAGTGAGTGAGCCAGAAGAGACACATGCAGCCATGGATTTCGAAGAAGGTAAATCTCCTGTACACTACTCTAACTTTTATTTCTCCGATTGAGCCGTCTTTGAGAGTGGGCTCGAATAGATTTGAGGTAGGGGTTTCGAGGATATTCACCGATTAAATTCAAGCACAAACATAAAAAAAGGTTTTTACTAAACAAATCATACTTGCATGTAAGGATTTGGTTTCAGTTTCGAATGTTCTAGTTTAGAAGTACTGTTCATCGATGGATTTCTTCAAAATCTGACACTGATCCAGCGAGATTAGTGATCAAAGGTGTCTAGGAGTTCACTAGACTTGACTTTTTTATGCTTGAATGTGAGTTGATGTTTCTATTTTGGGTTTTCTGTGTATAATTTCTGTTTGTGATGAGAACTCTTAATTTCGAAACAAGTTGTGGTGGATTAAAATTGTTTTATATAAATTCATGCCTAATTTGAGGATCTAAGTAATGCTTTTGAACAAAACCCTCCTTGTACTCTGTTTTGATGCTATTGGTGACGTGGGAAGCTTACGATTTGCTAAAGTTCAAGTTTGAAACAAATTAAAGTGGTTGACTGAAATTAAGGCTTGTTGTCATCATGAGTAGGATTTATGTCAATCTTATTGTTCTTATGTGAGTAGTAGCTATGGGATGCTTATAATGAGATAAGGGATGTTAATGGATGCTTGGGCTTTGTAATCGGAAGTGAATTTCTGAAGCTCTTGTTAAGTTAGTATATATATGATTCTCAAGATATCTATTTGCAGAATGGTTGAACATAATTGATGATTATAAACTGGAAAATTTTCGGAAAGATATGAAGGGGGGCTTAACCTATTTTGGGAAAATAAATATAGATTGAAAGGCCAATGAAAGAGTGTTGTACGGGGATTTCATTGTTGGGTATTCTGCCATGAGGTAGTTATTGTGATATGAACTTGGGACTAGTTACAAGTTGGCTGGTTTAATGTTTTAAATGCTAGAAAGGGTTTTGAAGCGTTGAGGAAAGGATAGAGATTTTAGAATGATGAATTAAGTAGCGATTCTGCTGCAATTGAAAAGAGAAGTGGTTTGAAAACTTAGAAAGGTTTAAGTATCTTAAACAAAGATGTTGGATGTTATATATATATATGCAGTTCTTATTATGTGATAACTGTTGACATCAACCATAGAGATGTTATGTTGTGTTGGTGTTAAATGAAGAAGGCGTAAGTTTGTTTTGTAACTTGGGTAGAAGAAAATAGTGATGCTTACCTTCATATACATATGCATTTGTCACTCAATATTTGATGCTTAGGAAAGTTGAGTCTGAATTATGGGGATTGGAAACTGATTTACTAGATATTAACCAACATGCTAAAGAGATGAGTATCCACTGTTTTAGAAAATCATAAAAAGGGCTAAGAATCTAAAAAGGTTAAACTATGTCTAAAAGATGTTTTTAATTGGGTGGCGATTGTAATGACGAATAGGCTGTGGTATGGACGATGAAGGTTATAAATTTGATTTCTGGAAGGGAAAATTCTAAAAGCAGACGCTCAAAATAACTAAAGGACAGTTTACTACAACGAAATTTGGAAATGATAATTCAGTACAAATGACTGAAATGTCCAACCCAAATTTAAGTGAAATGTTCAAAATGCCTTTAGTACAATTATGGGATTCCCAACTTCCCATAAGGAATTCACAGCTTCCTTTAAGGGATTCCCAACTTGGGAGTCCCATAGTTGAACCAAGGGCATTTAAGACTTTTTCTTTTAATTTGGGATTGGACAATTCAGTCATTATACTGAATTGTCCTTTCCAAATTTTGGTATAATAATCTGTCTTTTAGCTATTTTGAGGGTCTTTTTTTGGAATTTTTCCTTTCTGAAATGGTGCTGGGATTCTAAATTATTAAAGTTGTAAATCTAAACTTATTAATAAATAGATTTATCTAACATATTAAAGTTGTAAATCTGAACTTAAAAAATAAGTAGATTTATCTAACAGGAGATACTGCCATGTGTCATGCAGACAGATACGAAATGTGTCAGATAGCAAGCCTACCAGTGTCCTTGCTGTTATGGAAGTAATAGATAGGTGGGGATTTGAGACCTGCTGCATCTCATTTATAGGTGAGTTCTCTTGTTTGTTTTTTCAGATATTCATGTATTTAATTATTAATTGCCTTGTCTAAACCCCACATTTAATAATTAATTGATTAATTAATTATTTGGGGTTAAGTGATTTTCAAATACACTTACTTTATTTGTTCATGTTGTTAACATTATATCATGTGATACGTGCGGAACAAGGAGTCCTTATTCTGAAGGTATATTTTCTTTTCCATCTTTTTCCTAATTTATGAGTTTATATTGAGTAATATAAACTCATGCACTTTTGCAAGCATAGTGACACCGGTGACTGACTTGGATTCAGTCTTGGAGATAGTCAGATTGGAGGCTTTTGCCATGGCAATATTGGTTTTCATGAGCTCCCAGCTCACGGTTAAACCCAAAGGCTATGAGGTATTCCTCGTACCCTTCGGGTTTAAACTTTGCATCCAGCTGGGAGCACATGAACCATGGCAAAAAGAATTATAATGAGAACAAAGAATAGTTGGCGCTCAAAGCCTCCAATCTTACTAGCTCCAAGACTGAATCCATGTCAGTCATCGGTGTCACTATGCCTGCAAAAGTGCCTCGCCAAAATATCCATGCTTTTTCAAATTCTATAGCCCTTGGTGGGTTTTAAAAAATATCTCATCTTAACTAATTTAATTAACTTTCTTAATCTAATCTAATAAAAATAAGTACTGTAGGTCTTATGAGAAAGAGTATCTGATTCAATTAAATTGTTAAATTGATTAGTGATTACTAAACATGTTTTGCATTGATTCCATAACTTAAAAAAAATGATATTAATAACATATTAACTGTTATGAAGAGATGACATTATATGCGTGCATTTTTTAAATTTAAAATTTTATTTATTTTATTAGCTAAAAATTACGGGATTGACCATATTGTATTTTTTTTTTTTGCATCATTTAAAGTAAAAAAAAAAATTACTACAATCTAATATTAACTTATGCTAATGATTGAAAACTTGCTTTTTATTTAGCGTTGAGAGAATTAAATAAATTATTACCATCGCATAGTTGGTTTATCGGTGTGAGACTCCGCTAGATTCCTTGAGGTCTCGAGTTCGAGTCTTAGAAGAGACACTTGTGTCGAGAGAGGAAGCTATGAATCCCAAAATTTGAATACTTAATTGTTCAGATACTTGGTAATAGGATCCAGAAAAAACATTAATTAATTGTTGATATATATAAAAAAAATTAAATAAAACATTGCGTAAGATTTTACCTTATATTTTTAATATTGTTGAGTGTGACAACCTATTATTTCTACCATTTTGGTCACATTTGATTATTTGAGCATTATAAAATCCAATTAGACCTAAAAACGATAGGATATTAGTCCAAGCATTGAAATATTTGCAAGAGCAATATTGACTAATCTAAGAGATTGAAAAAATACACTGCATAATTTTTTTTCCCGAAAAACATTGCGTAAAATTAAAGAACTAATGTTTTTCATTTACCCTAATATTTGTAATATTGTTTTGAGTGTAACAACCTTTTTATTATTTCTACCTTTCTGGTCACATTTGATTATTTGAGCATCATAAAATCCAATTAGCATGAAAAGGATAGGAAATTAGTCCAAGTAATGAAATATATTTTCAAGAGCAATATTGACTAATTTTGAAAGCCCAATAATATCTTTGAAGGTGGTGGGAATAGAAATAGGCTAGGATCTAATTGGCTGAATAAGTTTGGGATTATAACGAGGGAAAATTTCAGTTTAGCCCCCTAATAAAGAATTAATCTTAGATTCCCCCCTAAACATTCTGAAATTTCACTGCACTCCCAAGGGACTAAAGTGAAATTAAATGTTTTAGCTAAAAGACCAAAATGTTCTTATTGAATTTTGTACTGGATTTTCAAGACACATATGAAGAATTTCCAAGACACATATGAAGAATTTTCAAGACATTTATGGGAAATTTTCAAGACGTATATGAGGGAACTTTTCAAAACATTTGTACTTATTTTCAACATCAATGTGAGTATTTTTAAGTCTAAAAAATCATGGAATCCAAAACTAAAACATCCAAAATTTTACAACTATATTTCCAAGACACATATGAAAAATTTCCAAGATACATATGGAGAATTTCCAAGACACATATGAGAAATTTCCAAAACGTTTGTACTTCTTTCAATAAGGACATTTTGGTCTTTTAGCTGAAACATTTAATTTCACTTTAGTCCCTTGGGGGTGCAGTGAAATTTCAGAATGTTTTGGGGGGAATATGAAATTGATTCCTTATGGGGGTAAAATGAAATTTTCCCTTATAACGAGGCATAAAGTCTGAATCTAAGCATGAGCATAAATCTGTTTTCTTTTTTTTTTTTGGGGGCTCCAGGTTAAACCATAACCATTAGAAGGCTTGACATGTCTCGAAGCTTATTTAAAGGCCTATTTGCTATACACACATTTTAAGAAAGTCAAATGTTTGTACAGAAAAAAGGTCTAATGAATTAGGTTTTATTACATGCCATCAGCAGCTCTTTGAGCATCATACAGGTTTTTTAGTATGCTCCAAAATCCTACAAATATTTCTCGCAAAAACCTTATATATCAAAGTATCCTACATATTAACAACTTGAAAATGAAAATAAAATAATCTTTACTCCTATAGCACTATTTATAATATCTATAGAGAAAGAAGGTTAGGTATTATTTATTAGTCATGGAATTATAGTTTTCATGTAAATATACAATTTTATCCTACAGTTAACCTTATTCTCATGTGATATAGTGGATATCAAACAACGTTCAAGCAAGAAATTTGTTAAATTTTAAGGTAGATTTAATGAAATTTAAAATTTTCTTTGGTTCTATTTATAAGTCACGTTATTAAATTTTTTATATGAATATATTATTTTAACATTCATTTATTATATGTTGACTTTATTCTCTTGTAGTGTAATGTATATTAAATAAAGGTAAAATTAAAATGTTGTTAAATTTTAAGTCAAAATTAACGTAGTTTAAGGTTTCTTAGTCAAAGTGAAACATGTTTGAAGTTTTTTAATAAATTGAATTACAGGAGTAGCAATCAACATTTCTTCAACATTATATCACTAATAGATTACATCAAAGCGAAAAGAAAACTCCCTTCGTATTCCTTCAACCTGAACTTTATCATATTTATAGATTTGGTTTCCGATGGTAATGGTCCTTTTAATGTAGACCCTGCTTTTGATGTGCATATTATGAAAAAAAATACTAAGATATTTAATATAAAACCTAATTGAGGAGTTGTTTTTAGTCCCAAATGTCAAATTTATTTGAGCAACTGTAGGTGGTAGTTGGTCCTAATATAAGATATATTTCTAATTTTTGTCAATATTTTTCTTAAAAACTCTCATTCACACTTCTTTAATATAATCAAATTTAGTAAATAAATCATATATTTAGGATTGTAGGGAGTATAAATTAATGTGATGGTTTTTCTAAAAAAAACTAATATTTTTCTATAGTAATAAATAATAAATATTTTTTTATCATAGTAATAAATAGTAAATATTATATATGCATATGTAAGACTAATTTATTATTCATATAAATATATAGATGCGGCCATGTAATCTTATACGGATGTTATTATTATCCATCAATATTTTCGACCATAGGGTTAATTTGAGAATTTAGGGGCGGACTTGGATCACCATCTAATTCTTTGCAAACTGTTTGCTTTTGCCATTACTTTGGCAACAAAACAAATCAACATGGATGAATAGCGATCGTAATGTGAGGGAAATTGTTCATACTCAAGAACTCTAACAAACAGTAGTTTATTATTATACTACGATGGTTCTTTTCAAATTGTCAACTAAATCTCTCTCTATATTCAGCACCTAAACTATCAATTTTTTTCCACAACAGAGCCATTTTTCAGTATTAGCTTTTAATCAAAGAGGATTGTGAAAAAAATTGTTCATCGCAACATTTAAAAAAATGTAAAATCAACAAAGTTTGCAGAATGGGGTGGGTCAATAAAACACACATAATATTAAAAAAGTACTCCCTCAGGTCCTAAATATAATAAAATCACTTTGACTTTTTTTGTGGAGATTAAAGAAGTCAGATAAACCATTTAATTTTAACGTATTTTACGTGTAATTGTATTATACGATAGTTTATAAGTAAGGTAATTTGAGGAAAAAAGATAATTATAAACATTTTAAAGTGATTAATTTTATATCCTTAATTTCTCCATAAAAATTAAAATGATCTTATAATTAGTATCGGAGAGTGACTAGTGGGTAGCAATGGATACTAGCCAAGTCTTCCTCACTAAAATTAACTTTATTCTTATTATCGTTTTCCCTATAAAGACAGCAATGATATATATGTATGTATATATGTATATACACACACGTGTGTGTGGGCGCACGTGTGTGCAAGAAAAATTATAATTATGGTAAGATAAATGATTTGTCTAGCAATCTTTTTTTTTTTTTTTTAATACATATGGCAGGACATAGCCTGAATGCCGTTCGAACCCAGGACCTGAGCCAGGGGGTGCCTTACCATCCCTTTACCAACCATCAGGCCACTGGTTCTTTGGCATCTGTCTAGCAATCTGATCATCATCAAGATATCAAACTCACTTTTCTTTAGATTTATCATTGTTTCTTATAGAATCTGTTGGGAAGAAATACTAAATTTATAATTTTGGCTAAAATTATACTTATAGCTTAAGAGGTTTTTCTTCTTAATAATTTTTTCTCCAACAAATATATTTGTTTTAAATTTTCATCCTGTTTGGAAAAATTTTAATTAATTGTTTTGATATAGATATAAAAGGCTTGATTTATTTTGAATAAATGGGTTCAAAATGAATGTGTTTATAAATGTTTTTAAAAAAAATGTGTCTAAAAATGTAATCTATACAATATTTTAAGTATATTTATAGTTACCTAAATTATATGAAACTATCTCTTCAGTCTTCTAATCCTAACACTATTAGCCTCGCATAATAATTATTTTTTTATAAAATTGTTATTTTGAATATTAAACTTGGTATAATTTCACATTTAGGACCAATTCAGCATTTCCCTTCTATTCTTAACGAGCTGGGCCTCCCGTACGTTGTACGGGTGATATTTTTCATGTGATTCGACTTGAAATCATAAATATGGTTTTCCAATTCAAAAAAAGAAATCATAAATTTGTTTGCATGAGGTCATGGGGAAGCATAATACTTATGCAGATCATTTAACCAAACTATTACATCCCTTCATCAAAATTTAAGACTGAATTATTTGTGAATTTAATTATAACTGGATTTGGAACTTGTCATGTAGCACTTTGTGAGTCATTCATTGTGAGTCCCTTTTATGAATCTTCTCTCCTTGCTCTCCTTATTCTCTTTTTTGGTATGTTACTTTGAATGTTTTGTAATCCACCCCATCGTACACTCACCCGCTTACAAGATGGGATGTTGATCATTACTTAGTTATATTATATAGATTGATTCAAATCTCTTCATAATCCGTGTTTGCAAAAAACTTTAAAAGAAATCAAATCTAATTCATTAATTAAGTTTTGATCTGGTGCAGGCCGTTGATCTGAATAGATCTAATCATCTGGGCCGTTAATTCCTTATGAATAGTGTTTCTGTGGAAGAATTTTTTATGTTATATAGATAGATAGATAGATATAGATATATATTTAAAATAAATCTAAATAAATAATCTTTAATAAATCTCATGAAAAATTAAAAAATTATTAATTTTTTTACTAAAATTTTTCAAATTGTGTATATTTTTTTATGCGATCAAGGAATAATCCCCAGAAATTCATATGCACATAGATTCCCACAATCCCAAACAATGTGGACTATTCTATCTGAATACAATGGCACACAGTAACTCCAATAATTCTGATGAATTCATTTAAAAATAAATATAGAATTGAAGCAACTATTGGAATAATTTTTCAAATACAAACTCCCAATAAAAATAAAGAGAAACAAATATAATTGTGTTCCACATTCTCTATATTTTTCACTACTTCAAACAAGAGAGCCCTGATGGAAAATCAACGTTAACAAGTAGAGAGAAGGAAAAAGAAAAGAAAAAAAGAGAAACAATTAAATTACATCAATAGTAATGGCAGAACAAGATTGAGCATAATGATGCTTCTTTTATGTTGTCTTTTTTATTTTTTTCTGTTTTTTTAATATAGGTTTAAATTTCATAACACAACATTCGATCCAAAAAAAAATTTCATAGCACCACTTAGCTAAAATTAAACCTCATTATGTTGTTATAATGAATCATGATCCCAACGTAAATATTGCATCTGAGAACTATGAATTCTTAGACTAATTTATCAAACTAAACAAAACCGATAGTAAGTCCTTCTTTCGTCCTTAAATGTAGGTTATTTATTTAATTTAATTGGGTTAATTAAAGATTTTTTTTAGGTTGGTTAATATAATATAATTTTTCTAAAATATCACACTATCTTCCTTAATCTCATTCATTTTTCTTATTGATTACTGTTGGAAGAATAATGATGAAAACAATTTGGGAAAAGATTGACAAAATTAAAAATATAACATATATTAAAGAATCAAGATCAACTCACTAATGATTTGACAGAACAATGAAAAGACCTGACCTTTTTTGCAGACGGCTTTAGCTTGAGTTTCCTTGCAAATGTCATTATTTTGGGCTACAGGCCCTACTATTGTGTACTCAATTTAATTGGGTCTTGGGTCTTAGGCTTTAACTTCTTGGGTCAAACTATATTAAACTTTTAGGCCCAATTAAAATTTTAATCCAATACTATTTTTAGAAATTTCCTTGAGGCAATTTTTTCACTTTCAAATTCAATACGTCAAGTAGGCCTTAAATATAACTTATGACTTCCCCATTTTTTCTGAATGTTTTTGAATTTTTCGGTAAACTTTGCATAATTACAAGTGGATCCCTATGCACTTTTCAACTCCTTTTTCTAACTCTGACATTTCTTTTGTCTTTTTTTTTTTTTCATTCAAGGCCCTATTCGAAGCTCCAAAAAAAAAGAGGCTCTATTCCTTTACATTTTAGCCCTTAGAACTTTCCCACAATCTCCAAAATTATTTTTACCTTTGCAATTCCGTGCTTGGAACCATTCAGTCTTTTCAGGCACTTTTGAAACTTCTAATCAATTGAGTTTATTAGACACTTAAATCAAAACTTATTATTGAGCTTCTAAGTGCAAAATGCGGATATCTTCCAACCAATTATAATAGCTATTTTGTAGTTGTTACAATTTTTTTTTTCAAAATATCCATATTATATTCATATTGAATAATATTTTTAAACTAATTGTTAAGCTCTCTTTTATTTTCAATACTTATCTAGTGGCAAAAAATAAATGGGTTGAAGAAAGATCTGTTAGACTATAAAATAAATTTTCATTTCCTCCCCATTAATAATATTTCACAACATCATGTTCCTTAATCTCGTATTCTTTCCTCACATATGTTGTCCTTTTTCTTCCCCCGGATAACTCATATGTTGTCTCTCTCTG
This sequence comes from Mimosa bimucronata, assembly GCA_037074515.1. NCBI lineage: Eukaryota > Viridiplantae > Streptophyta > Magnoliopsida > Fabales > Fabaceae > Mimosa > Mimosa bimucronata. The sequence goes on along the minus strand of CM073445.1, from coordinate 25,759,649 downwards.
CACAATTTATTTATATTTTACGTTTTATTAGACGTTATGATTACCCCTATATTAGCATGCATATGTGTCCCTATACGGTATGTGTAACGATTTAATTTGGGAAAATTTCAGTAAAGGACCATTGTAGCGATTTAATTTCAGATAGGGACCAAAAAAGTCTAAAATTTCACTGCAGGTCTTGGGTCTTGAAATGAAATTAATTGGCTGTGTAAAAATATCAAAAAGCCCTTGTGAAAAGATGAGTTAATTTCAGATAGGGACCACTGTGCAAAAGTCTTCCTTGGCTGACATTGAGCTGACAATGTACTTACATTGAGCTGACACAACATACTTCCTTGGCTGACAACGTACTTCCTTGTGCATATGACCATTTCCTTGTGCATATTCATATTTCCTTGTGCGTGGCCTGAACATAGCAGGTTATAAAAGACTTTATTATTGCTTGTTTATATGACGATATCCTTGTGCATATTCATATTTCCTTGTGTGTGGCCTGAACATAATGTTATAAGGTAACTTTATTACTACTTGTTCATATGACGATTTCCTTGTGTATATAGTCATTTCCTTGTGCATATTCATATTTCCTTGTGCGTGGCCTGGACATGGCATGTCTTATGGCAATGGTTTATTACGCTTGTGCATGGGACCATTTCCTTGTGCATATTCATATTTCCTTGTGCATAGGACCATTTCCTTGTACGTGGCCTGGACATGGCATGTTACAAGGCAATGGTTTATTACGCTTGTGCATGGGACCATTTCCTTGTGCATATTTATGTTTCCTTGTGCATAGGACAATTTCTTTGTGCGTGGCCTAGACATGGTATGTCTTATGGCAATGGTTTATTACGCTTGTGCATGGGACCATTTCCTTGTGCATATTCATATTTCCTTATGTGTGACCTGGACATGGCATGTTACAAGGCAATGGTTTATTACGCTTGTGCATGGGACCATTTCCTTGTGCATATTCATGTTTCCTTGTGCATAGGACCATTTCCTTGTGCGTGGCCTGGACATGGCATGTCTTATGGCAATGGTTTATTACGCTTGTGCATGGGACCATTTCCTTGTGCATATTTATGTTTCCTTGTGCATATGACAATTTCTTTGTGCGTGGCCTAGACATGGTATGTCTTATGGCAATGGTTTATTACGCTTGTGCATGGGACCATTTCCTTGTGCATATTCATATTTCCTTATGTGTGACCTGGACATGGCATGTTACAAGGCAATGGTTTATTACGCTTGTGCATGGGACCATTTCCTTGTGCATATTCATGTTTCCTTGTGCATAGGACCATTTCCTTGTGCGTGGCCTGGACATGGCATGTCTTATGGCAATGGTTTATTACGCTTATGCATGGGACCATTTCCTTGTGCATATTCATGTTTCCTTGTGCATAGGACCATTTCTTTGTGCGTGGCCTGGACATGGCATGTTACAAGGCAATGGTTTATTACGCTTGTGCATGGGACCATTTCCTTGTGCATATTCATGTTTCCTTGTGTATAGGACAATTTCCTTGTGCGTGGCCTGGACATAGTATGTCTTATGGCAATGGTTTATTACGCTTGTCAAAACAACCAAATAGCAATGAAGAAGAATTTCACACTTACAAACAGCCGTGCATTTTCACTTTCCCTCGCTGTGGGATTCAACTTTCGGATGCCTTTGCGTGTACTTTACAATGCTCCAAGATTTGGAATTCGCTCAACCCTTGTAGGGTGATGGTGACTGTAGCCTTCGATCGTGGGTGGGTGGAGAGGTTTTTCGCAGATTTTCATTCGAAAATGGGAGAATAAGTGATGGTTACTGTAGCTTCGATCGTAGGTGGGATGAGCCATTTTGCGGATTTTGATTTGAAAATGGGAGAGGTGGTGATGGTTACTGTACCTTCGTTCGTGGGTGGGAGTGGTCGTTTAGCAGATTTTGAGTTGCAAAAGGGGAGATTTTGGATTTATTTTTCATGAAGGGTGTTGTTGTCATTTCGACTACTAATTTAATCTCACTTTACCTCCACGATCCTTCAGTGACATTTCAGATTTTTTTGGTCCTGCTTTTCAATAAATTTGCTACAGTGGTCCTACAGTGAAATTTTCCCTTTAATTTCATCAATTTTAAATGGTTTAGATTTGATATTACACAAAATATTTTTAATTTACTCTCTAAATTAAAGTATTAAAGTATTCATATTAAAATTTAGCAATTTTCATTTAATTAATTATTTTCTTTTTAGAACTTAAAAATTTTGATAATAATATTATGAAAATCAAATATGAACCATTAAAGTTGATCTAATGATTATTAAGAGCAAAGAGGATGGAAGAGGAGGTGTTCCCTCCTACAAAATATTTTACATGAGATGAATAGACCCATTTCCTTATTTGTGTTGCCCAATTCCACATCGATTGTCAATTAATTAGCATTGCTTACTTGTTGATGAACTTTTGAATTGATGTTGGTGCAATTTGTGAGCAGTTACCTCTTCTTTGGGCACTCAACATATTGAACAACTTCATGTCACCACGTTCATCAGGACTTCCTTTAGTGAAGAACATCTATGTTCTTGTTTTAAATAATATTATCGTAGATTGGGTGCAGGTTCTTCTATTTGGTGTCTTATTTTATGTCATTTTCATAGGTTTTCTCAATTTTCAATTAAAAATCTTATTTATTGTCTATTTAATTAGACAAATTCAACTGCTTGGACAATCATTGACAACTCTTGAAGAGCTACATCTTATGGGAAATAATATAAGCAGAGTATTGATATCTTGATTTGAGAGAGATGTATGGTACTTAACTAATTATGACAAGATATAACAACACTATAATGGTAATAAAGACCTATAAGTAGCTCTTAACTTGGAGCATAGAATATAAATATCTTTGTCTACCACATTATTAAATATGGCCAAATTGATGGTAATTAATATCAAATACCTAAAAGGCCAAAACAAGGTAGTTCACTGCATTATTGATGATTTGATATATTCTTTAGTATCATTTTTCCATTGAGAAATACTACAATAAAATAAAGTTAAAAATAATTTTTATAGAAGTAACTCCTAATGTGTTTCATCCAATGAAATAAAACCTGGACCGGACCGGCCGGTTCGACCGGTTCAACCGTGAACCGGCCATGGGTCCAGTCCGGGCGAGCAGAAAAACTGGAGGGGGCACTGAAACGGTCAGAGGGCGGGTTGACCTGGTCAACCCGGGGTTCAACCGGTTTGACCCCCCCGTTTTTTTTTAAAAAAAATAATATTTTAATTTTATTATAATTCACCCAATTACTAACTTTCATTTCACTCAATTTTAGAAATTAGGAAACTATAATACTTTAAATCATATTTTACTTGCATATACTTAATATTTTATTATTGTTACTCTTAATATTTGTATTTTAGTCTGTGGATTGTAGAATAATATTTATTTTCATTTGTAAGCAACTAATATTTTCTCTTTTTTCCTTTATAGAAACATTAAAATATTCATATTTGATGAATCATACATACCTATCTACATTTACATTTTGATATTAGTGATTATTAATGTTAATATCAATAAAATTTTATTATTTTAATATAATCCGGTTTGACCCGGTCCGACCCCGATTCGACCATTAACCATTGAACCAGTGCCTCATCCGGTTCGATACCTGGTCCGATTTTTTGAACCTTGGTTTCATCTTGCTATACAATTAAATAATTTTATTTTATTTGCTATAAAAACTATTATAATCTGACTATATATACATACCATATTTTTATGTATACTAAATTGGGTGGTAGAAATTACCTAGGATACAACCTAAGACGCATGATTATTTGCTCACGACAAATATTACATCTCAAAAGCATTTATACACATTCTTGACAAGCCTGCAATATAGTTAATAGATTGTTATAAGTCTCATTATATTAAAGGGAAAATCATCGAAATTGATTTGTTTGGTAAACTTACCATGTGCCCACATTGGAAGGACATATCCTTGTCATTCTGGATACAAATGTCACATACCTATTTGCCAAAAGAAATAATAGGAAATGGTTTTAGTACAAGTATAGTGCTGTATTACTAGTAGGGAAGAAAAATATAAACAAAAAATAAAATGCACCTTGTAGTCTAACAAGTTTTTGATTTCTCTCTCATGATCTGATAAGCTTTCCTCAGAAATAAGCAAGGTCATAATGTGATAGTTATTGGTCACATTAACATTTTAAATAAAATATGAAGCTAAAAAACATTTTAATCAAAATAACAATAATGTCAACAAATACCTCGAGATGAATAGTTCTAGATTTAGCTATTGCAACAACTATATATGCATCAACCAACTCTAGATGCTTCTTTTGGATTAATCATTTTGATTGTCTCATTATATTCCATCATTTTCTCCTAAACGTAAAAGTATATTACAAACATTAAAAGTGAACATTAAAGATCATATTCAAGAATATAAGCTCAAAATTTAAATGTCACAATTCACAAAGTAGACATATGATGATTTCCTCTATTTTTAATGCATTTTAGACATATTTGAAGTATATTTGGGAAATCATAAATAAATTTTGAGGAGATTTTTATGAAATAATGAGAATAAATCAATTTGATATATTATTTGATTCGAAATTGTGCAGGCTCTGATAACAAAACTTATAAATGAAATTATAATCATCGTGTCTGATACCAAACCCAATCAAAACTCTCTAGAATAATTATTATTATTTATTTGGTGACATACTACACACTCTTTCTCTTATATGTGTGTATGTATATTGTTTTATAATTTTTATATTGTTATATATATAAATACACTACATAGATTTGAGTTATTGGTCATATATTCCATTGTTTTTAATATATATATACTCACTTAGTAAGAAAACTTTGAACAATTTCACCACTTATATGTCTTTTTTGACAACGTAGTTTTTAGTAAAATAATTTAGCCTTTTTTATATATTCCTTTTTTTTATGACTTATACATTGCTTTAATTACACTGACTTTTCTCCGTTATAAAAATATACATGTAAATCTAAACCTTGAAACGTTAAAAACAATTTCTTAAAAAATATTCATTCATTAAGATTTTTTTGGTATAATAAACTACATTTACAAATTTACCATTCACCACACTAAATCTATAGTTTTGGCTAAAATTGTACTGATAGCTTAAGAGGGTTTTCTTCTTAATATTTTTTTCTACTAAAAATATATTCATTTAATATTTTTATCATATTTGGACAAAATTTTAATAAATTGTTTTGATGTAGACGTACAAAAAAACATGATTGACTTTGAATAAATGCATACAAAATGAATGTGTTTATAAATGTTTGTAAAATCACCGTGTCTAAAAATGTAATTCATTTATACAATATTTGAAATTAAAATAAATTTTTAGCAATTTAAAAGAAATCTAAATAAAATAACTTTTTATAAATCTCATGAAAAGTAAAAATTTATTATTAAAATTTGAAAAATTATGTATATTATTTTAATTTTTTCATGAGATTAAGGAATAATACCCATAAATTTAAATGCACGTAGACTCCCAAAATCTCAACCAATGTGGACTAATTTCATTTGACTACAACGGCACACAATAACTCCAATAATTTTGATGAACTTCATTATTGAAAAATAAATATAGAATTGAAGCAATCATTGGAATAATTTTTCGAATACACACTCCCAATAAAAATGAAGAGTAACAAATATAATTGTGTTCCCCATTCTCTATATTTTTCACTGCTTCGAGCAAGAGAGGCCTAATGGAAAATCAACACTAACAAGTGAAGAAAATAAAAAAGAGAAACAATTTAATTGCATCAATAGTAATGGCACAACAAGTTTGAGCATAGTGATGATTCTTTTACGTTGTCTTTTTTTCTTTTTCTGTTTTTTAATATTGGTTTAAATTTCATAGCACCACATTCTATATAAAAAAAAAAATTCATAGCACCACGCAGCTAAAATTAAACCTCATCATGTTGGTATAATGAATTATGATCCCAACTTAATATTGCATCTGAGAACTATGAATTTAGACTAATTTATTAAACTAAACAAAACCAATAATAAGTCCTTCTTCTGATCCTAAATGTAGATTATTTATTTAGTTTAATTGGATTAATTAAACAATTTAGTGAAGTTAGTTTTTCTGGACAAAAATTTAGTTAGATTAATTAACATAACATAATTTTTCTAAAACACTCCAACCACCTTCCTTAATCTCATTCATTTGTTTTATTTTATCATTGTTGGAGGAGTATCAATGGAAGCAATTTGGTAAAAAAGTAATAAAAATTAGAAATATAACCTATATTTAGGACCAATGATTTGACATAATATTTTTTTTTTTTTTGGTCAAAGATTTGACAGAACATTGTAAAGCCATAATTCCTCTTCTGCACATCATCTTCCACAGCCTTCCCTTGAGTTTCCTCTCCTTTCAAATGTCATCATTTTGGGCTTATGGCCCTACTATTGTGCCCCTCAATTTTAATCGGGTCTTAGGCTTTAACTTATTGGGTCAAACTATATTAAACTTTTAGGCCCAATTAAAATTTTAATCCAATATTATTTTTAATAATTTCCTTATGGCATTTTCACCTTTAATATGTCAAACAGGCCTTAAATATAACTTATGAATTTTTTCCCTATTTTTCCTGAATCTTTTTGAATTTTTTAGGTAAACTTTCCATAATTACAATTGGGTCCCTATACACTTTTCAATTTCTTTTTCTAGCTTGGACGTTTCTTCTTTTTACATTCAAGGCTCAATTCCTTTAAATTTTAGCCCTTAGAACTTTCCCAGAGCCTCCAAAATTATTTTTACTTTTAATTTACAATTTCATGAATGGAACCATTCTATCTTTTCAGGCATTTTTTTTTTTCAATTGACTTTATTAGGTACCTTAAATCCAAACTTATTATTGAGCTTCTAACTCCAAAATTCGGATATCTTCCCCCCATTCACGATAGCTATTATCTAGTTCTTACATAAGTCTTTATTTTAAAAAACAAATATACCTCATATATAAATATACATATTGAGTAATATTTTTAAACTAATTGTTAACCTCTCTTTTATTTTCAATACATATCTGGTGGTAAAAACAAATAAATGGAGAATTACATTTAAATCTCAAGGAATAGAATTAATATCAAACAGGTCCCATAACTTGTAAATGACAAGTTAAAGTGTCATTATTAACAAGTGAAAAGTATCATTAAATAGTCATTGGGGACCTGTTTGATATTAATTCTCTTCCTTGGGATTTAAATACAATTTCCCCAAAAAAATATGAAACTTCATTTTGCCTATAGAAGGCAAAGTGAAATTAAATGTCTCTCATAAAAGGCCAAAATGTCCTTATTAATTCCATGACTTATGAGACTTGGAAATAGTTACATTTATGTTGAAAAGAAGCACAAATGTCTTGGAAATTCCTCATATGAGTCTTGAAAATACAGTTGTGAAATGTTTGATGCTTTAGTGTTAGATTCTATAATTCTTTAGAGTTGAAAATACTCACATTGATGTTGGAAATAAGCATAAACATCTTTGGGATTCCCCATAGGGAAAATGACAAATAAATACCTTCCAATTTGTAAAATCCCAATAACAACTGCACTACAGCTATTAACAACTCCACTGTGAGGTATTAACAACTGGTAACAACACAAAGTTCCTTATTTGGGATTTTGCAAATTCAAAGGTATTTTTTTGTCATTTTCCCTTCCCCATATGTGTATTGTATTCTAATTACCAAATTCAATAAGGATATTTTGGTCTTTTGGGTGAGACATTTAATTTCACTTTGCCCTCCCAGGGGTAAAGTGAAGTTTCATATTTTTGTAGGGGAATCTAAAGTTTTTTTGGCTAAAGAGGGGTTGAATGATATTTTCCCCCCTTTTTTTTTTAAAAAAATAGAGAAGCCTCAAGACCTTTAAATGAGTGATATGTCACCACTGTTACCTTTCTTTCTTTCTTTTTTATAAAGAAAAGTTTATGTGAGTTGGGTCCTGAAGGCTTATTAGGGTCAGGACACTCAAAGAGCGCTTACAAAGTTACTTACAGATGACCCACCAACAAGATCTTCACATCGGCGGTATTCGAAACTACAACTCATGGTTATGAGCTAACCCCTTTACTCGCTGGAGTGCTGGACCAACCTTTGTTGGCACCCATGCATGTTACCTCTCTATCATTGCACAATTTATTTTCCGATTTTCGGTTGGTTAACAAGTTACAATTTCCCATGCACTAACATACTCCCTCCGGTCCTAATTATAAGACCACTTTGACTTTTTTGACTTTTTTTTCTAGTCCAAAAAAAAAGTAGTTTCAGTCCCAAATTTTTTTTTCCTCAAAACTAATTTATTTTACTTATAAACTAACCTATAATCTAATTTCATGTGACATATGTTATAATTTAGTGGTCTAATTTGCTTCCTTAACTTCCACAAAAAAAGTCAAAGTGGTCTTATATTTAGGACCGGAGGGAGTACATATACATCCTATTTTAACATAAGCCCCTCACTCATCTAACTTAGGCTCTGCCGTCACGTGTCATTGAATGGTTTTAATTATTCATTTAAATTATAAAGAAAGATGAAGATAAAATAGGGAGAGAAAGAGAGAATAGGAGAGTCGTTCTCATTTAATATCTAAAAGTATCCAATATTTTTTTTTTTGCCAACAATCTAAAAGTATCCAATATACAAATACAAGCCTTCTATTTATAAGCATGAGTCTAGGGCTATAAGATAATCATCATTAATGGCAATATCATAATAATAGGTAATGGGAGATATGGACATGCATTTTGATATTATATTTATAACACAATTTATATTTTTGGTTGTATTACCCGTATGAATTCTAAGTATATATTTAATTCAATTTATTCACTAGTTTTTAATAACTAAAAACTTTTATTCACATGAAACATAATATTTTTCTGGTATATTTATAATTCAAGCAAATATATATTTTGTCCTAATTAATTTTAAAATCCTCTATAATTATCTTATGAAGTAATATAATCAAGGTTCAAAAAACCGGACCGGGCATAGAATTGGACGAGACACTAGTTCAAGGGTTAATGGTCAGATCGGGGTCGAACCGGGGTCGAACCAGTTATATTAAAATAATAAAATTGTATTAATATTATCATTAATAATCACTAATATCAAAATGTAAATATAGGTATGTATGCATGATTCATCAAACATGAATATTTTAAGGTTTCTATAGAGGGTAAAAGAGAAAATATTTGTTGATTAAACGTGAAAATAAATATTATTCTATAATCCATAGACTAAAATACAAATATTAAGAGCAATAACAATTAAATATTAAACATATGCAAGTAAAATAGCATTTAAAGTATTATAGTTTCCTAATTTCTAAAGTTGAGTGGCGTGAAAGTTAGTAATTAAGTGAATTATAATAAAATAAAAAAACCATATATATATATATATATATATATTTTAAAAAAAAGCCAACCTAGTTCAACCTCCCGGTTTTGACTGGGTGGGCCGGGTCCCCCTGGGTCGACCGCCCCTCCGATTTAAATGGCCAATCGGACCAGGCCATTGGGCGGTTCGCGATTGGACTGGTTGAACCGCCCTTCCAGTTTTTTTGAACAGTGGTAATAACAAATCCATATCATTAAGAGCAAGATCTTATCATAATGGTCTAGACTTAATTTATATTTTTTGTATGGTCAATATTTTTTTATCTTTATTTTTTAAAAATTATTTTGAAGTTATAGAATTCTAAAATAAAAATAATTTATTCGTTATAAACTTTTTTGAATAATTAATTTTTATAAAAATAATTAAATATAAATCATCCATATATCTAATGAGGTTTGGTGTTGACTGTTGACCAAAGTGATGAACACCCAAACCGATTCTCAGTTAGGAAGGTAGATTCACATCATTTTAGGAAACTTTGTTATTCCTATATTTTAGGAAATATGTATATATGACCAAATAAATTTGTATATTCATATTTTATTCCCCAATCAACTATATCATCATAAAGTTGGCAAAAATTATCATAATTGATGTCGGATCGTTAGAGCCTCTCCATTGCATAACCTTTTAACTTGTTTTTAATTTAGTTTCTCTGTAATTGGATTTGCTTTCAATAGTTGGGATCTATTACAATAGGAAAAAAATTATATCTATTTATTGTTGATTATATAATATTTTTTCCATTGTAAATAGATATAATTTTTTTCTTATTGTAATAGATCTCAACCATTGAAAGCAAATCTAATGATAAAAATATTAAGTGGAGAGGCCCCTTGATGTGCTCGGTTTTAATTAGAGTTTATCATCTAATTCGATAAATGTAAAATGAAATTCTAAATGGGAGTACTGGAAGTCCAATATTCAGATTAAAAACAAAAAGAGGAAGAAGAAGGAGTCCAACTCTCTACACGGTGAAGCTGTACAACAAATGGATTGTTTAATGGCAAAAAAAAAAAAAAAAGGGGACTGTTGGGAGCAAGGGAGAGCACAAACTGTTTTTTTCCCTTAAAAAAGGTAAAAGGTTGTTTTTGATTATTTCTAAAAGCGAATTCTTTTTGGGAAAATGATAGAAAAAGACCATCGAATTACAGAAAGGACAGTTCAGTACAACGGATTTCGAAAAGGACAGTTCAGTACAAATGACTGAACTGTCCAAACCCAAATTTAAAGGAAATGTCCAAAATGCCCTTTGCTACAACTAAGTTGGGAATCCCTTAAGCGAAGTTGGGAATTCCTTAAGGGAAGTTGGGAATCCCTTAAGGGAAGTTGGGAAGGCTTATACGAAGTTGGGAATCCCTTAAGGGAAGTTGGGAATCCCAACTTCCCATAAGCCTTCCCAACTTCCCTTAAGGGATTCCCAACTTCCCTTAAGGAATTCCCAACTTCGTTTAAGGGATTCCCAACTTAGTTGTAGCAAAGGGCATTTTGGACATTTCCTTTAAATTTGGGTTTGGACAGTTCAGTCATTTGTACTAAACTGTTCTTTTCGAAATTTGTTGTACTGAACTGTCCTTTGTGTAATTCGAGAGTCTTTTTCTGTCATTTTCCCATTCTTTTTTATTTAAGAAACATACTCGAAAGTCATAGCTCCATTATAATTGCAAGTCTATAAGAAATGACTACTTTACTTTAATTCTTTAGGCAACGCTTTTTTTAATAAAAAAATGTATCAAGAAAAAACAATGAGATAAATGTGTTTTTTACTTTCTGTTTTTTAAATATTTTTTACACACTATACATTGCATCATTTCCTAATATCTTTGGAGCTTAAATTTCTGTTTTACCCCTCGTTGATGAGGTGTAAGTTCCTTGCATGTTTGGTTAAGTGTTTAGATTGCAAAAACCAAGTTACCAAGCCAAAAGCTGGTTGAACCTATTTTCTTTTCTTTTTGTTGGATAAATTTTCACTCAACTGTCTTGAACCTCTCCAATCACTTTAATGGCGTTTGTTTTACTGCATTACCATCGATTAAAAGGAGATATTTTATATTTTAGAAGACTCCTTTCATAGATTTATTTTGTCGAATGTAAAATTATTTTAACTAAGGTGATTTAAATATTCAATATGTTTGGTTTAACTTATTTTAAATAATTTTATAATATATGAAATAAATATGTACGAGGAGTTTTATTTTGTAAAAATCAAAAGTGGTACATAAAAGTTCTCCCAAACATATTTTTGGATTATCAATAGTGATACTCAACAATGTTATTTGGATTAGCTTTAGAAAATATCTTTTTGGAAAAAATGATTTCAAAGAATAGTTTATTTACAGATATATGTATTCTCCTATTAAATATAATTATGTTCAAAACATTGTTGAGTATAAAATTCGGCCACCTCCTTTTCCAATGAGAACTCAAGACATTAATTCACAAAGTTGTGAAGGAAGTAGCCAAATCTTGTATAAAAACTAAAAAGATTATTTCACAGTGTTTTTTAATCATTTCACATTGAGCTGGAAAAAAAGTTAAACTGGCTGCCATAAGGGTATATCACCTCAGTTTAATTCGGTCAACTAGTTTTGTTGTGTTAGATTTAGGGTGATATTGCACCGATTTCAAAGCTTCCATAGCAAAGCGAATACTTTTGAAGAAAAATGTTATTTTCCCCTTATTTTAATTTGATTCATGGGCATACATTTATTTTGTCATGTCACCTTATCCAGTCAACACATACTTAACAATGTCAGTGATATTAGGCAACTTAACACTGTTAACCACCTCCATTTACAAAATAATTGGAACTAATGGTTTTAGATTGAGTTTTTTTTTTTGGACCAGAGTTTTAGATTGAGTTAAGAGGCTAAAACTATGGATTTCATACTTTATGTAATAAAACCAAAATGAAGATAAACTATAAATATAAACAATAAAATATTATCTAATATATAATTTAATGTTATACATGAGACATGAGTATTTGAGGGAAATTATATAACATTTTTTAAAATTAAAAATAATAATTTATTTTATTTTCTTAATTTACCCAAATTAATTAAAGAGTTAAAGGTAGTATAACCAAAATAGGAAAGACGAGCAAACCGTTACAAGCCTATCATTACATATAGAACTCATATCTCTTCTGTCATTTCATACGGTTTGTTTGGTATGAGGTGAGACTTGAGAGGCTCCCCTTATTTGGATAGTTATTTATTTATGGGAAAATGACAGAAAAAGACCCTCGAATTAGCAAAAGGACAATTCAGTACAACGAATTTCGGAAATGACGAGTCAGTACAAATCCGTACAGTGACTGAATTGTCCTTTTTGAAATTTAAAGGAAAAGTCCAAAATGCCCCTGGTTCAATTATTTTTTTTTTTTAATTTTTACCCACCAGCCACCGCCGGCGGTGGGGCCCGCCACCGTCGGCCACCGCCGGGGGGCCACCCCACCACGTGGCGGCGGGCCCCACCACGTGCCACGTGGCAGCCCCACACCACGCCACGTGGCGCTCTGTGGGGCTGCCACGTGGCGTGTGTCCCTTTAAAAAAAAGGGACACAAAATGTGAGGGGGTGGGAATCGAACCCACCCCCTCAGCTTGGTGGCTTGGTGGTCTTACCACCAGGCCACCAAGCACCCTCATGATATATATTACAAAAGTAATATATATACTATATTTCATTCTGTTTCAATATTTTCCCAGAAACGTTCAAGGGATTCCCAACTTCGCCTAAGGGAATCCCAACTTCTGTTAAGGGAATCCCAACATGTACATTACTATTTATCAACTTCCAAAATACTTCACCAACTCTTCCTCCTTCTTCCCAGAAACGTTCAAGGGATTCCCAACTTCGCCTAAGGGAATCCCAACTTCTGTTAAGGGAATCCCAACATGTACATTACTATTTATCAACTTCCAAAATACTTCACCAACTCTTCCTCCTTCTTCCCAGAAACGTTCAAGGGATTCCCAACTTCGCCTAAGGGAATCCCAACTTCTGTTAAGGGAATCCCAACATGTACATTACTATTTACCAACTTCCAAAATATTTCACCAACTCTTCCTCCTTCTTCCCAGAAACGTTCAAGGGATTCCCAACTTCGCCTAAGGGAATCCCAACTTCTGTTAAGGGAATCCCAACATGTACATTACTATTTATCAACTTCCAAAATACTTCACCAACTCTTCCTCCTTCTTCCCAGAAACGTTCAAGGGATTCCCAACTTCGCCTAAGGGAATCCCAACTTCAGTTAAGGGATTCCCAACATGTACATTACTATTTACCAACTTCCAAAATACTTCACCAACTCTTCCTCCTTATTCCCAGAAACGTTCAAGGGATTCCCAACTTCGCCTAAGGGAATCCCAACTTCTGGTAATCCCTTAAACGTTTCTGGGAACAAGGAGGAAGAGTTGGTGAAGTATTTTGGAAGTTGATAAATAGTAATGTACATGTTGGGAATCCCTTAACTGAAGTTGGGATTCCCTTAGGCGAAGTTGGGAATCCCTTGAACGTTTCTGGGAAGAAGGAGGAAGAGTTGGTGAAGTATTTTGGAAGTTGATAAATAGTAATGTACATGTTGGGATTCCCTTAACAGAAGTTGGGATTCCCTTAGGCGAAGTTGGGAATCCCTTGAACGTTTCTGGGAAGAAGGAGGAAGAGTTGGTGAAGTATTTTGGAAGTTGGTAAATAGTAATGTACATGTTGGGAATCCCTTAACTGAAGTTGGGATTCCCTTAGGCGAAGTTGGGAATCCCTTGAACGTTTCTGGGAAGAAGGAGGAAGAGTTGGTGAAGTATTTTGGAAGTTGGTAAATAGTAATGTACATGTTGGGATTCCCTTAACAGAAGTTGGGATTCCCTTAGGCGAAGTTGGGAATCCCTTGAACGTTTCTGGGAAGAAGGAGGAAGAGTTGGTGAAGTATTTTGGAAGTTGATAAATAGTAATGTACATGTTGGGATTCCCTTAGGCGAAGTTGGGATTCCCTTAGGCGAAGTTGGGAATCCCTTGAACGTTTCTGGGAAGAAGGAGGAAGAGTTGGTGAAGTATTTTGGAAGTTGATAAATAGTAATGTACATGTTGGGATTCCCTTAACAGAAGTTGGGATTCCCTTAGGCGAAGTTGGGAATCCCTTGAACGTTTCTGGGAAAATATTGAAACAGAATGAAATATAGTATATATATTACTTTTGTAATATATATCATGAGGGTGCTTGGTGGCCTGGTGGTAAGACCACCAAGCCACCAAGCTGAGGGGGTGGGTTCGATTCCCACCCCCTCACATTTTGTGTCCCTTTTTTTTAAAGGGACACACGCCACGTGGCAGCCCCACAGAGCGCCACGTGGCGTGGTGTGGGGCTGCCACGTGGCACGTGGTGGGGACCGCCGCCACGTGGTGGGGTGGCCCCCCCGCCGGCGGCCACAGGAGCTCTGGCGGCCGGCGGTGGCCGACGGTGGCGGGCCCCACCGCCGGCGGTGGCTGGTGGGTAAAAATTAAAAAAAAAAAATAATTGAACCAGGGGCATTTTGGACTTTTCCTTTAAATTTCAAAAAGGACAATTCAGTCACTGTACGGATTTGTACTGACTCGTCATTTCCGAAATTCGTTGTACTGAATTGTCCTTTTGCTAATTCGAGGGTCTTTTTCTGTCATTTTCCCTTTATTTATTTATTTTTAAACAAACCCCCCCCCCCCCTAAAAAAAAACCCTCCCTTAAAAAAGTAGGGAGATTTGGAGGTAAAATGGAATATTTTAAATGAAAGAGCAATAAATATCTTCAATCACCATTATTAATTTACTGTGATTTTCGATCAAGAGCTCCCTGAGCTCCGTGTTGTTCTTCAATAAATAGATATCGTAGTTCAAGAAGTTGGCCATGGCGGCGATCACAGTGCACTTACCAGTCCCAGGAGGACCATAAAGTAAATACTCACGCTTACATGGCTCACCCATTTTGGCATAATAGTCCTCACCATTTTTGAACCTAACGAGATCCTTCACAATCTCCTCCTTTTTCTCTGGATGTAAAGCCGGAGTATGAAAACTTGCAATGTGATCAAACACCACATGGCTCCAATCTGTACTTCTGAAAAGAGACCATCCATTGTTTGGATTGTTCGTATGAAGCTTGATTTATCTGTTTCTTGAAGCAATAGCCTTCCCTTCTTCCAACGCATGGCTGAGATACTTTCTTGTGATCAAATCTCTGACGCTTGGGAAAATGAGATTCAGGATAAGAGAAAAAATTAATAATATTATAATTTTAACCATTTTATAATACTCCCTCCATACCTTATTATAAGAGCTTAGAAGGTAAAATCACGGATATTAATAAGTAGTTGAAAGAGATAAATATGTTTGAAATAAATTTGTTTTTTCAAGTTTGCCCATATTTATGATAGGGTGTATAAGAAAGAGATATAAAGTAATATACCTGAAATAAACTTGTTTAAACTTTTAAAATAATAGGATGATACATATTTTTTACAAGTAAAATCAATTATTTTTTGTGGTTAAAAAGATAGGCGTTTGACTAACTATTATTTCTATTATTTACATTAGTGTTGTGGTAAATAGCAATTGAAGTATAGTAACTTGCATTACAAAGATAATGCATAGCCAGAAAGATTAATTTCTTTTATTAACTTTAAGATTTGGAAAAAGTAGACGTTAGTTACATTCGTAATGTGATAAATATCCATTTGAAGCATTCTCCCATTTCTAAATATAAGACTAATAAATTGGCTTTTTTTTCTAGAAAAATTAAGGAAATAAAACAATCCACTTAATCATAACATATTTTATATATTATTAGATTATATATAAACTTATAAGATGAATAAACTAGTTTAGAAAAAAATCAGGAAAATTAATTTATAAGTAACTTATTTAGCTTTTTTTATAAAAATACTCAGTTCATTCCTAAATGTAGGATCCATCTGAGGAGGTGAATTTTTTCCAAATATAAGACTTCTTTTCATTTTTTCCCACATTTTCTCTAAATTATCCCTATTGATACTCCTCAATAATAAACAAGTAAAAGAGGGAGGGTAGGAATAAAAGTAAGCGGTTAAGGTATTTTAATAATATAATATGATTTTAACTAATTTAACTAACATCCTTAATCTAATCAAATTAGGTAAATATGTATTATATTTAGGAATGGAGGGAGAAGTAACTTGTATGTGATCAAAGATTAATACTTCCTCTCATTTAATTAACCTTTTTAATTAAGTAAGCTAAATAAATTAGTTAATTATAACATATATGGTATATTATTATATTATATATTAACTTATAAGTCAAATAAGCCAGTTTAAATAAATAATTCAGAAAAATCAATTTATAAATGACTTATTTACCTTTCTTAGGATTTCTTTTAAAAAAAGTCAATTAGATCTTATATTAAGTATAAGGAGTAGTTAATTTTAAGGAAAAATGTCATTAACCTCTATAGCAAATTAACCTCAGACTTCCCAAAAAAATATTTGTTGATATATTGTATCATATATCCTAAAAAATATTTGTTGATATATACTTTATCATATATCATAAAAAGTATTTTTTTAACTCATTTTGTATGTGCTTGTATTATTATTAAAAAACAAAAAAAATTATTCAACCTAGACACGTGATCACATATTGCAATTAGATTATGTGAAAATGCAAGTCAAACCGAAAACAAAGGCATATATTCATCATAAAATCAAAATGTTTTTTAGGTAAACACAAAATAATACATAACACATGCTAAAAATAGTATTATATTACTATGAAAAACACGGCTTCTATTGAAAATTTGATAAAAATATTATTTAATGTTCTATTTTGTATGAAAGTTCAATTTAGTTCGTTTTGTTTGTATAAAAACCACACAGTATACAATAAAATAATATTAATTTATATATTGTAAAAACTATTATAATCTGGCCATATATATACACATATCATATTTTTATCTACACTAAATTGGATCTATCTCATGATTTTTTCCATTGTCTCATTATATTCCATCAATTTCTCCTAAACATAAAAATACATTACAAGCATTAAAAGTGAAAATTAAAGATCAAATTCAAGGATTTAAACATCATAATTCACAAACTAAACATATGATTGATTTACTATATTTTTAATGCATTTTAGGCATATTTGAAGTATATTGGGAAATCATCAATGAATTTTTAGTAGATTTTCATGAAATTGTGGTAATAAATCAATTTAATGTATTATTTGATTTGAAATTGTGCAGGCTTCGATACCAAAACTTATAAATGAAACAATAATCGTCATGTCTGATACTAAACCCAATCAACAACCCTTAGAATAATTATTATATTATTATTTATTTGGTGACACACTACTCACCCTTTCTCTTTTATATATATATACTTATTGTTTTATAATTTTTATATTGTTACATATATACACTACATAGATTTGAGTTATTCGACATATATTCTAAAAATGTTTTTTTAAAAATATATACAATTATACAACTTGGCAAGAAAAACAATTTCACTACTTATATTTCAAAGTTGGGCCTCTACCTATTAAGTGCTGACGATGAAGAAGATTTCCCAGTGTCCAATTCCCACATATGATGAAGAGTTTTATTTTATGGCCAAGACGCTCGAGTTCTGGAGATTCAGATGAGATGAAGGGTTTATGTGTGAGCTCTAACAGATTCTTTTTTTTTTTATCCAAATGTTAATAGTAATGTTTCTTTTTTTTTTGAATGTTAATAATGTTTTTTTTATAACTGAATGTTAATAGTAGTGTTTTAGTAATGAAAGAGAAAGAATATTTCCATTAATGGAAAAATAGCAGTTGTTTTTATTAGGATTTCCTAATGAAAAAAAAATCTGATGAGAAAGGAATAAGACCTGCATGGCTCACTTTTGATATACATAGAATTTTAAGTATGGTGATTTTCCACTAATAGCAAAGGAAACTTTCAAAGTAAAGGAGCATAATGAGAGTTCTAAATGAGGTCAATCTATATTTATTGACAAGCTTCAAGTGATAGATGACTTATTGTATGAACTATCTTTGACGTACGACTGTCACGGTTTGTTGCTGGTATATGGTGGATTATGGCTTCTGTTCTAGTTGAATTATGTTCCATATCTTTTTTAAAAAGAAAAAAAAAGAAAAAAAAACCTCATTTGACCTGTACAGCATTTAACTGCGGGCCAATTAAGTATTTAAATTTATATACTCCTTAAATCTCCTCGCAACAATTCTATTGGCCCACATGTCCAATGACATCATCTTCACTAACTCTGTTATCGGTCCACATAATCTAAGTCATAATGGAAGGTTTTATTCTTAATTTTAAATTTCATTGTCAATAATTAATTATTACTCATTATATATCTCTATTTTTGGGAGGGTATTCTTTTGAATTTTGAAAGTCATGTAAAATTGAGCAGTGATTAAATATATAAATGTATGGATATTATTTAAAACCTACAAAATAAATAATGATTTTATTTATGTCAATAAATTGAGAATATAAATCAAGGGCATTACCCATATTTTTATTGATAACGTTTATTTTAACTCAGAGTCTAATTTTCAAATTTCATCACCATTAACAACAATAAATGCCTTACTAATCATTTTTATAATCGATGACCACTTCCACTAGTTTAGGAAAAAAACAACATAGACATACGTTTTTCAATATCCCATTTCTCTAAATAAATATATCATATAAATTTGTTAACTATATAGAATCTTTGGCTTTTGCAATTTCAAAATAAAATGTTGAAATCAGTTGCTATTTTTTGGGTTGTGGAAAATCATTCCCTACCACATGGAATTGGAACCTTCTCGATCTCCTTCATTTCTTCTTCTTCTTCGTTGTTTGGGAGCGAAGATCAGAATAATTGTTTCAGTGAGCTCCTCCGCATCAGATCCTTACCGTTGGATTCATCTTCCTCCGATGAATCCAGCACGTGCTTCAGCTGAAGCGTTGTCTCTTTCCTACGAGGTGTACGGCTGCTTGTAGAAGCATCCCTAGGCTTGTTGATGTCCGTCGCTGAAATTGAACCAATGGGCTTGTCCTTGGGCTTCTTGGTGGGCTCTGAACCACGCCGCATTGCATCGCTAGTAGCTTGAAACATGTAAATCTGCTTTAGTTCTTTTTTCAGTAATATAGGTGCTTAGCCTCAAATTTTAAAAATGAAAACTCAGGCTGAAAATGCCACCATAAAAGAATTTTGAAATCGATCAACTAAGAAGTTGAATAATTAGTGCAATCCAACTAGAATTTGAACTTGAGATGGTTTCTTCCTTGAATTTTTTTAAGCAACTTAACTCCCTACCAAAAAAAAAAAAAAAACCATAGCTAACATCATTAAAAACTGTCTGCTCTTTCCATGTCTACCCTTATTAATAACAATACAACTTTTTTTGGGCCAATGAATAGTAATATAACTTAATCACAAATTAATAAGGAAATCTTGTTAATTTTAAATGTTCATTAATCAAGACAAAATAATCATTAATTACTCCTATAATTACAAACCACCAAAATATATAGTATTAGTAAATCCGGAAAGAGTAGATGCTTTAAAAATTTTACAGAAGGGCCAGGGAGTAACTTCCAAAAACAGAACTAAGTCACTAAACCTAGACATGAAAGTTAGTCGTTCCTCAATAGGGAAGCTAAATAACATATCATTATGTATCTGAAGGCATAGGCTTAGGCAACTGGCCATCTGTGTAGTTAAGAGGTTCAAAGTAAATGACTAAATGTTGTGGTCAGCAACAGATACGATGAGAGGTTCAAAATGATTCGCTCTTTTTCTTTAACAGAAATTGATATTTTTAGCTTTAAAAGAAGCAAATAGCCAAACACAAATCAATCCAGCGACTTACTTCCTACAACAATCTCTCCTTCTTGATAGAAAGGTGAAGGTTGATCTTTAAGCTAGTTGCCAATTGTTTTGTTGTTGGAGCTTTTTGCTTCTTGTTGTATCTAGGTCTTTCTATGTGACTATTTCATCTTTTCAATAATTTGTCTTTCAATAATTTGATTAATCATTTAATCAAAGTCATGGTTTTTTGTAGAGTATAATGGCGTTGTATGATCCATATAGTTAACCTCACATTGTAGGATAAAATTCTGCTGTTGTTGCTAATAAAAAAATTAGTTTTTTTTGCAACAATGAACATTATTTAGTTCAAATGTTTAACTGATTGATTAATGATTACTTGACATGTTCTATATTGATTAGTTCAAATGTTTAACCGATTGATTAATGATTACTTGACATGTTCTATAGCGATTCCATTCCTTAAAATATACAGAGAATGTGTACATCATTTTAATTGTTTAGATGACATGTTAATATACGCTTGTACTTTTTAAATTTACAATATAAGCTCTAAGTTATACGTTATCACATATTTTTTGTATTATTTGAATTAAAAAAACTAAAATCTTGTAAAACACAAGAACATTATCATTATCAACCAACATAAATTATCAATTTTTCAGTTCAAGCTTCATGGCCTCTTGAGGCTATTTCAATTTTTAATCACTGTTGATGATGATGTAAGGTAAAATTAATAAGTAATTTGTACATGTGAGTCAGCGTCGTGTATAAAAAGAACTCTCAAGTCACATCCAAGAATGTATTAAAGAAAAACAAAACCTTCTCCCATGAGTGAACCACTTTTATTTTGATAAAGCTAGGGTATTAATGTCTTTTCACTTATATTAATTTAAATATGGTCCATGGAGATACAGTGAAATTTCAAAATTCTTTAAAAGTTTATTCAAATTATTGAACCATGTTAGGATTAATTGAAATTCTCTCGCCAAAGAATACAGGACTGTAAGATAAAAGACCCGTTGTTATGAAATATTTCAAATAAGGCTAAAAATAAAATAAAAGAATTCCAAGCACATACACAAAACCAAGAAAGATAGTTCATGCCTAAATTCCTATTATGTTAGAAAAGCAATTGGAACAACTAACATATAATTAGTCTAGCAGTGTAAGGCCCGCTAAATAACTTGAGGTCTCGAGTTCAAGTTGTACAGTAGACACTTGGGTTGAGAGGGGAAGACACAACTATAAAACTTAAATAATCAGTTGTTCGGATATTTGATAATATGATCCAGAAAAGGCACTGACTGCCGATTGATATATAAAAAAAGGAAAAGCATTTGGAAACAAATGTTTGATATCTATTATTGATTAAAAGATATATATGTACAAGAGAGATGAGCCTTGGTATTAATGGCTCATAATAACGTAATAACATCCTAATAGAATAAAAATGATTCTATATGGATAATATAGATTATAAACTATTTAGTATTTACATTAATGACATAATATTCTCATAAGTTCCTTATTTGCCTGCTTCGAATCAAAGATGTATATTTGAAAGCATGAAGAGAATTCAAAGCACAACAAACAAATGTTGTAAATGGGCGTGAAAGATAAAAAATGATTATGTACTTATCTCAAATGTGCATCTTATACCTTATATTATTTTATGGTGCAAAATTGAACATAAACTTTATAAAATGGGGGTGAAAATGATGCCTCTGTTAAGTTAGGCACACTTTATTATTTTTATATGATTTTTTTAGGGGGATGGAAGATTTTTTTTAAAAAATAATTATATAAAAATATTAAAGTGGGGCCTACATAAAAGAAGTTTGGCTAACTTAACAGAAGGATCATTTTCGCCCCATTTTGTAAAGTTTATAGTCAACTTTGTACCATAAAATCGTATAAAATATCATACGCACATTCAGGATAGACACATGGTCATTTTTTACCTTTCACCATAAAGAATTCAAGGATGCATGTTTCTTATATTAAATAATATGATGAGCAGTAATAAACTCACTCACACTCTACTGAGTATGAATGCGGACAAAAAAATTATCATTCTTTCAAGACTCAAGAGCAGTGGAAACTACTTCATTAAGCTCTGGGATTTGTAGTGATATTAAGGGCGGGGAAGGTGTATACTGAAGAATGAGAATTGTCGTTCAAATTTCAGCTATGAAGAATGAAACTTTTTAACCATCCCCCCCCCCCCCCCCCAAAAAAAATAGGAAAACAAACCTAATAGCCACTTAACCTTTTATTAAAGTAAATTAGGATCCGAGAGAAAAATAAAATAATTATATAAGAGTATAGGTAATAATTTATTTATTTATATACTATGTGAAAATATAGTTTCCATTAATGCTATATATGAGTTCATCAAGGCAACTGTGAGGAAAAGAGTTGGTTCATGACTAAGTTTTGGTAATTAGGTAGCAGTTTTATTCAATATTATATATTATATGAATAATTGTATAATATCTGTTGCATGTTATGGAAAGTTTTTAATCATAACAGTTTATTTTTGGAGTACTCCAAGGCTATGTGAGTCGCTCCCCCTAATTAGATAGTTTTTTTTGTATAACTATTCAGTTATGACCAGAAAATCCTGCAGGTATAGATGCCTTACTATTATCAACATCAAACCTATTATTGATGATTAAGTGGATCAATGCTAAGAGTACATAGCTTACAGGGATAATTGCTATTATTATAATTGTACAGGTTTGTGAATTGCATTATATTTGATATGAGATTCTTTAAATCTCACTCTTTTTGATGTGTTTTACAAAGGAGCAAGGAGACTGAAGGGCTATTTTGGGTGAGGTAGTACTGTGAAGAGCATGAATGCCTGCATGCTTTTGTACTTGTGTGTATATTGAGTAGTTAACTGTATATGTTAAGTTATATTTTATGAAAGGCAAGCATGGTGTTTGCGTAGATGTTATATGTTTTGTATGCCTCCATGACGAGAAACTCCACAACATATACAGGTAAGTAGGTTATCGAGCGAGTTGAGCCCAAAAACTTTGTAAGTTTTAGCTTCCGAAGTACCATCAAATAAAATTACTCATTTGATCCTATTTATAAGGCACTTCCAGCACATTTCACACAGACCAAGGAAAGCCTTAAAACTCATTAACTTTCCACTAAAATTTAACAAATTTACAACTTTACCCATATTTAATGTACACTATACCACATTAAAATAAAGTCAACACATAATAAATGAAGGGTAAACTTGTACATGCACACTAAATATTTAATGAGGTGACTTATATATAGGACAAAATAAAACCTTCTCTCTCTGCCTTATAAATAGGACCAGATGAGTAGGCATTAAGGATTGAACTTGGCTACTTAATTGATTTATAAACTACTTGAGATTTTACAATTAATTTACTTTGTTAGAAAAGTGCATTTATTCAAAACATCATTCTAGCATAAGCTTTCCAAAAGAAAAAAGTATTAATTTATTCTAGTTTTTTGGGCAACTAAAATTGTAAAGTGGTTTTAAATTGATTAAAGCAGTCTTAGTATAGTACTAGACAGGTGTTACATTATTGCGTAGATCGAGTAGCTGAATGGTATAGCAGTAAATGGGTCATTTTAATCACAAATCTTATTTTTTTTTTAATAAAATTTATCCGTCTGATCCCTTTGAGTTTTCAGTTTTGCTATCTGCTGGCACATTTTAATAAATGTATTATAAGTATCGTCAAAATTCAAAAGATTTACTGCTTTATGTCAGTAATGTGCATATATGACTGTCTCACATCCATTGCATGTAGCACTTCTTGATCTGTTTTCTTCAAAAGCCTCACTTTATATGTGCATTCAATGCTATTGAACATTATTGTTCTTGTTGTTTCTGGATGTCTCTGTATTGTAATATGGTCCTTCCTTGATTCCTTGATTGCTTCAAGTTCTAGGTTGTATTCTTAAGACATTTGATGAGCACTAGTTTGTTATGTTACCAGTTTTTCATAATTGTAATAGTAATTGGGTATTTGAAGATTTCTATTGGGGCTTCCAATGTGCCTCTCTCTATTGCTATTCATAATACCACGATTTCTCCGTTTTTCTTTTTTTCTTCTTCTTCTTTTAATTATTAGATTCTACATAAAATTAGTCATATACTGATATCACATAAGTAAGAAATGGAACATTTTTTATTTTTATGATTTTAAAAGAATAAATCAAAATGGAGAAGATAGACGGGAGAGGAAAACCTCTTCTTCCCTTACCATCTTTTTCGCTCTTAATAACCGTTAGATCAATTTTGAATGGTGTAGATTTGATATTACACAAAATATTTTTAATTTACTTTCTAAATTGAAGTATTAAATTGTTCATAACAAAATTTAGCAATTGGCATTTAATTAATTACTTTTTTTTAATAACTTGAAAAATTTTGACAATGATATTTTGAACATCAAATATGAACAATTCAAAGTTGATCTAATAGTTATTAAAAGAGAAAAACAGAGAAGAGGATGGTAAGGGAAGAGAAGGTGTTCCCCTCTCACAAAACACTATACAAGAAATGATTGGACCCCTCCCCTTATTTGTGTTGCCCAATTTCACATCATTGTCGATTAATTAGCATTGCTTACTTCCTGATGATCTTTCGAAAGGATGATGGTGCAATTTGCGGGCAATTGCCTCTTCATTGGGCACTCAACTTATTGAACAACTTCATGTCACCACATACATCAGGGCTTCCTTTAGTGAAAAACATCCATGTTCTTGTTTTAAATAATATTGTTGTAGATTGGGTGCAAGTTCTTCTATTTAGTGTCTTATTTTATGTCTTTTTCATAGGCTTTAAGGCTTTCTCAAATTTTTATTGAAAACTTTATTCATTGTCTATTTAATTAGGCAAGTTCAACTGTTTGGACAATCATTGCCAACTTTTAAAGAGCTACATCTTAAAGAAAATAATATAAGCATAATATTGGTGTCTTGACTTGAGATATATATATATATATATACACACATTTATATGTACGTACATGGTAATTAACTAATTATGACAAGACATAACAACATTATAATGGTAATTAAGAACTATGAATTTTCAGACTAATTTATTAAACTAAACAAAACCAATAATATGTCTTATTTTATGTCTTTTTCATAGGCTTTCTCAAATTTTTATTAAAAACTTTATTCATTGTCTATTTAATTAGGCAAGTTCAATTGTTTGGACAATCATTGCCAACTCTTGAAGAGCTACATCTTATAGAAAATAATATAAGCATAATATTGGTGTCTAGACTTGAGATATATATACACACACACACACATTTATATGTACGTACATGGTAATTAACTAATTATGACAAGATATAACAACACTATAATGGTAATTATAATGAATTTTCAGACTAATTTATTAAACTAAAACAAAACCAATAATAAGTCCTTCTTCCGATCCTAAATTTAGGTTATTTTTTAATTTAATTGGATTAAATAAAGGATTTAGTTAATTTAATTTTTTTATAAGAATTTAGTTAAGTTAATATAATATAATTTTTCTAAAACACTCCAACCACCTTCCTTAATCTCATTCATTTTTTACTTAATTATTATTGGAGTACTATCAATAGAAACAGTTTGGTAAAAGATTGACAAAAATTAGAAATATAACCTATATTTAGGACCAATGATTTGAGAGAATATTGAAAAACCCTAATTCCTCTTTTGCCTATCATCTTCCCATAGCCTTCCCTTGAGTTTTCTCTCCTTGCAAATGTTATCATTTTGGGCTATTGGCCCTACTATTGTGCCCTCAATTTATTTGGATCTTAGGCCTCAATTTATTTGGATCTTAGGCTTGAATTATTTCTTACTCACTTCTGCCTCGTCTTTCCTTCCCAGTTCGAGCACCAACAGAGCCCTCCACTCCTTCTTCCTTTCACAATTGTGCCCTAGGCACGAGTATTGGACCAAGTCTTTGTCCCCTTCGAATTCGTCCCCAAATCAACTCATCTTGGTAATTTTCAGTCCTTCTTTTGCTTTCTTCTTAATGTTAATAAAGTCGAGTAGATAGTTTGGATTCATGGGATGGTTGATTTAGTGAAGGGTTGAACAGAGGATTTATTGGTTTTGAAATGCTTACTGTGAGTCACTGATTTTGCCTTCTCTTTTTGGGATGGTTTCGATTCACCCATTGGAAACGTGAAGACTTTTGGGAAATTTGGGGAAATGCTCTTTGTAGGGTGAACAAGGGGGTAGAGTAGTTTAAAATGCTTACTCAGTGAAATTGGTGACATTGATTTAGTAGCCATTTTGTTGGATTGTATTAGCTTAGTTTAGAGTAATTTAGGAGGCATTTAGACATTTTGAACGAGAACAATAACTGAGTGTGTTCTTGAACTATAGGCCATGGTAGCGCGAACTAAGGCATAAGCTTGGAATTGTTGAATTGGATTGCCGATTTAGTATAGTTCAAGTTTGGGGGTCGAAATACTTTTCTTTTCTAAGAATTTTTTTTTCTTTTCTTTTTTTCTCTTTCTCTTTTTCTCTTCAGCTTTCCTAGATTAAATGGTTGCTATGTTTCTGTGCTCAGTGCCTTTGCTTGTTTTTGTGTTTGTCTGGTTTTTGTGTGTCATTTCGTAGATCATGCCTCGCATCAAGGTATTGGCTGGCCGGAACAAAAGGCCTCAGCATCACGAGCCAGCTCCTCCACCCAAGAAAAAGGGCAAACCGCCCATGGACAAACACAAGGAACAACCGCTTCTTCAAGAGAGGGAGTTCCCTCAAGCCGACTTGGTTCCATTTTACAACCCGGCTACCAACCACTACCACTTCCAGGGATTACTTGGCCCAAGGCGAACAGGCAACGAAGCGTTGGTGCGCTGCTATTATGACCGAGTGTCCAATGGGTTGGTTGAGAGCGTCTCACGCCTTGATACCGGCCAATTGCTATACAAGTTTATGACTTCCCAGGTTATTCGGCAGTATTACAATTTGCCTGAAGTCCCGGATTGTGCATATCAGCATATCAAAGGTTGTGACAATGATTACCCTCTTGGACCTATAGAGCGTGCACTAATTAGGCCCGGTCAACCTGGATGGTTCCAAAAGCAAGGCCCACAGCTATACCTATAAAGGTCTGCTCTCTATCTTGATGCTAATGCGTGGTGGCATTTCATCACTTATAATATCCAACCTTCGGAGCATCGCAGTGACTTTAATAAGGACATGTGACTCCTTATCTACCTCTTTATTAAGGGACAGCCTGTCCGGGTGGAAAGCATCATCCTCAGCAATATCATCAGCAGTGCCAAGCCGACCAGGGAAGGGACTGTACTTGTTTTTCCACACTTGATTTCTGACTTGTTCCTCAAGCGGGGTGTACCTGACCCTCGATCAGATCCCCATTTTCCCGCGAGAGCCATTTTTGACTATAAGTTACTTAAGGGGATTCAACCACCACCTATGCCAGAGCATGACGATGATATACCACCAAATCCTCCTGTCGACCTCCAGACTTTTTATGTTGAATTTCAAGAATTTGCTAGGGAAAGGAGGGAGTTTGAGGCCGAGCAAAACCGTAGGTGGTACAAGCTTGATTGGTTTAAGAACTACATAGTTGACAAAGCTCTGATTTGTATGGTTTTTATATGCCTAAATTGAGGAAATTAACATGATTGAGATGCGATATTGGTCCAATAATGCTTAATGTAGAACTTAGACTCTTAGGTGAAATTAGTGTTAGATTAGGGTTAATTAGCCATAATTGTAGATTAATTTGTTTGAATTGGTTTATAGGGCTATTTGATCCTTGTTTACTCTTGTCTTCACTTGTAGGGTAGTTCAGGACCAAAAGATCGGACCCGGGATGAAGAAGAAGGCAGAACAAAAGAGCAGAAACAAAGTGGCTTCGCCGCGGCGAGTTAGACGGCGAAAATCATCCCAAGGAGGCAGAGGAGAAGTGAGTTCGCCGTGGGTTCGCCGAAAGCCACGGCGAACCCACGGCGAAAAAGGATGAAGAACCAGAGGCTACATGACTTCGCCGCGGCGAAGTGGACGGCGAACGGATGAATCTGCAGAATTTTCAGTCGCGAATTTCGGGCCTGATTTGGATCCAACTTGAAACCCACTCACTTGACCCGACTTGGGGGACTTAAAACACGAAATACACACTCCCTTAGGTGAGATTTGGTTCACAATTTCACACCCCAAGCCCTAGCTCTCTCTTCTCCATCTTCATCTTCATCTTCTTCACCTTTTCCTTCCTTCCATTCATGGCTTCCACTCCTTTCTCTTCTCTTGTTGGTTTCTCCATGGAGAGTAGCAACTAGGCTCCACCATTCTTGGTGGTGAGAGCCAAGGGATGAGCTTGAAGCTTCAATAGGGGAGTTTTCCTAGTTCTAATCCTTTCCCCATTTGTTGTATTTATGCTTTTCTAGGTTTCTAGGGTTGCATTTATGATATTTTGGTGGGTTGTATTAATTGCTATTGCATTTGGTTGAGGTGCATTTATGGCACTTAGTTGAATGCATTTATGTCATTAGGGTTAGACACCATGTTTATGTTTATGTTGTTTCCTTCTTGTATAATGCTTGACATTGCTACTTATTAGCTTTGAGTTTAATGAAATTTATGGGTTCATAGTTTTGTTATTCTCTTGGTGAAAATTATGTGCTAATGCAAGGTGGCTTGGTTAGTGGATTAAGAGTGTTAAGCTATTTGCTTGAGGGGGATGGCATAAGAATTAATTGGTTGTGTTGAGACATTGGGCAAACACTCTCTAGGTCCTAATTTATTGTATGGGTGGCCATCAATGGATTAGGGTTTAGAGAGAAATTTAGAGCAATTATGGGGTGGCCCAAATTGTGGATTTAAAGTCTTGCATAATCAATTATTTCTTGATTTGGAACTTAATCAACTTGGGTTAAATTAAGTAATGTGCGGGGTTCCGGCATTAATTAAGTTAACCTAAGCCTAGCCTAGAGGGGTTCCTCTAGGGTTCTTTAGAAATCAAACAAAATTCTCGAAAACCTTTTGAAGCAATGATTCCCAAAGCTTTCATTCATCAAGAATGACCTTTATCCCATTTTCATCCAAATCTCACTTTTAACTCTAATCTTTTACTTTACCTTTGCACATACTAAACTTCCTATCAAAACCAAACAAAAATGCTTTTTACCTGTCTTTTCAAATTTACATTTTAGCTATTAGGAACCATATTACACTAGGCTCCTTGAGATCGACACCCCGGGTTAGCTTCCACTAACCCCTCGGGTTTAATTTCTTGGAGAGCGGACTCGAGGCGGCACTGCTCCGAACCTAAACCCTTAGTCAATTTCTGAGCTCCTCAAGTGGCACCGTTGCCGGGGTGCCAAGTAATTGGTTCCCTAGTAGCCAGTTGTCAAACTTGCTTTGGCCAGGTCTCGCTTCTAGTTGCATTATTAGCTTAGTTGCATCTTAAGTTATTTCTCATCTTTGCATATCATATTTTGAAATACCTATGACAATTGGTATAGATGCTTACTCTTTGCATTTTCTTGGCTCATTGACTTACTCTTGTGCTTGGTTGCTTTAGTGGTAGTTTTATTGCACTAATTGTGAATGTTGTCCTTTGTTGGATATTGAGTGCATGAATCTATCCCCCAAGTCACACTTTTGTTGCTTGAAGCTCACTTTTGCATAGCATACTTGCTCTGACTGATTTGCACTTGCTTGAAGTAGTATATCACATTTTCACTCAACTTGTGCTAGTTTCTGAAAAATTCTGCAGGTCACTGATTGCACCATATTTTTATATACTTTTCATTGATAAAATCAGTAGATTATTACATGTTCTTAGGGTAATTGCACCTAATTAGGGTAATTTCTGACTTTTGCACTCTTTGTTGGAAGTTATTCTAGTCAAGGACAATTTGGGCATAATTAGCATAAATTATTGTTAACCTATTTTCAAGAACATTTGATGCTACCTCTAGTTCATTCTTATGCGCAGATGATAGAAGAAACATGCCCAAATTGAAGGAAAAATAGCAAATCAAGGGGACATGGTTTCTGTCCCTCGCCGTGGACCTTCCACGGCGAGGCCCCTCCTCCTGAGCCATTTTCTGTCCCTCGCCGTGGACCTTCCACGGCGAGGACCCCTGTTATGCAGCCTTCTCTGCCCCTCGCCGTGAGCCTTCCACGGCGAGGCCCACGGCGAGGACCCTTGTTATGCAGCCTTCTCTGCCCCTCGCCGTGAGCCTTCCACGGCGAGGCCACTTCTCTTGCACCCTCTCTGCCCCTCGCCGTGAGAGGCCCACGGCGAGGCCCCGAAATCTGGTGTTCTGCTGTGCGTTTCAGGAATTTTTGGGGGAGTATATAAGATAAAAATCAGACCCTTCTTCATTGTCCAAGGTCCCTCTGCTCGAAAATCAGCCCCTCTCCTAGGGTTTCCTTCCATTCCTTCATTCCCATCTCATTTCCACCTCCATCTTCATCTTCTACCTTCTTCCACCCTCTTCTTCCATGGATTTTCGGATGGGGCTTCTTCTTGGGGTTCCTCTTGGAGTTTCTATGTTGGATTGAGGAGCTCTTCATCTCTTGAGGATGGGTTGATGGTGTCTCAAGCATGGGTTCTTCATTAGGGGAGTTTTTCTTTGTTCTAACATATGTATTTAGGATTTCTTCTATGTTTATTTGAACCTCTCTTGGAAGATGTTTGGATTTATGTATTGGATTGAGATTTTGGATATATATGTGTATGAACTATATGTGTTTATTTTGGGCTTTGAACACTTGAGTTATGAATTCTTATCTACATTGTGGTTGTATGAAGTTAATTTCATTTTAGTGGTTGCTAGTGGACTTAATTGATTGCTTCCATTCATAATCATTGTGATAGCATTTTTATGAGAGCCACAAGTGTTTTGACCCAAAGTATTTCACACATCAAGTGGACTTTAACACTAACCCTAAGTAATGGCTATGAAAGTGGTTGCTAAATTAGTCATTGATTAGGGCTAGTGGACCCCTAGTGGTTGCTTGGGGATTCCTCTAACTAGACTTGATGAATTAATCCCCCAAATGATTTGAACCTATGTTTGTCACCTCACCTAGACTCAAGAGATCCATTCCATCAATTTCACTTCATCCATCCATCCATTCCACCTCATTAAAGAAAAGATAAAAAAATATTGTAGTTAGGCTCATTTTGCATATTTCCCATTAAAACCCAACAAAACCCCTTTCTATACTTCATTTGCATGACATTTAGTTTCCTAGGTTAGTCATTAGGCTCCTTGAGAGACGATCCGGGATCACACCATTATAGTGCAATCCTTGGTTTTATAAATATTTTGCATTTAACCCCCAAGGCGGTTAGGAAAAGGTTAAATCAATGGCGCCGTTGCCGGGGAGTCATTTTTGACTCCCTAGGATAACTAAGTGTCACTTGAGACATTTAGAAGGGGTAGGAGCCTTTAGGTCATATTTGCATTATTTCACCATTTAGGTTAGCTTAGATGCATTGCATTTTGCATTCTTCTTCTTCTTTTTAATTCTTGTTTTAAATTGCATTAGATTAAATTGCTTGTGATTCTTTGGGACTTTGGGGATTCTCATTCTTTTGCAGGAAATACCACTCGGACGGAAGAGGCACCTTCTTCAAGCATGGAAGAGTTTCGTAAAGAAAGAGATAAAATGATGGCCAATCTAAATTCTTTCTTCCAATCATATGACACACATTGTAGGGACCCACCTTCATCCACACCACATTCATACTTCAATGAACCTTACTCACCATATTTTCCTCCACACCATG
Source organism: Mimosa bimucronata (assembly GCA_037074515.1). Taxonomy (NCBI): domain Eukaryota; kingdom Viridiplantae; phylum Streptophyta; class Magnoliopsida; order Fabales; family Fabaceae; genus Mimosa; species Mimosa bimucronata. Next base: position 25,727,495 of record CM073445.1, on the reverse strand, counting down.
AGCCATACCCTTCACCATACCAATCCTCACCATATGAACCTTCACTTCAACCATATAAGCCATATCATGAATCCCCCCTCCAATTTGCGCCATCCTCTCCATTCCTACCTTGTCCACCACTATGTCCCCATTCCTACCAAACTACATACCAACCACCACCACGTGATCCCTCACCTCCACCCAAACCCATCACACCTAAACCAACTGGGATTGATGCTTTCTTTGATTATCCTGACATGGATGATCGTACAAAGGAACTCAAGAGGATGTATAAGGTCCATAAGGCTCGTTCCATGGAGTTGTATAGAAAGAAGACCACAATTGGTCTCTCCAAAAAATTGGAAGATGAATTGGAAGAGCTAGGGGAGTACCTCAATGCATTCTACCTACATGTGCTTTGGAAAAGAACGGGAGGAGAAGAAGGAAGCTTATGGCCTTATGATACTAATGATGAAGAGGAGCCGGGGACATTTAATGAAGAGCAACATCCCACATCTCTTGTGGAGAATACCCCACATCCAGTGGTAACCTTTAATGACCTTACACAAGTCGAAGAAATGAAGCAAGCTACTCCATAACCTCAGGAGGTAATGCACTTCCCACTAGGTAATACTCCTATCCTTGAGGAGATTATTCCTTCTTTGGTTGATCCCTTGATTGAACAAGCTACTAATCATGAGAGTGAAGATGAGGTGGATGAGGAAATCATTTGTGAATTCCCTCATCGGTTTATTGACGAATATGCTCAACTTAGTGCTTCAAATAGTAGTAGCTCAATTGAGAATGTTGCTTGCACTATCATCAATTCTTCTTGTGATAAACATGCTTATCTCCTTAATGCTAGTAAAGATGATTTTGTTGAATCATATAAGGCTAAATCTTGTTCATGTGTGGAATATGAAATTTGTGTGCATTGTTATGATGTGAAGAAACCCTTACTTGTTGAATTTCGAAAGCATAGTTTTGACACAATGACCACTTTTACTATTGAACATGATGCATCTACTAGTGTTAGGAGTGCTGAAATTTGTAAGCATGTGATAATTGAGAATGAGAGTTACATTGTGCTTGAGAATGTAATATTGTTCCCATTGAATTGCATGATGTTGAGAGTGCACATAGGAAGGATTCCCCGAACTTTGCATTTTGATATTTTTGACAATAAGGACTCCTTCCAACAAATACTTTCTTGTGATCTTCCACCTGACATATCAAAAAAATGAAAGTGTTTGTTATGCCACTCCCAACATCCAATTTTCTTTTCCCTCTCTCTCAACTGCCTCTTGTGTATGTGAATGCAATGTTTCCGCTCCACACACACTTGAGTGTTTTCAAAATAAATTTTCTTGTTTTACTCCTACTGATGGGAGTTTGATTGACTTCCTTGGTTGCAATACTTATTTAGATAAATCGTTTCCTTGCCTAGAATTGGATACTGCTGTGTTTGTTGAACCCTTTTTGCAGGAAACGCAACAATTCGCACCAAGGAAGGAACAGGTGGGAGAAGTGGTCCACATGAAGCCACGCATGTTTCTCATTCGAGATGAGAACTTCTCCTACAAGAGTTTGAAGCGTTTTAAACGCAAGGTTGTCCCTCTCCTCCCTTGTACTTTCATTGCCTTCAAATGTTGCATGCTCTTTTGAGATTATGATGAATGATAAGTGTGGGGGAGGGACTGCACCATTAGTAAAAGGTAGACTTAGTGTTAGTTGAGTCAATAAATCCCCATTGTGTTCTCTTGCTTACTGCACCTTACATTTTGATTTTGCATTGGGGACAATGCAAGATTTAAGTGTGGGGGAAGGGTTGTGTTGCTTAGGTAGACTTGCTTGATCCATTGATTTTATCATGGTATGTCACATTAGAGAAAATTTTAAATTTTTTTGTCAAAATTTTTCAAAACAAAGGTAGATTGTGCTCCTTAGTTTTTCATTGTGATAAAGGGTCGCATTCATTGCAATGGAGGACCTAGTTGCATTTTTCTACCCATTTTTAAAACTTGTTTGTGAAAACCTAGTGTGGCAAAATTTTGGAAAACCATGGAGCAAGACTGGACCTTACCCTTTGATTAATGAGCTTCATGAGCAATGGGAAGAATTCTAAGAATTATGCATTTTATCCTTTCAATCTTCAAAGAGCTAGTGATGAGTTATTTTCAAGCATATGCATTGTGTTAATTGGCCCTGCAATTGGATTTTAATTGGAAATTGAGGTTAACCTTGTTGTGAGATTTTTGGGCCTATTTTCCTTTCAAGAGTGTATACTTGCTTGATCATGCAATTTCTAGAACTTGTCTCTACTCTTTGTCAAAGCTAGAATTACATTCATGCATGAAGATGATTTAGGCATTCATTTCATCACCCATTCTCCCCAAACACAAACCCACAATATGTCATTTTCCATTTTCACCCATTTTGAGCCATTCCTTGGTTGTAATGCATTAATGTGAATCTTGTGATGAAGCATTGAGTTTGAGCCGCTTTTGTTGTTGTTAAAGCCATGTATGTGTTGAAAAAAAAATATATATAGAAAAGTGCATAAAAAAAAAGAAGAGAAAAAGAAGGTTTGAAGAATAAGGCATTCCTTGATGTGGCATCATTATTATTGAAATTATGCTCTCATGTGCTGTGTTCTTAAATTGTGACTTTGAATTGCATTGCAACCTTTCCTTTTCCATAACATGCAATCCATCTTGCCTATTCCATCATGTCAACCTTACAAGTCCTTTTGATTCATACGTGATTGTATGCATGTGTGGAGATGTTAGGGTAGTTACAAGCTTATGGCAAATTGTTGTTTTAGCAAGTTAAGTGTGAAAAGATCCCACATGAGGTGAGTAGAGGGAAACACTATTATCTTGAGAGTCCTCTTCACCAGTGCTTTATCAAATTGCTTTGCCAATTCTCCCTTTGCATGTCCTTGATCATGACTCATGCTAGCCTGAGATTATTGATTGGTTAAAACCATTCTTCTTTGCATTGTACCCTTTGTCCAGGAGTACAAAGGTCTAAGTGTGGGGGAAATGATTGCACCATATTTTTATATACTTTTCATTGATAAAATCAGTAGATTATTGCATGTTCTTAGGGTAATTGCACCTAATTAGGGTAATTTCTGACTTTTGCACTCTTTGTTGGAAGTTATTCTAGTCAAGGACAATTTGGGCATAATTAGCATAAATTATTGTTAACCTATTTTCAAGAACATTTGATGCTACCTCTAGTTCATTCTTATGCGCAGATGATAGAAGAAACATGCCCAAATTGAAGGAAAAATAGCAAATCAAGGGGACATGGTTTCTGTCCCTCGCCGTGGACCTTCCACGGCGAGGCCCCTCCTCCTGAGCCATTTTCTGTCCCTCGCCGTGGACCTTCCACGGCGAGGACCCCTGTTATGCAGCCTTCTCTGCCCCTCGCCGTGAGCCTTCCACGGCGAGGCCCACGGCGAGGACCCTTGTTATGCAGCCTTCTCTGCCCCTCGCCGTGAGCCTTCCACGGCGAGGCCACTTCTCTTGCACCCTCTCTGCCCCTCGCCGTGAGAGGCCCACGGCGAGGCCCCGAAATCTGGTGTTCTGCTGTGCGTTTCAGGAATTTTTGGGGGAGTATATAAGATAAAAATCAGACCCTTCTTCATTGTCCAAGGTCCCTCTGCTCGAAAATCAGCCCCTCTCCTAGGGTTTCCTTCCATTCCTTCATTCCCATCTCATTTCCACCTCCATCTTCATCTTCTACCTTCTTCCACCCTCTTCTTCCATGGATTTTCGGATGGGGCTTCTTCTTGGGGTTCCTCTTGGAGTTTCTATGTTGGATTGAGGAGCTCTTCATCTCTTGAGGATGGGTTGATGGTGTCTCAAGCATGGGTTCTTCATTAGGGGAGTTTTTCTTTGTTCTAACATATGTATTTAGGATTTCTTCTATGTTTATTTGAACCTCTCTTGGAAGATGTTTGGATTTATGTATTGGATTGAGATTTTGGATATATATGTGTATGAACTATATGTGTTTATTTTGGGCTTTGAACACTTGAGTTATGAATTCTTATCTACATTGTGGTTGTATGAAGTTAATTTCATTTTAGTGGTTGCTAGTGGACTTAATTGATTGCTTCCATTCATAATCATTGTGATAGCATTTTTATGAGAGCCACAAGTGTTTTGACCCAAAGTATTTCACACATCAAGTGGACTTTAACACTAACCCTAAGTAATGGCTATGAAAGTGGTTGCTAAATTAGTCATTGATTAGGGCTAGTGGACCCCTAGTGGTTGCTTGGGGATTCCTCTAACTAGACTTGATGAATTAATCCCCCAAATGATTTGAACCTATGTTTGTCACCTCACCTAGACTCAAGAGATCCATTCCATCAATTTCACTTCATCCATCCATCCATTCCACCTCATTAAAGAAAAGATAAAAAAATATTGTAGTTAGGCTCATTTTGCATATTTCCCATTAAAACCCAACAAAACCCCTTTCTATACTTCATTTGCATGACATTTAGTTTCCTAGGTTAGTCATTAGGCTCCTTGAGAGACGATCCGGGATCACACCATTATAGTGCAATCCTTGGTTTTATAAATATTTTGCATTTAATCCCCAAGGCGATTAGGAAAAGGTTAAATCAGTCACCCTCTGTTCAGTGGCAGAATCAGCCACTCTTGACTTTTGATTCCTCGCCGTCACCTCGCCGCGGCGAAGAGACGGCGAGCTCCACCTGTATCAGCCTATGCTTTCGCTTACTTTTGCTATTCTCTGATCATTCTTGCTGCATATACACTCCATACTCACACCATATTCGTACATACACACTTCATACACATATATACACTTCCATACACCACATACCATTCACACTTACCTGACTTTTGTACATTCTAAATCTTAGTTGCTGCTGATAGTCCACTTGTTGTCTGTGCCTTGTGTGACTCAACTTTGACTTGCTTTTGATTTCTTCTACTTGTTTATATCTCATTGTGCTTGCCTAGAGGGAGAGGTAGAAGGAGAAGAGGATCAAACCTTCCATCCTTAAACCTTGGGATTGAGCCACATCTTAGGAGAGCCAATCAAGGAGGCCCCTCTAGCCCTATCTTAGAAGAGTCCTTTTCTGGGGAGTCTAGCAGTCCCTCTCATTCAGACACTGAAAACGTCATCCACATAGAAATACCCCTAGATATCCCTATGGCCCACATACCACCACCCAATGCCCACAATGGTCCAAATGGAAACAATGGTGAGGGTGAGGGAGTAGGAAACAATGAAATCCCTAGGAGGCGTAGTATTAGGGAAGTTACCTCAAGTGGTGTCACATACGACCCATTCCAAACTGCATATCATGCTTTAAATGCTGATTTTGAAATTAAAGGACCACTGATTGCAGCATTGCCTCATTTTGCAGGATTGGAAGGGGAAGATGCATATGGCCATCTATATGGGGTCTACCTTGCTTGCACAAGCATGAAACCATCTGGGGCGAATGTTGATGATGTGCAGTTGAAAGTCTTTCACTTGTCGCTGGATGGGAAAGCCAAGGAGTGGTTTAGACTCTTACCAAGACATGATGAGAATGCCCTTACTTCTTGGGCTAATTTGAGAAGGGCATTTCTGGAGCATTACTTCCCAAATGTCAAGACTGAGGATCTGAAGAAGGACATCTATTCCATCAGACAAGATCCTTCTGAAAGCTTCTATGAGTATTGGTGCCGGTTTCAAGAGTTGTTAGCCAAGTGCCCCCACCACCAGATCATTGATGAACAGTTGATTCAATACTTCCACAAGGGGCTCTTGCCGAATGAGAGAGGCATTATGGATGCTAGTGCCGGTGGTTCTTTGGAAGACCTTCCCGCCGAGGAAGCTTGGGCTATGATTAAACTGAGAGCCAAAAACACCCAACAATACAACAGAAGAGGTTCCAAAGGGGTGTTTGAGTTGAGCTCCAACCCACAACAGACAAGGAGGATGGATTCTTTGGTGGCCAAGGTGGATACTTTGAGTTCCCAACTTACTTCTCAGCTTACCTTCATTACTTCAGAGTTGAGGAACCTTAGCATGCAACAGTGTGCTCCCACTTCCTCTACCTCCAAGGCCTTAGTTACGCCAAGTTGTGAGCATTATGGTTCAGTGATGCATATCAGTAGCCTTTGTCCTAATGAGCCGGCGGATGTCAATGCTATGTACCAGGGGAGGTCCAGCTCTAATCCCAACCAAAAATGGGATCCCTATAGCAACACTTACAATGAAGGGTGGAGGTCACACCCAAATTTCCAGTGGAGAGACAACAATAATTCCATGACCAGTTATAAGGGTCAATCTTCTTCTTCCCCAAGGTCCTTAGTTCCCCAAGATTCACCAAGAGGGGATGATTCATGTGATAGAATTCTCAAGAGCATACAAAGGATGCATGAGGATATGAATGCTCGCAACGATGCGAGGTTTGCATCTCTTGAGTCTAAGATGGAGCAATGGGAAACTAGAACTATAAACCTTCAATCCTTTGTGACCCAATTGTCGGATGGTTTGAGCGACAAGCAAGCAAGGACAAGTGGAGCTTCTCCCTCTAACACTGTGATTAACCCAAAGTCCCTTAATGCCATCACCTTGAGAAGTGGCAAGAAAGTTAAATTCCAAGGCCTTGAGGGTGATGAGTCCGATGTTGATGAAGAAATTGTTTGTGATAGACCACCTTTGGGTATGGGGGAGTATTCCAACTCCAAGACCATTGAGGAGAGCTCCTTGCCAATGCCGACCCCTCCGGTCCAAAGTGAGAGCAATGAAGAGAAAAAGCTCCTTGCTAACCCACCCTCCATGAGAAGAAAGAGAGGAGTTCGCTTTGAAATACAAGATTCACCCAACCAAGAGCCACACCAAAAAGGTAAAGAGGTAAAAGTTTCTGACCTTCCTTTTCCTCATTCATACTTGGCTAGTAAAAAGTTTGTGGATGATAAATGTGATAAAGAGATGTTTGACATGTTTAGCAAAGTTGAAGTGAACTTACCTCTCCTTGATTTAATTAAAAAAATGCCCAAGTCGGCAACATTTTTAAAAGAATTGTGCACCAACAAGAGGAAATACAAGCATAGTGAAAGAATCCAACTGGGATCTAATGTTAGTGCTTTGTTTAAACCACAACTACCTTTGAAATGCAAAGACCCGGGTTCTTACACTATCCCTTGTATCATAGGCAAGACTACCATTTCAAATGCTTTACTAGATCTTGGTGCTGCGATAAATGTCATGCCTACCTCTATTTTTGAGTCATTGGGTACCCAATCCATTCGAGACACAAGTGTGGTTCTCCAACTTGCGGACCGAACGATTAGGTATCCAAAGGGCATTTTGGAAGATATTTTGGTGCAAGTAAAAGGCCTTGTTTTTCCGGCCGATTTCTATGTCCTAGACATGACTAGTGACAACCCTAGTGATAGTACTTTGATTCTTGGCCGACCTTTCCTTAGGACGACAGAAACTATCATTGATATGAAACAAGGTACAATCACTATGGGAACTGGTGACCAAGAGGTCAAATTTCTGTTTTCTGAGACCATGCGCAATGCTAGTGATGATTGTACTTATCTAGGCATCAGTGCAATTTCTTGTGTGGATGATGAGATTGATGAACTTTGTGATTCTACATGGTTTGATTCGATTGAGCATGTTGAGCCATCCCCCATTATTTCCCCCTCCCATACATCTTTGTGTTGTGCATGTGTTGGTGATGTCAAATGTGTTGATTGCATTGAGATTGATGATTATCTTTCCACCTCACATGATTTGGATGAGTTTACATGCTTAGTTGATACTTTATCTACTCACCCCACACCCAATGGTCTTGGGAAAGTTTCTTCTGATTGTGACGCAGGTTCTGCTGACCCCGTAGCTTTATCTATGGTGGATACTTGCTCACCTTTGGGAAGTGGAGAAATTACAGCATTGGTAGATGCACCCATATCTCCTTCCTCACTTTGTGATGACACAACTTTGCCACTTGCTGTACTTGAGCTTCAGGACTTGGTACCGTCTGTGGTAAAACCCCCAATTGTGGATCTCAAACCCTTACCTCCTAACTTGAAATATGCATTTCTTGCTGTTCTGATAAATTGCCTGTGATTATTTCAAGTGCTTTGTCTGATGTTGAGGAGGGTAGGCTTGTTTCTCTCCTTAGGTCTTATAGGGGTGCAATTGGATGGTCTCTTGCTGACATTCCAGGGATCAATCCCTCGGTTTGTACACATAGAATCCTCTTGGAGGAGGGTTATAAGCCTATTCGGCAACCACAGAGGAGACTGAATCCTCTCATTCTTGAAGTTGTGAGGAAAGAAATAGCTAAGCTCTTGAGTGCTGGGATCATTTATCCCATTTCTGATAGTGAGTGGGTGTCACCGGTACAAGTAGTACCGAAGAAGAGTGGAATTACCGTTGTTCGGAGTGACAACGATGAGCTAATTCCTACCAGAGTCCAGAATTCGTGGAGAGTGTGTATAGATTATAGGAAGCTTAATTCCTCGACTAGAAAGGACCACTTTCCCTTGCCTTTTATTGATCAAATGCTTGAGAGGATCTCTGGTAAGTCTCACTACTGCTTTCTTGATGGTTTCTCCGGGTACTTTCAAGTATCAATTGGGTGGAGGACCAAGAAAAAACCACCTTCACATGTCCTTTTGGTACCTTTGCTTACCGTAGGATGCCATTTGGATTATGTAATGCTTCGGGCACTTTTCAAAGATGCATGATGTCTATTTTCAGTGATTTGTTGGAGCATAACATGGAGGTGTTTATGGATGATTTCACTATGTATGGTTCTAGCTTTGATGAATGCCTCTCTAGTTTAGAACTTGTTTTGAAAAGATGTTTGGAAAAGAACTTGGTTTTAAACTATGAGAAGTGTCATTTCATGGTAGATAGTGGCATTGTTTTAGGTCACTTGATCTCCCAGAAGGGGATTGAGGTTGACAAAGCTAAAATTGAAGTAATTGCATCTTTGCCCTATCCCACCAATTTGAAAGAAGTTAGATCATTTCTGGGGCATGCAGGGTTCTATAGGCGTTTCATTGCTAATTTTTCCAAAATTGCCTTACCCCTTTCATCTTTGCTTAAAAAGGATTCTGATTTTGTTTTTGATGATAAATGTAAGCATGCCTTTGACACATTGAAATCTTCCTTGATTTCTCCTCCCATTATTAGTGCACCTAATTGGCAATTGCCTTTTGAGCTTTCATGTGATGCATCTAATTCTGCGGTAGGAGCCATGCTTGGTCAGAGAGTTGACAAGGTCCCTAGGGTCATTGCATATGCATCTAGGACGCTTGATTCCGCATAAGTTAATTACACCACTACTGAAAAAGAGTTGTTTGCTATAATTTTTGCACTTGACAAGTTTAGACAATATTTGATAAACTCTTCTGTGGTAGTATACACTGACCATGTAGCTGTGCGGTATTTGTTTCAAAAGCCCCAGTCTAAGGCTAGACTGCTGAGATGGGCTCTTCTGATGCAAGAATTTGATGTGAGGATCAAGGATCGGGCTGGAGCTGAAAATCATGTGGCCGATCATTTGAGCCGCTTGCCTCCCAACACAAGGGGAGTTGATTCTTCTGATCTTTGCATTGATTCTTTTCCTGACTCTGCTTTATTTTCCTTGGCCACTGTTGAGCCTTGGTATTCTCATATTGTGAACTACCTAACCGCTGATGTGGTTCCCTCTTCCTTGTCTCATTTCCAGGTCAACAAATTGAAGATAGAGGCCAAATATTACATATGGGATCCACCCACTCTGTGGCGCATTTGTAGTGACCAGATCATCCGCCGTTGTGTCCCAAATGATAAGATTCACTCTATCCTTACTCATGCTCATTTCTTATCTTGTGGTGGCCATTTTAGTGCAAAAAAGACTGCTAGGAGAGTGTTAGAGTGTGGATTTTTCTGGCCTACTTTATTTAGAGACGCATTTAATTATTGTAAGTCTTGTGAGAAATGTCAACAGTTTGGGAGTTGGGGTAAGAGGCATGAAATGCCTATGAGGCCCATGCACTTTTGTGAGGTTTTTGATGTGTGGGGCATCGATTTTATAGGACCCTTTCCTTCTTCCTGTGGATTCACTTACATATTGCTTGCAGTAGATTATGTGTCTAGATGGGTTGAGGCAATCCCAACTAGGAAAGATGATGCCGCTACTGTTTCTAGATTTTTACGTTCTCATATCTTTTGCAGGTACGGCATTCCTAGGGCTATCATCAGCGATCAGGGTACTCATTTCTGCAACCGGATCATCCAGTCCCTTTTTGCCAAGTATGGAGTCACTCACAAAGTTGCTACACCTTACCATCCCCAGACCAATGGGCTAGCTGAAGTTTCGAACAGGGAGGTGAAGCACATTCTTGAAAAGATAGTGAAGCCATCGCGCAAAGACTGGATTGATCACTTAGAAGAAGCTCTTTGGGCATATAGGACGGCCTACAAGACGCCTATTGGGACATCACCCTTTAGAATTGTCTATGGGAAGTCTTGCCACTTACCTATGGAGTTGGAGTATAAATCATATTGGGCTATCAAAGCCTGCAATGCCGACTTGGAGTCTTCCTTGACCAATCGGATGATGCAACTCCAAGGGCTTGAGGAATTACGGTTGCACGCCTATGAGAATGGGCTAATCTACAAGGATCGGTTGAAGATGATGCATGATAAGCACATCATGAAGAAGAACTTCAAAGAAGGGGACAAGGTGATGATGTTTAAGGCGAGACTCAAGATCCTACAGGGAAAATTCAAGTCTAGGTGGGAAGGTCCATATCAAGTTGTTCAAGCCTACCCCTATGGTGCATTTGAGCTTCTAGATGGCGCTACCGGATCAAAATTCAAAGTCAAGGGCCATTTGCTCAAGCACTACCACGAACCATCTCAACCACCTTAAACATGAGGTTGTTCCTTTCCTCTTTACTTGCTCCTTTGCTTTATAATTGACATATGTTTTTGAGCTAAGTGTGGGGGAGGGAACTTACCAGTAGAAAAAGTAGTTGTAGTTGCTTTTAACTTTTTAGGCTTAGTAATAAAAGCTTCTTGCTCACCACACTTGATTTCAACATACTTTGAAAATTTCATTGGCTTAACATTTTGACTCACTCTTGCCTCTCCCTATTTTTCTTTTGGTGATTGATGACGTGTTGTGCTTCAATCTTGGAATTGGACTTCACAACTTTCCACTGCACCCCAAGAGTTGAGTTGAATTGATATTTCCATATTTTTGCTACATTGAGGACAATGTAGAAATTAAGTGTGGGGGAGGGATGTGTGTTGTAATGAGTGAAGTGGGTAGAGAATCATTGCATCTTGGTTATGTTTTTAGCTTCAAAAAGTTGAAAAATTTGAAATTTTTTTTAACTTTTCCTCACTTTCACTTTTGTTTCTCCGTGGACTTGATATGAAATTTTTGGACTTGTTTTGGCAATTATGGGAATTCCTTCATGCTTTCGGATATGTGTTGATGCTTTTGATTAATCTCCTTGATTGACAACTTCGTTAATGGAAATTGATGCTTTATGGTTGAATCTCGGTTGTAGTTGATCTTTGTTTAAGAGCCTTGGAGAATTAGCCATGTTGTCAGGTTTATGTGAGCCTAATTACTTATTCTTGTGAGAAATCCACTTGGCTGCCATTCTCTAGAACTTGTTTGCATTCTTGGTTGAAACTTGTTGCATCTAGTGTAATGAAGCATGATAAAGGCATTCATTTCATACCATATCATCCCAAACACAAACCATAAACACTTCTTCCATTTGCCACCCCATTTGAGCCATTCATTTGATGCTTTGCATTTGATATGCCAATATATGAAAATTTGCGTCATTGCTTGTATTGTTTGGAAAATGCAGTCATGCCATGTATAGAGAAAAACAAAAATACAAAAGAAGAAAAAGAATGAAAAAGAAAATGTGAAAACTCAAAAAGTTGCAAAAAGCGAAAAATAAGGCATGTGTGGTTCTAGCAAGTCGCAATTGGTTCTTTGAGTTGAATTAGGCATTTAAGCATGCACAATATCATGTTTCATTCATTTCATCACACCATGTAGCCATTCCATCATTTCAACCCCTAAAAGCCCTTTGGATGCATTACACTTCTTGTTTTTAAGTGAAGATCTTAGAATTCTTACAAGCCTATGGTAGAATGTGCTTCAAAGTGGATATTGAGAGTAGAAAATTAACCCAATATGGTGAGAAGAGTGAAACACTTATCCTTGAGTGACCTTCTCCTTTGCTCATCCTCATTGCATTTATTACACTCATGGTTAGCTCTTTAGCATCACTTCATCCCTCATTGCTTGTTGGTTAGGGGTTCTCAATTTGCATTAGCTCATATTCCCCTAGCATGTTGAAGTTCTCATTTATGCCTTAATTACCATTGTGCTTAAGCTTTGAAATCTATCTTTGTCCAGGAGTACAAAGGTTTAAGTGTGGGGGAGTTGACAAATCTCTGATTTGTATGGTTTTTATATGCCTAAATTGAGGAAATTAACATGATTGAGATGCGATATTGGTCCAATAATGCTTAATGTAGAACTTAGACTCTTAGGTGAAATTAGTGTTAGATTAGGGTTAATTATCCATAATTGTAGATTAATTTGTATGAATTGGTTTATAGGGCTATTTGATCCTTGTTTACTCTTGTCTTCACTTGTAGGGTAGTTCAGGACCAAAAGATCGGACTCGGGATGAAGAAGAAGGCAGAACAAAAGAGCAGAAACAAAGTGGCTTCGCCGCAGCGAGTCAGACGGCGAAAATCATCCCAAGGAGGCAGAGGAGAAGTGAGTTCGCCGTGGCTTTCGCCGCAGCGAAAAAGGATGAAGAACCAAAGGCTACATGACTTCGCCGCGGCGAAGTGGACGGCGAACGGATGAATCTGCAGAATTTTCAGTCGCGAATTTCGGGCCTGATTTGGATCCAACTTGAAACCCACTCACTTGACCCGACTTGGGGGACTTAAAACACGAAATACACACTCCCTTAGGTGAGATTTGGTTCACAATTTCACACCCCAAGCCCTAGCTCTCTCTTCTCCATCTTCATCTTCATCTTCTTCACCTTTTCCTTCCTTCCATTCATGGCTTCCACTCCTTTCTCTTCTCTTGTTGGTTTCTCCATGGAGAGTAGCAACTAGGCTCCACCATTCTTGGTGGTGAGAGCCAAGGGATGAGCTTGAAGCTTCAATAGGGGAGTTTTCCTAGTTCTAATCCTTTCCCCATTTGTTGTATTTATGCTTTTCTAGGTTTCTAGGGTTGCATTTATGATATTTTGGTGGGTTGTATTAATTGCTATTGCATTTGGTTGAGGTGCATTTATGGCACTTAGTTGAATGCATTTATGTCATTAGGGTTAGACACCATGTTTATGTTTATGTTGTTTCCTTCTTGTATAATGCTTGACATTGCTACTTATTAGCTTTGAGTTTAATGAAATTTATGGGTTCATAGTTTTGTTATTCTCTTGGTGAAAATTATGTGCTAATGCAAGGTGGCTTGGTTAGTGGATTAAGAGTGTTAAGCTATTTGCTTGAGGGGGATGGCATAAGAATTAATTGGTTGTGTTGAGACATTGGGCAAACACTCTCTAGGTCCTAATTTATTGTATGGGTGGCCATCAATGGATTAGGGTTTAGAGAGAAATTTAGAGCAATTATGGGGTGGCCCAAATTGTGGATTTAAAGTCTTGCATAATCAATTATTTCTTGATTTGGAACTTAATCAACTTGGGTTAAATTAAGTAATGTGCGGGGTTCCGGCATTAATTAAGTTAACCTAAGCCTAGCCTAGAGGGGTTCCTCTAGGGTTCTTTAGAAATCAAACAAAATTCTCGAAAACCTTTTGAAGCAATGATTCCCAAAGCTTTCATTCATCAAGAATGACCTTTATCCCATTTTCATCCAAATCTCACTTTTAACTCTAATCTTTTACTTTACCTTTGCACATACTAAACTTCCTATCAAAACCAAACAAAAATGCTTTTTACCTGTCTTTTCAAATTTACATTTTAGCTATTAGGAACCATATTACACTAGGCTCCTTGAGATCGACACCTTGGGTTAGCTTCCACTAACCCCTCGGGTTTAATTTCGTGGAGAGCGGACTCGAGGCGGCACTGCTCCGAACCTAAAACCTTAATCAATTTCTGAGCTCCTCAATAGTCAAGAAAGTAAGAAAATGGTCCAAGAAATTTGGAATTCAAGATGACAGTGATGAAATTAGGAGGAAAGGATTGGAGGAAGTGAGGCAGAGAACTGAGCGCAACAAAGTACCTATGACTGCGAGTGATGCATAAGAGGAAGAGTCAGATTACGACGAAGAGGGATCTTTTGACGAGGATGACGAGCCCTGATTTATGTTGTTTTGTTTGCTAGCTTCCCGTTTAATTGTGTTTTTCGTTGTTGTGTGTGTTTCTTTTTCCAATTCTGTCTTGGTGAGCTACTGCTAGCTCAACAATATATTTTGGGATGTCTTACACTCTTTCTTTTGGATGCCTGTTGATTGGACTAGTGCCTGCACTGTGGTTTTATGCAGATTGTTGCTTGCATTGTTGACTGTGATTTGAACTGATTTCATTGTTACTTGCCTTTCTGTGTGCAACTAGCTTTGATAGAACTGTGGCACCTTGTGAACTGTTATTCTAGTTAGCTCCTTTTACATGATTTAGCTAACTTTCACTTTGTTGCCTTTGGATATGCTGGGTACATATTACATTTACTACAGGTATTTTTGAGCCTTTCATGCTACAATTTTGCATGAAAGAAGGCCCTTATTTTTCCCTGTTGACAAGTGAGGACACTGTCAATTTTAAGTTTGGGCGTGAGGGTATACTTTTGACACTTTTGATTTTTGAGGACATACTTTTGAAAATTTTTGTGGCTGAAGCAATTTTTGGGAAATTTAATCTTTTCTGGTTGAAGGTTTAATTAGGTTGATTAATTATTCCTTATGATAAATGCATGATCCAATGATAGAAGAGTTGCTTTGGTAGTATGTTTGGGAGGAAATTGTGGTCAATATGTGTGGGTGATTGAATTGCATTTTAAAGCTTAATTCCTGGCAATTTTTGGAAACAAAATCTATGCACAAGAGATCATGGAATGATTTGAATGTTTTTGTTAGGGGATCTTGTAGCAAATTGGCATGTATTTCCTTTCTTAGCTTAAAAGCTTTAGAACTCGTTTTTGAACTTCTCGAAACAAACTGGTGTTTTCATACATTTTTGAAAAATGATTTGGGCATTCATTTCAATGAGATTGAGCCTTTCAAGCCAACCCGTGACATAAATCCATTTGCACCATTTCTGAGCCTTATAATGAAAAACCATATAAGTTGTTATTTTTGGAACCACAATATGCCTTAACCCGAGCAACCTGAAAAACCATGAACTACCCAAATCTTGAGATAATTGGCAATGCAAGGATTGGACGATTGTTAAGTGTCATTATGATACAAAAGTGGTGATGGAACATAAATGGTGTATGTTGGTTCTCAAACAATTGTACTCTAAAGTCAAAAATAAAAAAAAATAAATAAAAAAAAAGTGAGAAAAGGGAAAGAAAAGAAGAAAAGATTAAGGTATTCCAAAAACCTCAATAAGACTTAGAGTACAAAGACCTTGATTTGAAAGAAGTTTGGGGGAATAGTTGTCTCATGTGATAAGATTGCAAAATGAAAGGAAATGAGGGAGATGCAATGCAAGAAGTCACTTATCTCAAGATATTTGAATCCCTATTTTGACCCTTCTTTCATTTAACCTAACCCCAAGGCCCCATTACAAGCTTATAAAGTCCCATTGATTTTGAAAGTGTGTGGAATCATTATGCTGTGTAGAGAAAGGAGATTCTGAGCTTATTAAGTTTTGAGGTTGAGACTGCTTTATACAAGTTGAAATGTCGCATTCAATCTTGACAATTGCATGATAATTGTTTTATGACTTTTCACACACACACACACACACACACACACACACACTCTTAAAAATTAATAGGAACTTTGTTTTATTCTGTGAATCTCGCATTTACATCTGTTCCACTTCTTTGCTACTGAATATAAGATTTTGAGCAACCAATGAGGAAATCATCATGTATGGATTCTAAGGGGATAATTATTGAATCTAATTCTTATAATGCCTGCGTTGCTTGTTGCTTGAGGACAAGCAAAAAATTAAGTTTGGGGGAGTGATAAGCTCCTATATTTCATTCATTTCATCACAATTTTCCTCACTGTTGTAAATAAATTTTGTGAATAAAAGGTTTAAAGAAGTTAAAAGTCAATAGAAAGAAAGAAAGAAAAGAGGAACTATATATGTGGATATAAACTTGAGTTATTTGTAGAACTCATCAACCCTCTTTCTATTTCTTATGTAGGAGGAGGTGGACCAATGGACAAGCTAAAGAGCAACCAGAGAGATGGAGATCCAGAAACAAAGAAGCCAGAGAACAAGGGAGCTCGCCGCCGCCTCGCCGCGGCGAGCTCACGGTCAGGAGAGGAGTTTTCTGCCCAATTCACTTGTTAGCTCGCCGTGGCCTCACCACGACGAGGTGACGGCGAGTGAAGGCTTCTACTGCGCGTTTTGAGTAAGCTGAAGCTGATAGAAGTCATATTAAAGCTAGGATTTCGGAAAAACGAGATAGAACGGACTTGGGCACGATTTTTGGGAGCTAAGAGTTGCAAGAGAGAGATTGGGTAGTGCTTGAAAACTTGGAGAAGCCCGGAGAGATTGAAGATTCTTACATCGTGGTTTCCCTTCTTCTTCCTTCTTCTCTTCTCTTGTACTATGAACTCCATTTCAGTTGTTGTTTTAGGTTTAGATAAATTTATGTGTAGCTAAATCCTTTTTCTAGGGTTACTTTGAACCATTTCATGGATTGAACCTTGTATTTCCTTTCTTTGATGCAATGAATGAATGTATATGTGTGTATTTTCATCTTGCTTTTATTCTTCAAGTGCTTGATCACCACTTGCTTTGTTAAATGAAGTATTTCTTGAGAAAGAGTATTTTGTTTTAGAACTTGGATGAAAGTATGTTGGGCTTGAAGTTTATGGTTTTAAATGGATGGTTAGTTGGTAATGTAGAGATATAATTACTAACCTAACATTGTCTATAGAAGGTTGGTTGGCATTTATGACTTGTATTAATTGTGACAAGAGATTGTGCAATTAATGCAAGTAGAAATTTGATTTTGACTTGAGAAAGCTCTTTCAAATGAAATTGAACCTTGGGCACCCACATTGATTCATTTAGCTTGCTAAAAAGGAAGGAATTTATTAGTTCATGAAGTGAAATGGGGATAAGTATCCCTAGATCTTTAATTTATCTTAACAAGTGTGTTTCAAATCATCTCACTATTTTATGTCATTTTGCATTTAATCTTTAGTTTTAAAATTAATCTTAAATTATTTCTTACTCACTTCTAATTAAGTACGCGAATAGTACTAATTAACTTGCTCAAATCTCAATCCTTGCGGAACGACACTTTTTCCTATACTACATTTTAAATTTGACGACTCGTACGCTTACGGAAATGACCGCAAAAGGCAGTTAAGTCGTTAAACTATATTAAACTTTTAGGCCCAATCAAAATTTTAATCCATTACTATTTTTGAATTTTTAGGTAAACTTTCCATAATTATGATTGGGTCCCTATACACTTTTAAATTTCTTTTTCTAACTTAGACCTTTCTTCTTTTTTCATTCAAGGCCCAATTTCTTTAAATTTTAGCCCTTAGAACTTTCCCAGAGTTTCCAATTTTTTTTGCGGGTGCTCCAAAAGTATTTTTACTTTTAATGTGCAATGTCATGCATGGAACCATTCTATCTTTTCAGGAACTTTTGAAACTTCTACTCAATTGAGTTTAGTAGATACCTTAAATCCAAACTTATTATTGAGCTTCTAAGTCCGAAATCCGTATATCCCCCCCCCCAAAAAAAAAACAAATTATGATAGCTATTATCTAATTTTTACAGAAGTTTTTAGGGAAAAAGACAAATAACTTCCAACTTTAAAAATTCCAAATTCGTTATTTTGAGTTATTACTGGCTGTTAATACTCTATAGTGAAGTTATTGATATCTATAACGCAATTGTTATTGGGATTTTGCAAATTGGAAAATATTTATTTGTTATTTTTCTAAGTTTTTGTTTTTTAAAAAAATATCCATCATATATAAATATGCATATTGAATAATATTTTTAAACTAATTGTTAAGCTCTCTTTTATTTATAATAATTATGTAGTGGTAAAAAATAAAGGGAGAATTGCGTTGAGGTCATAAGGAAGATAATTAGTATCAACCAAATTCCATAACTTGTAGACGAGTGAAAGTACCATTGTTAAGAAGTGAAAAATCATTATTAAAAAGTCTTTAGAATATATTTGATATTTATTTTCATCTTTAGGATTTAAATGCAATTCCCACAAAAATCTAAAAGTTCACTTTTCTCCTAATATGGGCTAAAGCCGAAGTTTGAGCTTATAACGAAAGAGGAGGGAGTCCTCATTCGTTTGGTCCTTAGCATGAAAGCAAATTTTTTAGGCTCAAATTTTAGCTTATGGAAGGTTTGGCATGGCCTATAACATTTTGAAAGACCTAATTATAACCCAAACCTTTTAAAAAGGCTTAATGTATTTGACCTTAAATGTGAGCTTTACATAAAAGTAAAAGGAAGAAAATATTCATATGATACGATAGTTTCTTTAACAGTGTATCATTAATGGAATAAATCAAAGCGAAAAGACAAGTCCCTACATCCTTTAACCAGATCTTTATCAAATTATATCACGGGGTTACAAAATAAATAATTTTTTTGGGTTACATAATAAATAATCACAATAGGCAATGACAATAACATGGACTAACGTGTAAGCTTCTAGAATGACAATAATTAGATCATATTAGGAAACCATGATATTGTCTTGGGGACAATATAATATTTATAGTTTAATTTGGTAATAGGTTGATGTTAATTCTAAAACCTATCATGTAAGAAGGACAAACGTTTAAAAAACAAAAATAAAACCTTCCATAGGTGGGGAAGCCTTTAGGTCCTAAGGGATTGGAGAAAGGTCATTTACACTATGTTACTGTTGTGTTCTTGCACGCTTTCTAGCTTCAATTTCTATAATTGAGTTTATTTCTTTTACCATTGATTATTTTATTTTTTTGTTGGTTGTTTGTTTTCTACTTTTAAGATTGTGTAACTTCCTTGATCCATTCTTCGTTTGTGTGTAATGTTTTTAAGTTTTCTTTAGTTGTTATGTTTCTTATATTTAGTTGTACAAGTACTCCTTATAGACCTCTTAATCATATACTCAATAGAGTGCAATAGGAGGACTTTTCTATGTAACGTTTTATCTTTTTTATCAATAAATTTGACTACTTATAAAAAAAGACTTCATTTTGATTTTAATATAATTAGTTTCTTTGTTTAATAAAATATTTATATAAGCACAAGACGTAAGCTAGCTAATCTTATAATCTTATGCATTTAGTAAGTTATAATCTTATAATCTTAGATATAATGTCTTTTACTAATTCTAATATCTTAGATTTACTTTCAAAGATATGATTAAATTTTTATATATGTATCTTTTTTTTAATAAAATAGGAAAATAAAATTACCAAAATATAAAAAAACAGTTATTGATATATGCATCTAGTCTTAGTATATGCATGATTAAAGAAATAATGGATAAATGGAAAAAATGCCCCGGAAATCTTCACCTATAGAAATTGGACACTAGGAAAGTAGGAAGTTTTTGAGGGAGCAAAATGCCCCAAAAATTTTTACCTATGAACATTGGGAACTAGGAAAGCAGGAAAAGTTTTTAGGGGATAAAAATGCTTGGAAATTTAAAAATAAGACAATTTCACCCTTTAGTTAGATGCATAAATAGTCAACAGTTAATTGATCAAAATGTAATGAAGTAGCTCTATCACATAGTATAATGCCAAATGCCCATAATGAAATAATATATATGAAACCCAAACATGCCCATCATGGAATAGGGGAAAATTTATTTAAATCAAAGATATTAGTGTTTCATAGTTAAAGTATCGCATCCCCTGCCATTAAAATTAAAATGTTCATATTTTTCAACTTATTTCATTTAAAATATTATTAGTTAAGTAAAATTATTTCACTAATTTTAAAATAAATTTGAATATGTGGGTTTCTAGTAACTGAGAAAAGGCTAATGTATTTATTAAAAAAAATGCTAACGTGCCGAGTTTCTTAATGATCAATTTGGAATCGACCAATTAAATAAGTCACTAATACGTTGAGATAATTATTTTAAAAAAGCACTGAGCTCCCATGTAAGATTATCAAACTTGTGAGTTTAAGTAAACTCTGGATGAGAATGTAAAATTGGATCGTATCTCGAATTGTAAATTCGTAAGAGTTTATTTTTATTAATAAATAAGTGTTTATAGTATATAATTAAATAATAATATAAAAATAACAATAATCTGGTTTAAATATATTTTAAATATGAATAATTATATTGAATATATTAACATTCATCCTTTATCAAACTCAAAAAAGGAATTTCTTTAAAATTTATATATAAATTCATTGAATATGGTTAATAAAAATAATTAACATGAGATTTAGAGTAAGTTAAGAAGATTATTTCCTAAAGTAGAAATATACAAACGGTAAACTTAGTATATAAACTCGTGAGTTTAACCAAATTTACAGCTAGTATGAATTTAAGTGACTCATAACACGTTTTAGGTAGGTATAATCGAATAAATGGTAAAATTGAAGAGTCAACTCGCGAGTTTGTCAACACTCCCATGTGGCTTTGACTCTAAATAAATACATTATTCAATGTGTTGAATCAACAACATATATACTATTTGATATATACTGTATCACATATCCTTAAAAGTATTTGTTCACTCATTCTAGTAGATATAAAAGCAAAAAAGTATTTGTTCACTCACTCTTGTATTATTATATAAAAGCAAAAAAAGAAATAATTATTCAACCTGGACACGTCAGACCGATCACACATTGCAATTATATCATGTGGGAAGGCAAGTCAAACAAAAAACAAAGGCACATGTTCCTCTCCATGCAAAAAAATCAAAAATTTTTTAGGTAAACACAAAGTAATACAGAACAAATGCTAAAAATAGAATTATAGTACCATAAAAAAACACTGCTTCTAATTGAAAATTTGATAAAAACATTATTTGATGTTTCATTATAGTATATGAAAGTTTAACTTGGTTCACTTAGTTTGTATAAAAACCACATAGTATTATCAATGAATTTGTTGATACATATAGTGGTTTAAGGGTGAGAGGGTTATACAATAGGGGTCAAACCAAGCGTAGATAATTCATAAATCAATTTATATAGTTAATCAAAATATTAGCAAAAATTATATATAACTTTGAATATAATAACATTTAAATATAATTGTCATTAGTTTGGAAGTAAATAAAAAATCCATCCATAAACTACATATAATCCAAAAGCTAAATAAATTTAATAAAAACAAATGTAAAAAATGTTTTTTTTTTAAAATTGTTATTTTCATTATTATGAAAAAATAAATTTAATATGCACAACTTATTCAAAAAACCCAGGACACATCAAAATTGAGTTTTATACCATCACCTTTTGTATGCTGACGACTCTCTTCTTTTCACTACGAAGAAAGGATTTGACACAGTAATGAATATCCTCAATAGATATTGTGACTTATCAGGGCAAAAAATAAACAAAGAAAAATCAAGCATTATTTTTAGCCCGAATGTCTCTCATCAAGTTAAGGTTCTTTTGTTTGGTCAAATTGGTATTCATTTTACAGGTAAATTGGGGAAGTATCTTGGTACTTGGGTTGATCCTGGAAGGAATAAATCCCTTATTTACCAACAAGTGATCTCATCGGTTGAATCTCGTACTCCCTCCTGGAAAGCTAAGCTTCTATCTCAAGCAAGTAGGCTCATCTTGGTTAAATCTGTGCTAGCTGCTTTGGACATCCATGTTCTATCTTGTTTCAAGCTCCCAATTTCTGTTTGTAAAAAGATTGATAGCACATGTTTGAATTTTTTCTGGGGGGAATAGAGGAGATTCAAATAGAATCCATTTATCTAACCGATTAAACCTTTTTCTTCCGGTTGATAAGGGTGGTTTGGGTATTCGCCAAATGCATCTTGTTAATAAATCACTCATGGCTAAACAAGTTTGGAGAATTATATCTGCAGGTCAATCTTCTCTTTTATTTGTCACTATGGGGAAGAAGAACATAGACTGGACTAAGGAGCAATGGTTGAGGAAACCTTATAATTCTTTTTGGCTTTGGAAAGACATTCTTGAATGCGGATCTTTTATCACTGCCAATCTAAGATGGCTAGTTGGTAATGGTTCTGCTATTCCTATCAACCATCCTCTTTGGTGGCCCATGCAGTGCACAGGCAGAGATACTGAACATGTTTAGAAAGTCTCTGACTTGCTTACACATAATCCCACTTCTTGGAATGTTGCTCAATGGAATTCAACCTGATTAGAGGAATTTACTCTCCTCATATTGCAAACATTGTCCTTTCCACTCCAATGTCAATCCTCTCAAATGGAGATCATATTGTCTGGTCAAGTAGTACTTCAGGTGATTATTTGGTTAAACTTGGATTCCAACAACTTTTCAATTCTATATATTCATCTCAGCCAAGTGAAGATCCTTTTTGAAAATTTTTATGGTCCATTTCCCTTCCACAAAAGCAGCTTTTATTCATTTGGAAGCTTTTCCACAAAGCCATTCCATCTATAGATATTCTCAGGAAGCATCACATGAATGTCTCAGGCACTTGCTGCTTTGGATGCTCTTCAGATGAAACACTTGCTCATATTTTCTTTCATTGCAATTTTGCAAAGGCAGTGTGGTTTGGTGGATTCTCCTTGCGACCACCTTCTCATTTATCCCTTGATGATTTATTAAAGTGCTTAAACGTTTCTACTGTCAATATCATCCAATAAACAGGTAGTCCTAGGTGTTGTTGCTCTGGTAAATGCTTTATGATTTAAAAAAACATATTGCTACACAAAGGTGGAACTGCTCACCCTCATGAAGTAATTCATCATATTTTTGCTAATTTATCCTTTTCAGCAATGGCTTTTTCTTCTAAGCCTTAGTTCATGAGTGTAAAAGTTTGAAATTTGATGTCATGCATTGGAATGGGAGATCGTGGTTACGAAATGGAAGTAGCGTTCTTCGTCACATTATCACATTCTCATCTGTTGTAATAGGATACCGCTCCACCAATTGCTTTGGAAGAGACAAATCTTATCCCCCACTTTGTTTGTCATTGCATGTTTTTGTATTGCTTTGTATTGGATCACTTTAACAGGAAAAAAATATTAACTATCTGACAGTATGGAACATCAGCAAGCATTTAGTGAATCTTACCAGTCTACAGTCATAGTGTGGTTTCTTTAGATTCTTAACATCTTCTAAAAGCTTTTTCCAATGTTACTTTTAAAACAACCACAAGTACCAATTATGCTGTTATAGCTAGTTTATTTCCTCTACCACTTTCTATAAAGACCATGTAACGTTTTAATTATTAATGTCATTTTGCCTTTATTTAATAAAAAAGATTAATTGAGTTTTCAATTTTATTGTTGTTGTATACTCCCTCTCGGTCCTATGCCTATTCGAATTCGTGACTTCCTAGATGGGAGGGTAGCACCACTAGTCCACCAGCAAGCCACAAATCCCCAAGGCATTGGGTTTTCAATTTTAATTATAAATAAACAATGCAAATCCAGAACAAGTAATATTCAAAAACAAAAACTTGCTCATTCCACATTTTAAATTCCCAATTTAGCGCCTCTGACTATCCCTTAAGCTGATAATTTTTATAGAGATAATAAGATAGTTAATTTGTGAATTGATGATAGATTCATATATTTTTTTGAAAAATAACTTGAATGTACATGACAAGAAAAAGCTGTTCTTCACTTTAATTCATATGGGAAGATGGAAACATAATCTCTCTAACTAAAAAAGACATATACTTAAAGAAGAACAAGTATATAAAAAGAAAATAGGGTGGTTGCACTGTAATCACCTCTCACCCTTGTTTAGGTTTTTGTTTTCCTTCTTTTTCATGTTTCCTTTTTAGTTTTTATAATAGAAAATATCAATATTCAATTGTTCAACTACCGGATAGATTTGCTCTAAAAACCAAGAACTGGCATTTTATTTTGTCCAAAATATTCTAAACTCATCTTAAAAATTGGTCCATTGTCAAAAACAACAAATAAAAAAAAAAGAGTGTGTCCTATGCCTGTTCTCCATTAAAGTATTAACTTATATTTTTCTATTATTATTTAGGTTAAAAATACTTACATGCGTACTTTGCCTATTTTGATGGTTTTCCCTTATTATCATGGAGGGTCCTCATATGTTCATTAACTAAATGATTTCCTTATTGGCCTGACTTATTGAAAATGAGATTAACTAAACTCTCTTCAATATTAAAGCAAAATACTATCTCTTTTTCTAAATATATGACATATTTGGGAAGGTGACATTGATTCTAAATATAAAACATCTTTATGTTGTTTTTAACCTTTTCCTAAATTATTTCTTTCGATACTCCTCAATTATAAACAAGTAAGGGAGGGATGGTGTGAATAAAGGCAGGTGATTAGAGTGTTTTGATAATATAATATGACTTTAACTAACTTAACAAACATCCTTTAAAACGTATATAAACATTCATAAAAATTAAAATATATGTTACACAAACCTCCCTCCTATATTTAAATTTTCATTTCTATCATCTCGAACTATTAGTTGACTATTAAGATTTTTCTCTTAAATTTTGGTTAGACCAAAATATCCTTTTTAACAGAATAATTATTTAAACACTAGTAGTTATAAAAAATATTTTTATAAATTATGAAATAATTCTACCACACATGATTTATGACGGCACACACAAGTATTTTCAAACTTTCTAATATGCTTAATGAATATATTAATTTTTATTTAAATCATAAAATTTCATAATTTAAAATTTTAAATATATTTATTAAAAGTTTTTCTTATAATTTCTTTTAAATTACTAAAAACATATTTCCAATGTATTTTTAATTCATAATCTAATGCAAATTATATAAATTTTTGATATTATATAATTTTCTTTAAATTAGTAATTGAAAATTTTAAACACATATTTGTCACAATGTAAAACATAATTTTTGCTACGAATTGTAACCACATTTAGTACATTCATTAAAAATAAAAAATATAATTTTGTGTAAAAAAGAATAAATTGAATTTGTAATTAAGTTTTCATTACTTAATTTTACCTCATCCACTCGGAATGGAATTATTGGAACCAACTGAATTTTAATACTCCCATAATTTAGGGATTTATTAGAATGAAGGGTAAAATAGTAAAATAAATATAAATTTTAGTTAAAAATTGTGTTTTTATAATCTTTTCATAATATTCCTAACAGTATTAAAGAATTGGACTAAGGTGTAACTTTTCAAAATAAAGTGGAGGTTTGTGTAATTAAGACAAAACAGAAGTATATTTTACTCTAATATAAATGAAAATTTTCCAGATAAATGAAAGACAGCTTGATAAGAAACATGATAAATGGACGAGGTCAGGGATCTTAAAAAAAGAGTCAACTACATTGACGTCCTTTTATTTTGCCTTAATTATACAAACATTCCATCTATTTTGAAAATATAAAGTTTAGTCAATCCTTTGACACCGTTGGAAGTATTCTGAAAATATTGTAAAAGCATAATTTTTAACTTTAATTTATATTTTATTTACTATTTTACCCTTCATTCCAATAAATCCCTAAATTGTATGAGGGGTTAACCCCATTATTCGTCTTTGTAATTTACAGTATTTTGGTTTTGGTTCTTAAAGTTTCAAATATGTGTTTTGATCTTCAAATTTATTCCGTCTCACACAGTTAGTTGCCAAAGTTTCAAAAGGACTATGACCTAGAGCAAACATCATTAATCAAGCTTACATGACAAGGTGAGGTTGAAAAAGAAATTAAAAAAAATATTTTTATCTTTTCCTTCTTGGTTTCAAAAATTTCATTCCCAGTAGATAATGTAATATTAAGTAATTAAAACTTGACAAAATTTGATTTAATCTTTTAATAAATATTTTGTTGGTTAATTGTGTTTGCAATTTTTAACAAAAATTATATTTTATATTGGACAAAAAATGTATTTAAGAATTTTCAATTATAAATTTAAATGAATTATATAATCTCACAAATTTATATAATTTATACTATATATTATATGATAAAAATGTAACTTAAATATGTTTGAGAAAATTAATTATCAATCCCATGAAGGAAGACAATTAAGGTTATGTCCCACAAAATATTCAAATTAAAATGAGATCCCAAGGGACTTGAATATAATTATGTTTAAAAGCCAAATTATTATTTTACCCACTATTTCACACTCATCCCCTGAACCCCTCCCTTTCTCTCTTCTCTTCATCTTCTTCCTCTGATTACCTCCCTCCCTCTCCCTCCCTGCCATCTTCTTCCTTCACCACCATGGATCACATTTTCTAACTAAGATAGCTTTTACCAATTTAATAATCATTTTTTCCTATCGTGGTTATGATAAGCTTTCGTGGATTTCTTTTATAGGGATTGTTTGAGTAATAAACTTTTCCAACTATGATAGTCCTTCTTGCTAAGTGAAATATTTTACTCTCATAGTTAGGATGCTAATCATGGTTTGAGAAATAATTTTTTACTAATTAATCGGGGATTTAGGAAGAGAACTTTACAACAGAAATGATCTATTTAGGTGTTTTTATTAATTCAGCCTATAGTGGTTGGATACTCCTTTAACATGCAATTTGCTTCCTTGGAGCCATGTTCCTTGAAAACACATTAAATGAATTCCCCATTTTTATTTTTTCGCTGGGTATTTACAACTGGATCCACGTGTGTTCTCATAATTTTATTTTCATTGCAGATATGAAGGAACTTGAGCTGACTGAAAATTTGCTTACCGAGTGCCAGTGGAAGGTATGCTTTGACAATGGGTTTTGTGCGCTTTTTCTTTTTGGAACAAATTTTGAGGACGAATTTGGGATGTCTATGCTTAGGCTTGCATGCTTTTCTTTTGCTGAAACTTTGGTATTTTTTTTTGGCATATGTTTTTACTTATAGTATTAGTTTTCATGTAACAACCAAAATTTGGAAAAAAAAAATTAAGGAGTTATTTAAAATCATGAGGTTTCATTTAAAATTTAAAAGGCCTTATAAATAAATTTCTGAAGTTCAAGATATTTTAAACGATTTTTGGGGTTTATTTTATTCAAAAAACTGAAGAAAATTAGTTAGAGGATAAATTTAAATCTGAAAATTTTAGAGAAATTATCTTGAGTCTCAAAGAAAATTATGGTGGAAAAAAATTGCTAGTTTGATATAAAGAACAATTTTGGAAAATAAAAGGACCAAAGTGCCCTTACTAGGAAATAATCTTCAGGCATTTTCGTCATTTTCTCCCTCTCCTTCAACATTATTTATTTCCTCCTCTCCTTCCCTCCCGAACACGTTTCAGTGTTTCACTCATCACATCATTTCCTCCTCCTCCTCCTCCTCCTCCTTCTTCTTCGATTGAGCCGTCTTTGAGAGTGGGTTTGAATCGATTTGAGGTAGGGGTTTTGAGGATATTCACCGATTAAATTCAAGCACAAACATAAAGAAAGGTTTTTACTAAACAAATCATACTTGCATGTAAGGATTTGGTTTCAGTTTCGAATGTAAGTCCTTCCTGTTACTTTTTTTTGGCTGATAACATGACTCCTGGTTTCAAACTGTTACCTTTGTTGGCTGATAATATAGGCGCAATATAGAAACATAATTAAAATCCTTTGTGTGTTAGTTGTTGGATTTTTTGTGTGTGACAATGTTGGAAATTGTTTTATTTATTCGAAATTAACACTTCATTTTTGTTTCCGGTTTTCGTTTTTTCATCTACTTCCTCAACATAGTTAAGTTATAACGTTATTTATATATGTTGCTCTAATGCTATGATTCACACTCAATCATTATCAGTCTTCAAATACTCTTGAATTTAATATATTAGATTTATTTTAAAACAAGATACATTAAATAAACTAACCATTCAAGGAGAGATAATTACTGGGTTTTTTCTTTCTTCTATTTTTATTGTTTATCCATACTTGCTCATTTATGATTTCCAGTCTCTTTGATTTGTGCCGTGCTCGCAATTTCTTTTTTTCTTTTTTTGTGTCTGCCTTCTTTTGTGGTTAGATTTCATAAAATTGGTCACAAGGCATTAGCTTGTATATGTATTTTATCCTCTATTTTGGATTTATAGTAAAGCCTCTACTGTATTTTGGCTGTGTATAAGGATTCTTAGTAACCATGTATGGCTTCAACTGGATGCTGTTACTGGTGGAATCGAATGCTTTATATGTTCTCCGTATGCTCGTCATTTTCCGGGGTTTATATGTTTAAGAGCCATCAAGTTCTTTTTCTAGTTTATATATACATATATATCTTAGTTGATATTTGAACATACCCATCAAATTAGATGCCGTATGATAACATGTTTTTATTTAGATGCTTAGACTTTTAAACTCTGCCACTTTCAACCACCCTAAATTTCTCTGGCTACTTTCTTGAATTTAGGTGAGAAGACATTTTTATTAGGAGAAAACCGGTCTCAGGAAAGCGAAGACCCATTTACCTGGAAAATCTATATTGCATCCCTAAACCCTTGTGCAAAAGAACCATAAGCCAGTCAAAAGAATGATGGCAGCCTCCACAGTGATTAATGATTCAAATCTGCCTCAAGATGAGTTAGAGCAAATTCTTTTAAAGGTCCCTTATAGATCATTATCGCGATTCAGATGTGTCAGCAAGTTCTGGAACTCTCTCTTGACTAGTCCCCTTTTCTTACCCCCTCCCTTCTCAAATTTCATCAAACATCACTCTTACGACCAAAGTGTCATCTTCCGACCCTCTTTACCCCCAACTATAATCGATAACGATTCAGAAACCAAGAAACTATTCTGTCTCTCCTCTCGCAACAATTCTTCTTGTGCTATTGATGCCTTACTCCCTAATGCAGACATTTTTGCAGCAACCGACTTCAAGATTTCAGGTCACTGTAATGGGATAATTTGTTTGTCACTAGGCCACCGGTTTTCCAAGAAAGAGGTTGTCTTGTATAACCCAGCCACTTCACAGTTCAAATCCCTCACCAACTCAGTTATGTGGGATCAATCTTTGTTTACTTTAGCTGTTGGAATGGGTTATGATTCTGGGAACGATGATTATAAGGTTTTGAAGATAAACTCGAATGGAGTGGAGGAATATTCTCTCAACGCTGATTCATGGAGATCACTGAATAATAGAAATTATGGTTATGGTGATCATTATTGTTTTGGTTTGTTCTTTAAAGGAACTTACTATTGGTGGGCTTCATCAACAACACGTCAGGTGAATTCCTCTACAGTGATCCTTGGACTGAACATGGGAGACGATGTTTTCTGTCCGGTGTCGGAGCCAAAGCTCTGAACATGGGAGACGATGTTTTCTGTCCGGTGTCGGAGCCAAAGCTACCAGATGAGCTTAGGAAACTTAATGAGAGTAAACATCTAGCTGTGTATAAAGAATCTGTCTGTTTGATTTACTCTTATGATTTTGGTCCAAGTATGTCCAAGATTGACATGTGGGTGATGAATAATAATAACAACAATGAATTTGTTGGTGGTGAGGTTTCATGGACCAAGATGACAAGTATGGCAAAAATTCCCTTTGGATGGGTTCAACCAATGGTGTTTTGGAAGGGTAATGAGCTTCTTTTGCGGACATCATTACATGGAAAGATTATGTCTTTCAAAGTTGATACTGAAGAGATTGAGGATGTCAAGGTAGAGGGCTGGCCAATTCTACTCTCAAGTAATCATGAAGCCGTAAATTATGTAGCTACTCTTGTTTCAATCAAGGGGGGTAGTTACCTTCCGTGATCACATGTATTATTTTTTTTTTAAGGTTTTATCAAACTTTTTTAACACATATATTTCAAGTTTAATCCAACTTTTAGTAGCTAGTCGGAAGGTTTTGGAGGGGAGGAGATCAGAGATTCTCATGTATCTCGCCTTTTTATTCCTTTCATTCTCAATTTTATTAGGAAGATAAAAGATGATTGCACATGTGTGATTCTTTTTTATTTCTAATGAATTTGGCTTGTTATTATCATGCTAATGATCTTATTAATTCAATCATAGTTATTCATTTGATCAATTATAATTAATTATAACCAATTAATTTTAAAAAATTCAATTGCAATATGTTAAACTTAAATTAAATTCAAGTTTTACAATTTAATTTGACATTTCTATATGATATTCAAAATGATAATTATTTCAATCTCAGACGATCTTAATAATTAGGACAAAATTAGGTCCAGGTGTTCGATCGTCACCTGTATTAGTTCACCTCAGATCCTCAAGTAAACACTTAAACCATAATTAGTTCTTTTTTGTTCCCCGCTGGTAACCATGTCAGTGCCATCCGTTGGAAGGCTCTGCTTAAGAATTGCATATGGGAATATCAGTATTTAAAGTTCAAAAAATGGCAAAATAATAGGAATGCGGAATGCCCAACTGCTTCCACTTCACATTTATCAACAAGGTATTCCATATTTGTTTTATACCCTCTTATGCAAATTCAGATACTTGTGAATTAAGTTTAGGTGTTAGGTGTTACTATTTTTTTAGTGTGTTCAACGCACCTACTTCTCAAAGTAGCATATACTAAATATGTTAATACCGCCTCTGAAAAATTTCTATCCCTTCATTCTAATTTATAAGAAACTTTCAATCCAATGACCTAATCAAAAAGTCGGTTATAAGTAATATGTAAACATTATAACATTTGTTTTAAAAAAATACCCTTATTATTTATGGTGAGATGGGGAAAAAAGATAGTTTAAGGAAATTATTGTAACAAATAGGATTGTGCGGTGTGAGAAAATAGGAAAATTATTTATGAAGGAAGAGGGTATGAGTGAAAAAAAGTTAACTAATAGGAAACATATATTTATTTTTTCTTTTTTAAATTAAAGGGGCAAGCAATACCACTAGGCTACGGGGCCTTTGAAAATTGGGAAAATTAGGGAGAGGGACCAAGGAAAAAAAATTAATTACTCCTAAGGACCTTTTAAAAAATAACTATTTAGAAGGACCAAAAAATAAAATAAATATATTTAATGACCAAATTGACCCTCCCTATATATTCTCCCCATATTTCAAATGTTTATTCCTCAAACTAATTTGCTCTTTCTTCCTTTCTCTTCCACTATCTATAAATTGAAATTTAATTAATAAATTAAAAAAATATTTTATTTCATTATATTTATCATAGGGATATTCAAAATCAAAATGTAAGTATTTATTTTATCTAAAAAAGTTTAAGACAATAAATTAGAAGAATCACAACAATATTATTAATATCTTTAATTAATAATACAAAATTTATTAAAAATATTTATTTACAACTATACAATCATGTGTGCATGGACCTATGTTTTTTTTCTTTTTAAATATTTGTCTATAAAATGAAATTTTTTTTATCATTACATTTATATTTGTTCAATCATTTGTCTTGGCAGCATTTTTTTCAAATTTTATCCATCTCTCAATAATTTTAATTTTATGTGTTTTCTTTCTGTTTAATATTAAAATAATGTTAAGATATAGTTGATTGGTTAAAAGGAGAAATTGTTGAGATATGGAGACAAAATATAAGGAGGATTAATTTTGTAATTTAATATATTTATTTTATTTTGGTCCTTCTAAATAATTATTTTTTAAAAGGTCCTTTAGAGTAATTACCTTTTTTCCTTGGTCCCTCTCCCTAATTTTCCCTTGGAAATAGAGATTTCTTGGCACCTAATATATTGTAATTTGTTGAGATAAGAATATTTCACTTTAAGATAGATACTATAAATAGCAAGGTTCAAAAGACCAGACCGGATATTAAATCGGTCGAGACACTGGTTCAAGGTTTATTGGTCGAACTGGGGGTCAACTCGGGTTCGAACTGTTCAGATTAAAATAATATAATTTAATTGAAAATAATAAAATACATCAACATTGATCCTCATTAGTGCCAAAATATAAGAAAATAAAAACAATAATGTAGTTGTAACAATAACAAAATGCATCAACAATAACTAAAATATAGGAGATTTGATTAGATTAGTTGATAGTTAAATAGTTGATAACTTGATATTATATCATATTTTTTATATGTAATTATGTATATTATTTTTAAATGTTATATCAATTCCAATATTTAAATTTTTTTAAAATATAAAAAACATTTGTTCAACTGTTTATTTATCTATTCTGAATTTTCGCTCCTTTAAAATTTTTATCAAGTATATTATATCATTTATATGCTAAAAAACTAAAATAGCAAAAAAAGAACAACGGCAATATTTGATGAATAGTGATTCTATCCGGAAAAAAAAGAATAAGCGAATTCTCGAAAAAAAAAAGATTTGAATGGGTGATTTTTTTTGTTCAAATCAAGGTTAAAAAAACCGGGACTGGGGATCGACTCGGTCGATGCACTGAGTCAAGGGTTAGGGGTTCAACCAAGGGTCGACTCGGGGTCAAATTGGCCACATTAAAATAATATAATTTAATAATTAATAACATAACATATCAACATTAACGTCAAAATATAAGAAAATCCAATAAAAGTCTAACTGTTTTAAAAACACAATACATCAACAAGAAGAATGTCCATCACTAGTTCATTGCAATCTTTCAATTAATACTATCAAAATAATTCAAAAACTTAAGTAGAAACTCTTTCAATAACCCAAGTACTTGAAACTGATAGATAATAAGCAATAAAAGAAGGTGACGTGGCACTACAGTGGATGACTGCGATTTGGATCTGAAGCTTCTAGACTAAACTAATTCAAATTGAGGAATTATTTTTTTAAAAAAAATTAACCCCGACCAACCGCAGGGTTGGCCGGGTTTTGAGGGTCAACCCTGAATATTCCTGGGTTGATTCCTCCCCTGAGTGAAACAAGAATTGACCCTCTCCTATGCCTGGGTTGCTAGGTTTCCTATCCGACCTGCCAGGTCGGTTCGAGTTTTTGAATCATGGTTCAAATGAATGAGTGATTTTGGAAACAAAAGCAAATTCGAATGGGTGGGGTGATTGCCTGATTGGTGAGATGATTTATTTTTCAATATGAACGCCTAGGAAACAAAAACCATTTAGGAGGAGAAGATAAAATAAAATAAATAAAAAAGTCACATCATTAAAGCATTTGTATTCAAACCCTACTTCCTCTCTCTCTCCTCTACATTGTCATCTTCATTTCTGTTGCACAGGTGTACCAGCGGCCACCATTTCTTATTCAAAGAAGAAAGATGGAGAGGGGAATTGGAGAGGAAGCTAGGAAGTGTTCTCATTCACTTGTATGATATAATGCCTTGTATATGACCTCTATTTATAGGTCTATACACATTGAATTTTCTATCTATGGTTACAAATAAGTAATGGTAAACATTATGACGTTTATATAAGAAAACTCCCTGAAAGATAGGTTATAGACATTCACTAATAGAGGATATTTTATAACACTCCCCTTAAATGTCTATAAACAAATATTATTGTGTCACAATAAAACCTTACTAGGAAAAACCTGATGGGACAAAAACCTAGTGAAAGAAAAAGTGTACATAATATTATCAAAGCTATAAAAACCTTACCAGGAAAACCTAGTGGGATAAAATCTTGGTTAAGGGAAAAAGAATACAGCATGGCATTTTCACCCATGAAGACAGAGAATCACTTCCAGTTTTTGACATAAATGCAACATTACTTTTACTCCTCTTGGTGACAACATCACTTTTATCCTTTTGTCTGGATTGAGTATACCAATTTCTCAAGTATATTCCTTTAAATACTACTTGAGCGTATCTTCATTTTGGTCGAATTATACTTGTCGCATTATCATCAAATATTTTGCTAAAATGTGTTCCTCTAACATATCTCCATGATATATCTCGCATCCACATATTTATTCAAATACATTATCCAATATGTACTTGCAAAAACTTAATTCTTCCACAAAATTTTAACATGTAATATCAACAAAATTAGAAAATATTTATACGGGACATCTATATATTCATGATTTTAAAATAATTAAGGAATTTAATAACTTGATCTAATGGTTAAGTAATATGCAAACTTATATATTTTCTAAGTGACAATATATTTTGTATGATTTTCTTATATATGCTTCTGGCATTTTCGATCATTTAAGGATTTTCGTATAAATTTCATTATCAAGTGGGATATATACAATTATTAACGCGTATTTTCTTTTCATATACTGCTAGACTACTAATATTTGTAGAATACTTGTATCCACCACAAAATAATATGCCTTATCATAATCTTCATTACCTTTGTGAAAAGCTATATTTCACATGAATATTTATATCCCATAATAACTTTTTATTTCTGGATTTTGAACTTCAGGTCCCTTATTTTCACATATTTTGAAACATAATCATATTTTCATTTCCCATTTTTTCTGTTGGTCAATCATATTTATGTCTACTTCTCATGACATATCTCTATGTAAGATCCTCATTTAATTACGTGATATCATTTTCAAAATTATTGTCGACAATTTTATTCTTTTCAATTCCATTTGTGACATAACTATTGAGATCTTATTATTTTTCAGGTACCTGTACCTCCTTTAAGGTTTTTCAATTAGTTATATCTTAGCACTCTTCTAGAGCGCATGCCTCCTCAAAACGATCATCTTAATTATAAGCTCCTATTTATCGAAGTATTTACATTTGGAACCAATTGATTTCTCATGCTTCAGGCACGTCGTATCTGTTGGAGCACTTTCAGCTGGAATATGAGATTTGATAATTCTCATCTAGGTCAATAATTATATCTGACAGATACTTTGTAGTATTTCATGAATGTAAAATTTGATAAACTTCTGGTTCATACTACTATATTTGAGGATCTACATTTGATAATAATAGTGAATTCAATTTATTTTCTTTTCTAGCTATTCAATTTCTCCCCCTCATGTTTGCATAACATTTTTGTTCAATAACTATCAACTAATCATGCGGTACAAGTCTC
This sequence comes from Mimosa bimucronata, assembly GCA_037074515.1. NCBI lineage: Eukaryota > Viridiplantae > Streptophyta > Magnoliopsida > Fabales > Fabaceae > Mimosa > Mimosa bimucronata. The sequence goes on along the minus strand of CM073445.1, from coordinate 25,692,273 downwards.
ATAAATCCATTTGTTAATTCGATTGGGAGAATCTTGTTGGCTTGATGTAAATATGTGCTGCACATATAATATTAAATATGCCAACATTGAAATATATAGAAACTTTGTTCTCTAACAATTCATGAAGGCTTTAATAAATGATTTCTGAATGATTTATTCACATGATCATGCAAATTTCAGGTTGCAAACTTATAATAATTGCACATATAACCACCTTATAGATGCATCTATTAAATTTATTGAATATGTAACATCCTGAATATTTAATTAAGGATTAGTGGGCTAATTATGAATTGATTTATGGGAGATTAGGAATTTTAAGAATAATTGGGGAATTTTGAGGTATTTTTGAGAATTTTAAAGGTTTAGTTTCTCCCTTATTGTAGGGATAATAAATTTGGGAAAATTTCTTTTAGGTTCAAAAGAGGCTATTTTGGGAGAAATTAATTAAGAGGTTAGGTAGGTAAATTTGTGGAGATGAAAGGAACTTTGTAGCTCAAAATAAATATCTTATTTGAGGAGTATTAGGGCCTAGTAGTTAAATCCTTATTTTATATTATTTTTCTCCTCCCTCTTCCTTTTTAATTACACCCCTCCCTCCTCTCATTTTTCGTGCAGAAACCCCCCGGTGCTTCTCTCTCCTCTCTCTCTCAATCTCTCTCTTTCTTCACTCTCTTACGCCCTCGCTCTCGCCCTCCCTCTCCTCCGCCGCAGGAGTGGTGCCGTCCCCTCTTCCTCCTTCTCTTCTCCTCTCTTCCTTCCTCCCCTCACAGTTCTCCTCTTCCCTTCCTCCCCCTCACATGGCGCCGTTTGAACTCGAGGGGGAGGACGAGTTTTCTGGTGAAACTCGCCGGAAAACCACCACCCATCACCCCCATTATTCTCCTCTCACCTCCTAGATCCTTCATCTTCCATTTTCTAGCTCGATCTAAGCTCGTAGGAGGAGATCGAAGTCATTTTTGGCTGGAAGTTCTTGAGCTCGCCAGCACAGGAGTTGGAGTTTTTCCGGCCAACTAAGCACATTTTTGGAACCCTGTAAGTTTCCTCTACATCCGCATGTCCTTAGTTTTTCGATTGGCTTTGTTTGAAAAATTAGGTCTTGTCTAAGTTGGGGTTTTTGGGAGTCTTAAGCTTAATAAACTAAAGCTTGGACCATGAATTGGAGTTCCTCTGAATAGATTATTAATTATTGGAAGTTTTCCTAATTTTTGGGAATTTTTGGATATTTAGAGATTTTGAAAATTGGGGCTTTTGATGATCTGAACTGTTTATGGTTAAATTGATGATTCCTAGATGTTTATTAAGGTCATCTGAGGAGATTTAATTGAATGGTTTGACTGGAATTTAGACCCAAAAAATTTTTGGTGGATTAAAGCTTGGGATAAGAGGGATATGGTGTAATTATGGATGTTGGATGCTGAATTATGAATTTGAGGAGATAGTTTATGCCCAACAAAAATATTAATGAAGTTAATTAGGTTATATTTGGTGTAGGCCTTGATTTGGAAAATGGGATATTTTTAGGCTTGATCTTGAATTTATTGAGTAGTAAGGTTTGGAAAATAAATTGTTGATTAATGAATGGATTTTTGAGGTTGAGACATAATTGGTGAATGTTTGAAAAATTGTGCTTAGGCTTGAATTTTTATAAATTGGCATTGGTGATAAATTATGGGGGATAATTGGATGTTAAGGTTTAAGATAAATGGGTATTGGAGAGATTAATATTTAGGCTTATATATATATATATATATAAGTGAATTAGAGATGAATTTTGGAGATAAGGAGGGAGAATAAAGGTTGAATAGAAATTTAAAATTAAGTGAGGGCAAGAAAAGGGTAATTAGTGATTTAATTCTTAGGTGTGAATTTGTTCTGGTAGACGATTGATTATAATTATATGTATATTCTTTGTAGTGCTTGAACTGTCTTGAGTCTGCACGGGGGAGTTGCACTATTGTGAGGTTGGTGCCAGCTATCAGGTAACCGCTTCCTGCTTGTTTATGTGTGTGTGTGTGTGGTGTTAGTAAGTATTTTGAAATATTATTATTTGATAGTTATGATGTTATATGGAAATAAGGTTTTGAATCACAGCTGAGATACGATTATTAATTGATGATTGATGAGATATGGAAATGAGATATTGAACTATTATTATTTTCATAATACAATGTCCTGTGGAGCATTATTTTGAAATGGCATAAATTTGTGATTTGAAATATTTGGAACTAAAATATATGTGATTTTGGAAACTACTTCATATATATATGTATATCCTAGAAATACTGGAAGGGCTGGTGCCTGATTGTGGGTGTTGCATATCTATGTGTTGTTTGTGAGAAATTGTTTGTGTATATGACACACCGGTGAATTGAAAATTGTGCCATCACGTGATGAGGTACCCTATTGTGTCACATGGACTAATTGATATACTATGGGAAATAAAGGAGAGAAAGACGTAAGAGAGGAGATCGCCCCTCACGGATTCAGAAAGGACGGAGATCCTTCTAATCCGTGGTGCAATTCAGGGAGGGTAGAAAGTCCCTCGTGAACTGTACCGTGGCAATCAGGGGAGGGTGGAAGGTCCCGACTGGTCCCACATATTTTCCCAACGCTTCTAGCAAGATTCGTTTAGGTTGTTTGTAATTATTAATGATATATATTATTCTTGGAGATGATTTGGGATGGGTTATTCTGCACTTATAAACTGTGAAAAGCTATTTGGGACCAAGCTGTGCATTATATGTGAATACCTGAGCATGCTTATTGAACTGATATATATGTATGTATTCCACTGGACACCTTGCTAGCACACACCACATGTAGATGAGTAGCTAGTGGTTGCGTTTGGGGCTACCCCCATTTATCTCACTTTTGCAGGTCCTAGGAGTGGAGTAGAAGGACAGGGGAAGGGTCTGGGAACTTGTCACTGGTATAGTGAGTTATCCTGGGCTATATGACAGGATTATATTGCCACGTTAGGCTCATGCATCATTTTATGCTTCCGCTTGATTTAACACTGTTATCTTTGAATTTGAAATGTTTTAATGGTTGTTATTCTTTTGGAACCCGTCCAATTTCCGGTAAACTTATATTGCTTGGTTATTATGGGAACTATTATAATTTCGGTTATATTTAGTTGTGATGGTGTTTAGAAGGATATCATGTGAATCAGGGAAGGTTGATCGTTCTGACTAATGTAATAGACTGGATGTTTAAAATATGATGGTGGAATCCTTTAATTACTGTGATAGGGTGTTTCTTTTCTATCATGGTATAAGTGAAATTGTCTGAATTGTTTTTATTGTGTTGTATCCAGATTGCTTTAAATATCCATGTTAGGTGAATTCTTATCTAACATGGATAATTGTGTTTGAACATTGGTGATTTTAAATATTCATGTTAGTTTTACACTTTTACGAAATCATTTTTCTAACATGGATTACTTTTATAAGAATATCCTCTGGATTAAGTCAACTCCTTTTTCTAACCATGATACGTCTTATTTGCGATTGGAACCTTCTTTTTCCTATCATGGTTAGACTGTTGAATCTATAATATATATATATATAAATATTATGGAAAACCCTTTTCTAACTATGTTAGTCATTTTTATATGTTATTTCCTTTCGTAACATAGTTAGTATTTAACAAATGATTTGATTTGACTATGAGGGATTTTAAAGGATATTTAAATAATAAATGTTATATGAAAGACGTTATTATCCGTGTTAGGCTCTTGGTTTTACTGAAATTCTTTTCTAACATGGATTAACTGTTTATAAGACTAAACTCTTTTCTAACTACGATGGGTTTTATTATTATTTTGGAATGTTCTTTTCTATCGTAGTTAGACTGTAGTAATCGTTTTTAATGGTAACCTTTATGGAAATTCTTTTTCTAACTATGTTAGCTATTTTACTGAGCAAGTTTCTTTTCTAACATAGTTAGCGTTTATATTATAAGTTAAGTTGATTAAGTGTACTTAAAAAATGTATTTAGGAATTAAATATTACAGAATACTTGTATAGTTTACAAGCTTTTGAATGGGCCCATGAGTTTGCTATATTTTCAGAAATATAGAGATCCATTCTAAATAACAATTAGTGATTTTTTCATTATAAATTTCATTTGAGAAAGCAGCAGATAATCATTTTTGAATTATGTTAGCTATTCAAGAAGAACTTCTGGTTTTTCAATGGATGTCAATGTTTGATATCAATAATTTGATGTTTCATATGTATGATTTGGATTATCAAATAAGTCATACCAATTGCCAACAATAAATTTATTTGCATCGGTAAACTTTTAATTTACTATATCATGTTTCTTAACCAATATTAAACTTTTCAATTTTCATATTTAATATCATAACATGGCATCCATCTTTGGAAGATATATTAGGCTATGTGAGCAAGAATATGAGTTGAATTTCATTCAACATTCAACATTAACTCACACTTGTATTCCAACAATCGCCCCTTCAAGTGTGAGTCATACTAATAAACTTCCTCTATTTATGTATTTCAAAGACAATTATAGTAGGCCAATAACCTACATTTCATGAAACTCAAATACTTCCTTACTCACATAAAAATATGGATTTCAATCCAACTACGTTATCATTTTCATACCCTTTAATGAACCAAAGTTCTTTTTTTTATGCATACGAACCAAAGTTCTAATATCAATCTATGAGTTATGATTTTCATCATCAATTATTATTCTATCCATAAAATAAATATGTATTAGTTCTTCAGGAACAAACATAAAGTATAAATTCTTCAAGAACTAAATATAGTATTGCATTCATCTATAATGTCATTACTAATAATAATATTCTTCAATTTGCTTCATTTGATGGCAAAGTATGAAAAGTTCAGAAATTTTCACCTCAGTGAAATATGAAGAGATTCATAATCAAAGTTCATAAAGATCACAAAAGTGATGTTGAAGGGTTATTATGGAATGAATAAAATTAGTTTAAGAGAAATGCAAAGTCAAATTATAATACCAAATAATGAATGTTTATGAGATTATTTTCACAATTTTTCCATTCTAATTAAAGATCCATAAATTTGTAACTTACAAATTTCTATAACATCCATAAATTTTACTTGCATCTAACAAAATAAAATCAGTGCCACCATTCATATTGAATTTTTACATAAATACAATAAATTCTCATTCTCCCAATTCAAATATGAGATAACTATATAACTTTTCCCCCACAAATGTCACAAAAAATTAATTTGTTCTAATATACATATCATATCATGATTAATGTATCAAACTTACAAAAGTGATTGACAAATCCTTGGATTTGTATTGTTTTGATATGCTAAAATTAAGGCTTTTAACATAATTGAGATGCAATTTTGGTCCATAAGTGCTTATTGAACATCATAGAGCCTTAGTTGAAATTAGCATGAAAGTAGGGTTAAATTTCCATAATTGGGGATTAATTAGTATTAATTGATTTCCAGGCTTTTTGATCATTATTCTATTCTATTTTTTGCTTGTAGGGTCGTCTAAGGACTAAAAGAGAAGGATCCCAGATGAAAAGAAGCTAAAAAGAAGAGAGGCAAAAGTGGCCATTCATCGTGGCCACCCAGGGTGAAGGCCATGGCGAATGAAGGAAAAGAAGGAGCCCTACACCATGTGTTGTACCGTGACAGCAAACAGCAAAAAGACCTGTTCATCGTGGGTACCCACAGTGAACACACGAAATCTGCAAACTCAATATTCGAATTTTGGATTGACCTGGATCCAATACTTGATACCCACTCTTCTAACTTGAGTTAGAAGGTATTAACACGGCGCTGGGGGTTCATTTGGGATAGAGTTGGAACCCTAGACTACTCCACACTCATTTTCTCTCATCTTCATCTCCTTTCATCTTCCATATTCTTTCCTGAATCTCATGGCCTCACTCCTTTCCTCTTGGTTGGTGATCTTCCTATGGAGAGCAGCAACTAAGCTCACATATTCTTGGTGATGGGTCTCAAGGGATGAGCTTGAAGTTTCGAAGGGAAGTGTTGTTATCTAGCCTCTCTTCATCATGTGTATTGCAATTTTTCTAGGGTTATAGGAATTGTTATATTCATTTTGATGTAATCTTCATTTATATCTTAGTATGAGAGAGGTAGAAACAGTTTGTCTTGTCGATTTTTTTATGGATGCTTGACATTGCACCTATTGGCTTGAACATATTTTATTTGTATAAGTTCATCATTTAAATATATGTTTCCTAGTTAAAATCTTGTACTAAGTGAGGTTCTTGCTTAGTGGATTATGATGTTATGTTTTTATGTTTAGAAGTTAACAAATAAATTTATTGATTGCTTGAGAAACATTGGGCTTCAATTTGTTAGTTTCAATTCATTGATTGGGGTTCCAACAAGGATTTGGAATTAGTAAATTAATCTTGTTGTAATTCGGGGTTCCAGTTGTAGGATCAAGAGTTCCTTGCAATTAATATGTTTTTTTTTTGTCAAGGTGCTTAATCAACTTAGATTAGAAGGGTTAGTGTGCGGGGTTCCGGCATTAACCATTTTAATATAAGCCTAGTCTAAAGGGGTTCCTCTAGGGTTTATTAGAAGTTGACCACTTTTTCTATCAAATTAATTTTTGAAGCAATAATTCTTAGGATTCCCATTTGCCAAGAATATCCATCACATTCAATCCAAATCCCGCTTTTGTCCAATTAAATTTTCTTTTGAACATACATACTTTTCACATCAATTTTACACTAAAAAACCTAAATACAATCTTTTTACCCATCCATCAAGCTTAGCTGGTTACTAGGACATCAATTGCATTTAGGTTCCTTGAGAACGATACCCTGGGATAGCTTCCACTACCCCTTAGGTCAAATTTTCTTGGATAGCAGGTCCTAAGGCGCTACATCGAGCCGCACGGTGCTCTTTAGTGATATTCACAACCATATACTTAACTTAGTAAAACATACTAACACAATATATTAAATTTCAAGATGACAAATAATTCCTTTTTTCTAGTCAACAATTTCATAAACGATATTTGTATTATTTTTTTTGAAGATAGGCAAATAGTAGCAACAAAATAACTCATATTAACCATCCAAATTTCTTAAATTAATTTTCACACCCTTAGGACCAATTTAGAAATAAATCAACTTAGTTGAACAAATACAATAAAAAAAAAACTCCAAACATGCTCAATAAAATTTAGTGGAAGAACTCCAATAGTATTGCTCAACATTAAGCTCCAATGCAAAACCAATAATTACCTTTTACATTTGATTTCATATATCCATTATTAGCACTTATTAGAATAAAAATATCAAATAATACTTCTAGTAATTTCTCTCACGAATTAATCACAACTAATTAAACAATAATAAATTGAAATAATAATGATGTGAAGGTTAACAACAATAATATAAAATGACAAATTATAAAAGTATTATAAAGGCAATATGGCAATATGTAAACAACATATGTACGGAAGAACAAGTTAACTTACATAAATAATAAAATAAATAACAACATTAAATAATAATTGAAAATAAACATCAAAGAGCCTTCATGGCTTATTATTATTCTCTTTGCCTTACAAAAAATTTAGATATATTTTTCCATAACCCATTGCCTTAGGTCATTTTTTTTCTGGCATCATAATAAATTGATGCACATTTATTTGTATGACTTCTGGTCATTTTATAATTTTTTCTTTTTTATCTATATGACTTTTGGTCATATTTTCACATTTTCTCATGATATTAGTAACCATATTATTTCCATGATTATGGTTTGATAGCAAAGATGTGTATATTATTGGCTTTTATCTATATAGGATATGAATTCTTGTTCTGGCTAATTCTTGTTTTGATTTTGGATATTCATAATATCATAATAGGATATTTAAAAATATCATAGTAGGATATACTACACCAATTCGTTTGATACAAAGCCAATTTCAATAGACTTTCAATGCCATCAATGTAATGTGGTAATATTAATTATCACTCTTAAAATTTGTTCCTTGGTTTCAATAGCAAATAATCACTTTTTTTAATATTTGTCTTCAAGACTACATCAAGAATCTTTCAAAGCTATAAAGCTATTTTATGTCATTTGATGTTTAAGTCATTTTTTATTAGCCTTCAGGGCTTGGTATTTTTAATATTTAGATCATCAAAATGTTACTCCCCTTTTTCATACCATTTTTTAAATCACAAGATTGTCTTACACCAGTATTCATTTTCAAAAGTGATGACGCTTCAGGCCATCTAATTAGAAATTTGGGAGTATCATGGCTATTAGCCATTCAATAATATGAAATTACAATATTAATATATATCAAATCTGTAACATTCGCTATTTAGGATGTCACAAATCCTTAATTAATTTTCTAGGATGTTACAAAATCAAATTGATTATCATAAACATATAAGAATATGATAAAAAGAATACTTGAACTTTTGATGATAAAAATAAGAAGCTAAGTATAAAATGTAAATCTTTTTTTAGGAAAAATTAATTATTTGGTCCTTATAGTTTCAGCTAGTTTACGACTCAGTCCTTATAGTCTGACTCTTTATAACTCAGTATTCTAATTTTCATAAATTCTCTGAATCAAACATAACTCGTTCATCTGGCATGCTGATAATGTTGAAATTGGCTTATTTAGCAATTTTGTGGGCCCCACATAAGCAAAAAGCATAGTTTCTCACTTCTCTCTCCTCATCTTCAATTTGCTAGCTTTCTTCTTCCTCCGCCTTCTTCCTTTTTCTTCCTCTGAAGCTCTTCTGCCGTCTACAACACCATCAGGATCATCTCACATGGCTTTCTTTCCTAGCAATCTAGAAGAATTTATGAGAATTTTGAGGCAAGAAGATGCTAATGTAATAGAGTTTTTCCACTTTGACCCCACCATCACCCCTCCGCCCATGTCCACAGCCACATATCAGAGGGATCTCGTTCTGTTCCTCCTCTTTTTCTGCGAATCCTACCAACACAACCCCACAGTATTGGTTGAGAATTATTTGGATTGGCGTCTCAGATTATGTTTTCATTTTTGTGATAAGTTGTTAACAAATGTTTATACTTCAGTTGGCGGCGACTTCTTGGACGACTTTGGCTCCTTACGTGAATATGATGAATTAGAGCTGGAGGCTTGTGAGGGTGAGTTTCTATGGTGGGAAGAAGGGGCGTCACTGGATACAGTGGTGGGACTACCGATAGTGGAGGTAAAGGAGGGTGGAAGAGAGTGTGTGATTGATATGTAAAGAGGAGATGAAGGTAGGGAGGGAGGTGTGTGAATTGCCATGTGAGCATTTGCTTCATTAGAAAGGAAGACACGTGAGATGATGCTGGTGGTGTTGGAGATGATGGAAGAGTCTAGTTCAGAGGAAGAAAAAGAAAGAAGGTTGATGAAGAAGGAATGTACGTCAAATTGAAGGTGAGGAGAGAGAGAACTGAGAAACCACACTTTTTAACATCAAATTGATGTATATGTGTGCGCACGCATGCAATAAAAAGTTATAGGGTTAAGGCTCCTAAGTACTCAGAAAGTTTTACACAAGGAGCTACCAACACTAGGAAGTTTTTTTGGGCTCTTAAACACTATGGAAGTTAAATTTCGTAGCTATGTTGTCCATTTTTAACGTTGACAAATTAACAGGAGTTAAGTGGACACGCTAGCATAACACTTAATGGATACGTGTCGTGACGTGGCTCAGCCTCGGGGACATTTAAGATCCAAAATCAAAACTTCTGGGTACTAGGTGCTCCTTTGAGAAAACTTTCAGGGTATTTAAGAACTTTAATCTAAGCCACATCATCAGCCATTCAACAAACATTTAATCTGATGTGGCATTTAATCTGACATGGCAAACGTCTGTTTGTCTGTCTGTTAACTTTGGGCATAAAAGCTATGAAATAATACTTCCAGAGCATTTAAGATAAAAAAAACTTCCGGATGCTAGAAGCCCTCTCGAGGAAACTTCCAGGGTATTTAAGACCTTTAACCCATAATTATAACTAGCTTTGGTTGTCTTGTTCAAAAACGGATTTATTTGTGGTAAGATAAAAGATTTGTCTAGCAATCTGATCATCATCACATTAATTGATCCAATTGTTTCCAAGAAGATATCAAACTCACTTTCTTTTAAATTTCTCATGTTTTCTTATAGAATCTGTTGGGGAGAAATATGTTCAAGTTAATTTCAATAAATAACCATGAAAAGTTATTTTCATAATTTGAGACACATACATGCATGCATTACTCTTTTTGGACCCAATGTGCATTTTGAATTATTGTATATGTTTTAATTGAGTTTCCTATTATAAGAAATACTGACATATTTTTGTGAGAGAAAAAAATAATTCGTTCTATAACACCATGCATGATGAATTCCCACTTGCTATGAAGTAATTAAAACCACAAACTAACCATTACTACAAAGTGTTGTCTAAAAAATGTAAAATCAAGTATGCACAGAATCTATTAAATGCAGTTTTCTTATGAAATAAGTAATTGAACACCGATGGATGATGTCTAAATAAACATTTTTTTTAAATAAAGTTTCAAAAAATGATAATTTTACAAGTTATTAACTGAATCCAATCCATACCCTTCGACTAAGGGTATATCATTCCCTCCCTCTTAAACGAGATTTTTTTGAACCTATTCTAACAGAAGTTGAATTCGAACCTATGCATACTTAAATACCAAAACTTATAAATGAAATGATTATCGTGCGAAAAGATTAAACTATGATATAGAACCCAATTAATACCCTCTATAATAATAATTATTTATTTGGTGACATACTGCAAGCTGTTTCTCTTCTCATATATATATATATATATATTGTTTTATGGGATAAATGGTAATTATCTAATTATGATAAGACATAACAACACCATAATGGTAATTAAGACATATGAGTAGCTCTTAACTTGTAGCAGAGAATCGAAATGTCCCCGTCTACCACATCACCTAAATATTGCCAAATCGATGGTAATTAAAATAAAAAAAAAACCTAAGGCAAATATAAGTAGTTCACATCATCGTTGATGATTTGATATCTATCATTATGCCATTAGAAATACTACAATTAAAGTTGGTTAAAAATCATTTTAATAGAAGTCACTGTTAATGTGTTTCATCTAACTCTACAATAAAAAATATTATTTTATTTAGTGTAAAAACTATCATAATCTGACCATATATATCTATATACATATCATAGTTTTATCCACACTAAATTGGGTGTTAGAAGTTACTAGGAAACAACCTTAGACGTATGTTTATTTTCTCATGATAAATATGACATCTCAAGAGCATTGACGCACATTCTTGACAAGCTTGCAATGTAGTTAATAGGGTGAATGGTAAAAAATGACCCTATACTTATGTCCAAGGTGTATCTGACACCTTATACTTTTTTTTTGGCTTAAAATTATCCATCAACTTTCAAATTTGGATTAATAATGACTCTTCTGTCGACCCAACGGACATTTCGAATTCGGTCCAATAATGACTCCTCCATCAAACTGGTCCAACGGATATTTCAAATTCGGGTCAATAATGACTTTATCGTCAAACTGACCTAACAAAAATTAGATTCCTGTGAAATTCCAGTGTGGGACCTACCCATAAAAAAGTAAATGAAATTAGGCCAGTTTGAGGAAGAGTCATTATTGGCCCGAATTTGAAATGTCCGTTGGGCCAGTTTGACAGAGGAGTCATTATTAGCCCGAATTTGAAACGTTCGTTTGGCTAGTTTGACAGAAAAGTCATTATTTACCTAAATTTGAAAGTTAATGGACAATTTTGAGCTAAAAAAAGTATAAGGTGCCAGATGCACCTTGGACATAAGTACAAGGTCATTTTTGACCCTTTACCCTAGTTAATAGATTATTATAATTCTCTCATTATGTAAAGAGGAAAATCAGTGAAATTGATTTGTTTGGTAAAGCTTTTACCATGTGCCCACATTCAAAGGCCACGTTCTTGTCATTTTGGATACAAATGCCACATACCTACTTGCCAGTAGAATAGTAATGAATGATTTTAGTACAAGTATAATATTGTATTACTAGTAGGGAAGAAAAATATAAACAAGAAATCAAAAATATTCTGTGTACTCTAACAAGCTTTCGATTTTTTTCCCATGATCTTATAAGCTTGCCTAGGGATAAGCAAGGTCATAAAGTGATAGTTATTTGTGACATTGACATTTAAAATAAAATATGTAGCTAAAAAACATTTATCAAAATAACAGTATTGTCAACAAATACATCGAGGGCAATAGCTCTAGATTCAGCTATTGTAGCAACTGCATATGTGTGAACCAACTATAGATACTTCCCTTGGATGAGTCTCATGATCCTTTCCATTGTCTCATTGTATTCCATCAATTTCTAATAAACATAAAAATACATTACAAACATTATAAGTGAAAATTAAAGATCAGATTCAAGGGTTTAAACTCAAAATTTAAACGTCACAATTCACAAACTATACATATGATCATTTCCTATATTTTTAATGCATTTTAGACATATTTGAAGTATACTTTGGAAATCATCAATGAATTTTTAGGATATTTTTATGACATTATGAGAATAAATCAATTTGATGTATTATTTGAGAATTTCATTATATATATCTCATATCTTTAATTAAAATAGGAATAGTTAAATTCTGGCAAGTAAATTAATAAATAAGAATACTTTTAAGGTTCAAAAGAAAGAAAGAAGTTTAAAAGTATCTTCTATTTTGTTTTGTTTTATTTTGGGAAAATTAATTATTTGATCCTTATAGTTTCACTAAGTTTGTGACTCAGTCCTTACAGTTTGACTCATCGCAACTCAATCATGATAGTTTTATAGTTTTTATAAAATTTCAGAGTCCATTCTAACTCGTCCTATGTGGCATTGATACTTGCTTATTTGGCATATTTGTCAGTACCCACAAGAAAAGGCAACTTTTTTCTCCTATCTCCTCCCCCCTCATGCCTTCTGTTCATCTTCTTTATCCAATTCCAAGCTTTTTCTCTTCCTACCCATACTCTTCTTCTTCCTCATCTCATTGTCTCCTTTTTCCTCGAATCTGGGTTTCTAGAAGAACCTTACTTTCTCCATCCTTCGTTTATGTTATCGTCAACTTCATCATTATCACCATCATTTCTGTTGGAAAAAATTATGTGTGGGTATGTCAAAGAAAGTGTCTCTCCATTATTATTGAAATGTCTTTAAATGGAGAGATTCAGTGGATAAGTCATGTCCTTATAAATTAAGGAATTTATGCTTATTTATGAATTAAATTTGAGGTTCATGTATAAGACATAAAGTTGAGATTGTTTGATTGAATAGACATAGTGGTTTAAGAGGCACAACTTCAAGGTATCTTTTCAATGTCTATAAATATTCCTCGCAATGACACCGTTAAATATAACAAACATTTGAGACAAGTGAGGACATGAATCCTCAGTTTTCTCTTATTGAGTTACTAATCTTCCGCCAGTTCTGGACCCTATATCATTAAAGATGGGTTCGTTTAATCCTAGAGAGTGGCGCAATCTTTCAACTGAGGGGATAGCGTAATATCTCTTAAGGACAATGTCCTCAGGCACTATTTGAACCAGATTACATTCTTGATTTTGTAGGTTTTACCAATAGTTTCTTCCTCAAGCTTCCACCACAAAAGCTTACCTTATTCTGATTCTCCACCCAAGGATCTTATCCCTAAGCACTCACTAATCTCCGCTGCCATTACCGAACATGATATTTTAGACACTACCCACTAAAGCAATAATGAGTAGAATGAAGGAAAAAAGAAGGCAGCGATGAAGAAATAACAAAGTTTAAAGTTAAAGACTTTGTTTTTTTCTCTGGTTGACCCATAAATGGAGAAAAACTTAAACAATGAATTCTCATCGCAATATGATGATTTTCTTGATGGGATGTGGAGGGTAATCATGGAGGGAAAGAGGAATACGGTGACACCTGTGTTGAAGAAAAGTAACACATGAATGGCGAGGATCAGAAAAGTAGAGCCATTGGTAAAACAAGGATGTGGTAAAGCAGAGAATGATGACAGTGGCAGATACGATGTCGATTCGGCGGCTTTGGCTAAGAAGGAGTTGGAAAAGTCAGAAACTTTTCTATACCTATCCAAGACAGCTTCCTTCGATTCACCGTCGTCAAAGTTGCTATGTCAGACATCATTTCTTGGTAATGACCTCGATCTCTATTGGGGAAAGAGGAAGAACGTAGGTGATCTAAAATCAAAGGAGAGATGGGTTAGAAAGAAAAAGAGTTTGGATGGGAAGAGGAAAAAGGTTGGAGCTGGTTGAAGAAGATGAACAGTAGGTATGGGCAATGTAATCAAACTCGGACCGAACTGACACAGAACTCACCAAATCGGCTTCCAAAGTACTCTGAGTGAGCACCCAAACCGGTACTATAGTAACCTGGGTCTGACTCAGTTAACTCGGCTAGGCCCGGTAGTAACTTGGCTGACTCTCCAAGTAGGTGAGTCAATTGAGTTGAGTATTTCCATTCTCAAATGATCAAATTCAGGGTGACAAGAGACACAAAGAAGATAAAGAATGAGAGATCAAGAAGATATGGAGCATACTACAACATAATAGTGATGGTGATGGTGGAAAAAAACCACAGTTGCTAAAATATGAGATCTATGGGTTGATAGGATGTTGCTGCCTCTTTCTTGCCTTCATCATTCTCGTCAGAGAAGCCACGCCAGAGAAGCCAAGCCACTGCAACCTTTGTCCTTGTGGAAGAATGAGAGTTGAGGAGGAAGCGTGCAAAGAAAAAAGAAAGAAGAGGAAGCAAAAGATGAGATGACTTGACTACTTTAAATGAATGTATTAGGTTTTGTTGAGAGAAATGAGGGATATCACGTGGGAGAGAGAAGAGAGAAGGAAAAAGAAAAAAGAAAAAAGAAAAAACATAAAAGAATTTGAATGAATGGAGTTAGGAAGAGAGAATAGAAAGAAAATTTAAAAAGAAAAAAGGAAAATTTCACATATATAAATAGTAGAAATACATGCACATCTATAGTACCACCTTATCTGAATTTTGAATCAATTTAACACAACAATTCAGCTTATTTTTTTGAATAAAACCTGAATCTCATTATCAAAGCATAATAAACATTACAAGGCAGCTAATTTAGCTAGGCAAGGCCCTCATCAGCAACCACCTCTTGTGGTAAAGATGGTGGTTGATCAAAGAGTTGCCAGTTACTGACTAGACTATGAGCTAATTTAGCTAAATAATCTGCAAAAATAAGATTGACTCTACTAGAGTGAGTGATAGTTACTTCCCAATCCCTATGCAAAATCAATCTCAGGTCATCTACAATTTCCTTGAAGGGATGGTTGGGGTCGCAGCCCCTAAGGACTATATCTATAGCTCCCATGAGTAAACATCCACATAAAGGTCTTTATCTTCTCAGGAACTTTCCATTTCCATAAAAGTTTCCACACATCATCTACTTGCTCCGAAGTACCTGCACGTAAAAAGCGATAAGCAGAGTTAATGGAAAAACACCCATCGGTGGAAGGGTGCCAAAAGTGTTTATCCTCTCCTCGCTCCTCTCTTGGTGGGTACATCCTAGTAATTCGGTCAACCACATGAGGGTGAAACCAGCCAAGAAGTTTGCTGACATCCCATTCCCTTCTTGAATCTAAGTAGTCAACCACCTGGTCATTTCTGTTATTTTAATCATAATTTGATGATGACTTGTCTTAAAAAATTCACAATTTATTTAAGGAAAAAATTCACTTGTATAGTAAATGCTAATAGATTTTTTTAAATACAAATTAAATTGTGAATTGTTATGAGTCATCAATTAAATATGATTAAAGTGATAAGTTGGATTGCTGTATTTGATAGTGTCAGTTTATCAAAAAATTTGGAAAGAATGTTGGTTACTTGAATGCTTTTTTTTGTTAGTGATTCAATGTGATAAATAAAATTATTGTTTGGAATTTTGGAAGTTGTGATGTAAATTTAAATATTCTTTTCCATTTTTTATTCCTTACCGAGCTGGCTCCTGGGTTAACTACAGGCTAATCCGTTGATCCTTGAGCCACTGCCTTGACTTGACTAGTTACCGTTCTTGCTTTGATTACCTTGGGTATGGGAGAGGAGGGATAGAAGAAAGAAGTAGACTTTTCTTATGGCTGCTGAAAAATACGCCAAATAAGTAGGTGTTAATGCCATGTAGGACGAGTTAGAATGGACTCTGAAATTTTATAAAAATTATAAAACTATAAGAACTGAGTTGTACGAGTCAAACTATAAGGACTTGATCGTATACTCGGTGAAACTATAAAGATTGAGTCGTAAACTCGGTGAAACTATAAGAATTAAATAATTAATTTTTCCAAGACTTAATCATATAATAAATACTCACAAAGGTAGTTTCATTTTTCCCATGCCCAACTCATATTTCAAATAAGTTTCAAAAGTATTATTTTCTAATATCCTTTGTTTATATTTGCTCTTAGTTGATTGATTAAATAATCATATATGATTTGATTGTTTCAAATTCCTTTGTTTCCTTCCTTTGCCCTAAACAACTCATGTTTCAAATTTTTGAAATATAATTAATCATCATGAGATGTTATTAATTAGGGAATTACCCATAAGCCAATCACCCATATTTCAAAATTTGAAATATAATTAATGGATTAAGGTCCATTTTCGCCCTGGAAGTAACAGTAAAAGAGCATTGAATATCTGGAAGTAACATATGTGCATTTTTCCCCCGGAAGTTTCCAAACTATAGCAAATTTACCATCACCATTTAGAACGTTAACTTTGACATTAGATCCTACTTTTTGACTGGCCGTTGCTGACGTGGCTCTATCACCATATCAACTTCATTATTGTAATGTCCATTTTTGTCCCAAAAGTGACCACCAAGGAGCATTTTTGCCCCGGAAGTATCTAAATCGTAGCAAATTTGTCTGGATCGTCATTTAAAGTTAAGTTTAACTATTAAATTGCACGTAGCACTTCATATTGTACTCAATGATCCATCTCATCACCATAAGTCGTCTAAATTACATCCAGAAAAATTAAAAGAATAATAAAATAAAGAAAAAGTATCGCCCACCTTGCCCCATTACCCCTCTCCACACAAACTATCTTCATTAACATCATCCTCCCTTCTCACTATGAGAAACGAAAAAAATGGGCATTAACATTTTATGTCATTTATATTATTTTTAAAAAATAAAAATGTTAATTTTGCACCATCCCATTATTTGATTCTCTACAATTTGTGATGAGGTGTGTGATAAGATGGATTATTGGTGCAATGTGGAGTGTTACGTGTCATTTAATGGTTAATTTTAATTTTGAATTACAGTCCGTATAAATTTTCTATGATTTAGATACTTCTGGGGTAAAATGCTTCTTAATGGTTACTTCCTTGGCAAAAATGAACCTTGTAATAATGGTGTGTATATGGTGACAGAGCCACGTTAGCATCGTCCAGTCAAAAAGTATGATCTAACGGTCAAAGTTAACATTCTAAATGATGGGGGTAAATTTGCCACAGTTTGGAAACTTCCAGGGCAAAAATACTCCTCATGTTATTTCTGGATACTCATGCTCTTTTGCGGTTACTTTCGGGGTGAAAATAGACCTTAACCCTATAATTAATCATTGTGAGATGTTACCAATTGTGATATTAATGCGCCAACAACTTATATTTCAATTTCTTTATTTCCTTCTTTTCAATCAATAATCATATTTCATGATTTTGAAATATAATTAGACATTTACTAATGACTCATCATATTTCAAGTCATAGTTTTAACGATTAAATTGGTGTGTCATTGTAGTAAATTTATTGTTTTATTCCATCTTGAAAGTGATCATTTGGTGTTAGTTATTTGTCACCCTTTAATCCTGCTATAACTTGTTTTTATTTTTATTTTTTGCAAATAATAAATTTTTCAAGAATTCTAAATTAAATATAGCCTACATAACCTATTCTCAATTGGTTTGATTTCTTTTCAATTTTATTTTAATTTCTATTGTTCTGAATCATGATACATCAATTTCTTTGTTCACTCCTTATAAGTTTTGTATTTATTCTTGTATTATCATGTCATTTTTAAATTAATCTTCAACTTTGCAACATTGAATCCAAACAGCAATTTCTGTCGAATAGACTATTTGTTCTTTAATGCGTTGTTCTTGGATTAATGATAATGTTTGTTATATTTTTAGTTAATGAAATGATAATAATTTGAAATAACTAAAAATAAATCAATATAAATTTCAAATCTTAATATATATATATATTTATATTTTAAAATTGGTACAATGTTCAATTATATATATATTTATATTTTAAAATTGGTACAATGTTCAATTTTATCCTGAAAGTTTTGGGCGATGAGCAATAGGGATCCGGAAGTATTTTTAGCAGCAATTCTCAGCTAATCTATTATTTAATATATGTTTCTAGACTTCATGAATTTAATGTATTTGGAATCTCAAGCTAACAAATTTGAAAGGCTAAAGTATACTTTTGGTCCCTTATCTTTGTATCAAGTCCTCTTTTGGTCATTTAACTTTGAAGAGTGCACTTTTGGTCCTTTTTCGTTAACGTCGTTAGTTTCATTTAAAGCAAATAATTATTATATTTTAAAATTTGACCATTTTTATTAATATTTAATTATAAAATTACTTTTTAGATTTGCTGAGTCAGCATTTTCCGTTAAATGAAACTAACGGTGTTAGTAAAAAAGGACCAAAAGTGCACTTTTCAAAGTTAAGGAAGTAAAAAGAGACTTGATGCAAAGATAAAGGATCAAAAGTATAATTTAACCAATTTGAAATATTATATATATGATATTAACTAATCATATATAGCAATATGTTTTGTCTCATCCGTCCATAGAGGAAAAGGGATAAGACGATGGCTGCAATTTATTTCTTTTGTCATCCAAACGGCCATTATTTGTTTTGGGAAAGAATAACAAATAAGTTTCAAAGCGAAATAGAATATAAATGAAATCAGAATTGCTGTAATTGACATAAGTTGGTGGTTTAGAGAAGATGACTATCAGACAACGATTTTTCTTGGTAAAAACACTTATAGATTATTCAATAATGAATTAAATGATGAAAAATGAATTGGCCTTACAGATGCATATGTATTATTTTTTTTTTGCCGTTAAATAAAATTATAAAATTAAAATTTTCCCTTTATGTAGTTATCACATTAACGTTTGTTATTTCTAGTAATCTGCACATAAAATAAAGAAAGTCTCTGTTGAGAACAACCATTGAAATGTGCTCATATAGCATATTCCAAAATCACCACTGAAAAAAATATAACTTGATGACTTTTTTATATATACATATATATATAACACTGCCTAGCTGTCTAGGATAATTGGCCTCCTAATCAATCGGAGTATTCAACTCATGAGAGGGTCTGTGAAAAGGATGGAAACCACTCATCACACTTAAAATCTCCTTAGCAAGGTAATCTGTTGCTGCATTCGCATTGCAAGAGACATGTATTAAGTGATGACTTTTTCAACACTAGTAGAAGGGAGGCAAAAGAATTAAAAAAGTGAAGTTTGGATTGAGGGGAATATTTAATGTGTATGATAAATTTGTCCGTAATTTTCACTACTCCATGAATATTTTCGCTGCCAACCAATTCTCACTACATGATTACAATGACGTGATTGCGAATTTATATTTGGAAACATTGTTTTACATTGTACATTACTTTATATATATATATAGATATATATATAATATTGTACATTAGTAATGGTGCTTTGACCTCTGTTCCCATGGAATCTCTTATGGCCTTCCACTTCCAATGACCTGGAGTAGGAGTTACTATGCTATTACTTCCAGCTTTTAGATTGACCATAATTAATTGTTTTTATAAAAGCAATGGTTTTAAATATAATATACTCCCACCACTCTAAAATATAAGTCACCTTTAATAAGCACAAAATAGTTTAAAAGAGTTCATATCAATAAAGTGATGATAAAAACAATTGCCACTGCTTTTCCAAATTGCCTTCAATTTTAAAATATAATCAATATCTTTCTTACCTATCTTTTAGTTAATTAGTATGATTCTTATAGAATCTCTCCTTACAAAAACAACGATTAGTTTTCACATAATATTTTATTTATTTGAGGTAGGTATAAAATTTTTTCTATAAGCAATGCAATAAAAAAATAGCATATTTCTCTCCCCAACCAATTCTTTAAGAAAACACTAGAAATATATAGAGAAGTGAATTGGATCTCTCCTAAGAAACAAGTGGATAAAAATAATTCGATGATAATCAGATTGCTAGGCAAATGAAGGATAAATGTGCGTTTAAGAATAAAATATTTTATCATATAAAATTTAAATCTATTTCTCAACAAGATAATCGGAGCGAATTTTAATTTTTCTTGCACGCATTTTAAATTGTCAGCGTATCTATAACACAGATTTAGTTACATCTTATGAAATATACAAGACCAATTACGCCTTACAAAACAAATTTAGTTACACCTTACCTTACGAAATATTAAGACCAATTATTACAACAATGATAATTAAAAATGATGTAAAACCCATCCCTAAACTTTAAAACTTAATTACAAATCTATAAGAAGCTCCAACAACATTTAACAATGCAAAGCATCCAAATTACAAAATATAAAAAATTTAACCCAAATCAAATCAGACAGGAATAAGTGGAATGATCACCTGGTCTAGAACCCCGTTCAACCCGAATGTAAAATAAAAAATTTTACATGTTTTGTCCTTAGAGAATGATGATCTCATAAAAATTCGAATGAATATTTTTTAAATGCTTGTACATGACATGTAACCTATTAGCTTGAAGTTTACTGCTTTTAAACTTTGGTTTAATACAATTTTATGTCATTAAACTTTCACTTAATTTTGATTTTAGTTTCTAAACTTCAAAATCGATGGTTTTAGTTCTTGAACTAATTTTAGTATTGGTCCTTGAACTTTAGATTTGTGGTTTTGGTCTCTCAACTTTATGTCATTTGTAATTATTGGTCCCTATTTTTTGAGTTTTTTTTAAAGTTCAAGGAATAAGACCAAAATTGACTGAAAGTTCAATGACCAAAACCATTGATTTTAAAATTCATGGATCAAGACCAAAATTGACCGAAAATTCAAGAACAAAAACCACAGATTTTAAAGTTCATGGACAAAAATAAAAATTGATTGAAACTTTAATGACCAAAAGTTGTATTAACTTTTAAAATTTGTTGCTTCTTTTCATAAAAGATTATAAAAGTATAATTAAGTACATTATATTTATCCTTACTAGGATTTTCTTCTTCAATTTTCAATCAAACTTTTTATTCTATTATTTATTATATGTTTCTAGACTTCATGAACTTAATCTATTTTAAACCTTAAGCGAACAAATTTGAAATGTCACATAGATGATAATTATTACATATAACAATTGGTTTTGTCTCATCCATCCATAGCTGAAAAGGGGTAACACAATGGCTGCAATTTTTCTTTTCTTTTGTCGTCCAAACGGCCATTATATTTCTTTTTTGGAAAGAATTACAAATAATTTTCCAAGCGAAATATAGTATAAATGAAATCAGACTTGCTGTAATTGACATAAGTTGGTGGTTTATAGGAGATGAATGTCAGACGACTATTTTTCTTGGTAAAAACACTTATAGATTATTCATTAATGAATTAAATGATGAAAAACGAATTCAACTTACATATGCGTATGTATTATTCATAAAAGATTATAAAAGTATAATTAAGTCCATTTATCCTTATTAGAATTTTCTTCTTCAATTTTCAATCAAATTTTTTATTCTATTATTTATTATGTTTTTCTAAACCTCATGAATTTAATCTATTTTAAACCGCAAGCTAACAAATTTGAAATGTCACATATATGATACTAATTACATATAGCAATTGGTTTTGTCTCATCCATCCATAGAGGAAAAGGGATAAGACAATGGCTGCATTTTTTTTTCTTTTGTCATCCAAACGGCCATAATATTTTTTTGGAAAGAATAACAAATAAGTTTCCAAGCGAAATATAGTATAAATGAAATTAGACTTGCTGTAATGACATAAGTTGGTGGTTTAGAGGAGATGATTGTCATACAACTATTTTCTTGGTAAAAACACTTATAGATTATTCATTAATGAATTAAATAATGAAAAATGAATTAGAAAAAATGGAATTACCGACGGAAATCATTCCGTGACTAATTTTAGATTCGGTAATTTTAGTCATAGAATTTCATTAGCTAATTACTGATGGAATTTCTAACGGTAAATTTTTTTTAAATTTTTTAAATTATATGCCATGTGTCCCTCCTCATACATCGCCACTTGTCACCTCCACAAATTGTTTGAAATTGGGACGGAATGGACATTCGAATCCTCAACCTCCTGCGCACGTGCTAATACATTACCAGTTGAGTTATGAAGACCCTGTAATATTATTTGTAAATTATTTTATTTATAATATTTAAACTCCCACTATTATAATTAAATTTGATCCTATATATACTTTACATTATATTTAACTTAATATATTATTAAATATTTGTTAATTATTAATATATAATTTATATATTAAAAATTATATTATTTTTATATAAACAATCTTTTATATTCATATACTTTCAATTATATTTAGTATTCCAATTTTATATTTCTTATAATATTATTTTTGTGTATTACTTGTATTATGTGCAATTTTTAATTATTTATTATATATATTATTAAATTATAATTAATTTTTTTCTTTTGTACTAATATTTATTAATAAATAACATATTATTTAATAAAAATTTTAAAATAAAATTTTAATAAATTTATATATATGTATATATATGTGTGTATATATATTAGTTTTTATTAATATTTATAACATATCCTTTATTAATTAATTTATCTATAAAACATTGCTTAAAATAAATTAAAATAATATTTTATTTATAAAATAATTGATAAATTAGTGATGGAAATTCCGTCGGAAAAACTTCTAACAGAATTTTTGTCTGAAAATATGTCAAAAATTTTCCATCTAAAATCCGTGGGTAATTTAGCCATGAAAAATTTCCGTTGGTAATTTTGTCGGAAAATATTTTAACGGAATTTCTGTAAGAAATCCTTCAGAAATTACCAACAAAAATTTATTCCATAAAAAATTCCATCGATAATTTCATTTTTTTTTGTAGTGTATGCGTATGTAATAGTCATAAAAGATTATAAAAGTATAATTAAGTCCATTTATCTTTATTAGGATTTTCTTCTTCAATTTTCAGTCAAATGTTTTATTCTATTATTTATTATATGTTTCTAGACTTCATGAATTTAATCTATTTTAGACATCAAGCTAACAAATTTGAAATGTCCCATGTATGATAATAATTACATATAGCAATTGGTTTTATCGCATCCATCGTAAAAGGGATAAGGATGGCTGCAATTTTTTTGTCCTCATCCAAACGGTCATAATATTTGATTTGAGAAACAATAATAACAAATAAGTGTCCAAGCAAACTATAGTATAAGTGAAATCAGACTTGCTCTAATTGACATAAGTTGGTGGTTTAGATATGATTGTCAGACAACTATTTTTCCTGGTAAAAACACTTATAGATTATTTAGGGTTAATGGTAAAAAATACACATGTGATTTCGTCAAAAGTTCATCAAGCACTAAACGTTTATTTTGGATCAAAAAAGACCATGAGCTTCCAAATTAAGCTCAGAAGTCACAATTTCCGTTGAATAGGTTCAAAAATATTTATGTGATTTGTAACACCATACTTTTAGGACTCATTTCCAAATTAGATTAGCAGTGGGAAACTTATTCAAGCTTACATAAGATTTATAACATCAAAACCACAAATTTTTTAAACTTTTTTTAATTCTGGATAATTCTGAAAATGCGGAAAACTTTAGCAGTAACTTTGAAAAATCATAACTAATTGCACAAAAATGATGTTGATATAGTTCAGGTCTCAAATTAAAGCTTGAAGAGTTCTCTTTCTGGGAAAAATATCAAATAAAACATGTACCAACCCATATAATACAATTTATTGATTTTCCAAATATGCTTTCGCTCACACTTCCAGAATTATCTGTTTGAATGCGTGATTTTTTTATTCGAGATATACAACTCCAGTTCATTTTGTTTTTGGGTTTTTGAAAATCCATATATGTCTAATATTTTAGATAAATATTTCAGGGGGAAAAATTCATTTACTATTTTAGGGCAATAGAAATTTATTTATTATCTCATACATAATCTGTTTAATTTGTTCATGGATCAATTCGAGATAGTAAATGAATTTCTTTTACCCTGGAATATTTATATAAAATATTATACACATAGGGCTTTTTGGAAACAAAAAAAAAAACTAGGGTTGTATATTTCCAATTTAAAATCACGCAATCAAACATATAATTCTGGACGTGTGAGCGAAGGTATATTTGAAAAATCAATAAACTATTCCATATGGGCTGGTACATGTTTTATTAGATATTTTTCCCATAAAGAGGACTCTTTAAGCTTTAATTTGGGAGTTGAACCATGTCAAAATGATTTTGGTGCAATTAGTTATGATTTTTCAAAATTATTAGAAAAGTCTTTCACATTTTAGAATTTTCCAGAAATAAAGAAAAGTTTGAAAAAGTTGTGGGATGTTTTAAATCCCATACAAATTTGAATAAGTTTCCTATTTCTAATATAGGTTGGAAATGAGTCCTAAAAGTAGGGAGTTACAAATCACATGTGTATTTTTGAACCTATTTACTGGAAAGTGTGATTTTTTAGTCTAATTTGGAAGCTCATGGTCACTTTTTATTTTGTTATATAAAAATATAAAATTAAGATTTTCCCTTTATGTAATTATCACAAAAACGTTCGTTATTTTTAGTAATCTGCACATAAAAAAAAAAAGTGATTCTCTCTTGAGAACAACCATTGAATTATTCTCATATAGCATATTCCAAAATCATGGTTGGAAAAATATAACTTGATGACTTTTCCAACAGTAATAGAAGAGAGACAAAAGAATTAGGAAAGTGAAGTTTGGGTTGAGGGGGAACATTTAATGTGTATGATAAATTTGTCCGTCCAATTTTCACTCCATGATATTCAACGAAATTTCACTCCATGACTACAATGAAGTGATTGCGAATTTATAGTTGGAAACATTGTTTCACGTTATACATTAACATAATATATATATATATATATATATATATATATATATATATAACACCAACACATTAGTATTGGTGCTTTGACCTCCGATCCCACAGAATCTCCTATGGCCTTCCACTTCTAATGACGACCCAGAATATGAGTTACCATGCTATTACTTCCAGCTTTTAGATTGATGATAATTGATTATTTAAGTAAAGACAATGGTTATAAAGTTTATTATTTTAGTAAAGGCAATGGTTTTAAATATAATATACTCCCACCACTCTAAAATAGACACCTTTAATAAGAACAAAATAATTTAAAAGTGTTCATATCAATATATGATAAGAACAATTGCCATTGTTTTCCCAAATTGCCTTCAATTTAAAATATAATCAATTTCATTCTTACTTATCTTTTAGTTAGTATCTTTCTTATACAATCCCTACTTACAATACAACAATTGGTTTTCACATAATAGTTTATTTATTTGAAAGAAATATGTGTATATATATATATATATATATATATATATGTTTTTTCCTATAAGAAAAAAAGAAGAACATTTGTCTCTCCCCGACAAATTCTTTAACAAAACACTAGAAATATAGAGATAAGTGAATTGGATCTCTCCTAAGAAACAAGTGGATCAAAAATAGTGCGATGAAAATTAGATTGCTAGGAAAATGAAGGAAGGATGTGCGTTTATGAATAAAATCTTTTATCATATAGAATTTATATCCATTTCTCAACAAGAAAACTAGAGAAAATTTTAATTTTCTTGCACGCATATTAAATTATCAGCGCATCTATAACAAAAATTTAGTTATATCTCACAAAATATATAAGACCAGTTATAAGAAACAAATAATTTGTAGGTACAGACTAAAGTATTGAATTACATGTTATCTTTACTGCTAGAAAAACCCAAAAGAACGGCATCGCCATGGGAAATCACATCATCTAATTAAAATTCACAATGTTAATTTTTATAAAATATAAACACTTATTCTTTCTTTCTCTATATATGTTCGAATGAACACACACTTACATTAAAGATTCAATATAAATATTAAAACATGCATGTATACTGGAATATAAGTATAAACCTTATCATCTCACATATATATCTTAGTACGTCGATATATAGCATTCCTACTTTTCTTTACCTCTCTTCTCATCTTGCATGTTGGCATCAGCTCTAGACTCACAAAATTTGCAACCCTACAGACAATTTTCTTGAATCTTATTGGCCTCTTCCAGCCTCATTTCCAAATTTAGGATAGTGTTTCAAAGTTTTTCCTTATGTCCTCCAGTTGTCCTCTCATTCTCCATATTTCAACTTCCATTCTCAAAAGCCTCACCGAAATATCCATGCCTTTTCAAATTCTATGGTTCAATTTTCTTTTTGTGTCAGGGGATTTCAAGAATCTTTATTTATAGGAAATGACACATTAGTGGAAAAGAGCAATTGGTTATTAGAAAATAAAATCAAGAGATTGTCACAAAACTAGCATTTTTTAATGAAAAATGTTTTGCTTCATCATTTGTATATATATCTACATTTTTATATGGTAATTAGCTTTTTATGTAAAAGCATATCACATAAATCAAATGCACGATGAGGAAGGGATAAAATATCTCACATATACTCATTTGCTAACATTGGTTTTGACCATAACACAAGAGGGAAATGATTAAGACCTACATGGCATACCTTTGACAAAGTTGAATTCAAACCTATGCGGGCTTTGATACCAAAACTACTCATAAACGCAACGTTAATCATCATGTCTGATACCAAACCTAGTCAGCACCCTCTAGAATGATTATTATTATTATTATTTATTTGGTGACATACTAGACACTCTTTCTCTTATCTGTATATATACTTATTGTTTTATAATTTTTATATTGTTATATATATATAGATTCATAGATTTGAGTTATTGGAAAGATGTTCCAAACATGTTTTTTAAAATATATTTATATACACACACATATACACACTTGGTCATAAAACTTTGACCAATTTCACCCCTTATATGTCTTTTTTGATAAGATAATTTTCTTCGTAAAATAATTTAGCCTTTTTTATACATTACTTTAATTACACTTACTTTTCTCTATTTTAAAAATATACATTTAAATCTAAACCTTAAAACATTAAATCCACTTTCTTAAGAAAATATTTATTCATTGAGATTTTTTTTTGTTATAATAAACTATATTTACTAATTTACCATTGACCATATTAAAATTTTAGCTAAAATTGTACTGATAACTTAATATTTTTTCTTCTTAATATTTTTTTCTACTATAAATATAGTTGTTTTATATTTTTAATTGTATTTGGACAAAATTTTAATAAACTGTTTTGATATTGACATGCAAAACTTGATTGATTTTTAATGAATGCATACAAAATGAATGTGTTTATAAACGTTTGTAAAAAATGTATCTAAAAATGTAATCCATTTATACAAAATTTGAAATTAAAATATATTTTTAGAAATTTAAAAAAAAAATATAAATAAATGATTTTTTATAAATATCATAAAAATTAAAAGAATTATTAATAAAATTTTAAAAATTATGTATATTATTTTTAATTTTTTCATGAGATTAAGGAATAATTCCCTCAAATTTATATGCACATAGACTCCCACAATCTCAAACAATGTGGACTACTCCATTTGACTACAACGGCACACAGTAACTCCAATAATTTTGATGAATTTCATTATTTAAAAATAAATATAGAATTGAAGCAACTATTGGAATAATTTTTCAAATACACACTCCAATAAAAATGAAGAGAAACAAATACAATTGTGTTCCCAATTCTCTAAATTTTTCACTGCTTCGAGCAAGAGAGCCCTGATGGAAAATCAGCACTAATAAGTGAAGAGAAGGAGGGAAAAAAGAAACAAGAGAAACAATTTAATTGCATCAATAGTAATGGCAGAACAAGTTTGAGCGTAGTGATGATATTTTGATGTTGTCTTTTTATTCTTTTTTTGTCTGTTTTTTTTAATATTGGTTTATATTTCAAAGTACCACATTCGATAAAAAAATTTCATAGCACCGCCACCACGCAGCTAAGATTAAACCTCATTATGCTGTTATAATGAATTATGATCCCAACGTAATTCTGCATCTAAGAACTATGAATTCTCATACTAACTTATTAAACTAAACTAAATCAATAATAAGTCCTTCTTCCAATCCTAAATGTAGGTTATTTATTTAATTTAACTGGATTAATTAAAGAATTTAGTTAAGTTAGTTAACATAACGTAATTTTTCTAAAACACCCTGACCATATTCTTTAATCTCATTCATTTTTCTTACTTGATTGTTGTTGGATAAATATTAATGGAAGCAATTTGGTAAAATATGGACAAAAATTAAAAATATAACCTATATTTAAGATCAAGATCAACTTTCTAATGATTTGGCAAAACATTGAAAAACCCTAATTCCTCTTTTGCATATCATCTTCCCGCTGCATTGCCTTGTTTTTTTTTTTTTTTTTTTTTGTTAACGCCGCATTCCCTTGAATTTCCTCTCCTTGCAAGTGTCATCATTTTGGGCTAATGGCCCTACTATTGTGCCCTCAATTTAATTGGGTTTTAGGTTTTAACTTATTGGGTCAAACTATATTAAACTATAAGGCCCAATTAAAATTTTAATCCAATACCATTTTTAATAATTTCCTTAAGGAATTTTCACCTTTAGTATATCACAAATAGGCCTGAAATATAACTTATGATTGTTTTCACTATTTTCCCTGAATCTTTTAAACTTTTCATAATTACGATTGGGTCCCTATACACTTTTCAATTTCTTTTTCTAACTTGGACCTTTCTATGCAAGGCCCAATTCCTTTAAATTTTAGCCCTTAGAACTTTCCCAGAGTCTGCAAAATTATTTTTACTTTTAATTTGCAATTTCATGCATGGAACCATTCTTTCTTTTCAGGCACTTTTGAAACTTCTACTCAATTGAGTTTAGTAGACACCTTAAATCCAAATTTATTATTGATCTTCTAAGTCCAAAATCTGGATATCTCCCCACATTTATGATAGCTATTATCTAAGTTCTTACTAAAGTTTTTATTTTTTTTAAAAAAAATCCATCATATATAAAAATACATATTGAATAATATTTTTAAACTAATTGTTAAGCTCTCTTTTATTTTCAATACTTATTTAGTGGTAAAAATAAAGGAGGAATTGCATTCAGATCTCAAGAAAGATAATTAATATTAAACAAATAAACAAATTTCATAACTGGTTAATGACAAGTGAAAATACCATTATTAACAAATGAAAAAGCATCATTAATGAGTATTTGAGACCTGTTTGATATTAATTCCTTTATTTAGGATTTAAATGCAATTCATTGTTTATTCCTATATTAAAGGAAATCTGAATATATGACCAAATAAATTTGTATATTCATTTCTTATTCCCCAATTAACTATATCAACATAAAGTTGGCAAAAATCATCATAATTGCTGTATGATTGGTGATGCACTCCCGTTTTTAATTAGAGTTTATCATCTAATTTGATAAATGTAAAATCAAATTAGAATCTAATGGGAGTACATTATTGTTGGGAGAACTGGAAATCCAAAAACGACACGATTAAATAATCTTCACAATTCTCTCAACGGTGACAGCGCACAACAAATGGATTGTTTAATGAGAAAAAAAAAAACAAACGGATTTTTTTTTGGGGGGGGGGACTGCTTTTTTCCACTTAAAAAAGGGTAAAATGTTGTTTTTGATTAATTGTAAAAGCTCATTTTTTTTTTAATTTTTTTATGCTCGAAGCTCCCTTATAAATACAAGTCTATAAGAAATGCCTACTTTTATTTGAATTATTTAAGCAATGCTTGTTTTTCTTAATAAAAAATGTAAAGAAAACAATGAGATAAATGTGTTTTTGTCAACAAAAGTTAGTCTAGTTGATAAAGGAGTTGGCTCATAACCACAAGGTTGTGGGTTCGAATCCTGTTAATGTGAATATCTTGTTGGTGGGCAATCGGAAAGTACACCTGTAAGAGCTCTGAGTCTGGAGGTCTGGCTTGGCCTTGTTGAACCCTGAGATTCAACTCATCTGAACTTTCATTCATAAAAAAAATGTGACTTTCATTTTCTGTTTTCTAAATATTGTTTACATACCAAACGTTGCATCATTTTCAATAGGCTAAAGTATATTTTTGGTCCTTTATGTTTACATCAAGTCTTCTTTTGGTCCCTTAACTTTGAAAAGTGCTCATTTAGTCCTTTTTTGCTAACGCCGTTAGTTTCATTTAATAGAAATTGTAATTCAACAAATTTAAATGATGATTTTATAGTTATATGCTAACAGAAGATGTTTAAATTTTAATTATCTAATATAATAATCCTTATATTTTAAAATTTGGCCATTTTTATTAATATTTAATTATAAAATTACTCTTTAGATTTGCTGAGTCAATATTTTCCGTTAAATAAATCTAACGGCGTTAGCGAAAAAGGACTAAAAATGCATTTTTTAAAGTTAAGAGATTAAAAAGAGACTTGATTTAAAGATAAAGGACCAAAAGTATACTTTAGCGTTTCAAATATATCTTTGGAACTTAAATTTCTGTTCTACCCCTCGTTGATGAGGTGTTGGTCCCTTTCTTGTTTGGTTAACTGTTTAGATTACAAAAACTAAGTTACCAAGCTAAAAGCTGGTTGAGCCTATATTCTTTTCTTTTCGTTGGATAAAATTTCACTCAAGTGACTTAAACCTATTCAATCACTTTAATGGCGTTTGTTTTACTACATTGTAATCAATTAAAAGGAGGTATTTTATATTTTAGAAGACTCCTTTCACAGATTTATTTTGTCGAATGTAAGATCATTTTAAATAAGCTAATTTAAATATTCAACATGCATGTTTGATTCCACTTACTTTAAGTAATTTTATACTATATGAAATAAATATGTTAGACGAGTTTCATTTTGTAAAAAGCAAAAGTGATACATAAAAATGCTCCCAAACATTCCCTATGTTGTTTGGATTAGTTTTAGAATATAGATTCTTGGAAAAAATGATTTAAAAGTACTCTATAATTTATTTAGAGATACATGTATTCTCCTATTGAATATAATTATTTCAAAATATTGTTAGGCATTAATTATGAGCACCTCTTTTTCCTGTGAAAACTCAAAACATTAATCCACTAAGTTAAGAGGGAACTAGCCAATTCTTATATAAATATTATTTCACAGTGTTTTTTAATTATTTCACAATGAGGTGAAGAATAATTAAGTTGGATGTCATAAGGACATGTCACTTCAGTTTAATTTGGTCAACACTAGGTGACGGTTTGAGGTGTTAGATTTAGAGTAACATTGCACCAATTATAAAATTTTTGAAGCAAAATCGCTATATAGTGAATCTTCTGAGCCAAAAATGTTATTTATCCCTTATTTTTATTTAATTCATGGGTGGGCATTTATTTTGTCATCTCAACCCATTCTCAATCGTCACATACTTAGCAATGTTAGTTAGTTAGGGCTGTTCAACTCTGTCCCGTCCCGGTCCGTCCCGGCCATTTCGGGACGGGATTGTCCCGTCCCGAAAATTCTCGGGACGGGACAAACCGGGACGGGACAGAGTACCGCTTCGGGACGGGACGGGACTCGGGACGGGGTCGTCCCGATCCCGTCCCGTCCCGAATATATATATGTATGTATGTTCATATTTTTTTAAAAAAATACATGTGTCATCTGTCTCTTATGTGAGTATATATGAATATTTTTAAAAAATATATATAACTCTAACTTCTAAACTAAGTTCCAACCATTCATTGATCTCAAATTTCTTGTCTGCTGCCACTGTGCTCTATGTATAACACATCACATTTGAAGTTTTTTTAAAACTCTAATTAAATGTGTAGTTGTTGCTACTTTTTTTGCTCTAATTATTATGTTTTTGGTTTATTATGTATTAATATGGAGTGCTCATGGCACTGGAGGAAATTTAATTATACTATAAAATCACCCACCAAGTGTGTTACTCTGCAAAAAAAAAAAATATTTTTGGGTCAATTTTTTTAATTGGGAAAAAGTTTCGGGACAAGGCCTGTTCCGTCCCAGTCCCGTCCCGTCCCGATCGAGACCGGGACAAGTTCGGGACGGGACGGGACACGGGACGGAAACCCCGTCCCAACCACTTTTCTTCGGGACGGGACGGGACGGGGTCGTCCCGGTCCCGTCCCGTCCCGTGAACACCCCTAATGTTAGTGACACGTTTGCAAACTTAACATCGTTAACTAGCTCCAAGTCCTTTCAAAAATTATAGGAACTAATGGTTTTGGACTAAGTTAGCTTGCGGGATTAAAACTATGGGTTTCAAACTTTGAGAACCAAACCCAAAATGAAGATGAATTATAAAGACAAATAATAATATTAATCTAATATATAATTTAATGTCATACATGAGTATTTATGAGTAATTTAGGGAGATTATATAGCATTTTTTCAACTTAAATAATTTATTTTATTTTCTTAGTTTACCTAAATCAATTAATTTTCTCTTATCATATATTAAGAATTAGAGGTAGTATAGTTAAAATGGGAAGGACGAGCAAACTGATACAAGTTGATCAATAATATATATCTTTAAATCCCATAGTGCTGCGGTAATCTCTCCTTTTAATGTTCTAAATCATGTAATCACGCTGCATATTTTCACATGTCTACTAATTACGTAATAATCATGGTGTTTAATCATCATTGCCCATTCAACTATTCCATATATTGACATGTCTATTAATGTCATTTAATCATCATTGTCAATTGCAATGCACTTCCATACAACATTCATTATAGTGTAAATATACTTCTTAAATTTTTAAGTTGATGCTTCAAATTTTTATGAGGTGGTTTGTGCAATGCAGGGGGCATAAGTTTGTTGTATATAAAACTTGTATCTCTTATAATTTCCTTGAGGGTTTGTTTGGTATGAGGGGAGTGATGGATTTAATCCCCTTATTTGGATAGTTACATTTTTTTCCAAAAATCTACCCTTCTCTCCTGGCCCTCCCCTCCAAAAGTAGAGATTTAGAGGTATAATGGTATATTGTTTATCTGTTTGAATTGTTGTTTCACGGGGCAATTATTTCTTATATTCACGGAGCAATTATTTCTTACATTCTTAAATTACCCTTATTATCTTCTTCTTCTTCTTCTTCTTCTTCTTCTTCTTTGATAACAACCCTTATTATCTTCTTTAATAGAATTTCAAACAAAAACCATAAGAAACAAAATAATATAATTATAAAAATTTAAAAAATTATAGTATAAATAAACATTTTAAAATCCTTCTTCTCCCCTCTAATAAATCCAAACAATGTAATACTAGGATCCCCAGTCTCCCAATTCTTTCCCTCCATGCCATTAAAATCCTTTCCCTCTACTCCGTTGAGTTAAACACACCTTAATTTACATAACTTTCTAGGAGGTAAAATTGGGATATGTTTTCAAAATGGTTACATCTTTGAATTTATTTCTCCCGGACTTACTTTGATTGGTTTGCTTCTTTTATTTCATTATGTCTTCAAGATTTCAAAGGAAGGAAAAAAAAGGTTCAAAAGCTAGATTGACCTAAAAGAAAAAGCAGAGCAGTGGCTGTGCAGTGTGGTACATTTAGCTTAACCTCAAATATAAAAAATAAAAGTTAATATTGAGACTTCCTCCTCCATGAAAGAAACATAATTTTCCTTAGTAAGCTGATTTACTTGAACATTGACAAAGGAAGGCGGGGGGCATTACATTCTTACTGGGCTTAGCTTACTCGAAAATGCTTCACTCTTGAATATTCCACTTACATGGGTCACTGTTAAGTGGGGTAGGCAGAGATTTCTTCATCTGGTAGGGTCCTATATTAATTAAGTTTTCTTCAACAATGAATATTATTTAATTCAGATGGTTAAACTGATAGGTGATTACTTTGACATGTTTACATACATTAGAACAAAAATAATTAAAATGTATAATTAGTATAACATTAAACATGACCATTTAGTTTCACTATGATCATTTCAGTAAATGAAATATTTCACAAAGCACATAGCTGATTGATGTTTTTAGTTCAAGCTTCATGGCTGCTTGAGACTATTTCAATTGTTTAATAATGATGACGAGGTAAGTTATTCATAAAAATTTAGAGTTCAAACATTTATAAAATAAAAAATAAATGAATACATTGATCTGTTATTTCTTACATGTCTTAGTCTTGTAAATCTAAAAAAAACTCTCAAGTTACATTTAAGAATATATCAAAAGAAAACAAAACATTCTCCCATGACATAATGCTAAATTTAGCTAGATAGCAATGAAATTTCGGCGCACACTGTACCAAGGGGTTGCACTTACAACGGTTAAATAAAACATAAGTGTAAGCCAAAAGACATATGATCTGCTATTCCATAACTAAAGCTGATAAGAATATCAATCACACACTCACATAAACCAAGCTAGATCGTTTATGCCTTCAGTCCCTTATTTACCTGCTTAGAAGCTTTATATTTGAAAGCATGAAGAAAATTCACAGCAGAGCAAACAAATGTTGTTGACATGACAATGATGTTCATTATAATGAATCATCATATGAGCAGTAGTACAAATAGAAAAGAGACTCACTCATCTTCAACTGAGGATGAATGCTGACAAAAATTGTATGATTCTTTCTGACGCTCATAGGGTAGACTCAAGTGAAAACTACTGAATTAAGCTACCTATTTATTTATGTACTGACATTAAGGTACAGTGATACTGGTTTTCCAATAGGTGATCATACTGAACGGGGAGGGCGTTGTGGCTTCGAGTTGTTCAATAATGCAGCTCCATCCTTTTGCACTGAGGTAGGGAGAGATGCATGAATCTCCCGGTTTGTAAACTTGGCACATTGAATATCCAGATGCTTAAGATCATGATTCCCATTTTCAATTTTCTGCAGAAATTCCATCACTTCATCCATGGAAGGTCTCAGCTCCCTATCCCTCTGTAGGCAATGAAAAGCTAACTTGGCCACCGAGATTATCATCTTCTTAACCTCATTATCTGACTCAAAACCAAGTGAAGGATCTACCAGCTCATTGAATGCTCCTCTTTGAATCTTGCTAACTGCCATATTTGCCAGTTTGATCTCATCCTTGTGCCTTCTAACATCGATAGCTGGCTTAGAAGATATGAGCTCAATGAGAACGACCCCAAAGCTATAAACATCACTCTTTTCAGTAAGCTGGTAGCACTGGTGATATTCGGGGTCCAAATAACCGGGACTTCCTGCTGGAGCTGTGGAGACATGAGAGACAAATTTCGGGAACAACCTCGAAAGACCAAAGTCAGCAACCTTGACACAGAAATGATAATCAAGAAGAAGGTTGCTGGATTTGACATCACGGTGAATGATGTCACAAGCATGGAGATAGGACAATGCATTTGCTGTCTCTATGGCAATCCTCATCCTCACAGGCCATGGAAGTGAACCAGGTTTTGCTAGATTTCCATGGAGATGACAACCAAGAGTTCCATTTGAAATGTATTCATAGACAAGCAGCAGTTCATGACTGGCACGCGAAGTGCAACCATAGAGTGACACAAGGTTTCTGTGGCGCAAACGTGTGAGGATCTTAACTTCATTGATGAATTGTTGTACACGTTTATAGTTGCGCTCAAATAGGCGCTTCACAGCAACTTCTCGTCCATCTTTAAGCTTTCCTGGTTGTTCAAAATCAAACCAACAGTTTGTTCATGAACATTTAATGACACATTTTAAGAGAATAGGGATTTTTTTTGAGGTGGCTTACCGTAATAAACAGTTCCAAAGCCTCCACTTCCAAGTTCTTTTGATTGATCAAATTTGTTTGTAGCTTCTTCAAGTTCTTCATAGGAGAAGAGAGGGACCCCAAAGTAGATATTTCTACTTTCTAGGATTGCATTGGAATGAATATTATCAAATTGATCGCTTCTTGAGTGAGTTTTATCAGATTCAATGCTTCTTGACTGATTTTGTGAGGCTACAGACTTGTATATTCGTTTATTCCGCAATAGAATAACAATCAAGCCAATTATAATCACACCACCACTCCCAATAACTACGCCTATATAAGAGGAAAAGCTTCGAAATTGTGATCCTTGGAATATAACAGCCACAGGCAGAGTAAATTTTTATAAAAATGTATAATGTTTTGAATTGAAGCCTCTTAACACAAACAACTCCAATATAAGAAATTGTATCTGTTATGGGCAAAGTTTACAAAATCATTTGAATTATAGCCATTTGATTGCTTGGAATACCCATAAGCTCATTTACAAGCAATAATACTCTGGCATAAATTAAAAACAAGAGCCTCATGCATGTCTACTAGGGGCAAATACTTGGAATGTTATGGGAATGCATTACCTATTGTGATAGACTTGGAATCGATTTTCTTGGGCTCTGCATCATAATTAAGGTAAAGATCAATAATAAGAGATTTCAAGAAGCCTAAAGACAAAATGAA
Organism: Mimosa bimucronata; assembly: GCA_037074515.1. Classification (NCBI taxonomy): domain Eukaryota; kingdom Viridiplantae; phylum Streptophyta; class Magnoliopsida; order Fabales; family Fabaceae; genus Mimosa; species Mimosa bimucronata. The sequence continues at coordinate 25,655,464 of CM073445.1, read as the reverse complement.
GTTAACTGAGTGATCATAAATCAGGGTGCTTAGTTACCATTGCATTTGCCATCAGGAAGACAAGGGAGAGATACATGTACTTGAATATAGATCTCATCGGATAAGTATATGTTAGTTGGGTCTGGATCTTGATGTTGAAATGGAAGGTGGATGAGAGAACATTCTCCGAAAGGGTCGAGCCACTGACGAGCTTCATTGGTAGTATTGTAAATGTTGTAGTAAGAACACTCATAGCCCGAGATTTGATCGAAGGCTTTGACATAGGGGAGAGGTTTGTCACATTTCAAAAGGGGAATCCCGTTTAAAATAGAGAAAGAAAGCTTAGGATATTCCGCAGGAAAATAGACTATGTAGTCCAAGGCATGGCACGGATTAGATCCCCAGTGCTCTGCAAAAGCAAGGATGATTACATGTTGGCCATCCTTCTGGTAGATTTTCTTAACCTCGAACGATTCTCCTCCTAATTGGACCTTTTTGTGTTTCGATGGATCATCACAACCTTCTATGGGTAGCAAACCACATGGTGAGTTTGTTGTGTTGTCGAAGGGGAAGTTAATTTCCCCAAGATATCCACATTGAAGAGGCCCTGGGCACGCAGCTGACACAGGAAGCAGAAAACAACACACACACAGGAAAGTTAGAAGAGAATCGTGAGAAGCAATACTAAATTTCATTTTTTTTTTTTGGTGCAGCTAAAATATGGGGATCTATCAGACACAAGCAATCTCTTTGGCTAATATTTTGTGTTTATAAGGGTCTGAATGAATCTGTGTGCTTGCTTACTACGTTTGTTGACTTAGACATTGACTTTGAACAAGACTTGGAAAAAATGGCCTGGAAAAATAAGGGTTAATCGGTAACCCATTCCTACTCAGCTTCCTCGAATTTCCTCTGAGCATGACTTGAATATACTGCTAATGGTGGGGCCATGCTTTTCCCCTTCAAGTTCACTCAACGGCAAAACCACCATTTACAGAAACTCCAAGTTTGAATTATTTTTTAAGAATATCCTAGTCTTCCCAATCAGGGTCAACAAGTATAATTAAATTTTACTTATTTCAGTTATTTATGGAGTAATGACCAGGCATTATCTTGACAGTGATGTTTGCGCCTTTGTACTCAATGTGTGGTCCAAGATGTTAAGAACTTTATTGAATAATATGGGTCCCAATGAGAGAAAGGATGACAAGTAAAGAGGAAAAAAAAGATGCTTTTGATGTTGACAGGGTTCTGTGGAGTGTGTGATTCTCATCGTACACCATACGCTCTAACATATTTTAGAGCATTCAAACCGCGTTTTTAATCGTTTGGGCTCCTATCTTCATTTTCTCTTTGCCATTTCCATAATTCAGCACCAAAATGTGCTCTTTTTCTTCCCTTTGACTGTTTCTTTCGGTTTTAGTGGAGACCGTTCCATTCACTCTCAAGGCATATGAACAAGAAAGTTCTTAAATACTCTAAAATTGTACTAATTCATAAATACTTGTTAATATAATACTTGTTTCTTTCGTAATGAATGATATTTCTATACATTTGAGAGTGGCACCATGTGTAACTAACCTCACTCACTTAACAGGATAAGCTTCATTATTGTTTTATGATTAGATTATCTATTGTAAGGTTAATATGTCTCCGATCATATATGCACTAATTTTATGTAGGAAGTAGAGTGCATATTGAGTCTATTTTATCATCTAAGAAGCTAGGCTATACCCATTGTTTCAAGGGAGGGAGGATCATTTTTCCTCCCTTTTCTTTATAAATGCACCCATCAAATCACCTCACATCCTTTCATTTAAATTCCTCCCCTACAATAAATCAAACACTGCACAAACTTTTAGGCATACAGTCAATAGTATGATACTTATAGATGTTTGAAGGACTTCATTTGGAAGCGAAACACTTGAAGTTAGTTATAGCTTGTGTGAATTAAGAAACATGGATACTACCATGAATACATAATTTTTGGCAATATCTTCATATTTAATGTGAATACTGATCACATAGTTATTGTTATGGATCACATATTTCTTCACTTGAAAGGGTAAAGAAGGATAAAGAGTGACATGCAGCAATGCTTCAAAATCAGAGAAACATGGAGCATAACAATGAATAGCAACATTCTTAGAGATCAAACGCTAAACAACTTGGCCTTATCAACTTCTGCACCTCCTCATTTCTCAATCATGTTGTTTGGTGAAGATTCTGACTTGAACAACTTTGCCTTGTCAAAGTTTATTGAAGTCACTGATAGTGCATGCATATCTCCTTTATTCTTTGAAGTTTCATTAATATCATCATCACCATCTTCCCCTGCTTCCTTATCTTTCTTTCCACTCTCAATTTTCCTCAAAACCTCTAAAACCTCATCAATGGAAGGCCTCATCTCCTTATCTATCTGCAAACACTGAAATGCCAATTCCCCCAAAGCAACCAGCTTCTTCTTCACCTCACTATCCTTCTCTATCCCCAAACATGGATCCACCATCTCCTCAAATTCACCTTTTTGAATCTTCCTCAGTGCTAGATCCCCCAATGTAATCTCATCTTTATTCCTTCCCATGTCAACAGCTGGCATTGAAGATATCAACTCCATTAGCACAACCCCAAAACTATACACATCACTTTTATTGGTTAGCCTGAAGCAATAGTGATACTCTGGGTCAACATAGCCTGGTGTTCCTTGTGGAGCCGTGGATACAAGTGACACATCATCTGGAAACAACCTAGAAAGTCCGAGATCAGCAACCTTAACACAAAAATTCTTGTCAAAGAGAATGTTGTTGGTTTTGACATCACGGTGGATGATGCCAGAAGCATGAAGGTAAGCTAGAGCCGTGGCAGCTTCTCTGGAAATTTTGATACGTATAGGCCATGTCAGCAACACAGGATTTGCAGAGACTCCCTGGAGGTGGCTGGCAAGGGTACCATTTGAGATGTATTCATAGACAAGGAGGAGCTCACTGCTTTGCCACGAAGTGCAGCCATAAAGGGAGACAAGATTCTTGTGACGCAGGTGAGTGAGGATCTCAACTTCTGTCATGAATTGTTCCACTCTCTTATAGTTGTGGTTGAATAGGTGTTTCACTGCAACTTCACGCCCATCTTGGAGCTTCCCTGCAAATAAAAAGAAATAGCTTTAAAGTTGGGAATTTTAGCATGAAAACACTGGATTAAAGCAACTGATGTGAGAAGGAGACCATGATAAACAGAGCCAAAGCCACCGTCTCTGAGTTTATTGGAGGGGTTGAAGTTGTTGGTTGCATCTTGAAGTTCATTATAGGAGAAGATTGGAACCCCAAAGAAGATTCTATCACTGTCAGGATCTTGTTCATTTGGATACTGATTCACTGTGCGGAGTCTAACATGTTTCTGTTTTCGTTTGCATTGCGGGAAGATGAGAACTAACGCTAATTCCAGGATCCCAAAACCTCTTGTCCAAAGGTCAATTCTTAAATATCTTGTTTTTCAAAAAGTATTGTTTGCCTAGACTTTTTCGCACAAAGATTCTGTTCATGTTTTCTTGGGAACCTCATAATGTGAATGCATATTACCACTTATAACAACCTATTCCAATAAAAGAAGTAATGCAGGATTCTAAATGATGCTATGTTGGAAAGCAGATGGCTGAAAATGAAAAAAAAATGTGAAGTAAAATTACCTATGATCAATCCGAGCATCAAAGTCCGTCTTTTTTCCTGATCACCGAGTGCAATTATGAGGATCAAATAGTAAATGGCCTTATTAATGTTATGGAGACTTGGAGTTCATTAGATTAGGTCAGAAAGAGAATTTAATGAGCAGAGTTACGTATACAGTTAACATATATCTATCTATATATGTGTGTGTATGTGCATACCTTTGGATTTGGAGCAATAAAATTTTGTTTTGTTGTCAAGTAGGCAAATTCCTTTGTCAAGTACACACGCAGAACAGTAATCAGAAAGTTGAATGTGAACAGAGAATTCAGAAGCTATGATCTGAATGTGTATGGATCATAAGATAGAGAGCCAGTTTATTCACTGGAAGTTGAACACTTGGACACGCTGCTAAAGAAGGAGGAGGAGGATCATCTTGATGTTGTGTTCCAAAGAAGATGATGGTCTCATTATTACTCTTGCCAATCCTTGTATAGTTGAAGAATTGCTTTGGAGGGCTAACTTTGAGACTAACATTACATTTGTAAAAGGTTACTGGGTATGGAAAGATCTCAAAAGAACCCAAGGCAGAGGTGGGAGAAAGAGTAATATTGTAGCACAAGGCATGACATTCATCTTTATACAAACTATTTTGTAAAGCTGTGTCTCTCACTGAAACACTATTTTTACGAAAGTGATGATCTATACTCCTCACTTGAAACATCTTTCCACTGAATTGCACAATTTTAGTTGCGTTGGGATTATGGTCTTCACAACCATGAATGGCCAACATTCCACAATTGCTATGTTTTGAAGTGGTAAAAGAGAGTCTGAGGTTGGCCAGATTTCCATAGTGAAAGGAAGATGGACACTCTTCAGAAAAATCAGAAGACAGAAGAAGAAGATGAAGGGGAACACATGAACAGGTAGAACCAGTCTTCTGGAACCCTCTCTCAGTGAACAAAAACGAAATTGAACTTGGAGTCTTAATGACTACTGTTTCAAATAATGACTTGCTTAAAGGTTTTATGCTGTTATGTGAAGGTTGGATATTTGATACGGCAGTTGTCTCGGAATTAGGAGTTAGAACAAATGTATGACCATAAGACCATTGGCCAAGACTAAGAATGTCGATGAGAGGCATGGTTGTCTCTCTCAACAAAATGTGTTTAATCACAGGCTATTGAGCTTCATTATTAGTAATGATGTCCACAGTTGTCAAACATCATCAAATAAAGAAGATTAATTTACAGAAAAACTTCTAAGGATGAAACAAATAGAGATCACAATATTATAAATCAGTTGTCAAATAAGTATAATAAATATAGTAACATACTAGAAAGAGTTATGAAGCATAAGTCATGAGTTCATGTAACAATTGTAGGTCTAGTTGGTAAAAATTTAGCTCACAAGGTTGTAAGTTCAAATTCCATTACACAGTTATAAAATCTTATTGGTGGGCCATTTGTAAGTAACTTTATAAGCATTTTTTAAATATAAAGACATAAACTGGCCCGGATGATCCCTGAAATCTAATTCATCTAAATTTTTTATTATAAAAAAAGGCGAAAAGTTTAGTATGCTTGATATCATTAATAAATTTCTCACATTGTAGTGAAATTAGTATGAATATAAGGTTTTGAAAAATATGTGGGAATGAATGCCTAAAAATAAGTGAATGTAAATTATGTCAAAAAGAAAAGGAATTAATTAATCGGCAAACATGGAACTCTTTAGCTCTCAAAGATAAACGTCATGATACATAAGTGATATTTGTGAATTATATGTGAAGGTTTTTAGAGGCATAGATGAAGCAACTTTCTAACCCACACAAACCAAATCAAAGTACAAACTCAGTTTATGCCCCATCACGACAAATACACAAGAGGGAGAAGAAGAGAATTCAAAGAGGAGACGAGCAATTTATTCTAGAGGTTAATGCATCATTAAAAAAATGACGCCATCGATCTTATATTTTATGCATTAAATCCATAAGGTTACATGGATTTAATTGTAACAAATGGAAAGCTACATCAATAAACACATACATCACATTATTCTTATTAGACCCTATACTATAATAGATTAAATACCACTATCTGCTTCATTTTTTTATTAAAATTTTAGGAAGGGGGTTGGGCTCACTCATAATCCAAGAACAATACCCCTAATTCATGATTAATTATGACCTGTCTTTGTGGGTTCTGGAGTATAACAAGTAAGCCTATCATTTCTGTGCACAAATGTAAGTTTCTTCCTACTTGATCGGTTGTGAAGATGTCTCCCCAAATGTCGCGATTAAAATCACAATTAAGTAATATCACTATATGCTTCTTATTAATTATAAGTTCAATTGATAAAATAAATATTTTAAATATAAGTCCACCCTGAGAATTAGTAATGTTTGTTTTCCAATTTTACCTTTGTGTAAAATGTACAACATTTTTTTATTCTTCAATAAATAAAGATAAATTTGGAAACCAATTTAGGACATATTAAATGTCTTAACTTCCATTTTTTTTATACATGAAATTTAGTCAAACTAGACTTATAATAGCGCGATTAGAGGGATGTTAAGTAGATTTGACCCATGACATTCAAGTCTTATGAGAGCAACTTTACCATTGTTTTGAGACTCTTCTAGGCTGTGTGTGTCTAACTCTCTTCCTCTTGATCTTTATTTCTTATCTTCATGGCTTCGTTTATTTTGTTGGGTTTTGATTATGTATAATATCATTTTGATTCGGGTAAAAAAATTAATATATGTCCAATAATATACAATTTTTTATTACGTATAAAGATTAAGAAGAGGAAAGAGAGGATTTTGGAAAGGGTAATTACAAGAATATATATTAAGTCATCGAAGAGCTTAGTCACTTAGACAATTATTGATAATAGCGATTGAATATAAGGCAGCGTCTGTACTATAGAAGCAAGAGTTGATAACATATGCATGCACGTGGGCATGAGAAAATTTTTTCTTGATTGATTCTTTCTCATCAATGTTTAGACTTCAACTCATTTTTAAAATGGAAAAAAACTGAATGTTAAAGCCACATTTGAGTTGGCGTATAAAAATTGAAGTCGTAACCAATATTTAGTTGTATCATCAAGAAAATTAACATGTACTGAAGTGTTGTTAAAAATACTAACGATGTGGCAAAACTTATACATTAAGAAATGCTAGGTTCTGATGACAATTTCCTGATTTTATTTTCTAATAATCAACTCCACTGCCATTAATGTAAAAGATGCTCTATCCTAATCACACACACAATATATATTTAGCTACAAGTGTTGCGAATAATTAGAATGAAAATGACGAATTACCCAAATCATTTGTTAACAAACTAACCGTAAAAACAAACGAAGCTATAAAAATGTAAACACGAGTATTCTATTGAAAGAAATAACTATAATTGAACACACATGGATGATTTCATGCAACCATTTTCAACTCTTATAATCATCATTTGACCATTTTTCTTCTTTAGAAACAAAAATATAATAAAATGATGATCATATGAGTTGAGAGAGAATTGGATTTTTATTAAAGTAAATCATTTTTTAATAAAAAATTACAATAGTTTGAGTTGGGAGAAGTATAAATTATGCAATTTTGACGGCGAGCATTTAATTTAAGTGATCTGCTTTTACATAATAAAGTTAATTGCCATGAAAAAGTGTAGTTATATACAAATGATGAAGCAAAACATTTTCATTAAGAAATGCTAGATTTTGATGACATTTTTCTCATTTTAGTTTCTAATAACCAACTGTTGTTTTTCATTAATGTGTCTTTTCCATTAACTTGAAAGACTCTCTCCCTCCCCCTGTGTGTGAGTGTGTGACCCAGCCCTATAAATAAAGATTCTTGAAAGCCCATGACAGAAAGAAAAACCATAGAATTTGAAAATGCATGGATATTTCGACGAGGCGAAGAATATGTATCATTCATTCCCTCATAAAGGAGTTTATTTTTCAAAACTATTTTTATAGAAGTTGGATTTGAATCTGTGCAGGATCTGATACCAAAACTTATAACGAAACTATTATTGTGCTAAAAGTTTACACTCTGATACCCAAACCAATCAACACCATCTATAACTATTATTATTTATTGAGAGGGTGTTACACTTTTCCCCTTCAAGTTCACTCAACGGCAAAACGATCAGTAACAGAAACTCCAAGTTTGAATTATTTTTTTAAAATATCCTAGTATTCCCAATCAGGGTCAACAAGTATAATAAAATTTTACTTACTTCAGTTATTTTTGGAGTAATGACCAGGCATTATCTTGACAGTGATGTTTACGCACTTGTACTTAGTGTGTGGTCCAAGACGTTAAGAACTTGATTGGATAGTTTGGGTCAAAATGAGAAAAAGAAGACAAATAAAGAGGAAAAAACGATGCTTTTGATGTTGACAGGGGTTCTAAACATGTGGAGTGTATGATTCTCATCGTTCAATATACGCTCTAACATTTTTTAGAGCATTCAAAACACGTTTTTGATCGTTTGGGTTCCTATCTTCATTTTCTCTGCCATTTCCATAATTCAGCACCAATATGTGCCTTTTTTCTTCCCTTTGACTGTTTCTTTCGGTTTTAGGGGAGGCCGTTCCGTTCACTCTCAAGGCTCATGAAAAAGAAAGTTCTTAAACATTTAAGTATTGAGAGTGGCACTATTTGTAACTAGTTTTCACTTAACAGAATAAGCTTGGTTATTGTTGTATGATTAATTTATCTATTTTAAGGTTAATATGTTTCCTATCAGATATGCTCTAATTTCTATGCTGAAGTATAGAGTGCATATTAAAACTATTTTATCACCTAAGAAGCTAGGCTACCTCATTGTTTCAAGGGAGGGAGGAGAATTTATCCTCCCCTTATTTATAAATGCGCCTATCAAATTCCCTCACATCCGTTCATTAAAATCCCTCCCCTGCAATAAATCAAGCACTGCACAAACTTTTATGCATACAATCAATAAAATGATACTTAAAGACGTTTGATGGACTTCATTTAAAAGCAAGACACTAGAAGTTAGTTGTAATTTGTGAATTAAGAAACATGGACAGTACCATGAATACAAAAATCTTGGCAATATCTTCATGTGTAATGTGAATATTGATCACATAGTTATTGTCGAGGATCACATATTTCTTGACTTGAAAGGGTAAGGAAGGATAAGGAGTGAAATGCAGCAATGCTTCAAAATCAGCAACACATGGAGCAGATTCTTAGAGATCAAACTCTAAACAACTTGGCCTTGTCAACTTCTCCACCTCCCCATTTCTCATTCATGTTGTTTGGTGAAGATTCTGACTTGAACAACTTTGCCTTGTCAAAGTTTATCAAAGTCACTGATAGTGCATGCATGTCTCCTTTATTCTTTGAAGTTTCATTAATATCATCATCACCATCTTCCCCTGCTTCCTTATCTTTCTTTCCACTCTCAATTTTCCTCAAAACCTCTAAAACTTCATCAATAGAAGGCCTCATTTCCTTATCTATCTACAAACACTGAAAGGCCAATTCCCCCAAAGCAACCATCTTCTTCTTCACCTCACTATCCTTCTCTATCCCCAAACATGGATCCACATCTCCTCAAATTCACCTCTTTGAATCTTCCTCAGTGCTAGATTCCCCAATGTAATCTCATCTTTATTCCTTCTCATGTCAACCACTAGCATTGAAGATATCAACTCCATTAGGACAACCCCAAAACTATACACATCACTTTTATTGGTTAGCCTGAAGCAATAGTGATACTCTGGGTCAACATAACCTGGTGTTCCTTGTGGAGCCATGGATACATGTGACACATCATACGGGAATAGCCTAGAAAGTCCGAAATCTGCGACCTTAACACAAAAATTCTTGTCAAGGAGAATGTTGTTGGTTTTGACATCACGGTGGATAATGTCGGAAGCATGAAGGTAAGCTATAGCTGTGGCAGTTTCTATTGCGATTTTGATACGTATAGGCCATGTCAGCAACACAGGATTTGCAGAGACTCCCTGGAGGTGGCTGGCAAGGGTACCATTTGAGATGTATTCATAGACAAGGAGGAGCTCACTGCTTTGCCACGAAGTGCAGCCATAAAGGGAGACAAGATTCTTGTGACGCAGGTGAGTGAGGATCTCAACTTCTGTCATGAATTGTTCCACTCTCTTATAGTTGTGGTTGAATAGGTGTTTCACTGCAACTTCACGCCCATCTTGGAGCTTCCCTGCAAATAAAAAGAAATAGCTTTAAAGTTGGGAATTTTAGCATGAAAACACTGGATTAAAGCAACTGATGTGAGAAGGAGACCATGATAAACAGAGCCAAAGCCACCGTCTCTGAGTTTATTGGAGGGTTGAAGTTGTTGGTTGCATCTTGAAGTTCATTATAGGAGAAGATTGGAACCCCAAAGAAGATTCTATCACTGTCAGGATCTTGTTCATTTGGATACTGATTCACTGTGCGGAGTCTAACATGTTTCTGTTTTCGTTTGCATTGCGGGAAGATGAGAACTAACGCTAATTCCAGGATCCCAAAACCTCTTGTCCAAAGGTCAATTCTTAAATATCTTGTTTTTCAAAAAGTATTGTTTGCCTAGACTTTTTCGCACAAAGATTCTGTTCATGTTTTCTTGGGAACCTCATAATGTGAATGCATATTACCACTTATAACAACCTATCAACCTAAAAAACAGAATCTCTTCCACCAAATTCAAATTCTAAGTGAGTGAACACTGTTCACTGAAGGGCAATAATCTGGTGCAGCGCAGCTACTAGGTGCACCTTCCTTCTTGGGTCCACCACAATCAGACAAAAAAGTCCTTCCCCTCGCTCCTTCAGAAAATGAAATCAATATATGCATGCAGGACTATATCAGGCGGGCCTCACATATTTCTCTAATGTTATTTTGTTCCTTTTCATAAATCTCATTCAAACGTTTTTTTCGGCGCCTGGTATTTAAATTTCAAAAAAAGCCTCGTGTATATATATGTCCATTTACCGTGAATATGCAGATGTCCACCAATTAAGCACGCAAGAAAGACTTTCAGGATACCATGAACAACACCTCTTAATTTCATAATCATGGGCACTGTTCATACCATTTCGTTTTTTCTACCTGTTGTCTCCTTTCACAATTTTCCACGGCAGTTGCTGACGGCATCGGCTAATTGGGGAGCATGTGTTTTTGTTAACACTATCCATCACTCATCTCTTGATGCTTTTGTGCGGATTTGTGTGGTTTTGTGCAGTTTGTCCTCCCCTATTTAATTAAAAACATTTTGTCCATTCGTGTAGAAGGAGATGCTATCAAGCAGCACATAATTAGCGAGACAGAGCTCTGATGCCCATGCCAATGTCTTCTTGCGTGCTTAATTGGTGGAGCTTGGAAGGGACTACATGGTGGATAAGGGAAAAATGTGCCGCCTTTTGTGCTTATAAAAGACATCATCTGCGCTTGAAGACATTTGGTGGTAAGCTTACCAGATCCTACGTATACTTATGAAATTATTTACTGATCAAACTTTTTTTTTTGGTTTGCCAATATCACTCTTGCAGGGTGCCCTATTCATAGCAGTTTTTCCTTTAATTTGCAACTAAAGTTATATTGAACCATTACTTCCCAGGGGTCTACGAGACCAAATATGCAATGCATGCCCAGTATGAGAAAGTAACCAGGTTGTTATGTCCTTACTGAAAGCAAGGGTGGCTGATGGAGCTTAGAACATATCTTCTTATCTTATTTATGTCCTTGCAAGAGCAAATGTATCATGTTATCTGCTGGAACTTGAACCATGACCGCTCATACGTAATTTTATTTTTCCATACTTGAAGCTTTAACTACTTCGTTATCCTTTACATTGTCATTATTAATTTGATCTTCGATTGAATGGTCCCTTATTCCAAAGTAATTTTCATTGCCAAAAAGAACATATCACTTTTTAAATCTAATCATTTACACAACAGAAGTCTAACCCTCCATCCGTTGTGTTATATACTGTTGAAATTCTTCACTGCAGGTACACTTGTAATGGTAATAGACTCCCAGTGTCAATCCTACTTCCCTTGTATACTTCTCAAAATACTCTATTTCCATTTTCGCTATCGTTTTTCTTTTTGGAAGAGCATTGAACATTGGTTAACATAACAAGAAAAAAAAAATAGCTTGTCACTTTCTCATTTTGTCCTTATATTACATGCATGGAATGCTGCAGTGAAGCTTGAATTTAATGGGGAATGAACAAAAAATCATTTCCCTCCAAAATAAATTATTGTTTCTTTTCCTCTAATAATTATGGACCCTTATTCCGCATGGATCTCTGTTTCCTCATGTCAAGCTGTCTGTATCAAGAAGAGCAATACTTTTTTTTTTGACCATAAGAAGAGCAATACTTCATGTACCATGTTTTGTGAGTATTGAGTAACCCATCTGACGTTGACATGAGAGATTTATTTTTTGTCCTTTGTTCACATTGTTCCCTTTCATTCTCTTCTGTCCATCACATGGTGGTTATGGATATGGACAAAAGAATTTTACATGGCATATTCTATACCACTGACACCTTTTATATAGTGTGGGCCTTTATTTCTTTTGCTAATTTATTACCCTTACCTAATGTTCATATATTGGAAGTGAACTCAGATCCTCGTATCTTTTGACTATTTATGTCACTATTAACAATATATTAAAACTTGCTATATGTGTAAAAAATTCTCATTACACAGCCCTTTTACAATTACTCGTCGAAACAATGACATTATAACATTAGTCAATTTATTTGTATAGAAGTTGTTATTCAATTAGTTATTCTATATTTTTCCCCGCACATTAATTGGCGTGTAAATTATTTTTATGCATGTTGCTTTATGAAGATGTGTCATTAGCATCGATGTAGGCTTAATGCCATTGAGTGTTCAGTGACAGTGACAGAGTATCTGCCTTATAAAAATTGCTGGGCCATTGTGCTGATTTCGTCCTATATTAGTTATTACTATCATTCTTTTGGAACTGCACAGTTGCGTACTCTACAGGTAATTACACTATATTGCTGTTCCCATTTAATCTATTTTCGTCTCTACAACACTTCCAAGCATTTAATGCTCATGTTTCTTTTATTCACTATGATGGTAGATCATCTGCTTTGCGAAGCTTACTTGTACCCACATATAATTTATTCATTACGATGACTAGGCAGTTATTTACCGATTGCAATTAGTTGCCTTTATTCACATTGAGATGTCATTACATATATCTGTACTCTTATGGGAATACGCTAACACTTATTGCATGTTTCACCCAAATATATTTGGTACTCGTATCTGTCATCTTACTCAGTATAGTACAGTTAACATATAAAGTCGTTTTGCTGATAGATAGGCTTCCATGTAATATGCCTTTCATGACATAAATCATTGAGAAATTCTTACATACACTGGGCGTGCCACGTAACTTGAACGCTGACCACTCACATCACGACAAGTCACCCGTTTTTTGTCTAGCTGGATTGCTGCGCTGGCACCCCTGTTCTGACGCCATTTTTGAATTCATATGAGGACCAAAATCATCACAGCTCCCTCACTCTTCTCTACTCATTTTCCCGCGCAAGAGAGAAATTCTGGGAGTGAACCCTAGCCGTCCACTTGTCACATCTGCATCATCGGCGGCGACTCAAGTCGCTGGAGAAGGAACGTCGCCGGCGGGCGGAGGCCGGCGTGCTGCGTCACCGGTGTGTCGATCCTTCGCAAAGCTGGAAGAAAGAAATCAAAAGAGTGACCCTGTGACGATTTTCTTTTCCCCTTCCATTTTTGTTTCGCCGGCTCTTCCATTTTATCACAGCGTCGACGGCGGAAGCTGCGTCACCGGCAGAGGCTTGCTTCGTCGGATTAGATGAAATTTGCTCCGTCATCCATCCCTCCCCTTCTGCTGCGGCTTTCTCAAATGTCATCTTAGGCTAAAAGGTTTGATTTATACCTCCATGGATGAAAATTGCTCTCAGTTCTTTCTCCCCTATTTCACCATTTGTATTTGGACTTTGCCCTTTTTCCTTTTCTTTTGTTTTCACTATATCATGACCTACCTAACTTAGCTTCCATCAATGCCCAGCTGAGAAGGCTTAGAAACTCAAGTGGCCAGAGCAGGAACGTCGCCGGCGGAGGCTGCGTCACAGGCAAAGGGTTGTGTCGCCGAAGTAGATGAAATTTGCTCCCTCATCCATCCCTCCCCCTTAGGCTGTGGCTTTGTCAAATGTGGTCTTAGGCTAAAAGGTTTGATTCATACCTCCATGGATGAAATTTTCTCTCAGTTCTTTATCCCCTGTTTCACCATTTATAGTCACTGCATGGGTCGCTTATTTACAGTCCACTAGGTATTGCGTTTTGCCCACGTGATGTGCACCAGCATCTAAAATAAATTATAGCAATATTAATTTTCTTTGTTTGGGATTTTCGCCACCCAACTCCCATGCTGCCTTTGGTCCTAATAAACAAGCCCATGATCCTTAAAATTATCCTTTGGCGAGGTGCAGGGAGGGAAGAGAGGGAGCAAGGAGGAAGAGAGAGGAATCATGGAGTGGCCCGTGTGGGAGATAGAGGGACGATGCATCATTTTTACTCATTTAAAAGCATGTCTTGTGTGGATTGATATGGTGATACACTAAAACAATGCTAATAAAGACACAATGCTTTACATAGGCCTCTTTATCCTTTTCTTTCTCTCTCTTTTTTTTTTCTAGCATGCTCACCCATAGCAATGTTTCACTGGTGCATGTCTTGTGTTTGATTGTTTTGCTCCAATGACATGGCAATTGTTGATATATGCCTTGTTCTTCTCGAGTTGCAGTCAGCAATTCTTATGATATTTGATCCTGGACTTGTTTTAGTACAATGGTATTTAACATTTGTTGATAAACCTCCTTTATATGGTTTAGCCTTAAAGGCCTATGATTGTGTGCAGTTTCGTGGGGCCTATGTTACATTTGAGAAGAATGCAAATATGATTAGTGATATTGGATTTGCTTCAATGCTAGGTGTTGTCCCTTTATTTCGAGTTCATGATAAATTAATTATTAAATGGAATAGCTATTGTGTTTGGTGTGGTATACCATTTGAACTCGAGCAGTTTTCCAAGTGGAGTCAGATAATGTTGGATCTTATCAGTACAAGGAGTAGCAATAATTTATATTTTATTTAAATAATGCATATTGATTGTATTGTGTCATATTGGATTGTAATTTATATTTTATGTAAATCATACATATTTAACCCACATTTGTACATAGTGCTCAGTTTGTGCTTAGATTTCTTAATTTTTTTACAGAATGGAAGTAGCTAACGAATCAGAATCAGCTGTTTACTTGGGTCAAACTGTAAATAATGAAGATGAGGCTTATGATTTATACACAAGATATGCCTATAATTTGGGATTTTCAGTAAGAAGATGGAAACAACATTATTTTGCTGGAAGTAAAAAGATTCGTTCAAAGGAATATGTGTGTTCAAAAGAAGGATGTAAATATTTAGATGAAGGTAGCAGTGGCTCATTTACTGAAATGAATGCAAGAACAAATTGTCAGGCCATGGTTCGGTTTACTGTTGAAGAAGATGGGCTATGGAAGATAACCAAGTTGATTACTGAGCATAATCATGAGCTTGTAAAACCAGAGCATAAGCACCTTATGCGTTCTGCTAGAAATATTTCTGGAAGTTATGTATTTAGCATTAATTGCAAGCATTCCATGGGCTTGTGGTCAACAGCATTCGTTGGTCCCACATTAATTGTCTGTTTCCTCTGTTGCCCACTTTCTGTAAAAAATTTTATTCCAATACCTTCTGCCATCTGATTTAAGGAGGCAAATTCGAAAATTTTCCCGCCTATTTCCTTTTCGATAATGGAATAAAAAATTTACTAATGTCTACTAGATAATGGAATTTCCATCATTAGCTGATTAACACAACAAAACTAAGACACACATATTTACATGTTATGAAAATGTAATATCGTTTATTTATGAATGATCAAATAAAAAATACTTATATATGTGTGTATAGATATATGTGAAACATTTATGCATCAAATTACACACTTCATTAGATATATATAAATATATATAGAGAGAGGGGGGGGGGGGCAGAAAGTAAATTTATAGATTTCATTGCCTTCCCTTTTGCTAATTTAAAGAAGGCTTCAGTATATATAATAATGTGTTTAGGTGTTTATTGAATGGAAATTTGATTTATTATATCATATAGTACAAGAAAACATTATATTAACAAGGTTTAAAACTTACGGTCAACTCTCAAACATGTGTACCAACGCCATTTAAGTTTTCAATTCAACTATCCAAAGGCTTTGCCTTTGATATGATCACTTTATCTATATTATTAATCCAATATTTGTTTTACTTTGCAAATATAAACGTACGTATCAGCAATAAAAATTAAAAATCCTTTCAAATGTACAGTCAGATATCATTTAAATTCAAAGGGAAAAGAAATATGCCAATTAGAAGAAAAATTTTAGTGAATATATTGTCCTGTTGAAAAAAAAAAAAGAACAAAAATCTTATTGGAATTTTAATCTACAAAGCCTCCTGCACATTTATCACGTAAATGTAGTCACGTCGAGTAAAAAAATTCTTGAAATAAACCCTCAAATATTCTTTTACAACAAAACAAAAAAATAGCCAATGAATATTCAAATATTATAGAGAAAATATTTGAGAATATTTGAAGCATGACTACGTTCATGCTTAAATTAGATTAGTTTCGTTCTCTAAGGGGTGTTAGCTTTTTATAAAACAACCTCACTAGTGAAAAAAGCAAGAAACTTAATATTTTAATCCAGTTAATGATAGATTTATTCAATAATTGTTTTTACAGTAGAAATGAATCAACACATGTAACTAATATATAGGAAGAAGACAAATCATCGACTTTCTCACCGATGTACTAGAAGTTAGTGGGCCCGTGAGGTCATACAAATAGAAACTGATAAGTAGGTGGGACATATACACATAAGTTTCCTTTGTCTTCTTTCTCAGTGTTGCCAGCTACATTTTTGCAGAGTTTTCTTCATCTCATTTTTTAATGGATCAGTAAACTAAACCAAGAAACACGTTTTTTCTGGTTGACATCATGGTCTTCAACTGAATAGGTGAAAGGTGAAAATAAGCTCAACATAAGTTCATAAATATATAAGACAAATTTCGAAATACTCTTCTTCGGTTTTATAATTTTTTTCACAGCTTCCAATCTCATTACATCCTGCATGTTCTCCATCTTTCGTCCAGAACTTTTCCCCAAAAGAACCTGGTAATGGCAGATTCAACTCAACCTTGCGATGTCGTTTTGGCAAAAACTCAAAATCGGAGGAAGGCCAAAAGAACTTCTTCAAGAGTATTCAATGATATCACTAATGTCCATGAATCTGTAAGCTCGGATGGTCGACCCGGCACTCACCTTCCAGGTAATAATTTGAAGTTTTCTTCATATGCACTCATTTTAATCTGTTACATGTGGAAACTAACTAACTTGCAACTGTCTTGACTTAAACGAAACTACAGAGTTTTCGTTCAAGAGGAAAAGTGCTAGATATAAGGGACTATTTAGCATAAACAACAGTGATGTCTTCCCACAAAAAGGTTTAGCTGCACAATGTTTCATTTCTACCATTCTAGGCAACTTTGCTCAGGCAACTGCTTCTAAATTAACACAGAACTTTTAATTCTTACCGTTCAGACGACATAATTCAGAAGCAGGCCCTGAAACCCAGACATACTGCTACTGCAAGTGAACAATGTCAAGTGTCGAATATTGATTGTGGTGACCATCGTCTAACCTCAACGACTACGTATGACATTGAGCCATTGGGTTGTTAGAGAAATGGACATTGTTATTATGAATTAATGGAAACATTAATTGTAAAAAATCCGTTTGTATGTTTGGCTATCCGCGCATCGCGCGGGGGAAGGAATGGCTAGTTCCAATAAAAGAAGTAATGCAGTATTCTAAATGATGCTATGTTGGAAAGCAGATGGCTGAAAATGAAAAAAAAAATGTGAAGTAAAATTACCTATGATCAATCCGAGCATCAAAGTCCGTCTTTTTTCCTGATCACCTAGTGCAATTATGAGGATCAAATAGTAAATGGCCTTATTAATGTTATGGAGACTTGGAGTTCATTAGATTAGGTCAGAAAGAGAATTTAATGAGCAGAGTTACGTATACAGTTAACATATATCTATCTATATATGTGTGTGTATGTGCATACCTTTGGATTTGGAGCAATAAAATTCTGTTTTGTTGTCAAGTAGGCAAATTCCTTTGTCAAGTACACACGCAGAACAGTAATCAGAAAGTTGAATGTGAACAGAGAATTCAGAAGCTATGATCTGAATGTGTATGGATCATAAGAGAGAGAGCCAGTTTATTCACTGGAAGTTGAACACTTGGACACGCTGCTAAAGGAGGAGGAGGATCATCTTGATGTTGTGTTCCAAAGAAGATGATGGTCTCATTATTACTCTTGCCAATCCTTGTATAGTTGAAGGATTGCTTTGGAGGGCTAACTTTGAGACTAACATTACATTTGTAAAAGGTTACTGGGTATGGAAAGATCTCAAAAGAACCCAAGGCAGAGGTGGGAGAAAGAGTAATATTGTAGCACAAGGCATGACATTCATCTTTATACAAACTATTTTGTAAAGCTGTGTCTCTCACTGAAACACTATTTTTACGAAAGTGATGATCTATACTCCTCACTTGAAACATCTTTCCACTGAATTGCACAATTTTAGTTGCGTTGGGATTATGGTCTTCACAACCATGAATGGCCAACATTCCACAATTGCTATGTTTTGAAGTGGTAAAAGAGTCTGAGGTTGGCCAGATTTCCATAGTGAAAGGAAGATTGACACTCTTCAGAAAAATCAGAAGACAGAAGAAGAACATGGTCAGGAAACAAGAAGTTATAAACTGCCCTGATGAGCCCTGAAATCTAATTCATCTAATTTTTTATTATGAAAAAAGGCGAAAAGTTTATTATGCTTGATATCATTAATAAATTTCTCACATTGTAGTGAAATTAGTATGAATTTAAGGTTTTGAAAAATATGTGGGAATGAATGCCTAAAAATAAGTGAATGTAAATTAAATCAAAAAGAAAAGGAATTAATTAATCGGCAAAGATGGAAGACTTTAGCTCTCAAAGATAAACGTCATGATACATAAGTGATATTTGTGAATTATATGTGAGGGTTTTAGAGGCATAGATGAAGCAACTTTCTAACCCACACAAACCAAATCAAAGTACAAACTCAGTTTATGCCCCATCACGACAAATACACAAGAGGGAGAAGAAGAGAATTCAAAGAGGAGACGAGCAATTTGTTCTAGAGGTTAATGCATCATTAAAAAATGACGCCATCAATCTTATATTTTATGCATTAAATCCATAAGGTTACATGGATTTAATTTAATTGTAACAAATGGAAAGCTACATCAATAAACATATACATCACATTATTCTTATTAGAGCCTATACTATAATAGATTAAATACCACTATCTGCTTCATTTTTTTTATTAAAATTTTAGGAAGGAGGTTAGGCTCACTCATAATCCAAGGACAATACCTCTAATTCATGATTAATTATGACCTGTCTCTGTGGGTTATGGAGTATAACAAGCAAGCCTATCATTTCTGTGCACACATGTAAGTTTCTTCCTACTTGATCAGTTGTGAAGATGTCTCCCCAAATGTCTCGATTAAAACAGCAATTAAGTAATATCACTATATGCTTCTTATTAATTATAAGTTCAATTGATAAAATAAATATTTTAAATATAAGTCCACCCTGAAAATTAGTAATGTTTGTTTTCCAATTTTACCCTTGTATGAGAGAAAATGTACAACAATTTTTTATTCTTCATTAAATAAAGATAAATTTGGAAACCAATTTAGGACATATTAAATGTCTTAACTTCCATTTTTTTTATACATGAAACTTAGTCAAACTAGACTTATAATAGCGATTAGAGAGATGTTAAGTAGATTTGACCCTTGACATTCAAGTCTTATGAGAGCAACTTTACCATTGTTTTGAGACTATTCTAGGCTGTGTGTGTCTAACTCTCTTCCTCTTGATCTTTATTTCTTATCTTCATGGCTTCGTTTATTTTGTTGGGTTTTGATTATGTATAATATCATTTTGATTCGGGTAAAAAAATTAATATATGTCCAATAATATAAAATTTTTTATTATGTATAAAGATTAAGAAGAGGAAAGAGAGGATTTTGGAAAGGGTAATTACAAGAATATATATTAAGTCATCGAAGAGCTTAGTCACTTAGACAATTATTGATAAATAGCGATTGAATATAAGGCAGCGTCTGTACTATAGAAGCAAGAGTTGATAGCATATGCATGCACATGGGCACGAGAAAATTTTATCTTGATTGATTCTTTCTCATCAATGTTTAGACTTCAACTCATTTTTAAAATGGACAAAAACTTGGGGGAATGTTAAAGCCAAATTTGAGTTGGCGTATAAAAATTGAAGTCGTAACCAATATTTAGTTGTATCATCAAAAAAATTACCATGTACTGAAGTGTTGTTAAAAATACAAATGATGTGGCAAAACTTATACATTAATAAATGCTAGGTTCTGATGACAATTTCCTGATTTTATTTCCTAATAATCAACTCCACTGCCATTAATGTAAAAGATGCTTTATCCTAATCACACGCACAGTATATATTTAGCTACAAGTGTTGCGAATAATTAGAATAAAAATGACGAATTACCCAAATCATTTGTTCACAAACTAACCGTAACGACGATGCTATAAAAATGTAAACACGAGTATTCTATTGAAAGAAATAACTATAATTGAACACACATGGATGATTTCATGCAACCATTTTCAACTCTTATAATCATCATTTGACCATTTTTCTTCTTTAGAAACAAAAATATAATAAAATGATGATCATATGAGTTGAGAGAGAACTGGATTTTTATTAAAGTAAATCATTTTTTAATAAAAAATTACAATAGTTTGAGTTGGGAGAAGTATAAATTATGCAATTTTGACGGCGAGCATTTAATTTAAGTGATCTGCTTTTACATAATAAAGTTAATTGCCATGAAAAAGTGTAGTTATATACAAATGATGAAGCAAAACATTTTCATTAAGAAATGCTAGATTTTGATGACATTTTTCTCATTTTAGTTTCTAATAACCAACTGTTGTTTTTCATTAATGTGTCTTTTCCATTAACTTGAAAGACTCTCTCCCTCCCCCTATGTGTGAGTGTGTGACCCCA
Organism: Mimosa bimucronata; assembly: GCA_037074515.1. Taxonomy (NCBI): domain Eukaryota; kingdom Viridiplantae; phylum Streptophyta; class Magnoliopsida; order Fabales; family Fabaceae; genus Mimosa; species Mimosa bimucronata. Next base: position 25,634,496 of record CM073445.1, on the reverse strand, counting down.
GCCCTATAAATAAAGATTCTTGAAAGCCCATGACACAGAAAGAAAAATCATAGAATTTAAAAATGCATGGATATTTCAACGTGGCTAAAAATATGTATCATTCATTCCCTCTTAAAGGAGATTTGTTTACAAAACTATTTTTACAGAAGTTGGATTTGAATTTGTGGAGGATCTGATACCAAAACTTATAAATGAAACGATTATTGTGCTAAAAGTTTACACTCTGATACCCAAACCAATCAACACTATCTATAACTATTATTATTTATTTTGTGGAAACTACACACTCTTTCTTTTCTAAATATATAAATATATATATTGTTTTTGTAATTTTTATATTGTTATATGTATATTACATATATTTGAGTTATTGGACATATGTTCCAAACATATTCTTTAATAAACAAATATATATAAACCCACTTTGTTTGAAAATTTTGACCTGTAAAATAATTTCACCCCTTATATTTCTTTTTTGACAAGATATTTTTTTAGTAAAGTAATTAAGCTTTTTTTTATACCTTGCTTTTATTACACTGACATTTTTCTATTTTAAAAATATACTTTTAAATCTTAACCTTAAAACTTTGAGAACATTTTTTTAAGAAAATATTTTCTCATCGAGATTTTTGTTATAATAAACTTTATTTACTAATTTACCATTTACCATGCTAAATTTATAATTTTGGCTAAAATTGTACTCAGTATATGTTGGTTTGTTCTGGATCTTGTTGAAATGGAAGGTGGATAAGAGAATATTCTTTAGAAAGGTCGGGCCACTGACTAGCTTCATGGGGAATACTGTAAATGTTGTAGTCTGAACATTCATGGCCCGAGATGTAATAGAAGGCTTTGTCATAGGAGAGAGATTTGTTGCATTTCAAAAGGGGGAATCCCGTTTAAAATAAAGAACGAAAGTTTAGGGGATTCCACAGGAAAATAGGCTATGTAGTCCAAAGCATGGCAAGGATTAGATCCTAGTGCTCTCCAAAAGGAAGGATGATTACATGTTGGCCATCCTTCTGGTAGATTTTCATAACCTCGAACGATTCTTCTCCTAATTTGACCTTTTTGGGTTTCAATGGATCATCACAACCTTCTATGGGTGGAAAACCACATGGTGAGTTTGTTTTGTTGTCAAAGGGGAAGTTAATTTCCCCAATCCACATTGAAGAGGCCCTAGGCACGCAGCTGGCACAGGAAGCAGAAAACAACACAGAGGAAAGAAAGAAGAGAATCATGAGAAGCAATACTAAATTTCATTTTTTTTTGGGGCAGCTAAAATATGGGAATCCTCATGACACAAGCAATCTCTCTGGCTAACCCTTTTGCGTTTATAAGGGTCTGAATGAATCTGTTGCTTACTCACTATGTTTATTGACTTTGACATTGACTTTGAACAAGACTTGGAAAAAATGGCCTTGAAAAAATGAGGGTTCATGGGTAACCCATTCCTACTCAGCTTCCTCGAATTTCATCTCAGCATGACTTATATGTACTGCTAATGGTGGGGCCATGCTTTTCCCCCTCCAAACTTCAAGTTCACTCAACGCCAAAACGACCAGTAATAGAAACTTCAAGTTTGAATTATTTTCTAAAAATAAGTATTCCCAATCAGGGTCAACAAGTATAATTAAATTTTACTTATTTCCAGTTATGGAGCAGGCATTATCTATATTGGACAGTGATGTTTGCGCGTTTATACTTAATGTGTGGTCCAAGACGTTAAGAACTTGATTGAATAATTTGGGTCCAAATGAGAAAAAAGATGACAAGTAAAGAGGAAAAAAAGATGCTTTTCCGATTCACTCTCAAGGCTCATGAACGAGAAAGTTCTTAAATGCTCTAAAACTGTGCTACCCTTTCCTGTCCTAATTACAAGATAAATTGATTTTTTTAGATAAATTAAATATGTAAAATAAATTATTTTAAATTATTTATATTTATCTTTTTTCCCCTTAAAACTAATTTATTTTACTTATAATCTAATTACATGTAGGATATGTTAAAATTTAGTGGTATATTTTGCTTCCTTAATCTCTACAAAAAAGTCAATTTGATGTTATAATTAGAACCGGAGAATATAATACTTGTTTCTTTCATAATGAATGATATTTCTAAACATTTAAGCACTGAGATTGGCACCATGTATAACTAACCTCTTTCACTTAACAGAATAAGCTTGGTTAATGTTGTTTGATTAGATGATCTATTTTAAGGTTATCATGTTCCCTATCAGATATGCACTAATTTTATGGATGAAGTATAGAGTGCATATTAAAACTATTTTATCACCTAAGAAGCTAGGCTACCTCATAGTTTCAAGGGAGGGAGGAGAATTTTTCCTCCCCTTATTTATAATACACCCATAAAATTCCCTCACATCCGTTCATTAAAATCCCTCCCCTGCAATAAATCAAACACTGCACAAACTTTTATGCATACAGTCAATAGAATGATACTTAAAGATGTTTGATGGACTTCATTTAAAAGCAAAACACTTGAAGTTAGTTGTAACTTGTGAATTAAGAAACATGGACAGTACCATGAGTACAAAAATCTTAGCAATATCTTCATGTTTAATGTGAATCTTGATCACATAGTTATTTTGGTGGATCGCATATTTCTTGACTTGAAAGGGTAACGAAGGATAAGTAGTGACATGCAGCAATGCTTCAAAATCAGCGAAACATGGAGCAGAACAGTGAATAACAACATTCTTAGAGAACAAATGCTAAACAACTTGGCCTTATCAACTTCTCCACCTCCCCATTTCTCATTCATGTTGTTTGGTGAAGATTCGGACTTGAACAACTTTGCCTTGTCAAAGTTTATTGAAGTCACTGATAGTGCATGCATATCTCCTTTATTCTTTGAAGTTTCATTAATATCACCATCACCATCTTCCCCTGCTTCCTTATCTTTCTTTCCACTCTCAATTTTCCTCAAAACCTCTAAAACCTGATCAATGGAAGGCCTCATCTCCTTATCCATTTGTAAACACTGAAACGCCAATTCTCCCAAAGCAACCACCTTCTTCTTCACCTCACTATCCTTCTCTATCCCCAAACATGGATCCACCATCTCCTCAAATTCATTCCTCTGAATCTTCCTCAGTGCTAGATTCCCTAATGTAATCTCATCTTTATTCCTTCCCATATCAACCGCTGGCATTGAAGATATCAACTCCATAAGCACAACACCAAAACTATACACATCACTTTTACTGGTTAGCCTAAAGCAATAGTGATACTCTGGGTCAACATAACCGGGTGTTCCTTGTGGAGCTGTGGATACATGTGATACATCATCCGGGAACAACCTAGAGAGTCCGAAATCCGCGACTTTAACGCAAAAATTCTTGTCAAGGAGAATGTTGTTGGTTTTGACATCACGGTGGATAATGCCGGAAGCATGAAGGTAAGCTAGAGCTGTGGCTCTTTCTATGGCGATTTTGATACGTATAGGCCATGTCAGCAACACAGGATTTGCAGATACTCCCTGGAGGTGACTTGCAAGCGTGCCATTTGAGATGTATTCATAGACAAGGAGGAGCTCACGGCTTTGCCGCGAAGTGCAGCCATAGAGGGAGACAAGATTCTTGTGACGCAGTCGAGTGAGGATCTCAACTTCTGTCATGAATTGTTCCACTCTCTTGTAGTTGTGGTCGAATAGGTGTTTCACTGCAACTTCACGCCCATCTTGAAGCTTTCCTGCAAATAAAAATAAATAGCTTTAAAGTAGGTAACTTTGGCATGAAAAGACAATATTAAAGCAAGTGATATGAGCAGGGGACCATGGTAAACAGAGCCAAAGCCACCGTCTCCGAGTTTGTTGGAGGGGTTGAAATTGTTGGTTGCGTCTTGAAGCTCCTTATAAGAGAAGATTGGAACTCCAAAGAAGATTCTATCACTGTCAGGATCTTGTTCATTTAGGTACTGATTCACTTTTTGGAGTCTAACATGTTTCTGTTTTTGTTTGCAATGTCGGAAGATGAGAACTAACGCTAATGCCAGGATCCCAAAACCACCTGTCCAAGGGTCAATTCTTAAATATCTTGTTTTTGAAAATGTAATGTTTGCCTAGACTGTTTCACACAAAGATTCTGTTCATGTTTTCTTGGGAACATCATAATGTGAATACATATTACAAATTATAACAACCTATTCCAATAAAATAAGTAATACAGGATTCTAAATGATGCTATGTTGGAAAGCAGATGGCTGAAAATGAAAAAAAGAAAATGTGAAGAAAATTACCTATGATCAATCCCAGCATCAAAGTCCGTCTGTTTTCCTGATCTCCTAGCACAATTATGAGGATCAGATATTAGATGGACTAATTAATGTTATGGAGACTTGGAGTTCATTAGATTAGGGCAGTAAGAAAATTTAATGAGCAGAGCTATGTTTATAGTTTATTTATACATATATGCATACCTTTGGATTTGGAGCAATAAAATGCTCCTTTGCTGTCGAGCGAGCATATGCCTTTGTTGTGCTTTGAACATTGGAGACAGTCATCAGAAAGGTAAATTCCAACAGAGAATTCAGAAGCTATTAATGTTAATGGATCATCAGAGAGATACATCTTATGCACTGGAAGCTGAACCCTTGGACATTTTGCTAAAGAAGTTGGAGGAGGATCATCTTGATCTTGCGATCCAAAGAAGATGATCGTCTCATTATTTCTCTCACCACATCCTGTATGGTTCAAGAATTGCTTTGGGGGGCTGTGTTTGTCACTAATATTACATTTGTAAAAGGTTATCTTGTATGGAAAGATCTCAAAAGAACCCAAGGCAGAGGAGGGAGGAAGAGTAATATTGCAGCACAAGGCATCACAGTCATCTTTTTCCAAACTATTTTGTAAAGCTGTGTCTCTTAGGATAACAGTACTTTTATAAAAGTGATCTACACTCCTCACTTGGAATTTCTTTCCACTGAAATGCACAGTTTTATTTGTGTTGGGATTATGGTCTTCACAACCATGAATGGCCAACATTCCACACTTGTTTTGTTCTGAGGTGGTAAAAGAGAATCTGAGGTTGCCCAGATTCCCACATTGAAAGGAAGATGGACACTCTTCATAAGAAGCAGAAGAAAGGGGAAGAACATGGCCAGAAAACAAGAAGAGGAGCACATGAATAGGTACAACCATTCTTCTGGAACCCTCTCTCACTGAACAAAAAAGAAAATGAACTTGGCGTCTTAATGACTACTGTTTCAAATAATGACTTGCTTGAAGGTTTAATTCTGTTAGATGACGGTAAAAAAAAAAAAAATTATGTGAAGGTTGGACATTTGATACGGCAGTTGACTTGGAATAAGGAGTTGGAACAAATGTATGACCATAAGACCATTGGCCAAGACTAAGAATGTGGATGAGAGGCATGTTTGTCTCTCCCAATGAAATGTGTTTAATCACTCGCTCTTGAGCTTCATTAGTAATAATGTTCACAGTTGTCAAAAATCGTCAAATAAAGAAGATTAATTCATAGAAAAACAGCTAAGCATGAAACAAATAGAAATCACAATATTATAAATTCAGTTGTCAAATAATTAAGTATAATAAATATTATAAGAGAATGAACTATGAAGTAACCCTATGCTTGGATGGAAGGAAATGCAGAGAGGAAAGAAAATGGGAGTAGAAAAAAGAAAATGTTACCACTCTGTTTGCTTAAATGAGTGAGAAAAAGGTGAGAGGAAAGAAAATGAGTAAATATATGGTGACTAAAATACCCCTACTTTTAACCAACATATAGTTGGTCTAACGGTATAAGGCCCTGTTAGATTCCTTGAGCTGTCAAGTTTGAGTCTTAGAGGAGGCACTTGTTAGATTCCTGGTAATATGATCTAGAAAATGATCCGATTGCCAGTTGATGTATAAAAAAATACCCATACTTTTATATTAAAGTAAATGTTACACTGAGAGAAAAAATGTTTTTTAAAGATAAAGAATAATATAAAATTAGATTAGATATTAAGATCATCAAACAATTTTAAAAATGTTTTTAAACATATAAAATGAAAAGGTAAATTATTTTTAATAAGTATATTAACAAATGAAATACATTGTAATTGTGGACATCATTAATAATTAATAAAAATAAAAGGATTAAATACTTGTTTCGAATTGTGGGAGGCTGTTTTTCGACCAAAAAAAAATTTGACCAGGCTATTTCATTATTTGCGTTAAAAAAATAAACATATGTAGAAGAGAGAAATAAATTACGCATAGGCAAAGGTAAAAGAAGTGAGGTGGGATCATGGTAATCCATGGGCAATAATGTTCTCTCCCCCAACGGAGAGAAGTTTTGGAATGAAAATGGGGCGTGGGACCCATCCATTTTTTTTATCCAAACAGGGGAAAATACATTTCCTACCCCATTTTTTTCCCCAATTTTCTCTCCATCTAAACATACCAAAAGTCACAAGTTTTTGGTCTAATTTAGCTTATAAGCTTCATAAGGTCATAAGTTTAAATTCTATTGTAGATGCAAGGATCTTGTTGATGAATGATTTTTAGGTAGCTGTATAAGAGCAAATATGAAGGCATACACTGACATTGATGAATAAGTGAAATCTGACTCATCTAAACTTTTTACTATAAAAGGGACAACTTTATCATGCTTGATATCATTAATGAATTTCTCGCATTTCATCAAACTAGTATGAATATAAGGTTTTCAAAAGGATGATGGGAAGTGACCAAAAACAAGTGGATGTAAATTATTTTAAAAAGAAAAGGAATTAGTTAATCCGCAAAGGAGGAACACTTTAACGCTCAAAGATAAACGTCATGATACATTAGTGATATTTGTGAATTATATGTGAAGGTTTTATAGACATAGATGAAGCAACTTTCTAACCTACACAAACCAAACCAAAGTGCAAACTCAGTTTATGCCCCACAACAAATACACAAGAGGTAGAAAAAGAGAATTCAGAGAGGAGTGGAGCGGTTTGTTCTATCAGCTAATACATCAATTTAAAAAATGACTCCATCAATCTTATATTTATGTATCAAGGCCAGAAGGTTGCATGGGTTTAATTTTAAATAATCAATGGAAAACTACATCCATGGACATATACTTCTCATTATTCTTATTAGAGCCTATACTATGATGGACTAAATACCGTTGTAGTTCTTAATAGAACCAGTTGGTAAGACTTTTTTGCCTAAAATACAAGTCCAACGTAGGAGTCGTTAGCAATTGTTTTCCTATTTCACTCCTATTGAATAAAAAATGAGAGAAAATGTATAGCATCTTTTTTTATTACTCATTAAATTGGATAAATTTGGAAGAGTCAATCAATTTAAAGCATATTAAATACATTAACTTCCGTTATTTGGTATATGGCATTTGGCTAAATAGAACTTAAAATAATATAACAAGGATATTAGAGTGCTGTTATGGTAGTAAATTTGACTCATGACATTCAAGGCATGACAGTAGTTTTACCAATGGAGACTCCTTGCATATGTTGAAGTGTCAAACATTAATATGGCTAACTCTCTTCCTCTTGACGTTAGTTTCTTATCATCATGGCTTTATTATTATTTTTTTATTGGGTTTTGATTACTATTGTTGTGTGAAGTGTGTATATGTGTGGGTGTGTTAAAAAGAAAGAAGTCCCACAATGTTTAGGTTTGTGGGAGTATTAACCTATATAAGTTAAAACACTTTATGAGCTAGAGAGAGTTGTGGGCTTGCGCTTATGACAATAGGCCACCTGTGGGAAAACCAGTTGAAATCCGGCGATCTCCCCCTGCGCGAATGTAATACGTGGCTTGGCACCTTTTTGCGAAAAGTATTTTTGGTGGTTTTCATAATATTTTTCTTATTTATTTTATTTAATTACCTGAAAACCATAATTTTTGGGCTTCAAAGAGTTGAAAACCCTTTAGATCCGAAAAAATGCATCTACATGTGAACAGTCATATTCCTAAACGGTTTTACCGGTTCTTTCGAATCATTACGTACCCCTTCTCCTCTGAGATGCTGAATCATTACGTACCCGTTCTCCTCTGAGATGTATCCATTGGATCAGAGGGATGTGTCCCTCCATGCCAATGCCTTTCCTCGTCTATAAAAAGGTTGGAGTATGTGTGGTTAGAATTACCGAAAAAACCTTTCTTCCCTCTCTCTATTCCTTTCTTCATGTTGTCTTGCAAAATTACATCCGTCAGTTCTATTTCTTGCACCACCGCGAGAGAGGTCTGTTTAATCCTGGGGGGTGCCGCTTCCAATTTGCCGGTGGTACTGTGAATCACTCTAAGGATAGTGCATTTTTGCGCGACTTAGATCAACGAATTTCTGTTTTGTAGGTTCCTATTCGTCTTGTTCGACAACACATATAATCTCATTTTGATTGTGGTGGAAAAAATATATCCGTTTGATTTTTTTCCATAAAAAGAAATATATGCGCAAGAAATGATATCCTTGGTGACCACAAGCATGGGTTGAAGTTGAAGTATGGGTTTCATTTCTGCTACGATAGGGCCCAAAATCTAAGCTTATGGAGTAGTATTTGGGCACTGAAGCTTCAAGAATCTGAGGTATGATAATCTCCCTTCTCTTCTCATGTTTTTTTCCCTTCCTAGCGATTGCTTTGAGTTGAATGACCAATTTATTGTGATATGAGCTTAATCCAGACATGCTGGGTATTATGGTGTTTAAATTGTGTTCAAACTTCAAATGATGTATTGGACTTTGTTGAATGTTCTCCAACAGACCAGTCAGTTTCTCTAAATCCTATGCCTGATAACATTGCATAACCAGTCAAATTACTAAATTAAGGTCCTTAGTTATGTTCTGACATTAAGGCATAGTAGAACTAGTTTCCAATAGTGATCATATTGTATGGGGAGGGATTCTGGCTCCTAGCTGTTCAATGATGTAGCTCCATCCCTATCTACTAAGGTTGGAAGAGATGTCTAATTCTCCCTGTTTCGAAGCCCAGCACCATGAAACTCTAAATGCTTAAAATCATGATTTCCATTTTAATTTTTTTGTAGAAATTCCTTTACATCATCCATGGAAGGTCTTAGTTCCACATCCCTTTATAGGCACTAAAAAGCTAACTTTGCCACCAAGATTATCATCTCCCTAACTTTGTCATCTGAGTCAAAACCAAGGGAAGGATATACTAGCTCGGTAAATGCTTCTCTTTGAATCTTCTTAACTGGCATATCTGCCAAATTAATCTTCTCCATGGCCCTCGTAAAGATAGCTGGCATAGAAGATATTAGCTCAATGAGAACACCAACAAAGCTATAAACATCACTCTTTTCAGTCAGCTGGAATAATTGGTAATATTCAAGGTCCAAATAACTCAGACTTACTGCTGGAGCTGTGGAGACATGAGACACAAACTTGGGGATCAGCCTAGAAATACCAAAGCCAGCAAGCTTGACAACAAAATGGTGATCAAGAAGAAGGTTGTTGGATTTGACATCATGATGAATGATGCCACAAGCATGGAGATAGGACAATGCATTTGCTATCTCTATGGAAATCCTCATCCTCATTGGCCATGGCAATGAGCCAGATTTTGCTTGATTTCCATATAGATGAGAGCCAAGAGTTCCATTTGAAATATATTCATAGACCAGCAGCAGTTCATGATTGGTACATGAAGTGCATCCATAGAGTGATACAAGGTTTCTGTGGCGTAAGCGTGTAAGGATCTGAACTTCATTTATGAATTGCTGTACCCTATAGTTGTGCTTAAACAGGCACTTCACTGCAACTTCTCGTCCATCTTTAAGCTTTCCTAGCTGTTCAAAATCAAACCGAAAGTTTGTTCATCAATATCTAAATTAAAATAAGTTAATAATGCATCTCACAAAACACTACAATATTGTCCTTCAAATTTCAATTGTGAAGATTGAAAATTTTTTGTACAGAAGGTACTTTCTCACTACACATTTTGAGAGAATAGGGCCTTTTTTTGAGGTGGCTTACAAAATCAATAGTAAACAGTTCTTTTCTTTAATAGTTATGTGGGAAAAAAGAGATAGCTGAAAGTCAAGTAAGAGTACCTATTATCAATCGCAGCTTCCAAGCTGGCGGCATTTCATTTCGATCTTCTATTTCAGTTTTATATTTTGCCACAGAAAAGAGAATAAGCAGAGCTAATTCAATACAAACGAGCTCCTAAAAAAGAAAGAGTATATTTCACATGTTATGATGCATACCTTTGAATTTGGAACAATAAAATCCTCCGGTGTGTGATTGAGCAGGCATGTGCCTTTATCGTAAAAAGTACATGCAACACAGTCATGAGAAACTCGAATGTTAACGGAGAATTCAGAAGATATGAATGTGAAAGGATCAGGAGAGAAAGCCAGCTTATTGGCTGGAAGCTGAACCCATGAACAGTTTGCTAAAGAAGGAGGTGGATCATCTTGATCTTGGGTTCTAAAGTAGATGGTCTCATTATTACTCTTACCACATCCTTCATGCCTTAAGAATCGCTTTGGAGGGCTAACCTTGAGACTAATATCACATTTGTAAAAAGTTATTGTGTCCTGAATGATATGAAAAGAACCCAAAGGAGAGGTGGGAGGAAGAGTAATATTGCAGCACAAGGCATCACATTCTTCTTTTTCCAAACGCTTCTCTAAATCTGCGTCTTTTACGGAAACTTGAGTATTCAAAGTGTTGCCTATTCTTTTAACTTGAGACATACTTTTCCCAAAGTAGACAGTTTTTTTAGTGTTGGGGTGTTCATTATCTTCACACCCATGAATCGGCAACATTCCACAGTGATTGCGTCGAGGAGTGGTTAAAGGGAATGTGAGAATGCCCAAATTCCCACACTCAAAGGAAGGTGGGAACTCTCCAGAAGCAGAAGATTGAGGAATCAATCTGAGATGAGACCAACAAGAACAGCAAGCAGAAGAAGACGAACAAATCAACAGGTACAACCATTCTCCAAAAAAGACCTCTTACACACTCGTAGAGAACTAGTTCAGTCTATGAGACGAGACCATTATGTGATTTTTTCGACCAATAACTTGCATGAAGGTTTAGTCGAAGCTCAGTAACATTGCGGTTGACTTGGCTTAAAGACCAAGACCTATGGCGATAAGAAGGGTTGGGGTATTGCATATGTGAAACTGACATTTTAAGTACTAATTCTCGAACTGTTGCGTTATATCTTGAACCTCTAAGAATTTCAAAATAGCTACACTTCGTACTTGGGTAAAGTAGGAAATTTGGAGCTAATTTCCATGTAGTTAATGTTTCATCCCAGTTAATGACAGGCACACCGAGGTTACCCAAAAATTAGTGTGTGATGATTAATCGATTAGGTTATGTGTAACCAGATGGACACCCCACTTTTGACTTGTAGGTGAACCCAACTGCTTGGATAAAATTTTATCATAGGAAAACAAAAGGAATTTAAAAAGTTGTCATTACTTAATGTTTTGCTATTATTTCATTTGTAATTTCTTCAACTTGAGTAGCTGTTCGCACCACAAGTACACGGGTCGCGCCAAGTAATAAAGTGATAAGAAAGTATCGTTCCCACGAGGATTTGTTTACAAATGTGATCAAACAGAAGGCTTAGTGAGTTCAATTAAGTTGAGCTAAAGCAAATTTTGTTTGGAGAATTAACTAATAGATAAATGCTTTTAAAAATAAGAGTTGATAACCACAAATGATTCTTTGACTTAAAGGATAAAATGGAGCCTAGGATTATTTATCTCCCTTGTATTTCATAACCTCTAAATAACCTCCTCTCACAAATGCTTTCAATAAACATACATGTGTTAACCTAGGGTTCAAAATATACTTGTAAAAACTTTCTCAAGTCAAGAACAAGTGTTTCATTTCATTAATTGCTCAATCTCTTGTTCAATTAATAAAACCCAATTTCCAAACTCTAACCCTAAGGTGGCTATGCAAGGTTAATAAGTATATCTCTATCTTACCAACAAAACCATCCATTCATCAAGCAAATTTCAAGTTCTTACACAATTTCACCCAAGTTCTACATTTAACCTAGCTCTCTCAAGCTTCAATAAAATGAACAAAACATCTAAATGGTGATCAAGCATATAGAAGCATTAAGCAAAGAGTAAAATAAACACATATATACCATTAATCACAAAAGGAGAGGAGTATTAGAGAGTTAATCCATACAAGGGTTCAAAATAATCCTAGATAACAAGTTTAGCTACTCATAGTCAATGAAAAACTACAAATCCAAAGAGAAAATGCAGCCATAACACAGAACAAGAGAGGGAAGGAAGATGAAGAAGAAAAACCAAAGAAATTAAGCTCCAAATCTCTTCCAAAGCCCAATCCTTGCTTCCTTCTCTTCAAAAACCAAGCCCTAGCACCCCAAAATACTCCCAAGCTGCCCAGAAAGTTGAGAATCCGTGTTTCCCTTCGTTTTCTAGCTTTTAAAACCTCAATTCCGTGCTCAAATGATGCTGCGCGTTTTGCTGCGCGACTGAGCCGCGGCCCAGATTTTTGAGCCGCGGCTCGGTTTTCTTCTGTCCAGAATTGAGCTGCGAATGAGCTGCGGTTGAGAAACTGAGCTACGGCCCAGTTTTCCTCTATCCAGAATTGAGCTGCGGATGAGCTGCGGCCAACTTTTTGAGCTGCGGCTCAGTTTGCATATGGAAATTTTGATTTCTTCTCTTACAATAAAGTGGTCTGTCCATGATTAGCCATCATTTTCCTCATCTTTGATTTCCCAAATGCCTTGGCTCTAATTCTCTTTCATAAAACACCTCTTACACAATAATAAATTTAATGAGCTCATATTAAACAAAGAGGAAATCCCAAAATAAGCACAATTTAGCACAAATTGCAATAAAAAAACATCATGTCAACTTTTCTATCTTTGAGCATCTAAAACATGTACAAATGCTCCAAAAAATGTATAAAATCCAATTAACATTGTGCAAAAAGACATGAATTCCAAGAGGTTAACACACCCCCAAACTTAGACTTTTACTCGTCCTCGAGTAAAACAAAAGATAAAACAGCTAGATTGGTCAATTATCCACTTACTATGCATGCATGAAATTATCCTCATTAGTTGCTCAAGAAATAAATTCAAGAGGGAAGTAGTGGAATATTGAAAAATGCTAGATTCACAATTTCAGAGCAAATTTGCCAACAATTTCAGTCTCTGTGTGTGTGTTTGTGTGTGTGGAGCTAGAGGACGATGCAATGGCACTTGTCAAAATCCAAAGCAACATTTCAATATGTATGAAATATCCTTAAATTCAAGACTTCACTTTCCTAGTCTTTTCCTCTCTCTCAACAAAAGAATTAATTCACACAATTAAGAAAAATCAATGGGACTTTTTAAGCTTGTAATGTGGCCAATGGTCTAAGTGTTTAGCTCTTTGAAAGAATGGGGAAGAAGGAATTCAAATATCTTGAGATAAATGACTACATTCTAATATTTTTTTTATGCACAACTTTTTCTTTAGAGAAGCTCAAAATTCCCCCCAAACTTATCTCAAATTGATTCTTTGTACTCCAAATCTTATTGGAATTGGTTTTCTTTCTTTTTTTTCATTTTTTTTATATACACTTTTTTTTTTTTACTCAGGAGTACAAATTTCTAACTCTTGCAAACACTATTTCCCCTTCCCACACATGATTCTACACTTACACACCCTTAACAACCATACCAATCCTCACCACAGTAAAATGTCAATTATCTCAAGATTCAGGTAGTTTATGGTTTTTCAGGTTATAAAGGGTAAGGTCCAACGTGGGTTCCAAAAAGTAAATTCTCATGGTTTTTCATTATAAGGCTCAAATGGGGTTCAAGTGGAAATAATACCATAGGTAGGCTTTAAAAAGCTCAACCGCATTTGAAAGAATGCCCAAATCATTTTTTTAAAAATTGTGAGAGATCATCAAAATGCTTCAAGAGATTCTAATATAGGTTGTGAAGTCCATCAATTGAGGATAAACATACAAATCAACTTGCCACAATTTCTCCTAACAAGAGCATTTCAATTATCCCAGCTTTTGTGTGCAAAAAGGACATAATTGTCAGGAACAAGGCTTACATTGCTAGTCTAGCATTCAAAAATATAACCACCATTCCTTATCAAACATATAGTCTAAGCAACCATTCTATCATTGGATTATGCACTAACTTCAGAAGATAATTAATCAATCTAACTCACATTTTTCACAAAATTACAAGCAAGAGTCCAAGTTCCAAGTTTCCCAAAATTAGAATCCATGCCAAATCAGCATAACCATTTATTAAAATCAAAGTCAAAATTTGCCCTTACCCCCAAACTTAAAATGGACAGTGTCCTCACTGTCCCAAGGGAAAAACGAAAGGCCTTCTCCTATGCAACAACACATGCCTCAAAATGAAAGAGGTTGCATGAGAGGAACAAAATTTTGTGAAGCAAACAATGAAAGAGGGAAGTGTCCCAATCAACAAGATGAAATTATAGATATATCATCAACATTCATGGAACAGTTTGAACCAGTAAGCACATTTCATACACAAGAGCATCTTTCAATCAAAAAGTCAGACCCACAACCCTATTCCAATGCACTAACAATCAAACAGAGCAAGCATTCAGACACACACATGCTCTAACAAAAGCACAAGACAGATCATTCAATCAAAACACACACAGCAGTATTAGTTAACTTTCTTGCTTGAGAGAATTTAGGAGAGTCATCGCCACATGCTAGAACAAGATTTAATGGGTTGCTAAGTTTTAGGTTGGTAAGGGGCCATACTCCTGCAAAGAAATTCAAGTAATCCAACCACACTTTGAAAGGTTCAGCAACAAACAAGGGAGTCAAATGCAATTTGATGTTCTAGACACGCAAAATTAAACAGACCCCTTACACTAGACTAGTGAACTGCTTAATTTCAAGTGAGTATCCATTGACAAAACAAAGAAATCATCCTAGACAAAATGAAGCACCATAAAGTCTAAGAACAATCACCTTTTCCAACCAAATCATTAAACTTTGTATCTGTCAAGCTTAGATGCCTTTAAAGCATAAAGGTCCAAAATCAGCTTTTGCAATTTCAACAATTAAATCATTGATCACCTAAACACTACACTCATCATGAAATTAATTGCAACATCAGCAATTCACCACTACATTAAGAGCAACAACCTCTGTCTCTTTGCAACATGAAGCACCAAAATTTCCATGAAAAATCGCCTTACCAAGTCAAATTATTAGACTTTCAATCATGAAGCTTAGGTCCAAGAAGCAGAAAAATTCCAAATGAGCATTTTCAATTTCAACAAGCAATTCACCGAGCATATTGACACTTCCCACATCAGGCATTAAATTTCAGCATCAGCATTTCACACCCCAAATTTATAAGTAGCAGAAGGAGCAATGAAGAGCCATAATCCAGTTTAATGATTTGAAAATTTGCTCCTAAAACAATGGCTTAATCCTACCCCTAAACCAGAACAAAACGAATAAAAATTTGCAGGGGGTGCTCACCGAGATGAAGCAAGAATTAAGAAGTGAGGAAACCAACTTGACAGCCACCAAAAACTGAAATTATCAACCAGCAACACTAACACAAATACCAACATTTTTTTTAATATGAGAGAAGGATGGAAGAAGCCATGGTGAGAGGATGTGACGGCGTGAAGCTCGATGAAGACAAGAGAGATGATGGACTGGAGCTGCAATAGCGGCGAGGAACAGTGGAGTCGAAGGCTGGGTACGGCGGTGCGGAACGAAGAACAATTAGAACGCGAGGGAGATGACGGCGAAAAACGAGAAGCGTGAGAGGTGCTCGTCGAAGGAGGGGGAGAGAGCTCTGGGCACGGCGGCTGCAGAGCATGATTGAGGGAGATGGTGAACGAGTTAAGGAACAGAGTGGGTTGCTGGTCACGGCGGCGCTAGCGGACGAAGCGTCGGAACACGACGGCGGGGTGATTACCTGTGGAAGCTTTGCGTTGCGATTGTGAATGGAAGGTGGGTTTAAGATGGAGAGGGATGGGGTTAGGGCACGGTATTGAAGTGGTTTTGGAGGGGAGGGCTTCGGGTTCTGAATGCAGGGGAGGGGGTTTTGAAATTTTTTTTTATGATTTTTTTAATTATTATTATAATATATATATGTATATTTATATATATATTTATATATAAAAAAAAAATTTAGGTCCATTGACGCAGGAAGGAGGAAAGGGAGGATTTTTTTTTTTTTGACTTTTTTTATATAGATATATTATTTAATTATTTATATAAATATATATATTTTTATATGGGCCGCAGCTCAAATAAATTTGGACTGCAGCTCATTTTCTCTCTGGATCAAGCTACGCAACGCTGAGCTACAGCTCAAAATTTTGAGCTGTAGCTCAATTGTTCTCTAGACAAAACTGAATAAAACTGAGCTCTAACTCAAAAAGTTGAGCCACAACTCATTTTTCTGCTGTCAAAAACCAGATACATATCAGAAAAATCACCCATTTTGCTGCAATACACCACTCAAAACAACAAAAACACCACAATGCACCAAGATTGACATAATTTCAAACAAGCATACACACAATGTGAATCAATTTGGCACTCAATTCCAATTAATGGGAGATCAAATTACATTCCAACAACATCATAAAACCAAGATTTAATCCCCAAAAATTCATTCCCATGTAGTGCAAACTTGACTTCAGCATAACAACTCCAATGACCAAATTTTTCTTCTCATTGAGATAAAATTAATTACTTGAACACAAACAAGTCACATTGCAACCACAAATTTCCTTCATATCACAATTTTCCACAATCATCCCAAAAATATCAGCTTTTCTCATCACAAACCTTCAGCTATCATGTCCCATCACACACAAACAAATGAACACAAGTCACATGGCTACATTTATTCCATATCTACCAAATGGATCTCAAATAAGAAGCACTCATGGTCATGATATGATAACAAACAACCAAAATATCAGCAAAATTCCTTTGTTTCAGCCATGATAAACCAGTCACATCAGCAAAATTAGCTCCCAAATCATATTAAAATCATGATAACTACTAAAATAGCTATTACTCCCCTGAAAATGCCCAGCCATTTGTTAGCCTTCAAGTCAGCCACCTTCCACATGCCTTCATCCTTTCAAATGCAATATTCCTGAATACTTCCCACAAGCCTACAAAACACAAAAGAACAAGCATAATTCCACTAAAACAAGCTAAAGCAACCAAAAAATTCAAAAGAAAAAGTTTAGAACTTGGGTTGCCTCCCAAGTAGCGCTTGGTTTATAGTCCTCAGCCAGACTCTTCTATGCTTCAAGAGGGGTCAGAAAGAGGTATGGTGACCGATGCACGATCCACGTCACCACTCCAGTAATGCTTCAACCTTTGGCCATTAGCTTTAAATCTCTCTCCATCATTGCCTTCAAGTTCAATAACACCCCGATCAAGTGTTTGGACCACAGTGAACGGTCCTGACCATTGGGATTTGAGTTTCCCCGGAAATAGTCTCAACTTGGAATTAAACAAGAGAACTTGTTGTCCAGGCACAAAATTCTTGAAAAGGATCTTCTTGTCATGCCACCTTTTTGTCTTTTCCTTGTATAACTTTGAACTCTCATAAGCATTGCACCGAAATTCTTTAAGTTCATCTAGTTGAAGGAGTCTCTTTTCACCCACAGCCTTTGCATCAAAATTGAGCTTTTTGATAGCCCAATAAGCACTATGCTCCAACTCCACCGGTAGATGACAAGCCTTTCCAAACACAAGCCGATATGGAGACATACCGATTGGAGTCTTGTATGCCGTTCGATAGGCCCATAATGCATCATCAAGTTTAATGGACCAATCTTTCCTTGTTATGCCCACGGTCTTCTCAAGGATCTTTTTGATTTCCCGGTTAGAGATTTCAGCTTGGCCATTAGTCTGAGGATGGTATGGCAAAGCAACCTTGTGTCTCACGCCATATTTCTTCAAGAGAGCTTGGAATTGGTTGTTGCAAAAATGAGTACCTCCATCACTCACAATGGCCCTAGGAGCTCCAAAGCGGGTAAAAATGTGTTTCTTCAAAAACTTCACCACCACCTTTGCATCATTCGTAGGCAAAGCAACTGCTTCAACCCATTTTGAGACATAATCAACAGCGACCAAGATGTATTGATTGTTGAATGATTTGGGAAAAGGTCCCATAAAGTCAATACCCCAAACATCAAATAATTCCACTTCAAGCATGTTGTTCAGAGGCATTTCATTCCTTCTAGAGATGTTGCCCAATCTTTGGCACCGATCACACGTCAACGCAAATTCATAAGAGTCTTTAAACAAAGAAGGCCAATAAAAGCCACACTGTAGAATCTTCGCAGCCGTCTTGTTGCCTCCAAAATGGCCCCCATATTCAGAAGAATGGCAACATCTTAGGATTTCTTGTTGCTCAAATTCAGGGACACACCGTCTAAATACTTGATCAGCACATTGATGAAACAAGAAAGGCTCCTCCCAATGATAGAATTTAACGTCATGCAAAAACCTTCTTCGTTGGTGAGGCTTCAAATCATGAGGTATGATTCCACAAACAAGAAAATTGACAATATCAGCATACCAAGGAGCCATAGTATGACTGACACTAAAGAGTTGCTCATCAGGAAATGTCTCATCAATCTCTTTGTTACTCTCTAGTTGAGCATCAGTACTCAATCTAGATAAATGGTCGGCTACTTGATTCTCCGTGCCCTTTCTATCCATAATCTCCAAATCAAACTCTTGCAATAAGAGCACCCATCTAATCAACCGTGCTTTTGAGTCCTTCTTGCTAAAAAGATACTTCAAGGCTGAATGATCAGTATACACTGTAACTTTAGCTCCCACAAGATATGCTCGAAATTTCCCAAAGGCATACACTACTGCAAGCAACTCCTTTTCAGTGGTTGTGTAGTTTTCTTGTGCATCATCAAGTGTTCTACTAGCATAATAGATTGGATGGAACAATTTGTCTTTCTTTTGACCAAGAACAGCATCCACAGCATAATCGCTAGCGTCACACCTCACAATGAAGGGCAAAGACCAGTCAGGAGCCATCACAATTGGTGCAGAAACAAGCTTTCTCTTTAATTCTTCAAATGCTTTCATACATGCATCATCAAACTTGAATTCAACATCTTTCTCAAGCAATGCACATAATGGTTTAGCTATCTTCGAAAAGTCCTTGATGAAGCGGCGATAGAAGCCGGCATGGCCCAGAAAACTCCTCACACCCTTGACATTAATGGGTGGAGGGAGTTGCTCAATCACAGAAATTTTTGCTTTGTCAACTTCTAAGCTATTTTTGGACACTCGATGGCCAAGAACTATGCCTTCTTTCACCATGAAGTGACACTTCTCCCAATTCAAGACCAAGTTAGTCTCTTCACATCTTTTCAACACATTAGCCAAGTTGTTCAAGCACTCATCATAGGAATCCCCAAATACTGTGAAGTCATCCATAAAAACTTCCATAGAATGCTCAATCATGTCTGAGAAGATAGCCATCATGCATCTCTGAAAAGTTGCCGGCGCATTGCATAAGCCAAAAGGCATGCGCTTGAATGCAAAAGTCCCATATGGACATGTAAAAGTTGTCTTCTCCTGATCTTCCGGCACTATTGCAATTTGATTATATCCAGAGTATCCATCCAAGAAGCAAAAGAATTCCTTTCCAGCCAGTTTATCAAGCATCTGATCGATGAAGGGAAGAGGAAAATGATCCTTCCGAGTGGCGGCATTCAGCCTGCGATAATCCATACAAACTCTCCAGCCTGTGATAATGCGAGTGGGAATCAACTCATTGTGAGTGTTAGCCACTACAATTATGCCGCCCTTTTTGGGGACGCATTGGACTGGGCTCACCCAAGAGCTGTCAGAGATAGGATATACAATGCCCGCATCAAGCCATTTCAAGATTTCTTTCTTCACAACTTCCTTCATAATTGGATTCAATCTTCTTTGATGCTCAATGGAAGATTTATGATTCTCTTCAAGAAAAATCTTGTGCATACAGGTTGAAGGGCTAATACCCTTGATATCTGCAATAGTCCATCCGATGGCTTTCTTATGAGCTTTCAAAACCTCAACTAGTTGTTCCTCCTGTTGCATTGACAAATCTGCAGCAATGATTACTGGTAAAGTGTTGTTAGCCCCCAAATATACATATCTCAAGTGTGAGGGCAAAGGCTTCAACTCAAGAGAGGGTGGTTCTTCCAGAGAAGGTTTTAGGGTTGGTCTATCAAGAGAAGTTAAATCTAGAGATTCAAATTGTACCCGACTCCTAGGATAAGGCCTTGATGCATCCATAATAGCCACACACTCCTGCATGTCCAAACCCTCATTCTTTAGCCCAAGTAACACTGCTTCCACAGGATCATGGCATCTTGACTTGTTAAATCCTTCTTGCACCACTTTCTCCAGAACATTAACAAAGAAGCATTGGTCTGACTGATTAGGAGACTTCATCAACTTATGCATGTTAAAAGTAACTTGCTCATCTGCAACTCTCAAGGTAAGTTCACCTTTTTCTACATCAATCAGAGTTCTAGCAGTTGCTAAGAATGGTCTTCCTAATAGAATAGGCATTTCTCTGTCTGCTTCAAAGTCAAGTACAATGAAATCTGCAGGAAAAATGAATTTATCCACTTTCACCAACACATCTTCAATAATACCTCGTGGATAAGACATGCTTCTGTCTGCAAGCTGTAAAGTGACAATGGTAGGTCTTGCTTCACCCAACTCTAACTTGTTGAAAACAGAAAGAGGCATTAAGTTCACACTAGCCCCAATATCACATAAGGCTTTTCCCAAGAATTTGTCTCCAATGTGGCATGGAATAGAAAAACTCCCAGGATCTTTCATCTTTGGAGGGAATTGCTTGATAACATCGGTAAAACTCTTAGTTACAGCCACTGTTTCAAATTCGTTGAATCTTTTCTTCTTTGAGAGTACATTCTTCATGAACTTAGCATATTTGGGCATTTGCTCCAAAGCTTCTGCAAAGGGGATGTTGATATGCAATTGCTTGAACATATCCAGAAACTTCTTGAATTGGCCATCATCATGTTGCTTCTTGAGCCTTTGAGGAAAGGGAGGTGGGGGCACATATTTTGGCTTTGCCTCTTGTAGCTTCTTCTTATCATCATCCTCCTTTTTGCCTTTGGCTTCATCTTTCTTCTCAACAACATTCTTCTTTGTGCTATCATTCTCTTCAACTATGATCTCCTCATCAACTTTGTCATCCTCATCAAGAACAACATCTTCAACAACTTCATCATTCTTGGAATGAGGTAGAGGCATATTAGATACTTGCTTCCCATTTCTCAATGTGATTGCTTTGCACTCCTCCTTACCATCCTTTCTAGGATTAGGAATGGTATCACTTGGGAGACTACCTCTTGACATAGCATTCATTTGTGAGGCCAGTTGCCCCATTTGCACCTCAAGGTTTTTAATGGCCGTGTCATGAAGAGAAAGGGATGCTTTAGTCTCAATCCTCTGAGCCTCTTGTCCAGCTAAGATCTGAGCCAACATCTTCTCCATTTTATATTCTTCCTCCTTGACATGGACTTGTCTAGGTTGGGCTTGAAAGCCAGGCGGATGTGATGGTTTCACACCCGAAGAGGAAGGTTGATTTAATGATTGACCTTGATTACATGAGAAGTTGGGATGATTTCTCCACCCTAGATTGTAAGTCTGTGAATACGGGTTATTATGGGGGTTTTGAAACTTTCCCATGTAGTTGACTGACTCTGAAGCCATATAGAGAGGACAATGGTCCGGCAGGTGGACATCATTACATTGGTCACACACAACTGGGGTAGTATGAACAGAATGCACACCATGAGATTTACCCATTTGCATTTGAGACTCTATTACATCAAATCGCTTATTCATAGCAGAAAGAATAGTAGCAATTTGGGAAGAAGAATGAGAGTCATCCTTAGGAGTAGCTAGCGGTTGTGAAGTCCTCCTATCAGTACCCTGAGAATTGTTTGCAGATAATTGATCCAATAATCTAATCACCTCGTTAACAGGAACATTCCAGTATCCTCCATTCGTCATAGAGTCCACCATGGCCTTAGACTGAGGATTGAGGCGATTACAGAAGATTTGAACTATCACCCACTTATCCACCCCATGATTGGGGCATTGCTTCATCAACATTTTGTATCTTTCCCAAGCTGTATAGAGATGTTCATCTGGATATTGTCTAAAGCTAAGAAACTCATCTCTAGCTTCCACAGATTTATCATCAGAGAAAAAGCGAGCTCTAAACTTACTTTCAAGCTCATCCCAAGAATTGATAGAGCCTTCAGGGAGATTATTAAACCATTCCCTAGCCTTGCCTTGTAGGGAGAGAGGGAATAACCGAAGTTTGAAGACATCCGGGGGCACTCCATTTTGTTTGAAGGAATCACACACTTCTAAGAAATACATCAAATGCTTGTTGGCATCTTCATTGTAAAGGCCATTAAACAACCTATGCAACTGCAGCATAGTAATCATCACCGGTTTAATCTCAAAGTTATGTGCTTGCATCTCCGGCATCCGAATGCAAGATTGAGTACCTCGCATATTCCGACTAGCAAAGTCATTGACCGTAGCCCGATCATATTCATCATCGGCCATGATTGTAGATTCAGTCTCAATTTCCTCGTTAAATAGATTCACTCCTTCAAGTACCACTTCCAAGCTACCAAACTCCAAGCTTTGCATAAGCCGAAATGGCACTTACAAGAAGCACAACCAAGCAAGTATCACACTAAACCAAAGTAAAATTAAACAAGAAAATAAAAATAACTATGTATTTACAAGCTCAAGCGAAATTTAATAACCAAGCCTAAGGTTGACCAAGGGATTTGTTACCAAATCCCCGGCAACGACGCCAAAAACTTGTTCGCACCGCAAGTGCACGGGTCGCGCCAAGTAATAAAGTGATAAGAAAGTATCGTTCCTACGAGGATTTGTTTACAAATGTGATCAAACAGAAGGCTTAGTGAGTTCAATTAAGTTGAGCTAAAGCAAATTTTGTTTGGAGAATTAACTAATAGACAAATGCTTTTAAAAATAAGAGTTGATAACCACAAATGATTCTTTGACTTAAAGGATAAAATGGAGCCTAGGATTATTTATCTCCCTTGTATTTCATAACCTCTAAATAACCTCCTCTCACAAATGCTTTCAATAAACATACATGTGTTAACCTAGGGTTCAAAATATACTTGTAAAAGCTTTCTCAAGTCAAGAACAAGTGTTTCATTTCATTAATTGCTCAATCTCTTGTTCAATTAATAAAACCCAATTTCCAAACTCCAACCCTAAGGTGGCTATGCAAGGTTAATAAGTATATCTCTATCTTACCAACAAAACCATCCATTCATCAAGCAAATTTCAAGTTCTTACACAATTTCACCCAAGTTCTACATTTAACCTAGCTCTCTCAAGCTTCAATAAAATGAACAAAACATCTAAATGGTGATCAAGCATATAGAAGCATTAAGCAAAGAGTAAAATAAACACATATATACCATTAATCACAAAAGGAGAGGAGTATTAGAGAGTTAATCCATACAAGGGTTCAAAATAATCCTAGATAACAAGTTTAGCTACTCATAGTCAATGAAAAACTACAAATCCAAAGAGAAAATGCAGCCATAACATAGAACAAGAGAGGGAAGGAAGATGAAGAAGAAAAACCAAAGAAATTAAGCTCCAAATCTCTTCCAAAGCCCAATCCTTGCTTCCTTCTCTTCAAAAACCAAGCCCTAGCACCCCAAAATACTCCCAAGCTGCCCAGAAAGTCGAGAATCCGTGTTTCCCTTCTTTTTCTAGCTTTTAAAACCTCAATTCCGTGCTCAAATGATGCTGCGCGTTTTGCTGCGCGACTGAGCCGCGGCCCAGATTTTTGAGCCGCGGCTCGGTTTTCTTCTGTCCAGAATTGAGCTGCGAATGAGCTGCGGTTGAGAAACTGAGCTGCGGCCCAGTTTTCCTCTGTCCAGAATTGAGCTGCGGATGAGCTGCGGCCAACTTTTTGAGCTGCGGCTCAGTTTGCATATGGAAATTTTGATTTCTTCTCTTACAATAAAGTGGTCTGTCCATGATTAGCCATCATTTTCCTCATCTTTGATTTCCCAAATGCCTTGGCTCTAATTCTCTTTCATAAAACACCTCTTGCACAATAATAAATTTAATGAGCTCATATTAAACAAAGAGGAAATCCCAAAATAAGCACAATTTAGCACAAATTGCAATAAAAAAACATCATGCCAACTTTTCTATCTTTGAGCATCTAAAACATGTACAAATGCTCCAAAAAATGTATAAAATCCAATTAACATTGTGCAAAAAGACATGAAATTCAAAACTTCAAAAGAGTAGTAGTCACTGTTTCAAATATTTTGAACCATTTCATACTATGAAAGTTGTTACTCCCTCTAGTGCTAAATATGAGACTTATTTGGGGAGATGTGTTTGGTCCTAAATATAAGACATATTTCTATTATTCCCAATTTTTCCCAAATTATTCCTACTAATGCTTCTGAATAATAAACAAGCAAGAGAGAGAGTGGGGATAAAGGTTAAGGTGCATTGATAATATTATGTGATTTTAACTAACTTAACTAACATTACTCTAATCAAATTAGGTAAATATGTCTTATATTTAGGACCAGAGAGTATTTCTTAAAGTGAGTCAGCCTTTCATTTTCAAGGCACCCCTTTCTCAATAATTTTTCAGTCGCTGTTATACTAGAAGAACAATTTTTTACACATAAGGATAGTATGGTTAATTGACCAGAAAGTTAATTCAAGAATAGTCTCCGCATAACTTTTAAGACTTAAGCCATTTTGATGTTTGCATAGTTAGGTGGCATTAACGTATCTTTTCTAACAAAGGATTAAGGTCTATTTTTGTCTTGAAAGTGGCAACAAAAATGTTTTTATTTAGTTATCCAAAAGTTTTTTTAAAGAGTATTTTTACCCCGGAATTGTTTGATATTCTTCCTCCTCACGCCAAACATGGATTCACCATCCCTTCAAATTCATTCCACTGTATCTTCTTAACTGTAAATCTCCCAACGTAGTAATATCATTTTTATTCCTTCCCATTGTCTCTAGTTATAGACTTGGAATCGTTTTTCTTGTTGTCTGTTATCACCAAGGAAAGATCAACAAATAAGGTTTCAAGAAGCCTACAAACATATGAAGTTCTCTAAATAAAAAAGAGAAATAGATGTAATTGTACAACTTCTAATTCGTAATATAAGACCCACTTAATTAATTTGGGGAGATTAATGAAGTTAAATAAATTAAAAATTACTTATATTTTTCGCTTTTCTCAAAACTTATATATGTTAGTACTGGCTATCACCCAAGAGGGGGGTGAATTGGGTGACAGAATAAAAAACCTTCAATTCTTTTAGCTAAAATACAAGTGATGTCAATCTTTGAAATCTTTTTAGGCTTATCACAGAGAATATTTCAAAACATGAAATGTACTGAAGAGTAAATAATTTTGGTATGCTGGTAAGCTAAGAGAGTTAAGGGAAGATATAATGCACACAGAGTTTATCCTGGTTCGGTCAACCCAGACCTACATCCAGTCCTCAAGCTCCACCTAAGATTTCTACTATCCTCTTGTTTAAATCGGGCACAAGAGAAGCCAACCACAGGTTTTACGAACACAGGTTTACCTGCCAACCTTTACAGAGTTTTAGAATCCTTCTAAACACTCCCCCTTACTACCTGTAAGGTAATATACCTGTTCTAAAGCACCAAGCTTTCATAATAACCTCAAACAGTAGAGGATTTTAATAAATGCGTTCACTTAATGAACTGATTTTGATACACACTTAAGTACTGATGAATATATGATGAAACTATAAATCTAGAGCTTATCAATTCTGACTATGAGAGTTCTAGCTCTATTCCTCTAACTCAATTAATTCATCATTTCTGGGCTCACTAAAATATATCTAATACTCTGAGTAGAGCCTCTTGTTTTCATCTCGCATCATCTCGTCATGAAAAATGCTTAGTATGTTCGCTCGCACTAAATTCTGAAATCTTCAAGTCTTTATATATATGGTGATATATTTTTCTATCCGTTGGAGACTTGGAGAACTAGCCGTTAGCACCTTTTCTTTCTTTTCATGCTTCAATTGATTTTGCAGAGGATAAGATAGAATAGATAGAGACTGTGAGTAACGTTATCCTGCTGCTACCTACCACTGTACTTCACTACAAAAAAACAACAAATTTCCGACGGAATTTATAGACGGAAAAAGTTCCGTCGGTAACTACCGACGGATTTGCGACGGAACTTCCGTCGGAAAATTTACCGACGGAATTTTTTCCGTCGGTAATTACCGACGGATTACCGACGGAATTTCCTTCGGTAATTTAATTAATTATATTATTTTATTTATAAATTATTATTTTAATAATAATTAAATATTAAAATATTATTACCGGAAATTTGAGACCGAATTTCCGTCGGTAATTTAATTAATTAATTTATTTTATTTATAAATTATTATTTTAATAATAATTAAATATTAAAATATTATTACCGACGGAATATTTTCCGTCGGTAATTACCGACGGAATTTCCGTCGGTAATATTAATTATTTATTATTTTATAAATAGATTATTTTAATTTATAAATAATATATAAAAATAAAATATTATATTAATTTATTTTAAAAAATATTTTATAAAAAAATAAAACTTATTTAATAAAAATTAATATATACACGTGATGTAAATTTATTACAAATTTAATTTTAATTTTTTATTAAATAATATTTTATTTTTAATAAATAATTAAATATTAGTAATAAAAACGTAAATAATTATAATTTAATAATATATATAATAAAATAATTATTTAAAAATGTCATAAAATAAAATGAAAAATAATTATAATATAATAATATAAAATGAAAATACTAAATATAATGGATTGTATATGAATATAAAAATTATTTATAAAAAATAATAGAATTATTAATATGTAAATTATATATTAATAATTATAAAATATTTCATAATATATTAAGATTAAATATAATTATAATAATGGGAGTTTAAATATTATAAATATAATAGTTTGCAAATAATTTCACAAGGTGTTCGCTAACTGCATAGAGTAAAACCTGCACTTGAGCTGTTAGCTGAAACAAGTACTTATGCAGTGAATATTATCGATAGTGTATTTCATTAGCTTAATAAGATAGAGACAATATATTAAGGTAAAAACATTCTCTATCGATAGATAAACGAATTAGCGCTAGCAACTATGTTAGCTCATTTAACTTTTCTCTTAGGTACTTGCTATCTGAATGATCATTATCTGAAGCACTTTTGTTATCGATAGCAGCTTATGATATCGCTAATTGATTTCACTAGCTCAAGGACTTAGTTTATATTTCTGCTAGATGTTCTTTCTTTTATCTATCAATGATCTTAATGATCTTCTAGCGATAGTGAATGACTTAGCAATAGATATTTACTTTGTTGTTTTTAAGTCTTCACTTGCTGTGGTTCTGACTACTTGCTGTGGTAATACACTTAGCAATAGAGATATTTATATCTAGAGTTCTGCTAAGTTTCCATTTACTTTGAGCCTTTCATTAGCGACACTTTCTAGCGATAGAGATTTGTTACCTAATAGATTTAACTTGATTAATTCATAGGTAACTTATACTTATGTTTTCTATGGGTCAGTCTTCATCAAAACTTAAGATTCTAACAATATATAAATTAGCCATTATATCAAAGAGATAATGTAACATAGTATAATTAAATAATTTATATAACTTCATTCATTGATTTGGACATTGACTTAAAAACAAGACTTAAATTGTCCAAGTTTTAATGAATTTATCTTGTAGTATATAGAAGCCACGATACAAACACAGTGAATCAATATACTCTTGTCTACGTACTTGGGATAAATACTTCGAAAGTTATGGGAATGCTTTTCCTCTTGTTATATACTTGAAATGGATTTTCTTGTGCGCTGTCATCATCAAGGCAAGGATCAACAGATAAGAGATTTAAACAAGCTTAAAAAGACATATTGTGGACAAAATGAGAGAAATATATTTCTAAATGTTATTTCTCATATCAATATTAAATTATATGTGCCTATTTATAAGCAAAAAAGCAAGAAGGAAGACGATGTAATAAATGATAATTATGCCTAATAACAACCATACAAATCAAAAAGAATATTTACAATTAATAAACAATATTCTAAAACTCCTGCTTAAGTTGGATCATAGATGTTGTCCAACTTGCTTATACAACTCTAAAATGCATATTTGAGTGGTCAAACATATGATCCATTCTCCAACTTTTTCCATGATGAAGTGTCTATCTATCTCCACATGCTTTAATCTTTCATGCTAAATAGGATTTAAGGCCATACTTATAGCAGCCTTGTTGTCGCAATAGAGTTTGAGTGGCAATTTCACCTTGACTTATATCTCACTAAGGACTTGTTTCAACTACAATTCCTCCATTATCCCTTGAGTCAACGCCCTTAATTCAGCTTTAGCACTGCTTTTGGACACAACCCTTTGTTTCTGACTTTTTCAAGTGACTAGATTTCCCCATATAAAGGAGCAATAACCAAAGGTTGATCTTCGGTTATGGTGTGTTCCTCCCCAATCTACATTTGTGTATACTTCAATCGTTCTTCGCTCTTATATCCGAAAGAATAATCCTCTCCCAAGAGTGCCTTTCAGATGCCTCAGAATTCTGTAGACTGCATCCATATGTTTTTTCTTTAGCTCATTCATGTACTAATTAGTCACACTTACTGCATACGCTATATCAGGTCTTGTATGGGAAATGTAAATTAATTTCCCAACAAGTATTTGATATCATTTCAAAAAACAAGTCTTTGATATCTTTCTTTGTCCACCGCCTCTTCTTTCTCATCAATTACTTTCTCTTCTTATTCTTCATCTTCAATCTCATCATCAGGGTTGTTCTCTTCTGACTCTTCCTTCCCTCCTTCTTAGGAAGTCTCCTAGATCCTTGATTTCAAATTCTTTCCCAAATTCGATCTTTATCCTTGACATTTCTCCAATATAGTCTCCCATAAGGATAATATCATCAACACACACAATGAGGATGCATCTTCTTCCTTCCTCTGTTTTGACAAACATTGTATGATCTGATAATCCTTGTTTGTAGTCTTTAGATTTTAGGACTTTTGAGAACTTGTCAAACCATGCGCTAGGAATTGTTTCAGGCCATATAGAGATTTCTTCAGCTTACATACTTTATCACCTCTTCCCCTTTCAAAGCTAGGAGGTAGAGTCATGTAAACCTTTTCTTTAAGATCTCAATTTAGGAAAGCATTCTTGATGTCCAACTAATAAAGTGGCCACTCTAGGTTGGCTTCCACAGACAATAGAACTCGGATGGTATTCAATTTCACTAGTAGTGCAAATTGTCTCTTGATAGTTTAGACCATATGTATGAGTGAATCCCATTTTGTTGAGGATTATAGACACATGAGTTTCTATGTATAATACCATGTGTTTGGAGAAATTCGGTCTAGGTCTGGTTAAAATAATAAGTGCCATTGTCAGAGTGTAAGACTTTGATGCTTGTATTGAACTAGTTCTTAATCATGGTGAAGAAATTCATGAAAATAGATGGTGCCTCAAACTTGTCTTTTAAGAGATAAACCCAACAACCACGGGTGTGATTCTATGAATGTAATGAACCATCTTGTTTTGGTATGGTTTGAGTTGCGAAGAGGTCCCCATAAATCACTATGGATGGTAGTGAAGGGCTTGGTGGGTATATATGGAGCTCTAGGATTTGATGATCAATGGTGTTTGGTTAATTCACAGACTTCACATTTTGTATCATTGTTAGAAGTTGGACAAAGAGATGGAAACATACGGGATAAATAATAAAAATTAGGATGTCACATTCTCTTATGCCATAACATAGTATCTTTATTTTTAGAGATAGACAGAATTGCATACACTTGTAATAGGTTGGTGACTCACTCCAACATCATGAAAGAAGTAGGGTCCCTCACATTCTTTAGCACGACCAATCGCCATCCCCGATGATAGATCCTAAAATACACAAGGAGTGGGCAAAAAATTAGCACAGCAGTTAGAATGCTTCGTCAACTGACTAACTGATATTAGACTGCATGTTAATTTAGGCACACGGAGGAAAGATTCCAGAGTAGTATATTTTGAAATTCGGATACTTCATTTCCCAACAACAGGAGCAAGAGAGCCATCAACAATTTTAACCTTCAAGTTACCAACACATGGAACATAGGTAAAGAACAATTGATGACAATCAGTCATGTGATATGATGCTCTGGAATCAACTATCCATAGTGCTTTGTCTCTTGAATTTTTTAGAGCTCGAAGGTAGTTCCCTTTTTAGGCCAAAAATGCCAGCATTGGCTGTCCTATGGATACCTTGGCTTAAGAATGTGTTTCTCATAAGCAGCCATTGGTACAGGATAATTACATTAGTGCAAATTAGATTTAAAAATCTGAAACACACAAGGTAATCCTTTTATTTTTTTCAACCAGGTATATAGCATCCGAAATAACAAGCTGTATTTTAGTGAATATACAACCTGGGTATCCACCACATTGCTCAACTTAATTTATGCCAAACTGAAAAAACTCAATTGTAGGCTTCCAGGCCTTGATAAGCACCTTTCCCCCTTTGATTGCATCAACCAGTAAAAGAAAAAATATACAAAGTACCTTGAATAGTGCATATATCCTATTAATTGATCAGAAAACTCAAGTACCCGGCCTCGAAATCATCGCTGCAACTAGGTTCGAGTCGGAAATACTCCGCCATTGCCGTCAAAGGAAACCACCATCAGAGAGCGCTCGTCACGTGCCGCTAGCAATAATTTGTCACCGGAGATGTCGCCGGTGCGTGGGACCACGACTACAAAACAGGGTTTTCACATCACAAATTTCTGGCTTTTCACGTCACTTTTCAAGGGGACATAAATTCAAGTGACGTGGAAAACTGAACTTTTAACGTCACACCAAAAAGTGACGTGAAAAGTCAGATTTTTCACGTCACAAATTACAAAAATTGTGACGTTGTTTCTTCAAAATTAGATGTTAATGATGTGGTCATATGAGGAAGAAACCACGTCACAATTACCAATTTGTGATGTGGTTTATAGAAACCACGTCACAAATTGGTTATGTGTGATGTGGTTTCTCAGGAAACAACATCACAAATAACAATTTGTGACATGTTTTCCTGAGAAACCACGTCACACATAACAATTTGTGACATGAAAAGTCCAGGCCGGGACTTTTCATGTCACACATTCTCTAATACCTGGAGACTTTCCACGTCATTTATTATCTAATATGTGACGTGGAAAGTCCAATTTTTTTTTAAAAAAAATAGGGACATTTTTTTATTAGAACCATTCACAATAAAAAAAAGCCCCCTACATGAACATTTGAATTATAAAATCGGGGCAATTTTTTTGGATTGGAATCACCCACAACCAAAAAAATGCCTCTATATAAACATTTGAAGTAAAATAGGATAGTTATTAGTCACAACTATTAAACTATAACATAAGAAATATATGTCTATTACAAAAGTGAGTGAGCAATACAAACTCAACATTTCATATATATCAATTACAACTGTTACAAAATCAAAACTTGTACACAGAACTTTATGGACAGCCTAGAATCTTACTTCATATGTGAAACAACGTTTGTTTTGGAACACAGTATTAATTGAATAAAAATGCTTTCTACAAACACATTCCAGCAAAGAACCCTCAAAGACATTACCACATAATATACCTTTGATACTGCAAGGCCATCTTAGACAAGCACAAGAGCAAATAAAAAATTAGAGCAAATACATCATTAACCTTACGAATTTTCAAAAATTCCTTTTCAATCCCTAAAATGCACTCAATTCAACAGCAAAATAATTGCCATCAGGATCAAAGGTATCACTTAGTAGAGAAGACATGATCCTCACATCCTTTCAATTAGTCACATTTGACACCTGTTTACAGAATCAATGAAAGAGAAAAACACCTGAAATGTAAGGTGAGGAATTCACAGCAAGGGCTGATTAAAGGCTTAAATTGAGTGATGACAGAAATAATAATAGGTGATACCCACTCTTTCATCTTGGAGATGATGCAACGGCCACATTGTTGAATAGACAGAACCCATGGCTTCATTATGTTCTGCGTGATGGCCAGGAGGTCTAACAATAGCAAACTTTCTCAACAACCTGAGATTTCAAAACATTTTTAATTCAGGCTCAAATCTCTTATATGGACAGAGATTGGACAAACTAAAAAAGAAAATACACATACTTTCATTTTTTTAACAAACTAGTGTGGATCCCGTATGTTGCAGATTTAAGAAATAAACCACACTTTGTAACTTATGGATAATGCGGTTTGTTAGAGTTTGATTAGATATATATGTTGCTTTAATATTATGCAAGTGAAGTGAAAATTTACAATCAATTTCACATATGAAACAAATAAAAAACAAGATAGGAATTTGAGCTGGCTGAAAATTTTAAATCTATTAAAATAACTCAAAATCTTGTCATACTTCAATTATTGAACCTAAAGGCTCACATAGGCTTGGCCCAAATCGGCTCTACTTATAGCAATTAGCAACAAGTCCAAGAAAGCATAATGGTAAAAACAATCAGCATTATTGCTTAATCAAAAATGGCAGAACCACCCAAATCATTCCACACCCAAAACAAGAACAAGAAATCCCAACATTCCTTCCTTACAACCCAGAGCATAATCACATAGGAACACCCTATTCATTTTTATTTCATATTTTCAACAGCATCAGACAAAAAAGGAGCCAATCATACTCAAATTACTTCATGTGTGTATATATTATACATAGTTTTCTTCCATGACCAAGTATTTTCTGTACTTTAAAATGAACAAAGTTAACATGTTCTATGACTATAAAAGCAAGCATGAGAACTTCCCCAGAAGTCCAGTGATGCAAATTTAAGGTAATATAATATAATCCACATGTATTTCTTCCAAAGAAGAAATCCTTAAATATGCTCCCAATTGATAAGCAATGTAATATAACAAAATCCACATGTATTTCTTCCGAAGAAAAAATCCTTAAATATGCTCCCAATTGATAAGCAATGTGCATATTTTTACTTCAAATTATATTGATCTCAACAATGAACTGCGATTAGATCACTGGAATGAATTCATTTAAGATATAAGATTAGATAACTGTTATTTGCCTTCATGTCCTAAACTAAAATTGATTTCACAGTTTCAAAAGGAAAGAAACAGAGGAACCTATGATGGGTTTCAGCTATGCCCGTTAAAGTAAGATAATGACTAAAGGCACAAACAAGTGTTAGAGCTTCTTCTAAAGTCATCTTTGATAGCTCTGAAGCTAACTGCTTCTCAACCAGCTCAGCCATGTTCTCAATCCCAGCCTGGCTCATATTACAAGCACTCTAGACAAAGAAACTTCACATTGTTAAGAAGTATAGAAGAATCCAACCATAATTTCACAACTCTAGAATGATTATACTATATACAGATTTCTTAATTGAGGATTTCAGAAGAACTAAACATGGTCTTGCTTGCTTATGGCTTTCCCTTGGGGCAGTTAAAAAGCCTTGCTTGCTTATGGTTTTCCTGTAGCTATGATGAGTTTTAGCTCCTTCTTTCTAAAGCGCATGAATATATACAGTAATCCCATCACATTATTAGTCTAATTGCGCATTGCACATGACAAGCAATAATAATAAAATTACAGTACTTAATTATTATAAGTATACCTCTATATGCATAGCAGCTGCATCTGGATCATCAATTGCTAAAGAATTTTTTTAAGTTAATGATCCTATCAACCTCATCATAGTTAATGATCATATCAACCTCATCACCTTTAAGTTCCTGGCCACCAGGAGGAAGCACAGAAGAGACAAACCTAAATGGCAAGTCCAATTCATGTGAATCATTTGAAACAAAATTCAATAGCCTTTCAGGAAATTTGAGCCAAATATAATTTGTTTTTCTAGCATAACATCATTGACATATGCAAAAAATTTGATAAGATTACAAGTCCTTAAGTCAAGAAACATGATAGAATTTTAATTTGTTACTTACTGACAATATTCTCACAAAGCTCTGCTTTGAATGCTTCATCTTGCTTGCTGACACCGTACCTGAAAGATTAATCATTTCAAAACATATGAAGTTGAAATTTAAGGCCATAACAGAATCAAAAAAATGAGTTACAAGCATAATGATAAACTCAATCACCTTCTCCCTCATCGCCCTCAACTAGCTCACAGGAGAGATCCAAGTGCTTCAACAACGACCAAACACCATAGTCATACAATCAAAAAATTGACCTCCTCATGAAACTATCCCCTCTAGGCTTCAAACACCATAATCACCGACGTACCATTAGAACACTTCGTACCACCACAGTCCACAACTCGGCACAATTCAGCCGAGTCATGGCACTAACTCAGTAAAACCCCATTCTTTAATAGACAAAATCCAAATTAGGCTCACCTTCAACCGAACATCGCTCGAAAGATTTCCAAGCCCTAATAGCATAATCAAGAGCCTTGGCAGGGCCTTCACTGGAGGCAATGGTGTCACGTGCGAGATTGAGAAGGACGAGACTGAGATCGGGATTATCGAGGGAGGCTTCAGAGAGAGCAGGGTTAGGGGAATAGTAGGAGGCTTTTTGCTCCGATTGAGCAAGGGTTTTGCACAAGAAGAAGGTGAAGGAGATGGTGGCTTCTTCGGAAGAGGAGATGGTGTTTCGACAATGGTGAAGACGAAGAAAAAGAAGAAGAAATTGAGATTAGATCGATACCGAGTGCCCATGGTTAAGACGATGGTGAAAACGATGGCTGCAGAGGGAGGTAGGATTTCAAGAGAGACCAAAGGAGAAGGGGCGGGAATGAGTGAGGGAGCGCGGGGCTTGGTAAAGGAAAACAATACAACGTCATATATTTTTTAAATGTGTGATGTGGTTTCTCACAAATCACGTCACACATTTTATAATTAACGGACATTAATTGGTGACATTAAAAGTGCTTTTTATAATAGTGGACCCATACGAGCCGTTGTTGGCCATGATTTTCTGAGGGTCGACCGATCTAAACCTCCTCTTTCTGATGAGGATGGCGGTGAGAGCTAGTGAGGCTTTGATCATCATGCACAGAACCACCCAAAACCTTTGTAGAGAGAGCTTCATCTGATTACATGGCCATCAAACCCTAAGTTCTATTTTAAGCTTGATGCTTTGAAACCATGTGGACAAAATGCACTACAAAAAAACAAGTAATTACCGACGGAAGTTACTGACGGAATTATTCCGTCTGTAATTACCGACGGATTTTTGACGGAAATTCCGTTGGAAAATTTACCGACGAAATTTTTTTTGTCACTAATTACCAACAGATTACGGACGGAATTTCCATCGGTAATTTAATTAATTATATTATTTTAATTTAAATTAAATATTAAAATATTATTAGCGATGGAATTTCTATCGGTAATTTAATTAATTATTTTATTTTATTTATAAATTATTATTTTAATTTATAAATAATATAATAAAATATTATTACCAACAGAAATTCCGTCGGTAACTTTAATTATTTATTATTTTATAAATAAATTGTTATTTTAATTTATAAATAATATATAAAAAATATTTTATAAAAAATAAAACATATTTAATAAAAATTAATGTATATACACGTATATAGATATGAATTTATTACCAAATTTAATTTTAATTTGTTATTAAATAATATTTTATTTTTTAATAAATAATAAAATATTAGTAATAAAAATGAAAAATAATTATAATTTCATAATATATATAATAAAATAATTATTTAAAAATGTCATAAAATAAAATGAAAATACTAAATATAATGGATTGTATATGAAT
Source organism: Mimosa bimucronata (assembly GCA_037074515.1). Classification (NCBI taxonomy): domain Eukaryota; kingdom Viridiplantae; phylum Streptophyta; class Magnoliopsida; order Fabales; family Fabaceae; genus Mimosa; species Mimosa bimucronata. The sequence continues at coordinate 25,598,504 of CM073445.1, read as the reverse complement.
CTAAAAATTATTTATAAAAAAATAATAAAATTATTAATATGTAAATTTTATATTAATAATAATAAAATATTTCATAATATATTAAGATTAAATATAATTATAATAATGGGCATTTAAATATTATAAATATAATCTTTTACAAATAATTTTACAAGGTGTTCGTAACTCAACTGGTTAAGGCATTAGACACGCCCCAACAGGTTGTGGGTTCGAATCTCTCCAACGACGAAATTGAAGGCAATTTGTGGAAGCGACACGTGGTGGCACGAGAGAGCGACACATGGCGGCTTAAATTTTTAAAAAATTAAAAAAAAATTTCGACTGAAATTCCATCGGTAATAATATTTTAATATATTATTTATAAATTAAAAAATAATTTATTTATAAAATAATATTATTAAATTACCGACGGAAAAAATATTCCCTCGGTAAATGGATTTCCAATGGAGAAATTTCTGACAGAAAAAATTCCGTCAGAAATTCCACCGGAAAATTTTTTCAGACAGAATTCCGCCGGAAATCCGTCGGAAAAATAAATTCTGTCAGAAATTTGTTGTTTTTTTGTAGTGATGAGAGAAATATATTTCTGACTGTTATATTTCTCATATCAATATTGAATAACATGTGCCTATTTATAGGCAAGGAGGAAGAAAATGAAATAAATGCCAATTAAGCCTAATAACAACTATACAATCAAAAAGAATATTTACAATTGATACAAAATATTCCCGCACATATGTAGTTGTTTGAATGATCATAAATCAAGTTCCAATGAGTTGTTGTATAGCTAGGTGGTAAGCGAATTTGGCTTCGTAAGGAGGATAACACATGTTTAAATCTTGGCAAGCGTATTTATTAGGAGAGGCAAAAACCATTTGTGCCTTAAGCATGTTTTCAGCCTTGAAAAACGTAGTCTTAGATATGAATTGACTTGGGTATACTCTTTATTCTAAAAAAGAAAAATCAAGGTGCTTATCATGGACACTGTATTTGCCATCAAGTATACATTGCCCTCCTTTGGAATGAACACAATCAAAACACAATTGAGAGCCTTACTAAATTTCATACTGTTTTGGCAGCCAAAATATGTTTATTTAATTTTCATGACACAAATAATCTTTTTGGTTGTATAACCTTTTGTGTCTAATTATAATGATATGAATGAATCAGTGTGCGTGCTACGTAAGTTGAATTGGACATTGACTTAGAATTAGACTTGGAAAAGTGGCATGGAAAATATTACAAGGGTAAGGGGTAAACCCATTCCTACTCAGCTTTCTCAAATTTCATCTTAGCATCACTTAAATATTCTGGTCATGCTCTGTCTCCTCCACCTTCAAGTTCACACCATGGAAAAATGACCGGTAACAAAAACTCTACAATTTTTAATCATTTTAATAACCTATAAGCACTCATCATCAGGGTCAACAAATACAATTAAATTTTAATTAGTTCGATCACTTATTTATGGAGTAATCGCCAAATATTGTATGCACGGTGATTTTTACGCGTCTGTACATTATGTGATGTCCAGGACTTTAAGAATTGGAGTCAGATGACTAAAAGAAGACTAGTAGAGAGAGACAGAGAGAAAAGATGCTTTTGATGAAGACGAGGTTCTGAACTTGTGGGGTTGTATTCAAAACGCGTTTTAATTTGTATCGTTTGTGGCTTTGTGCACACATTTTTCCCTTGACTGTTCAGATTTAGCCTGTCATTTCTGGCATCTTTCTTGGGAAAATTTCGTTTAAGGACCACTGTAGACAATTAATGTAAAAGAAGGACCACAAAAATCTGAAATTTCACTGCAGGACCTAGGTCCTTAAATGAAAAAAAATTGTTATGCGAAAAGATCTAAAAGCCCTTGTGAATTAATTTCAAATAGGGACCTGTGCTGATACGCTGACACAACTGACACAATGTACTTCCTTGGCTGACAACGTACTTCCTTGTGCATATGGCGATTTCCTTGTGCATATGGCCATTTCCTTGTGCATATGGCCAATTCCTTGTGCGTGGCCTAGACATAGCACGTTATAAGGCCAATTAATTACTCCTTGTGCATATGGCCATTTCCTTGTGCTTATGGTCATTTCCAGGCCACGCACAAGGAAATGGCCATATGCACAAGGAGTAATTAATTGGTCATATGCACAAGGAAATGGCCATATGCACAAGGAAATCGCCATATGCACAAGGAGCAATTAATTGGCCTTATGACGTGCTATGTCCAGGCCACGCACAAGGAAATGACCATATGCACAAGGAAATCGCCATATGCACAAGGAGTAATTAATTGGCCTTATAATGTGCTATGTCCAGGCCACGCACAAGGAAATGACCATATGCACAAGGAAATGGCCATATGCACAAGGAAATCGTCATATGCACAAGGAGTAATTAATTGGCCATATGCACAAAGAAATGGCCATATGCACAAGGAAATCGCCATATGCACAATGAGCAATTAATTGGCCTTATAACGTGCTATATCCAGGCCACGCACAAGGAAATGACCATATGCACAAGGAAATGGCCATATGCACAAGGAGTAATTAATTGGCCTTATAATGTGCTATGTCCAGGCCACGCACAAGGAAATGACCATATGCACAAGGAAATCGCCATATGCACAAGGAAATCGCCATATGCACGAGGAAGTACGTTGTCAGCGTCAGATGTTTGTCAGCGTCAGCGTCAGATGTTTGTCAGGTCCCTATCTGAAATTAATTTACAAGGGCTTTTAGGTCTTTTCACACAACAATTTTTTTTCATTTAAGGACCTTGGTCCTGCAGTGAAATTTCAGATTTTTGTGGTTCTCATCTGACATTAAATTGCTACAATGGTCCTACAATGAAATTTTCCCATCTTTCTTCCTTTCTCTACCTTTATCTTCTCTTTCTTTGTTTCTATCAACATTTTTTTCACCATTCCCGTATATTCAGCGCCCTGACATGTGTTTGAATTAACTTTTCGATAATAGCTTTTTTAAAAAAATGATACAAGTGACTTTATAGAATACATTTTAAGAATAAATTCTAATTAAATGACAAAAAGTTGTTTCTAGATTTAACTATGGTTTTCTTGTCAAAATAGTTTTTTTTGGGGGGGGGGGGGTATTTGAGTGACTTGACTAGTAAAACTAGTCTAAGTGATAATATCTTCCGCCCCTTCTTGATAGTAGGACGGTGGTTGGTTAAAGAAACATAAATTTTTTTAAATATTGTGAGCCAATTTGGCCATGTGATCTGCTAGCTTGTTTAGAGTTCGGCATAAAGTTAAGTGTCACTTGCTAATCTTTGGTCCACCAGTATCTTGTGTCTTCAATATTTGAGTGACTTAACCAAAATCATAGTTGTGAGCGTAAAACCTTGATTCAAATTTTGTAGGTGGTTTGGCTACTTTACTTGTGGAATTATGGTTTGGGCCAAAACAATGGTTTTAAAAATCCTTCCAAACACACACTAGGTAGTTTGTAGTGGAGGTAATACTTGATATTAATTTTAATATTTGTTTCTTTCATAATGAATTATATTTATAAGCATTTAATTACTAAGAGTGGGATCATAAGTAAAGAAGTTACATGAACTAAAATGAAAACAAAATTTTGGTAGTATCATCATGTTTGATATGAATATTCTTCACATAATGATTGTTGAGGATCACATCATAATTCAGTACTTGAAAGGGTAAGGATAACAAGTACATGATGCGATGCATGCTTCAAAAGCAGCAAATCATGGATCATGGATCATGGATCAAGAATAACAAACAAGCTTAGAGATCAAGCACTATACAACTTTGCATTATTAACTTCTCATTTTGTCCATTTCTCAATCACTTTGATTGGTGAAGATGTTGACTTGAACAACTTTGCCTGATCAAAGCATAGTGAAGTCACTGATAGAGCATGTATATCTGCTTTATTCTTCGAAATTTCATCACCATCAACTTCTTCCCCTGCATCCTTATTTTCTTCATTCTCACTCTCAATTTTCTCCAAAACCTCCAAAACCTCATCAATGGAAGGCCTCATCTCCTTATCTATCTGCAAACATTGAAATGCCAATTTCCCCAAAGCAACCACTTTCTTCTTCACTTCACTATCCTTCTCTATCCCCAAATATGGATCCACCATCTCCTCAAATTCACCTCTTTGAATCTTCCTTAATGCTAGATTTGCCAATGTAATCTCATCTTTATCCCTTCCCATATCGACAGCTGGCATTGAAGATATCAACTCCATAAGCACAACCCCAAAACTATACACATCACTTTTATTGGTGAGTCTAAAGCAAAAGTGATACTCAGGATCAAGATAACCAGGTGTTCCCTGTGGAGCTGTAGATACATGGGACACATCATCTGGGAACAACCTAGAAAGTCCAAAATCCGCAACCTTGACACAGAAGTTATTGTCAAGTAGAATGTTGTTGGTTTTGACATCACGATGGATGATGCCGGAGGCATGAAGGTATGCCAAAGCACTGGCAGTTTCTATGGCAATTTTGATTCGAAGAGGCCACGTTAGCAATGCTTGTTTCTCAGAGACGCCACTGAGATGGCTGGCAAGTGTGCCATTTGGGATGTATTCATAGACAAGGAGGAGCTCACGGCTTTGTCGAGAAGTGCAGCCATAGAGGGAGACAAGGTTTTTGTGACGTAAACGAGTGAGGATGTCAACTTCTGTCATGAATTGTTCTACTCTCTTGTAGTTGTGGCTGAACAAGTGTTTCACTGCAACTTCACGTCCATCTTGAAGCTTCCCTATAAATGAAATACTCAAAGTTCAAAACTTTATGAACGAAAACAACAACAGTATAGGAAAAAGAAATGAGAGTGGTTTTATAAGATGACCATAGTAAACAGAACCAAAGCCGCCATCTCCAAGTTTGCTGTACGGGTCAAAGTTCTTGGTTGCCTGTTGAAGCTCCATGTAGGAGAAGATTGGGACACCAAAGAATAGTCTTCCACTGTCTGGATCTGATTCATTATTTGGGTAATGATTCATTGATCGGAGTATAACATGGGACAGAGCACTCCGTTTTTGTTTGTAGAGTCCGTAGCAGAGAACCAATGCTAATATGAGAATTCCTAATCCTACTACAAAACCTGACAGAGTCAACTCTTAGAGATGTCTACTTAAATATTTTACTCAAACACTATCTTCATTGTTTATTGGGATCCTAAATAATTATGTATGAAGAAGCAAACGAGTAAAAATGAAGTAAAATTACCTATTATCGATCCCGGTTTCCAAGCCCACCTTTTGTTTTGATCTTCTGTCTCTGTTTCATGAGAGTTAATTAGATCCACACAAATATATATATATATATATATATATATATATATGAGCAGAATTCATAGATATAAAAGGGATCATGTAAAAAAGAACGAGAAAATTTCGCATGTTACTAGCTGGACCTAAGAAATTTTCTCACTTTTTTTGGGCACTATGGTATACATACCTTTGAATTTGGAACAATAAAATCCCCCGGTGTGGTTGAGCTGGCACGAGCCTTTATCATAGAAAACACATGCAACACAGTCAAGAGAAACTTGAAGGTCAACGGAGAATTCAGAAGCTATGAAGTTAAATGGATCAGAAGAGGAAGCCATCACATTCACTGGAAACTCAACCCTTGAACATTTTGCTAAATTAGGAGGAGAATCACCCTGATCTTGGGTTCTGAAGTAGATGGTCTCATTATTACTCTTACCACATCCATTAAACCTCGAGAATGTTTTTGGAGTGCTAACATTGAAACTAATATTACATTTGTAAAAAGTCATTGTGTCTTGAAGGAAATGAAAAGAGCCTAAGGGAGAGGGGGGAGGAAGAGTAATATTGCAGCACAAGGCATCACAGTCATCTTTTTCCAAACGCCTCTTTAAATCCGCGTCTCTAACGTAAACTCGAGTTTTGAAAGTGCCTTCTATTCCCGTCACTTGAAACTTCTGTTTTCCAAAATATACAGTTTTGGGCGCGTTGGGGTGTTGTTTTTCATCTTCACAGCCATGAATGGGCAACATTCCACAGTGATTTCGTTTTGGAGTTGTTAAAGGGAATGAGAGATTGCCCAGACTCCCACATTCAAAGGAACGTGGGCAATCTCTAGAAGCAGAAAACAGAGCAAGCACCTGATGGTTGAAGAGGATGAAGAGGAGGAAGAGGAAGAAATGAAAAGGTAGAACCATTCTTCTCACTGATAGAGAACAAGTTTTAAGTCGATGAGATGAGACCCATTATATGATTGTTTTCTCGCAATAACTTGCTTGAAGGTTTTGGTTGTTGGAAGTTTGGATTAAAGACCACGACCGGGCAAGAATATGAAAGAGAGAAACTGTCCTGTCACTTTTTCTTTTTGGGTAAGCAACTGTCCTCTCACTTTATTGTGCTTTCACACACCTTTGTTTTTTTGGTCTGAAATGTGCTTTCACACACACTCCTATGATCCTACCATAAATTACTAATGTTTGGTCCAAATCTAATTAGAATCGTTATAGAATTCAAACTTTCAACTGATGCTTTTTAAAATAAATATTAGTTTAAAAATGATAATTGAAATATTATCTTTATTTTAAATTATATATTTATTAAAAATTTGTTTCAACTTAGAAAAGAATAATTTTGGGGGAAATTAAAAAATAAATGTGTGAGCCGGTTAATTAATAAGTCGGATTAATCACCAAGTTAGTGGGTTACCGGCAATTGATATCATACTGTATTACTGTATAGAATTAGAAATTGAATTTGATTATTCTTCTACTAATTAAAGACATCAACATATTTTTTATTATCATGCTCGAATTTGATTCTTCCAAATAATTTTTCTAACTCAACCTTGTCTAAAGAAAAACTATCTATAATCATATAATAATTTATAAAGAATTAAAAGGATTTCAAATAAATATTAGTTAAACAAAAATGAATAAATATAATTGTCAAAATGATCAAAATATGTATCAAATGAAAAAAAATAACACTACCTCCTTTCCTTAATACATTAATTCGTCAAAAACACAATTGATTTTTTGGGAAAACTTTAAAAAACTAAATAAGTTACATATAAAATTATAGATTGATTTGTCTGAATTTTTTTTTTCTTATTTAGCTTGTTTGATTTATAAGCTAATAAATAATCTAATAATAAACCACATATGTTATAATTAAATACCTTATTGACCATCATTATTCTTTCCAAAGATGTCAAATAGATCTTTTATTAAACAATGAAGTGAATAATATGTAAGTAGGTAACCTTAAGTTTTACCTTTTTTAGGCTTAATCCTTAATTTATAGAAGCTTAAATAGACTATTCTTACTATTATTATGGGTTCAACTCGTTTTGTTGGCTCTACATGGGGGGAGGGAGAGAGAGAGTATGCACAAGTGTGAGAACACAAATTATGTAGTGTGAGAACACAAATTAATATTCCCTCTAGTTCCTTCTATCAGTAATAATTAGTTATTTTTCAGTCTGAACTATAGCCCAAATGACACCAAGTATCACTTTTAATGGTGAGAGTAAAAGTTCGAATGATGGGTACGTGTGTGAATTATGACAATTTAAAATGGGAAAAATATATTTGCTAGTAGCCTAGTACCTATACTTTTATTTACTTTTGATTTTGGTAATTATGTATATTTTTATAATAAATAAATGCTTTAATTTTAATTTGTAAACATCATTAGCTTCTATACAAAGGTTAAACATACTATAAGAACAAAGATAGAAGAGCCAATAGTGGTAATTGAGCAAAATTAATGATATAATTAGGAGATTAAAAACCAAAGTACTAAAATCAAAATGGAATAAAAGTTTAGGTATTAACAAAGGAAAATGACAAAAAAATACCTTCCAAATTTTCAAAATCCCAACTAGTTGATTTGCAGTTGTTAATACCTATACTCAAATAGTTATTGGGATTTTGAAATTTGAAAGGTATTTTTTTATCATTTTCCCTACAAACAAATGAGTTTTCCCTTTAAAATAATTAATTAAAAACAAGTTAGGGAGAATTGCTTTTAGGTCCCAAGGAAGAGTGTTAATATTAAACAAGTCCGTAGAAATTGTCAATGACGACTGAAATACCCATTTTTAACAAGTGAAAAAGTGTCATTAACAACTTCTTAGGATTTTTCTCATACCAATTGGGACTTCAATACAATTCTCTCAAAAAGGTTATAAGGGTAACGGAGGGCATACCTCTTTTTAATAAGAATATAAAACAAAAAAGAATACCCTCAACAATATATGGTGCTGTTTGCTATAAAAGGAATACAGCGTCCCCGAGAATATTTATCTTATAAAAAGCACAAGAGGAGTATGAGCATTCAACAATCACATACCCTCCAACTTCTTGAGGCAAGAAGTAAGACGCACATATACAAGATATAGCAGCAAAACATGGAGCACGGATCACAAATAAGCCTAAACGTTAAACGTTGCAATTAGCAGTACATTCACTGCTCCATTTCACAGTGACATTATTTGGTGAAGACGATGACTTGAACAACTTTGCCTCATCATATCTTATTGAACTCATCACTTTAGCTTTATGATCTTCCTCTGCTTCTCCACCTTCTCCTTTCTCACCCTTAATTTCCTTCAACAGTTGGAAGATACCAACTCCATAACCACAACCCCAAAACTAGATAACCCGATAATCCTTGTGGAGTAGTAGAAACATGCGATACATCATCAGGGAACAATCTGGAGAGTCCAAAATCAGCAATCTTAACACCGAAATTGTCATCAAGGAGAATTTTGTTGGTTTTGACGTTACGATGAATGATGCCAGAGGCATGAAGGTAAGCCAAAGCAGTGGCAGTTTCTATGGCGATTTTGACTCGAAGAGACCATGTGAGCAAAGCAGGATTTGCAGAGCCGCCCATGAGATGACTGGCAAGGGTGCAATTTGGGATGTATTCATAGACAAGGAGAATCTCACGGCTTTGGCGAGAAGTGCAGCCATAGAGGGAGCCAAGGTTCTTGTGACGCAAACGAGTGAGTATCTCAACTTCTGTCATGAACTGCTCTAGTCTCTTGTAGTTATGGTTGAATAGGTGCTTCACTGCAACTTCACGCCCATCTTGAAGCTTCCCTATTAATGAAGTAGCTCAAAGTTCAAAACTTTATGAAGGAAGGAAGATACAAGATTATAGGAAAAAGAATGTGAGTGATTGATATAAGATGACCATAGTAAACAGAGCCGAAGCCTCCGTCTCCGAGTTTGTTGGAGGGGTTGAAGTTATTGGTAGCATCTTGAAGTTCTTTATAAGAGAAAATTGGAACTCCAAAGAAGAGTCTTCCATTGGCTGGGTCTGGTTCATTACTTGGGTATTGATTCGTTGAACGAAGCCTGACATGGGACAGATCACTCTGTTTCTGTTTGTAGAGTTTGAAGATGATCACCACCAATGCTAATATCAGAATTAGAAATCCCACTCCCAAACCTGATCAAGCGTTAAATACTTAAAAACTCTTGCTTACACTCAAAAAGATTACGTTTATTTATTGTTGGTAACCTCATGACATGAATACAATTATAACTTTATAACAATCTAGCTCTACAATAGTAATGTGGGGAAAGGAGATAGCTGAAAATGAAGGAAAAAAAAATGAAATAAAATTACCTGTTATCAATCCCAGCTTCCAAGCCCGTGTTTTATTTTGATCTTCGCTCTCAGTTTCATTAAAGTCAACTAGCATTGAGATTCATGAGATTATATCCGCACAAAAATAAGCAGATTCGATAGGCATTACGAGTATATATACCTTTGAATTTGGGGCAGTAGAATCCTCCGGTGCTGTTGAGGAGGCATATACCTTTATTGTGATGAGAACATTGGAAACAGTCATGAGAGAGGTAAGTGGTAACGGGGAATTCGGAAGCTGTGAAAGTGAATGGATCAGAAAGGAAAGCCATGGAATTCACTGGAAGTTGAACCCTATGACATGTTGCCAAAGAAGATGGAGGATCAACTTCATCCTGCGTTCCGAAGAAGATGGTCTCATTATTTCTCTTACCACATCATGTGTAGTTCAAGAATTGCTTTGGAAGATTATAATTGATTGAACTATTACATTTGTACATTGTTATATTTCGGAAGATATGAAAGGAACCCAAAGGAGAGGTGGGAGGAAGAGTAATATTGTAGCACAATGCATGAGTCTTGTTTTTTCCAAACGCTTCTATAAATCTGCATCTCTAACAAAAATATTACTGTTGAATAAGTCTTTTCTTGTCACTTGAAACTTCTTTTCTCCAAAGTATACAATTTTTTCAGCTATGAGATCTTCACAGCCATGAATCTGTAACATTCCACAGTGTTTGCGTTGTGGAGTGGTTAAAGGGAATGAGAGATTGCCCAGATTCCCACACTCAAAGTAAGGAGGGCACTCTCCAGAAGCAGAAGATAGGGAAGACACATGGTCAGCGAACATGAAGAGGAAGAAGATGAACAAATGAAGTAGAACCATTCTTGCCCGACCCCCTCCTCACTTGTAGAGAACAAGACCAATAACATGAATTTAGTTAAAATTTTTCCAAGGTGCGGTCGAAGCATTGTGACTTGGTAGTTGACTTGGTTGAAAGACCGATTTAGTTAAAATTTTGCTCTAGGATTTTTTTTTCTTTCTTTCTTTCCTTGTTTTTTTTGTGTCAGTGGCAATAGTGTATTCTTCTATGCTGTTTATGTTTATAGAATATTTGTTGTATTCTGAAATCTGATTTACTCCCTCCATCCCTCCATTCCTACGTATAAGACCAATTTATTTAATTTGATTAGATTAAGAATGTTAGTTAAGTTGTTAAAATCACATGTATTATCAAAACACGCTAACTAGCTACATTTTTCCTACATTCCCTCTTGTTTGTTTTTATTGAGGAGTATTTGAAGGATGAGCACAAATAGAAAAATGCCTTATATTTAGAAATAATTTTACTTCCCTAAGTAGATTCTATAATTAGGAACGGATGGAGTATTTGTTTAATTTATGGCAGTACATGTCACTACAAAAAACGGGGGTTTTAGTAGCGGTTACATTAGTCGCGGAAGGCTAAAACCGTCAGTAATTATGCTTTAGTAGTAGTTATAAGCACAAACCGCAAGTAAATAAGACGGTTTGACCACAAAAGTAGTTAGTATCGGACATTAGTAGCGGTTTGGGAGAAAGAACCGCAACAAATTTGGCGCCCTTTGGCGGGATGAGTAGTGGCGTAAATTTAGTTGTGGTTCTGGAATGGAAAACCGCGAGAAAATGAATGGCCGCTGAATTAGTGGCGGTTTTCAGACATTAGTAGCGGTTATAGCCAAAACTGCCACTAATTATCGGCGAAATAAATGCAACTGCGTTTAATACAGGTGGAATTAGTAGTGGTTTGAGCTGCGGTTTTTGCTCAAACCGCGACTAGTAGTAAATGTTTGTGGAAAACCGCTACTAAGTTGAATAGTTTAAAAAGGTTCGTGCCTTTTCTCTGAAAAGGCACGAACCTTTTTTAGGGAGAAAGTGACATGATGTGACATGATGTGACTTTGACGAGAAACAAGAGGCTTGTTTTGTGCTATATTCCATCAAAATCATGGTAAAAAAGGGCGATCGCAGTAAAGAGAAGAGGCCTATGACCGCTGAACAAGAGGAGGCTGAGGAGCAGCTTCGTAAGGAACTGGCTGAGCAGGCCGAGAGGGATCGTATAGAACAAGAGCGCATCTGTATACAGAACCAGGCGATTCCAGAAGATGTAATCAACGCATTCTGGAGTGGGGGAGAAACTTCGATGAGACTGGAGGAGGAGCGGATTTTGAGGATATGGCACATTGGTTGGACTCTGAGGAAGATGAAGAGGCGGGGCGCCCTCAACAATCCGCCGGAAGGTCCACCAGTTATGAAGTACAAGTTCAGGGTAAGGAAATTCAATTTTTATTGTTTTTATCAGATAATTATAATTTTTTATTGCTCATTAAATTGAAATTGTTCCCTAAATTTTACAGACCCTCCTGGTAGCATAAACGACAAGAGGTTGACGGTGCAAGATGCGATGAACCTTCCGAGCGGGCACTGAGTTAAAGTTGAGTGGGACGACTTGACCAAATTACCGGTAGGACAAGGGGGGTAACTGTACTCGAGGTTCGTCGGGGGTGTAGGCCAGAATTACCAGCGATACCCGATTGACGCTTTGGACTGGAGGAAGATTGACGCGAACTTTTTAAAGTTCGCGTGGAACGAAATTGTTAAGGTTGGTTGAACTAACTTTGAGCTTATATAAGAAATATTCTTGTTAATATTTATTGTTTATTATTTATTATTTATTATTTCTTTTCTGTTATTATTATAATGAAATTTTAATTAATATTATAAGAAATATTCTTGTTATTATTTAATGTTTATTATTTCTTATTTCTTATTTCTTTTCTGTTATTATTTGAATTTGATTTTAATAAATATTATAGAAAATGTATTTATTATTTCTTATTTCTTTTCTATTATTATTAGAATGAAATTTTAATTAATACTATAAGAAATATTCTTGTTATTATTTATTGTTTATTATTTATTATTTCTTATTTCTTTTCTGTTATTATTTGAATTTGATTTTAATAAATATTATAGGAAATGTATTTATTATTTCTTATTTCTTTTCTGTTATTGTTAGAATGAAATTTTAATTAATACTATAAGAAATATTCTTGTTATTATTTATTGTTTATTATTTATTATTTCTTATTTTTTTATGTTATTATTGGAATTTGTTATTATTTATTATTTTCTAATTAAACATAGTTAAAATTAATATTTTACAGAGGAAGTTTGATGTGAGGGACAGCCGCAAGAATTGGACAGAATCAAAGATGGGGGACGGTTGGAAGAACAAGCGGTTGGATCTGTTCAAAGCAAGAGATCGGATGGGGAATAGGCCGTTTCAGGAGTTGGTCAATGACGTCCCTGGTGGCGTCCCTGCGGATGCGTGGGAGAGATATGTGGGTTAGAGGAGGGGAGACATAAGGAAGGTATAATGAATAATATTATTGAATTGATATTGAAATATCATATTGAAGAAATATTTTTGAATTACTGATGATTATTTAATTTTATTTTACGTTAACAGAAGAGGTCGCAACAAGGTCTTGCCGCGAAGTCGCATCAGAAGGTTCATCATACGGCTAGGACGAAGCCGTTTTCGGTTGGCTACAAAGAGATGCTATGAAGAAATGAAGCTTTGTTGTTTAATTTAAAAATAATTTATCTTTATATATTAATAACTATTTGTATCTTAATTTTCAGGCGGAAGAAGCTGCGAAGAAAGGGCAGAAGGCTACCTACAGTCGTTTCTACCAAATAAAGCACAGACACACTAACGGGAGCCCAACATCCAGGGAGGCTGAGAAGCAAATTGTAAAATTTTTATTTATTTATTTTTATATTATTATATTTTTAATAACAACGACATTAAAATAAAATTGTTAATATGTTTGTGTGTGTAGGCTAGGATTGAAAAAGCGGAGAGAGAAATCGCCGAGTTGCAGGGGGATAATGTAGACCCCACTGCCTCGCTAAGGGCTGCCCTAGGGCCTCAAGAGCACCCTGGCCGGGTTCGCGGGATGGGATTCGGAGCCTGACCTACGGTGGTGTACGTCGGTCAGGCGACCCAGGCAGCGCCTAATCTACAGCTTCGAGCCAACCATCAACAAGTGGCCCGATTAGGAGAGACGAGAGTATGAGGCTCAAATGAGGGAGAGGCTAACTCATGAGATCACGGAATGGGTGACTGATCAGGTGTAGGACCAACTGGACTCCTGGGTGCAAACCGCCAATAGCAAGCTCGAATGGATATAGCAGAGTTTTGACCCGGATGGATCTCCTTTGCGAGTACCACTACCTCCATGTCCACCGAAGCAGCCTCACAACCGTTCTCCGGAGCATCAAGACGACGATCAGCCTCCTGCGTAGCTCTAGGGTCTTTTTTTATTAGAATGTTTTTAATTTCAGGATTTTAGTTGAATATTTTTATATTTAAATGTTTGTTAATTATAGGATTTCAGTTGAACAATTTTATATTTAAATGTTTGTTAATTTGAATATTAGTTATGGTGTGATTTCATTTTCACTTCACAAATGGCGATAATTTTTCCTAACAGTTAAACAAAAAAAGTTTCTCTGTGACTAATAAATAAACCGTTGTTATTTGTTTATTTTCTCATATAGTATTTGAAAAAAAAAGATATAAATAACATTAAAAATACGAAAGAGCACATTTAGTGGCGGTTTTGATAAATATTAAAAAAAATTAACTTTAGTACTAAATATAAAAATAATTTAATGTTAGTAGCGGTTTTGAAACCGCTACTAATGTAATACTTAGAGAGCTGCCACCTGTTCCTTTTCCAACGGTCTGATTGAGTTAGTTGCGGTTTTAGTAGCAGTTAAAGAACCGCTACTAAAGTTTAGATTTCATTTTATAAGCCCTGGATGCTTTCCAATTCATTTTCACATTTCATTTAAACTATTAATCTCTTTCCTTCTTTGATAATATCTTCAGTCATATGATGGATAAATCTTGGATAAATTTGCCACGGACGTCCCCCTGCTATATGGTTGGTGTTGACCACTTCTTAGATTTTGCTTTCAACCGCACTAGTGTTAACAATCAGATATTGTGTCCTTGTCCGAAATGTAAATCTAAGAAGTGGCATCCTAGAAATGTTGTGCGTGAGCATCTTATACTGAAACAATTCCCATCCAATTACACATTATAGGGTATTCATGGCAAGAACGATGATGGTGGTGGTGAAGTAGTTGCTGGAACATCTCGGGTTGGAATGCAGATCGACGATGACGATGATGACGACAATCATGTGGATCCATTTAACGATGTTGTGCGTGATGCTTTCGGGGTGCAAGGTGACGCCATCGGAAGTCAGGAAGGGGTTAAAGGACCACTCCCAGAGTTTTTCCTAAATGAAGCTGCAAAGAATTTTTTCGACCTTATGACGGATTTAGATAAGCCATTGTTTCCAGGTTCTACTAAAAACTGCCTCATTTTGTTTCTAGTTTTGTCACATAAATGTTTGTTTTAGACTAAGAATAATGTTTATTCAGGGTGTAGTAAATATTCGAAACTATCATTTCTTGTCAAGCTCTATCATATCAAGTGCTTGTGTGGCTTCAGCGATAAGGGGATGTCGATGGTGTTAGAATTATTGGGAGATGCATTCTCTCAAGCAGAAATCGCACCTTCATTCTACGAAGCAAAGAAGACTATTAACAAGTTGGGATTGAACTACACTAAAATCCATGCCTGCCCGAATGATTGTATGTTGTATTGGGGAGGCGACGCCGAGTTGGACAGATGTAAGCGGTGTAATGCATCTCGGTACAAACAGGCAAAGAGGGGTCGAATAGCAACCAAGAAGCTTACAAAGATTCTCAGATATTTCCCCCTGACACCACGACTTCAGAGGTTGTATATGTCTTCCAAAACGGCTAAGCACATGCGGTGGCATTCATCAGAGCCCAACGTCGATGGGAAGTTGAGACATCCTAGGGATGCTGAGGCTTAAAAAGCGTTTGATGTTCAATTCTTGGAATTCGCCAGTGACCCGAGAAATGTCCGCCTTGCTCTCACATCAGATGGCTTCAATCCATTCGGGAATCTTAGCACTACGTACAGTATATGGCCTGTGGTATTGATACCGTATAACTTACCCCCTTGGATGTGTATGAAGCAGAGCTCATTCATTCTTTTGATGATTATTCCAGGGAAGAAAGCTCCTGGAAATGATATAGATGTCTACCTTCAACCGTTGATACAAGAGTTGAAGGAACTTTGGAGCAACGAAGTTGAGACGTATGACGCTTACAGTAAGACGCTCTTCACACTCCATGCGTCGTTGATGTGGACAGTGAGCGATTTTCCCGGACTTGGCACATTGTCTGGTTGGAACGTGCATACAGGCAGAGCTTGCCCCAACTGCAACTTTGACCAAGACTCGGTCTGCCTTCCTCACAGTCGCAAGTGGTGCTTCATGGGTCATCGGCAGTTCCTTCTTGGAGGTCATAGGTTCCGGCTGCAGAAGATTAGATTTAACGGATCGCAGGAAATGAGGGATCCTCCTACATTTTTATCTGGTGCAGATGTTCTTCAACAGCTTGAAGATGGTCACGTAGAGTTCGGGAAGACAGACGGCGTTCAGCTTGGGGGAAGAAGGGGACGCGGCCAGTCCCAAAGGGAAAACGTGCAGCAATGGCGAAAGAAGAGCATTTTCTTCGAGCTCCCCTATTGGAAATCTAATCTACTTCGCCACTGTCTTGATGTCATGCACATCGAAAAAAATGTGTGTGACAATATTTTGTACACTTTACTGAACGAGTCTGGAAAGTCCAAGGACTATCTCCAAGCAAGGAAAGATCTAATGGTGATGGTAATACATGAAGACGTATGGCCGGATGAGAATGACAAGTTTTTCCCAGCCTCATTCACACTGACAAGAGCCAACAAGGAAGTCTTCCTCTCCACACTTAAGGACATTAAGGTCCCTGATGGTTATTCAAGCAACATCTCAAGATGTGTGGATATGCATTCTAAGAAGATTGCCGGGTTAAAAAGCCATGACTGCCACGTTTTGCTCCAGTAATTCCTACCTCTGGCAATTAAAAGCACATTGCCCCCGAAGGTGTCTAATGTTTTGGTTCAACTCAGTTCTTTCTACCAACGGTTGTGTGCAAAAGTTTTGAACAAAGCAGAGCTGGATCAATTGCAGGAAAAAATTGTTCTAATGCTCTGTCATATGGAGATGATATTTCCCCCGTCTTTCTTCACTGTCATGGTCCATCTCACTGTACACCTCGTTCAAGAAGCAAAGATGGGCGGCCCGGTTCAATACCACTGGATGTATCCCATAGAGAGGTCTGTTGATTCATTTTTCCAGTGGTTTCATGAATTTGTTTCAATTACCTGATTGTACTTGTAATTACATATACTTGGGGAAATTGAAGTCATACGTGAGGAACAAAGCATCTCCAGAGGGTTCTATATCAGAGGGTTATTCTGGTGATGAGGTGTTAACATATTGTTCGCGCTATTTTGATGATGATATCGAGACTTCATTCAACCGCCCTCCTCGTGTCGATGACAGCCCCACCAATGTCCAGAGCCAGTTGGAGGAAGTCAGTATTACAGGCTCACTCCCACTAAGAGGTTGCAAGCACACAGACATGTCTTGACAAATTGCCCTCAAGTAGAACCCTACATTTAGTAAGAATTCTAACACTATATACACGTATCATGTTATTTTTTTATTTCCAAACCACATAACCCTCTGATATGTTCCATTGGAATTTAGGGATTTCCGCCGCTATGTTAAACGCCAACTACGAAGCTGCACAAGGTCCTCTGCCGAGATGGATAAAAAGGTCCATCGAGAGTTTCCGGATTGGTTTGCACAGAGGATACTCAATGACAACAATCCCCATGCGTCTGATCTGATAAATCTAGCAACCGGTCCACTCGACCATGTCAGGAGATATACAGCATACAACGTCAACGGTTTCAAGTTCTGTACCGTTGCAAAGGATGAAGGTTCTCTCACCCAGAATTCCGGAGTCTTTGGCACATTGGGGACAATGAGTTATGCCAGCTCACGGGATACAGATATGCAGTTTGGAGGCGTATCATACTATGGAAAGCTCGTGGACATCATCGAGCCTAACTATCAAGGTCATTTCACCGTGCCTCTCTTCAACTGCGTGTGGGCAGACACCAGAACTTCTCGAGGCATTACCGTGGACAGCTTGGGTATCACGTCCGTCAATTTCTCGAGGCTCATTCACACAGGGGAAGTGGCAGATGATGAGCCGTATATTCTTGCCTCACAGGCGCAACAAGTATACTATGTGGAAGATCATACACACAAAGATTGGCACATGGTGATTCATATGAAGCCGCGTGACCTCTACGACATGGGTGACGAAGATGATCTGGAACTAGGCAGCCAGTATTTTGAACCTGAAAACTTCGACAACCTCATTTCTGAAGAAGACGGTCATTTACCAGTAGTTAGGTGAGGATTTTCACTACAAATAATTTAAACAAATTTCAACACCATTAGCAATAAAAATTTATATATTTATTTATTTTCTTTTTAGGCCGGAGCAAGAAGATGATGATTGAAACAGCCAACCACAATTATTTTGTACTTTATAAAATTTTCATAAAAATGTGTATCAAACGTTCATATATCATATTTTTTTTAATGTAGCTTGAGCTTTTTTTTTAATTAATAACAACTAGTAGTGGTTCCATAACCGCCACTAATTCTGCGGACAAATATTAGTGGCGGTTCCAGAACCGCCACTGAAGCCTTTTTTTTTTGCAGTTTATAACCGCTGCCCAAACCGCCACTAAATCCCGCACGGAGCACTATAAATATCCACCCCTCCCCTCATTTTCCTTCACACATTTATTCAATTCCTTCTCCATCTCCTTCCAATTTGTCCCCAGACTGACCGCCAATGTCTTATTTTTTGTTTTGTAAATAATTTATCTTATATTTCTTTTTATTTTGAGTGTTTGATTTTCTATTCTGAATTTATTTGTTTGCTAATATTTTTTTTTTCAGGTTACAATATCGAATTATTTCTCATTTTAGTGATAAAAAAGTTTAATTTATTATTCATAATATTGTTACAACAAACATAATTAGTTGTTTTTTTAACTATTTCTTATTTTATTGTTTGATATATGGTTTTCTTATACATATGGTGATTGTTAATATAGTTGAGAAAATTTTTTTATTTTAACAATAAAAACCTTTTGAAATAGTCTAATTTATTATCAGTATTTTTTCAATACATTTGATCATATAACATTAATTCTTGAATATCTGATCTGGACGTTTTTTACATCCTTAAACTTTAGTAGCGGTTTTGAACCGCCACTAATAAATTGGACCAATTCTTTTTTTAAAAAATTTGTTTCTTTTTCATTAGTGGCTGTTTGAAATCCGCTGATCAAACCGCCACTAATAAATGGGCCAATTTTTTTTTAAAATTTTTTCTTTTTTATTAGTGGCGGTTTGGAACCGCTGTTCAAATCGCCACTAAATTGACAAATCAAATTTTTCTAACATTATTCTAATTTTTACAGTAGAGGCGGTTTTGTATTATTTAGTAGCGGTTTAGAGAACTGCTGCTAATTAGTGGCGTCTTTGACTTTGTTACACGCGGTTTCAATAACCGCCAGTATATGTTTGTTATGGGTGATTTAGTGGCGAAAATACAAACCACTAGTAATATGTTAGTGGCGGTTAGAACCGCTACTAATCTCCCTTTATAACCACTACTAATACATGCTTTTTTTGTGGTGTGTGTAAATGCTGTTGTAATTATTAAATATTGAAGAATTTAAATATTATATTATCATTATTAGCATCCCTTACAGGACTATTCCGAAGAAAATATAGATATTTTATCAGCAAGTTTTTAATTGCTCTTCCATTATGGAAATTGTTGGTGAAGAATCTACACTTCGAAGTTGTTGTAGATAAAGTGATGTAAATGTTGTTAGTAGTGTAAATGAATTAAATAATGCCTGGCAAAAAAAAAAAAGATTTAAATAATGATCCTCTAACTTGTAATTTTCGGAAGTGTTAAAATTTTCGAAAAGTTGGTGTGAATGGCGTTAAAGAAATGGTGAAATGTGTTGGAAATGATATTAGTAGTGTACTAAATGATTTAAAAAATATGTAAAAGTGAAAATTTAACCACAAATTGTTTCGTTGTGTGCACCAAGTTTAGGGAGGTGAATTGTTGATATGAATTTGATAATAATTATGATTAAGTTGAATATCTCTATGTTGAATTTGTGAATACTTATGATGTATATGAAAATTATAGGAGCATTTATGTCTTTTCGTAAGATATCAAAATTCCAGATTTCCCCTTAGAGTTTGATTTACAATTTCTTAAATTTAAAGGGACATATTTGTTCTTTTCCATTTTCAAAGCGAATTTTGTCGGGTTTTCTTTTTTCATTACTTATTAAATAAAGATAGGTTTGGTTAAATTGATCTTATAATAATAGGTTAAATAATACAGAACCTCCTCCACCTTTCGGTTAGTTGCATATAACCTCCATGACATCTCAAAATTTAAACTTAACTCCCCTGATCTTTTATTCTTTTTTACCATGAGCCCCTTACTGTTAGTTCACCGTTATCTTTAATGGAAATTTCTACATCAGATCAACACATGTCATCTTGTGTGGCATCGTATGTAATATGATAATTTTATAATAATTAAATATTTTTTATCTAAATCATATGTAATATGATAATTTTATAATAATTAAATATTTTTTATCTAAGTGTTTTTACATTAAAATAACCTTGATTCTCTATGTACTATCCCTCAACGGCTCTGCCTCCTACTTCTTTTCCACTTTCAATTCTTGAAAAATCCATCACTAAATGGAAATGAGCAGATTATTTTTTATAAACAAAAATCATCATGTTTTGGACCGCATTGCACTCGGATGGAATGGAAACCTTCTTGCCGTGATAAAACTACTGATGATTGGAGAGGGATTCATATGCTTAAACCATGCTGCTAATTGATTAGCCAAGGAGGCTCTAAACGTTTGTTGAGGGCATCATAATGTTTCATTTTCCATCTAGTTTCCTTAATAATATGCTTACGGCTGATATATCCATTACGTTGTTGACTAAACCAAAAAAAAAAATGCATCAGGTTATATGTATATATACATATTTATATTAACCAAGCATCCGGTTATATTTTAAAAAGGCATTTAAGCATCACACCATTTCTTGATTTTAGTTTAACCAATTCATCAGAGATCACAGGAGTTAAAGATGACACAATATGCAGAGCACATTTTTACTTTTTTAAAGAATTGAAAGTTGAGTGGATGTAGGCGGCAGAGCGCAGAGGGATACTTTTTTTTAATGTAAAAGGATGAAAATCCTTGATAAAAAAATCAGTTACTATAAAATTATTATATTACACATAATGCCACATATGACGACATGTGTCGCTATGCTGCGGTTTCTGTTAAATATAACGATGATCTAACGGTAAGGGTTCATGGCAAACAAATAAAAGATCAAGGAAGCTTTATTTAAATTTTAAGATGTTAGAGATGTTATATGCAACTGACCCAAAATTTAGGGGATTTTATATAACTTTGCCAAAATAATATACATAAGGATATTAAAGCACATTTTTTTATAAATAGGATATTAAAGCACTATTATGTAGATTTGACTCATGACATTCATGAATCATGATTCAAGTCGCATTATAGTATAGCTTTACCATTGTATCAAGATCCTCTATGCATGTGTGTATATGTGGAATATTAATATGGCTAACTCTCTTCCTCTTGATATTAGTTTCTCATCTTCATGGCTTTTGTTTTGGTTTTGATTACGGATAATTTTGATTAGGGGTAAAAAAAAATTCTCTCCGGTCTTTAATATAAGCCCTGGTTGATTGTTTTTGAAACTCTTAAGAAAGATAAATAAGCGATTTATAAATTTATTTGCCTGAATTTTCTCTAAACTAGTTTATTTGACTTATAAACTAACACTACCACATATGGTTATAATTAACTAACTTATTTAGCTTCCTTAATCTCCCAAAACTAAAAGTCAAGTAGGTCTTATACTTAGGATAGGAGAGAGTATCAATTTATTTTTTCATAAAAAAAATATAAGCCCAAGAAATGAAATCCTTCATGATCACAGGCATGGGTTTAAAGATTAAGAAAGGGGAAGAGCAGATTTTAAAAAGTGCTCAAATATGGGTTCATTTCTCCTCTTCTAGGGCCCAAAATCTAAGTTTATGGAGTAGTAGTTGGGGCATTGAAACATCAAGAATCATTGAGGTACGATCATCTCCCTTCTCATCTTTTTCTTTCTTCCTAGCGATGCTTTGTGTTGAATGACAAATTTGTTGTGATCCGAGCTAAGCTTGATTCCGAAATGCTGGTGCTAGGTTTTGAGGTGTTTAAATTGTGTTCAGATGACAAATTGGAGTTTGTTCAATGTTCTCCAACAAACAAATAGGTAGAAATTGTTTGAGTGTTGAATTTTGACTCAAGACGTAACTGTTAATTGATGATTTCGAATTTTTATGATGTTTTGTGTAACACCATTTTTCAAAGAACTGGATACTTTACAAAACTTTACATAGACATGGCGAAAAATAGATATTGGAATTTCAAAGATATAATAGGGCTTAGAGCATTTCAAAGCCAAGCTACAAAAACATTTCACAAGCCTAATCATGAGTTTTTCTAAACCCTATACCGCTATACCCCAATAATATTGGATAACCAGCCAGATTACTAAATCACTTATTCATATGAGTTCCCAAAGTCAATGGAAACTACTGAATTAAGCTCCTTAGTTATGTTCTGACATTAGGTGCAATAGAACTAGATTTCCAATGGTGTTCATACTGTACGGTGAGGGTGTTCTGGCTCTAAGGTGTTCAATGATGTAGCTGTGTTTCTATCTACTAAGGTTGGAAGAGATGTGTAATTCTCCCAGTTTGGAAACCCAACACCATGAAACTCTAAATGTTCAAGATCATGATTCCCATTTTCAATTTTCTGCAGAAACTCCTTTACTTCATCCATGGAAGGTCTTAGCTCCACATCCCTATGAAGGCACTGAAAAGCTAATTTTGCCACCAATATTATCATCTCCCTAACTTTGTCATCTGACTCTAAATTAAGTGAAGGATCTACGAGCTCAGTAAATGCTCCTCTTTGAATCTTCTTAACTGCCATATCTGCCAAATTAATCTTCTTTGTGGCCCTTGTAAAGATAGCTGGCTTGGAAGATATCAGCTCAGTGAGAACGACACCAAAACTATAAACATCACTCTTTTCAGTAAGCTGGCAGACTCGGTAATATTCAGGATCCAAATAACCCGGGCTTCCTACTGGAGCTGTGGAGACATGAGAAACAAGCTTAGGGAACAACCTTGAGATGCCAAAGTCAGCAACCTTGACAACAAAATGGTGATCAAGAAGAAGGTTGCTGGATTTGACATCACGGTGAATAATGCCACAAGCATGGAGATAGGACAATGCATTTGCTGTCTCTATAGCAATCCTCATCCTCATTGGCCATGGCAGTGAAACCGATTTTGCTTGATTTCCATATAGATGACAACCAAGAGTTCCATTTGAAATGTATTCATAGACCAGCAGTAGTTCACGACTGGCACATGAAGTGCAGCCATAGAGTGACACAAGGTTTCTGTGGCGTAAGCGAGTAAGGATCTGAACTTCATTTATGAATTGTTGTACACCTCTATAGTTGCGCTCAAACAGGCGCTTCACTGCAACTTCTCGTCCATCTTTAAGCTTTCCTAGTTGTTCAAAATCAAACCAGAAGTTTGTTCATCGATATCTAAATTAAAATAAGTTAATAATGCATCTCACAAAACATTACAATATTGTCCTTAAAATTTCAATTGTGAAAATTGAAATTTTTTTGTACAGAAGGTATTTTGAGTACACATTTTGAGAGAATAGGGCCTTTTTTTGAGGTGGTTTACCATAGTAAACAGTTCCAAAGCCTCCTCTTCCAAGCTGTCTTGATTGATCAAATTTGTTTGTTGCTTCTTCGAGTTCCTCATAGGAGAAGACAGGGACTTCAAAGTAGATATTCCTACTTTCTTTCATCGCATTTGTTAGATTATTGTCATATTTATTGATTCTTGATTGATTTTGTGAGCCTAAAGACATGTGTCTTCGTTTGTTTCGCAATAGAATAACAATCGAGCCAACAGTAATCATGCCAACACTTCCAACAGCTCCACCTGTTTAAGGAAAAGCTCTGAAATTTTAATCAATTCTTGGACTATAACAGCCATGAACACTGTCAATTACTTGGAATGTTTCTAAGTTGGACCTCTCAACACAAACGCTCACAAACAATCCAATGTAAGAAATTATATCTATTATAAGCAAAGTTTACAAAGTCATCTCGATTAAAGCCATTTGATTGCTTGGTATACTTATTAACTCATTAACAATAAATCAAGAGGCTCATGCATGTCTATTACTATGAGGGGTGAATACTTGGTAGTGAGCAAACTGGCATAAATTTTATTCTCGTTATTGACTTGGAATCAATTTTCTTCTGCGCTGTCATCATAAATTTGATAAGGACATGTTCAAATAGAAGCTGGAGAAGAGAACTTCTTTTGGAGGATAGTATATAAGTGGATATTGACTTAGTACAGGACTTGGAAAAGTGGCCCGGAAAATAAGGGCAAGGGGTAACCTATTCCTTGTCAGCTTCCTCAAATGTCATGTTTTCAAGACTCGAGTAGTCCATTGTCTTTTGCCCTCCACCTTGAAATTTACGTAACAGAAACTCCAGGTTTTATTCACGGCAACCTTAAAATTTAATTACTATGTTTACCGCGAATGATGTTTTTCTTGGATAAGGAATTACCACTAATGATGTTAGAAATACCGTAGTAATCACCTTCAGGGTTAGAAGGTATATAATTTTATTTTAGTTCTTTCACTTACTTATGTAGCAAACACCAAACACCAAACACCAAACACCAGGCCTTTCAGTACAGTGATCGATGTTTATGCGTAACGTGTAGCCTAAGACGTTAAGAACTTGATTGGATATTTTTAATTCCTTGGGCAATAAGAATGTTATTTTTATAGGAAAAAGATAGAAAAAAACCTTCGAATTATATAAAAGATAGTTGAATATAGCGAATTTAAAAAAGTATCAAAACATGCAATTTATCTAACTGTCATTTGCAAATTTAAAAAAAATGTTACAAATACTTTTGGATTAAATTATTTTATTTTGTTTTAATAAAAGGGTTCCACCACCACTAGCCATCACAGGGACCCACAACCGACGGCCACTAGAATAATCATGTGCCAAAGATCAGATAGCTGAAAATGAGTAAAAATGAAGTAAACTTACCTATGATCACTCCCAGCTTCCAAGCCCATTTCTTATTTTGATCTTCTGTCTCAGTGTAATTAGATTTAATTAGATTAGATCCAAAAACAAAAAAACAAAAAAATCATAAGCAGATTGGACAGGCATAAAGGAGCTTGAAAAAAGATAGAATTAATTTCACGTTACTTGGTATGCATATATACCTTTGAATTTGGAACAATAAAATCCTCCGGTGCTGTTTAGCCGGCATAAGCCTTTATCAAAGAAACATGTTGTACAGTCATCAGAAAGTTGAATGTTAATGGAGAAATCGGAAGCTATGAAAGTGAATGGATCAGAAGAGAAAGCCAGCATATTCACTGGAACCTGAACCCTTGAACATTTTGCTATAGAAGTTGGAAGATCCTCTCGTTCTTGCGCTCTGAAGAAGATGGTCTCATTCTTTCTCTGAGCACATCCTGTATAGTTGAAGAATTGCTTTGGAAGCTTGTCATGGAGGGAGCTATTACATTTGTACATGGTTATAGTTGGGAGTATATAGAAGGAACCCAAGGTTGAGCTGCGAGGAATGGTAATATTGTAGCTGAAGACATCACAGCTTTCATTTACCAAATGATTCTGTAAATCTCTGTCTCTAACAAAAACCAGACTACAGAATCTGTCTATTTTCGTCACTTGAAGCTGCCTTCCTCCAAAGTGCACAATTTTTTCATTGTCGTGGAGTTCATTACAGTCATGAATGGGCAAAATTCCACAATCTCCGCGTTGTGGAATGGTTAAAGGGAACGAGAGCTTGCCCAAATTTCCACAGTCGAAGGAAGATGGACATTCTTCAGAAGAAGCAGAAGACAGAGGAAGAACATGGTCAGGAAACAAGAAGAAAAAGAAGATGACGAACAAATAAACAGGTAGAACCATTCTGATCAGTCCCATCCCCCACAAAAACAACTCACTCACTTGTATAGAGAAAAAGTCAAGTGTATGAGAAGAGAGTACATGGTTTGGTTGAACGTTTTATCCAGATGGGGGGATTAATTGTTCCAATTCGTTCTCTGTAACACGGCAGTTGACTTGGCTCTAAGACCAAGACCCAGAACATGAATCAGACACGTGTGGAAGCTCTCTCACCATAATGTGCTTCACATACTCTTATCAATAATGGATGGATTTGTTTGTGCAAGCAAACATGAATATTACTTTGACTCTGTAAAATAAAGTTGGGATAATAACAATTAATGTGATGTTATTGATGTTTGGATAATTTTTTGATTAAAAATTTCTGCTCTTGGATAAACTTGTTTGAATGACATAGGAAAAAAAGTTAGTTAAACTTTAAACTAATTTTTAGGCAAAAAGCCAGTTACCCTCAAAGCAATGTCAAATATAATTTTTTTAAACCAACTTAAATATATATGGAGTGATTTTCATATTAGATTTGAGATCACCTTGAATAATGTTTGGTCCTTAAGTAATTAAGATAAAAAAAGGTCACAGTTGATGGGGTTTTTTTTTTTTTTTTTTTTTTTTGTAGTGCTTATTTAAGTAAAACCAATCCAAACACAGACTAAGTTTGGCATCACGGTCAAAACACTAAAAGTGGCTTCTGCAACGTAGAAGTTGTTTCTGTTGTGATGTGACCAAATCTTTATGTTTGTGAGAGCGTCTTCACAGTACTAGCTCCTAGGGTGTGTTTGGATTGCCGTTAGAGAAGTGACTTTTTTTCAGAATGACTTTTTGAGAAGTGACTTTTGGATAAAAGTCAGATTGTGTGAAGTGATTTATGTTTGGATTTGTGATGATAGAAGTGACTTTTTTTCAATCTGACTTTTAGAAACATGTTTGGATGATTATATTGAAAAGCACTTTTAGATGTAAAATTATTAAAAAGAGCATTATTGTCATTAAATAATACATATATAATATGCATATATTCTTAGTAAAGATTTAGTTTCTCCCTTATTTCCAGGAAAATAATTTTAAAAAATAATATTTTTAGCTCAAAGTATATTGTGAGAGAAAGTAGTTAGAAATTATTATGGTAAATTTTTGGAGATAAAAATAAAATTTTAGATTAAAAGAAATTATCTTATTTGAGAATTTTAGGGGTCTAACAGTCTAATTTTCCTACTCACTTTATTAAATAATACATAACAAAAGGCGTGAGACCCACCAGAAGCCAGAAGTCAAAAGCCAAAAGCCACTTTTTTTTACTTCTGACTTTTACCGTTGCAGAAGTCATTTTGGACCAAAAGTCATTCTGAAAATAAGTGCAACCAAACATATTTTTTTTTTCAAAATGACTTCCACGTTGGCGATGTGCTTTTGGGACAGCAAAAGTAGGATCCAAACACACTTCTACTTTTCTAGCTAGTTGGGCTTTTTCCATGAAGCAGATGACAGTTGCTTTTGAAAAAAAAAAGTGGCACCGTGGAGAGAGAAGAGCATGGGATAGGTAAAAAGAAAAAGAAAAGAAACAAGGTGGTAGAGAAATTAGACTATTAAACCCCTAAAATTTTCAAATAAAATATTTTCTTTTAATCTAAAATTTCCTTTTTATCTCCAAATATTTACCATAATAATCTTTAACTATTTTCTTCCGCAATATCCTCATTTGTGCGAAAAATATAATTTTGCCAAATTATTTTCCTTAAAATAAGGGAGGAATTAAGCCTTTAAGATCCTCAAAACCACCCCAAATTCCTCAAATATTCGAATAATTCATATTAGAATCATGTCCTTCTCAATAATTTTTTATCTAAACTTGCTTTTTAAAATAATCATCCAAACATGTTTCTAAAAGTCAGATTGAAAAAAAAAGTCACTTATATCACTAGAAATCCTAACATAAATCACATAACACAATCTGACTTTTATCTAATCTTACTTCTAAAAAAGTCAGATTAAAAAAAAATCACTTCTCCGCTGCCAATCCAAGCACACCCTATGGGCCTACCGTGCTTTTATCCCAAAAAGCAACTTTTGGGATGGCTAAACACCATCCCAAATGAAGCCTTACAAGTTGAAAACACTATTCTTGTGGAAAATATAATTTCCTTCCATTTTTAATATTTTTCTGAATGTTTGTTTTCCTCATTACACCTTTTAATTTTAATCTTTTAGTGTCATTGTCCTTAGTAATTTTGCTTTGTAGTAATATTATCATAAATACATAAACTAATTGTATTAACAAAGTAAAATTAAGAGATTTGATAAGAAGATAAAACAAATAAGTGTCAACTTAAAAATTGAAAAAAAAAACTATAAGTACTTCAAGAGTGATTTCCTTAAAACTTTTGAAAAAGCTCATTGGTAATGTTACTTAATTAAGTTCTATGGCTTCTCATATTAGTTATTCATATAAGACTTAATTAGAGAGTTGTTCTGAATAAAAATGTATTACTTATTTTTAATTTATGTTAATTTTGTTTCAAATTGCCTCCATTTATGCCCCCTCAAGGCCTCAACAGTAATCCAATGAGATAAAGGAGAAAATTAAGGGGATGATTAAAGTGTTTAAAAATGAATAATTTTTAAAAAGATTTTAGTAAAAAAAAATCAATTTTATCAATATAAAAAATGGGGATTACACATATTAATTGCTAGAGCCAAAAAAAATTACTAACAATTATCACCTGACCACACAGCAAACCTTACCAAAACAAGACTAAAATACCCATGCAGACAGAAAAACAATGACAGTGAAAACAAAGAATTTGCAATACTATTACCAAATGCCATTTCTTTTCTCAGAACCAAAATCAGAATTTCACCCAAAATCTCCCAAACCAGAAACATCAGTTAGCAAGAATTCAACTTTTTTTCTTAACTAGAAATCACAAATTAGAATTTCAACGTTACAAAAAAAAGCAAAATGGAAAAACAAGAAAACAAAAAGCAAAAGTGCGTGGTAAATCAAGCTCCACAGTTAGGATGGGGGATTTTGCATGATTAACATGTCTTTCATTTAAATGGTGCGTCTCTTTAGCAAGGAAATATGCACAGTGGATAATTTCCCATGGCACGTTTATGACTTTAATTTCTTAATCTGAATAAATCATATTTCTAACTTCATTTATCTCTGATATCAGCCGACGATAAACTTTAAGTACTTCCAAAGAATCTGTATGAACAAACACTCTTATTAAATTTATGCTTATAGATCTAGAGGCCAGTGAGGGCTATAAGCTCAGCAAAAATTGAGAAAAAAACTCCTAGCTCCTTAAAAACCATAATCCATCAAGATCCGAGTTAATGTACCTTCTATTGGTCGGAATCATTTATACCCCAACTCTCCATTGAAGATGCAGCATGAATAACAAATAGGCCTATGGCCTGTTTAGATTGATGTTTGAAAAGCACATTTAAACAGACTAAAAGTAAAACTCCTTTTACATATTCACCTCATATACTATAAATCATATTTGAAAAGCAATCTCTAACACTTATCCAGACATGTTATCAAACATTAAACGCTGCAATTAGTAGTACATTCACTGGTCCATTTTACAGTGACGGTATTTGGTGACGACAATGACTTGAACAACTTAATCTGATCATAACTTATTGAACTCGCCATGGTAGATTTATGATCTTCCTCTCCATCTCCACCACCTTCTTCTATCTCACTCTCAATTT
Source organism: Mimosa bimucronata (assembly GCA_037074515.1). Taxonomy (NCBI): domain Eukaryota; kingdom Viridiplantae; phylum Streptophyta; class Magnoliopsida; order Fabales; family Fabaceae; genus Mimosa; species Mimosa bimucronata. The sequence goes on along the minus strand of CM073445.1, from coordinate 25,568,892 downwards.
CCCTCAAAACCTCTACAACCTCTTCAATGGAAGGCATGGTCTCCTTATCTATCTGCAAACACTGAAACATCAATTCCCCTAAAGCAACCATCTTCTTCTTCACCTCACTATCTTTGTCAATCGCCAAGCATGGATCAACCAGCTCCTCAAATTCATTCCTCTGAATCTTCCTAACTGAAAGACTACCCAAAATAATCTCATCCTTATTCCTTCCCATATCAACGGCCTGCATTGAAGTTATCAACTCCATGAGGACAACCCCAAAACTATACACATCACTTTTAAAATAATTCTAAAAAGTTATAACAGGGACGGGAGGGCATACTTCTTTTTAATGAGAATATAAAACAGAAAGTGTCTTCAACGTAGAAATTGTTTCTGCTGACCAAATATTTATGTTTGGGAGAGCGTCTTCACAATCCTACTTTTCTAGCTAGCTGGGCTTTTTCCATGAAAGCTGATGAGAGTTGCTTTTGAAAAAAAAAAAGCAAAGTGGCACTGTGGAGAGAGAAGAGCATGGCAGGGGAAAAAGGAAAAAGAAAAAAATAAAATGGATAGAAAAATTAAACTAATAGATCCCTAAAATTCTCAAATAATATATTTTATTTTAATCTAAAATTTTCTTTTTATCTCCAAAAATTTATCATAATAATCTTTAACATTTTCCTTCTGCAATATCCTCATTTGGCCAAACATATAATTTTGCCAAATTATTTTCCTTAAAATAAAGGAGGAATTAATCCTTTAAGATCCTCAAAACCACCCCAAATTCCTCAAATATTCGAATAATTCATATTAGAATCATGTCCTTTTTAATAATTTTTCATATAAACTTGCTTTTCAAAATAATTACTAAAAGTCAGATTGAAAAAAAAGTCACTTATATCATCACAAATCCAAATATAAATCACATCACACAATCTGACTTTTATCTAATCTTACTTTTAAAAACGTCAGATTGAAAAAAAGTCACTTCTTACCCGCCAATCCAAACACAGAGCCTATCGTGCTTTTATCCCAAAAAGCAACTTTTTGGATGGCTAAACACCATCCCAAATGAAGCCTTAGAAGTTGAAAACACTATTCTTGTGTAAATATATTTTCCTTCCATTTTTAATATTTTTCTGAATGTTTGTTTTCCTCATTACATCTTTTAATTTTACTCTTTTAGTATCGTTGTCCTTATTAATTTTGCTTTGTAGTAATATTATCATAAATAGTACATAAACTAATTGTATTAACAAAGTAAAATTCAGAGATTTGATAAGAAGATAAAACAAATAAGTGTAAACTTTAAAAAAAAAACTATAAGTACCTCAAGAGTGATTTCCTTAAAACTTTTGAAAAAGCTCATTGGTAATGTTACTTAATTAAGTTCTATGGCTTCTCATATTAGTTATTCATATAAGACTTAATTAGAGAGTTGTTCTGAATAAAAATGTATTACTTATTTTTAATTTATGTTAATTTTGTTTCAAATTGCCTCCATTTATGCCCCCTCAAGGCCTCAACAGTAATCCAATGAGATAGAGGAGAAAATTAAGGGGATAATTAATGTGTTTAAAATGAATAATTTTTAAAAAGATTTCAGTAAAAAAATCAATTTTATCAATATAAAAAATGGGGATTACACATATTAATTGCTAGAGCAAAAAAAAAAGAAAAAAATACTAACAATTATCACCTGACCACACAGCAAACCTTACCAAAACAAAACTAAATACCTATGCAGACAGAAAAGCAATGACAGTGAAAACAAAGAATTTGCAATACTGTTACTCAATGCCATTTCTTTTCTCAGTACCAAAATCAGAATTTCACCCAAAATCTACCAAACCAGAAACATCAGTTAGCGAGATATCAACTTTTTTTTCTTAACTAGAAATCACAAATTAGAATTTCAACATTACAAAAAAAAGCAACATAGAAAAACAAGTAAACAAAAAGCAAAAGTGCGCGGTAAATCAGGCTCCACAGTTAGGATGGGGGATTTTGCATGACAGAAAAACAATGACAGTGAAAACAAAGAATTTGCAATACTGTTACCCAATGCCATTTCTTTTCTCATAACCAAAATCAGAATTTCACCCAAAATCTACCAAACCAGAAACATCAGTTAGCGAGATATCAACTTTTTTTTTCTTAACTAGAAATCACAAATTAGAATTTCAACGTTACAAAAAAAAGCAAAATAGAAAAACAAGTAAACAAAAAGCAATAGTGCGCGGTAAATCAGGCTCCATAGTTAGGATGGGGGATTTTGCATGATTAACATGTCTTTCATTTAAATGGTAAGTCTCTTTAGCAAGGAAATATGCACAATGGATAATTTCCCACTGCACGTTTCTGACTTTAATTTCTTAATCTGAATAAATCATATTTCTAACTTCATTTATCTCTGATATCAGCCGACGATAAACTTTTAAGTACTTCCAAAGAATCTGTATGAACAAAGACTCTTATTAAATTTATGCTTATAGATATAGAGGCCTGTGAGGGCTATGAGCTCAGCAAAAATTGAGAAAAAAAAACTCCTAGCTCCTTAAAAACCATAATCCATCAAGATCCGAGTCAATGTACCTTCTATTTGTCGCAATCATTTATACCCCAACTCTCCATTGAAGATGGAGCATGAATAACAAATAGGCCTATGGCCTTTTTAGATTGATGTTTGAAAAGCACATTTAAACAAACTGAAAGTAAAACTCCTTTTACATATTTTCCTCATATACTATAAATCATATTTGAAAAGCAATCTCTAATGCTTATCCAGACATGTTATCATACATTAAACGCTGCAATTAGTAGTACATTCACTGGTCCATTTTACAGTGACGGTATTTGGTGACGACAATGACTTGAACAACTTAATCTGATCATAACTTATTGAACTCGCCATGGTAGATTTATGATTTTCCTCTCCATCTCCACCACCTTCTTCTTTCGCACTCTCAATTTCCCTCAAAACCTCTACAACCTCATCAATGGAAGGGCCTCATCTCCTTATCTATCTGCAAACACTGAAACACCAATTCCCCTAAAGCAACCTCCTTCTTCTTCACTTCACTATCTTTGTCAATTCCCAAGCATGGATCAAATAGCTCCTCAAATTCATTCCTCTTAATCTTCCTAACTGCAAAACCACCCAAAGTAATCTCACCCTTATTCCTTCCCATATCAGCAGCCCGCATTGAAGTTATCAACTCCATGAGGACAACCCCAAAACTATACACATCACTTTAAAATAATTCTAAAATGTTATAACAGGGACGGGAGGGCATACTTCTTTTTAATGAGAATATAAAACAAAAAATTTAATGAATACTCTCAACAATATGGTGTTGTTTGTTATAAAAGGAATTCAACATCCCCCAGAATATTTATCTTATAAAAATCACAAGAGGAGTATGAGCATTCAACAATCACACACCCTCCAACTTCTTGAGGCAAGAATTCAGACGCATGTATACAAGATAGCAACAATAAACATGGAGCATGTATCACAAATAAGCCTAAACATTAATATTCAAGTGGCATGACAATAATTTGACCATTGTATCGAGACTCCTTGTATATGTCGACTATTAATATGGATAAATCTCTTCCTCTTGATTAGTTTCTTATCATCATGGCCTTATTATTTTTTTTTTCTACTTTTGATTACGTGTAATGTCATTTTGATTCTTGTAAAACATATATCAACTTTATTTTTTCATTAAAAAAATGAGCAAGTAACGAAATCCTTGATGACCACAACCATGGATTAAATTAAAGATTAAGAAGGGGGAAGAGCGGATTTGGGAAAGGATTGAAATATGGGTTCATTTCTCCTCTAATACTGATAGGGCCTGAAATCAAAACATGAGATTAAATGGAAACATTGGGATCCAAATAATATAATAAGGCTAAGGGAACTTTTAAGCCTAAAGTTTTAGGGTTTAGGGTTTTAGCATTAATGAAGTACACCAGCTAACGTTTCGCATTCTGACCTGTTAAGTGACTTGCTATCGATAATATGATCTGCTATCGCTAGTAGGCATGATCCCACGCTGAATAAGTGACCTAGACTTATCACTCATTCCTTCAAAGTTTCATCTATTGATAGCTGACTTTGCTATCGATAATACATTATGCTAACGATGGCAATCTTGACTGAGACTTAGGCTTTTGTTCTGCATACAGCTAGCGATAGTGGAACTCACCATCGATGGATCAGTCCTGTAAAAACTTAAGATTTGGCACTCCGATGCCTAAGTTAGCTATAGTTCATATGAATAACATGAAAATAAATTAGGAATTAAGTTAAAAATATTCACAACTCATTTGGACTTACCATTCCTAGCTCTCTTCTGATATAGAAAAATTGATCTGGCTCGAGAGGCTTGGTGAATATATCAGCAAGTTGTAAATGAGTTGATATAAACTCCACCTTGACATCCTTCTTCTGAATATGATCTCTCAAGAAGTGACGTCTCACATCAATATGCTTGGTTCTGGAATGATGAACTGGATTTTTGGCAAAGCTTATTGTGCTGGTGTTGTCACAAAGAATGGGCACTTCTGGGAATTCCAAACCCAGATCTCTTAGTTGATGCTTAAGCCATAAGACTTGAGTACAGCAACTTGCTGCTGTAATGTATTCAGCCTCTGTGGATGAAAGAGAGACATAGTTTTGCTTCTTGCTTGCCCAAGAGACTAAACAGCCACCAAGGAATTGACATTGACCACTTGTACTTTTTCTATCTATCTTATAACTTGCTTGGTCAGAGTCAGTATAAGCAAGAAGATACTCTTGAGTTCCCTTGGGGTACCACAGCCCAAGCTCTTGAGTCCCTTGCAAATAACGCAAAATCCTTTTTATATTTGATAAATGAGATTCTTTAGGATTTGCTTGATATCTAGCACACATGCCTACACTAAATTGAATGTCAGGCCTGCTAGCAGTTAAGTAAAGTAAAGAACCAATAATTGCTCTATAATGTGATTGATTCACTACTTTGCCCTGAGCATCAGCATCTAACTTGGCAGAGGCACTCATGGGAATGTCATCTTCTTTGGAAAGATTCATCCCAAATTTGTTGAGAATTTCTTTACAATATTTGGTTTGGGAGATGAAGATGCCATCCTTCTTTTGCTTTATCTGCAGGCCTAGAAGAATGTTAATTCTCCCATCATAGACATTTCGAACTCTCCCTGCATTATCTTAGCAAAATCTTCACAGAGCTTTTCATTAGTTGCACCAAATATAATGTCATCAACATAAATTTGAACTACAAGCATGTGATTATTTTTATGCATGATAAACAGGGTAGTATCTGATTTTCCTCTAGAAAATCCTTTATCAAGCAGAAAAGTACTAAGTCTCTCATACCAAGCTCTAGGTGCTTGTTTGAGACCATAAAGAGCCTTTTTAAGTTTGAAAACATGGTCAAGCTTAGACTTTTCTTCAAAACCAGGAGGTTGCTCTACATATACCTCTTCTTTAATATATCTATTAAGGAAAGCACTCTTAACATCCATTTGCTAAAGTTTAATATTTTTGATGGATGCAAAGGCTAGAAGAATTCTTATTGCTTCAAGTCTTGCAACTGGAGCAAAATTTTCTTCATAATCAATGCCTTCTTCTTGGTTATATCCTTTGGCAACTAATCTTGCTTTATTTTTGACAATTTGTCCAACTTCATCAAGTTTGTTTTTGAAAACCCATTTAGTACCAATAATAGGGTGATTTCTTGGTCTAGGTACTAAATCCCAAACTTGATTTCTTTTGAATTGATTAAGTTCTTCCTGCATTGCAACTATCCAGTCACATTCAGAAAGAGCTTCATCAACACAAGTTGGTTCAATTTGAGAAAGAAAGCAAGAGAATTCTATTTCATTTTGTAGTTGCTTTCTGGTTCTAACTCCTTTTGAGATTTCTCCAATAATCTGTTCAGGAGGATGATTCTTAAGATGTCTCATGGAGGATTGAGGCTCATTAGCTTCATCTAGATCATCTTTAGTTTCATCCTGGTCATTTTCAGTATCATTTTCAGGATTTGCTATCGATGGCTGAGGTGCTATCGATAGAGACTGTTTTAAAAACTTTGAGAAATCTTCATCCTCATCAACATATTGTTGTTTTTCTCGAGGTGTTTCATCAAATACTACATGCATAGACTCTTCAACAGATTGATTTCTTTTATTATAGACTCTATATGATTTACTTCTATTTGAATAGCCTATGAATATGCCTATGTCAGATTTAGAATTGAATTTACCTAGATTTACCTTTCCGTTGTTGTGAATGTAGCATTTTGATCCAAAGATTCTCAGGTGACTGATATTGGGCTTCCTTCCCTTGTAGAGCTCATATGGAGTCTTCTCCATCTCCTTTCTGATATAGGCTCTGTTTGAGATGTAGCAAGCTGTGCTCATTGCATCTGCCCAAAATATTTGAGGCACTTGTTTCTCGTTCAGCATGCTTCTTGCCATTTCTGTGAGCACTCTGTTCTTTCTCTCTACAACACTATTTTGTTAAGGAGTACGAGGGGCAGAGAAGTTGTGTTCAATCCCATTTTCATCACACATCTCCATGAACTCTTTGTTCTCAAATTCTCCTCCATGATCAGTTCTGATTGCTACAATCTTTGTGCCTTTTTCATTCTGCAATTTCTTAGCAAGCACACAAAAGGCATCAAAAGTTTCATGTTTAGAGGAAAGAAACATAGTCCAAGTAAACCTTGAATAGTCATCCACGACTACAAGAGTGTATAGACTTCCACCTAGACTTTTCACTCTTGCTTGCCCAACTAAATCCATGTGGATTAGTTCCAAGGCCTGCTTGTGGAGACTGCCTTCTTAATTTTAAATGGGCACATTGTTTGTTTACCTCTTTGACAGGATTCACAGATTAAATCATGTTTAGTCCTAAAGCTAGGAATACCTATGACTAGCTCTCTTTTGACTAGCTTATCAAGTTGAGTAAAGTTTACATGAGCTAGTCTCTTATGCCATAGCCAACAGGTTTCATCATTTGAAATAAAACATTTTTCTTCAAGTTGTTGGCATAAATCCAAGGTGTATAAATTTCCATTTCTGTTTGCTTTTATCTTACATTTGAGATTAGCTTTATTTATATCTAAATCATTTTTATCAACAATAAGACATTCATTAGAATAAAAAATTACCCAGTTACCATGATCTGTGCTCTAACTAACACTCAGTAAATTGTGGCAGAGACCATCTACTAGGTAAACATCCTTGACTGGACCAACTTCACCAACTCCAGTGATCTTTCCACTTTGGTTTCCACCAAAACTAACTTTGGCTCTATCCTTTATCACTAGATTGTTGATTTTGTTCTTGTCACCAGTCATATGCCTCGAGCATCCACTATCATATACCATTTTCCTTTGTTGGATGCTTTAAGACACACCTGCACAAACTATACAGATTTAGGTACCCAAACTTTCTTGGGTCCTTTAAAGTTAGTCTTGTGCTCTAAGTTTGTAAAAAATTTAGGCACTTGAGTTCCTTTAGGAACCCACTTATAAGAGCTACTAACTCCATATTTTATGTGATTGCAAGTAGACTGTGTATGTCCCTTCTTGTTACAATAATTGCAAAAAACTATATGGTGAAGAATGTTCAGAGGATTTTATAAAATATTTCATATATGACTTCACCTTGGGTTCAACCCATTTCTTTGAAAATTTTTGCTTAGGCTCATAACCAATACCAGTTCTATCTCTAAAAACCTTTTGGTTGTTTAGAATCACGTTTAACGTCTCTGAGCCTTTCGTAATTTTTTATAAAACACTTGAAAGCTTTTCCTTTTCCTTCAACAATTTTTCACAATTAGAACAATTTTCAGAATTTGAAGGAGTTGCTATCGATAGAGGCTCAGCTATTGAGGGTTCATTTCTGGGAGCTTGCGATAGCTCATCTTCTATCGATAATGAAGAGGAAACTTTTTGTGAAGAAGAATTTTTCTTAAGTTCCTTGTTTTCTTTTATTAACCTGACAACTTCTTTAGCAACTTTCATTAATTCAATGTGCATTTCATCACATAAGCTTTGAAGTTCAGAATGAGAAGGTTCAGAGTCACTTTGCTCTTCTCGAGCAACTAGGCAGAGGTTGGCACATTCTTCGCTATCGCTACCTTCTTCATCAGAACTATCACCCCAGATGGATGACACATAAGCTTTCTTCTTTCCAAAAGTCTTCTTCTTTTTCTCCTTTTCCTTTAATCTTTGAAGACTTGGACACTCAGCTTTGAAGTGACCAGGCTTCTTGCATTCAAAACACACAGGAGTTTTGTCCTTCTAAGAGTCTTTGAAGCTAGGACCACCTCTCTGGAATCTTCCTTTTCTTCTGAAGAACTTTTTAAATTTTCTGGCCATGACAGCTATGTCCTTATCATCAAGATCTTCATCATCATCATCATCAATTTCGTCTTTCTCAGATACAGCAAGAGCAAGAGACTTCTTTTTGGAGTTTCCTTGAGCTTCCCTTTGGGCTATCAAGGTTGGCTCATATTCTGCAAGGCTGCCAAACAGGGCTGTGATAGACTTAGTTGATTCTCCTTGCATTTCTTGTATGGCAGTGACCTTCATGAGCCAATCTCCTTTTAGAACTTTCAGAATCTTATTGACTTGCTCTTTCTCTGTAATTTTCCTTCCTAGAGCAGCAAGATTATTGATGAGATGAGTAAATCTGATCTCCAGGTCTCTTATCTTTTCTCCTTCAGTCATTTCGAACTTGTGGAATTCTTCAACTAGCATTTCCACACGTCTATCCTTCACTCCAGTAGTTCCCTCGTGAGCAATCTGCAGAGCTTCCCACATTTCTTTAGCAGTGTCCAAGTGGCTCACTCTGAAGAACTCAGTTTGACTGAGAGCACTTTGGATCATGAGAACTGCTTTGCTGTTCAACTCTAGATTAGCAATATCCTCATCTATAAATTCATCATCAGCCTTTGGAATGCCCAAGGTATCTTTAGGTATAATATCTCCTTCTTCAATAATCTTCCACAGTTTGTACCCATTTGCCTTGATGTAGATTTTCATCTTAAGTTTCCAGAAGGTGTAGTGCTTCCCATCAAAGCCGGGAGGTTTGTTAATGGAACTTCCCTCAGGTAGAATATTTTCAAGCGATGCCATTATGATCTTTACTTCTCAGATTCGTTGGAATCAAACAGAGAAGACCCGCTCTTATACCAAATGAGAATCGCAAACGCACAAGAGGGGGGTGAATTGTGCTTTTGAAAATTATACACTAATCAAAGCAACTCAATCTTTATACTGGTTCGGCCAACACTGCCTACGTCCAGTTCTCCAACTCCTTGTTGGGTTCCACTAACCACAGGTTTTACAACACAGGTTCACCTGTCAACCTTTACAGAGTTTTAGAATCCCTCTAAACACTCCCCCTTACTACCTATAAGGTTACTACCCTGTTCTCAAAGCACCAAGCTTTAGAACAACCTCAAACAATAGAGGATTTCAATAATAAAGTCCACTTAATGAACGGATTGTGATAATCACTTAAGTACGAATAAAGTCACTAAGAACAATAAATACACAGATCAGAGAGCAATGAATGTATTCGTGAATATTCTTTGTTTTTCGACAGTTCTTCATAAATGCTCAAGTTCTGTATTTATATCTGTTCTCAGATTTGTCATTGAGTTCATCTTCATGAGGCCGTTTGAATATGGTCGTTGAGAGCTCACAGCCGTTGGCATTTATTGCAGTTTCTTCATCGAGGTTAAATTTCTGCTATAGCTTCAACTGCTCTTGCGTAGGGTGACCTAAGAGAGATGTAGACTGAGCGTTCTGAGCACCTGTACCAACTGTACTTGCATAGCAGCTTTTTCAGTAGCGCTAGCATGCTTTGCTATCGCTAACTGCATAGTATCATTCCTGCACTTGGCCTATTAGCTAAACAAGTATTCATGTAATGCATGGCAAGTGTTATCGCAAGCTTAGTCCTTTAGCTCAATGTATCATCTTATCTGTTTGTTTAAGTTCTCACAATGTGCATTCTCCTATCGATAGCTAGATGCGTTATCGCTAATGACCTTTGTTAGCGCAAGTTTGTTTAGCTATCTGAGTAACTTGTTATTTCCTCAAGAATTTAGATATCGATAGCTAATCCTGTTATCGATAGCAACTTATGATATCGCTAGCTGATTCCATTAGTTCAAAGACTTCAGATCATTTTCTTGCTAGTTGTTCTTCCTATGATTTATCCATGGTCTCAATGAACTTCTAGCGATAGAATACCTCTTAGCGATAGTGAAGGACTTAGCGATAGATATTAACTTTTTTATTTCTAAGTCTTCATTTGCTATGGCTCTTTGACTATTAGCGATAGGGATTTTCATTAGCGATAGTCTTTAGCTCTAGCGATAGTGATATGTTACCTATCAGATTTTACTTGTTTAATTCAGAGGTAACTTATACTTATTTTACTTATGTTATCTATAGGCCAGTCCTCATCAAAACTTAAGATTCTAACACCCTGCTTCTCCTTACACTTATCTTTGCATTATCAGTAATAGTTAATATTGTTGGGGACTGATTTAGCTATCTTTGGCTAATGAGACATGACAGGGAAAGAAGACCTTTTTCCTAGAGAGTGTGGGCTTACTGATCAGTGTGACTCTTTTTTTCAGATTCTCTTGGCTGCTGTATGGGTTTGATTGCACGTGTGTTAATCAAAGTTGCTAGATAAAAGGAGAGGGATGCACAAATAACTGAGTTATTATTCTGAGAATAGAAAGAAAAGAAGAGGATTTTCTTCTGTTTGATGGTTCCACCAAGTTCAGACGACTCATGGACTTATACTGAAGAAGAAAGATGAAGAAGAAGGAAGGGGGAAGAACCAGCAAACAAGCCAGCACATTAGAATAATAAAAAAAAGTCACCTCATCCTTCGGCAACGAAGATGAAGCAACCCACAGGCGCCTTCCCTCAAGCGATGTTTTAAGGGAAACTAGATTACTTGATTTGAAGCACAGCTAACCCAGGCACCCCAAACATAACCACCATGCCAGGGCAAGCTTTTTGAAGATGAAGCCATGGCTATTTTGCTCCAGTGACTGATCTTCACCGCCGTCTCCTCTCTTACCTCCTATTTCATGCTTTGTTTTGCCGGGAACTATGGCTTCCTTCGCCTGATTATGAGCTGACGTTATCTAAGTCGTCATTTTCAAAAAAACCCCAAACCCAGTTAGACATATACCACCTTTTAGAATTGAAATGCTCAAAAATAAAAAATACTAGTCAAGAAAAGGGAGAGTAAAAATAATAAAATAAAAATGAATTTTTTTTAGGAAGATGTCAATTGCTAATACCTGTAGAAAAGAATAAGGTGAAGAAGGAGAAAATGAATAAGGAAGCGAGGAGTTAAGATAGATAGATGGATGCACGGGAACTTCTTTGTAAGGCACTTTGTCCATCCCCAAACGTGAGCTTCGTGGTCTCCCTGAAAACCCTAAAACTCTCCACCTCTGGCACTTAAATCCTGCAAATTTTCAGCCCAGACAAAGTAACCAACGGCAATCCCTTTAGAGTTAGCACTCAGAACATCAGAGTTTAGCTTCAGAACCATGCACCTAACATTCTTACCCATTTTTAGATATCAAAATGAACTAGTTTGATTTTCAGATCTGAAACCCATTCCACAGGTCTTCATGAGGAAAGGAGCCGGAGACACTTCAAAACCCAAACTCAAAAACTCCGTGTTCACTATCTTCTCGGCTCTGCAAGCCTGCAACAAAGATTAGGAGGCATGGATACATGAAAATAAGGATGCAAGAAGGGAAATGGCATATCAAGTGTAGAAAGAGAAGGTGAGGCAGAAAAAGAAGCAAGTCAACAAGGAAAAAGAAGGGAATCTGGCGGAAGAGAAATGTGATGTATAATAGTAGGAGACCAGGAGCAGGAGCAGCCCTCAAAAGACTCAAATAGAAGACTTGACATGAAGGTGGATGCAAAATCTGAAATAGAAAAACCAAAATTTATAGCAACACTTAAGCACGAAACTTAAAAACAAAACAAAATCAACCGGTTACAAAATATTGTTACATAAAATATTTCTTATAAAATATAAAATATTAATGTTAAATTAGTTTTCCTTAAAATTTTTATAATTTGACACTTTTTTTCTTATACACACATTATATGTATATAATGTCATTTTTTATTGTAAATTAATATGTCACCGGTGTGACGCAACCCAATCTTTCCAACAGTGTTTTACTCATGATCTATGGATTTCTCATAAAGAATTTTCTATACAAAAGGAAGAATATTAAAAAAAATACAAAATTAATTTCAATTCTGTCACACAAAATTCATATGACAAGTAGCTCATTTTTTAATTATAACATCAATAAATTTAAATTTGTCTTATTTGTTATATTATCTTAGCTTTGACAATTAGCTTTATTATGATCTAATTTCTTGCACATATATTTGTTTGTGTATAAAATAATCTGAAAAATTGAAGATAAATCTCTATTTGACAAGTCAATCATGAAATAAGATATGGCCCGATATGTTCTATGATTGTTATGTATGGGTATTAAGGAAATACAATAAGTACCTAAATCTTAATATATGTGATATGTGATTAGATTATATGATATTTTTTTAAGTAAAATAAATTAGTTTTAAGAAAAAAGATAAATATAAGCGATTTAAAGTGGCAAATTTTGCATCCTTAGTTTTTTTTTCCAAAAAGGTCAACTGACTTTTATAATTATGACTAAACTTTTATAATTAGGACGAGAAGGTTTATGCTCATTCTCCTATTAATTCGTTAAATCTAGGTTTATTTCCAAGTTTCTTATATAATATGCCAAATGGCATCTTTCTTAAACATTTATACTTTTCACTGTTTTGGATTCAAATAGGAATATATTTAAAATTGTATGAGTAAAACTACTATAATAATAGCTAATATAAATAAATACCTTAAAAAATTGAGTAATATCAAATAATTTTGTATTTTAAAACATATGGCATACCCCATGGTTTTTGGCATGTGGTTCTCATGGAGGGGATTTTTTGGCCTAATTCCGTAGCACACCACTGTTCTGGGATGGCAAAACCAAATGTTTTTATCATTTAACTCATTTAACTACTAAAATAAGAAATTTTGTTTTTTAATTGTGTTATGCGTTCATTGTTATTTTCCTTTATTTATTTGCTGGTCCACAATTATTTATTATTGAGAAACTAACGACTATAAATGAAGGGTGGAGGAAAGAAAGAAAGAAAAAGGATAGAAAGAAGATGGTATGATGGAGAAAGAAGAAAGAGATGAAGTTGAAACTTTTCACATCAGAAACTGAACGAGAGCATAGCAGAAGCAAACCTCGAACAAGGAGAAGCATTAAAGATGTTGAAAGTGGAGACTAAAGAATATGAGAAAGATTATTCAAACTAGAAATCGATTTTTTTGGTATCGATTATTCAAACTAGAAATCGATTTTTTTGGTATCAAACCTTTGAAACAAATATAAAAGGATCTTATATTATTTAATGATATACAAAAAGTGAAATGGCCAAAATAAAACGTATTTAGAAAAAAATGAAAAAGTATCTAATAGCTATGTGGTTGTTTTAAAAATATATACCATGTTCTTTATTATAAGTCTAACTACCACAAATTTTTTGTTTTTAAATATAAGTCCACTTTGGAATCAATTAATATTATTGTGACTATTTTACCCCTATGTTGGAAATAGCGAAGATGAGAGAGAGGGTGTATAATACATAAAATATTATTTTAACACATATTCTCAGAAGTCCTTGTGTTTGTTTCTTCTACTTCTACCTCAATTTCAAACATAGGAAACACTTTGTGTGTTATTATCTTTTTATTAATAGCACGCAAAGTATTTAAAAAAAACTAATAGATTCTAGCTATTACTTCTGAAAAGGTATGTAACCAGCCATTGTATTTTAAAAAAAAATCTAAAATAAAGCGTGGATTCAAGCTTATGAGTCTCAATCTCTTTTTCTTGAATGAAGATGATTTTATTGCTATGGATATTTACAATGCGTGATCAGCATTTAGCTACAGAGGGTACAGAGATGAAAGGAAATTGTAGAAAACTAAAATCTAGGAGAATCTTTGGCTTTTAACATCAGTTGAATGCAGGCCATAGCTTCATTGACCATTTGTACAGGGCTAATTACTTCGTGATTGAAGATCCTACGGTTCCTGGCACATCAAAGTTTCCAGCAAATTGTTCCAAATGTGGTCTATCTTTGTAGTTCTTCATATTCAACTTAAACCATTTAGCACAAGGGATTCTAAAGAAAGCTCCGCTTGGTTGCTCTAGCAGGATCAACCTCCAACATGAGATGGCAAAATTACATTTCCTCAGAATATGGTCCAAATCTTCCTCTGCTTCTCCACAGTGGTCGCAGAGGTTGGTATGTGACAATGTCTCCTCATTCTTTCACTGTTGGTGAGAATTTTGCCCCTCAAAGCCAACCAGATGAAAGTTCATATCATTTGAACTCCCGGCAACTTCCAGGCTAAATCCCAGTCGGTTTCTTCACTTTTCCATTCTAAAAATATTTGTTGTTTAGGGAAGTAATTGCACCCCTACTTAATCGTGCCTTGATAATTTCCTCATTTTTACGTAAATAACATGGTTTTCAAAGTCAATGCACTCATAAAGTCAGGAATAACATAAGCTTGGTTAACTTTGTTTTAAAAAAAAGATTTATGCTGCAAATGAGGCAAATCAAGATAAGGTTTCAACTGTTCTAATCGTTGCTCATATTGCTTTATTTTGATCGAATAACTTTTTTTTAAAGTCCATAATATGTTATAAGCATGATGTGTAATGAATGTTACTTTATACATTCAAGCACAAGCTCCCCGTGTAATGTAGTAAAGGCGTTGTTTTGGCAAGCTTTATCTGTTGGGATTTTTGATATAAATTAATTAACTTAGAATTGGAGCATATTCCATATTGACAAACTCCCCGTGCAATGCACGGGTGAGCACATGCTCATTTTACTGGAAAACCTAAACAGCTTAACACTCCAACGGTCTTGTACACAAGATAAAAACCTTCTTATGTTTATTACTGTTGAATATATATATTCTACACATTCTTGACCTGAAAGTGTGTTCTTCATGTAATTATATGAGTTACAACGATTTTTTTTAAAACTTCTACTGTTTAAAATTTAGAAATATATTCAAGCCAAAATAATTTTTAATGGTAAAACATAAAAAACTTTTCGTTACACATAAAACAATTTCGGTAAAACATAGGAAACTTTTGGTATTATAAAAAAAAGTTGGTAAAACATTAGAAGCTTTTGATAATACATAAAACAATTTTGGGAAGAAGCTAGTAAAGTTATGGAACAAATTCGTAGAAGATGAGTTGGCAAAACAAAAAAACTTTTTAGTAACACATAAAACAATTTTGGTAAAACACAAGCAGAGTCTGGGAGAAAATATTGAGATTGAATTGAACATGACACTTATATTTTTTTATAGATATATTGAAGAGGCTTGGTGGGAGGGAGTGAGTTCGAGTCGAATCCCACCCCATTCCAATTCCCATTTCCTTTGTAGCCCCATGAACCACCTTAAACAAACAATTAATAATAACTATATATCACCCACCTGTCGAGGCCGGAGCTCAGGCATCGGTGGTCCCCTACCAGCCTACTGTGATAGGTGGCGGTGGGGTCTATTTTTTTTATAAAAAATAAATTTAGTTCGGAGGCTTTTTGTCATTTCCATTAAATTTCAAAAGATCACTTAGGTCTATGGCATGTAATGTTCCTTTTTGAAATTCACGACAACTGGCATTTGCATATTTTGAAGGTTTTTTTTGTTTATTATTTTCCCATATAATATATACATATATATATATCTCAAAAGGCAAAAAAAAAAAAAAAAAACACACACACACACACAAAGGGAACAAGATTTAGTCAAGTACAACACTGGAATGTATAAAAATTATTATGGATATGTTTATCAAGATTGGAGAAAACTTTCTCACCCTTTCAAAAAACCCCAAATTTAGGGGCAAAAGGATGGTGTGGGGATCCTCCTTCCTCCATTTTACCCAACCAAAGAAGCTTTTTTCTTTCATTCCCACCCTTCAAAAACCCCTACCAAACAAGACCTTATATAATACTTCCTCCATTTTAGAGTGCACCTTAGGAGAATGAGTTTGGGTCAAAGGCCCATATAAATAATACTCCGATTTAACACATTTAGTTGCCTTAGGTTAAATTCATAATACCAAATTATGCAATATAGCACAACTCGGGTCAATTCTCTCACGGAACCTCTTTATTTGGAATCATAGGCTAAACTAAGTATCAAATGTGACATTGAAAGGGGTTTCAAAATGATTTATGTGTCAAACTTCTTGACTATGCAATGAAAATAAATCCTAAACTACTTTTTTTGGTCATTTCAATAAATGGGGAATGATTTGATAAAATTGGATTTAAGAAAAATTAATGATTAATATACTACTTGGAGATGGAATACTAGCTATCACTGCTTGAGAAAAAATATAGGAGTAAATTTATCTCCAAGTCAAATTGCTAACTGTAATATCCCAAGTTTTAAGTGCTTAGTTAATTGCTAATTAAATGAAAATTTGAGGATTCTAGATGTTGTTAGTGGCTTAATAGTGAGGATGTAATTAATTTTATTGTTGGCTTAGGGAATTCCTAGGAATTCTTGTAACAATCGCTTTGTAAAACCATTTTATTAACTATAAAACCGAATTTAGTACATTTTTATTAGCCATAAAATCGAATGTAACAAGATTTTATCAATACTAATTATGTTAGGAAAAAGGGTTTACGAAATAAACTACTAACATAGTTAGAAAAGAGTTCAAGGTACCACTTTCTTTAAAATAAAGTTTAAATGTATAACTATGATATAAAATAAAATTACTAAGAATACCAAAAAAAAAACTATCATAGTTAGAAAAGAAACCTTCTACCTTTTCAAATCAGTTTATCCATGTTAGAAAGAATTAACCTAACATGAATATAAAAATGTATGAACCATGTATCTAAATACTTGGGTAAATCTTTCTTTAAAAATATAATTAATCACCCGAGTAAATCATTTAAATAAAATATCAAACTTTTTGATCAATTACTTAATGTACTCCTGCTATGTTCAAGTATAATAAAATATCCTCGTAAAATCCTAAACAACCATGGCAGGTAGAAAGAAGTTTCCAACCAACAGTTCATAATTAAAATATAGTTAGAAAAGTAATACCAGTAGGTCTCAGGCTTATATGCCGGAAATGGACTGGTCCCAACCAAAAGAATAATGCATACAGTTATCCAAAAGTAAGAATGCAGAAGCGAAATATGAAAGCCTAAGGAAGTATGGCAATATACAACACTTCTCGCATAAGACCCAAAATAAAAGCTCACTTTGTTTCAGTGAGAAGCTGAGGGCTCCTTTCCCCGAGTATCTACTACCAAACCTAAACCTATAAGCAGCAAATTAAGGTAGACACGGTTATGCCTACTAACCACTTAACTACCAGTCTATATGTTTCGGTGTGTGCCAAAAAGGTGTCAATATGGGAAGTTATAATATATAAATAATTTGAAATATGAGCACATACCAGGTAATTGTGCAGTAATCTGTACCAGGAAAAACATTTAACAATTTCATGTATACCAATATTTCGTAAAATAGTTTAAAATACATTTTTCACAATCATCAACGTTCGCCATGCGAAGCGTTAGGTTGTCCCCTACCACT
Organism: Mimosa bimucronata; assembly: GCA_037074515.1. NCBI lineage: Eukaryota > Viridiplantae > Streptophyta > Magnoliopsida > Fabales > Fabaceae > Mimosa > Mimosa bimucronata. Next base: position 25,551,105 of record CM073445.1, on the reverse strand, counting down.
AGGTGGACCAGAGTGGAACTCGACATGGATCTCAATCCGTACCCAAAACCACGAAGAAGTAGAACTCGATGGGGATTTCAACACATACCCACACCACAACGAGGGCAATGCTCGATAAAGGCTACCCATACCCAGCACACTGAAAGGTATTACTCGATGGGGGCTATCCATACCCAGTACATGTAACACCTAAAAATTTTCTACTATACTATAGTATTTTTAATCGAATTACAACCATTCTTCAGTGTTGAAGCCCAAAAATACGAAAAATTTAAAACTTTTTCTTTCCAAAAATTAAACTAATTTTCTTTCTGTTGGAACGGGCTTCCCAAACGAATTGAACAATTTAAAATTTTGTCTAAAGCAAAGTGGTTCATAAAACAATCAAAAGCACATTAATCCTCTAAGTGTATTTATTATTTTTTATTCATAATATTTAGGAATTTAAAATTCCTTTATAAATTTATACAATTTTAGTTTCTATGATTTCTGCTATTAGTTTAATAATTTAATCTTAAATCATATATAGATAACACTATTAAAATAAATACCATAACTAAGCATATTTTCTTCGTCTCATCTTCTTCCAGCCCTCCTGCCTTATCTCAACCATCTAATCATCTCCCAGCTTCTCTGAAACAGCAATTTACCGTAGTTTATGTCATTCACCATAAATTTTATGCATGCATTGTCATGTATACATTTTATAAATCTTTGCAATTAATGATAGTATTTATCCTATTAATCTGTGTGACATAAGCACCTACGAACCACTGATAACGATATCTTCGTTAACTAGTGGAGGTTCTACCTGCAGGACTTCTCGTTATAACTATCCTGTTATAACGTAACTAAACTGGCAAAGGGGTAGCGAACCACCTAAGCCTGGAGTACTCCAACATAAAAGGAATAAAAGACATACCATTTAAATGCAACAGGTATTATAAAATTATACATGCAATTTAGTGAATGGAGATAAACTACTACCTGAATTCAGAAATTACTCCTCAACTGGTTCTTTTTCCTTTCTGGTGCCTCAAGGAACCCACACCACTATCCTCTCCTATAATTACACATATAAATAAATTAATACTCCTGCCTGTTTGTAATCATTCAACGTCTCTCACGTCCTAAATATTTGATACTACCCAATTCTTTTCATCTGGACCAATTATGATTTTCCCATATTTCTTTACTCATATTAAATTTTCTTATTCTTAATGTTTGAATGATAGTTTTTGTAAGAATCCTTCTTTAAAGACCTTAATCATTCATACACCTATATATATATACACTTATTTCTTACTAACTTCTGGCCAACAGCTCAAATTACTAATTCAATTCCAAAAACAATCATTGCTACTGACAATCTCAAACAGCACTATTAAACCATAGAGTCTCCCATTTCAAATTTTCTAGACAAGGTTTACCTCAGAATCAAATTGAATCAGTACCTAACTTTAATTTTAACCTTGTCTTCAAAATCCTTTCAACATAGTAACTATAATTTAAATCACAAATTCTCAATAAATAGCTTCTTCTAAGGATACATCAATTAATACATATCATTAAGTTAAACTTCTACAATAATATAAAGCTCAACTTAGGTGCATCCAATCTCCCACCTATTTCAAACTATCATATGTACCTTAATATATGTTCCAAAAATTCCGATTCCATTTCAATACCTTTATAATCCCCAATCTAATCATTATTAACTTCTATTACAACCTAACTAATACCTTAAGTCCTTAAACATATGCCAATCAATTCATATCCTCCTCAGAATAAAACTTTAACTTCTATAATTCATTGATATCTTATTTCCACCTAAAAACCAACACATTAGACATCCAGTTGAAGCCCTTAACTCAAAATTATCACCAACCAAATTCTAAAATTCCTAGCATATGTAATTCTTATTAATTGGTCATTCCAACACTGCTAACTTATTTAAATTATCTAAAATAATTACTCTGCAACAAGAGACATTCAAAGTAGTCTTTTCAATTCAAGCTTTCATTATATCCTCAAATTAGACTTATTTGAACACTACTCACAATACAAGAAATACTTCATATTCAAGCTAAGTAAATAAAGCATCTCTTTAATGTTTCTAAACAACCTCTAAATTATATGAAGCTAAATTAATATGTTACATACTTTTAAACCCATGACCATTTTAATCCCTTACCCAATCATTTAGCCAACCTACCAGAAAGACCCCTACAACCATCAAACCCCAAACAACACCTACATCCTCTTTAGTAAATCCTAAAGCATGAAAAGAAAATCCTTAATCAAATTTACTTAACTATTACAATCTCTACATTTTCTTGAGCAATTTCTCTATTCTTTTCTGAATAATGGAACATAAACTTATAATCAGCTTTAAACTTCAATTACAACCTTTATTACCAAAGCATCTGAACCAATCCACACTAAAACAACAAGCCACGTGTTTTGGAATTATCTAAGATAGCATAATAATAAATAACCTTTTCAATTATAAATAAATGTTGAAGCTATAAAGTGCTAGACTATACTTACTATAGGTTGTCCTTAAATAATGTCAATTCATTTGGCTTAATCTTAAAGAGATTCGAACTTGTAAACAACTCAATCATCAGCAGATAACTCAAAGTGAAACTTAAAACCAAGCTTCCACTCAACAGTTTATAATTCAAATAAATTTGAAGTCCTAAAGAATTGTTTCATAAAAATCAATTTAAATAACTTATAAACCATTTCAGGTACCCAATTATCTCATATACTTATAATGAATTTCAAACTTTAAACTCGGAGAATCCAAGTTCCTAGACAACTAAATTACTAGTGAAAACAAAGAGAAAACATAATTGAATCAAACCTCAGTAGTACCACAAAAATCAACCATACAAGCTTGAAAATCATCACTCAAAATGAGTACTCCTCATGTAAACACAATTTGGATAAGAATACTTCTCAAAATAATCTGACATTCATATCAGCCATAACCACTTTTATAGCTTATTATATGATCTATTATTCATTTAAGATCAATATGAAATCCTCGGAATGTAGCCTCAAAGAAAAATCAATATATAATAGCTTATTGTGTCTTCCAATTTTCTATTTCCCTTATGATAGGAATACCCAGATTCTCTTATCATCTTCAAGGCTAAAGCCTTAGGAAAACAAAACTCATACAAGAATAATCATAATACTTCTACAGAAATCTAACATAAATTTTAAAGACCTAACTCCTATCTACTTAAAAAATGGAGCCCCTAGTTTCGGTCTCTTATAATAAGAGGAAAACTTAGCATGAATCATCTCTTAAACACTGAGCATCAAACGTCAAACATCAACTCTAAATAATTAAACATCAATTCCTAATTTCATCATAAACCTCCCCCTTTAATGGACTTGGCCAAACAGAACAGGCAACAGAGGGAGCAAAATTTAACCAAAGTAAGCAACTAATCAATTTAACCCAATATGCACCAGAAATTAGCGACCAAAAAGGAAAGAAGATTTGAATGGACATGAAGAAGAACAAGAACTCGGCTGAACAAGGGAGATGAAGAAAAATCAAACAATTCCAAGCTTCCAAAATCAACATACAAGGCACACTATGGACTTAATCTTACTCCTAATTATGATTAATTAAACATTCGTTCATTAGACACCCAGAAATCAACGAAATTCCCGATGGGTGAACAGTGCATGGAGGAAGAAATTTGGGGAAATCTTGATTAATGTTATTCCAATGGTCAAATTCGTTCCCAAAGGTGGTTAATCGAGACCTAAGCTTCGTTTCTATGAATTCAGAAACTTCAAAAAACCTCCAAAGAAATTCAAATCATCCTCCCTAATTCGCTCAAATCGGGTTAGAGAGGAGACAAAAATGAAAGAAGGAAGCTTACCTAAGGTTACTCTAAGCTTCTTGAGTCTTTTCTGCCGCTTCCTGCCACCAGTCACCGCCGAAATCCCCGTCGTCCGTCACTGGGAGTCGAAGAACAGAGGGAGGTGGACGAGAGAGAGAGGAACTCAGGATAGAGAGAGGAAAGTGAGGGTGAATAGGAACGTGGGAGTATATATGAAGAAACGAATGAGGGAGATATTTTAAATAGGTATTTTACTACTTTGCCCTTCCTTTTATAACTGAAGATATTTTGAACTAGGGACATATATTGTCATTTTCCTTTTCTTTTATTTTTCCTCTTTCCCTTTATGCCCTTCTTTAAAAATTTTAACTACCATTTCCTTTACAAATTTATCTGAATCTATTTTAAAAATAATTTTCTAGATATAATTTAATTTCCAAATTTATTTATAAGACTTTTTAAATGTCAAATAATACTCCAAGGTTCTAAATATTCCCTTATTTAAATTCATCTTCTAACTATTTCGCCTTAATTAATAAAGAAAATAAACCTTAAAAATTATTAAAATACACATGGCCTCATCAATTTATTTATAAGGCTTTTTAATTTCTAAATGCCACCCCAAGACCTTAAATAAATCCTTATTTTCTATTTCCTAAAATTTGGGGTGTTACAGTACACCTATAAAATAATTAGTCCCTGTAGGCCAACAGGGTACCTTATCACGTGATGATAAGAGTATCCAAAGCATCAATGCTAACTACCACAACATATGCATCACAAGCAGTAATGGCAATACAACCACAAATCAGGCACTTGGCCTTACCAATGTCCCAAAAATCTTGCGATAATATTTCAAAACCATATATGTATTTTTTTCAAATTTATGATGCAATACACAAATACAGATGACAGGTTTAACTTAAAAATCCCACATGACATTTTTCATATAAAATAAACAATATAAATCATATTGTATGTATATCACTAGAATCCAGAATTTAATAGTAATAAAAATATAATTTCAAAGCTCTTACTAACAACACACACACACACACACAGACTAAGTAGCTAGTGGTTACCTTTAAGCAAAATACCAAATTAATGCAGTAAAACCACGCTCCCTTTGCTTGACTCAGGACAATTCACCGTCTACACAATAGTCATATAAAATTAACACTTAAATTAAATGTTCACATACAAAGTTAGGGAATTTAATTCCCTAACCAAAAGAAAAGCATTCATCCTCAAGAAATTTATTCCCAAACCCTTCCTTAATTCTCTCTCAATTGAACCATTAAAAATCCTCCATCCATATCCATCATAAGATCCCAAAATCCAATCCTCACATACCCAAGTAAATCTTTTCAACTCCCATAACCTCTCAATTAAATCCTATTTATCCCAATAACAGCCTTAATTTAATATCCATAAATTTATAAAAATCACCCATTAACCTCACATGTCTATATTTCAAAAATTTCTCCTTAATGATTAGTCTAATCCAGACTTTACAAGTCTAAAATTTCACCAACAAATTCCACCATAATCAGCCAGAGTAACATCATAATATAATATTAAATAAACTCCCATAAATTATCAATTTCACCACAAGTCAGGCCGCAATATCCCAAAATTTTCCCTAATATTATAAATTCCAAAAATTTTAGATAATTGGGAAAACCTCAAATAAATTACAAGCTCCTTAAGAAAAATTCTAACTCAAATATTAGACTTTAATATAATAGATTTAGATATCCCAAAAACCCCAACTCAAATACGGCCTATTTTTGAAATATTCTGGATCAAAAAATTAATGACATGGGTGCATAGAGAATACTTACGGGAGTCCAAATATGGTCTTAGATGGCCGAAAAAACCACCGGTCCGCGGCTGGCAAGCTCCAAAAGCTTTGGCCAAAACTTTTTTCTATATACTTTCTAAGCACAAATCAGACCGAAAAGGAGTGGAGGAATGAAGTACAATGTTGGAGGAGGTGAGAGGAGGAGAGGAATGGTGGTTTTTCGGCGAAGCTCTCCTGAAAGATCCCTCCCAAAGTCCACCACGGTGGTGGACTAAGGGAGAGGAGAGAGAGAGAACGAGAGGGAGAGAAGGGAGAGGAGGAAGGAAGAAGAAGAAGCTTGACAATGGTGGTGGTGGTGGTCGACGCTGAGGAAGAAGAAGAAAGAACAAGAACGGTGAGGAAGTATGAGAGGAATGGAGAAAGAAGAGAAAAAGAAGGAAAAATAGAAAGAAGAGAAGGAAGAGGAAGAAGGGTCTACGGTTCAGAAGGAAAAATAAGGGGAAAGGAATAAATAATAAAATATAGAGAGAGAGAAGAGAGAGAGAGAGAGAGAGAGAGACGTGTTGGGGGGAAGGGTGTCTGATGCAGTAGAGAAAGAGAGAGAGAGAGGAAGGATAAATAATAAGAAAAAAAATGATGATGATGTTGAGTGTAAGAGAAGGAAAGAAAGAGATTTGATAGTGATAGATGAGTGTAATTAGAGAGAAAAGAGAGATGACGTGAGGGAGAGCGGTGTCGTGTGAGAGTATAGAAATAGGTATGGGGAAGAGAGAGAGTAAAAGAAAAAGAAAAAGGTTAGGGAAAAATACACTACTCTGCTCTAAAATCCTCAAATAAGATATTTCTTTTGAACCAAATTTTTTTTTTCACTCTCAAAATTCCTATAGTATCCTTTACTTATTTTTCTCCCATAACAACCTCTTTTGAGCCTAAAAATAATTTTCTAAAAATTATTATCCTTAAAATAAGGGAGAAACTATGCCTTTAAAATCCTCAAAAATACCTCAAAATCCTTCAAATATTCTTATAATCCATCATTTCTCATCAATAAATTCCCAATTACCCTTATTTAATTTTTAGGATGTTACAATTCTTGGATGGATTTGGTATATGTTTTTGAGGTTATTGACTGAAATTTGAGGCACATGAATTGGCCTAAGAAAGGGGTTAAGTATTGGGTTTGAGGAGAGGCAAAGAGAAAGTATTCTTGCTTTGCTAGGGCAAGATTTTTTAGGATCCTCTTGATTTCAAGATTCCTACTCTTAGATAATCTCTTCTACTCCCTTTCCTCTTCATTGTCTTGCATTTTTTCTCTTTGGTTCATGGTGTATATTGGGGATTCTCTTTAGGTCCAAAAATCTAGTCTATGGGTGGCGTTCTTGTTGATTCCTAAGATTTTTTTTTAACCTTCCAAAGCTATCTTTACGATCTATTTTGGTTGAAAAAAGTTTAAACCTTGATTTAAAGTTGTGTAAGCTTGTTTTCTCTTAGGGTTCTTGTAGAATCCGAAAATCATGAGTTGTAATTGGATTTCTTTGTTCCAATGAGCTTATTTCTACCAATTAAAGGTTTTAAATTCCATGGGTGTTTGGAGTTTGATCTAGAACAAATTTTGGTGAGACAAAGTTTGAGATACCTTAGGTTTTGTGATGAATTTAGAAATTTATGTTTCAAAATGGAGTTAGGTGTTTTGAAGAAGCTTATTGTTAATGTTTGATGATTTCTAAAACTTGAAATCCTTTGGGTCTTGCTTTAATTGAATTTTGGCTTATCAAAGTTTCAAAAATCATGTGAGTTTGTGATGTATTTTGAAGAAAAGTGTTGTTAAATAGTTTTGATGAATTAAGTGAGTTGATTGGGGTTGAATAAAGGTTTCTACTATCTTGAACTGTTAGTGTATCGTTTGATCCAAATTTTCATTTTTGTAACATTTTGGGGATTTTAAATGATGCTCTTGTGTTGGGTATTTGAATGGTTGTAGTAAGTTGATTTGGGTTGGTTGATGGTAATTGGAGGATTAAATATTTGTAATTTTGGGTTGAGGCACAATTGGTGAAAGTGGCCTAGAGGTGGATTGTGGTTAAATGATTGTTTGAGGATTAGATTTGAGGTTTAATAATGATTGTGAATTGTATTGATAATGATTGAGAATTTAGTGGTATAGTTAGAGTAAAGGGGTGAATAAGGGTCATTGGGATCAATTGAGACTATTGGGTTTTGTAGTTAGCTTTTTGGCCTTAGGTAGCTTGGGATGTGAGTCTTGGGCTTGGGTTATTTTGAATAACCTATTTGTACATACTGGGATGTGAGTTTTGGGCTTAGGTTATTTTGAATAACCTTGTTGTACATACCCAATTTATTAATGTGGTATGCTTGTATTTGTTAGTTGTTTTAGAGTCTTGAGCTTTGGCTCATGGAGCACCTAGGTAACACTTTATTGACAACGCTAAATTGCATCAAGAGGTACCCACTTTATTATCTTACAAGTGTGTGTGTGAATGTGTGGTTAGTAAGGTTGTAAAAGATATTCATATGCTCACTTTTGGTGCATTGAAAGCCTTTGAAATTGTTATTGAAATAGAGCCATTATTGTGGCATGCTCTTTGTAAAATCATTGTGATTTAAATTTCCAACCTTGCAAGAATCATGTATATGTGCATATTGTTGCATTTGACTGGTTGGTTGCTTTTGGTGCCTTTTGAGCTGTGGCTTAGCCCTATCACGTGATGTGGTTCCCCAACGGCCATTGGTTGAACCTTTTAGTTTTTTTACCAATGTTTCTAATTTGTTCTTCGTGGTTCTGTCGAGCCATTGAGTAGGAAATTGGTGACTCACAGCAAGATGTTGTGGCGGCAGTAGTAAAGCCTGCTCTTGAGGGCTTCTACCGGGCACTTGGTGTGCTTTGCCTCTTTGGAGGTCTTTTAGCATGTTTTGGGATGCAAAAATACCTAAGAACTTATGCCAAAAGTGCACTCAACACCATATACTTTTCTTGAGTGCAAAAATACCTATGAACATTCAAAAAGAGGGCAAAAATGACTTTGCCTAACTTCAGCCTACCAGCATTTAAAAATACCAAAATTCCCTTAAAAAAACCTTACCCATTCCCTCCCACCTCTTGTGTCTCACCCTCTACTCACAATATCCGTTGCTCTAATCATAGTATTTATTACAGTATTCATTCTTTATGGTGGTGGAGAAAGCGAGGAAGGCTACAGATATGAAGAAGCATTTAAAAATACCAAAATACCCTTAAAAAAGAACAATAATGACATTTAACCCATAGAGGAATAACTGATAATATTAAAAAACGCAATTGATCAATCATCTAAATCATCCATCTTTAATCTTGAAAAGCTCCATCCAAATCATCCAATTGGAATCTTCACATCACACAACCTTTGACTCACATAATCAATAATCCTCAAAAGCTCCACCATAGTCCCCAATCTAGTTTCCCCCTTTACCTCATCGGATTCATATTCATGATTACTTTCTTCTGATTTGCTTTCACAGTCTTAAACAAAAGATCGTAGTCTTGTTCTCCAACAAATCTCAATTAATCACTCACTTTCAAGTTTGATCCAGCCCTTGAGATAGAACCATAGAGGGAGGAAGGAAAAAGTGACGAAAGAGATGAGAGAAGGGCAGTTTAGAAAGTTTCAAAAATAAGACATTTTTTATTTTTTAAATTGTGTGGGACCCACCATGAAATGTGACAAACATTTGGGGTTGTCAACGGTGTAGTCATTATGGTTCGCTTTTTTAGTGTTCATGGGTGTTTTTGCACCCTAAAAAAGTATATGGAGCTGAGCGCTTTTTTGACATAAGTTCATAGGCATTTTTGCACCTTAACCCTTTGGAAAATAATTGGTTTTCAAATTCATATCGCTTTGGCATACCTAATGTTATCTGATTTTACCACACTTACAATGTATTATATAATCAGTGTTCTGAATACCTGTTTATTGTTATTGGTCCCACATAAATGTATACTTGTGCGCACACACATGTATGGTGGAATGAGAAGAATAAGTGCTATTGACGCCCTATCTCACCCTGCTGTTAATATTCCAGGTCTTAGTACTGGTGCTAGATGGCGGAGTAAGGAGCCAGAGGAGACTCACTAACTATGAGATCTCTTAAAATATTTCTTTTGAAATGTATATTGCCAAATATTATGGACGAGGCATGCTCATTACATTTTCTTCTGCAATTTTATATTCTATTATGTATCACTGTATGTTATTATTTTGTCGAGATCAGTCCTTTTAGACAAAAATGTGATTGGAGGCCTAGTGGTTAAATTTTATGCTTTGGAACTATGTATGTGGCATACTGCAATCCTTGGATACTGTGGAATCTTTGCAGGTATGATGGGCTTTGGCCACTAGTTGATTGAGCTGATGGATCTTTTGTTGATGATTACTTGTTAGGTCCGGTCTACTTCTGACGGTTGGTCAGTTGTGGATATTAGGACTGTTATTATCAATTTAAACTACTTCATGTGATTAGTTGTGGATATTATAATTGTTGTCGTATTTTAAATTATTTTCACATGCATGTGAACCTGAGTGTTTGGGAAGCGCTCCTCAGCAGGTTGTTGGCCTTGGAATGCTCTAGTTGCCTTACTCACTAAGGTACATTATGGTTTATGATTGAGAGTAATTTTAAGGTATGTGATAGGGTTGATTTATTATTAATATGGTTAGATGTTGATTTGAGGAATTTGTAAAGAAGGGCATGACTTTGTTTTATGACATTTTTTAAGTACCTTGTTAGATAAGCTCTTTTCTAACAAAGTAGATTTGATTTTCAAGATTTTTCTTTTTCTAACTACTCCATCCGGTCCTATTTATAAAAGCTCAGCCGCCAAATAACACTTCTTAAAAAACATGTAAAAATTAGTTGGGAGCTATAAATATATCTTAAAAATAAATGTTCTTCCAATATTACTCATATTTATGACGAGACTAGAGAGAGAAATGTAAGTATGAGTATTAATGAATATTATGAAAGAGAGTGTTAATAAGTAGTGGTAAAATAGGAAAAATGACATTAAATGATGACAGATTCCAAGTTGAGCTCTTATATTTTGGACCAAAACAATTCAAATTTCGGGCTCTTATAAATAGGACCGGAGGGAGTATGTTATAGCCCTTTCAAACATAGTTAGGCAGAGCTATTTCTTACAGTGAATTTTTAATAACCATGTTAGTGGTTGACCTTTTCTAACATGGTTAACCTTTCCAAAGGCAGCATAATCTTTTATTTTCCATGATAGGGTTTTTGAAACGTTTTAGAAACATCCTTTTTTATGCTACCAAAATTTAAATTAAGCTTCGCAAGTGTATGGGTCGCAGAAATAGTAAGTTGGCAAATCAAGGTCGATCTCACAAAGACTCAAAGCAATTGATTATTAAGCATTAAATCTCCTATTTTTGTTTAAATTGAGCGAAAGAGGATTGAGTTCAAACGAGTGAAGAAAATTTAACAACGATCTAAAAAAATAAGAACTTTCACACATATAAATTCAAGATGTAAACGAACAATCTAGAGTCACTAATCCCTTGCTTGCTTATTAGATTTTATTCTCACTAAATTAATTATATTTTAACTTAATCAGCTAATCTAGAGTCCTAGTGTCTATAAATGCTTGTTGGTCCACTTATATCCTTACCTAGATTAATTATGCAATGTCTCACACAAATTAACCAGGTACAATTTATATTGGTAACACTCTAATTTGACTATACGAAGCTTCTAGGTATATGTCTATCCTAGACGCAAATTAGATTAAAATCTAACTTAGATTAAAAATCCAATTCCACATTATTTAATCCCATGGTCTATTTAGAATTCCCTCCGTCAAGTTCAATCTTAAATTCCCTAAACATGTTCAATGGTGGCCAGTCACTAACAATAATAATAATTAAAAGTAAGATTAAATAAACTGAATTAAAATTAAGCATAACTAATAAGTGGGAAAAATCTCTAAGTCTCAAAACAAGTTCATAGTGCTCTAAGTTGCAAAAGAAAATTAACCACACATGGTTTGGAACACAAACATCTAAACAAAATTAGGTTCAATATCCAACATCATAAAGAAAAATGGAAATAAAAACCCACAAAATTGCTCTTCCTTCTGCTCTTGGACGTTTAAGTGAAGAAAGATTGAACAGTCATTCTCTCCTTCTCTCTGATTCCACCAATGAAGACGAAGATGAAGCAACAGTACTGCAATTCTTCTCCCACAAGGTAGCCGCCGCTCCTTTTTATTCTCCCGTTCAGCGTGTGTGTTGGTTAATAGTGGGTGATGATTGAAAGAATTAGCCCCCCTCTTGTGATGAATGCATTAGAATATAAAGAGTGGCCTCATATGCTCTCCCTCACGTGATGATGATGATTGATTATAATTTAGGTCTCTTTTATTTCCAACTCCATCATGCACATACATGTGTAGTGGCTGCCAAGGAAAGAAACAAAAAAAGGAAACTTAAATCAAATCAAATAACAACAATTATAATAAACTAATTTTTTTTTGTTTTTGACATATGCTTATTTTTTTATTTTTAGTAACTTTCCTATTTTAATTCAAAACAAGATAATTCAAAAGAAATCCCTAAATAATGTATCAAATTGGTATCTTTTCAAATCACAACAAAATCTCTCAATTTTTGAACTGATGACACTACTACAGAAATAGCCTATAATGCCTATGAAGTTCCGCTATAACCAGTGCCGCGATAGGTTAACTGGCCTATCCATGCGCTTTAAAAGCACCGCTATAGGGGACCTATTGTGGTGCTTTTTAATAAATAAGTGCCGCAATAGGTGACATATAGCGATGCTTATTTACTAAAAAGCGTCGCTTTAGGCCTTCAATTTATTTTTTTTAAATTTAGAGGGCATATAGCGCGCTTTTTTAAAAAGCGCCGCTATAGGTTTTATTTTTTTAAAAAAATAAATCTATATTTTTTTTCACACCCACCTACATCAATGCGAAAATTCCAGCACTGGAACTCAACAGAAAGCAACACACTCCTAATTCAGAATGGTTTTTCATATGCTTAGTGTTGTAACTTGATACAACGAATAGAAACAAGAAATCCAAACTATTTTTCCCTTTTTCCATTTCATGTGCTTAGTGTTGTAACTTAATACAATGAGTAGAAACAAGAAATCCAAATTATTTTTCCCTTTTCCCATTTCTATACAACGAGTAGAAACAAAAAAACCCAAATACCGAAGAAAAAAGAAAAAAAAAGCTTATGCCATTTGAGATTCGTGAAATCACCTGTAAACTTGGAACTCCAGAATTTGCATCTGTAAGTGATTTCTCCAGAAATGGCAGTGAGAGAAAGAGAGTGCGATATGCCAAAAAAATAGAGATGTAAATGGTGAGAAGTTAAGAGAGAAGAGAGAATATTTGGGGAAAGGAAGAGAGAGTGAGAAGAGAGAAGAGAGAAGAGAGAGTGGGAAGGGAATATTTGGAATGGGACGTGTTAAGAGAGAAGAAATAAGAGGGAGTTACATGCAGAAAAAATAGGGGGAGTTTCCCTTCATTTATTTGGCCTATACCGACGCTTTTGACAAAAAGCGTTGGGATAGGAGTGTTAAGAGAGAAGAGAGAAGAGGGAGTCACGTGTAGAAAAAATGAGGGGGAAAGTTTCCCGCTATTTATTTGGCCTATACCGGCGCTTTTTACAAAAAGCGCCGGTATAGAGTAAAAAAATGGAGGGAAAATTCCCTCCATTTTTTCGCTTATACTGGCGCTTTTGACAAAAAGCGCCAGGATAGAAGTGGTAAGAGATAAGAGACAAGAGGGAGTCACGTGTAACCAAATTAAAAAGAAAATAAAAGAAAACATATTAAATTTTTTTATTAAATTTATATATTCCTAAAGAACTATACCCTATAGACATAAGTGTCGCTATAGGCCTAAAATATTTTAAAAAGATACAAAATTCTGTTTGAACCTATCCCGACGCTTAATATTATAAGCGCCGTGATAGGTTAAAAATTTAAAAAAATTAATAAAATATGACATCCTATAGTGGCGCTTACAAAATTAAGCGCTGCTATAGGTTTCATAAATACAAAAAAAAATAAAAACAAAAAAAATTACCCTATAGCGGCGCTTATACAAAGAAGCGCCTCTATAGGTGATAACCACACCAACTGCGGCACTCAGAGTTGTAAGCGCCGTTATTGGGACACTGCAATAGATTATTTCTTTAGTAGTGTGACTCCCCAAATATAATAAAATATTTCTAAAAATCTATTAAATATGGAGAGTCATCACTTTTCTATCATGGATAAAAGTTTCCAATTATCATCTTATTTTTTAATAACTAGGATAGATTGTTTTTTAGGGTTAAGGTACAAAAATGACCATGTAGTTTGATCCTGGGTACACCCAACACTGCGAAGTTTTTTTGGGAACAAAAGTGCCCATGTAGTTACCAAAATGGAATAAAAGTGCCTATGCCGTTAATTTATACTAACGGCGTTAAGTTTTTCAAAGTTAGGGAAAATAAAAGGTGCAAAAATACTCATGAAGTTTGGTCCGAAGTGCAGCCGACACCATGAATTTTTTTTTGGCCTTAAAAAGTGCCGGCGTAGTTATCAAAATGGTTCCCTCAGTACATTTACCGTTACTTTACACATGTTAGGCAGGAAAAATACACAAGAGGGCGGTAAATTTTATATTTCAATAAAATATTTTTCGAAACTTTAAGTTCACTTTGAAAATTTTGTATTTCGATAAAATATTTCAAAATTTTGTTTTTTCTCTAACTTTGAAAAACTTAACGCCGTTAGTATAAATTAACGGCATGGGCACTTTTGTCCCATTTTGATAACTGTATGGGCACTTTTGTTCCAAAAAAAAACTTCACAGTGTTAGGTGTACCCTGGACCAAACTACATGGTCATTTTTTAAGGTATGACCAATCTTTTCTTTAACTGTGATAGTCTCTTGTCATTAAACTTTTTCTTTCAATTGTAGTTAAGACTTAATTATTTGGCTAAGCTCTTTAATAACTATGATAGTCTCTTTTTTTATCATAATCAGTTTTCACATTTGTAGTTGAACTCTTTTCTAACTATGATAGACATGTTGTTTTGAGCAGTTTCATTTTCTATCATAGTTAGCCCATAATTGATTTTAAATGGATTAATCGTAACTGTAAATTGAATTTGGAAGTGATTGGTAAGAAGGGTTTTACACAAACCCTAAACACGGTTTGGGTAAAATGAATTTAATCAATAATTATTCTTAAACGTTAGGCTATAATCACCATATAAACCATTTTTATACCATTTTTTTTATAAACCACTTTGTGTGTAAATGAAATTGGTCAAAGTAACTTGGTCCTCTATATGCAAATGCTCACGGAGACAAATGCTAAACTCAATTAAATCATACAATCAATCAAACGATAATAAATAATATAATTGCATTAAACTCAAATTAGGAAATAAAAATTTAACTATCAAGCTATAAATCTTAATCACTATTACAAGTTTAATCAATCCACATAGAAAATTTGAACGAGTCTCAGTTCCACAATCATATAACAAAACCTAACATAGGAAATTGAAATATAATTATGCAAATGATTGAAAAAAAACACAACTCTCTATATGAAGTTCAATAGCTCAAACTAGATCATCCCCTCCAAGATCACAATAAAATTAGCCGCTCAAGGAGTAAAGCACCACTACAACATGTCTGCTACATTAAGCAACCATGGATGGATGAATGGAAGGTTGGTTGTGGAAGACGAGATGTAGAAAAATGAAGAAAGAGAAAGAAGATGATGGATGAGGGTAGGAAAGTAGTGAAATCAGTGGAAAACAGTGATGAATGATGAAAAAGGGTGATTCTGATGAAAAATGATGATGGCGAGTAGAGAGATGGAGCTTATCCCTGCAAGCTAGTCTCTGCCTCAAAAATTCTGTTCAAAGTATGCCTCATTTAGTATGTTGGAAATAAAGACTTGGATATGTATATGGATATGGATATGAAATTGGATTTTATACCTTAAGTATGTTCAGTACACACAAGGAAGCATGGAAATGGATTCCACATGGAGATTAATTCCATTGGAAAAGGCCAAATTGATTTCCATCCTTTCACCCATGGAAATTTGAAAAACTCCATGGAACTCTTCTATTACCCCTCTTTTTTCTCTTCTCCAGTCCTACTTCATCACATCTTATTTTACCCTCAACCTCTAACCATGGATGGTTAACAGTGAGCACAACCCACCATAAGCTCAAACCTATATCTTTGAACACAACCCATGACAGCGACCTCCTTGGGATTTCTAGCATTGAATCGCCAATTGCCACATTCCCAAACTTGTTCTTCAAACTCCCTTCTTTTAATCTCTGACCATGGTTTACCGTGAGCAAATCTGAAAACCACTGTGCATGACCATGTAGGAATCACTGAAAGCAGCTTAATTTGAAGGAGATCTACCTTTAAGAAAACAACGGTGTAATGGTGTCGATGTCCACAAAAGCATGATGAGTGAGGGGATACCTAGAATCTAAGAAAAGAATCAGCTGGCAAACAAAATTTGCTAGCAACTTGTACTTGTGAATCCGGCGGTGGCGAAGTAAGTGAGAACCTTGCGGTGGCAATATCTTCAAGCACACCACCTTTGTCTTCTTCATTTCTCCGACCTCAACCAGATAACCTATCTCCTCAATCTCAACCATGAAGGTATTGCCCCCACACACATTGCATGTCACCTTCTTCACCATGTAAAAATCGTCCACATGTATGCAAAAAACATATTATAAGCTTCCCTGATATACCCATCATCTCCTCATTTACTCTGCATAGGAGTATTGTTATTGGCAAGTAAATGACTAGTTATAACAACTAAATGAATATCTGCAACGTCTTTCTATCATTTTAACTGTCTTCTAGAACGTTGTTATTCATAACTAAATGACAAGCGATAACAACGTTTGAGTACCTAACAACAATACATCTTGAAACAAAGGTGGTAACCCAAAAATATGCAATCTTTCTAGATTTCCCCTGTTTTTGGGCAAAAAAAATAGAGTATATACACCCACATATAGTGAACCAACCCAAACTGTAACCAACATCAAATGACAAACCAACTTAGATCATAAGCACAACAAAAAAAGATCACTACAGTTTGAGGATAAATTTGTCTTTTATGCTCAAACATTCACCCCAAAATCATATTTCTATGGAAAGTTTTGGCTTTTGTTTTAAAAACATTCATCCTAAATTAGATACCTACCAGAGATGGAAAATTGAATATCTGCACATACCAATAGTTTAGGACATAAATCGAAGTTGCTTCTTCCGATGATGGATGATGGAGTTGATGCCAATATTCTTGCTTCTATTCAACTTTCTTTCATCAGTCTTAGAGAAGCTTTATGAAGAACAGTGTGCGCATGAAGTGAGGTTCTCATTGGTTTATTTTGTTTTGTTAAATATAATAATGCAAGAGGGTAATTTTGTTTTGAGACATTACAATCTAGGTCCCTAGGGACCCCACTTTAATTTGGGAACACTACTATAGAAATATCCTATAGCATCACTTATTTTGGCCCTATAGCAGCACTTATAAGCGCTGCAATAGCCAGTGCTGCTATAGGCTATTAGGCCTATAGCAGCGCTTGTTAAGCGTTGCAATATGTCACCTATAGCAGCGCTTAAGCGCTGCTAAAGGTGACCTATTGCAGCGCTTAAGCGCTGCTATAGGTACCTAAAATTTACCTATTGCAGCGCTTAAGCGCTGCTATAGGTCAATCTATACCAGCGCTTAATGAAGTAAGCGCTGGTATTGAGTTTTTTTTAAATATTCCATTTTAGTTTATATACCCCACCTGCATCAATGCTAAAATACCAGCAATTCTATACAGTTCCAGGCAACGAAAATACACCAATAACTCATCCAGAGAGCAATGTACAAATGAACCAACCATTCTAATTGGGAAACAGCACGCTACTAGCTATATATGTACTATTATATATCTACATTTGTACTTGGTGTAAAAGAGGTAGAACATAAGTGCACCATTCCTCAATTAGCGCATTCATTTTTTCCCTCAACAATGAGGGGCAACGTGCGTCTGGGTAATACTGCACAGAGAGATAAATTTGAATGGCAATCAAATCTACTTGAAATCTAATAACAAGTTCAAATACAATTAGAGTTGGCAAAATATAAAACTTACTGTCAATGGAATGTTACATCGATCATGTGTAACGACATCCCTCATAAATTGCATCACATAGTATCCACAGTCGTTGTTATTGGTTGGAAGGGGCACTGTAACAAAAAATACCAGATATCAAATGAGAAACATTTACTTTATGTTTGAGTATATTGTTTAAAAAATTGAATAACTTGTAGAACCTGGACTGTGAGCCACTTATAAGCATCTTTCTGGTCAAGGGCTTTGGAATAACTCAAGTTAACGGAGCACCGAAAACTAGTCAATGCGCTGGAAACGAAAAGTAAATTAATTTTATTAGCTAGGGTCATAAAATGACAAATGATGTAACGGATTCAAAGAATGCTGACATTCACGTACCTATTGACGAGGCGCATCAAAGCTGGGCGATTTTCTGGTTTAGCACCATACACAGGATCCAAATAGTAAATCAAGGGATTCGCTTGTGCTTGGGGATAGATGACAAGCAAAAGCCAGTGCTGCCTAAAATTTTTTAGAACGTTATGTCAGTACATATAAATGATGCTTGGAGCTAAGAATACGATGAAACCTATAATGCATATCGACTTACCCTGTATTAATTGGAGCTAAGAATAAAGTCATGCCTATTGCCTTTAAAGAAAAGCGCTTTTTAAGCTTCGCGGACTGCTCGTCATGGTTCACGCCCGCAATATGTGCTATGTCATAGGGGCTTATGAATTCGAACGAGACATTATCCCCGGCAATCATGACATGTTCGTGCAGGTGCCTTCAAAGAAACCATACAAACTCCCAATTAGTGTAAAACTAATGACATTAAACGAAACCCCAATGGAAACACATTTATACCTGATCCATAAATTGATAGCGGTACCACCGAGCCATGCTTGATCAAGCACGTCCATGATCTGCTCCTTAAAAACATGCTCAACCATATTTGACACCCCAAATATAAGCTTGTCGAATGGAATATCGGCAGTAAATTCGGGAGATAAGGTGGTTGCAAATGCTCGCAATCGAGCACGATTTGGCGTCTCGGCGCTTGTACGTTCAATAACAGGAGGCGCTTGTACTTTCTTCTTGCCCTTGGCTTTTGTTGCCTACAAACCATGTAAATAGAAAGTCTGAAATTTTATTCCAATAAAAAAGAATGCTAGTTTAATTGATTAGTAAATAATCACCTGTGACGATGGATCAGTATGTGAACTCTTTTTCTTCATCACTTGACCACCGGTACCTTGGACATTAGGCCTTTGTGCTTTCTTTCCGGTAGAGCGTGTACCCTGAAAAAACAATTAAATAAAAGAGCATTCTTCCAACATAATGAATGATAGTGTAAATGCTATTAGTCAATAACCACCTATGGTGTTGGCTCAATCAAACCAACGGGCCAAGCAACGAAAGCACCGATAGCATCTTGGACCCTAGTCATCTCATCAGTAGGGAACGGTATTGGTGCCGCGTTGTTGTAGGAGGATTCAATCATTACTCTCAGTGCATTTTTAGGCAATGACGAGTTGTGCAGGGTCGTGTTGGAAGTGTTGTAGACCTTCCCTCTGGCAACTACTTCACTGAAAGAGTAATCGATATACAGCCTGCAGTCTGACTCGCCCTACGAAAGAGTTGACAACACTAGCTCACAACGCATAATATAACAATGTCGCTGCAAGTTTGTAAGCAGAGAATGTATGAACTACCTGAGGAATTTGGGCCCGCGGCATCGTACAGCTCTCCCTTATGCTTGGACTGTCGACGGGAGGAACGTTACCTTGTTGCACGAAGTTCGACGTTTGTGATGCAACATTATATCGCTGGTAAAATTCGAACATCTGCTCGTACTTCCGATGCAGTTCCTCGTTCTGTCGTTGCATCTCCTCCCTTAGAGTTTGAACTTCTTCTTGTAACGCTCTTACTTCGCCTTTTGTTGCCCTATGTTGGCGGCCAAAGTAAGAAGAGGGCGTGACCCCTAGACCTGTGCCCCGAACACGGCCCGAATACTCAGGGCGATCGAGCGCTCTGCTCAGGAAATCATCGGGGCCAAATTTGTTGACCTCGTCAGGGTATTCTTGTGACAACATATCCTATAACAAGAAGAAATGGTTGTTAGATATTAACTAAGCAAAGTCACCAGTTAAAAAGATATTACAAAGTCCAAGAGAATGACTTACACATCGTTCACGGACTCTTCTGACCTCGTCGTGAATGATGGTACCGTCTTTTTGAGAGTGTCCCCGAAACCAGAGGCCATGCCGTGGTGGCTTCCCTTCTAGGCCCTGTTCCTTAATCTGTCAAGCAAGCCAGGTGAACACATAATTAATCACATAAACATGTATTCATAATTTTGTATTTAGAAGCGTTACGTTACTAACATACCATATCTTGCTCCAATTCAGGAAAGCTCTTTCGTCCGCCCATATACGGATATTCGCAGCTTTTAGCCGCCTGTCTATTTCTTTGACTTACTTCCTCAAACTCCGGTGTCAAACGTGATTGCACAAATTCATTCCAATGTTCCTGGGTAATTGACCCTGCGAATGCCTCTGGGGGTGTTGGAACGATCTCCCCGTCTGCATCTCTCAGGAAGTACTTGGTCAAATTTGTGCGGAAACCGCGATGCATTCTGGAAGCTTTCAGCATGACATACTCCCTATGAGAATCATCAATATGAAACATGGACTGTAACAATAGAAATCATATTAGATTTGCTAGTTACAATGTTGTCATAATAAAACTAAATTGTAAAAAGGCACCTAACCTAAATCTCTGACCAAACCTCGTTCTTGCAGCTCCCTGCGGTTCTCCAATCTGTGATAGTAATAGGCACTTTCTACCGAACAGCGCAGCCAATAAAACCAGAGAGGTCTTTCGCAGTCTCCCCGATTGGTTGGTTATTTTCGTTCCATTTAAGTCTGGTCTTTTTTCCCAGAGATCTGCGCTTGAGTAGTTTACGCATAAGGGTGATGCCACGGGTAGCATCCGCCTCGACAGCCTGTCTACCCGCATCGATATCTGGCTCCACAAACGGTTGTTCTTCTTCCTCATCGCTCAGGGGGGATCCATTTTCCTGCAAATTAAAATAATGAAACAAGACATGATTTTAGTGCAGAATAATTAAATGAAGTAGTTCACAATGTAAAACAGAAATACATACAAACTTAAATCAATATGAGGGCTTTCGTCTCTTTTTCCTCTGTGTTATATTATCTAAAATTGTTTGCTTCCTCTTTTTTGTTGGATTTAGGGTTGTGTTGAGCCAAATGCCTTCTTCATGATCACTCCTTACATAAACATGCTCATCTTCATCGTCATATCCGTCTGCATCAATCTCTTCTGCCAGTAACGTATCAAATGAAGGATCCTCTTCTATCATATTCATATCATCATCACTACTTTCATCATCAACTTGTTCGGCATAATTTTTGTTCGACTGCATGACAACTGACCAATTCTTCTTAGAAGGATCGGCAATGTAAAACACTTGTGATGCTTGGGACGGTAGAATGTAAGGATCATCCTTATATGCAACTTTAGAAAGGTCGACCGATGTAAACCCAAATTCATCTAACTGCAGTCCACTATGGTTGTTAACCCACTGACATCGGAACACAGGAACCCTGAACATGGTGTAATCTAACTCCCAAATGCAATCAATCACACCAAAGTATGCCATCTTCGCATATATAGGATTTGTATCTCTGGCACTGGATATATGTAATGCCTCGGCAACAAGTGTGACTCCACTATTCTGCATTGTGCTTTTTTCATCCTGGTCTTTTGTATAGAATGTGTAACCGTTGATTGCATAGGCGGTGTAGGAAAATGCGTGCAAACCTGGTCCTTTCGACAGCCAAAACAATCTTTCAGAAACTGATCCAGCATTAAGATCAAACTGCTGACAAATGCGAGCATTGAACCATCTAATGAATGTTTTGTTGTTCTCCCTTGTAATCAAACTCTCATTTCTATCACCGTGTATTTCCCGCAGGAGTTTTTTGTGTTCTTCAACGAATGGTTCAACCTCAGGAGTGTTGTGAAGAATATACAAGTGATCAAGCTCCTTTTCAGCATTCGAAATGCGTATTAAGTTGAACCCACTTATTCCTTTCCCCAATAATCGCCCATCGTGACGAGACTTCGGCAAACCAACATGTGCGACACTTGATAAGTAATCGGCACACAAATCACTCGCTTCTTCAACGATGTATCGTTTAGCAATACACCCCTCTGGTCGATATCTATTTTTGACATACCCCTTTAAAACTTTCATGAAACGCTCAATCAGGTACATCCATCTCAAATAGACTGGGCCGAACAGTTGAACCTCTTTGACCAAGTGTACAGTAAGGTGAACCATGATGTCAAAGAAGGATGGGGGGAAATACATTTCAAGTTCGCACAGGATACGAATGATCTGCCTCTGCAAATCCTGCAACCGTCCTATATCAACCACTTTACTACAAATGAGCCTGAAGAAAATACACAGTCTAGTGATCGTCCTACGCAGTTTCTTGGGTAAAATGTTGCGTATGCCAACCGGTAAGAAATTTTGCATCAGGACGTGACAATCATGAGATTTCAGGTTCTTCAACTTCAACTCTTTCATGGATACAAGGTTCTTTACATTTGAGGAGTAGCCTTCTGGAACTTTGATCCCATTCAGGAACTCACAGAATGATCTTTTCTCTTTCTTCGAAAGGGTGTATGATGCTTGAGGTAAATAAGTGCGGTATCCTCTCTCGACAGGTGCCAACTCTTGTCTTATTCCCAACTTGAGCAGATCTAACCTTGAATTGACACCATCCTTAGTTTTTCCTTGCATATTTAGCAACGTGCCAATTAGGTTATCACAGATGTTCTTTTCAATGTGCATCACATCCAGAAAGTGCCTAACGTATAAGGACTTCCAATACGGGAGTTCGAAGAATATGGACCTCTTCTTCCAGCCACTTGTCAACACATTTTTAGCAAAAGGCTTGCCAAAATCATTCTCCAACGCGTTCACCTTTTCAAAAACGTCATCCCCGGTCAAATTCCTCGGTGGCCTACCTTCTTCTAAGCTCCCGTTAAATGCCTTCTTCCACCTCCGCCAATGATGTTTTAACGGCAAGAACCTCCGATGTCCCATGTAAACATTTTTCCTACAATGCTCCAGCCGCATCGAATGGGTATCATCTTCACATATAGGGCACGCACCATATCCTTTGATGCTGTATCCGGACAAATTACCATACGCTGGGAAATCATTTATCGTGCCAAACAACATGGCCCTTAATTTGAAACTTTCTTCCTTACATCCATAAAAAACCGTCTCACCCGAATCCCACATATGCTTCAGGTCTTCAATCAAAGGATCCAAGTACACGTCTATATCGTTGCCAGGTTGTCTAGGCCCGGAAATAAGCATGGA
Organism: Mimosa bimucronata; assembly: GCA_037074515.1. Taxonomy (NCBI): domain Eukaryota; kingdom Viridiplantae; phylum Streptophyta; class Magnoliopsida; order Fabales; family Fabaceae; genus Mimosa; species Mimosa bimucronata. Next base: position 25,527,809 of record CM073445.1, on the reverse strand, counting down.
AAGCATCATAAACTTGCGTTTCATGATCAAATTTGGGGGAGGTTGTATATCATCAGAATCACCGGCCATGTACTGTGAGTACTACTCTGAACTCCATGCGGATTGATTCCATCGGTTGCCAATGCAAGCCGTAGGTTTCTCGGTTCTTCACCGAATTCAGGGTACTCGTAATCAATTTTTTCCATTGGGGGGCGTCTGCGGGGTGCCTAAGCTTGATGTCTTTAATCCTCTCATCAGCGTGCCATGTCAAAAGTCTTGCAACATCCGCATTACTGTACATGCGCCTAAATCTTGGAATGATCGGAAAGTACCACAACACTTTAGAAGGACTCTTACCTTTCTTTCCATACCGAGACGTGTTGCATTTAGGACACTTCTCCAACGACGAATATTGGTTCCGGAATAAAATACAGTCGTTGGGGCATGCATGTATTTTCTCATATTTCATACCGGTCAACCGGAGAATTTGCTTCGCCTCGTATGTTTTCGAGGGGAGTACATTCGCTTCTGGGAGTATATCTCGCAGAGCGGACAGCAGCACGGTGAAACTTGCATCACTCCAACCGTATCGTGCCTTCAGGTTATACAATTTAAGCATCGCACTCAATCTCGTGTATTTGCTGCATCCCACATACAAAGGCGTCTCTGCATCGCTCTTCAGTGTCTCAAACATTTCAGGATTCTCCTCACCCACCACGTTCAACATTTCATCAAGATCATCGCTCTCATCACACATGTCTGTGTCAACAACATTTGAAGCACTACTAACCTCAGGTACCCGGTCTCCGCATTCATCTTCATAGGTCTCACCGTGCTTTGTCCATCGTGTATAAGACTGATCGATTCCATGACAAATTAAATGACCCAACAATTCAAGAGGACGAAGACGCTTTCCATACAAACACGACATACAGGGGCATACAATTCTGTTAGCATTCTCTGCATGCTATGCAGCAAATTCAATGAACTCTTTTGCTCCATCTATATATTCCCTTGAACGCCGATCACAAGACATCCATTTTCGATCCAACATGGTAACCTACTAAAGGAAAGTGTCGGTAAGATGTACATCATGAATTACTCATTAGGTTGCCACCCTACGATGTTACCTTATTTTTTAACAAAAAATCGGCAGCATAACGGCTACAAAATGAACGTTCCCAGGCTCAAGGCCCTCTCTTTTTAACATAGAAATGGATAGCAAACTATATAAACAGAATCAACTCAATATATTTCCACAGCCCACGACAACAGAATTCACAGAGCATATATTAACGGGCAGAAAAACATAGTTACAGCTCACATATCCAGTTCCACAAAGCCATAATCTCATAAATGTATATTAACAGACCACATATTCGTAACATCTAACATAAAAATGTACCTTAATAGATTCTTTGAATTGACTTTTGGTGGAGATCAAAATGTGAACCAAACAAATGCTAGGTGAAATTCCTACAACATATAAACAAAGTCTTTATAAATTTCTTAACATGTTGCAACTTAGGAATGCAAATCATTTGAAATGTGGATAATTTTTAAGCCTAAAAAATTCAATTCATTAATCAAGCAATCATAAATTCAAACCCTTGTTCTTACTTCCTAAACATAACATTTATACTTCTAATTCATAATAACATTCTTCACCATATAGCATATACCAATCCAATATTAGCCAATAGTTATTAATATCTTGTGATTAATTTATGAGTTATCTATCCATAAAGTACTTTTATTTATCATTATTATTTTTAATTATTTCATATTTGCTTTCTTTCTTTCATTCAGTGGCAATGTATATTTTTCTTGTGGGCAATGATATGTATGGAAAGCTAATGGCTGCCTATAGACTTCCAAACATTATTAACCACATCACAATTCATTCATTATCAATCAATGACAATTCTTAAGTTCCAAAAATTAAAGAAAAAATTGAACTCTACTCCATCACACCAAATACTACTATACAAGGCAAGGTGTATACATAGATAAATTTACAACCATATAATCATGATTCTTGTTTGGTCATAAATTAACTTTTCAACATATATGTTTTGTTACATTTATATCAAATTTTAGTATTATCTCTTAATTTATAGTGTATTGTAATTATTTTAAAATAAGTTAAGAAAGGTAGAAATTGCTAGTTCCAACCCCCGAAAACAAATTCTGGCTACCACTGAAAAATTAATAAATTTGTGTGAGCTACTGGGCATGTGTTGTGAAGCTAACATTTAGGATATGCTTCTCCCCGAAACTTGTGCTTTCATGGCAAGAAGTGGTGCTTTCAGGGTCTGTTTCTGAGACCAAGACATGCAGAAACACTAATGATTAATCCAGGCCTCAAGCATGACATGAAGCTGCCTTTAACCACAACTCATGCTCATATTAAAACCAGCAGCAAGCAAGCAAGCAGGGACCACCATAGATATTGAATCTGAAAGCTAGGACTCACACTGTCACACACTAAGTTATCATAGCATGCAACTCATTATTGTAATATTACTATCATCCAAATATGCTGCCCAGAAATTCAGATACAGATAAAAAACACACAAGCAGATCGCATTATTAGTGTAAAGAACCTGAATTCAAATATTCGTACTAGATTCTATATATGAAATTATAGAGAGTACATTATTGGTACATTCGAACCAGACATTTTTTTTACTGATCTTCCCTAAAACACACACACATGTGTGTGTATTCCCACTCACCCACTACGGAGACTAGTCTCTGTGATATGAAATCAAATGAACGTGCTTAAGGACAAATCGATCAAAATCAATAAAACACTAATCAGAGAAAGAAATAAAAAAACAGAAAGGAAATCGAAATTTCATTAGAAAAAAATAAATCACCTGAGATCCATGTTTTGCCACTTCAACCCAGTTTCGAATCAAGGAAATAATAGTGGACCAAACTTGAACGAAGGGAGAACGATGGTGGACGGCGAGAAAAATGGAAGAAGATCTACTTCATGGAGAAGCAGAGATGCCGGCGGAGAGGGAGAGGGAGAGAAATCGGCGCCGATGAATCTTGGAGAAGCAGAGAGAGCGAGAGAGAGTGTGGAACACAGGGGAGTTGGGGATTTATTTCGAATGGAGGGAAGCTAAGGGTTTATTTCGAATGGAGGGAAGCTAAAGGTTTATTTCGCGCTGGAGGGAAAATTTCTGAGCTGAAGGGATTTAGCTGGAGGGAAATAATAAAGTACCAGCCTATCCCAAAGCTCGATTAATATAAATATTAGGCCTATACCATGCTTAAGCGCTGGTATAGGCCCATGGGGTTTAATTTTTATTTAAAAAAAATGAAAAAAAAATTTCACAATTTTTTTTTAAATTGTTTTACAATTTTTATTTAAAAAAATTGTAAAACAATTTGCCAATTTATTTTAAATTGTTTTAAGTATTTTTTAATATAAAAAATAAAACCTAGGGGCCTATACCAGCGCTTAAGCGCTGGTATAGGCCCCTGGGGTTTAATTTTTATTTAAAAAAAATTTTAAAACAATTTGCCAATTTATTTTAAATTGTTTTAAGTATTTTTTAATATAAAAAATAAAACACAGGGGCCTATACCAGCGCTTAAGCGCTGGTATAGGCCCCTGGGGTTTAATTTTTATTTAAAAAAATTGTAAAACAATTTGCCAATTTATTTTAAATTGTTTTAAGTATTTTTTTAATATAAAAAATAAAACCCAGGGGCCTATACCAGCGCTTAAGCGCTGGTATAGGCCCCTGGGGTTTAATTTTTATTTAAAAAAAATTGTAAAACAATTTTCTAATTTATTTTAAATTGTTTTTAGTATTTTTTTAATATAAAAAATAAAACCCAGGGGCCTATACCAGCGCTTAAGCGCTGGTATAGGCCCCAGGGGTTTAATTTTTATTTAAAAAAAATAGTAAAACAATTTTCTAATTTATTTTAAATTGTTTTAAGTATTTTTTAATATAAAAAATAAAACACAGGGGCCTATACCAGCGCTTATGCGCTGGTATAGGCCCCTGGGGTTTAATTTTTATTTAAAAAAAATTGTAAAACAATTTGCCAATTTATTTTAAATTGTTTTAAGTATTTTTTTAATATAAAACATAAAACCAAGGGGCCTATACCAGCACTTAAGCGTTGGTATAGGCCCCTGGGGTTTAATTGTTTTTTAAAAACAATTGTAAAACAATTTTTTAATTTTTTACAAATTGTTTTAAATATTTTGTAATATAAAAAATAAAACACAGGGGAGCGCTGGTATAGGCCCCTGGGGTTTAATTTTTATTTAAAAAAATTGTAAAACAATTTTCCAGTTTATTTTAAATTGTTTTAAATATTTTGTAATATAAAAATTAAACCCCAGGGGCTTTTTTATTTAAAAAAATTGTAAAAAAATTTTCCAATTTATTTTAAATTGTTTTAAATATATTTTAATATAAAAATTAAAACTCAGGGGCCTATACCAGCGTTTAAGCGCTGGTATAGGCCCCTGGGGTTTATTTTTTGTTGAAAAAAATATGTAAAATAATTTTCCAATTTTTTTTCAAATTGTTTTAAATATTTTATAATATAAAAAATAAACCCCAGGGGCCTATACCATCGCTTAAGCGCTGGTATAGACCCCTGGGGTTTAATTTTTATTTAAAAAAATTGTAAAACAATTTGCCAATTTTTTTAAATTGTTTTACATATTTTTTAAATTCCAGGGGGTATATAGCAGTGCTTAAGTGCTGCTATATGCTTATACCTATACCAGCACTTTTATTTATAAGCGCTGTTATAGGTCATATTTTACCTATCCCATCACTTACATTTTATAAGCGCTGCTATTGTTGCGCTGCAATAGCGTATTTATGTATTAGTGGAATTTTGTTGGACCTCTCCTTAATTATGTGTTTTTCTAGCGACCCCAAATTAATTTTCCCAATTTCTTTTATTATCATGCTCAAATTTAATTCTACCAATCATTAATATACACTCTAAATCCTGTAGAGACAGTGTTAGAGGAAATGATCATCCGTTTGCAAATAGAGAATAGAAAATATATTCCATTAATAATTTCCCTACATTCATGCTAATATTGTTATGTGTGTTTTTGTAAAATTTGTTACCAAAATTTATTCCTGTTCAGTTATATAGATTAATTAGTACTGAATCAGTTATTTATATCAATGGTAACATAAGCGTTTCCATAAACTCAATAAGATTAATGCTAAATCAGTGCTGATGGTTAATTTGTGATAAAATAAAAAAATAAATCAACCACCAATGGATGAAATATTAATTTTGAACATTTTATTGATTCTATATTTATATTATGTTTCATTATGAGAATATAAATGTCTGATCATTTATATAGATTAAATATTACTAAATCAATTATTTATATTAATTGTAACGTAAGGGTTTCCATCCTTTTAATCTTATCTATGCCTTTGAATCATTGTTAACATTGTTGAGTAGCCTAAATTTTTGGAAATATCCATTATCAAGGAAATCTCAATGAATTCTGTAATCAAGTGGTTATGATGGCTACTAATTTTGTACATTTCTATTTCAATTTTAGCTCCATATCCACTCTCACTATAACAATTTCCTCTCCAGCAGATCCGTTACCTCTCACATTTAGGTTTTCCACACATTGATTGTCTCCAACTGATGCTTCAATTCATGTCGTTTCCTCAATTATATATGTATGCGTGCAATAATTCTCAAGTATGTGCAACGACATACTAGTTAAGGTTGAGACACGGAGTTCATGTGATGGTGTTCAATCTACTGTCAATATTGGAGGCAATTAGAATAAATCTCCATTGAAGGCCTGTTTAGAAAGTATAATCTGAATCTAATGTCAGTAATTGTAGGGACTTAGTAAGATGGAGAAGGGGTTGAGTCGGCGGTGGCGGTTGGTAGGATGTTTTGTTGTCGCAATTTGTGGATTGAAATGCAAAGGATGGATTATAATATACATCTTATTGGGTTTGATTTCTTTTTTTGTTCTCCCTTAAATTTCCTCTCATGTTTGTTCTTCACAGTTAGAAGGAGATCACTGCAAATAATGATCTATGTTGCACAAGATGCACGACGAAATCTATATGTGATAAATTCATGAATATGCATAGCTATATTAGAATTGTCTCTTTTGTATTTCTCTTCCCTTTTAGTTGTGGAGTTCCCTGTTAGAAACATGAATGATTATTTATTTCTTTTACAGTACTTTTCACTTTTATGCTGAGGTTTTTCGATTTTGGTTTCATTTTATGCATCTGTGGGTGATATATATCAAAGAAGCATATGTGACTATCTAAATTTTTAACATGTTCACCTTTTTTGTATCTATGAATGATCAGAGGTCACTATACTACTTTTTACACATTCATATTTTACTATTAAAATATTTATTATTAAAAGATGGACATATGAACCAAATTAATGATGCTACTGCATTAAAAAGATGCGCGCGGACAGAAATGGAGGGATTTGAGTGGCATCAACTATAGAGTAATATTTTCTATTTAGTCGATTCACAAGCACATGCAAACACCACACCCAATCTCAGCATCCTGTTGTTATTTTATTTTCAAAACAACAAAATAAGATATTTAATTTAAAAATATTAATTGATATGGGTGTATTGAAATACTTTTTTTTTAGCTAGGGTGTATTGAAATTAACTATTGTGATTGCCATGTTATTTATAGGTGACTTGATATTAAATATTTTCATTATTTTATTTTAGAGATGGAAAATAGTTATCTTGGAAGGAAGAATTATTTTGTTATGAACTAATAATATAGATAGAAATTATTCCCTTTGGAGAAATAGTTCATTGGCATTTTTTTATTGATTAAATGATTAAATTTTATTAATGAAAAGTACAAAAATGCAGCTAACTGAAAATCAAAGTAGATATTATAAACTTAATCCATTTTAATAGAAATAAATAGCTTTCTAATAACCTTCCATAATTTAAATTTGCCCATTTTAATAGAAATTGAATCGCCTTTAGCGAATCAATTATAAACTTATTATAAGATTGATCCTTTAAATAATATTCTTTAATTTAATTAAATTTTTATAATGTAATGATTTTTATTCTATTTTAAATCAAACAAAATGTTAATTATATTCTAAAAATATAATAAGGATAACAGCATTACGAGATAGATATTTTGATTTTATCCATATCTTATATATTAATGGGTTTGAAATTTAAATTTAAATTACAGTCTAATTCAGATCAAATCCTAACCATTTTATTGAAAGTGAATAAAGATCACAATTGGATAATTACCTATCCGCCTAGACGTTCTACTTTGTTTGGGTAACCATGCAATACTGGGACGCTTTTCATTGTTTTCATTTTTCATTTTATTAGTTATTGTTTCGTGCTGCACATTGGAAAATATAAAAATAATTATCATTATTTTTGAATCTATGAACAAGGAGATCATGGCATATCAGTTAATAACTATAGAAGTAGAAGGTTAATTTTCCTAAACTTCAATGTGTTAATGAGTAATTTTTTTTCATACATTGGAAGAAAAGGCTTATAAAGTTATGTCTGTAGACTAATGATTGTGTCTTTCATATTGACTAGGTTAATGCTTTTACATTTAGAAACATAAAATACTATGAAGATAGGAGAAATACTATGTAGAAAAACGGTGAATCTATCTATCAAAAAAAAAAAAGCGGTGAATCTTAATTAATTCTCGTCCTCTGCCATCCTCTACTATGAAACGACATCATTTCCCGTGAAATGGAAGAGAGAAGGCTCTAAAGAGTGAAGAGTTGAATGGAATAACAGGGAGGAAGGGCGTAAGAGAGAGTAAATGATCAGTGGTGTAACAAATATGACAGCTTTTAGATTTATCTTTTAATTTATAAGACACTTTAATAAAGTTCTTGAAAACAATTAATCATTGTATAATTTTTTTTCTCACTTGCTTAGAGAATTTTTAAACAATTATCACTATTTTTTTATCTTTAATATTTAACATATTTGACTAATTTGCAGAGATTAAAGAAAGTTAAATAACCTGCTTATAAATTGATGAGATAAGGGCCTGAAATGCCTCGTTTGAAAGTTTTTAGGAAGGGGCATTGGGCGTCTGAAAGTTTTTATGGGGCAAAATTGCCCTAGAAGTTACAAAAACAGGGTAAAACCGTCCCTTCATTAACAGACTATAACGTTCAACATCTTTGACCGTTATATACAGATATGACATGCATATATAACGTTCACGTCACCCTATGTGGCATCTACATCATCCTCTTTTTTCCGTGGCATATATTGATTAGAAAAAAGTTTTTTAAACATATTTCAAAAAAGAAGAGAAATTTAGATGCAAAATATTTTTTTAAAAAAATCTAACATGAAAAAATGAGGATGACGTGAATGCCACGTAGGCATGCCACATTTGCAACTTTTAGTCAACGTCATTGACCGTTAAGAGGTGTTAACGGACCAGTTAAATTGCCCCATTTTTACAACTTCCCGGGTAGATTTGGTTTTAAAAATACTTCTAGATACTCGGTGTCCCTAGGTGGAAACTTCCGGGGTATCTTAGACCCTTATTTCTAAATTGATTTTTCTGAATCTTTTCTCTAAACTAGTTTTTTTTAATTTATAAGATAACATATAATATAATAATAACAACGCATATTATAATTAAGTATCTTATTTAGCTTTGGCTAAAGTATACTTTTATTCATTTATGTTTGCCTCAAGTTTTATTTTAATTCTTTATCTTTGAAAAGCACATTTTTATTCCTTTCTGGCTAACATAGTTAGTTTTATTTAATGAAAAATGCTGACTAATCAAATCTTAAAGGTGTTTCAATAATTAAATGTGGACCAAAAAGATGCTTAAATTTAAATTTTTTAGTATAATCATTCTTATATTTTAAAAATTAGTCATTTTTATCCACATTTAATTATAGAATCACTTTTTAGATTTGATAAGTCAGCATTTTTCGTTATATAAACTAACGATGTTAGTACATGAAGTATACTTTTTCAAACATAAAGAACTAAAATGAAACTTGGTGTAAATATAGATGACTAAAAGCATATTTTAGCCTTTAGTTTTCTTAATCTCTCATAAAAAGTCAATTAAGTCTAATATTTATGAATTAATGAAGTGTACAATTTGTTTAATTATACCAAGATAACTATGAGAATTTTTAAGACAACTATGCTTGTTTCCAATACAAATAAAAGTATTTACAAGACACGAGTGTCTTGGAATACCTACTTGTATTTGAAATAAATGTGTTGGAAATACCTTCATATGTGTTGAAAATAAGCATATTTGTCTTGAAAATCCTCATATCTATCTTGGTATAATTAAATAAATTATATACTTCATTAATTCCTAAATATAAGACTTAACTAACTTTTTTTTGAGAAATTAAGAAAGCTAAATAAGGTACTTAATCATATATGTGTTCGGTATTATTATATTATATGTTATCTTATAAATTAAAAAAAACTAGTTTAGAGAACAGATTCAGGAAAATCAATTTATAAGCAGGTTGTTAAACTTTATTTAATTTTTCCAAATTAGTCAAATAAGACGCAAATTCCTGTGCGTTGCACGAGTCATTTTGATTATTATATATTTTTTATCTTGTTTTTCAGTTGCTATGTTTTTATGAAGATTCAATAATAAATTGAATGAATAAAAATAATCAAATCATACAGAATATTTGTTGAATTTAAGCATAGCTATGTTAGATATTAAGTTGGATGAGCTAAAAGCTAATAAAAGCTGAGTTTTTTTAACCTCAATGTAAAGAATACATGACAACAATTGTGTATTCTTTTTTATATAACAAATAGAATTTTATATTATGAACATAGATTATTTCTTCATACACTTAAAAAATTTACATCATATTTATAATATGGAGACAATTAACATTGCAGTTCGTTAATAGATAGTATGTAAATATTTTGAGGGTTGCTTTGCTATAGATGAAAATTGATGGTTGATACAACTTCTCTTATTTCAAGACAGCGTACGACTCCCCTTACCTTAATTATGAGGAAGACTTAAAAACAAATGGGTCTTATATAATTTGTAATTAAAAGAGATATTTTAGGTTAAATATTTTTAATTCAAGTTTTTTATATGAAATGTTTAAATATTCACGGGATAAGGTGCATTGTATATTTTAGGTGCATTCAGTGCCCTAGGGTTAGTTGTGATGCAATTTCACCTCTAAAAGAATTTGTTCAATAAATTCGGTTTTAATGTTAGTATGTGGAATGTGAAGGGGATGGTTCCTTTTTTTTTTTTATGATAACACTCTCCTTTTGAAGGAATGTAAAAGGCTGTGACTAATTCCTTTGCTACTCAAACCTTTAATTATTAATTAATTTTTTCATTTAATATGTAATTAGTTGTTAAATAAAGTTGGTTTTTTTTATAGATGAAATCCCCTATTCAAGGAAATATGAAAGGATGTGAATCGTACCTTTGGACTTTTCAATAATGTTTGTTTTGTCATCATTGCCCATATTAATAAATAACTTTTGTGAACTAATATACATAAAAATATAATAAAAATAAAAAAATAATTAAATAATAATTTTTTTTTATTTTAAACTTATATTTAAAAAAATTGAACAAAATGTGACACATGAATATAATTGTTTAATTCAATCCTAAATCACATTCATTATCTTATTTTCAGCTAATTATTTCCATCAATATGCTAAGTAAAACTTGATTATGAACTTTTCTAACAATTTTGGGATACTCTTAGAATGTCATTATGACAATTTTCAAGCATCATTAAATAATTCAAGTATTATTAAAATTTTGAAATTTAAAGTTACCTTAAACCAATAAATACATTGAATCATAATAGACAACAACTCCTAATCCTTACTAAAAAAATCTAAATACGAATTTGAGGGATTTAAACCCCACAATTGTTCACATATACAAAACACTAGAACTAAAAAGAAATACCATATTTAACTTTTTAATTGTAAGAAATCAACATGTAATAATATATACTTCAATGACTATCTTAAAGGAATAACACAACACCATTAATACTTGTAAAACATAGTGAATATATATGACAAAAAAATAATGTGCACATAATTCAAACCATCAACCCAAAAAAGTAGAAGAACTATCAAACAAAACCACCAACACTGACAATGCATTATTCATAATTTCTTCCACTAAATCTATCATTAAAACCCTTATGAGAAAGCTTCTCTTCATTCCAAAGAGCATTCAATATGTGTATAAATATCATGAAGAAACTTACAATTTTCAAACACAAATGTATTGAGCGTTGACCACCTCAAAAGGAAATCTGCTGCAAATTAAATATCCTTGCAATGCGCAAAAGAAATAAATAATCAGCAAATATGAATATGTCATTATCACTCATATCATGATACAAATTAAATGTTAAATCATGATTTTAAGCACAAATAATTTTGATACACATATTCACTATTAAGGTTGTAGAAGATGAAAGAATACACATATTCATTACTAAAACACATAATTAAGATTATGTAAGACAAAAAGATACAAATACTCATTCAAAAATTACGCATTCTAGGAATAATTGAATTGCTACATATTCATCGGTAAACCAAGCAGTGACAAGTATGAGAGAAAACCTGTTGCATCCATCCCTTCACAAAAAGGAAAAAAACATTAATCACAACCACTTTAATAAAATCATAATACAATGAACATAGAAGATGAAACAATATGGAACCATGAAGCAGATCATGGGCAAGCAAAGAAAACACAGAGGGGAAGGCAACATATATATATATATACACCACAGAAGATAAAAGGATACACACATTCATCATTAAATTATCAAGGTATAAAAACTGACAAGCATAGTAAGTCACAATAAAGACTAAACCAACACCTAAGATAAACTAATAGTCTCAAAATGAATACAATAAACATAATATGGTAACAATCATGAAATGGTTTGATTACACATTATTACATTATAGACATGAGATGCATAGACTTAATGGATTTGTTAACGGTGTTAGCACAAGATTTAGAGATTATATTGATATTGATATGTTTTATATTAAAGACTGAAAATAATGATAATTGTTTAAAAAATTCTCTAATCAAGTGAGTAAAAGAATTATACAATGATTAATTATTTTTTAAGAACTCTATTAAAGTGTCTTATAAATTAAAACGTAAATCTAAAAGCTGTCATATTTGGTACAACCCTGATTATTTACTCTCTCTTACACCCCTTCCTTCCTATTGTTCCATTCAACTCTTCAATGTTTAGAGCCTTCTCTCTTCCATTCCACGGGAAACGATGTCGTCTCATAGTAGAGGATGGCATCGGGCGGGACCTTCAGTGGAGAGAAGCCAAATCCTAATTACTTGGGTTAAAAATTTTACCGTATTGGTATTTAGTTACGAATTGGAAAAACAAGATTGAAAAATTGAGGATTTTTTTTTTAAATAAGGGAAAAGACAAAAAAATCCTTTCTAATTTGTAAAATCACAAATAAGAAATTTTGAGTTGTTAATGGTTGTTAATTCCTATCATGAAGTTGTTAATACCTATCATAAAATTGTTAATACTTATCATGAAATTGTTATTGAGATTTTGCAAATTAAAAGTTATTTTTTTGTCATTTTCCCTTTAAATAATCACCAGATCTTCAAAAATCCAGGATCCCTGAAAAAGAGTAGACCGGTCATCTTTTTTATCAATAGAAGACCAATAATGATAATTACAAAAAGGACGAAATAATTGCAAAGATAATTCAGAGAAGGTGACACACTACTGCCTCAATAAGGTCTTTACTTTTGAATGGATAAGGTCAAGTAAACTAATGAAATACAAGCTGGTCACTGTCAAAAGTTTGAAAAATCCGACTAAATGGTTAATCATATTATATATAGAGCATTGATAATACACATCAAAATAGAAGATAAACGGCTTAAGAGTGAATATATGTAGATATATAACTATTTAGGATCCAATTTGTGGAACCATGCCAACATAACATATATCTATGGGTGGCAGAAACGGGAGAGAGCAGGCGCTCCTTTTCTTTTATATCATTTTCCTTTTTTTTTCTTTTAATAATTATTAGATATTCTTTTAATGGTTCAGATTTGGTGTTTATAATATCATTATTAAAAATTAATTAAAATATATTTTGTATAAATCCAATTCTGAATCATTGAAAAATATCTAGTAGTTATTAAGAAAGGAAATGAGGAAAAATGATATAAGGGAAAAGGAGGTGTTCCCCTCCACCTTTAGCGCTTGAAAATGGATTCAATAGCAGTGATTATGGAGGAAACCGGTGTTCCCAGCTAGAGTATGAATCAACCGAAGAAATAATGTTGATGATAATAATAAATTAATGATAATAATATTTTTAATTCTTAATATAAATCTAGCTTGAACAACCTCAAAAATAAAGTTAAGAAAAAAAAAACAACCTCAAAAATAAGAAGCCCGAAGATCACTCTCATCCTATTCAAAGAATGACCATCCCCTGCTCTCTTGCTCTATCTTTCTGCATTTAAGATGGGTGAACAATATAACAAACTAGATTTTTCTCCCCCGTGCGAGGTACGGCCGTTAAAAATAAAAATGAAATAAACTAAAGAACATAATTTTTTTGAATAATTATTTTATGATTAAAAATGTTACTTGAAAACAACAAAAGTTGATTACATATGGATATAAATAATATTGATAATGCAATAATTGATTTAAATCAGAAATAAATATGATTCAACAACTAATCGAGCATGGATTACATTGCAAAAGGAAAAAAAGTGATTTTTTTCTTGAAAAAAGAAAAAGTGATAGTTGACATATTTGTTATAAATTTTCACATTTTAGAATTTTATTTTACGATTTTTTAATAAAAAAATCTAATTTACAAAAGTCCCATAAGAAATTGCACTTATGATGTAAATGTGATACATAAATATATATGTATGGTCATATGTATGTGTGTGTATATATTTATATGATTTGAACTTTGTGCATTTGGTTAAATAAGAAACTATAAATTATTTTTAAAAAGCATATTTTTATATTTGTGTGAGTTACCAAAATGAACATATTAATCTTTCATTCACTCTTTATGGTTCATTTGATTGAACGCAGCTTGAAATATATATGTTTTGATTGTTGCCTAAACTAATGACTTATTTGAACATAATTATCAATTCGTAAATTTCAAAAGCCAAATATTGTAGATTAAAAAAAATTTATATAGTGTATTTTTTTAAAAAAATAACAGTAAATTAAGATACATGTACATGAGAACTGATTTTCATCGGTGTAGCTTTTTAGCAACCAATTTATTTTTAACAATGGAAATGAAAATTCAAAGGAAAAACTTTTCAAATAGAAAAATAACTAATACCTTGTTGTCTAATTTACTGACTTATTTAAACACATTAATTATTTTGTAAATTTTATAAGAAAAATTAATAGTGTTGATTTTAAATCATATTTACACACACACACACATATGTTTTAATTGTTGCATAAAATAGTGACTTATTTGAAGATAATAATTAATTTGTATATCTAAAAAGTCAGATATTGCAAATTAAAAATAAATACATATAGATAGATTTTTCTATAAACAATATTACACTAAGAGATATGTATGTGATAACAAAGAGAATTAATATAGAATACCTTCTTCTTAAAAATAGATATATATATATATGTATTTAATCATTACTCCATATTAAATAACTTCCATACATTTATATATTTAATCATTATTGCTTTGCCGAATTTTAAATAACTTTCAAAATTAAAAAAGTACCTTCTCATAAGTAGAAATATATGATGAGTAATGATTAATTATTGACAATGAAATTTGAAATTAAGAATAAAACTTCCATTATGACTTTGATTATGTGAACATGTGGACCAATAATTGAGTTAAGTGAAGATGATGTCATTAGACATGTGGACCAATAGGATTGTTGCTATGAGCTTTCAAGAAATATATAGATTCTCCACTTCCAACTTCCCAACACTTAGAAAATAGTCAAATATTTTTTTAATCAAATTCCACGGTGAATTCTCTATTTTCAACATTATTCTCTAATTAATAATCAAATCAAGTTTTTTCCCTCTTTCCCATTTGCTTGATCAGACAAATTCTAAGTTATGTTTGTTTTAATTTGTAGTATGAATATGGAGAAATATATTTGTATACATTTAGAGCACCAAGTCATCTGACTTCAAAATGCAATAACTCATCTGATTTTAATCTTAGTTGGCTAATGAAATAAGGGTAAAATAGGATGATTTTATCAAATTTACGTATTATATGATTTATTGGTGTTAATCCTTTTAAAAACCTTTTATAATATGGATATAAATTTATAATTTTGGTCATATTTTGCTCAACCTTCTAAAAATAATGTGAACTTTGTCAATTAGGTATACTAAGAATAAGGAACTATTGCTATGTATGCTTTCATCTTGAAATAAAAAAACTATCAAGTAACTCAATTAACTTCCAACTCACACAACCGGACACCAAATATAACTATTCTTAGATTCAATAATTATTCTCTTCGATTGGATTATCTTTGATTACACATATAAATATTAATTGTTCAATTTCTTCAAATAAAAAAACACAATGAATAAAAATAAGATAGGGGAATTTATCATGAACAACATCGTTTATGGCTTTGTGCATTGTTCAATGCACATGGACAACAAATAAAAATAAGGTAGCAAAATTTACACAAACAACATAATCAGTGCAATGCACATGGATTTGCATCTTGTTCTAACTAAACCTTGTCAGTAGAAAAACGATATATAATCATATAAATATTTTCATAATTCTGCATCAAGATGTTCATATAATTTATAAAGGATTAAACGGATTTTAAATAAATATGAATTAACAAAAATAAATGGATATAATTGTCAAAATACCCAAACATATATTAAATGAAAAAATAATAATATGTAGCCTTAAGTGGGACCCTTAACATTCTCAGGCATAAAAACCTGTTCATGTTAAACCAATACTTTTTCAGGCTCAATTCTCAATTTATATGAGCTTAAATGACTAGTCTACAGACTTTAACCCGTTTTGTTGGCTCTACGTAGGGTATGTGTATGTTCGGTGTGTAAGTGCCCCAATGAGGGAGAGTAAGAATAGTAAAGTGAATTAGTATATACTATATACAAATGTGAGAAAACAAATTATGCAATCTTCATATTTAATATTCCCTCTAGTTCCTTTTATGAGAAATAAATAATTAAATTTTCAAATTCGGGGCTATACCCTAAATGACCCCAGGTATCACTCATAATGGTGAGATTAGGAGTTTGAATAATGGGTGCGTAAATCATTTAAAAATAATAATTAAGTCTAAGAAGTTTGGACTACTTAAAATTACTATAACCGGAGGGCATACTTCTTTCTAATAAGAATATAAAACAAAAATTTTAATAAAGACTCTCAACAAGACTGTGTTGTTTGTCATAAAATTAGTTAACATCCCCAGAATATTTGTCTCATAAAAAGCATAAGAGGGGTATGAGCATTCAACAATCACACACCCTCTAACTTCTTGAGGCAAGAAGTAAGACGCACGTATACAAGATAGCAGCAAAACGTGGAGCACGAATCACAAATAAGCCTAAACGCTAAACACTGCAATTAGGAGCACATTCACTGCTCCATTTTACAGTGACATTATTTGGTGAAGACGAATACTTGAACAACTTTGCATCATCACATCTTATTGAACTCTTAACTGTAGCGTTATGATCTTCCTCTGCTTCAACACCTTCTTCTTTCTCACCCTCAATTTCCTCCAAAACCTTTAAAACCTCATCAATGGAAGGCCTCATCTCCTTATCTATCTGTAAACATTGAAAAGCCAATTCCCCCAAAGCAACCACCTTCTTCTTCACCTCACTATCCTTCTCTATCCCCAAACATGGATCCACCATCTCCTCAAATTCATTCCTCTGGATCTTCCTCAGTGCCAGATTCCCCAACGTAATCTCATCTTTATCCCTTCCCATATCAACAACTGGCATTGAAGAAACCAACTCCATAAGCACAACCCCGAAACTATAAACATCACTTTTATTAGTCAGCCTAAAGCAAAAGTAATATTCAGGATCGAGATAACCCGGTGTTCCTTGTGGAGCTGTAGACACATGCGATACATCATCAGGGAACAACCTAGAAAGCCCAAAATCGGCAACCTTAACATTGAAATTGTCATCAAGGAGAATGTTGTTGGTTTTGACATCACGATGGATGATGCCAGAGGCATGTAGGTAAGCCAAAGCAGTGGCAGTTTCTATAGCAATTTTAATGCGTATGGGCCATGTGAGCAATGACGGTTTCGTAGAGCCGCCCCTGAGATGACTGGCAAGGGTGCCATTTGAGATGTATTCATAGACAAGGAGGAGCTCACGGCTTTGACGCGAAGTGCAGCCATAGAGGGAGACAAGATTCTTATGACGCAAACGAGTGAGGATCTCAACTTCTGTCATGAACTGCTCTAGTCTCTTGTAGTTATGGTGGAAAAGGTGCTTCACTGCAACTTCACGCCCATCTTGAAGCTGCCCTGTAAATAAAAGGAAACAGGATTAAAGTTGAGAACTTTGGCATGAAAACAGAGAATTCAAGGAAGTGACGTGAGAAGGGGACCATAGTAAACAGAGCCAAATCCGCCATCTCCGAGTTTGTTTGAGGGGTTGAAGTTGTTGGTAGCTTCTTGAAGTTCTGTATAAGAGAAGATTGGGACACCAAAGAAGAGTCTGCCATTGTCCGGGTCTACTTCATTATTCATTGGGCACTGATTCGTTGATCTGAGTCTGACATGGGACAGAGCACTCTGTTTCTGTTTGTAGATTCCGAAGAAGAGCACCATTGTTGAAATCAAAACTCCTAATCCGACACCAAGACCTGAACAAGGGTCAAGTTTTACTAAAATATTTCACTCAGAAATTATCTTTGTTGTTTCTTGGGAATCTCATAATGTGAATACAACTATAATTTTAACAACTAATGCAGTTATGCATGGTCCTAAATAATCATGTGCCAAAGATCATATAGCTGAAAATGAGTAAAAATGAAGTAAACTTACCTATGATCACTCCCAGCATCCAAGCCCATTTCTTATTTTGATCTTCTGTCTCAGTGTAATTAGATTTAATTAGATTAGATCCAAACAAAAAACAAAAAAAGCATAAGCAGATTGGACAGGCATAAAGGAGCTTGAAAAAATTTAGAATTAATTTCACATGTTACTTGGTATGCATATATACCTTTGAATTTGGAACAATAAAATCCTCCGGTGCTGTTTAGCCGGCATAAGCCTTTCTCAAAGACACATGCAGTACAGTCATCAGAAAGTTGAATGTTAATGGAGAAATCGGAAGCTATGAAAGTGAATGGATCAGAAGAGAAAGCCAGCATATTCACTGGAACCTGAACCCTTGAACATTTTGCTATAGAAGTTGGAAGATCCTCTCGTTCTTGCGCTCTGAAGAAGATGGTCTCATTCTTTCTCTGAGCACATCCTGTATAGTTGAAGAATTGCTTTGGAAGCTTGTCATGGAGGGAGCTATTACATTTGTGCATGGTTATAGTTGGGAGTATATAGAAGGAACCCAAGGTTGAGCTGCGAGGAATGGTAATATTGTAGCTGAAGACATCACAGCTTTCATTTACCAAATGATTCTGTAAATCTCTGTCTCTAACAAAAACCAGACTACAGAATCTGTCTATTTTCGTCACTTGAAGCTGCCTTCCTCCAAAGTGCACAATTTTTTCATTGTCGTGGAGTTCATTACAGTCATGAATGGGCAAAATTCCACAATCTCCGCGTTGTGGAATGGTTAAAGGGAACGAGAGCTTGCCCAAATTTCCACAGTCGAAGGAAGATGGACATTCTTTAGAAGAAGCAGAAGACAGAGGAAGAACATGGTCAGGAAACAAGAAGAAAAAGAAGATGACGAACAAATAAACAGGTAGAACCATTCTGATCAGTCCCATCCCCCACAAAAACAACTCACTCACTTGTATAGAGAAAAAGTCAAGTGTATGAGAAGAGAGTACATGGTTTGGTTGAACGTTTTATCCAGATGGGGGGATTAATTGTTCCAATTCGTTCTCTGTAACACGGCAGTTGACTTGGCTCTAAGACCAAGACCCAGAACATGAATCAGACACTTGTGGAAGCTCTCTCACCATAATGTGCTTCACATACTCTTATCAATAATGGATTTGTTTGTGTGGGCAAACATGAATTTTACTTTGACTCTGTAAACTAAAGTTGGGATAATAACAATTAATGTGATGTTATTGATGTGTGGATAATTTTTTGATTAAAAATTTCTGCTCTTGGATAAACTTGTTTAAATGACAGGAAAAAAAGTTAGTTAAACTTTAAACTAATTTTTAGGCAAAAAGCCAGTTACCCTCAAAACAATGTCAAATATAATTTTTTTTAAACCAACTTAATATATATGGAGTGATTTTCATATTAGATTTGAGATCACCTTGAATAATGTTTGGTCCTTAATTAAGTAATTAAGATCAAAATGGTCAGAGTTGATGGGGTTTTTTTTCGGTTGTTGAAGTGATTATTTAAGTAAAACCAATCCAAACACAAACTAAGTGCCTGTTTGGCTTGGTAACAAAAACTTAGGTTTTAAAACCTATGCTTGGAATCGAGACCTAGGTTTGAAAAAATGTAAGCCAAACACTTGAAAAAAATGTGAAAAGTTCTTTTGGATTGGAAACCTAGGTTTTGTTCACCAAAACCTAGGTTTGAATAAGCTACAATTTTCCCCTTTTGCGCAAAATACGAGGTAAAAAAATGCCATCATTACACATGTCATAATGATCTACCAAAAATACCCTTATCCTCTCTCTTTCCCAACACATTAAACTTATGTCTTTTTTAGTAATTTACACAGAAAAAGTCATTCTCATAACAATAATCCAAACACTCTCATTTTTACAAAAGCTATTTTTTTCAGAAAAGTGATTTTTTCAACTTTTTCCCCAGAAGCTATTCTTTAAAAGCTAATCCAAACAGGCTACTACTTTTTTTAGCTTTTACGCGAAGTATGAGGCAGAAATATACCATCATTACACATGTCATATTGAAATACCGAAAATGCTCTTATCCCCTCTCTTTCCTAACACATTAAATTTATTTCCTTTTTAGTAATTTACACATAGAAAAAGCCATTCTCACAACAACCATCCAAACACTCTCATTTCATTCAAAACTATTTTTTTTTCAGCTTTTTTTCATAGAAACTATTCTTTAGAAGCTAATCCAAACAGGCCCTTCTGCAACGTAGAAGTTGTTTCTGCTTTGATGTGACCAAATATTTATGTTTGGGAGAGCATCTTTAAAATCCTACTTTTCTAGCCAGCTGGGCTTTTTTCATGAAGCTGATGAGAGTTGCTTTAGAAAAAAAAGCAAAGTGGCACAGTGGAGAGAGAAGAGTATGGGAGAGGAAAACAAGAAAAGGAAAAGAAATAAAGTGGGTAGAAAAATTAGACTATTAGACCCCTAAAATTCTTAAATGAGATATTTTCTTTTAATCTAAAATTTCTTTTTTATCTCAAAAAATTTACCATAATAATCTTTAATTATTTTTTTCCTCAATATCCTCATTTGAGCCAAAAATATAATTTTGTCAAATTATTTTCCTTAAAATAAGGGAGGGATTAAGCCTTTAAGATCCTCAAAACCACCTTAAATTCCTCAAATATTCGAATAATTCATATTAGAATCATGTCATTTTTAATAATTTTTCATCTAAACTTGCTATTCAAAAAAATTATTCAAAAATGTCTCTAAAATTCAAATTGAAAAAAGTTACTTATATTATCACAAATCCAAACATAAATTACATCACACAATCTGACTTTTATCTAATATTACTTTTAAAAAAGTCACTTATCCGCCGCCAATCCAAACATACCCTATGGGCCTACTGCCGTGCTTTTATCCCAGAAAGCAACTTTTGGGACGGCTAAACACCATCTCAAATGAAGCCTTACAAGTTGAAAACACTATTCTTGTGGCAAATATAATTTTCTTCCACTTTTAATATTTTTCTGAATGTTTGTTTTCCTCATTACATCTTTTAATTTTACTCTTTTAGTATCGTTAGTAATTTTGCTTTGTAGTAATATTATCATAAATAGTACATAAACTAATTGTATTAACAAAGTAAAATTAAGATATTTGATAAGAAGATAAAACAAATAAGTGTCAACTTAAAAACTGAATATATATATATATATATATATAAGTACTTCAAGAGTGATTTCCTTAAAGCTTTTGAAAAGCTCATTGGTAATGTTACTTAATGAAAGTTGTATGGTTTCTCATATTAGTTATTCATATAAGACTTAATTAGAGAGTTGGTCTTAATAAAAATGTATTACTTATTTTTAATTTATGTTAATTTTGTTTCAAATTCCCTCCATTTATGCCCGCTCAAGGCCTCAACAGTAATCCAATGAGATAGAGGAGAAAATTAGGGGATGATTAATGTGTTTAAAAATAAATAATTTTTCAAATTATTTTAATAAAAAAAATCAATTTTATCAATATAAAAAATGGGGATTACACATATTAATTGCTAGAGCAAAAAAAAATACTAACAATTATCACCTAACCACACAGCAAACCTTACCAAACACTACTACAAAAAACAGTATTTACGTCCCCATTTCACGTCTCTTTTTTAAATATGAGATGTAGAAAAAAGGCGGTGGCAAAATTGTAAATATGTAAAAAAGTTTCAACGTCTCTTTTTTAATTATGAGACGTTGATTCTAAAAAAAAGCGGTAAATATGAAATAGGGTGAAAAAGAAGGCGGAAAGAACTTTCCACGTCACTTTCCACGTCTCACAAATTTTATGAGACGTGAAAAGTTGTTAATCCACGTCTCATAAATTTTATGAGACGTGGATTTAAAAAAAACACTTTCCACGTCTCATAAAATTTATAAGACGTGGAAAGTCCTTAATCCACGTCTCATAAAATTTATGAGACGTGGATTTAAAAAAACAAAAAAAAAACTTTCCACGTCTCATAAAATTTATGAGACGTTGAAAGTCACTTTCAACTTCTTATAAAATTTATGAGACGTGATCTTATCTTTGCTTTTGGTCTCTCTCTCTCTCTCTAAATTTACAGATTTGATTTCGAAATTTCCATTCCATCTCCTCTCTCTCAGCATCTCCCTCGTCATCCTTCCCTCACCACTGCCTTCACCTTGCCGCCATAGACCGATGTCTACTTTCTTACTCTCGATGTAATGATCTCATTGCAGAGTTTGAAGGTTCCCAAATGGCATATCCTCGCACTGAGGTTCTTCTATGATGACGATGCTTGAGGATTTGATATGGTTGTGGACGAAATCGTGGCCGTGAGCGAAATCAGTTGGGATTTGCATCCAAGAAAGCCAGGTCGAGAGATCAGTGAAGCTAGGGTTCAAGCGATTTGGTATGTAGTTGTTTTTTTTGGAATAATATAGCAGTACAATGATTTATCAATTACTTTGTGCCACAGATTTTGTATCCCTGCTTCCCCTTCTTCAACTTCAACCTCTCTTCCCCTTTCCGTCAGTTTCTTTTTCTTCTCCAAGCCTAGATCTTTCCATGTTGCCACTGCCACAACGAAGCCATGGTCTCTTCTATCTCTTCCTTTCTTATATTTATAATCACTTCTAGATCGTCTATGATTTATATACAAATTCCCAATCTAGTTTATTCGTTGATTTTTTTTTGTTTGAATTAAAATGTGTTTTTTTGTGATTAAGAGCTCGCTTGACAACCCCAAAGAGCACCATGAACTGGTCAGGCGTGATGTTAAGCAGGTAAGAAGCTTGGCTCTGCTCCTTTTTTACCGACCCTGCCTTCAGTTATTTGCATTTTGTATATGTTTGTTTTAATGAATTAGTATTTATTATTGGCATTGATTTGTTAAAACTTGGTGGTGACTTTTGTTTATTTCAGGTTATATGTTCAGTCTGTGATGTTGAGTAGGAGGTAATTAATGTCTTCTTTATTGTGATTTACTTAGTTGAATTGACTCTGATTGGCTTCTAATAACTTGATAATTAAGGTTGTAAAATTATGTTCTAACTGTGGTGTCATTATGGGAGAATATTATTGTGACATTTGCAAATTCTATGATGATGATGTAAGAACAAGAATAGCAAGAACAAGTCATACGCGTATAATATAATTCAGCTTTGTCTC
Source organism: Mimosa bimucronata (assembly GCA_037074515.1). Classification (NCBI taxonomy): domain Eukaryota; kingdom Viridiplantae; phylum Streptophyta; class Magnoliopsida; order Fabales; family Fabaceae; genus Mimosa; species Mimosa bimucronata. The sequence continues at coordinate 25,504,506 of CM073445.1, read as the reverse complement.
TTTTATAACATTTTTGTAATATTAGTTTGGATATAAATAATAAAATTAGTTCATTTTTTTATTTTAAGTGTTATATTTCTATTATTCAGATAAGATATTGGGGTTTTTTTTAGATTGTGGTTAATCAGCCTAATTAAAAAAATATTCTTTTTTTTAAAAAAAGAAGACTTTTCATGTCTCTTTTTCAAAAAAGAGATGTGAAAAGTATTTTTTACATCTCACATTAAAAAAGGAGACGTGAAAAGTGGTCGCAGAAGACTTTCCACGTCTCACATTCAAAAAGGAGAAGTGGAAAGTCCCCACTTTTCACATCTCATTTTTGAATGTGAGACGTGGAAAGTTTTCTGTGACCACTTTTCACGTCTCACATTCAAAAATGAGACGTGGAAAGTGCGGACTTTCCACGTCTCATTTTAAATGTGAGACGTGGAAAGTTCCGATTTTCTATGTCTCCCGTATCCACGTCCCACAAAAAAGAGACGTGAAAAATCCAAAAAAAAGAGACATGAAAAGTGTTTTCTGTAGTAGTGAAAACAAAACTAAAATACCTATGCAGACAGAAAAACAATGACAGTGAAAACAAAAAAATTGCAATACTGTTAACCAATGCCATTTCTTTTCTCAGAACCAAAATCAGAATTTCACCCAAAATCTACCAAACCAGAAACATCAGTTAGCGAGATATCAACTTTTTTTTCTTAACTAGAAATCACAAATTAGAATTTCAACGTTACAAAAAAAAAAGAAAAATAGAAAAACAAGTAAACAAAAAGCAAAAGTGCACGGTAAATCAGGCTCCACAGTTAGGATGGGGGATTTTGCATGATTAACATGTCTTTCATTTAAATGGTGAGTCTCTTTAGCAAGGAAATATGCACAATGGATAATTTCCCACGGCACGTTTCTGACTTTAATTTCTTAATCTGAATAAATCATATTTCTAACTTCATTTATCTCTGATACCAGCCGACGATAAACTTTAAGTACTTCCAAAGAATCTGTATGAACAAAGACTTATTAAATTTATGCTTATAGATATAGAGGCCTGTGAAGGCTATGAGCTCAGCAAAAATTGAGAAGAAAAAAACTCCTAGCTCCTTAAAAACCATAATCCATCAAGATCCGAGTCAATGTACCTTCCATTGGTCGCAATCATTTATACCCCAACTCTCCATTGAAGATGGAGCATGAATAACAAATAGGCCTATGGCCTATTTAGATTGATGTTTGAAAAGCACATTTAAACAAACTGAAAGTAAAACTCCTTTTACATATTTACCTCATATACTATAAATCATATTTGAAAAGCAATCTCTAACGCTTATCCAGACATGTTATCAAACATTAAGCGCTGCAGTTAGTAGTGCATTAACTGGTCCATTTTACAGTGACGATATTTGGTGACAACAATGACTTGAACAACTTAATTTGATCATAACTTATTGAACTCGCCATGGTAGATTTATGATCTTCCTCTCCATCTCAACCACCTTCTTCTTTCTCACTCTCAATTTCCGTCAAAACCTCTATAACCTCATCAATGGAAGGGCCTCATCTCCTTATCTATCTGCAAACACTGAAACACCAATTCCCCTAAAGCAACCACCTTCTTCTTCACTTCACTATCTTTGTCAATCCCCAAGCATGGATCAACCTCTGAATCTTCCTAACTACAAGACCACCCAAAGTAATCTCATCCATATTCCTCCCCATATCAACGGCCGGCATTGATGTTATTGTTGGAAGCGTGGTGGACAATAATAGTATTTTTATATATTTGTCTCTCTCAATTAAGTGCTTCAGCACTATCTCAACTCACAAGAGCTTTGCTCTCTATTTCTTCCACTCTAATACACTCTCTCACAATTAAGTGCTACAGCACTTATACAAGACAAGAGCTTTGCTCTCTACATCTCTCACTTTTTCTAACACACATTGCACATACATGGATGCCTTATTTATATGCCACCATATAGAGGCCGTGTCCGCAGCATTTTTTGACTAAATTTCACCTCCATATTACTACAAAGAAGGTGCCATTATCTTGTAGAACTTTCATGCGCTTCTTGGAGTCTAATACCATGCAGCCTTCCCTAACTATTTTTCCACCGCCATAAATAATTTGTAGAGGCTGTAACATTGTCTCCAATTTGCTATTCTTTCTTTGTTGACTAATACATATGTATGAAGCTTGGACTTGTCTTATGTGCATCTACTTTTGACTTTATGTGTAGCATCTTTGAGTGCTTAATTTGAATTCTATCACTCCCCCTCAAATTAAGCTTTCTTGAGGCAATAGACTTTGTCTTCCTGCATTTTTTTTCATATATCCTGGCAGTTGCTTGATAGCCATGTCCACATTGTCCTCGACCACCTCTATTTCTACCTCTATATCCTCCACGATATCTTCCACGGTTATCAAAACTTTGTCGAGAGTTGGTGCTTGCTCTATCTTCATTTAAGGACAACTTACTTTGCAAAGCTTGTTCCAAATTTTTAGAATCATCATTTTGCTTCATCTTTTATGTTCATGGGTTTGAAGAGAACCCACAAGCTCATCAAAGGATATTTGTGATAAATCCTTTGATTCTTCAATAGCGGCTACAACATAATTGAATTTGCATGTCAGCGAACGCAAAATCTTCTATATTACTCTAACATCATCAAGAGTTTCTCCATTTCTCTTCCTCTCGTTAGCCACCGATTTTACTCGGGTGACATAATCATCTACGCTTTCTGACGTTTTCATTTTTAATGTCTCAAATTCAGCTCTAAGGGTTTGCAAACATAACTTTTTAGCCTTTTCTGCTCCTTGAAGAGACTTTTGCAAAATCTCCCACGCCTCCTTAGACGTCTTTGCTCCTGAAATTGTTTCAAAGGTTGATTCATCAATACTTTGATGAATCGCGTTCAGAACCTTGCTATCTCTTTCTCGATTTTTCCTTAGCACTCTCTTTTCTTCATTTGATAGGGCCGCTTCTGCTGCTGCATCTGCTGGGACTTTATAGCCCCGTTTCAACCAGATTCCAAAAATCAAGTGCTCCAAATAAGACTTTCATTTAAATACTCCAATTGCCGTAATTTTTCTTTGTTAACTTTGGAACTTGAAACTGGAACATATTTGACAAATTAGTGTTTGCACGAACCTGGCTCTGATACCACTTGTTGGAAGCGTGGTGGACAATAATAGTATTTTTATATATTTGTCTCTCTCAATTAAGTGCTTCAGCACTATCTCAACTCACAAGAGCTTTGCTCTCTATTTCTTCCACTCTAATACACTCTCTCACAATTAAGTTCTACACCACTTATACAAGACAAGAGCTTTGCTCTCTACATCTCTCACTTTTTCTAACACACATTGCACATACATGGATGCCTTATTTATAGGCAACATATGCCGCCATATAGAAGCCGCGTCTGCAGCTATATGGCGACCGCGTCCGCAGCATTTTTTGACTAAATTTCACCGCCATATTACTACAAAGAAGGTGCCATTATCTTGTAGAATTTTCATGCGCTTCTTGGAGTCTAATACCATGCAGCCTTCCCTAACTATTTTTCCACCGCCATAAATAATTTGTACAGGCTATAACATTGTCTCCAATTTTCTAGTCTTTCTTTGTTGACTAATACATACGTATGAAGCTTGGACTTGTCTTATGTGCATCTATTTTTGACTTTATGTGTAGCATCTTTGAGTGCTTAATTTGAATTCTATCAGTTATCAACTCAATGAGGACAACTCTAAAACTATACACATCACTTTTAAAATAATTCTAAAAAGTTATAACAAGGACGGGAAGGCATACTTCTTTTTAATGAGAATATAAAACAAAAAATTTAATAAATACTCTCAACAATATGGTGTTGTTTGTTATAAAAGGAATTCAACATCCCCCAGAATATTTATCTTATGAAAAGCACAAGAGGAGTATGAGCATTCAACAATCACACACCCTCCAACTTCTTGAGGCAAGAAGTCAGACGCATGTATACAAGATAGCAACAAAAACCATGGAGCATGTATCACAAATAAGCCTAAACGTTAAACACTGCAATTAGGAGTACGTTCACTGCTCCATTTTACAATGAAATTATTTGGTGAGGACGAATGCTTGAACAACTTTGCATCATCATATCTTATTGAACTCTTCACTGCAGCGTTATGATCTTCCTCTGCTTCTCCATCTTCTTCTTTCTCATCCTCAGTTTCCTTCAAAACCTTTAAAACCTCATCAATGGAAGGCCTCATCTCCTTATCTATCTGCAAACATTGAAATACCAATTCCTCCAAAGCAACCACCTTCTTCTTCACCTGACTATCCTTCTCTATCCCCAAACATATCTTTTCAAGAATAGTCCCCGAAGAACTTTTAAGACTTAAGCCATTTTGATATTTGCTTAGTTAGGTTGCATTAACATATCTTTTCTAACAAAGGATTAAGATCTATTTTTATCCTGAAAGGGGCAACAAAAATGATTTAGTTATCCATAAGTTTTTTAAAGAGTATTTTACCCCAGAATCATTTGATATTCTTCCTCCTCACCCAAAACATGGATTCACCATCTCTTCAAATTCATTTCATTGTATCTTCTTAACTGCAAATCTCCCAACGTAGTAATATCATTTTTATTCCTTCCTATTGTCTCTAGTTATAGACTTGGAATCATTTTTCTTGCTTTCTGTTATCACCAAGGAAAGATCAACAAATAAGTTTTCAATAAGCCTACAAACATATGAAGTTCTCTAAATAAAAAGAGAAATAGATGTACTTGTACAACTTCTAATTCTTAATATAAGACCCGGTTAATTAATTTGAGGAGATTAATGAAGTCAAATAAATTAAAAATTACTTATATTTATCGCTTTTCTCAAAACTTATATATAAATTAGCTAGTATATTAGAGAGATAATGTAACATATAGTATGATTAAATAATTTATATAGCTTCTTTAATCTTTTCAAATTAGTCAAACGGGTAGTGACTTTATTGGATAAGGATTTGTTAATTGAGCCGGGAGATTGATGTTCAAATGGAAGCTGGATAAGAGAGCATTCTTTGGGAGGATGATATATCAATGTGCTTATTACTACGTTCATTGACTTAAAAACAAGACTTAAATTGTCCAAGTTTTAATGAATTTATCTTGTAGTATATAGCAGCCACGATACGAACACAGTGAATCAATATACTCTTGTCTACGTACTTGGGATAAATACTTGGAAAGTTATGGGAATGCTTTTCCTCTTGTTATATACTTGGAATGGATTTTCTTGTGCGCTGTCATCATCAAGGCAAGGATCAACAGATAAGAGATTTAAACAAGCTTAAAAAGACATTGTGGACAAAATGAGAGAAATATATTTCTGAATGTTATTTCTCATATCAATATTGAATTACATGTGCCTATTTATAAGCAAGAAAGAAAGAAGGAAGACAATGTAATAAATGATAATTATGCCTAATAACAACCATACAATCAAAAGGAATATTTATAATTAATAAACAATATTCCCAAACTACTACTTAAGTTGGATCATCGATTGTGATCATATCCAACTTGCTTATATAACTTTGAAATGCATATTTGAGTGGTCAAACATATGATCCATTCTTCAACTTTTTCCATGATAAAGTGTCTATCTATCTCCACATGCTTTGATCTTTCATGCTAAATAGGATTTAAGGCCATACTTATAGCAGCCTTGTTGTTGCAATAGAATTTGAGTGGCAATTTCACCTTGACTTATATCTCACTAAGGAGTCGTTTCAACCACAATTTCTCCATTATCCCTTGAACCAACGCCCTTAATTCAACTTTAGCACTGCTTTTGAACACAACCCTTTGTTTCTGACTTTTTCAAGTGACTAGATTTCCCCATACAAAGGAGCAATAACCAAAGGTTGATCTTTGATCATGGTGTGTTCCTCCCCAATCTACAATTACGTATACTTCAATCGTTCTTCGCTCTTATATTCGGAAGAATAATCCTCTCCCAGGAGTGCCTTTCAGATACCTTAGAATTCTGTAGACTGCATCCATATGTTTTTTTCTTTAGTTCACTCATGTACTAATTAGTCACACTTACTGCATACGTTATATTAGGTATTGTATGGGAAAGTTAAATTAATTTCCCAACAAGTATTTGATATCAGTTCAAAAAACAACTCTTTGATATCTTTCTTTGTCAACCGCCTCTTCTTTCTCATTAATTACTTTCTCTTCTTCTTCTTCATCTTCAATCTCATCATCAAAGTTGTTCTCTTTTGACTCTTCCTTCCCCCCTTCTTAGGCTTCTTTTTCCTCTCTTAGGGGTCATGATAGGAGTTGGTTCAGAACTACACCCTAACATGCCTGTCTCTTCCATTAATAGAGCAAGTATATACTCCCTTTAATATACATAGATACCTCTTTTTGACATTACAACTTCCATTAAAGTCTCCCAGAACCTTGATTTCAAATTCTTTCCCAAATTTGATCTTTATCCTTGACATTTCTCCAATATAGTCTCCCTTAAGGATAATATCATCAACATACGCAATGAGAATGCATCTTCTTCCTTCCTCTGTTTTCACAAATATTGTATGATCTGCTAATCCTTATTTGTAGCCTTTAGATTTTAGGACTTTTGAGAACCTGTCAAACTATGCCCTAGGAACTGTTTCAAGCAATACAAAGATTTCTTCAGCTTGCATACTTTATCACCTCTTCCCCTTTCAAAGCTAGGAGGTAGAGTCATGTAAACCTCTTCTTTAAGCTCTCAATTTAGGAAAGCATTCTTGATGTCCAACTAATAAAGTGGCCACTCTAAGTTGGCTGCCACAGACAATAGAACTTGAATAGTATTCAATTTCACTAGTAGTGAAAATGTCTCTTGATAGTCTAGACCATATGTATGAGTGAATCCCATTTTGTTGAGGATTATAGACACATCATTTTCTATGTATAATACCATGTGTTTGGAGAAATTCGATCTAGGTCTAGTTAAAATAATCAGTGCCATTGTTAGAGTGTAAGACTTTGATGCTTGTATTGAACTGGTTCTTAATCATGGTAAAGAAGTTCATGAAAATAGATGGTGCCTCAAACTTGTCTTTTAAGAGATAAACCCAACAACCACAGGTGTGATTCTATGAATGTAATGAACCATCTTGTTTTGGTATGGTTTGAGTTGCGAGGAGGTCCCCATAAATCACTATGGATGGTAGTGAAGGGCTTGGTGGGTGTATATGGAGCTCTAGGATATGATGATCAATGGTGTTTGGCTAATTCACATACTTCACATTTCGTATCAATGTTAGAAGTTGGACAAAGAGATGGAAACATATGGGATAAATAATAAAAATTAGGATGTCCCATTCTCTTATGCTATAACATAGTATCTTTATTTTTAGAGATAAACATAGAATTGCATATACTTGTAATAGGTTGATGACTCACTCTGGCATCATCAAAGAAGTAAAGTCTCTCACATTCTTTAGCACGACCAATCGCCATCCCTGATGATAGATCTTGAAATACATAAGGAGTGGGCAAAAAATTAGCACAGCAGTTAGAATGCTTCGTCAACTGACTAACTGATATTAGACTGCATGTTAATTTAGGCACATGGAGGACAGATTCCAAAGTAGTATATTTTGAAATCCGGATACTTCATTTCCTAACAACAGGAGTAAGAGACCCATCAGCAATTTTAACCTTCAAGTTACCAACACATGGAAAATAGGTAGAGAACAATTGATGACAATCAGTCATGTGATATGATGCTCTAGAATCAACTATCCATAGTGCTTTGTCTCTTGAAGTTTTTAGAGCTCGAAGGTAGTTCCCTTTTTGGGCCAAAAATGCTAGCACTGGCTGTCCTATGGATACCTTGGCTTAAGAATTTGTGTTTCTTATAAGCAGCCATTGGTACAAGATAATTACATTAGTGCAAATCAAATTTAAAAATTTGAAACACGCAACGTAATCCTTTGATTTTTTTTTCAACTAGGTATATAGCATCCGGAAATACAAGCTGTATTTTAGTGAATTTACAATCTGGGTATCCACCACATTGCTCAACTTTATGCCAAACTGAAAAAACTCAATTGCAGGCTTCTAGGCCTTGATAAGCACCTTCCCCCCTTTGATTGCATCAACCAGTAAAAGAAAAAAATATACAAAGTACCTTGACTCACTTATCTGATCCATGGCCATAAAACCTTAAGTTCTATTTTAAGCTTGATGCTCTGAAACCATGTGGACAAAATGAGAGAAATATATTTCTGACTGTTATTTCTCATATCAATATTGAATAACATGTGCCTATTTATAAGTAAGGAGGAAGAAAATGAAATAAATGCCAATTAAGCCTAATAACAACTATACAATCATAAAGAATATTTACAATTGATACAAAATATTCCCGCACATATATGTAGTTGTTTGAATGATCATAAATCAAGTTATTTAACCAACGAGTTGTTGTATAGCTAGGTGGTAAGCGAATTTGGCTTCGTAAGGAGGATAACACATGTTTAAATCTTGGCAAGTGTATTTATTAGGAGAGGCAAAAACCATTTGTTCCTTAAGCATGTTTTCAGCCTTGAAAAACGTAGTCTTACATATGAAGTGACTTGGGTATACTCTTTATTCTAGAAAAGAAAAATCAAGGTGCTTATCATGGACACTGTATTTGCTATCAAGTATACATTGTCCTCCTTTGGAATGAACACAATCAAAACACAATTGAAAGCCTTACTAAATTTCATATTGTCTTGGCAGCCCAAAATATGTGTATTTAATTTTCATGACACAAATAATCTTTTTGGCTGTATAACCTTTTGTGTCTAATTATAATGATATGAATGAATCAGTGTGCTTACTACGTAAGTTGAATTGGACATTGACTTAAAATTAGACTTGGAAAAGTGGCATGGAAAATATTACAAGGGTAAGGGGTAAACCCATTCCTACTCAGCTTCCTCAAATTTCATCACTTAAATATTCTGGTCATGCTCTTTCTCCTCCACCCTCAAGTTCAAACCATGGAAAAATGACGGATAACAAAAACTCTACAATTTTTAATCATTTTAATAACCTATAAGCACTCATCATCAGGGTCAACAAATACAATTAAATTTTAATTCGTTCGATCTCTTATTTATGGAGTATAATCGCCAAATATTGTATGCACGGTGATTTTTACGCGTCTGTACATTATGTGATGTCCAGGACTTTAAGAATTGGAGTCAAATGAGTAAAAGAAGACTAGGGGCCCGTTTGGTTAACAGAAAATATTCTGACGGAATGGAATGGAATGGGAAAGGATGGAATGGAAATAAAGGTTGACTTGTTTGGTACGCACAGGAATGGAAAGGAATGGAATTGAAAAGTTTATGTTTGGTTGGTTGAAAATGGTGGTATGGAAAGTAAGAAATATGTGCAAATGACTATATTGCCCTTAATGAATATTTATTAATAAAATTCACATTTAAATTCAAAAATTCAATAATTAATACAATATAATAATTTAAAAATATAATATATATATATATGTAAAAAAATTAAAATTTTTAAAAAATATCATATAAATATTTAATTTTAATAAAAACTTTATAATTTAAATAAATAAAAATATTTCTGTTAAATATAAAAATCAAATAGATTTTAATTTTAATATATATTTTTAATATATATATTTATATAATATATTTAAAATATTTTAAAATTATATTACCATAAAAATAAGTGAACAAATTATTTTTACTAATTATAATTTCAATAAATATTAAATTTTGGTAAATACAATAATCACTTAGATTTTAATTTAAAAAATATTGATATCATATGATTAAAAAATAACTACATTATATTTAAAAATACCACCAAAATAACTCTAGTTTAAATATAGAAGATACCTACCACTATATCTAACAAATTAATTAATAATTAAATGAAACTAATAATAAATTAAGCAGTAAAAAATGCCTAAAATATAATGAGATTGTGACTTCATTTTTAAACAAAACCTGTTAAGAATTCATCAGCAAATTTTGCAGCTATCAAAATCGATTTTAACCCCTCATTTTCGATTGTAACCCCTCACATTCGATTGTAACCATTCACTTTCGATTTTAACTCCCTACTTTTGATTTTAACTCCTCACTTTCGATTTTAAATCCTTACTTTCGATTGTAACCCCTTACTTTCGATTGTAACCCCTCACATTCGATTGTAGCAAACTGGAACGTACATTTTCATTGAATGATGAAAGAACAAAAAGAACAATCACAGAGTAACAAACTGGTTGACTGTGTCGAAATTTTTGAGAAATCCCAATAAAAATCCATACCCAGATATTTTAAACACAAGTTTCACAATCAACAAAAACACAAATTATCAAAATTATATACCCAGATTATTTTGGGTACACAGCATAAACAAAAGAGATATCAACAAATAAAACACAAGAGATGAAGGGCAATAAAAAGAAAGCATCTTTTTCTTCTTTTTCCTTCTCAGGTCAAAACCACCCATCATCTTCTTCACTAATCTTCTTTTTTCTCTCTCCACATTTCCTGTATTCTCTTCTCTAACGAAAATAGAGGAGATGTAGGAAGAAGATTATGCTAAACTGAACCACCCATCGCCTTGTTCACTGACTGTGAAGAGAAACTTGTGGGTCTAGATCTCAAGTGGGGGCTTTTTCCTCATTAATCTGGTTGGTAATATTTCAGGTTCTCTTCTTCAATTTCTTCTTCTTCTTCTTCTTCTTCTTCTTCTTCTGTGTTTATGCTGCAAGAAAGAACAGAGCGGAGAGAGAGAGAGAGACGAAGAACAGAGAAGGAGGGAGATGGAGCTGCCATTTGAAGGAGAATAGAGGTGAGGAGGGAGGGTAAAATTGTCTTTAATCCTTTCCATCATTTTCCATTATGCGTTGGAAAATAGGTTCCCACCATGTTTGGTGGGAACCTATTTTTAGGTCTTTAATGGAAAAATAGGGGAGGCGAGAAAGGGAAATGTAGCAGCTTCAGCGAACCAAACGTAGGTGCACGGTGGAAAATCATTATTTTCCTTTACCATGGGCTGATTTTTCACGAAGCAAACGGGCCCTAGTAGAGAGAGATAGAGAGAAAAGATGCTTTTGATGTTGATGAGGTTATGAACTTGTGGGGTTGTATTCAAAACGTGTTTTGTATCGTTTGTGCACACATTTTCCCTTGACTGTTCAGATTTAGCCTGTCATTTATGGCATCTTTCTTCCTTTCTCTACCTTTATCTTCTCTTTCTTTGTTTCTATCAACATTTTTTCACCATTCCCATATATTCAGCGCCCTGACAAGTGTTTGAATTAACTTTTCGATAATAGCTTTTAAAAAAAATTATACAAGTGATTTCATAGAATACATTTTAAAGAATAACTTCTGATTAAATGACAAAAAGTTGTTTCTAGATTTAACTATGGTTTTCTTGTCAAAATAGTTTTTTTTTGGGGGTGTATTTGAGTGACTTAACTTCTTTTCAATAAAGCTTGATAATAGAGCATATACATCAAAAGTAAAACTAGTCTAAGTAGTAATATCTTCCACCCCTTCTTGATAGGAGGGCGGTGGTTGGTTAAGAAACAGAATTTTTTTTAAATATTGTGAGCCAGTTTAGTTGTGTGATCTGCTAGCTTCTTTAGAGCTCAGCATAAAGTTAAGTGTCACTTGCTAATCTTTGGTCCACCAATATCTTGTGTCTTCAATATTTGAGTGACTTAACCAAAACCATAGTTGTGAGCGTAAAACCTTGATTCAAATTTTGTAGTTAGTTTGGCTACTTTATTTTTGGAATTATGGTTTGGGCCTGATAAGCTCCTAAATTTCACACATTTCATCACACTTTCCCCACTTTTGTATATATTTTTGAAAGTGAAGTTTTGAAATGAACATAAAACCTCATAGAAAGCCTTAACAAAGAAAAAAGCTTACATGTGTGAAATTTTGAGCTTAATGAATATGTATATATGAGTTAGTTGTAGAATTAACCAACCATCTTTCTTTCTTTGATAGGAAGAGGCGGACAAATGAAAGAAACTAAGAACAAAAACAATCAGGGAACAGAAGAGAAGAGCAGTAAAAGAAATCAAAGGACCAGAAAGCTTATTAGCTCGCCGTGAGCTCGCCACGGTGAGCCCACGGCGAAGAGATGTCAATTCTGCCCTAAACCTCGTTTTCTCGCCGTGACTTAGCCACGTCGAGTAAGTCATTTTGCTGCGCGTTTTGATAAAACATTACGAACTGAAATGGGATAAAAACCTAGGGTTCAAGAAAGGAAAGACAGACACGCTTGGGCACGAGTTTTGGGAGCTAAAAGTGTTAGAATGATAGGTTTTGATGATAACTAAACATAACATAGGCATAAAGATAGGCGTTGATGAGATCTCCAATAACTTAGAGATAATCTGATAAAATCTCAAGTATAGCATAATCGATCAGAGAGATAAGGAGTAAAAGCCTAATCGATTAGAGCCCAGCTTTAGAAATGAAGTTATGGTCGCCCAATCGATTAGACAGCCCTGTAATCGATTAGAGTCATGTAATCGATCAAGAAAGTTAACCCAATCGATCAGAGATTAGAATTCAAGATAGTATAATCGATTAGAGAACCTTAATCGATCAGAGCATTTTTCTAGTATAATCGATTAGAGAGGTGTAATCGATTAGAGAAGATTAAGTAATCTGAATGTAATCTGTTTGTAATCGATTAGAGAAATATGTAATCTATATGCAATTTATGTGTAATTGATCAAACTTGCCTAATCGATTAGGCTTCCCTGTAATCGATTAGACACATGAATTTCTAATCTATTGCTCAGTGATGCAGGACATAATCTATGCTTAATCGATACGTAATCGATCAGTCACCAAGTCCTGTGATCGATTAAAGGCTGTAATCTGAGTGGCGATGAGAAATATTCAAAATCAACGACAAGTCTATTTTTAGCTTTCCAAGTACAGAGTTGTTCAGACCTACTTATGGAAGTTTACGTTAGGACTCAATCTGATCAAAAGAGCCATTGGAACTCACCTACCTCTTCCAGCGATAGATGAAGAGAGATGAGCTAAAGCAAAGTCAAGTACAATGGAGTAAATGCATAGCAGAATACATCTCCAATACTCCACCAGATCACTCAACTCTCTTGACATGTTCAACGGTCATATTGTCAACGGATATATTTCTAGAAGAAACTATAAATGCATCTGTGTAGAAGTTAGTTAATGGAATTGATTGCCACATTGATTATCTGTATCTACTGCATTCAATACTCTCAACGCTTACTGTTCTCATATTCTTAAGTGTGTAACACAATCTGATCAATTGAGTGAACAATTATTCAGTATTCATTATCAAAGTGAGAATTACTCTTAAGATAATGGGATCTTAAGAGTAGGGTGTATACTTACAAAGTGTAAGGGGGAGTGTTCAGTAAAGAGGGGAGTTCTTGCTGTCACTTGTAAAGGCTGTCAAGAGCCTGATTTAATCTTGAGAAATTAGTGGAACCCAACTGCAGGTTGGAGAACTGGACGTAGGCCAAGTTTGGGCTGAACCAGTATAAACTGTGTTGTTTCTTAGAGTTAGATTTTAAAAGCACAATTCACCCCCCCTCTTGTGCATTCCTGCCTGTTACAAAAAGTTGCAAGAGAGAGCTTGGGAAGTGTTGGGAAACTTAGAGAAGCTCGGAGAGATTGAAGATTCTTACATCTTGGTTTCCTTTCTTCTTCCTTCTTTTCTCTTCTTGTATACTATGAACTCCATTTCAGTTTTTGTTTTTAGCTTAGAAACATTTATATGTAACTAAAACATTTTCTAGAGTTACTTTGAACCATTTTTATGGATTGAACTTTGTATTTCCTTTCCTTTAATGCTATTAATGAGTTTACATATATGGATTTCCATCTTGCTCTTTATTTTACAAGTGCTTGATCACCACTTGCTTTGGTTGAATGAAATATGGCTTGAGAAAGTGTATTTTGTTTTAGAACTTGAATGGGATCATGTTGGGCTTGAAATTTATGGTTTTAAATGGATGGTTAGTTGGTAACATAGAGATATAGTTACTAACCTAACATTATCATTATGAGGGTGGTTGAGATAAAGGGCTTGCATTAATGGTGACAAGAGATTGTGACATTAATACAAGCATAAATTTGATTTTGACTTGAGAAAGCTTTTTCAAATATATTTAACCCTTGGGCTCATACATTAATTCATTAAGGTATTAAAAGGAAGGGATTTATTTAGGTCATGAAGTGAAATGGGGATAAGTAACCTTAGACCTTCATTTTCCTGAACAAGTGTGTTTATTAAATTCCTAAATATTTTATAACTTCTTGCAACGATTTTCTTAAATTTCAATTTCCTATCATTGCCTACTTGTTAACCTTTAGAAATTTTACACATTTCGCACATTTTTCACATGCTTTGAGCTCATATATGCCTGTTAATATGTTTGTAAGGAAGAACATTATGTGAAAATGTGTGAACTCCTATCACCTTAAGATTGAGATGAATTGATGATTTCCCTCTCTAATTTGTAGGAAAAAGAAGAAGAAATTAAGAGTGAAGAAAAAGGGAAGCAAGGATAACAAAGCAAAGTTAAAGGAGGCATGACTGAGCTTCTGGCTGCAGCAACAACACTTGCTAGCTGCAGCGAACAAGTGGCAAAAATTGGGTCCCCTTCTCTGCCTACCTGGCTGCAGCGAGAACATCTTCTCGCTGCAGCGAGAAACCTCTTCAAATTCCCCCTCCTCTCTATTTGCTTGGCTGCAGTGAGAACATCTTCTCGCTGTTTGGGTCTGAAACACACAAAAACAATGAGATAAAAGCTAGGGTTGGCCGAATTTGAAAGGGGGAACACCTGGGCACGAGATTAGAGGCTGAGAAACACCAAGAAGGAGCTAGAGAAAGCTTGGAGAAGGATTTGGGAGCTTGGGAGAAGTAGATTCTTTGAGCTTCAAGCAGAAATTTCTTGTGTTTGCTTCTCTTCATTTCTTTCCTCTTCTTCATTTCTCTTGCTTATTTCTGAGCATTGTGATGTATTTGAAGATGATTGTTGATACTTCTTGTGTTATGAGTAGCTAAACTCATATTCTAGGTCTATTTTGAAGCTTGTATGGATTGATATCTATGATTTTCTTTCCTATTGCTAAATTAATGAATGTTATGTTATGTTATGGTTTTAGCTTGAGCCTATGGTTTTCTAAATGGTGGCCAACATTTGGATTGTTGCTTAATTAGTGGCTTGAGAGAGCATTAATTGGGGAAAGAACTAGGCTAAAACCAAGCTTGTCTTGCAATTTTAACTAATTGGAAGTGTGTTAGTGAGATAGAGATATTCACTAACCAAGTTTTGTGAAAATTGAGGTTGGGTGATTAAAGAGACTAATTGGTAATAGCATGTAGTAAGAGATTATGCAAGTTAATACCAATTAAGGTTTGAATAGGCTTGAGAGAGCTATTTGAACACAAGAGACTTCAAGCAATAACATAATAGGCATAAATTGGCATTAGGAAAGGGGAAATTAGGTGTCATGAAAGGCAAGTGGATAAATAGGCCTAGGCTTTTCTCATTGTGTTAAATTTCGTTTCAAGTGTTCTATTTTACAATTACCTTTTATTTAGTCATTTTAACTTTATTTAATCATTTGCCTATTGCCCATTGCTAATTTTGAATATAATGAATTTAATGAACTCGCTTTTAACGTGGTCCTAGTGGAACGACAACCCTTTCTTGAACTATACTACTAAAACTTGACCCGTGCACTTGCGGTAGCAATTTATGGCGAACACTACTCAATTTTAATTGATTGCCCAATTAGCACTAATTAACCTACTCAAATCTCAATCCTTGTGGAACGACATTTTTTCCTATACTATTTTCTTATATTTGACGACCCGTACGCTTACGGTAATGATCGCAAATGGCCGAAAAGTCAAGGCCAAAACAATGTTTTTAGAAATCCTTCCAAACACACACTAGGTAGTTTGTAGTGGAGGTAATACTTGATATTAATTTTAATACTTGTTTCTTTCATAATGAATTATATTTATAAGCATTTAATTACTAAGAGTGGGATCATAAGTAAAGAAGTTACATGAACTAATATGAAAACAAAATTTTGGTAGTATCATCATGTTTGATATGAATATTCTTCACAGAATGATTGTTGAGGATCACATAATAATTCAGTACTTGAAAGGGTAAGGATAACAAGTACATGATGCGATGCATGCTTCAAAAGCAGCAAATCATGGATCATGGATCAAGAATAACAAGCACTATACAACTTTGCATTATTAACTTCTCTTTTTGTCCATTTCTCAATCACGTTGATTGGTGAAGATACTGACTTGAACAACTTTGCCTGATCAAAGCATAGTGAAGTCACTGGTAGAGCATGTATATCTGCTTTATTCTTTGAAATTTCATCACCATCACCTTCTTCCCCTGCATCCTTATTTTCTTCATTCTCACTCTCAATTTTCTCCAAAACCTCCTGATGACTCCTAGAAATTCATGATATTTGAGTAAATTTTACTTGAGTTTTTGTCTATTATTTATACATTTTGGATACTCAAGAGGGAAAATGCTCATTTGATTTTCGGTTTCACATTATTGTTAATTATGTAGATTTTGATTGTTTTTATAGTTAGTTTCTTATGTTGTTGTATATAATTTTTTGTAGGAATAATTTGAAGCAATAAACAAGAGAATTCAGCCCTCCACCAAGTTCCCGATTGAAGAAAAATAAGAAGAAGCCAGAGCAGCCCAAGGAATAAAGAAAAAGGACTTCGCCGTGGACTTCGCCGCGGCTATGCCTCTGCCCATTTTGGATAGCTCGCCGTCATCTCGCCGCGGCGAAAGCCACGGCGAGCCACCCTCATTTCTGGAATTTTTGGACTTCGCCGTGGGCTCGCCGCGGCGAAACCCACGGCCAACTGCGTATCAGACGCGCGTTTTGAACAGAACAGGGGGCGTTTTAACTGATATAAAAGCTAGGGCTTCGTTGTGAGCCCTCATTCTTCGAATTCTGGGCGTATTTTGGGCGTGTTTGGCTCTGCTAGGGCTTGGAGATTGGTGGGATTTGGCTTGGGCTCGGAGCTTCAAAGAGATTTGGGCTTCCTCTCTTGTTTTATCTCTTCCTTCTTCATTCTCTTCTCTTGTTCTGATTTGTAATGTTGTATATATTTGCTCCCTTGGAGTTGTAGAACATGAGTAGCTAAATACTTTGCTTCTAGGATTATTTTGAACCCTTGTATGTATTGATTCTTGATTCCTCCTCTTGATTTGTGATTAATGATATCTATGTGCTTATTTTACCCCGTTCTTAATGCTTCTAAGTGCTTGATCACCATTTAGATGTTGTGTTCGCTTGATTTATGACTCGAGAGAGCTAGGTTGAGTGTAGAACTTGGGTAAAGTAGTGCAAGAACCGGAAGTTTACATGACAAACGGATGGTTTTGTTGGTAAGATAGAGATATACTTGCTAGCCTTGCATAGTCACATTAGGGTTGGAGTGTGATAATTGGGTTCTATCAAATTGTGGCAAGAGATTGTGCAAAGAATAGGACTAAACACTTGTTCTTGACTCGAGAGAGCATTACAAGTACTCTTTGAACCCTAGATTAGCACGTGGTTTCGTTAAGAGCTTCTTGAGGGGAGGTTAATTGAGTTTTGAGAAGTACAAAGGGGGATAGATAATCCTAGGACCCTTTTTATCCTTGAAGTTGGGGAATCACTTGTTTATATTTTATTTTCTTATTTAATTTTCAATCTCAACATTTGTATCACTCAAATTGGGCGAGAGTGTGATAATCAATGTTTGACCGGGTTTTGGACAAATCTTCGTGGGAACGATACTCTACTCACTACTTTATTACTTGGCGCGACCCGTGCACTTGCGGCGCGTGGCGAACACCTCCAAAACCTCATCAATGGAAGGCCTCATGTCCTTATCTATCTGCAAACATTGAAATGCCAATTTCCCCAAAGCAACCACCTTCTTCTTCACCTCACTATCCTTCTCTATCCCCAAATATGGATCCACCATCTCCTCAAATTCACCTCTTTGAATCTTCCTTAATGCTAGATTTGCCAATGTAATCTCATCTTTATCCATTCCCATATCAACAGCTGGCATTGAAGATATCAACTCCATAAGGACAACCCCAAAACTATACACATCACTTTTATTGGTAAGCCTAAAGCAAAAGTGATACTCAGGATCAAGATAACCAGGTGTTCCCTGTAGAGCTGTAGATACATGGGACACATCATCTGGGAACAACCTAGAAAGTCCAAAATCTGTAACCTTTACACAGAAGTTATGTCAAGTGGAATGTTGTTGGTTTTGACATCACGATGGATGATGCCGGAGGCATGAAGGTAAGCCAAAACACTGGCAGTTTCTGTGGCAATTTTGATTGGAAGACGCCACGTGAGCAATGCTTGTTTCTCAGAGACGCCGCTGAGATGGCCGGCAAGTGTGCCATTTGGGATGTATTCATAGACAAGGAGGAGCTCACGGCTCTGTAGAGAAGTGCAGCCATAGAGGGAGACAAGGTTTTTGTGACGTAAACGAGTGAGGATCTCAACTTCTGTCATGAATTGTTCTACTCTCATGTAATTGTGGCTGAACAAGTATTTCACTACAACCTCACGTCCATTTTGAAGCTTCCCTATAAATGAAATGCTCAAAGTTCAAAACTTTATGAACGAAAACAACAATAGTATAGGAAAAAGAAATGAGAGTGGTTTTATAAGATGACCATAGTAAACAGAACCAAAGCCGCCATCTCCAAGTTTGTTGTACGGGTCAAAGTTATTGGTTGCCTGTTGAACCTCCATGTAGGAGAAGAAGGGGACACCAAAGAATAGTCTTCCACTGTCTGGATCTGATTCATTACTTGGGTAATGATTCATTGATCGGAGTATAACATGGGACAGAGCACTCTGTTTTTGCTTGTAGAGTCCGAAGCAGAGAACAAATGCTAATATGAGAATTCCTAATCCTACTACAAAACCTAAAAAAGAATCAACTCTTAGAGATGTGCGTCTACTTAAATATTTCACTCAAACACTATCTTCATTGTTTATTGGGATCCTAAATAATTATGTATGAAGAAGCAAACCAATAAAAATGAAGTAAAATTACCTATTATCGATCCCGGTTTCCAAGCCCATCTTTTGTTTTGATCTTCTGTCTCTGGTTCATGAGAGTTAATTAGATCCACAAAAATATATATATATATATATATGAGCAGAATTCATAGACATAAAAGGGATCAGAAAAGGAAGCCATCACATTCACTGGAAGCTCAACCCTTGGACATTTTGCTAAATTAGGTGGAGAATCACCCTGATCTTGGGTTCTAAAGTAGATGGTCTCATTATTACTCTTACCACATCCATTAAACCTCGAGAATGTTTTTGGAGTGTGATAAACCTTGTCGTATAGGCTATCAAAACTACTAGATTAATTCCTATAGGATAGGGAAGAACTTAGGTCGAATTCCACACTTTCTTGGCAATACATGTGATTTAATTGCAAAGCTCTTACAAATTAAACCAAGATTTCAGATTCAAAGCTATCTAACAGTAGTAATTCTTTTTGTGATTTTCTATTGAAAAGAATGATTAAAACCGAATTAAGACAAGTGAAATGTGCTAAGAAAATATATCTATGGTGATTAATTCCCTTTGAGCTTCAGCCTTCCTTCATTGCCTTTGAATAAATTGAAGTTCTTAAACTCATTATCTCCAATTCAAGTAAATTGCTAACTAAGCCTCTTAATTGAACTAGAGATATTGAATTCAATTCCAAACAATCACAGCAACTCAGATTCAAGCAACTCTGAACAGGAAACAAATTAACTAAACTTGCCATAGAATCTATCATTCAACTCAAGAAATTAATCCACTAGATTAAAGATCACAAGCTGAATTATAAGAAATGAGTTCAGAGATTCAACTCGGCAGAATCAGTCATTGCATAATTGCATTCTTCACTTAATCACAACAATTAAACCAAACAAGAACTTCTTGTTCACACTCTCTCTAATGAAGATGCAACTAGAACCAAGATCAAAGAGCATATTAAGTGAGAATAGAAATGAACTCCCTAATTGAATCGGTAGGCTCTGGAATTGCTTCAGTCTCAAAGGAAATCACAGAATCTTTAGCCTCTCATTGCTTCGATTGGAACTCCAATTTGCTTAGATGACATCAGGAACATGGCTCAAGCTTCTGATTTGAACAATAATGGTGATGGAGGAATGAAGAAAATGACGAAGACGATGGAATCGGTGCGAGGAATTGAAGAGAAGAGAAGAAGAAAAACGAATGAGGACTGAAAAAAAAAAACTAAACTCAAAAACTGACTCAAGGTTCGTCCCAATGGAGTTATATACTCCCCTCTCCAAAATGAATTTGGACCCAATTTCGCACTCCTTTCTCCTTCTTCCTTTCAATTCCTCTAACCGTTCCACGTAGCCACGCTGGCACTTCCGTAACAGAATCCCACTAGCCCAAATCTGGCCGATCTCCCTTCTTCTCTCGCTTCGCTGGCCACGCTGGCAGAACCCTCGAACTCGAGCCATCTTCTTCCGCTCTCTTGCTCTGCTTTCATTCCCTCTGTTTCGTGTTTCATTTCAGCTGAAACTCTTCTTTTCTTTTTTATTTTTTTTTTATATTTCATTTGGTGCAAATTCCCATTTTGCCCCTGTATAAAGAAAATAATAACAAGTGAAAAGAGGGCAAATCTGTAATTTCACAATTAAGACAAAGAATCACAATTAATCTCAATTTTCACTACTCTAGTGCACATAACAATTAATTGTACT
Source organism: Mimosa bimucronata (assembly GCA_037074515.1). NCBI lineage: Eukaryota > Viridiplantae > Streptophyta > Magnoliopsida > Fabales > Fabaceae > Mimosa > Mimosa bimucronata. The sequence goes on along the minus strand of CM073445.1, from coordinate 25,483,628 downwards.
ATAATGCAAATTTTACCCAATTAATCCCCTAGTTTTAGTCTCAAAATGCACACTTTAATCACTTTAATTAATGAATTATCGGAGTGCTAACATTGAAACTAATATTACATTTGTAAAAAGTTATTGTGTCTTGAAGGATATGAAAAGAGCCTAAGGGAGAGGGAGGAGGAAAAGTAATATTGCAGCACAATGCATCACAGTCATCTTTTTCCACAATTTTTGGCGCGTTGGGGTGTTGTTTTTCATCTTCACAGCCATGAATGGGCAACATTCCACAGTGATTTCGTTTTGGAGTTGTTAAAGGGAATGAGAGATTGCCCAGATTCCCACATTCAAAGGAACGTGGGCAATCTCTAGAAGCAGAAAACAGAGCAATAACTTGCTTGAAGGTTTTGGTTGTTGGAAGTTGACTTGGATGAAAGACCAAGACCGTCGAGAAGATGAAAGAGAGGAACTGTCCTCTCACTTTAATGTGCTTTCACACACACTCCTATGATCCTATCATAAATCATAATCATAATCATAATTATAAATTACTAATGTTTGGTCCAAATCTAATTAGAATCGTTTTAGATTTCAAACTTTCAACTGATGCTTTTTAAAATAAATATTAGTTTAAAAATGATAATTAAACTATTATCTTTATTTTAAATTATATTTTTTTGGGTGAAAGATTAAATTATATATTTATTAAAAATTTGTTTTAACTTAGAAAAAAATAATTTTGGGGGAAATTAAAAAATAAATTTGTGAGCCGGTTAATTAATAAGTCGGATTAATCACCAAGTTAGTGGGTTACCGGCAATTGATATCATACTGTATAGAATTAGAAATTGAATTTGATTATTTTTCTCCTAATTAAAGACATCAACATATATTTTATTATCATGCTCGAATTTGATTCTTCCAAATAATTTTTCTAACTCAACCTTGTCTAAAGAAAAACTATCTATAGTCATATAATTTATAAAGGATTAAAAGGATTTCAAATAAATATTAGTTAAAAAATGAATAAATATAATTGTCAAAATGATCAAAATATATACCAAATGAAAAAATAATACTCCCTCCTTTCCTTAATAAATTAATTTGTCAAAAACACAATTGATTTTTTTTTTTTTTTGGGAAAACTTTAAAAAACTAAATAATTTACATATAAAATTATAGATTGATTTGTCTGAATTTTTTTCTATTTAGCTTGTTTGATTTATAAGCTAATAAATAATCTAATAATAAACCACATATGTTATAATTAAGTATCTTATTGACCATCATTAATCTTTCCAAAAATGTCAAATAGATCTTTTATTAAGGAATGGTGTGAATAATATGTAAGTAGCTAACTTAACCCGTTTGTTCAAACCCATTACTCCCTGTAATGCAGAGCAATGCAATATAATGGTAATGTAATGTAATATTAATTACAAGGATTGTGTTTGGTTTGATTTTAAAAGCAAGTTGCAATACATCATTTTATAATAGTTATTTAAAACTATAATATAACACAAAGTCTAACTTACCCTTCAACCTATTTGTTAAAAAAATCGCATGATTCATTATAATGCCTTGCCATATCTCTTGTGCCGCTTCACTTGATCATTCTGTAGAGAGAGTCGCTGCATCGCTTGACCATTATGCAGGGATCGCCTCCGCCCCGTATAGGGTGTAGCTCTATTTTCTTAATGTAAATAAAACATGATTATAGAGCCTCCATTGGAGCAAAAATTAGAGGACACGTGGGAAAAATTTCTAATCAGCTTAGTTGCAAAAAATGGTTCTCTTCATAACCTCCAATAATAATCTAGGCATGAATATTTTTTTATGTAAGTGATGAATATTTCCAAGCAGCAGTGTTTTGTTATGTTTCCTGATGAAATTATGTTGCTGTAAGTGATGTTTTGGTGTAAATGAAAGGAATTTCTTTTTCGTTTGAGTATTAAATAACCTTATGATCTTATTTCATTCTCAGTGTCTGAAACTTAAAAATTAGAACCAAATCAGCCCATGTATTGTACTGATGAACAACAAAATAAGATATAATGAAGTCTAATTAAAAAAATATTATTACAAACTAAAGCAAATAATTCATCCAGTGTCACAGGAAAATTTCACAGATTCAAGACTTAACAGTTTCATGGTTTAATCAGTAATTCAAATTGAGAAAAACAAAAGATGGAAAGTTGCTAAACGAATTAACTGAAGAGCAAACAACAAAGGAGCTGTGTTCTCTTGTTAGGGCTTTCGATTATGAATGATTTCTTTCATTGAATTTTCACTTTAAATGATTCCTTTTTTATTTTTCTTTGATTTGTTTTGATGATGAGTGATTTTTTTCTGATACATTCTGATGGTATTTTATGATAAATGTTCTGATTGTTGATTTGTTTGATGAGGGCATATATTGTCTTTTGATTATGTTAATGGGGTTAAAATTGATATTTTACAAAGTATTACAAGGCTGCAATGAGTATTCATAGATGTCCCCATATGAATGGACATTACCAAAAAATATGCAATCTTCATTACAATTGTAATCAACATTACCATTAATAAGTCCAACCAAACAAGCTGTCTATGGTAATGCAATAAACATTACCATTGCAGGAGTGCAATGTCGTTGAACCAAACGGGCCCTAAGTTTTACCTTTTCTTAGGCTCAATCCTCAATTTATGCAAGCTTAAATAGACTATTCTTACTATTATTATGGGTTCAACTCGTTTTGTTGGCTCTACATGGCGGGAGGGGGAGAGAGAGTATGCACAAGTGTGAGAGCACAAATTAATATTCCCTCTAGTTCCTTCAATCAGTAATAATTAGTTATTTTTCAGTCTGAGCTATAGGCCAAATGACACCAAGTATCACTTTCAATGGTGATCAGAGTAAAATAGGAAAAATACATTTGCTAGTAGCATCATATCTATACTTTTATTTAGTTTTGATTTTGGTATTTATGTGTATTTTTATAATAAATAAATGCTTTAATTTTAATTTATAAACACCATTAGCTTCTATACAAAGGCTAACCATACTCTAAGAACAAAGATAGAGGAGCTAGTAGTGGTAAATGAGCAAAATTAATGATATAATTATGAGACTAAAAACCAAAGTACCAAAATCAAAATTGAATAAAAGTATAAATATTAACAAGGGAAAATGACAAAAAAACATCTTCCAAATTTCAAAATTCTAAGTAGGTGATTTGCAGTTGTTAATAACTATACTCAAATAATTATTGGGATTTTGAAATTTGGCAGGTATCTTTTATCATTTTCCCTATCAACAAATGAGTTTTCCCTTTAAAATAATTAATTATAAAAAAGTTAGGGAGAATTGCTTTTAGGTCCCAAAGAAGAGAGTTAATATCAGACAAGTCCATAGATGTTGTCAATGACGACTAAAATACCTATTGTTAACAAGTGAAAAAGTGTCTTTAATAACTTTTTAGGATTTTTCTGATATTAATTATCTTCGAAGTTCAATACAAATCTCTCAAAAAAAAGTTATAAATGTGACGGAGGGCATACCTCTTTTTAATAAGAATATAAAAAAAATACCCTCAACAAAATAGATGTTGTTTGTTATAAAAAGAATACAACGTCCCATAGAATATATGTCTTATAAAAAGCACAAGAGGAAGATGAGATTTTAACAATCACACACCCTCCAACTTCTTGAGGCAAGAAGTTAGACGCATGTATACAAGATAGCAGAAAAAAACATAGAGCACGGATCACAAATAAGCCTAAACGTCAAACACTGCAATTAGGAGCACATTCACTGCTCCACTTTACAGTGACATTATTTGGTGAAGACGATGACTTGAACAGCTTTGCCTCATCATATCTTATTGACCTCTTCACTGTAGCTTTATGATCTTCTTCTGCTTCTCCACCTTCTTCTTTTGTACCCTCAATTTCCTTCAAAACCGCTAAAACCTCATCAATGGAAGGCCTCATCTCCTTATCTATCTGCAAACATTGAAATGCCAATTCCCCCAAAGCAACCACCTTCTTCTTCACTTCACTATCCTTCTCTATCCCCAAACATGGATCCACCATCTCATCGAATTCATTCCTCTGGATCTTCCTCAGTGCCATATTCCCCAACGTAATCTCATCTTTATTCCTTCCCATATCAACAGCTGGCATTGAAGATACCAACTCCATAAGTACAACCCCGAAACTATAAACATCACTTTTATCGGTCAGCCTAAAGCAAAAGTAATATTCAGGATCGAGATAACCCGGTGTTCCTTGTGGAGCTGTAGACACATGCGATGCATCATCAGGGAACAACCTAGAAAGCCCAAAATCGGCAACCTTAACACCGAAATCATCATCAAGGAGAATGTTGTTGGTTTTGACATCACGATGGATGATGCCAGAGGCATGAAGGTAAGCCAAAGCAGTGGCAGTTTCTATAGCAATTTTAATGCGTAGAGGCCATGTGAGCAATGCCAGTTCCGCAGAGCTGCCTCTGAGATGGTTTGCAAGGGTGCCCTTTGAGATGTATTCATAGACAAGGAGGAGCTCACGGCTTTGACGCGAAGTGCAGCCATAGAGGGAGACAAGATTCTTGTGACGCAAACAAGTGAGGATCTCAACTTCTGTCATGAACTGTTCTACTTTCTTGTAGTTGTGGTTGAATAGGTGTTTCACTGCAACTTCACGTCTGTCTTGAAGCTTCCCTATAAATAAAAGGAAGCAAGATTGAAGATGGAAACTTTGGAATGAAAACAAAAGATTCAAGGAAGTGATATGAGAAGGGGACCATAGTAAACAGAGCCGAAGCCGCCATCTCCTAGTTTGTTGGAGGGGTTGAAGTTGTTGGTAGCGTCTTGAAGCTCTTTATAAGAAAATATTGGAACACCAAAGAAGAGTCTGTCACTGTCTGGGTCTGGATCATTGTTTGGGTGTTGATTCGTTGATCGAAGTCTGACGTGGGACAGTGCACTCTGTTTCTGGTTGTAGAGTCGGAAGATGATTACCACCAACGCTAATATCAGAATTCCTAATCCAGCTCCAAAACCTGACCATGTGTCCAAGTCCTTTAAAACTCTTGCTTAAATATTTCTTTCGAAGTTGATGTTTATTGTTTCTTGGTTACATCATAACATGGGTACAATTACAACCTCATAACAGCTGAGCAATACAATAGTGATATGGGAAAAAGGAGATAGCTGAAAATGAGTAAAAAATGACATTAAATTACCTGTTATCAATCCCAGTTTCCAACCCTGTATTTTCTTTTGATCTCCAGTCTCAGTTTCATTAAAGACTACTAGTATTGAAGTTAATGAGATTAGATCCACGCACAAAAAAAAAAAAAAAAACAGAGTAGATAGGCATTATGAGAGAATTTCAGGTTACTTGTTATGATGCATACATTTGAACTTGGAACAATAAACTCCACCGGTTCTGTTGGGCAGGCATGATCTTTTATCCAAAAAACATGGACCACATGCCTCAGAGAACTGAAAGTTAATGGGGAATTCAGAAGCTATGAATGTGAAGGGATCAGGGGAGAAAGCCAGCGTATTAATAGGAACCTGAACCATTGAACATGTTGCCAAAGAAGGCGGAAGATCATCTTGATTTTGAGATCGGAAGAAGATGGTCTCATTATTACTCTTACCACACCCTGTATAGTTCAAGAATTGCATTGGAAGGGAGTAATTAGAACTGAGGGAACTATTACATTTGTACAAGGTTATATTTGCAAAGATATGAAAGGAACCCAAGGGTGAGGTGGGAGGTAGAGTAGTAATATTCCAGCGCAACGCATCACAGCTTTGATTTCCCAAACTTGCCTCCAAACCTGTGTCTCTAACGAAAACCACGGTTTTGAAACTGTAGTCTATTGACTTGACTTGAAACATCTTTTTCCCCAGGCGCACAGATTTTGTAGCGTTGGGGTGTTCATCTTCACATCCATGAATCTGCATAATTCCGCAGTCTTTGCGTTGTGGGGTGGTAAAAGGGGACCAGATCCTGCCCAGATTCCCACACTCAAAGAAAAGTGGGCACTCCCCACCAGAAGCAGAAGAAGCTACAGCAAGCACTTTGTCATCCAACAAGAACAAGAAGAAAATGGCCAACAAATAAGAACGTAGAACCATATTCTTCTTGTGAGAGACACTCAAGGTTTAGTCTATGAGAGACTTATGATTTTGTTCCAAAACAAAATGACTCGGTTGAAAGGTTTTATTCTATCCACTTGGGGGAATCAAGTGTTGCAATTTGTTTTCCCTTAAAGCCATGTGACACGGCAGTTGACTTGGCCGAAAGACCAAGACCAGTAACATGAATGAGAAATGTGCCATTCTCTCGATATAATGTGCTTCACACACTCTTGTCAATACTGATGTTTCGTCCTTTTGTAATTATGCTCACAAACCAATTAATACTCCTTTATTCCCATTTATATGGCTGAGGGGGATAAAAGAAATTTTCCCCCAATTTATAAGTTACATTATTAGATTTTTCTATACCAATGTATAATTTTAAATTTCATTTATTATGGGAAAAAGACAAAAAAAAAAACTTTATCATAGTGATGTACAAATTTCTAACATTCAAAAAGGACATTTTAGTCCCTCAAATTTCTAAAATCTCACATCAATCCCTAAGGAGGAATCTGAGTTTTTCAAATGTTATTAAAAGACATTTTTGCCATTAAGTATATAGGTAAAAGAAAATGAATAGGGGTTTACAATTTCAACATAGAGATTTAAAACTTTATCACAGCGATGAACAAATTGAACATAACAATTCACAACTAACTACATTTTTTTCAATGATTATTTGATAAGGCCTTTAAGGTGAACATCAACTCATACTACTTTTCACAACTTATATATAAGGATTTACAATTTTACCATAATGATTTTCAAGTTGATCATAGCAATTTAGAAGGCATAATGATTTACAACTTTATCATAGCAATTTACAACTAATTACCCTATAAATTGCTATGGTTAACTTGAAAATCATTATGATAAAGTTGTAACTACTTATATAAAAGTTGTAAAAAGTAGCACCGATTGATTTTCATCTCAAAGGCATTGTTAAACAGTCATCACAAAAAAATTTACTTAGTTGTTAATTGATATACTCAACTAGCAAATCGTTATGGTAAAATTATAAATCCCTTATGTCAAAGTTGTAAAATATTGATCGTGCACTTACGAGCAAAAGTATTTTTCAATAACATTTGGAAATCCCATATTCATCCTAAGGACTGATATGGGATTTCAAAATTTCGATAGACTGAAATGTTTTTTTTAAAAAAAAAAAATCAAAGGGATTTTTTCATCTTTTTCCTATGAATTAAATAGGAAATTCATGATAAGTTATCTTGAATGCTTTGTGAAATAATTAATGTAAGGATTGATGATTGTGGAAAAGACAAGTTTCTAATCTTTTGAGCAAGTTATTGATGTTATAGGAAGGAGGACATTTTCTTAGAAAAACAAGCTTCACTCTCAAACTTCAAAATTAACTCATTGAATTTGTGCTTTCTTAGGTAAATGCATATAGTTTCCTTTAATTTTCAATATTGTATGTGCATGTTTTTTTCCTTATTAAATATTCTAATTTTGCTATTTTAACACAGTTGTCTCTGTACCTTTACTATGTTAGGAATGTTAACCCTTATTCGAAAGTTAATTGTGTCAACAAAGTAAAATTAAGAAATTTAATAAATAAAAAAAAGACATAAATACAAAATTAAAATTGAGGAAAATTATGCTGACTTCAACAATAGTTTACCCTTTATATTTTGGAAAATGGTCATGTGTTATGTGAGAAGCTTTAATACTCCCTCCATTCTTAAATATATGATTCAATAGATTTTTTTTGGAAATATCATAAGAAAATTAAATAAGTTACTTATAAATGGATTTGATTTGATTTTTTCTCTAGATTAATTTATTTGACGTATAAGCTAATATATAATTCAATAATACACAAATCTATTTTGATTAAATGGCTCATTTCACATCTTTAATCTCTCTATAAAAATTCAACCAAAATTTTATGTTTAACATAGAAGGAAGTGGTGTTTTTTCTTTTTGGGTCAACAAGCTTTAATAGTATTCAATATACGAATTTATATTGTCGCGGTATGCCAACGATGATGGGTGTGTTTGGATTGGCTTCTGAGAAGTGACTTTTTTTCAATCTGACTTTTTCAGAAATAAGATTAGATAAAAGTTAAATTGTGTTAAGTGATTTCATGTTTGGATTTCTGATGATAGAAGTGACTTTTTTTAAATCTGACTTTTAGAAATATGTTTGAATGATTATTTGAAAAGCAAGTTTAGATGAAAAATTACTAAAAAGGACATTATTGTAATTAAATAATAAATATATAATATGCATATATTGTTCTTAATGGCTTAGTTTCTCCCTTATTTTAAGAAAAATAATTTGAAAGAAATAATACTTTTAGCTCAAAGGAGGATATTGTGGAAGAAAATAGTTAGAGATTATTATGGTAATTTTTTGAAGATAAAAAGGAAATTTTATATTAAAAGAAAATATCTTATTTGAGAATTTTAGGAGTCTAATAGTCTAATTTTCCTATCCACTTTATTAAATACCACTCTGTTCCTTATTATAAGTCCAACTACCACAAATTTTTTGTTCCAAAATATAAGTCTACTTTTGGATCAATTAATACTATTGTGACTATTTTACCCCTATGTTGGAAATAAGGAAGACGAGAAAGAAGGTTTATGATAAATAAAACATTATTTTAACACCTATCTTAAATAAGGATAAACTTGGAATTTTTTAAAAAATGGGATATATTTAATGCTATAACTTCCACTCCTTAGTATGTGAGAAGTAGTTAGGGTGGACTTATAATAAGGAACATAATGGCAATACATAACAAAAGGTGTGGGACCCATCAGAAACCAGAAGCCAAAAGTCACAAAAATTTGCTTCTGACTTTTGGCTGTTCAGAAGCCCTTTTGGGTCAAAAATCCTTTTCAAAATAGATGAACGCAAACAAAAAAAAACCAGATTTCACTTCTGCGGTGGCAACAAGCTTTGGGGCTCCTAGAAGCCAATCCAAACATGCACGACGAGGCAAAAACAACAAAGGGTATGCCAACAGTGAAAGGGGCCGCTTGGAAATGTACAAGTATCATAACCATTTCATTTTTCCAAAAAAAAAAAGGTTAGAATTACCTTAGTAAAAAGTGAATTTTATAATATCAAAAACTAGGGATTACACTCATTAATAGCCGAAGTAAAAAAAAAAACAATTACTTCTCCCTCATGTCTTTAATGTACTCCCTCCTACCCTAAATATAGGACATATTTATCTAAATTGATTAGATTAAGGATGTTATTTAAGTTAGTTTAAATCACATGATGTTGTTAATGCACCCTAATCATCTACCTTTATCCGCACCCTTCCTCTCTTACTTGTTTATTATTGAGAAGTACTAATAGGGATAATTTTGGCAAAAATTGGGAACAATAAAAACAATGTCTTATATTTAGGATCAAACCCATTTCCTTAAATAGATCGTATATTTAGGACTGGAGGGAGTAAATATTTTATTTGGGGAGTTAATTTTAGTTCTAACTTCTAAATGTAAGACCAACTTTTATTAAAGTTTTTTTAAATTACTCATATTGATACTTTCTTAATACTCCCTCTAGTCCTTATTATAAGAGATGAATTGGTTTGATCTAAAATATAAGAGCCCGTCTTTGATTGTCCCACCTTTTAATGCATTTTTTCTGTTTTGCCCTTAACTAATTTGAAATAATGCATTAAATAAATGATGGGTGATGATTATATATACGAGTAGAGAGGGGGGAAACAGTTTTTTAAATGCGTGGATAACAAAACATAAATAAGGATAATATTGAAAAAATGTCTATTTCAAACATATTTATGATTTTTAACTAACCTTCAACAATATTCTTAAGAAACACAATTTGGTTGTCAAGCTCTCATAATAAGAACCGGAGGGAGTAGTAATCAATAAGCAAGACAGAAGATGAGAGAACAAAGGAAAATAATTATGATGTTTTAAAACATGTCATATTAACTAATTTAATTAATACCATTAATCTAGCTAGCTGGTAAAACAAACCACAGAGAAAACATTACCAAAATAAAATTAAGGAAAAATTAATTACAAGTCCTTTGTAAAGAACTTAATTATCATGAGGTCCCACAAAATCGTGTAATTAATCTCAGGTCCCACGAAGTTGTTATCGCCTTCTCATTTAGTTATTGGCAGCTCAAAAGTTGTTACTGAAAAGAGTTGTTACACATGCTCATTTAGTTGTTATCGTAAGCCACAAATTGTTACACATGCCATTAAATTGTTATCGTAGGTCAAAAAGTTGTTATCGTCTGCTCATTTAGTTGTTAGTGATTGAGAATTCTGTAACAACTTTGGACCAAACAATAAAAATTGTTTGGCCTACAATAATAACTTAATAAGCATGCGGTAACAACTTCGCATCAGGGACCTAAAATTAATTACGCGATTTCGTGAGACCTTATCATAATTAATTTCCTTACACGGGACCTGTAATTAATTACATTAAGAACTAACATACCTTTGAAAGTAGAAGCTCAACTACATTGAAAACAAGGGATTAACAATACTCTTATCCAATGCCATTTCTATCCTCATAACCAAAATGCACTGGAAGCTGAACCCTCGGACATGCTGCTAAAGAAGGTGGAGGAGGATCATCTTGATCTTGCGATCCAAAGAAGATGATTGTCTCATTATTTCTCTCACCACATCCTGCATGGTTCAAGAATTGCTTTGTCCGACTGAGTTTGTGACTAATATGACATTTGTAAAATGTTATTTTGTGTGTGGAAAGATCTCAAAAGAACCCAAGGCAGAGGTGGGAGGAAGAGTAATATTGCAGCACAAGGCATCACAGTCATCTTTTTCCAAACTATTTTGTAAAGATGTCTCTTAGGATAATAGTATTTTTATAGAAGGGATCAACACTCCTCTCTTGGACTTTCTTTCCACTGAAATGGACAGTTTTAGTTGTGTTGGGATTAAGGTCTTCACAACCATGAATGGCCAAGATTCCACACTTGTTATGTTCGAGAGTAATAAAAGGGAATCTGAGGTTGCCCAGACTTCCACATTCAAAGGAAGATGGACACTCTTGAGGTAAATCAGAAGACAGAGGAAGAACATGGCCAGAAAACAAGAAGAAGAAGAAGAAGAAGAAGAAGAAGAAGAACTTATGGACATGTAGAACCATTCTTCTGGAACCCTCTCTCACTAAACAAAAAAGAAACTGAACTTGGCGTCTTAATGTCTACTGTTTCAAATAATGACTTGCTTGAAGGTTTATTCTGTTATGTGAAGGTTGGACATTTGATATGGCAGTTGACTCGGAATTGGGATTTGGAATAAATGTATGACAATAAGACCATTGGCCAAGACTAAGTGGATGGGAGGCATGTTTGTATCTCTCAACAAAATGTGTTTAATCACAGGCTCTTGAGCTTCATTAGTAATGATGTTCACAGTTGTCAAACATGGTCAAATAAAGAAGATTAATTTATAGAAAAGTATCTAAGAATGAAATAAGTAGCATTCACAACATTATAAATTCAGTTGTTGGAAGAAGTACAATGAATATACTATAAAGAGTATGAACTATGAGTATGAACAATGAAGTAAAAGTCACAAGTTTATGGTCCAGTTGGTAAGGATTTAACTTATTTGCTATATAAGGTTATAAATTCAAATTCTATTGTAGATGTGAGAATTTTGTTGATAGACATTTTTATGTGGCTATATAAAAGCTCTTAAAATATTAAGTCATACACTTACCTTGATGAATATGTGAGATCTAACTCATTTAAACTTTTTTTTATATACAAAACTCATTTAAACTTTTTACCATAAACAGCCCCAACTTTATGATGCCTGATATCATTAATGAATTTCTCACATTTCATCAAACTAGTATGAATATAGGTTTTCAAAAGGATGATGGGAATAAGTGGCCAAAAACAAGTGAATGTAAATTATGTCAAAAAGAAAAAGAATTAATTAATCAGTAAAGAAGGTACACCTTGGTTCTCAAAGATAAACGTCACGATACTTAAAGTGATATTTGTGAATTATATGTGGTGGTTTTAGAGGCATAGAGGAAGCAACTTTCCAAACCACACAAACCAAATCAAACTGCAAACTCAGTTTATGCCCCACAACAAATACACAAGAGGGAGGAGGAAAAGAAGAGAATTCAAAGAGGAGAGCAGCAATTTGTTCAAGGAGTTAATGCATCAATTGAAAAGACTAAATCAATCTTATATTTTCTGCTAATCCAGAAGGTTACATGGATGTAATTTTAAATAATAAATGGAAAACTACATTAGTGGACATATACTCATTATTCTTATTAGAGCCTCTATATGATTGACTAAATACCACTATGGTTCTTATATAAAAACAGTCACTTTTACACAAATGGTCTATCACAGAGCTTACAAAACACCGCACTAGGTTCTACCAAAATCACGGCATTTATTGAGCGTTATGTTTTGTAGATCTATCGCTACGCTTATTACACAAAATATTGTGTTAGGCTTACCTATCGCAGTGTTTGTTTAAAAAAGCACCACAATAGGGTTTTTTGAAAAATAAATTACCTAACGCGGCGCTTTCTCCGCAAAACAACCCAATAGGTTTTTTTTTAAAAATATATTTAAATAACCATTCGTTGAATCTATTAAAATATGGAATATATGGGAGGAGCTTAACCTTTCAAAAGAACCAGAGGCAGAAATAACTGTTGTACTTTTGCTTGGAAAACCAAGATCGTTGCTGTTGAGAAACAAAATCACTAACATGATGTTGTGGTTTTAATAGAACCCTATTGAAAAAAAAAAAACTGTGTGCTGAGTGCGTTGCAACCAACGAAAGGGAGAGTCAGTATGCATCAAGGGATAAACATTATTAATTCCATTCTTCAACAAGAAATGAAATCCATATTAATATCATTGTACAATGTAAAATCTATAGGGAACTGTACTGTTTACAAACCATGAATACAATAGCTCCTCTTAAAATCTGTACAACATTTTTAATACTTTCAACTTTCTCCGCACATTTGATTGGGCTCTCTGCAACTTTGTTTTTATTCTTTCAATAGTTCTTCACATATTTCAATATAGTTTGATCCTGTTTACTGCACAAAGAAAAAAAATCCTGTTTCCAAAAACAAATATTAAAATCTCTCCACATGATGAAAATTAAGATAAATAGAAAAGTCAAATGGAAAAGATAACTTCCTAAGCAATTGTATCTTTCTCGGGTTTTGAAAATAAAATGTTTCACCTTTTTTGTCATAATTAAGTTATGTAATCTTTAAGCTGCTTTGAAAAATTCTCATAACATAAAAATTTAGAATAAAAGCTTTCTCGAAGTAAATCAAACAGGCCCTTCATATGATGCTTTGGGATATCATATACAATCAGATTAGATAGCAAACCACAAAACTATGCAGAAGATAATCATTCTCAACAGTTATAAAAGGCTGTTGTTTCGGAGATCACAACAATGAATAATCTAAGTATCACAAACAATCAGATTATATAGCAAATTACAAAGCTATGCAAAAAATAATGATTTTCAACAGCCACAATAGAAACCAATGTACATAAAAAAAAAAACAGTTGGACAAGAGGAAGGACATACGATGATGCAGTTGGCATAGATGGGCCAACTACAAAAGCAATTTGTGCTGCTGTTTTCTGGGGATCTTTAGAACCTTCTGGACCTATGAGCAATGACAAGGAACAACTATGTGAATTTAGATCCCATATAAACATCCTCTACAACTTATGTAAGACGAATTCCACGGCAAAATGCTATCAGCAGCTCACAAAGAGTCAAAAGGGGGGAAAGACATAAAAAACAATGACATAAATCTAAAGTTCCAAAGGCAGGACTGAATTTCAAGATGACCAATCAAAATGTAATGGAGACTAAGAACCAAGAAGCCATGTATGAACTACAAATAAAAGCACTTTTGAGAAACTATATCACGATCATTTATAAGCCATTATTCCATACTAAATTCAGCTAGCATCCTTGCTAGAGAAAGCATACTATAGACCAAAATGATAGCCGTGGTGACAATACCTGGAAGAGCAAGTGCACTAGAGGGCCCTGGCTGTCGGCATTAGATTTCTGAAATCCAGCAATTCGAAAGGACTCATCTCTTTGTTCTTCAGTGAACTGTGATAATATGGCCCTGAAGCAGCAGGGAAATGCAACATTTTCAAGAGGAATGTAAAATAATAAAAAAAATGCAAAATTTTAATTATAGCAAACTGCCTAAACTAAACATGTATACTAAGCAATGTGAAACCTTTGAAGATCTTTTCAAGCGAATTTGCATCTCCAAAGTCAACTTTAAGCTGACCAGGCAACAGAGGACCAAAACCACGGGTACCTTCATTGTCACAGCTCATAGATATAACATTTGGAAACAAAAGGAGGATGCCATTTTTTCCAAGAAAATCATATAATTAATCAGAAAGAAATAAACATCATTGTTAGCATGAGTTTCCTAAATTATGCTCTCAAACATCAAGATTATTTCATTTAAGATACCAAAGGTACACTCGATATCCTTTCTACTTTTTTCAAACTGCGCAACTTCTCCGTCAAGGACAGTAATTTCAGATTCAATGTAGCTATCTAACTCTATTGTCCATATCTTTCATAGTTCATGCTCCACAGCATCTTAGATATTTCATCAATGGAGAGGTTCTTTTGGTTGCAATTATAAGCATGAGTTTTTTCACCACTTAATGGGCAAGTGTAAAGACCTACATCATTAGTTGCTATAGCCATCAGTGTATTTACAATATACAAATAGCTGCATACAGGTTAGTTATTTTAATATAACTTTTGGTCCCTGAACTTTCATTCAATTTTGATTTTGGTCCCTGAACTTTCGGTCAATTTTGGTTTTAGTCCCTGGACTTTGAAATTTTAGGTTTTGGTCCCTAAACTTTCTCGTAATTTTCGTATTGGTTCCTCCACTTTAATTTTTTTTTTTTGAAGTTTTTTTTTAAACTGAGGGACCAATGCCAAAATTACTGAAAGTTTAGGGATCAAGACCAAAATTGACGAAAAGCTAAGGGGGTCAAAAGCAAAAAATTTAAAGTTCAGGGACCAAAACAAAATTGACCCAAAGTTCAGGGACCAAAACAAAAAATTTTAAAGTTCAGAGACCAAAACCAAAATTGAGTGAAAGTTCAGGGACCAAAAGTTATATTAACCCTAAATTAAATAAGTACACAAACAGATTATTTGTGAAAAATAATGGCCATTTCGCAAAAAAAATTTCCTTTGGTCTCATGAAACTATACTTGAAACGGAAGCCTATGAAGATATTATTAAATTTAGCACAGGTGTTACAGTTCATACCTCATCTTTGGGAATTTTTTTCTTCTCATAGCCCCACTTTCTTACCAACTTAAGAGCTGTTTCCACACCTTCAGCACCAGTATTCATAGGTAGCACAAACAGATTATTAGTGAAAAATGGAAGTATCCAAGTTCACCAATTGATTACAACACCATAAAGAAAAATAAACAACTCGTTATGTCCCAAAACCCCAATTCAAGAAACTACAGAGGGGCCAAGACATAAACAAGGTTACCTGATTAACTGATGAGTAAGCTGATATCCCTTTAAAGGCTATACATTGAACTCACCAGCTCACCATCAAAATCATCCGAAATGAACACAAGCGTATATCCACCCTCGCTCTCGTCAGCTCACTCTCCCCACCCACCTTGACCGGTGCCGAAGAAGAAGGGGTAGAAAAAGTTGCGATGTCGGGTTGGGTTTGGGGGGAGAGAGGGTGAGCTCTGGCTGCCGTCGAAGCCAGTGAGGAGATGTGAGAGAAAATGTATAATATCTTTTCATTACTCGTTAAATTATATAAATTTGAAAGATTAAATGTGAGCAAGAAATGAAATCCTTGATGACCACAGGCATGGATTAAATTAAAGATTGAGAAGGGGGAAGAGCGCATTTTGGAAAGGTTTTAAGTATGGGTTCATTTCTCCTCTGATATTGATACGGCCCGAAATCTAAAGCTTGCGGAGTAGTATTTGGGGCTTTGAAACTTCAAGGATTTTTTAGGTATGATAGTCTCCCTTCTCTTCTCATGTTTTCCTTCCTTCCTGGCGATTGCTTTGAGTTGAACGGCAAGTTTGTTGTGATCTGAGCTTAATCTTTGAGTTTGTTTGATGTTCTCAAACAAACCAATGAGGTAGAGATTGAGTTTTGAATTTTGTCTCAAATAAAACCGTAACTGTTAATTGGTGATTTCCAATTTTTATGATGATTTGTTTAACACCATTTTTGAAATTACTATATACTCCTGTGGTCCTAGATATAAAAACAAATTAACTGTTATAAAAATAAGAGGAGAAAAGAAAAATGGTGAGAAATTGAGATAATAAGACACACATTAGAAGAGGGAGAAATGGAGCATTTCTCATTCATTTATAATTCTTGGTACAAATGCATTATGCTTGGCCTCTATTTATAGGTCTTTATACATAAAGTCTATAGCTATGGTTACAAAAGAATAAAGTTGGGCATAATGGCAATAATCAAAAGAAACTCCCACAAGTCATTCATTGGGAGGTTATAAGAAAAAGAATCCTAAGAGTGTGGAGTTATGGGCATCCACTCATGTAACAATATTCATAACACTCCCCCTTGGATGTCCATAAACAAATAATGTGCCTCATTAGAACCTTACTAGGAAAAACTTAATGGGACAAAAACCCAATGAAGGAAAAAGAATACATAATAATTATCAATGCTGCCTCGTTAAAAACCTTATCAGGAAAACCCAGTGGGACAAAACTATGGTTAAGAGAAAAAGAGTACAACATGACAATTTCTCCCCCAGAAGACATAATCTCTTTTGCTTTTCGACATAAAAACAACATCACTTTTACTCCCCCCAGTGATAACATCACTTTTTGTCCTTTGATCTCGATTGAGTATGCTGATTTCCCTACATATTTCTTCCAATGCTATTTGAGCGAATCTTCATTTTGGTCGAATTGCAGTATTGTCAAATTTTCTACTAAAATGAATTTCTTTAACATACTATATCCATGATATATTCCACATCCACATATTTATTCAAATACATTATCTATTGTGTACCTGCAAAAACTTAATTCTTCCACAAAATTATAACATGTAATATCAACAAAACTAGAAAATATTTATATGAGACATTTATTCATGATTTTAAAATCATTGAGGAATTTAATGACTTGATCTACTGGTCAAGTATTATGCAAACTTATATATCTTATAAGTGTCAATATATTTTGAATGATTTTCTTATATATGCTTCTGGCATTTAAGATCCTTCGAGGATTTTCATTTAAATTTTACAATACTTAATTATTGACGTATACATTCTTTTCATATACTGCCAGACTTATATGCAAAATAATTGCATCTACCACAAAAATAATACGCCTTATTATAATCTTCATTGCCTCTGTAAAAATCTATATTTCACATAAATATTTATAATTTTATATTTAAGGTATTGGATTGCACGTCCATAATGTTCATGTATTAAAAACATAATAAAATTTTTGTTGTATTTTTCCCTATTGTTTTCCTTTTAGCCCATCTTTATGTATACTTTTCATGACATATCTCCACATAAGGTCCTCATTTGATAACGTGATATCATTTTCATAATTGTTGTTGACAACTTTATTTTTTCGGTTCCATTTTTCTTTTTCTAACATAACTTATAGATATCTCTATTATTTTTTTCAGGTACCTAAACCTCCTTTGAGGTTTTTCAATTAGTTATGTCTTGGTACTCTTCTGTAGTACCTTCCTCCTCAATATGATCATTGTAATTATAAGCTCCTATTTATCTGAAGTATTTACATTTGGAATCGATTGATTTCTCATGCTTCAGGCATATTGCATTTATTGGAGCATTTTCAGCTAGAATATGAGATTTGATAATTCTCATTAGGTCAATAATTATATATGGCAGATATTTTGTAATATTTTATGAATCCAAAGTATGATGAACTTCTGGTTCATACTATAGTTGAAGATCTACCTTTGATAAATATAGTACATTCAATGTGCTTTCTTTTCCATCTACTCGATTTCTCCCCCTTATATTTTTTTTTTTGGTCTGAAGATTTCTCCCCCTTATATTTGGATAACTTTGTTGAATGACTATCAAATAATCATATAGTATAAGTCTTTTAAATCCATTTATAAACTAGAAGAATGAGTTCCTTACCTAACATTTATCTCAACTTTGTATAAATATCCATCTATACACGTTGTGGTGGATTAATAGGCATAGTATATTGCATATTCAAAAAAAATTTGAGATGGAAAATATCTGGCTCCTAACCAAAAGCCAATTTTATTGTGAGAATCTTGTTGGTTTGATTTAAAAAAATGCTGCAACATGCGTCAATAATGATATAGCGTTCTCATATGTATTGATCTAGCTATTCATAGAGGCTTTAATGTATGATTTATCGATCTTATAATTTGGAAATTGTGCACTCAACATAATAATTTATTCAAACAATCTTGCAAACTTTAGGTTGCAAACTAATAATAATTGTACATGTAACCATCTTATAGATGCATCTATCAAATTTATTGAATATTTGTATGGTTTACATGCTATTTGTATGGGCCCATGAGTTTGATATATTTCCAGAAATATAGATCCATTCCAAATCACAAATAATGATCTTTTCATTATAAATTTTCTTTGAAAACACCAGCACAACATAATTCTTAAAATATGTTAACTATTTAGGAAGAATCTTCTAGTTCTTCAATAAATAACTTCAGACTTGGATGATCAAACAAGTCATGCCAACAATAAATTTATTTGGATCAATAAACTTCTGGTTTACTATATTATGTTTCTTAACCAACATTAAATTTTTCGATTTTCATATTTAACATGGCAACCACCTTTGGGAGATCAAAAGGTTTTGTGAGGAAAAATATGAGTATAATATCATTCAACATTCAACATTAACTCACACTTGTATTCTAATAATCTCCCCCTCAAGTATGAGTCACCAATAAACTTCCCCGTTCATGTATTTCAAAGACAACATTTATAATAGGCCATTAGCTCACATTTCATTTGGAAGCTCAAATACTTCTTTATTCACATACAATTATGGATTTCAATCAATTGAGCTATCTTTTTATATCTCTTAACAAATTGAAGCTCTAATATCAATCTATGGGGTCATAATTTTCTTGATCAATTCCACTTTCGCCCATAGAATAAAAAAATATTTATTAGTTCTTCAGAAATTATATCAATTTTTTTTCATATAAGCTTTTTAGGAACTAACATATAATTTCATTACCCATTTATTATATATTGTTTCTTTTGAAGCATATTCTAATTATAAACTATTTGGAGTTTTCAACCACATAGATAAATATAAAGAGATTTCTCATCAAGATATCCAAAAGATATTATTGCATTGTTTGTAATGTTTAGGGGCTTAAACAAAATGAAGAATATGTATCATATCATCCATACATATGATTTATAATATATGTACAATTAACACAAAAAAGTTATTTTGTCTAACAAATCAAATCGACACCAACCATTCCTAATAAATTTTTTTTTCATAAAATCAAAGAAATTCTCATCTTCTCAATGCAAATGAGATAAATACTCTAGCAAAAAAAAAGACCTTTTCCTTACAAATGTCATAGAATTAATTTAATTCCAATATATATCATGTCATGATTAATGTATGAAATTTCCATGGGTAATATTCAAAACCATATATACAATTAAATTGTGAATAAATTGGCACAATGAAAAATTAATTCAGTCACTATGTATATGTTTTTTTCCTTTAAAATTTCTATGGTAGAACTCATAGATGACATTAAATAGTGTTGATTTTACTACTCAAAATTTAAATTTAGGAGGCTAACTTGTTATCAATTTTTGCAAAATAAAATTTGTTATCTAGAATGTCTTCTTTCTCCTTAAAAAAATTACAATAATTTTCATAAATGATAATTGCATTATTTTATTTCAAAGAGAAGCAATTTTTTGGGAACTCGATGCAATAAACGTCAATAAGAAAGAAAAGGTAGAAAGAAATTTTGGGAACTCGATGCAATAAATGTCAATAAGAAAAAAAAATGAAAACATCAATCATGAACTAGTTAAGAAATAATGAATATATAATTGAACAGGTACATTTAAAAAAATTCCAAACCTGATCAGTAAATTTTAGTGGAATGGCTTCAATAATATTAATCAGCTCCAATGCAAAACCAATAATTACCTTTTGTATTTGATTTCATATACCCCTTTTAACACTTATATGAATATATCAAATAATACCATGGTAATTAAAGTTGGACCGGCAACTAGCTCGATCGAGGTAGAGGGTCAGAGGGTCAGTTCATAATTTCCAAAAATCCAAACAATAACTTCACTTACCATCTTGAATCATTAACAAAAAAAAATCGAAGTATCAACATTGTTTACAAATTCTTTGACAAAATGACATCATCATATCATATCATACTACCATCCAATGACACAAAATGGTTAGCAACAAATTAGTACCCAGTACTAGCTATTTATTATATCAAAATAGGTATACGATAACAAAACTTTTCACCTTTAACCCTATCATCACTACACTAACGAAGAACATGGCGAAGGCAAGGGAACCGACAACCACACCGGCGACAAACACGACGACCACAAACATCGGTGACAGACATGAAGAATACAGAGGATTTCATTTTTTTAGAGAGATTCTGAATGAAGTGAGGGAGAAGGATCTACAAGAATGAGGAAAGGGAATAGAAGAATGAAATTAACATTAAAAAAAGTAAACGACTGTCTTCAGGCTTTTTTGGGGGGAAATCAAACCGGGTTAACCCACTAACCCGTCGGGTCGCCTCACCCCTGGGTTGGTTGCCAACCCGGCCTGGTCTGGCACCCAAGTCAGCGGGTTCCGGTCCTGGTCGGCTGGGCGGGGCCGGGTCTGATAACAATGAATAATACTTATAATATTTGTCATCATGACCATATATTCTCAAAATATTTTTTGAGGCTATAAAGCACCATTTTGTCGTTTGATACATAATAATAAGCCTTCAAGGATTTTTTTTATAACAGCTATATAATCAGAGTACCACAATTTCTTTTTCTTGTGCAATTTGATGGAACTCACAATGTTTTTTCTACAAAAGAACTATTATAAAAGTGATGTGACTTCCGGTCATCCAATCACAACTATAAAAAAATTATTATATAAAATGATATGATATTATAAATAAATTGAAGGTGATATTATACCTGTATGTATCAAAAAACCCATAGCAAAATCTCCTAACACTTTTTATATGATTGTGCAGTGCGTGTGCGTATATATGTTTATGTATTATAGTGTTAATATGTGTATATATAATCTACAATATAAATTTATCTGTATTATAGTAATAACAATATGAGCTCTTGTTGTTTTGAAAAAAAAAACTAAATTCAATCACTTATAATATTATATATAAAATAACAATAATAGATAATAAAAATCATATTAATATCGACTACCTTAGGTCTCTCTTTTTTTGTTTGGGCATCGTAATAATTTATTCATATGACTTCTGGTCATTTTGTAATATTTTCTCTATATATTTTTTTACTATATGACTTCTAGTCATATTTTCACATTTTAACTATCAATGCCACCACTGTAATGTGGTTAGTTATTACTCTTATAATTTGTTACTTACTTTCAATAACAAATAATAATTCTTCTTAAACATTTCTCTTTAAAACCACATCAAGAATCTTTCAAAGTCATAAAGCTACTTTACGTTATTTGATGCCTAAGTCATTTGTCATAAGCCTTCAACGCTTGATAGACCACACCAAGAATCTTTCAAAGCTATAAAGCTATTTTATGTCATTTGATGCTTAAATCATTTGTCATAAGCCTTTAGGGCTGGTGTTTTTAATATTTAGGTCATTAAAATTTCACTCCCCTTCTTCATGCCAATAATCATTATCAAAAGTGAAGAGGCTTCAGGCCATCTAATCAGAAATTTGGGGGTATTATGGCCATTTGGAAATTCAATAATATGAAACATAAATAAAATGGCATGATAATAACTTAAAATTAACATTAAATGTAATAATAGAAAGGTAAATAAGATAATAAAACAAACAAAATATTAGAATAATATAAATTGCAACATAAATAACAAAAAATATAAGGCATAATATAAGATAATAAAATGAAATTAAAATGACAAAATAAAAAAAAGAATAGAATAACATAAAGATATATAATATGTATTATAATATGATCTGTATTCTTAATGCATCAAATTAAATATGCAGAGGGGGTGTTCCGTAAGAACTAAAGGCCATATGAATTAAAGGCGGTAGAACCTGCCAATCTAGTTCATTGTGACAGCCTCTCTAATTCTCCAGAAGAGATAATGATATAATACAATATATTATATATGTATATTTATATTTATATATTATTGTATTATATATACACACATACAATAACGTCTATGTAAGAAGAAGAAGAAAACTGTAATAAATCAAATTAATAACAATGAATAATGTAAAACATACACGAAGGTAAATATATATATATAACACAATAAAAATGAATAAATATAATATTATAAATAATAAAAAACTTAAATTAATATTAAAAAGTGCAATAAAATAAATAAATGAAATGGTTAATTTTAGGAGCTGGATAAGTAAAAGATCAATAAAAATAGACAATAATCTCAGACCTTCAGAGAAAATTTGTGCTGATAATGTGTTATAAAAATAAGAAGAGAGAAGACAAATGGAGAGAAAATGAGATAATAAGACAAAGATATTAGAAGAAGGAGGAAGTGAGCATTTCCCATTCACTTGTAATTTTTGATACAAATGTCTTATGCTTGGACTCTATTTATAGGCCTTCAAACATAAAGTCTATAGCTATGATTACAAAGGAGTAAAGTTGGGCATAATGGCAATAATCACAAGAAACTCTCACAAGTCATTCATTAGGAGGTTATAAAAAAAAGAATCCTAAGAGTGTGGAGTGTGGAGTTATGGGCATATACTCATGTAACCATATTCATAACATTAACTTTTTTCTAAGAGATACAAAATTTTACATAAACATGGTTAAATGAAAACATTAGGATCCCAACAATATAATAAGGCTAAGGGATTTTTTAAGCCAAGCTACATGAGTTTCTCTAAACCCTACGCCCGACAACATTGAATAACCAGTCAAATGACTAAATCATTCATTTATTATAAGGTTCCAGTATCAATGGAAACTGCTGAATTAGGTTTTTTAAGTTATGTTATGACATTAAGGTATAGTAGAACTAGATTTCCAATGGTGATCATACTGTATAGTGAGGGTACCCTGGCTCCAAGCTGTTCAGTGATGTATCTCCATCCCTATCTATTGAGGTTGGAAGAGATGTATAAATCTCCCTGTTTGGAAACCCAACACCATGAAACTCTAAATACTTGAGATCATGATTCCCATTTTCAATTTTATGCAAGAACTCCTTTACTTCATCCATGGAAGGTCTCAGCTCCACATCCCTCTGTAGGCACCAAAAAGTTAACTTTGCCACCAATATTATCATCTCCCTAACCTTTTCATTTGACTCAAAACCAAGTGAAGGATTTACCAGCTCAGCAAATGCTCCTCTTTGAATCTTCTTAATTGCCATATCTGCCAAATTAATCCTCTCCGTGACCCTTGTAAAGATAGCAGGCTTGGAAGATATCAGCTCAATAAGAACAACACCAAAACTATAAACATCACTCTTTCCAGTAAGCTGAGAGAATCGGTAATATTCAGGGTCCAAATAACCTGGGCTCCCTGCTGGAGCTGTGGAGACATGAGACACAAGCTTGGGGAACAACCTGGAGATACCAAAGTCAGCAACCTTGACCACAAAATGGTGATCAAGAAGAAGGTTGTTGGATTTGACATCACGATGAATGATGCCACAAGCATGGAGATAGGATAATGCATTTAGTGTCTCTATGGCAATCCTCATCCTCATTGGCCATGGCAGTAAACCAGATTTAGCTTGATTTCCATATAGATGACAGCCAAGAGTTCCATTTAAGATGTATTCATAGACCAACAGCAATTCACGACTGGCATGCGAAGTGCAGCCATAGAGTGACACAAGGTTTTTGTGGTGTAAGCATGTAAGGATTTGAACTTCATTTATGAATTGTTGTACACCTCTGCAGTCTCACTCAAAAGGCGCTTGACAGCAACTTCTCGTCCATCTTTTAGCTTTCCTGGTTGTTTAACATCAAACCAAGAGTTTGATTTTCAATATGTAAATCAACACATGTTAATAATGCACCTAACCAAACACTAATTTTATCCTTCAAATTTCAATAACGAAGAATGACAATTCTTTTTCGGAAGAAACTATCAATACACATTATGTTTTTTTTTTTTTCAATTAGGGTGGCTTACCATAGTAAACAGTTCCAAAGCCTCCTCTTCCAAGTTGTCTTGATTGATCAAATTTGTTTGTTGCTTCTTTGAGTTCCTCATAGGATAAGACTGGGACCCCAAATTAAAGTAGATATTTCTACTTTCTAGGATTGCATTTTTGTCAGTATTATCATATTTAATGCTTTTTGACTGATTTTGTGAGCCTAAAGACTTGTGTCTTCGTTTGATTTGCAATAGAAAAACAATCGAGCCAATTATAATCATGCCAAAACTTCCAATGGCTCCAACTGTGTGGACGAAAAGCTTTGAAATTTAAATCGATTCTTGGATTATAACAGCCATGAACACTGTCAATTACTTGGAATGTTTCCACGTTTGACCTCTTAACACAAACGCGCACAAACAACTCCAATTTAAGAAATTCTTTCTGTTATAAGCAAAGATTACAAAATCATATCCATTAAAGCCGTTTGATTTCTTGGAATACATATTAGCTCATTAAAAAGCAATAATACTTCAGCATAAATTGAAAACTAGAGGCTAATGCATGTCTATTACTATGAGGGGTAAATGCTTGGTAGTAAACAAACTGGCATAAATTTGATTGATGTTATTGACTTGGAATCAATTTCCTTGTGCTCTGTCATCATAGTCAATTAAGTTTTGATAAGGACATGTTCAAATAGAAACCGGAGAAGAGAACTTTCTTTTGGAGGATAATATACAAGTGGAAATTGACTTAGAGCAAGACTTGGAAAAGTGGTCCAGAAAATAAGGGCAAGGAGTAACCTATTCCTCGTCAGCTTCCTCAAAGGTCATGTTATCAAGACTCGAATAGTCCAAGGTCTTTGCTCTCTATTAAAGGAAACCACCTAATTTAATTATATGTTCACCAATAATGATTTCTTTTTAACTTCTTCACCAATAATGACTTTAAAAATAGCCTAGTATTCATCTTCATGGTCAGAAGGTATAGTTATATTCTGGTTCTTTTATTTATGCAGCAATCACGACTTCACCATGCTTTTTCTGTACTTCATGTGTGGCCTAAAATGTTAAGAACTTGACTGGGTTTTTTCTTTTTCCTCGGGCAATTCACATGATATTTTTATTGGGTAGAAGATAGGTATAAGCAATAACTTGATTTATTTTTAGGATTACTTTTATACTCATAACACATTTTTTGTTTATTATTGTTGTACCCATGTAAATTAAAAAAATGCAAAAGAAATATATGTTTTACTTTACAATTTGTTGACCATGGGTATTAAGAGTATGACTAATAGTTGAGTTATCTTTAATAATTATGTGGGAAAAAGGAGATAGATGAACGTTCAGTAAAATTACCTATTATTAATCGCAGCTTCAAAGCCGTCCGCCTTTCATTGTGATATTCTATGTCAGCTTCATATTTAACCACAAGAAAATAATAAGCAGAGCTAATTCAATACAAAAGACCTCCTAAAAAAGAAATAGTATATTTCACATGTTGCTTTTTATGATGCATACCTTTGAACTTGGAACAATAAACTCCACCGGTTCTGTTGGGCAGGCATGATCTTTTATCCAAAAAACATGGACCACATGCCTCAGAGAACTGAAAGTTAATGGGGAATTCAGAAGCTATGAATGTGAAGGGATCAGGGGAGAAAGCCAGCGTATTAATAGGAACCTGAACCATTGAACATGTTGCCAAAGAAGGCGGAAGATCATCTTGATTTTGAGATCGGAAGAAGATGGTCTCATTATTACTCTTATCACACCCTGTATAGTTCAAGAATTGCTTTGGAAGGGAGTAATTAGAACTGAGGGAACTATTACATTTGTATAAGGTTATATTTTCAAAGATATGAAAGGAACCCAAGGGTGAGGTGGGAGGTAGAGTAGTAATCTTCCAGCGCAACGCATCACAGCTTTGATTTCCCAAACTTGCCTCCAAACCTGTGTCTCTAACGAAAACCACAATTTTGAAACTGTTGTCTATTGACTTGACTTGAAACATCTTTTTCCCCAGGTGCACAGTTTTTGTAGCGTTGGGGTGTTCATCTTCACATCCATGAATCTGCATAATTCCGCAGTCTTTGCGTTGTGGGGTGGTAAAAGGGGACCAGATCCTGCCCAGATTCCCACACTCAAAGAAAAGTGGGCACTCCCCACCAGAAGCAGAAGAAGCTACAGCAAGCACTTTGTCATCCAACAAGAACAAGAAGAAAATGGCCAACAAATAAGAACGTAGAACCATATTCTTCTTGTGAGAGACACTCAAGGTTTAGTCTATGAGAGACTTATGATTTTGTTCCAAAACAAAATGACTCGGTTGAAAGGTTTTATTCTATCCACTTGGGGGAATCAAGTGTTCCAATTTCTTATCCCTTGAAGCCATGTGACACGGCAGTTGACTTGGCTGAAAGACCAAGACCAATAACATGAATGAGAAATGTGCCATTCTCTCATATAATGTGCTTCACACACTCTCTTATCAATACTGATGTTTCGTCCTTTTGTAATTATGCTCACAAACCAATTAATACTCCGCTATTCTCATTTATATGGCTGAGGGGGATAAAAGAAGGGAAAAAGACAAATAAATACCCTCCAATTTGCAAAATCCCATTAACAACTTCATGATAGGTATTAACAACACAACAACCTATCATGAAGTTGTTAATACCTATCATGAAGTTGTTAATGGGATTTTACAAATTGGAGGGTATTTATTTGTCTTTTTCCCTAAAAGAATTTTTCCCTTTATTTATAAGTTACATTATTAGATTTTTTACACCAATGTATAATTTTAAATTTCATTTTTGATGAGAAAAAGACAAAAAAATACCCCTAAAATTCAAAAAGGACACTTCAATTTCTGAAATCTCACATCAATCCCTAAGAAGGAATCTGATTTTTTTTTTAAATGTTATTAAAAGACACTTTTTCCCTTAAGTATAGGTAAAAGAAAATGAGTAGGGGTTTACAATTTCAACATATATAGAGATTTAAAACTTTATCATAGCGATGTACAAATTGAGCATAGCAATTCACAACTAACTACTTTGTTTTTGTAATGGTTATTTGATAAAGCCTTTAAGATGAAAATTAACTTATGCCACTTTTCACAACTTTTTCTTAAGTATTTATAACTTTGTCATAACGATTTTCAAGTTGAATCAACTTGAAAATCGTTATAACAAAGTTATAAATACTTATGTAAAAGTTGTGAAAAGTAACACCGATGAATTTTCATCTCAAAGGCATTGTTAAATGGTTATCATAAAAAATTTTACTTAGTTTTTAATAGAAATACTCAACTAACAAATCGTTACAGTAAAGTTGTAAATCCTTTATGTCAAAATTGTAAAACCTTGATCGTGCACTTAAGAGCAAAAGTATCTTTTAATAACATTTGAAAATCCAATATTCATACTAAGGACTGATATGGGATTTAAAAAATTCAAGAGACTGAAATGTTCTTTTTGAAATTCAAAGGGATTTTTTGGTCTTTTTCCCATAAATTAAATAGGAAATTCATGATAGGTTCTCTTGAATGCTTTGTATAATAATTAATGTAAGGATTGATGATTGTGGAAAAGACAAGTCTATAATCCTTTGGGCAAGTTATTGATGTTATAGGTAGGAGGACATTTTCTTAGAAATCCAAGCACCACTCTCAAACTTCAAAATTAACTCATTGAATTTGTGCTTTCTTGGGGGTAAATACATATAGTTTCCTTCAATTTTCAATATTGTGTGTGTATGTTTTTTTCCTTATTAAATCTTCTAATTTTGCTATTTTAACACAGTTGCCTCTATACCTTTACTATTTCAGGAATGTTAACCCTTATACGTAAATAAAATATTGATTTTTTTAGAGAGGAGTGAGAATCTCTCTCATCTCTCTAAAAAACCTTCAGCTGTTGCATCTTTGGAGGACGTTGTTCCTCTTTAATTCAATCGCTGGCTTTTGATCTTCTCCTGTTGCTTTGCTTTCTGTGAAACCCTAATCGCCTCCGTGAAAATCTTGGTCCATCGTCCTCATCTCTGTCATCAGCTTAATCAAACCTTCTCAAGCTTGGATTGTTGTCTTCACTAGGAGGATGGTGGTGAAGAAGGGAGTCGGAGAAGGGATTCTCTTATTCATTTTAAATCTAGAAATTGATGTTTCTTTTTCCAAATTATGGTGACAGGATTCTCTGGGTAATCGAAGTTGAGGCATTTTCACAAAATCTTACTCTTCAATTTTAGTAATTGATCATCGGCGAATCCCCTTGCATGATGTTTGGTCCATGAGCAGATACACTTGGTTAGAGAGCTCTCTATCTCTCTCAACCAAACCCTAGCCACTGTGAATTTCACCGTGCGCTAGTCCCCTTAGGGGCTGTTTGGTTCAACTGAGGGGAGGGAAGGGGAGGGTAGAACCTTGTTTGGTTGGAGGGGAGGGGAGGGGAGGGGAGGGGGAGGGGAGGGATGTTTGATTTCTTGTTTGGTTCAGAAAGGGAGGGGAGGGGGCAAATTAAAAGTTGACAATTATGCCCTTTATAATATTCAATTATTCATATCAAAATTATTATTTTTTACTTTTAGTTTTAAAAACGTTGTTATCTCACTATGCATGCATTAGAAACTAAAAAAATTATACAAACAATATCATATTATAATTAAAATGTAAATACATTATAAATTTATGGAATAAATAGAAAAATCCTCCAGAATAGACAGAAATAAATAATGGAAGAAAGCCCCGATAAAGAAAATAATAATGGAAGAAAGCCATCTTCTTTCCTCGTTGCCCACAAGCCTGAAACAACAACAAACAATTCAACACAAAAAAGCAAGCATTCATACCCATCTTCTCTGCTTGGGTATTGTTTTTACTGTTTCTTTTCCATGAATCGTGTAAATCACTTCTAGCTCTCTTTTATATTTGGATCCGCTAAGGATGAGATAGATTAAAGAACAATTGAAGGCTGGAGGACGATCGATGACGGAGCATTTGACAAAAAAAAAGCCTATGACTGAGCGACTGCGGCGGCAGCTGAAAGACCTGGTAATGGCAACGACGGCTGAAGGGGAGGCAACTAAGCAAAGACGGTGAAGATTATCTGTAGAAAAGAACCAGAAAGGACAGAGGGTAGCACTGAAATATCGAAAGATCTCCATGGGCAATTTTGTCAGAGTTGGTGCAAAGTTTTCTCACCCCTCCAAAAATCCCCAAATTTGGGGGGTCAAGAGAGGGAGGGGAGGGGCACTAAAAGACAAAAATACAACCCTCCCCTCCCCTCCATTTTTCTTAACCAAACAAGGTTTTGTGCTCTTCACCTCTCCCCTCCCCTCACTTCCCTCTAAAACCCTCCAACCAAACAGACCCTTACCGATGCAACCGCTGTTCTTCTGTGTGCTGTCGTTAATTTCTGATATATGCTTCAAATCAGTTTGGGTTTGTCTCTATTGCATGAGGCAGAAGACGAATTTGCTACACGGAGAGCTCTCGTCTCTCTTAATCTATCATTGTCGCCGTTGTTAAGAGTTGTGATGTTGCCGATAATAATCTTGCCGCCATAACTGATGGATACTTTGTGCTGCCAAATACCTCTAATTTTGGGCTTCATCTTTGTTTCGGCAACATATGTCGATGAGCCTTGCGATTCTATCGGTGATACCGAATCCATTATGACTCTCTAAAAAGTTTTTTGAATGCAAATTACCTGTCAAGTTTCTGAGCACAGGATCAAGCTACAGGGATGAAAAGGAACAACTACCTCGTCTTCGATTTAACTAGTAATTTCAGCAATTCTTATCACAGTTTCTGGTATCTATCATGTTTAAAAGGAGAGCAATATTCTCGAATCAGTAAGCTCTGAGTTGTTTTTTCAACTGATTAGCTATAATGTTGCACTCATTCTCTTGATTCTTGAAAACTATAATTATGCTGCTAGTACATGGATAATGTTGGTATAAGTCTTATCCTTTTTTTCGATCTTGAAGGAATGAGAGCTTTGTTTATCTATTTCTTACAGTCTCTTCTTTGATTAATGTGAATTTATTTTGGAAGAGGAGAATTGTAGTATGTACCTACTTTGTTTAAGTTGAGACTAAATTTATTCCTTGGTCTGTAATTGAGAGTTGGTGATTAGGGATTGAGATTGATTTCAGTATGTCTCCTTCTTCTGGAGCTGACGAGTTTTCATCTTCTAAGGGCTTATTGAGAGTTTTCAGTATGTCTCCTTGATCTAAGGCCAATTATATTCTTGCAAAAATTGTAGATAGTTGCAGGTTACATGCATCAAAATTGAAAGCTTTGATTAGAATTCATTGGAAATTACAGGGATGGATCTCAATTGTTAAGCAAACCAATAATTCTTTCTTACTTCAATTTCAATTTAAAGAGGATTCAGCCTATATGCTTAATCATGGGTCATGGCTCTTACAGGGATATTTTATAACTTTGATCCCATGGAATCCAAATATCACTTTGGTTAATGGTTTTGCTCATTCATTCCCTGTTTGGATTCAAGTTCATGGTTTGCCTTTACAGTTTTACAATGAGGAGATAGCAAAATATCTTGGTGACAATTTGGGAAAATTCATTTGTTATGATGACAAAAGTCCTTTCAATGATTATGGTTTGAGTTTTTAGATTTATCTTTCAGAGTTGGGTTTAAAATATATCAATCTAGGTAAGGTTCCTTTTCTTGATGGTCAAACCAGGAAAATATCCTTTGTTTTGGAACAGATAAGGAGACTTTGTCCCTATTGCCTAAATATTAGACATGTTGCTCAATATTGTAAATCTTCTCCTTTACTTCACCCTGGAGTGAAAATATCTGTTATGGGCAATAAATCTGTTACTGTGGAATATGATGCTTTCTTTTGATGGTATCATTCTGAATTTAAAGAAACTAGACTTAAGCTTGAAGTTAAGCTGAAAAGGGTCATGTGTAAAAGGAAATTGGAAAATTTTGATTTAGATCGCTTGGCTAGCAAACGACCTCGTCTATTGAATGGTTATTCTAAAGTGTCTCAACATGGGCATGTGATAGGTGGTAGAAGTTGTAAAAGAAAATTGTAAAATGTGGATCAAGATTGTTCAGATAGTAAACGCCTTCATTTGTGGGTTGCCCATAATAGAAAGCGCACTTACGAGCAAAGATTATATTTTTCAAGACTTGCTCTCTCTTAGGCACAAGTATGAACCTCACTCATCCTCCTCTAATGTATTATTCAAAAGGGCTAAGATTTATCCTAGGCAGGAAGTGTTAATTCCTTCATATATCTTTAATGATTATGTCTTTGATAAATCTTTCAAGGTATGTAATTTTTCAAGTAAGGGTGATAGAAAATATTCCGGGCAGGAAGCGGTTGTATGACATTGATGACTGTTTGGTAAAAGAGGCGGCCAATAATGTGTATTTGCTTTCAAACCGTCATAGATGTATTATTAACAAAAGGCAAAAGATGGCTGCTAATTTTTTGTGTAATGAGAGTGATGGTATAAATCTTCTTGAGAAGATGAGAGTGATGGGAAAAAGAGAGCGAACTACTCAACGAGATCCTCATGAACTGACCGACTCAAGCCAAAAATCTAAATTGTCTGCCTCTAAAGATGCTCTTCATGAGAAGATTTGCTACCACGAAAATGGTAAAAGGACTTGTTTTCCACAATTTATGTTATCTTTTTATCTATATAAAAAAGGGAAACATAAACCTGATCAACAATTTGCCTCCGATGTCCTCCGTTTCAAAAGAGCATAGAAGCTATCTCAAGCTTTGATTCATCTTTCCAAACCTCACTCAAGCAGTAGTGTACCACTTTTCATCATTCTACTTAGAATCTTCCTTGTTTTGGACAAACAAGTCCCTCTCTTGAAGACAAAGGGTCATCTAACAATCAACTGATAATTTTTCCTCATTGTAAGGTGAGCAAGCCCAGACAAATTCAATTTGTGCTGGGCAAAAGGAAAAGGTGTTTCACGTGGGGAGAATCTGCTATTTTTCCTCCTCTCAAGAAGATGTATCTGTCATCTTTTAACTTGGTTCCAACACCCATGGTAACTCTCACCCTCTCATTTTCTCATAATAATTCTTCAATTTAATCTCTCAGTTCTATCAAAGTGGCTAGGGAAGCGACCCAAGAAAAGCTTCTAGGGGAGCCATAAAAATCCTAAGTTGGAACTGCAACGACTTTAGAAAAGCCACGGTAGTTCAAAGATGTAGGTGGTTAGCTGAAACTTTTGACCCAGATTTTATTTTTCTATCAGAAACTAAAATCTCAGTTGACAATGCTTGCAATCATCTAATAAAACTAGGTTTCTCCTCTTTTGTTGGCACCGATGCTCTTAACTTAGGTAGTGGTACTATAATTGCTTGGAAAGCTGATTTTAATGTTGATGTTTTGGCTTTGTCCAGTCATGTATGCCACTGCAGAGTATGTAGTAATGAATATTCTCTTTTGTGTTACTTGTCTTTTATATATGGTCCCCCGAATTCTGTTGATTATCTTCTCCTATGGGATTGGCTTAACCATACACACCCTAATGTTGATTTACCATGGTTATTAGTTGGTGATTTTAATCAATTTTATAATCCTAAGGACAAATCAAGTCACATGGGAAGCTCAAGTTCTATGACAAAACTCTGAGTGATTGGATAAATGTAGCCTTATTAAATTGGTGCACAAAGGACCTAAATTCTCATGGACCAATAATAGAAAAGGCAAAAATTTAACATTGGAATGGCTAGATATGGCCTTCTATAACCAGCAATGGGCTGATATGTTCCCTTTTTCTTTTGTGGATACTTTAGCTATTGGAGCCTCTGATCATAACCCTCTTATAGTGCATATAGAACACTCTAAACCTCATCATCGATAGAGAAAGTTTGAATCTTATTGGTACCTCTTTAAGGAATGTTCTGATATCATTGGTTCCTGTTGGTCAAATTCTTTTAATGGTTCTCCGAGTTATAAGCTCCAATGCAAGCTCCAATCTACATTATCTTCCTTGCATAATTGGAATAAAGCAAGAGTAGGTAATATTCCTCATAGAATAAAGGATTTAGAGCTTAAAATCAAGTCTTTCTCTGGAGCTATTTGTTTTATGATCCGGCCTATTGGACTTCATGTACCGAATTAATGAATATGAGGCATGAATTAGAATTCCTATATGACTGTGAAATGACTTTTTGGTGTCAAAGAGCCAAGATCAATTGGCATGCATCAAGAGGAAGGAACACCAAATATTTTCAATCTTTTGTCGAAAAAAGGAGAACTAGGAATTTTATCACAAAATTGAAGGACTCTCGAGGAACTTGGACTTCTGACCTAGGGGAGATCAAATCCATGGCCTTTTCTTACTTTTCTGAAATTTTCAAGTGTGAAGATTCTTTATCTTTCTCTGATTTACTTTCTCAAATGGAGAATCTACTAATTCCAGGTTTGGAAGATGATGATATATCATTCTTAATGAAGGAGATCTCTCTTTCAAAAGTCAAGCAAGCGGTTTTTGATATACCTAAAGATAGTGCTCCTGGACCAGATGGTTTTCATGCTGAGTTTTATCAACGTAATTGGTCAATTGTCAAAGAGGATGTTTTTGCAATGGTCATTAATACTTGGAATTCTGAATATCTTTTGAAATCCATGAACAAAACAAACATCACTTTCATCCCTAAATCTGACCATCCTCAGAGTTTTAAAGATTTTAGGTCAATTAGTTTAAGTAATGTTTCCTGCAAGATATTGTCAAAAGTGCTCTGTAATCGATTAAAGCGTCCTCTTGACAAATTGATTGCACCTCATCAGAGTGCCTTTTTAAAATGATGTTTGATTACTTATAATATAATGTTAGCTGCAAATTGCCTTCATCAAATTCGCTCTTCAGGGAAAAACAAGAAAAAGCTAGCAACTCTTAAAATCGATTTTTTAAGGCTTTTGATCGGCTATCTTGGCAATTCATCATCACTTGTCTAATCAAAATGAGATTCCCAGATAAATTTCTGAATCTAATTTTTCAATGTATCTCTATTGTGGAGTATTATTTTCAACTCAATGGTCAGATCATCTTCTCTCTTACTCCATCCTGTGGAATACGCCAAGGAGATCCACTCTCACCTTATCTATATATTATTGCATCTAATATTCTGTCTTGCATGATACATTAATCAGAATCTCAATGTGATTGGAAAGGAATTAAACTCTGCATGGAAGCATCACCTATATCTCATTTATTATCATTTATTATATGCTGATGATTCCTTGTTCTTCATGGAAAGCAATGGATACAACTTTGAGATTGCTAAACAGATTCTGGACAGGTATTGTAGTTGGTCTGGTCAAAAAATCAATAAAGGTAAATCTTCCTTGGTTTTAAGTCTGAGTACCTCTCATGAAAATATAATGACCTTGGCCAGTTTTTTGGGGGTGTCCTTTTCTCAAAAACTAGGAAAATATTTAAGCACTTGGGTTGATCCAGGCAAGTCAAAGCATGAAGTTTATGATCAAGTCCTTAATGCTATCACTAGAAGAACTGCCTCATGGAAAGCAAAATTATTATCTCAGGTATCTCGATTACAATTGCTCAAATTTGTTCTATCTACAGCTAATATATACCTTCTGTCGTGTGTTAAACTCCCTCCTTATATTTGCAAGAAACTTGACAGTCGATGCATTGATTTTTTCTAGGGCTATTCTGACAATCACAAGAAAATGCATTTGATTTCAAAATATCATTTGTTCTTGCTTATCACTTCTAGGGGTTTGGGTTTAAGACAAACTGAGACTGTTAATATATCATTGCTTGCCAAGCAGTTATAGAGGAGCATTTCTGCCCCAGCATCCTCTTTACTAGGTTTTACTTTGCAGGTCAAGTAAATCGATATTTCTAAAAAAGAAACATTCAAACAACCATACAATTCATCTTGGATTTGGAAAGGATTATTAGGTAGCAAAGATCTCATTCTAGGAAATCTTCAATAGAGAGTTGATACTGGTTCATCTATTCCAATCAATGACCATCTTTAGTGGCCAATGCAATCAGGATTGCTATCTCCAATTGAATGTCAATGAGTTAGTAATCTACTTCTGCATTCAAATCTTTCTTGGGTTACTTCTCAATGGAATTCTTCTTTGATCAAATAGCTCTACTCTCCATCTGCAGCTTCAACCATTCTATCTTTGCCCATATCTTATACCAAATCCCCTGATTTCTTGACCTGGAATAGGCCTTCTAATGGACAATATTCAGTCAAGGATGGTTTTTCAATGTTAATTAGATCTTCCCATCATATGACAACTGATCCTTTCTGGAAATTATTATGGTCCATTAGCTTACCTATGAAAAACCTTCTGTTTATATGAAAATTGATTCATAAAACCTTCCTTCGGGTGATGAGCTACTCAGGCATCATATGCAGGCTCAATACCTATGTCCTTTTGGTTGTGATAAGGATGAAACTATGGAGCATCTGTTCTTTTTGTGCCCACTAGCTTGAGCTGTTTGGTGGAGCACTGTTTCCATCAGGACAACTTGGAATGACTTTCATTCCTTCAAAAAATGGCTTTATATATCCTTTCTTCAACTTCACAAGGACAGATTGATTGATGAAATGAAGAAGATCATTATACTTCTCAATCTTATTTGGTGGTTGAGAAACTTAATTCTTCATAAAGGATCTAAACATTGTCCTCTCACACTCTTGAACCGGATTGGGCAAGAATTTTCTTTTAATTCTCTGGTCTTCAACTCTCAAATTCATACCCCAGAAGTTATCTTCTATTCTGGCCACCCTCTAACTTCCCCTATTGATCCTACAACCTTAATCAGTTCAAATTCTTGGTGTGTACTTGCCCACAAATTTCGATCTAAGTCCGGTTTAACGTTAAATATGCAAATCTTCTTTGACCAAATACTGTTACAAGCTTTTCAATGGAAAAACATCAAATCCTATGCATTCTCTTTCTACATGAGATGTTTGCGGCCACTCTTCAATTAATCCTCTCAAGTGGTCTTCTACATCCTTAACAATCCTTTGCTTTGATTTCTTCGGCTTCTGCATCTACTATACATTACCTCTCAATAAACCGAAATGATGTCATAGGTGTTGATATCCAGAAACTATCGTAAGTTTTTGGAAGCTTCAACATCTTCTCCATACAGAGTCAAAATCTTCTTACTTTTATGAATTATTGTTCTTGAGCATTTGGACAATGTTTTAGCTTCATTTAATTGCTTATTTCTTTGTAATACATTTTATCTTTTAATGAGATTGTCCTTTATAAAAAAAAACCCCCTTATACGAAATTTAATTGTGTCAACAAAGTAAAATTAAGAAATTTAATAAAAAAGACATAAATACAAAATTAAAATTGAAGAAAATTATGCTTACTTCAATAATAGTTTACCCTTTATATTTTGGAAAATGTTCATGTGTTATGTGAGACGCTTTAATACTCCCTCCGCTCCTAAATATATGACTCAATTGATTTTTTTGAGAAAATAATAAGAAAGTTAAAGAAGTTACTTACAAATTGATTTGAATTGGTTTTTTTTAGATTAGTTTATATGACGTATAAGCTTATATACAATTCAATAATTGTATAAAAAAAGATATAATTCAATAATACACAAATCCATTTTGACTAAATCGCTCATTACACTTATTTAATCTCTCCATAAAAGAGTAAACCAAAATTTTATGTTTAACATAGAAAGAAGTGGTTTTTGTTTTTTTGGGTCAGCAAGCTTAACTAGTATTCGATATACGCATTTATATTGCCGCGGTATGCCAACGATGATGAGGCAAAAAAACAAAAGGTATGCCAACGGTGAAAGGGGCCGCTTGGACATGTACAAGTATTACAACCATTTCATTTTTTCATAAAAAAGGTTAGAATTATATCAGTATAAAGTGAATTTTATAATGTCAAAACTAGGGATTACACTCATTAAGTAAAAAGAAAAACAATTACTTCTCCCTCATGTCTTTAATGTACTCCCTCCTATCCTATATATAAGACCTATTTATCTAATTTGATTAGATTAAGAATGTTAGTTAAATTAGTTTAAATCGCATGATCTTACCAATGCACCATAAACATCTATCTTTATCCGCACCCTTCCTATCTTACTTGTTTATTATTAGGGTAAATGTGCAAAAATGCCCATGTAGTTTGGTCCAAAGGGCACCCAGCACTATGAAGTTTTTTTTTTGGTTGCCCAAAAGTGCCCATGTAGTTACTAAAATGGGTCAAAAGTGCCCATGCCGTTATATTAATGTATATTAACGGCGTTAAGTTTTTCAAAGTTAGGAAAAATAAAAGGTGCAAAATACCCATGAAGTTTGGTTCGAAATGCACCCAACATAACCAATTTTTTTTACCCAAAAGTACCGATGTAGTTACCAAAATGGTTCTCTCAGTATCTATACCGTTATTTTACACTTGTTAGGCAGGAAAAATACACAAGAGAGGTGAATTTGGTATTTCAATAAAATATTTTTCAAAATTTTAAGTTCAAAATGAATTTTAAAAAACAGATAAGAAAGAAACAGAGTATTGAAATCTTAGGCAAATGATTGCAGATCAAACAAAATATACGATAAACACTTAAGTTCATAGAAATTTAGAGTAACAGAGTATGAAGATTCGAAATCCAAGGCAAATACTTGTAGCTCAATTTTTCTCTGTAATTTCATGCTCCAATCTTCCTTCATCAATGGATATATATAGGTCTTTGAAAATGCAAACGAATGTTGTGCAAAATTTGCCTAAGATTTCAATACTTTGTTTATTTCCTATCTGTTTTTAAAAATTGCTTTTGGACTTACAGTTTTGAAAAATATTTTATTGAAATACAAAATTCACACTCCCTCTTATATATTTCTCTTGCCTAGCATGTGTAAAGTAACGACATAAGTGCTAAATGAAGCATTTTGGTAACTACAAAACTTCGCGTTGTTGGGTGCACTTAGAACCAAACTTCATGGGTATTTTTGTACCATTTATTTTCCCAAACTTTGAAAAACTTAACGCCATTAGTGTATATTACCGGTATTGGCATTTTTGACCCATTTTGGTAACTATGTGGTCACTTTTGGGTCTAAAAAAACTTCACAGTGTTAGGTGCACATTGGACCAAATTATATGGGAATTTTTGCACATTCACCCATTATTATTAAAAAGCACTAATAGTAATAATTTTCGGGAAAATTGGGAACAATAAAAAATAGATCTTATATTTAGAACCAAACTCATTTCACCAAATATGTCTTATATTTAGAACCGAAGGGAGTAATATTTATTTGGGGAATTAATTTCAGTTCCAACTTCTAAATGTAAGACCAACTTTTATTAATATTTTTTCAAATTACCAAAATTGATACTTTCATAATACTCCCTCCGGAACTTATTATAAGAGATGAATTAGCTTGATCCAAAATATAAGAGTTCGTCTTGGATTGCCCCGCCATTTAATGCTTTTTTTCCTCTTTTGCCCCTAACAAATTTGAATTTGAAATATTACAATAAATAAAAGATAGGTGATGCTTATGTTTACAAGTAGGGGGGAACAATGTTTTAAATGTGAGGATAACAAAACATAAATAGGGGTAATATTAAAAAAATGTCTATTTCAAACATATTTATGATTTTTAACTAACTTTTAATAATTTTCTTAAGAAACACAATTTGGTTGTCGAGCTCTGTTAATAAGAACAGGAGGGAGTAGTCATCAATAAGCAAGAGAGAGGATGAGAGAATAAAGGAAAATACTTATGATGTTTAAAAATATGTCATATTAACTAATTTAACTAATATAATTAATCTAGCTAACTGGTAAAAAAAACCACATAGCAAACATTACCAAAATAAAACTAACATACCTTTGAAAGCAGAAGCACAACGACAGTGAAAACAAGGAATTGACAATACTCTTATCCAATGCTATTTCTATCCTCATAACCAAAATGCACTGGAAGCTGAACCCTCGGACATGCTCCTAAAGAAGGTGGAGGAGGATCAACTTGATCTTGCGATCCAAAGAGATGATTGTCTCATTATTTCTCTCACCACATCCTGTATGGTTCAAGAATTGCTTTGGGGTGCTGAGTTTGTCACTAATATTACATTTGTAAAAGGCTATTATGTGTGGAAAGATCTCAAAAGAACCGAAGGCAGAGGTGGGAGGAAGAGTAATATTGCAGCACAAGGCATCACAGTCATCACAGTCATCTTTCATAACAGTATTTTTATGAAAGGGATCAACACTCCTCACTTCGACCTTTTTTTTTTAATTGGTCCTCACTTGGACTTTCTTTCCACTGAAATACACAGTTTTAGTTGCGTTGGGATTAAGATCTTCACAACCATGAATGGCCAACATTCCATACCTGTTATGTTCTGGAGTGGTAAAAGGGAATATGAGGTTGCCCAGACTCCCACATTCAAAGGAGGATGGACACTCTTCAGATAAATCAGAAGACAGAGGAAGAACATGGCCAGAAAAGAAGAAGAAGAAGAAGAAGAAGAAGAAGAATGTGTGGACATGTAGAACCATTCTTCTGGAACCCTCTCTCACTGAACAGAAAAGAAACTGAACTTGGCGTCTTAATGACTACTGTTTCAAATAATGACTTTCTTGAAGGTTTTATTCTGTTATGTGAAGGTAGGACATTTGATATGGCAGTTAACTTGGAATTGGGAGTTCGAACAAATGTATGACAATAAGACCATTGGCCAAGACTAAAAATGTGGATGGGAGACATGTTTGTCTCTCTCAACAAAATGTGTTTAATCACAGGCTCTTGAGCTTCATTAGTAATGATGTTCACAGTTGTCAAACGTTGTTAAATAAAGATTAATCTATAGAAAAGCATCTAAGAATGAAATAAGTAGCATTCACAACATTATAAATTCAGTTGTCGGAAGAAATATAATGAATATACTATAAAGAGTATGAACTATGAGTATGAACTATGAGTATACTGTGAACAATGAAGTAAAAGTCACAACGTTATGGTCCAGTTGGTAAGAATTTGACTTATTTGCTACCTAAGGTTATAAGTTCAAATTCTATTATAGACGTGAGCATTTTGTTGATAGACATTTTTAGATAGCTATATAAAAGCTCTTTAAATATTAAGACATACACTTACCATGATGAATCTGTTAGATCTAACTCATTTAAACTTTTTACCATAAAAAGCCCCAACTTTATCATGCTTGATATCATTAATGAATTTCTCACATTTCATCAAACTAGTATGAATATGAGGTTTTCAAAAGGATGATGGGAATAAGTGGCCAAAAACAAATGAATGTAAATTATGTCAAAAAGAAAAAGAATTAATTAATCACTAAAGAAGGTTCAGCGTGGTTCTCAAAGATAAACATCATGATACCTAAGTGATATTTGTGAATTATACGTGGTGCTTTTAGAGGCATAGATGAAGCAACTTTCTAAACCACACAAACCAAATCAAACTGCAAACTCAGTTTATGCCCCACAACAAATACACAAGAGAGAGGAGAAGAGAATTCGAAGAGGATAGGAGCAATTTGTTCAAGGAGTTAATGCATCAATTGAAAAATGACTCCATCAATCTTATATTTTCTGCTAATCTAGAAGGTTACATGAATTTTATTTTAAATAATAAATGGAAAACAACATCAATGGACATATACTCATTAGAGCCTCTATATGATAGACTAAATACCACCATAGGTCTTATATAAAACCAGTCACTACTACACAAAAGGCTTATCGCAGTGTTTATTTGGGCACAAGCGCGGAGCCTTCAATATTTTTATTCTTTCAATATACTTTCAACATTCTCCACACATTTCATTGGGCTCTATGCAACTTTATTTTTATTCTTTCAACAGTTCTTCACATATTTCAATTTAGTTTGATCCTGTTTACTGCACAAAGAAAACAAAATCTTGTTTCCAAAAACATAAAATTAAAATCTCTCCACATGATGAAAATTAAGATAAATAGACAAGTCAAATGGGAAAAGAGAACTTCCTAAGCAATTGTATCTTTCTCAGGTTTTGAAAATAAAAATGTTTCACCTTTTCTGTTTATGTAATCTTTAAGCTGCTTTGAAAAATTCTCATAACATAAAAATTTGGAATGATAGCTTTCTCAAAGTTTAAGTAAATCAAACAGGCCCTTCATATAATGCTTTGCGATATCATATATAATCAGATTAGATAGCAAACCACAAAACTATGCAGAAGATAATCATTCTCAACAGCTGTAAAAGGCTGTTGTTTCGGAAATCGCAACCATGAATAATCTAAGTATCACAAACAATCAGATTATATAGCAAATTACAAAGCTATGCAAAAAATAATGATTTCCAAATGCCACAATAGAAACCTTTGTACATCGGAAAAAACAGTTGGACAAGAGGAAGGACATACGATGTTGCAGCTGGCATAGATGGGACAATTACCAAAGCATTTTGTGCTGCTGTTTATTTGGGGATCTTTAGAACCTTCTGGACCTATGAACAATGACAAGGAACAACTGTGTGAATTTAGAGCCCAAATAAATATCCTCTACAACTTATGTAAGACGAATTCCATTGCAAAATGCTATCAGCAGCTCACAAAGAGTCAAAAGGGGGGGAAAGAAATAAAAAACAATGACATAAATCTAAAGTACCAAAGGCTGGACTGAATTTCAAGATGACCAATCAAAATGTAATGGAGACTAAGAACCAAGAAGCCATGTATGAACTACAAATAAAAGCACTTTTGAGAAACTATATCACTATTCAGATAAAAAAAAAAAAAAACTATATCACAATCATTTATAAGCCATTATTCCATACTAAATTCAGCTAGCATCCTTGCTAGAGAAAGCACACTATAAACCAAAATGATTGCTGTGCTTACAATACCAGGAAGAGCAAGTGCATTAGAGGGCCTGGCTGTTGGCCTTAGATTTCTGAAATCCAGCCCTTCAAAAGGACCCATCTCTGCTCATTTGTTCTTTAGTGAACTGTGATAATATGGCCCTGAAGCAGCAGGGAAATGCAACATTTTCAAGAGGAATGTAAAATAATAAAAAATGCAAAATTATAATTATAGCAAACTGCCTAAATTAAACATGTATACTGAGAAACTTGAAACTTTTGAAGATCTTTTCAAGCGAATTTGCATCTCCAAAGTCAACTTTAAGATGACCAGGTAATAAAGGACCAAAACCACAGGTAGCTTCATTGTCACAGCTCATAGATATAACATTTGAAAACAAAA
The DNA here is from genome assembly GCA_037074515.1 of Mimosa bimucronata. Classification (NCBI taxonomy): domain Eukaryota; kingdom Viridiplantae; phylum Streptophyta; class Magnoliopsida; order Fabales; family Fabaceae; genus Mimosa; species Mimosa bimucronata. Next base: position 25,440,774 of record CM073445.1, on the reverse strand, counting down.
AGAGGATGCCATATTTTCCAAGAAAATCATATAATTATTCAGAAAGGAATGAACATCATAGCAAGCATGAGTTTCCTAAATTATGCTCTCAAACATCAAAATTATTTCATTTAAGATACCAAAGGTATACTCGATATCCTTTCTACTTTTTTCAAACTGCGCAGCTTCTCCATCAAGGACAGTAATTTCAGATTCAATGTATCTATCTAACTGTATTGTCCATATCTTTCATAGTTCATGCTCCACAGTACCTTAGATATTTTATCAATGGGGAGTTTCTTTTGGTCGCAATTATGAGAATGAGTTTGTTCACCACTTAATGGGCACGTGTAAATGCCTACATCATTAGTTGCTACAGCCATCAGTATATTTACAATATACAAATAGCTGCATACAGGTTAGTTATTAAATTAAATAAGTACACAAACAGATTATTTGTGCAAAATAATGGCCATTTCGCAAAATAATTTTCTTTAGTCTCATAAAACTATACTTGAAACTGAAGCCTATCAAGATATTACAAAATTTAGCATAGGTGTTACAGTTCATACCTCATCTTTGGGAATTTTTTCTTCTTCTCATAGCCCCACTTTCTTGCCAACTTCAGAGCTGTTTCCACACCTTCAGCACCAGTACTCATAGGTAGCACCATCTCGTAATCAAACATGCTTGTCAGACGCTTGGCAGATACAGGAAAGCGGTCATTGTAGAAGGTTCGAGAACTTAAAGTCAGCCTTTCTGCCTGTTCTTGCAATGCTTTCAAAATTTTTGGATGGCAATATCCCTAAATGAGTATGACATGCAATCAATACACTGGATGCCTTTAAAACCAATGGCAAGAAAATGGAAGCATCCAAGTTCACCAATTTGGATATTGCATTGCAGTAGATACAAACCATTGTATAAAAAAAAAAAATAACTTGGACTGATCAGAAGAGTACCTAATTGGTTACAACACCGTAAAGAAAAATAAACAACCAGTTCTGTCCCAAAACCCCAATTGAAGAAACTACATAAACAAAGTTACCTGATTAACTGGTGAGTAAGCTGATATTCCTTCAAAGCGTATACATTAAACTTACCAGCTCACCATCAAAATCATCCGAAATGAACACACGCTTCACATACAGGCGTACAATTAAACAATATGTAAACACTAATTTTCTTCACTTTATATAGAAAATCAGGGAGCAAAACGGAGGAATCACCCATAATACTTGAATCAGTCAGAACCTCCAGCCAAATGAAATCAACCGAAAAAGCAAGTGGGGTGTAGAACACTCACCGGAGACTCAACATTGTGCCTGAGCTCGAAATAAGACTCACGGCGGCGGTAAGCGGCGAGAAGAAGAAGCTCTCTGCCCTCTCTCTCGTCAGCTCACTCTGGCAGGCCTCCTTGACCGGAGCCGAAGAAGAAGGGGTAGAGAAAAGTTGCGATGTCGGGTTGGGTTTGGGGAGAGAGAGGGCGAGCTCCAGCCGCCGTCGACGCCAGTGAGGAGGAGTGAACGATTGTTGGGGTTCCGGCGGTGGAGGAGGCGACGAAACTCACGGCGCTGAGGGTTGCGGGGGCGACTGGTTTCTCGGAAATGGTTAAGAGAGGAGAAGGTTTTTCAAATAATGGACCTATAATCAATAACATAAATATAAATATGATTTAAATTATATTTAAATACCAAGTAATAATGCATTACTAACTCAATAACTTATAAATTAAATTAAATATTACTGTAAATCTAGAATTAGAAGGGCATGTTTGGTTCAATTGTATAAATGAGTGTTTGGTTGGTCCTTAGCATGGTAATAAGTTTTACCATTGTACGTTTCAAAAAGTCCTTTTTACCCTCAAATTTATTTTAATTTAAGCCTTTTTTCCTCCTCCTTTATTATTCCCACCACTGCATACCCACCATCATTGACCCCTACCACTGCCAGAACTTCCTCCTCCTCCACCAGCGGCTGCTTCTCACTAGCAATTTCTTCATCTTCCTTCCCAATTATGATTGCTTCCCCCTTCATCTACCCCACTATCATTGACCCCTTCTCCATCAAAGTCTATGGCAGTTCAAGAAAGATTCCTCTTGTTGTATTAAATCTGGAAGATCCCTCTTGTTATATTAAATCTAGAAGATTCCTCACCATCATTCCCCAACCACGCAACGCTACGAAGATCCTTATTATGCTCAGCTCCAAGGCTTGCCACAAAAATTTTCTCATCAATGATTCTAAATAGTTTCAATGTGAGAACATTCCTAGCACGCCTCTAAATATCTCTGAGTGTCGACATCAAAGCACCAAGCATCCTCCAAGTCAAAGTTGTTCGATCATCACAGTTGTGATTTCTGGTATTAAATTGCCCAGAGTTGCTTCATACCTCTCCTCATTTTGATTAATTTTCGTTGGATTTGGATTGTAATGAGGGAAGGAGTTTGATTAATTTTCTTTTTTTTAGCAGTTTGATTAATTTTCTAAAGAAGATCAATTTGTGAATCTGTTGAAAGAGGAAAAGAGTTTGAATGAAGAAGGGACGCCATTTTTCTCTTAATGAGGGGTAAAATAATAATTGCACAATCTATTATATTTTAAATAATGAATGTCATCCCATCATTTTTGTAATTTACCAAACACAATTAAATCAATGAGTTTAGTGTAATAGCCATTTGAAGCAACACCAAATGCACAGAGGAACATGACTAGATATATTTATCAAAGTCTAATTCAGTAAGATAGAACAACTGTACAGGCATTCAAGCAAACACGATCAAAACAACAATCAGCTCCCAACACCGAATAGTCGTACACTAGAATGACGGAACATGATATTGAAACAAAACTGCAATTCTAGAAACTCAGCTTAAACTAAAATTAAAACTGACCCAAAGCTAATCATATAGACTTTCAATGCTTGAAACCATAACACCGGTTAGAAATTCTCATGTAAATCAGAAATTCAAGCATAAACATCTCAAAGAACCCGAAGCAATAGACAGTCAAATCAAGAATTGAAACATAGCAACAAATTTAACAGCTTAACATGAAAAATCATACATTAGTTCTATCCTAATCTTAACTTCATTAAACACCAATTGCAGTCCCCTAAACCTACGACTCGAATGAACAGGGGAAGAAGAAGGAAAAATAGAAATTCCAAAAACTTCAGAAATCAAACATGCAAGACACTCTATGAAATTAATTGATGACTCCCCTATTTTTATTACATTTAATATATATTTTAAGTATATTTGGGGAGACATTGATACAAAATTAAAGGGATTTATTGAAATTTAATAAGATATCAATATGGTTCATGATTTGGGGGATTTTGTGGCAAATATAATATTTTTTTGGAAAAAGAAATAGAAGTGGTTAAATTTAATCAAACGAAAGAATAGTGATAATAATAATTTAAAGTAAAAAAAAAGAGTTTAAGTTATTACTATAATATTTCTTTTATTATTTTATATTGTTAATGGTTCATTATCTCTTATCAATCAGGTGGTGCGCGGTGCAAGGATTAATTTGAATGAAATGACTAAAAGACAAACCAAGAAACGGCAACATTTTGGGGGAAAAGCTGCGACCTAAAATAAGAGTTGAAAAGGCGTGCTGAGAACGAAGAAGCGGCGCACATTACTGAAGCCACAAATTTTTACTGCTCATCTTCTTCAGCGAGTAATAGCGAGAAAGAGAGGGGGAGAAGCCGCAACTTCACTGTGCAACCTTCATCTTCATCGGCTTCTCCCCTGAGCGTGAGCCCCAGAACGAGAGCAAGAACAAGGGAGGAGAGGAAGGATGGCGCATTCATGGGAGTGTTCTGAACAACTCTTTTTCACTTTTCTTCTCCCACTATTTGTTATATGATTCTGATCTGGATTTGATTTTGGTTTAGATGAATTTGTTATGGGTTTGCTTTTTATTGCTGGCATATGAGTAATTAGTTAATTTGTTCTAAGTTTATTTTGAAGCTTTGTATGGATTGATGCTTGAACCACTTTTCCTTTCGATGATTAGTGATTATTATGTTGTGAATTTAATTTGTGCTTTATTTATCCTAAGTGGTGGCCAACATTTAGCTTGTTAGCCTAATTAGTGGCTTGAGAGAGCATTAATTAAGCATAGAACTGGGTTAAATTCAAGCTTATCTTAAAATTCCAAGTTGGGATTGAGAGTTTGTTAATGAGATAGAGATATTCATTAACCAAATTTTGTAAAATTGAAGTGGGATGTTTATAGAGACTAATTAACATAATATGTAGTAAGAGATTATGCATATTAGAGTTAATTAAGGTTTGGGTAAGCTTGAGAGAGTTATTCAAATGGATATGACTTCAAACATCAACTTAGTATTTATTAATTGTCATTAGAGGAGGGTCAATCAAGCATCATGAAATACAAAGTGGATAAATAAACCTAGACTGCTCTTGTCTTGAATTAAAGTTTTAATTTAGTTTTGTCAAATTATTTTCATTTTAGGTACTTTAAAATTCAAAATACAAAAATTCTCACTCAATCTAATTGATAATATAATTGCGATAATTAATCCACTTTTGCCTTAGTCCCTGTTGGAACGACAACATTTTCTATACTATTTTTGACAACCCGTGCGCTTGCGGATATGCCAAACCATGGACAAGTCATTAATCTTACTCCTAATCATGTTTAATAAAGCTTTTAGGTGCATGAAGGCAGAAATTACATCTTCCCTTCTCGGATCAACAATAACCAAGCTCATATAGTTATAGAAATCCGGTCAAATTCTCTCATGCATACATTCTTCAAGGAAACTAAAAATCTAACCTCAAGCTTTGATTTAACCAGATTAGAACTCATAAAAACCAAAACCCCCCAAAAAGTATCCTCACTCAAAATTGACCCTAATCAGAGAAGATGGAGGTAGAAACGGAAAGAGAGAACTCACCCTAAGCCAAATCAGGTGTTGTATGCTACACTAGGACTCGCTGTCACCGGAAAAGGCTCCTCTCACCGGCAGAGATCACTGAACACGTAGAGAGAAAACAAAGAGTACAAAGTGTAACAATAGATAGCTTAAATTAGCCAATCATCAAAACTCAAATCACTTTACTTATGACTAATAACTATGTTAGGAAAATAAGATTACTTAAATAAAATACTAACATAGTTGGAAAAGTTTTCTACTTAGATTTCATTTAGAAACCAATATCATCAACCTAACTATGTTAGGAAAAAGGATTTTACTTAGAAAAAGGCTAACATAGTTAGAAAAGGATTTCCATAAAGGTTTCCATTAAACAATTATTACAATTCAACTACGATAGAAAAGAAACTTCCAAAATCATAATAAAACCTATAATAGTTAGAAAAGAGTTTAATCTTATAAAAGTAATCCATATTAGAAAAAGGAGTAAAGTAATTTAAATAGTCTAACATGGATATTAACAATGCACCTGGATATAACATGATAAAACCATTCAACATAAAATTGATGTATAAGAAAGAAATATCCCTATCATGGTAATTACAAATCGATATATAAAATCATACATCCTCAAAACAAAACAAATCACCCACCAATTACTTAATACCATCCATAATACTTAAATTATCTTCTCTCCCGAAGTACCAAATCAACATGGTACTATAGCGTTGTAATTATGAAATCATAGAAATTCCCATAAATTTACAAATATATGTCATTTTGTCATAAATGAACAAATCCTAAAGTAATAATCACTAGCAGAGAGTGTCAAAATAAAGTATCATAATCCAAAATAGATAAATAGATCAAGCGGAAGCGTAACAAAATGCATGAACCTAGTGAAAATAAAGTGTGGCAATATACTACTCCGAAGGTAGACCAAGAAAGCTCACTAATTCTAGTGAGCAGTCTCCGGATCCTTTCCCAACGCTAACTTGTAAGCACTATTACAGAATTATCCTATCGCGACGCAACAATAGCGGCGATTAGAGTAAAAAGCGCCGCTATTGATAACCAATGAGCCTATACCGGCGCTTAAGAAGAAAAGCACCGGAATAGAGTGAAGCCTATACCGGCGCTTAGTACTAAAAGCGCCGGTATAGGGTTTCAGTTCATCATTTATTTTTTATTTTTTAATCAAAAAACCCTATACCGGCGCTTTTTATAGAAGCGCCGGTATAGGCTTGTGAGTCATTTATATTTTTTTATTTTTTAAAATACCAATACCGGCGCTTTATGTATAAGTATAGGCTGTAATAAATAAATTAAATTCCGTTTCGTTTTTTAATAATAATAATAATAAAATAAGAATTTAATAATAAATATTAAATAATTATTTATTTATTTTATTAAACCTATACCGGTGCTTTATATAAAAAGCGCCGGTATAGGCCAAAAATTGGAGGGAAATTTTCCCTCCAATATTTTGGCAACGCCCTATACCGGCGCTTTTCAAAGAAAGCGCCGGTATAGGCTCACACTTAAAACCCGTGACTCTGCAACACTCAACCCGTAAATTGCTTTCTCTTCTGCAAACCTGTGACTTGCTTTCTCATCTCTTCTAATCTTATCTGCACCCCCAAGCTCCACGCCACCATTGCTCACTCTTCCTCCACCGTTGTTCGCCAAGCCTACAGCCGTTAACTCCACGCATTGCATCCCTCGTTTTCATAAGCATCAACAATGGAGGAGAAATAGTTGATCGCTGCCATGGAGGTTCCCTCCAACTCCGACTATCGCCGATCTCTCAGCAGCATCAGCATCAGCATTGTCATCCATCTAATCTCACCGTCCGCTTCTCCTCATCCTGTAGACACCACCTCTGTTTCCCATAGGTTCAATCATTCAATCTCTTTCTTTATTTCATTATTTCTCTAATTTTTCCTATTTGATCCTCCGGAATTTTTGGAAAATTTGTGAAGTCTTTTGTAAGTTGTGGTTCTGAATCTCTCTTTTTCTGAAAAAGAAATGGATTCGGCGGATGATTGTGGAATCGCATGCTGTGATTTTCAATTTGCTATGTTGTTTTCATGTTTTCTGATTGTGGGGTTATTTATTTTTGCCTTATTGATATCATGTGGATTTGAATTGTTGAATTTGATTACTTTGGTTACTCCCTTCTACTCATTACAAAGCATTAACCAATAATCCTTACAAACAACCAAGGAATGTTAGTTGGCTAATTAAAGTTAGGATAAATTGACCATATTCTCCAATTTTATCCCCTCATTAAATGACATGGATAAGAAGAAGGAGAAAGGTAAGTGATTTTCATTGATGCGAAGGGGAAGTAGGATATATAGTAATTTGAGTTTTCATATGGGATTGGGAGGAAGATTATTATGTATTAATTGTGTATAATTTTGGGTATTACTATGATGCCTAAACTGAATGGAATGAGGCCAATTTCTATCGAGAAATGCATCAAGATTAATTAGATGGTTTGATATATTTGAGGTATTGAATTGAGTTGTTTAAGTGGGCATAGTTGATTGCTCTCTTGCTTTTTGTTTTCATTGAACATTGACTTAAATCAAATCTATTTGCTTTTTGTTTTCCTTATAATATTTACAGATTATTGCTCGACACTTGAAGGTGAAGAATCCTATTGTTGCTAGCTGGCTTACTTTGAGCTAAAGGACCTTGAAGTAAGTCTTATCTTTCTTTTCTTTAATTCAGCAGGCTGGGACATATCAGATGATTGAGTTTTGGTACTTTCCGATGAATCCTATTGTGTGGTGTTTTATTTTACTCGTATGAAATTTTTGCTTTGTGGAACTATTAATGATCTATATATATAAATGCTCTGTGAATTCTATTGTGGTGGGCTGTGGAAATATATTGAGTTGATGTTGTTTATATAGTTGGCAACCCATTTCTATGTAAAAAGAGAGGGCCTTGAGCCTGGGAACGTTCATTTTTTAGCTGTTATGCTGCCGATTTTTTGTTAAGAAAGTAAGGTAACATCGTAAGGTGGCTACCTAATGAGCAAGTCATATACACTAATTGGATGTTTGTATGGTTTCTTTGAAGGCACCTGCATGAAGAAGTCATAGACTCCAAGGACAATGTCTCGTTCGAATTCATAAACCCTTATTTAATAGCACAAATTGAGGGTGCGAAACGTGATGATCAATTCAAAGCGATTAATAGGCGTTTCACTTTAAAGGCAACAGGCAGAACTTTATTCTTAGCTCCAATTAATACAGGGTAAGTGTATAAGCATGATAGCTTTCATCGTATTCTTAGCTCCAATCATCATTGATATATATACTGACATAACGTTATAAAACGTCTTAGGCTACATTGGGTTTTGCTTGTCATCAATCCGACAGTACAGCCAGATCCACTTATTTACTATTTGGATCCTGTGGAATCTGCTGAACCAGATAATCGCCCGGATTTGATGCGTCTCTTCAATGAGTAAGTGAATGTCAACATTATTTGAATGTGTTGTATTATTTGTCATTTTATATGACCGACCCAAGCTACTAAAATTAATTTAATATGTTTTGTTTCCAGAGCATTGACTAGTTATCGGGCTGCTAATGGGTACAATTATTCCAAAGCCCATGACCAGAAAGATGCTTATCCGTGGCTCAAAGTTCAGGTTTTACAAGTTATTCAATTTTTCAAACAATTGTTACTTAAACCATAACGTAACTATTTCTTATATGATATTCTGTATTTTTTGTTACAGTGCCCACATCAACCCAATGACAATGACTGTGGATACTATGTCATGCATTATATAAGGGATATCGTATCACATGATCGAGATAACATCCCATTGACAGTAAGTTTTATATTTTTCGTAATCTAAGTGTTTGTACTTGTTAGATTTCAAGTAAATTTAATTGTCATTTAAATTTCTTTGTGCAGTATTACCCAGACACACGTTGCTTCATGCTGTCAAGGGAGAAAATAAAAGCGCTAATTGAAGAATGGTGTAGTTATGTACACCCTCTGTTCTCTCAAATTAGATAGTCTAATAGTATGTATGCTTTTATTTATTCGTAATTGAAGTTTTTGGTTTAATTGTACATCTTGTTCTCTGTTTGAGTCACTGGTGTATATGGATTGTCTGGAATTGTATAGAATTGCTGGAATTTTTGCAATGATGCAGGAGGGTGTGAATTAAAAAATAAAATATTTATTTTTTAAAAAAATTTAAATTTATAGCGGTGCTTTTTATTAAAAGCGCCGCTATTGGTCTTCTAAATTATTTATTTATAAAAAATTATAATACCTATAACGGCGCTTTATGGGGAAAGCACCGCTATAGGCATAACCTATAGCGGCGCTTATTTTAAAAAGCGCTGCTATAGGTATTTTAAATTTTACAAATTTATTAAAATGAAAACCTAAAGCGGCGCTTATTTATTGGAAAGCATCGCTATATATAACCTATAGCGGCGCTTTTTAAGCACCGGGAAAGGTCATCTGACCTATCGCGGCGCTGGCTATAGCGGCACTTCATAAACACTGTTATAGGGGCAAAAAAAGCGCCGCTATAGGTGTTTTCTGTAGTAGTAAAGAGTGAGATAAAGGGGGATAGCCCATTGTAACCACTTAACTCCTGCCTCATGTGAGTGTGTGCTAGCAAGGTGTCCAATGGAATAATACATATATAAGGTTCCAAGTCATGATCAGATATCAGATAAATGCACAACAAGATTCCAGAAATAGTTGTCAAAATTCTTTGAGGTACAAGATGATATATTCCAAATCAATTCCAAATTCATGTTTCAATAATGATAATAATCACAATTTCAAAGTAACATCTCCCAAATCATTTTCAAAATCATGTTTTTCATCACAACTACTTGAAGCAATCGTGCACGAGTAGCTGGGAAAGCAAGTGGAACCAGTCGGGACTCTCTACCCGCCCATGGAACCACAACACGGATCATGAGGGACTTTCTACCCTACATGAAACTGTGATACGAATCAAAAGGGACTTTCTACCCTTCCAGAAGCCGTGAGGGGCTTTCTCCTTCTATATCAAATAAGTCCCTGTGGGCCAACAAGGTACCTCATCGAACGATGGTAATATATCTCAAAACACCGATGCCACACACAATCAACCAGCACAACAATAGGCAATGCAACATATCAAAATAATAAGGCACTTAGCCGTTCCCAACTTCCAGCATATGCATTATGCAATAGTTTCAAACTAACATATATCCATTCCGTTCTAAATATGATCAAACACAATTTCATGCCAGTTCACAAATAATATTCCATAGGACATTCATATAATAAAAATAATCAGTATAAAAAAACACCACAATATCTATAGTCATTTAATATAACCCAAAGATTGAAGGAGAGTTTGAAATCTCTTACCAACAACACCCACACATAAAACAAGTAGAAGCGGTTACCTGATAGCTGACACCGATCGATCTCACAACAGCGCTGGTCCCCATGTGCCTAATTCAGCACGACTCGACTTTACACAAAAATCATACATACACAAAATCAACTAGCTATTACAATCAATTCTTAATTTGATAACTAAATCTTAACTAACAATTCTGCCCTAAGCCATTTGACCTCAATCCTCAACGTTCTCTTCCTACTTCACCCACTACTAACTATTGATCTTGATTTATCGTAATTACATAACCCAAACTTAAGAATAATTCTCCCACATTCCCCAATCATTTCTAAGCCCCAAGGTCTATTTATCATCCACAAATTTGCCTCAAGAACTCTACCGATCAAATTAAACTAATTCAAGCCTAGACATTAATTCCCAATTTCAATAATTCATCATAACTCTCAATCTACAATAGTCTCCCACAATTCTTCCCTAAGCCTCGGCATGTAATAATCATCCATGATTCATCCTTTAATTTCAATTACCAAATTCAAGCCTAAGCACAAATATTTCAAACATCAACCAATCATTCCTCTACTTTTCCGTCCATTCATCAATCTATAATTAATTCCTCAAACTTTCATAGTTCAATTACTCAAATTCAAACCTAAGTGATGTCCCCATTCCCCGAAATCAAGATCTACACTAAATCTAACCAAGATCAATCACATTAATATTCTCTTTGAGCCTAAATAAATTCTTAGATTTCATAATCCTACCTCAAGTACCCAAATTCACGCATTCCTCAAATTAAATCAAGATCGTATGTCATTCAAAAAATCCACACTTCCTATCAACATTAAATTCAACTAAAATAATTTAATTAGCACTATTATTGGGCCTAAACTAATCTCTCAATCCATTAATTAACCTCTAATACTCATAATCCACGAATTACTTGATTAAATTCAACTTATTCCAAACTTGAATTCTCACATTCCTCCAAGGGAAAGTTCAACTAACTCAACCAAATTAGTATCATCATATAACCATAATAAACCTTTAGAAGCCTCCAATTAATTTCAAATGCTCATATCCCAATAATTTCTCCTTAAATCCCAACTTAATTGAAACTTTAACTTCCAAAATTTTTCCTAGATACAACTCCGAGAAAACCAATAAATTAATTATCATCATATGAACTTAATAAATATCTAAGAATCACCAATTTATTCATAAGCACCTCATATCACCAAAAGTCCCAATTTCCAAAATCTCTAAAAAATCCAAAAATCCCCAATAATTAGGAAAACTTCAAACAATTAAAAATCTATATTAGAGAAACTCAAATTCAAGGTCCAAGCTTCAGTTTATTAAGCTTAGGACTCCCAAAAAATCCAACTTATACAAGACCTAATTTTTCAAACATAGCCAATCAAAAAACTAAGGACATAGAGATATAGAGGAGACTTACGGGGTTCCGAAAATGTGCTTATTTGGCCAGAAAGAGGTGTTTTTTGGCTCCCGTGACCACCGCAAGATCCAACAAGTTCCTTACTCGATCTCCTCCTACGCTCTACATCGGCCAAAAAGAATGGAAGGGAAGGAAGAAGGAAGTTTGGGATGAGGGATGGCGGCGGTTGCTGGCCGTTTTCTGGCAGTGGTTGCCCGAAAAAAAAAGCTCCCCCTCACACCACATATACATGGTGACGATGTCGAAAATGAGAGGGAGAAGAAGAGGAGAGAGACCGGTGGCATGGGGGGAGGAAGGACAACGGCGGTGTGGTGGTGCGACGACAGCGGCGATGTGGTTGGGCAGGGAGAAAAGGAGAGAGCGTGAAAGAGAGTAAGAGAGAAATGAGAGAGGGAGGCCGACAGGGAGTGTGGTGTGTAAGGGGGGAGAAGAGAAGAAAAGAGGGGGAAAAAGAAAAGAAAAATAAGTGGGTAAAGAAATATACACTATTAGACCATAAAATCTTCAAATAAGATATTTTTCTTGAGCTATAAATTTCTTTTCACTTTCAAAAATTTACCTATAATACCCTTTAATTATTTTCTCTCATAGTAACATCTTTCAAACCCAAAATAACTTCCCCAAAATTATTGTCCTAAAAATAAGGAAAAATTAGGCCTTTAAAATACTCAAAAATACTCCAAATTCCTCAAATACCCCCATAATCCATCATTTCTCATTAATTAATTCCTCATTACACTTATTAATCCTCAATTAATTTCTAGGATGTTACACAGAGAGATCGGCTTTGAGAGGGAGAGAGTAAAGGGAAAATGAAGGAACACGTGGGAGTATAATTAATATAAGAAGGAGAAGATCATTTTATTAGGTACTTCACCATTTTTCCCCTTCTACCATAACTGAAGATATTTTCAACTAGGGCAGATATTGTCATTTTCATTTGCTCTTTCCCATTACTCCCTTCTTTGAAAATTTTAATTATCATTTCACTTTCAATTTAATCTGAATTTACTTCAAAAATAATTTCTCTAGATATGCTTTAATTTCTGAATTTATTTTTAAGTCTTTTTAAAATTTAAAAAATACCCCAAGAATCTAAATATCCTATTATTAACTCTTTTTAAAAATTTGGGGTGTTACAGAACATCTATATATTAATAATGTTAGAAACAGGGGAAAATGTGTCTTGAAAAAATTACCTACATTGTCTTCTGGTTTGTACTATACAAGTATTAAAACAATTGAGACATGTTATAGTAAGCTAGAAGCTTGCTGTTAAAAATACATTTATTGTTTGGCATGACCGGTTAGGCCATCCCGGATCAACTATGATGCGAAAAATTATTGAAAATTCACATGGACATCCATTGGAGAACCAGAAGATTCTTCAATTCAAAGGCCTTTCTTGTGCTACTTGTTCTCAAGGTAAATTAATAACAAGGCCGTCTTTGAAAAAGTTGGGGTTGAATCCCCTAAATTTCTAGAATGTATTTAAGGGGACATATGTGGACCTATTCATCCACCATCAGAACCATTCAGATATTTTATAGTTTTAAGAGATGCATCTACAAGTTGGTCACATGTGTGTTTGTTATCAACACGTAATGTAGCATTTGCTAGATTACTCACTTAGATAATTTGGTTAAGAGCACAATTTCCTCATCATGCAATTAAGACAATTTGTCTTGATAATGCTAGTGAATTTTCATCTCAAAATTTCAATGATTATTGCATGGCAACTGGGATAACTATAGAAAATTCTGTTGCTCATGTCCACACTCAAAATGGTCTGCAAAATCATTTATTAGACGCCTCCAATTGATAGCTAGACCAATGCTTTTGAGAACAAGACTTCCCATCTCAGCTTGGGGACATGCAATACTACATGCAGCAACAATTATACGCATTAGGCCAACAAGTTATCATAAATTCTCCCCACTACAATTGGTTTTTGGTCAGGAGCCAAATATTTCAATCTTAGAATTTTTGGATGTGTTGTATTTGTACCTATTGCTCCACCACAACGAACAAAGATGAGAGCTTAAAGAAGGTTGGGAATATATGTTGGTTATGAATCTTCTTCTATTATAAAGTATTTAGAACCATTAACTGGAGATTTGTTCGCGGCACGTTTTGATGATTGCCATTTTGATGAATCAATTTTTCCAACTTTAGGGGGAGATGATAAATAGCTGGAAAAAGAGATTAAATGGAAAATATTATCACTATATCATCTAGATCCTCATACACAACAATGTGAACTTGAAGTTCAGAAAATAATTCATTTGCAAAATATTGCTAATCAACCGCCAGATGCATTTACTGACCTCAAGAGAATTACAAAATCTCACATTCCAGCTAAAAATGTTCCAATTAGAATTGATGTTCCTAAAGGACAACGAAATGTTGCAAATGAAACTACACCTATCCTGAAGTGTGGTAGACCAATCGGTTCCAAAGATAAGAATCCTAGAAAGAAAAAAGGAGCAAATAATCAAGATGGTCAAGTTGAAGAGGCTGGTTTTATAAGTGAAACCCAAGACATAATTAATCAAAAGACCCTAGAAAAGGAGAAGGTATCTGAAAATTGTGAAAAGATCTCTCGATAAATTATGTCACAATGGGAAAAAGATGGAACCCAAAAAATATAGTTGTTGACAACGTATTTTCATACAATATTGCTATTGAAATAATTAATCAGAGTGAGGATCTTGAACCTAGGTCAGTTGAAGAATGTAGACATAGAAGTGATTGGCCAAAATGGAAAGACACAATTCAAATAGAGTTAAATTCACTCTTAAAAACGAAAAGTTTTTGGACTATCGTCCAAATACCAAATGGTACACAACCTATCGGTTATAGATGGGTATTTGTGCGAAAACGAAATAAGAAATGAGGTTGTTAGATACAAAGCAGGCTTGTAATACAAGGATTTTCACAAAAGCCTGGCATTGATTATGAAGAGACATATTCACCTGTAGTGGATGCAATTACTTTATGATATTTAATTAGTTTAGCAGTAAGCAATAAACTTGATATGCGTCTAATGGATGTTGTCACAGCCTATTTATACGACTCTTTAGATACTGAAATTTATATGAAAATCCCTGAAGGAGTGGCAGAAGCATATAAAAATTTTTGAGAAAATTATGCAATTGGCTTGCATAAATTCTTATATGGATTGAAACAATCTGGAAGAATGTGGTATAACAGTCTTAGCGAATATTTGTTGAAATAAGGTTATAAAAATGATCCAATTTCCCCATGTGTTTCATAAAAAGGAATGGATCAGAGTTTGTCATAATCGATGTATATGTAGATGATTTAAATATAATTGAAACTCCTGAAGAGCTTCTAAAACCAGTTGATTGTTTAAAAAGAGAATTTGAAATGAAGGATCTTCGGAGAATGAAGTTTTGTCTTGTATTACAAATTGAGCACCTCACAAATGGAATCCTTCTTCATCAATCAACTTATATTGAGAAAATATTAAAGCGATTTTATATGGATAAAGCTCTTCAATTGACTACTCCAATGATCGTAACATCACTTGATAAGGAAAAAGATCCTTGTCATCCTCAAGGGGAAAGGAGAAACTTCTTTGTCCACAAGTACCATATCTTAGTGCTATAGGTGCACTAATGTATCTTGCTAATTCAACACGTCCTGATATTGCATTTGCTGTAACTTTATTGGCAAGATTTAGTTCTTGTCCAACAAGAAGGCATTAGAATGGAATCAAACATATATTTCGATATCTTCAGGGGACAAGTGATATGGGATTATTTTAATTTATGGAATCTGGATTACAATTGGTTGGTTATGCAGATGCAGGGTTTTTATCAGATCCACAAAATGGTAGATCACAAACATGATATTTATTTACTTGTGGAGGTACAACTATTTCATGGCATTAAACAAAACAAACTTTGTCAGCTACATCATCAAATCATGTAGAGATAATTGCAGTTCATGAGGCAAGTCGAGTGTGTGTGTGGTTAAGGTCAATGACTCAACATATAGAATCAATGTGTGGTTTGATTCTTGCACAAAAATTTCCGACAGTATTATATGAAGATAATACAGCAATGCATAGCTCAGCTAAAAGAAGGATATATCAAAGGAGACAAAATAAAACATATTTCTCCAAAATTCTTTTTTACTCATGATCTTGTAAAGAGTGGTGATATGATGTTCAACGAATTCGCTCATGTGACAACCTTGCAGATATGTTTACCAAGACATATTGAATGCGTAGACTCAAAAAGATAAAGTGATACTGTCATCAGGGGGAGAAATTGTCATGCTGCACTCTTTTTCCCTTAACCTAGGTTTTGTCCCACTAGGTTTTCTTGGTAAGGTTTTTAACGAGATAGCTTCAATAAATATTGTGTACTCTTTTTCCTTCACTAGGTTTTTTCCAAATGGGTTTTTCCTGGTAAGGTTTTAATGAGGCACAATAATATGGACATTCAATGGGGAGTGTTATCTATGAAATTATATGTTAGTGAATTTCCATAACCATTCCTCTTAGAATTCCTCCTAGGATTTTTTTCTCCCTAAATGTCCTTAACTTTGTAATCTCTCAATGAATGCCTTGTAAATACCATAAACTTCACCATTATTCTCTTATAACCACATGCATAGTCTTCAATAATTTGGGGCCTATAAATAAAGGTAATGTCAAGGCATTTATACAATTGAATCACAAGTGAAAGTGATATCTTCTTCTCATATTCTCTTTGAAAGTGGTAAAACGCACAAGCGGGGGGTGAATTGTGCTTTTAAGAAATTAAAACTTTAAAATACAAAGACAAGCCTTTATACTGGTTCGGCCAAACACTTCCTACATCCAGTTCTCCAACTCCTCATTGGGTTCCACTAAACCACAGGTTTTACAAACCAGGTTCACCTGCCAACCTTTACAGAGTTTTAGACTACCTATAAACACTCCCCCTTACAAGTTGTAAGCCTACAACCCTGTTCTAAAATCCCAGACTTTAGAACGACCTCAAACAGTAGAGGATTTCAATAAATGAGTTCACTTAATGAACAGATTTTGTTAATCGCTGAAGTACAGAATAATCTCACTAAGAATAATAAAGCTTTGACCAGTGAGTAGATGAGAAATAATGAATGCGTGTTCGTCAGTTTGTTTTCTACTTCATAAATGCTCAAGACTTGACTTTTTATATCTCTTCACAGTTTTGCCTTCTTCTTTCAGCTTCATGCATCCGTTTGAATATATCCGTTGGAAGCTCCTAGCCGTTGGCATTTAATGCTGATCTTCATCTTAGTCATCTTTCTTCTCTTACTTCATTTAATTTGTTGCAGATGATGAGCTATGAGAGATAGAGATTATGCCTACCAACTTCCTGTAACATTGTACTTGTGTAGCAGCTTTTTCAGTAGCGCTAGTATCCCATGCTATCGCTAGCTTCATAGAGTGAGTCCTGCACTTAGCCATTAGCTAAACAAGTATTCATGTGAAGCACAGTAGGTTTTATCGCTAGTAGGTTTCATTATCTCAGTGTATACAGATAGTATATTAGCTATCAGAATGTCAAGTTATTTCAGCGAGTGATTTCATTATCGATAGCTAAACTCCTTATCGCTAGTGACTATGTTATCGCTAGTTTAATTCATTCGCTCAATGTATTTGCTATCTGTAAGTAATCTCAAGCGTTCTATTATCGATAGCTGATCCAGTTATTGCTAGTTGTCTTTGCTAGCTGATCTGGCTGTTATCTAACTATGGAGTCTTAGCGATAGAGAAGCTTTTAGCGATAGAGGTATTATTTTTCTTCAGATTATTGCCAAGTTCTCATTGGCTAATGGTCTTTATCTCTTCATTTATTTAGCGATAGAGTCTTAGCCTAGAGATAGAGCATCTGTTATCTATAGGGTTCTTATTTTGGTCAATGTTCAAATAACCTATACTTCTGTTACTTAGTCTTTTAGCATGATTCTTTTCTCAATCTTATTTTAGACTAAGTTATACTCTATCTGTTCGTTTCACTTATGTTATCTATAGGGTCCAGTCTTCATCAAAACTTAAGATTTCTAACATTTTCCCCCTTTTTGATGATAACAAAACATAAGTAAAACACATGTCATATAAAATATGTTCAGAGCATATAAACAGTTTAGCACAAACGAGTATATGTCATTTTAGCTCTACAAAAGGAATTACATCAGTTTTGGCCATGTATGATGCATATGCAGAATGATTTTCAAAAACTAAAGCACCCTCATTGTCAAAATTGTCACCGGAGGGATTGGCCATGTATTCTTCATCAGGGTAGTCAGAGATAGAAGAGTCTGAGTAGAAGAATCTGTCTTGTTGGAGTTTTTCTTGCTTAGCTTGCTTAGCTTTTTCTTTCTTAGCTCTTACTAGCTCAGACTTGGCTTGCTCAGGATTTTCAGAAGGTTCAGTAATGGAGATGCCTGTAGCTTCTTTAGCCTTGGATGAATGAAACCTTCTTTTGTATCTCCATGCCCTTTTTCCTCGAGCAATTTCCTTTCTCTTCTTCTCTGCTGCCCTTTCTGCAGCTTCCTCTGCTTCCCTCTCTATTCTTGCCTTCCTCCTTGCTTCAAAAGTAGCCTTCTTCTCAACAGCCTCTTTATGTTTTCTCAAGGCCTCTTCAAGGGTTTTCTTATTAGCAGCCTTCTTTTCAGCCTTTTTCTTTGCTTCCTCTGCTTCCTTTAAACTCTTAGCAAGAGCTTCCTTCTTTTGTCTCAAGATTTCAGCACGGGCTTTCTTTTCTTTTAAGGATTGACCAAGAGCCTTCTTTTGATCTTTTGACAACTTGTGAGGAGGAATTGGGGCTTCTTTCTTTATCTTTTGAGCTTTAGGAGCCTTTGGGATGACTTTAAAGGAGACTTCTTCTCTGGCTTTCCTCTTGCTCCTTTCCTTGCTCTTATTTTTCTTAGCCTCAGACACCAGCAATTTTTGAATGTTATCTTGAAACTTATCTCCAGTGCTGGGCTTGTCCTGGATTGTTATTTCAACATTTGCTTCAGGAGGAATGATTGAAACTGGAACTGGCTCCTTGAATAGGATACTTGGAGGGATCCCACGTTTCTCTGCAATTTTAACGGCTTGGGCAAGACTATCTTCTTCTGAAACATTAGGAGCAGCTTGAGCATTTCGAGGAGGAGCATTTGAAATCTGAGAGGTAGGGAGCTCTTGAGGAGGAGTTCTGTGATCCTCAGACATCATATAGCTTCTAGCTATCCCTCTGACAACTTCCTCAACCTCTTCAGCAACCATGGAAGCATCAATAGCGTCAATATCTTTCTCCCCCTTTTTGTCATCATCATGGCCAAAGAAAGGAGTGGGGTCAAGGTTTGGTGGAAGGATAGGAATGGGAGTAGCGTTAGGGGTGGTGGAAGGAAGATGAATACTATTGCTAATAGGTGGATTAGCGATAGGGGTTGGTGAAGGTGTTGGAGCTGTGGTGGTGGGTCTGGGAGAGAGAGGACTATCGCTAGGGGAAATGGTAGCGGTAGGGGTTGACTTAGGTGGTGGAACTGTGGTAGTGATAGGGGTCCTTATGTTGGTGGGACTTGAGTGGAAAGTGGGAGTGGTGAGTGAGGGCTAGCGATAGGGATTGTGGTATCGATAGGTGTTTCTGGGGTAGTCTGGACTTGGATAGGAGAAGGGGGTTGGCTATTGTGGGAAGGAGTAGAGGAGTGGTTTTGGGAGAGGAGGAGTGAGTCAGAATGATGAAGAGGGGAGTGAGGTGGTGATGATGTACCTTGAGAGGTGGTTGCTCTTGGCTCAGGCATTTTGGATAGGCTCAGGCATTCTTCTAAATTTCTTACTTGAGCCTGAAGCTCCTGAATAGGCTTCAGTAACTCTGCTTTCTGTGCTTCCAAAGCAAAATTGAATTCTGCAGAGAGTCTGAAGAATATTTCCTTAACTGCTTCTTTGGAGAAAATTGAAGATTTTGACGCAGCAGGAGGAGGAGGTGGAGCTCTTCTGGACTGAGCTTCTTCCTCAATAAATTCAGGTTGAGCAGAGGAAGAAGGAACACGAGAGGCTTGGGATTCAGACGCAGATGCATCTCCATCAGCAGGTACTTGGATTCCCATCTTCTTTAGGGTATAAGTGGTAACTTGCTTGCACTGCTTGTTCTCTCTATCCCCTAGAGACTTAATCTTGGAGAATTCTAGGAAGTGAGATACAAGCTGAGGATAAGGTAGAGGAGCCTTGGGAGATTTGTCGGATAGAAATCTGTGGATCTCCATACACACCAGTTGGCTTGGGTTGAGTGGGACTTTCTGAATGAGATTTGCCAACCACGGGTTGTTAATTTTTGCAAAGCTGCTGAAATTCCCTGACTTGTGAGTCATGATTCTGGTGTAGACATAGTGCAGAATCTGTTGATTACAGGCATGTTTGCTAGCTTGTTGGTGGTAGTCTCATAGATCTCTGCAAGTTCTTCTTCAGGGTACTTCCCAGGCATGTACCATTTGTTATATTCCTCCCCGAAGATCTCCAATATCCTGTTGACAGCCCTCCATCCAAAAACGAAGCCTCCTCCTCTCACCATGCCTTCGAAAGAGATGTTCACGAGCTTTCCTTTAGAGTATTCGGGAAGGGGTTTCAGACTGGAATAGAATGTACGCAACACTTCCTCATTATAATCATTCTTCACATTTAGCCAGTTCTGGTAAAGCAGCAACCAGGCATCCAAGTCAAAACCTTTCTGCTTGAAGTATTCCAAATCAACCCAAACGGCCGCCCGATCTAGGGTTCCTTTTTCTGCGAAAATGCTCGTGGAGCTTCGAGGGGGTTGACAAATATGGCACACCAGTGAGGGTTTCTTTTTGCCGCTTGGGGGATTCTCAGTAACTTCTTTAGAAAAAGAAACACTCTTCTGGGTACAAGACCTTTTGCTAGCTGATTTGGGAGATGGATTAGCGCTAGGACTCTTTGAGACAGAGGGAACTTTGGTTTTGGCCATTTTAAGGTTTTGAGAACAGAGATATTTGGAGATGAATGCTTGAATGCTTAGAGAGATTTCGGAGTAGAAGAGAAAATGATTTTTCGTGAATGAATGCAAATGCAGATGACCTGTCTTTATAGGTTTAGGGTTTAGGGTTTACCATCAGTGAAATACATCAGCTAACGTTTCGTATTCTGACTTGTTAAGTAACTTGCTATAGCTAATATGAGCTGCTATCGCTAGTAGGCATGATCCCAAGCTGAGCAAGTGACTTAGACTCATCACTCACTCCTTCCAGTTATCGATAGCTGACTTTGCTATCGATAATATGTTTGGCTAGCGATGGCAATTTCTGCTCAACCTTAGCTTTGCCCTGCATATGCTAGCGATAATGAACCTCACTATCGATAGGCCAGTCCTGCAAAACTTAAGATTTGGCTCTCCGATGCCTAAGTTAGTGATTAAAGCTGTATGAATAAAATTAAATTCAGAATATTTCAGAGATATTTACAACTCATTTGGATTTACCATTCCTAATTCCCTTCTGATGAAGATAAATTGGGCTGGCTTAAGATGTTTGGTAAAGATATCAGCAAGTTGCAAGTTTGTTGAGATGAATTCCACCTTGACATTTTTCTTTTGAACATGATCTCTCACAAAATGATGTCTTATATCAATATGCTTGGTTCTGGAATGATGAACTGGATTTTTGGCCAAGCTTATTGTGCTGGTGTTGTCACAGAGAATAAGCACCTCTGGGAATTCCAAACCCAGATCTCTAAGTTGATGCTTAAGCCATAGGACTTGAGCACAACAACTTGCTGCTGCAATATATTCAGCCTTTGTAGATGAAAGGGAGACACATTTTTGCTTCTTGCTGGCCCATGAGACTAAGCACCCACCTATGAATTGGCATTAACCACTTGTGCTTTTTCTATCTGTCTTATAACCTGCATGGTTAGAGTCAGAATAAGCAAGCAGGTACTCTTAAGTTCCCTTGGGATACCACAGCCCAAGCTCTTGAGTCTCTTGCAAATAACGCAAAATTCTTTATACATTAGTTAAGTGGGATTGCTTAGGATTTGCTTGATATCTAGCACACATTCTCACACTAAATTGAATATCAGGTCTGCTAGCTGTTAAATAAAGTAAGGATCCAATAATTCCTCTATAATGAGACTGATTAACTACTTTCCCTTTGACATCTGCATCTAAACTGGCAGAGGTACTCATGGGAGTGTCCTCATCCTTAGATTGCTCCATCCCAAACTTATTGAGAATCTCCTTACAATACTTGGTTTGGGAGATGAAGATGCCATCTTTCCTTTGCTTTATTTGCAAGCCTACGAAGAATGTTAATTCTCCCATCATTGACATTTCAAATTCTCCCTGCATCATCTTAGCAAACTCTTCACAGAACTTTTCATTAGTAGCACCAAAAATAATATCATCAACATAAATTTGAACTATAAGCATGTGTTTATCTTTATGCATGATGAATAAGGTAGTGTCTAATTTTCCTCTCGAAAAACCCTTTTCAATGAGGAATGTGCTAAGTCTCTCATACCAAGCTCTAGGTGCTTGTTTGAGACCATAAAGAGCCTTTTTGAGTTTGTAAACATGATCAAGCTTAGAGTTTTCTTCAAAACCAGGAGGTTGCTCAACATATACCTCTTCTTTAATATATCCATTAAGAAAAGCACTCTTAACATCCATTTGATAAAGTTTAATATTTTTTATGGATGCAAAAGCTAGTAGAATCCTTATTGCTTCAATTCTTGCAACTGGAGCAAAAGTTTGTTCATAATCAATGCCTTCTTCTTGGTTATATCCTTTGGCAACTAATCTGGCTTCATTTTTGACAATTTGACCATATTCATCAAGTTTGTTTTTGAAAACCCATTTAGTACCAATAATAGGATGGTTTCTTGGTCTAGGTACTAAATCCCAAACTTGATTTCTTTTAAATTGATTAAGTTATTCCTGCATTGCAACTATCTAGTCACAATCAACAAGAGCTTCATCAACACATGTTGGTTCAATTTCAGAAATAAATGCAGAAAATTCTATTTTGTTTTGTAGTTGCCTTCTGGTTCTAACTCCTTTTGAAATTTCTCCAATTACTTGTTTAGGAGGATGATGCCTAAAATGTCTTATGGAAGATTGAGGCTCATTAGCTTCATCTTGATCACCTTCAGGATCATCTTCAGAACTCACTATTGATGGCTTTGGTGCTATCGATAGGGGAGGTTTTGAAATGTTTGAAACTTGATTTTCAGCGTTTGCTATCGATGGCTCTGGGGCTATCGATAGTGATCGTTTTAAAACTTGAGAAAAATCTTCATCCTCATTATCACAGTGTTGTTTTCCTTGAGGAGTTTCATCAAACACTACATGCATTGATTCTTCAACAGTTTGAGTTTTCTTGTTATATACTCTATATGCTTTACTCCTATTTGAATATCCTATGAATATACCAATATCAGATTTAGGATCAAACTTACCTAGATTTACCTTTCCATTGTTGTGGATGTAGCATTTAGATCCAAAGATCCTCAGATGGCTGATATTGGGCTTTCTTCCTTTGTAAATCTCATATGGAGTCTTCTCCATCCCCTTCCTGATGTATGCTCTGTTTGAGATGTAGCATGCTGTGGTCATTGCATCTGCCCAAAATATTTGAGGCACCTATTTTTCATTCAGCATGCTTCTTGTCATTTCTGTGAGCAGTCTGTTTTTCCTCTCAACAACACCATTTTGCTATGGAGTACGAGGAGTAGAGAAGTTGTGTTCAATACCATTTTCATCACATAACTCCATAAATTCCTTGTTCTCAAATTCTCCTCCATGATCAGTTCTGATTGCTACAATCCTTGTGCCTTTTTCATTCTGCAATTTCTTAGCAAGTACACAAAAGGCATCAAAAGTTTCATGTTTTGAGGAAAGAAACATAGTCCATGTAAATCTTGAATAGTCATCCACAACTACAAGAGTGTATAGACTTCCATCTAGGCTTTTCACTCTTGCAGGCCCAACTAAATCCATATGGATCAGTTCCAGTGGCCTATTTGTGGAAACTGTCTTCTTGATTTTAAATGAAGACTTTGTTTGTTTACCTCTTTGGCAAGATTCGAAAATTAAATCATGCTTAGTTCTAAAGCTAGGAATGCCTATGACTAGATCTTTCTTAACCAGCTTATCAAGTTGAACAAAATTTACATGAGCTAATCTCTTATGCCATAGCCAACAAGTTTCATCATTTAAAATAAAACAATTTTCTTCAAGTTGTTGGCATAAATCTAAAGTGTATAGATTACCATTTCTATTTGCTTTTAATTTACACTTAAGATTTGTTTTATTTAATTCTATGTCTTTCTTATCAACAATAAGACATTCACTAGAATAAAAAATAACCCAGTTACCGTGGTCAGTGCTTTGGCTAACACTTAGTAGGTTGTGGTAGAGACCATCCACTAGGTACACATCCTTGACAGGACCAACTTCACCAATTCCAGTGATCTTCCCACTCTAGTTTCCACCAAAGCTGACTTTGGCTCACTAGATTGTTGAATTTGTTCTTGTCACCTGTCATATGCCTAGAGCATCCACTATCAATATACCATTTTCCTTTGTTGGATGCTTTGAGGCACACCTGCACAAATCAACCAGATTTAGGTACCCAAACTTTCTTGGGTCCTTTAGGATTAGTCTTTGCCTCTGAGTTTGTGAAAACTTTAGGCACATAAGTTCCTTAGGAACCCACTTATATGACCCACTAATTCCATACTTCCTAGGATTGCAGGTAGATTGAGTGTGTCCCTTCTTATTACAATAATTGCAAAAACTATAAGGTGAGGGATATTCTGAAGATTTCCTAAAATATTTTAAATATGGTTTCACTTTGGGTTCTTTCCATTTCCTTGAAGCTTTCTTTGGCTCATAGCCTATTCCTATTTTGTTTCTAAAAGCTTTTTGATCCTTCAAAATTATGTTTAGCATTTCTGATCCTCTTATAAATTTTTCTAAAGCATTTGAAAGCTTCTCTTTGTCCTTCAACAAATTTTCACAGTTAGAACAACTGTCAAGCCTTGTTGGAGAATGATTTGCTATCGATGGAGGAGTGGCTATTGATAGCTCAATTCTGGGAGCTTGCGCTAGCTGCTTTTCTATCGATAGCGCAGAAGGGATTTTTGATGCCGAAGAGGAAATATTTATTTGGAGTTCTTTGTTCTCTTTTCTCAAACCTACAACTTCCTTAGCAAGCTTAGTTAGTTCAGTATGCATCTCATTATACATATTTTGAAGTTCAGAGTAAGTAGGTTCAGAATCATATACCTCAGTATCACTTAGTTCCTCTTGAGCAACAAGACAGAGATTTGCATTCTCTTCATGATCGCTGGCTTCCTCATCTGAGCTATCACCCCAGATGGATGATACATATGCCTTCTTCCTTCCAAAGGACTTCTCCTTCTTTTTCTCCTTTTCTTTGAATCTTTGGAGACTTGGACACTCTGCTTTGAAGTGGCCAGGCTTCTTGCATTCAAAGCATACAGGAGCTTTCTCTTTCTGAGAGTCCTTTCTGAAGCTAGGACCACCCCTCTAGAAACCTCCTATTCTTTTGAAGAATTTCTTAAATTTTCTGACCATGAGAGCCATATCTTCATCGTCAAGGTCTTCATCATCACTATCCTCTTCATCTCTTTCAGATACAGCAAGAGCAAGAGATTTCTTCTTAGGATTTCCTCGAGCTTCCCTTTGGGCTATCAGAGTTGGCTCATATTTAGCAAGACTGCCAAACAAGGCAGTAATAGATTTGGTTGATTCACCTTGCATCTCTTGGATGGCAGTGACCTTCATAAGCTAATCACCCTTTAATACTTTCAGAATCTTGCTGACTTGTTCCTTTTCTGGAATTTTTCTTCCAGTGCAACAAGGTTATTGATGAGATGAGTGAATGTGATCTCCAGATCTCTTATCTTTTCTCCATCAATCATTTCAAACTTGTGGAATTCTTCAATAAGCATTTCCACTCTTCTGTCTTTTACTCCTGAGGTTCCTTCATGAGAAATCTGCAAGGCTTCCCATGTAACACCCCAAAAATTTGAAAAGAGAAAATAAGGGAATATTTAGAATTTTGGGTATTTAGTTTATTATTAAAAAGTCTTATAAATTAATTTAGATACAAAAATGTATCTGGGTAAATTATTTAGGGGTTCAACTTGAATTAGTATTTTAATAGTGTAAGGTAGCTTAAATTGGACGGGTAATAGAAAAACAAATATATGGCAGAAATGTAATATTATGATAGTACTAGGGCAAAAGGGTAAATTAATCCAATTAAAAATTATATACCTCCTCCCTCCTTCATCAGCGCATCATCATCACTCTCTCTTCTCTCTTTCATTTCATTTTTCCTCTCTCACTCCCTCACGCTCTCTCTTGACTCCAGCGGCCATCGGTGGCGAAGCCGGCGTTTCACAGCGGAGGAAGGCTTGGGTGATGCATGCAAGGTCAGATTTAAGCATAGGTAACTCTCCTCTCTCTATTCCTACTCGTTCTGACCGATTTGAGAGAGATTGAGGGAAATCGATTTCGGGCTTTGGGGAAATTTGGGAAATCTAGACCGGTAAAATCGAAGCTTAAGCTTCGATTAACAACCTTTGTGAAGCAGTTTGGGCAATGGAGTAGCATGAGTCAAGTTTTCCAAAAAAAATTTCTGTTTGGCACTGTTCACCAGCGCCATCTGGGGGGAATTTCTGGGCAAAAAGTTAATAAAACTTCAATTAAATGTGTTAAGAGTAAGCTAAGTGCATATAGTGCCTTGCATGTGAGATTTTGGAAGTTTGTGAATTTTTGGAGAAAATCTTCCCCCTTCCCTGTTCGTGGCTGACGGCAAGCAAGGAAAGAAATTTGGTGAAGTGTAAATTTAGTGGGGAAACCATGATGGGTGTCTTATGTAATGAAATTCCTGAGGGGGGTATTATGATTGATTGTTCTGTATGTTGGCTCTTCCCTTATTTTCCCTCTGGTCCGTGAATTTCTGTTCGTGCCCTTGCTCTTGTTCTTGTTCCTTGTTCTTCGTTCTATGTTCTTTGTTCTTTGTCCCTTGCCTTGTTTCTGTTCAGCCGAGTGGTCATTGGACCATAAAGGAAATGTTTCATTTTCTTAAATTTCCCCTGTCTTGTTCTGTTATGTTTTTCTTTAGGCTTGATGATTAAATGGCTCTAATGAAACATATAATTATTGTTGCATGTTGATTGTGGGGTTTTAGAATTCTGGTTCTTGTCTCTGCTTGGTGCAAATTTTTGTGTCTAGTTAAGAAAATTGATGGAAGTGGAACTGATTGTTGGTGACGAAGTATGTGTGAATGTAAACAAATTTTTTTCTCTTTGTTTTGTTGGCAGGTCAAATTACGGTTATGTTGAGGAATTATTTTAGAATCTTTGTATGTTTGGTTTTGGCTGCTCTGATGGGTTATGGGTTGTGTGACTTATGTCTAAAAGTGGTTAATAGATATTGGAATTTAGTTATAGTGGGAATTGATTTTCTTCTTATTATTTTGATTTGGAAAATAAGTCTTGGTTTGATTATTATGTGTATGCGCGCTCTGCTCATGGTTGTTTATTAGATGTGATTAAAGTTTTGGCTTGGGGTTGTGAATTGATGGAATGAGATTGGTGATTGTGTATTTATGTTTATTGTGTATTATTATACTGATTATGATAGTGTAATTGGTGATTAAAGAATATAATTATAAATTAGGAAGGGTAGTACAATAGGAACGTGAGAGACGCTGAAGTTTCATGAAGAAGTACGGATATTAATATTATTTATGTATTATGAATAATTATAGGACAAGATAGTGGTGTTGGGACCTCAGGTTGTCGGGCAGGAAAGGAACCGGCTTGTGAATAACTTCTGAAGTCAGGTGCGGTTTATTTCATAACATAAATATTTGTATGTATATATTGTTTTAAAAAAAATCTGTTGCAATAAATGAGCATTATTCTGGTGGTGATATTATGATATTTGTGGAATACTCCAAGGCCTAGGTGGGTCGCTCCCCCTTTGCCAATAAATTCCTATAACCGTGAGGGTTATTGAGTAGCTGTAAGGGCTATAATTAAATTCCTATAACCGTGAGGGTTATTGAGTAGCTGTGAGAGCTACAATTAAATTCCTATAACCGTGAGGATTATTGAGTAGCCGTGAGGGCTATAATTGGAAATCCTGCAGGTATTGGAAAAAAAATATAGATGAATAAATGCTTCCATTATTTGCACAGAATTGAATTGTATATGAATATGTGTATTTGAGTGTATATGATAATAAGTATGTATGAAATAAACTGCGTTGAACCTTTGCTTTTCAGTGAAGCAAGAGGCGATCGTTTCTTGGGATAAGGTAGTTATGAAGAAGCAGGAATGCCTGCTATATTTTGTACCATCTTTGAATAACTATCTTACTAGTAATTGTATATATTATATATAGAATAGGGAAGCACAAGATGGAAGCTTGTAGAGCATATAACTCTCTGCATCTATGTATCCCTAAACCATAACAACAACATAAGTAGGTAACAGGGTTATCAACCGAGATGACCCCAATATTTTGATAATAGGACGGGTAGATATGGTTAGATACCAACCTAACCTTAAGATAATAGAAGTATAAGTAGAATACATAAAACAAGTTATCTTGATACACTAAGTAATAGATTCAAAAACTATAATAGGATCTTAGCCATTTTTAATTGGTTAATAACCACTCTACTTTAGTTACAGATTTTAATTTATTCAATTTGTCTGAAAAGCCCATTCCAACTTCAATAAAGTTGGAACACTGTTTGAAAAGAAAAGTTTTAAATTATTCCATATTTTTGGGCTTCTGATGATTAAAAAGTGGTTATAAATCAATTAAAATGCTATAATGTAGTAGTAAAATTTAGATGTTACATCCCACATTTCCTTTGCCGTATTTAAGTGGCTAATTCTGAGGAACTCAGTTTGGCTAAGGGCACTTTGGATCATAAGGATTGCCTTGCTATTTAACTCAACATCTACAATGTCTTCAGGAGTATATTCGTTTTCACTCTTTGGGTTGCCTAGAATACTGGTAGGCACAATATCCCCTTCTTCTATGATCTTCCATAGCCTATACCCATTAGCTTTGATGTATATCTTCATTTTGAGTTTCCAGAAGGTATAATGCTTTCCATCAAAGCCAGGAGGTTTGTTGATGGAACTTCCTTCAGGCAAGATATTCTCGTACGATGCCATTTTTTATCTTTACTTCTCAGATTCGTTGGAATCAAAAGGGAGAAGACCTGCTCTGATACCAAATGAAAGTGGCAAAACGCACAAGAAGGGGGGTGAATTGTGCTTTTCAAAAATTAAAACTTTAAAATACAAAGACAAGCCTTTATACTGGTTCGGCCAAACACTGCCTACATCCAGTTCTCCAACTCCTCGTTAGGTTCCACTAAACCACATGTTTTACAAACCAGGTTCATCTGCCAACCTTTACAGAGTTTTAGACTACCTATAAACACTCCCCCTTACAAGTTGTAAGCCTACAACCCTGTTCTAAAATCCCAGACTTTAGAACAACCTCAAACAGTAGAGGATTTCAATAAATGAGTTCACTTAATGAACAGATTTTGTTAATCACTGAAGTACAGAATAATCTCACTAAGAATAATAAAGCGTTGACCAGTGAGTAGATGAAAAATAATGAATGCTTGTTCGTCAGTTTGTTTTCTACTTCATAAATGCTCAAGACTTGACTTTTTATATCTCTTCACAGTTTTGCCTTCTTCTTTCAGCTTCTTGCATCCGTTTGAATATATCCGTTGGAAGCTCCTAGCCGTTGGCATTTAATGCTGATCTTCATCTTAGTCATCTTTCTTCTCTTACTTCATTTAATTTGTTGCAGATGATGAGCTATGAGAGATAGAGACTATGCCTACCAACTTCCTGCAACATTGTACTTGTGTAGCACCTTTTTCAGTAGCGCTAGTATCCCATGCTATCGCTAGCTTCATAGAGTGAGTCCTGCACTTAGCCATTAGCTAAACAAGTATTCATGTGAAGCACAGTAGGTGTTATCGCTAGTAGGTTTCATTATCTCAGTGTATACAAATAGTATATTAGCTATCAGAATGTCAAGTTATTTCAGCGAGTGATTTCATTATCGATAGCTAAACTCCCTATCGCTAGTGACTATGTTATCGCTAGTTTAATTCATTCGCTCAATGTATTTGCTATCTGTAAGTAGTCTCAAGTGTTCTATAATCGATAGCTGATCCTGTTATCGCTAATTGTCTTTGCTAGCTGATCTGGCTGTTATCTAACTATGGAGTCTTAGCGATAGAGAAGCTTTTAGCGATAGAGGTATTATTTTTCTTCAGATTATTGCCAAGTTCTCATTGGCTAATGGTCCTTATCTCTTCATTTATTTAGCGATAGAGTCTTAGCCTAGCGATAGAGCATCTGTTATCTATAGGGTTCTTATTTTGGTCAATGTTCAGATAACTTATACTTCTGTTACTTAGTCTTTTAGCATGATTCTTTTCTCAATCTTATTTTAGACTAAGTTATACTCTATCTGTTCGTTTCACTTATGTTATCTATAGGGTTCAGTCTTCATCAAAACTTAAGATTTCTAACACTCTTGTCTTCTTCTCATATTTTATTATCTTGCTATTCTCTTTTCTACCTCTCCATCTTTCTACTTTCTCTTTTTTTGTAACAATTCTTTTCTATTATTTTCTTTCTTAACATTATTAATTAACAAAATAGGTAAATAAAAAAGGGGAAAATAGGCGTGCCGACCGGTTTAAGCCTGCGGCCTAACGGGCTAGCCCATTTAGGCCCTCCTCCCTTTTTGCCTATAAAATCAAAGCCCGGCCCTCCTTAGGCTAGGTCGGGCTGGCTGAATTCCTGTCTCTAAGAAAAATGAAGGCCTAACCCGGAGCTTATTCTAATACACATCGGGTCTGATCATACGCCTAACCCGACGCTTATTAGAATTAGTGCCAGCTTAGGCCTTCAAATTTTTTTTAAAAATTAATGAACAAAGGCCTAACCCAACATTCATTATAATCAGGGCCGGGTCTAATCATATGCCTAACTCAACACTTCTTTTTTTAAGTGTTGGGATAGACTTTAAAATGTTAACAAAAAATAATTAACAAATGCCTATCCGGTGCTTATACTAATAAGCGCTGGGTTTGATCATATGCCTAACCCGGCGCTTATTTGTATAAGGAATAAGCGCCGGGGTACACATTAAAAATTAGAAAAAAATTAGCTAACACAATTTAATACATATTAAATATTTTAACTTCCATTCTTTGGTATATGAAATTGGTTAAATTTAACTTAAATTAAGATAATAAGGATATTAGAGTGCTCAAACCATAATAGATTTGACTCATGACATTCAAGTGGCATGACAGTAATTTTACCATTGCATCGAGACTCCTTGTATATGTCGAATATTAATATGGATAACTCTCTTCCTCTTAATTAGTTTCTTATCATCATGGCTTTATTTTTATTTTTTTCTGGTTTTGATAACGTGTAATGTCATTTTGATTCTTGCCAAACATATATTAACTTACACTACTACAAAAATAAAAAGGCTAATGCGGTGCCCCTATCTAGAAGGGGCTTCTGCTTTGGGGTCCTTTTTAACTGACTGGTCGTAGGTTCGAATCCTACTTGGGGAGATTTGATTCATTCCGAATTCTTTAATTCGGAATGAAAGGGTTCGCTTTGACCGTTAAGAGTAGGTAACCCGTTCCCCGTGTCTTTGTTTCTATTGCATTCTATCTCATCGTATCCCATTCTGTTCTGCGATATTTGAGAATCGCCGTCAATACCTCGGTGTAGGTCCGGGATACTCCTTTGTTCCACAGTCCGGGGCTATTTAAACTAACCAATTAAGAATTCTCAGATGTACTAGTACTAGCAAGTGCATCTTTGATGCAGTCATCAATTCTCCCGAGAGGCCACAATTACCGCGAGCAAACATATTAATGACGAGGAAGGCATTTTTGCTATGCTACTAATACTTTCTGAGGCTTTTGCTACAAACTCTAATTCCATGGCTGACTTGATTTCTGAACTCCAACCTCATGTAGCCAAGGTTGTTTCTTTATTTCGTTTTCTTTTTGCATCTGTTTCTAGCAATCTATGTGATTTTCGGACTAAAGTTTTTATTTTTTTAAGGTACTATCGGGTGGTGGAGCTAAGGCAGTGAGGAGGAACATGAGTAGGAATAAGCTTCTACCCAGAGGAAGAATTGATCGCCTAATTGAACCTGGTGCTTTATTCCTTGAGCTTTCACAGGTTTCTTAGTTAAAATAAAATATTACATCTACTTTATTGTTTTCACTGGCTTTCTGCAAAGGTCTAGTGAGTATGAGAAGCTGAGATTTTGTTGGAAACAAAAATCATACTGATACATTGAGTGAATGATTAAAGGCTTTGTAATGAAAATTGGAAAGCTGCTGATGTGAGATACATTCTATATTGGACTCTGGTTCATGATGTTGATATATTGTTTATTTAGGTGATGCTAGGTCTTGTGAATCTTATTGGTTATATTTGGCTCAGGCTCATAATGCTTGTATTGTTTATTTAGGTGATTTTCCTGTACTTTTTCGCTGGTAATTTATGGTTTCTTTTGGAGAGATCACAACCGAGATCATTAAACAATAGATGATCATTGAGCTAGTGGGAAGAGAAGATCTAGATAGATTTGATAGTGTCTTTTGTTTTCCTTACTGCAAGTTTCTGATGGTGTATTTTATCCCCAATTTCATTAAAGTTGTTTTAGATGGCCAGCAACTCTTGTGCTTTGCGCTCTTTCTCTATTTTTGTTTTGGACAAAAATGTTCACTAAATGTGATTAATTATTTCCCATTGTTTTTCTGTTTTCTAAAGTTGAACTTTTTCAGTTCTTATTTGCATGTTTCTCTCGTTTGATGTATTATATATTGGCTTGAATTAGCATTAATAGCATGTGGCAGATGGATTCATTGGCTTTCAATGGGATTTTAGTTTTCATCAATAAATTCATTGACTCAGAGTTACCTTAATTGGAGCTTCGGTGTTTTTCTCTTTAAAAGTTATCTTAAATGGGTTATATAGTTGCAGGAGGCTTAGAGTACGACGCCAGTAACAAAGTTTGGTGCAGATTCTGATAGCGAAATGTGGAGATCATGCATTGAATATCAACGTGTATGTGCTTTAAAAAACTAGGATTTTTTTCGTTAAAAAAATTATGGATCTTCATCTTCATGCAAAGTAATCATTGGCAAATGTTGACTTCTGTTTTTCTGTAGGAGAATGTTGATACTTTAATAGATTGTGTTACTAAGAATGTTGGGTTCAGAAATAGGAAGCCTGTAGCTGCCACTACCATTTACAAATGTCTTCTCCACTTGAAATGATTTGAAGCTGCAAGGAGTAGCATATTTGATCACCTTATCCAGATGATTGGTTCTGCAATTGAGTTGATTGGTTACTCTGTTCTCAATTGTGTTGTGACATGAGAACACTTTGTGCAAGTTTTGGACATAAGAGGAGCATTTTAATATGACGTAGATGATTGATAACTCTCATGAAGGGTGACAGCTTGAATTGTCAATTGCATATCATGTAGACTTTTCTTAATAAACTAGTTTTAGGTCTTAGATTTTTTCAACTTGCCTCTAATAAGTTGTAATGCTACCAAAATTTAAATAAAGCTCCACAAGTGTACGGGACGTAGAAATAGTAAACTAGCAAATCAAGGTCAATCTCACAGAGATTTAAAACAATTGATTATTAGGCATTAAATCTCCTATTTTTGTTTCAGTTGAATGAAACAAAAAATGAATTCAAATGAGTGAAAAGAAAATTAACCAAAATCTAATAAAAACAAAAACATTCATACGGATTAAATTCAAGAATTAGAGTCACTAACCCTTTATTTGCTTCTTAGATTTGATTCCCACTAAATTAATTATGCTTTAACTTAATCAGCTAATCTAGAGTGCCAATGTCTATAAATGCCTGTTGGTCCACTTATATCCTTACCTAGATTAATTATGCAATGTCTTACACTAATTAACTAGGTACAGTTTATATCGGTCACGCTCTAATTTGACTATGCGGAGCTTATAGGTATATGTCTATCCTAAAGGCAAATTAGATTAAAAACTAAATTAGATTAAAAATCCAATTCCACATTATTTAATCCCATGGTCTATTTAAAATTCCCTCCGTCGAGTTCAATTTTAAATTCCCAAAACATGTTCAATAGTGGCCAGTCGCTAAACAATAATCAATAAAATCAAGATTAAATAAACTGAATTAAAATTAAGCATAACTAATCAGTGGGAAAATCTCTAAGTCACCAACAAATTTATAGTGCTCTAAAGTTGTACAAGAAAACTAGCCACACATAGGTTCCAAATCAATCTCAACAAAAATCAAAACTGAGTATGAAATCATAGCGACAAGGAAGAAGAAGAAAGTAAAACTCTGATGGAGTAGATGATGATGAACAGTATCAGCTCCGCTTCTCTAGTTCAAACCCACTGAAGAAGAAAGAGAAAAATTACTCCACAGTCGCTAACTTCCTCCTGCTTCTTGCGCTTTCAGTGTGTGTTTGGGTAGTGTGTATATGATTGAAAGAATTAGCTCCTCCTCTCTTGTGATGAATGACTTAGTATAAAAAGAGTGGCCTCATATGCTATCCCTTATGTGATGATGATTGATTATAATTTAGGTCTCTTTTATTTCCAATACCATCATGCACATGTGTGTAGTGGCTACCAAGAAAAGAAACAAAAAAAAAAGGAAACTTAAATCAAATGAAATAACAATAATTATAATAAACCAATTTTTTTTTTGTTTTTGACATTTGCTTATTTTTTTTTTATTTTTGATAACTTTCCTATTTTAATTCAGAACAAGACAATTCAAAAGAAATTCTCAAATAACAATTTCGTATCTTTTCAAATCACAACAACATCTCTCAATTTTTGAATTGATTACTCCCCAAATACAATAAAATATTTCTAAAAATCTATTAAATATGGGGAGTCATCACAACCCCACAATTGCAACAAATCTTGTCCTCAAGATTTCAAATTTTAAACAACCAATAAGAGCCTGGAATCAAGATTTTAAAGTGAACATCACACAATTTGAAACAATTCAAACTTTCAAATATTAAATCTTCTTAGAAATCTCTTTCACCTTCCCAAAATACAAATAATAAGGCAATCAATTTGAAAAAATATAAATCACAATAGGATATCCTTCACTAGTCAAGTGTTTGCTCTCTACTCTCAAGATAATTAGGGCTTGTGTTTCACTCAGTTCCACCTATTGTACTCATCTACCATAAGCTTGTTTATCATCTCAATCTCCACTATTCTATCTCATTGCACACACAAATCAAAAGGAGTTTTAAGGGTTATAATGAGCAAGGTAGGATAATGAAATGAATGTGGTGAATGGAGGAATACTTTAATGAGTGCTAAGCAATTTTAATTGTGACGAAGAGAATGAAGGAATCACTGATGAAAGCACACTTTTTTTTTTGTTGAATATGGATTTTATTCTTTTGAACTCGAAAAAGTCTCTCTCTTTTTTTCTAACCTTCTTTTCTTGTCTTTGTTTTTTTTCAAACATGTGTTTCTCATATATTTTTTCCTTTTCTCTTTCTTTTTTTTTCTTTCCTTCACATAGTGCTTCTTTTGTTTTTTCCTTCACTCTTCTCATATGAGTACCACTTAGCACTTACTAAAGTAATAAATGATATGGAAGGAAAAATTGCATCAAATCAAACAAAGGGCTATTATAGATGCAACTTTTCTTTTTAAAAAAAAAATTAAGGCTCAAAGGGGTTAAAACAATGGAATGATGTGAAAGGAATGGCTATTTGGCTAAATTGGCTATGAAAATGAATGCCTATATCACTTTTGTGCATGCAAAGGAATTTAAGTCTCAAAAGAGAATCAAGACAAGTTCTAGAGATAAAATTGCAATAAATGTACTCCCTCTTGAAAGAATAAAAT
The DNA here is from genome assembly GCA_037074515.1 of Mimosa bimucronata. Classification (NCBI taxonomy): domain Eukaryota; kingdom Viridiplantae; phylum Streptophyta; class Magnoliopsida; order Fabales; family Fabaceae; genus Mimosa; species Mimosa bimucronata. Next base: position 25,404,984 of record CM073445.1, on the reverse strand, counting down.
ATTATACCTCAACTCCTCACTGGTCTTTTGACATCCTAAAGTCATTTACCTAAACCAAAATTCTCGCCTATTTACTAACACTCTAAGAAGATGAAATCAAATTCCAATCAAATTCAATTATTTCAAGTCCAAATCAATCCAAAAATGCCAACATTCACCAGTAAAATCAAGAATTCCTGGTTTTTTTCACAAAAATTTCACAAAGAGAAAGCTTGAGGACATATCATTCACATCAAGGGTACTCCCACACCCCCACTTAAATTTCACATTGTCCACAATGTGAACATGTAACAAGAAAAGTAGTAGGAAATAAGAGAGCATCCAAAAACAAGTGTAGAGATGACAAAAATTTCTCATGTTAAATATCAACCAAACAATATAAGCAAGTGTCACAACAGTTAAGTCTAACTATCAATCACATGCAAACATCAGCCAAAATCAACATTGATTCCTAACAACAATAATCAAATAAAAAAAATCAAAGAAAAGTAGAAGAATACTCCCCTTCCTTTCTTGATCTGCACTCTTAGCTTATCATTCATTGTTACCAAGTTGAAACATCATTTAGGGCTACAAAAATTCCTACAAAACCAAAACAAAAAAAAACAAAAGTTAAATCCAAAAACCTTGGGTTGGCTCCCAAGAAGCGCTAAGTTTGAAGTCTTCAGCCAGACTATGTCAGAAAGTTATGGAGGCTGAGACAAACAATGCCAATGTCCTTTAGAATGCAACGCAAAAGTGTTCAGAACTTGCCCAGTCTGCACATAACAATCCCTCTTCTTGCTATTCTTCTCAACTACAATGGCTTCAGGAGGTTCTTCAAAAACATAATCAAATTTAGCTCGAGTGAGCTTTTGCTTCACAACAACCTTTGCACATTGTTTCACTTCATTTGGATGCTTCCTCACTAATTCGAAGAATTACCTTTCCTTATTCAACGTCTACCAAAGCTCTCGCAGTAGCCAGAAACGGCCTCCTAACAATTAGTGGGATCTCTTTATCTTCTTCAATGTCAAGGACAACAAAATCAGCAGGATAGGTAAAAGACCTAACTTTCACCAGAACATCTTTAATTATTCCATAAGGATAAGAGAGACTTCTATTAGTCAATTGGAGTGTAATAGTAGTAGGATCAACCTCTCCTAATTGAAGCTTCTTAAAAATCGACAAAGGCATAATGTTCTCAGCAGAACCCAAATCACATAAAGCACCACCTTCAAATTTATCACCAATCAAACATGGAATAGTGAAAGATTCAGGATCCTTAAACTTGAAAGGGACATTAGGCTTAATGACACTGGTGATCTCCCTTGTCAATGCTATAGTTGCAAACTCAGTAAAATGCTTCTTCTTACTCAGCATATCTTTCAGAAACTTGGCATATTTAGGCATCTGTTCCAAAACTTATATGAAAGCAATGTTAATGTGTAATTGCTTAAACGTCTCCAAGAATTTCTTGTATTGCTCATCAATTACTTTCTTTTGGAATCTTTGAGGAAAAGGTAGAGGTGGCATCCATTTACTACTTTCATCAATTGCCTTCTTCTTTACACTCTCCATTTGTTTTGGATTCATTATCTGCTTTCTCTGTATTAGAATCTAACCGCTTCTTTGAAGATTGTTGAATCTCCGGTAACTCTTCACCACTTTTAAGAGTAATGGCCTTACATTCTGCTTTTCCATCTCTACTAGGATTAGACACTGTATTACTTGGCAAATCCCTTTGTTGTAATGCATTCACGATAGTGGCAAGTTGTCCCATTTGCACCTGGAGATTATTGATAGTTGCATCTATGGCAACTTGATCTTGAGTAGGAATAGCTCCTTTTTCCAACTAGTAGAATCCAGGAGGTGAAACTTGCTTTGCTCCAGAAGTTGATGCTTGATTAAGAGCTACGCATTGTTTCCAAGAAAAATTCAGATTATTGCGCCATGCAGGATTGTAAGTATTTGAGTTAGGATTATTCTGGTTACTACCATAGAAGTGTCCTGCATAATTCACGGGAGAGATGAGTTATTGCCCATTAGTGTGACAATCTCCACAATACTCACAAGGAGTATATATCACTTTAACTCCAAAGTGACCACTATTGGCTCGATTGACCTTTGCTTCTAAATTATCAAACCACTTGTCGAGAGCATCAAGCATAGCCATTAACTGTGAAGATATATCATTAGTAAATTTATCAATTGATTTCACTTGTCTCCTTTCATTGTTGTTTTGGATAAAGTCAGCAGAAAAATCATCCAAACAACTCCAAACATAGTTCACTGGTTGCTTTGTGATTCCCCCATTAGTAACAGTGTTTAATTCAGATTTAGACTCAGAAGCTAACCGTGTACTAAAGATTTGAATCAATACCTACTTCTCTAGATTATGACCAGGACTTTGCCTAACAAGCAACTTGAACCTCTCCTAAGCTTCATACAAGTGTTCACCAAATTGTTGGCAAAAATCAGTGAGAGCAGCTCTAGCATCCATCATCTTGTTGTGTGGAAAGAATCTAGCTCTAAATTTCTCTTCCAACTGATCCCAAGTAGTCACACTGCCTTCTTCTAAATTGTTCAACCATTCTTTTGCTTTCTCTTGAAGAGAATAAGGGAAAAGCCAAAGGCGAATCACATCATTCGGAACATCGTTCTACTTGACAGAATTACAAGCATCGAGATATTAGATCAAATGCCAATTAGGATCCTCAGCATTGTTCCCAGCATACTGACCATTCAACTCAAGCATCTTAAGCATTGTTTGTTTAATCTCAAAGTTGTTTGCTTGAAATTTAGGCACTCTAATCCCTGATTGATATCCCCTAGGTTGTCTTCCCAAGAAATCATTGACACCCAATCGATCGTTTTCATCCTCAGCCATTACTTCGTGTTCAGGTTCAATAACCTCTTGTTCTTGAACTTGAGGTGAAGTAGCTTCCTAAAGCTCCTAGATACTAGTCTTTTGTGGTGTCTTTGTAGATTTGGATTTGCGGGGGATATATCAATGGTACCTGAAAAGCAAACAAGCTTCAAAGAGTATCAAACTTACCCAAGAAACAAACAAGAAAATAATAATTTTTTTATTTTTTTAAAAAACTCAAGCTAAAACTACTAAAGGATTTCTAATTCTAATTACCAATTGCCTTGAGTCCCTAGCAACAGCGCCAAAAACTTGATGCTACCAAAATTTAAATAAAGCTTCGCAAGAGTACGGGCCGTAGAAATTGTAAACAGGCAAATCAAGGTCGATCCTACAGAGACTCAAAACAATTGATTATTAGGTATTAAATCTCATATTTTTGTTTAAGTTGAGCGAAACAAAAAATGAATTCAAATGAGTGAAAACAAAAATTAACTAATATCTAATAAAAACAAAAACATTCATACGGATTAAATTCAAGAATTAAATGAACAACCTAGAGTCACTAACCCCTTATTTGTTTCTTAGATTTTAGGGAAAAAGACAAATAAATACCCTCCAATTTGTAAAATCCCATTAACAACTTCATGATAGGTATTAACAACACAACAACCTATCATGAAGTTGTTAATACCTATCATGAAGTTGTTAATGGGATTTTGCAAATTGGAGGGTATTTATTTGTCTTTTTCCATAGATTTTATTCCCACTAAATTAATTATGCTTTAACTTAATCAACTAATCTAGAGTATCAGTGTCTATAAATGCCTATCGGTCCACTTATATCCTTACCTAGATTAATTATGCAATGTCTTACACTAATTAACTATGTACAGTTTACATCGGTCACGCTCTAATTTGACTATACGGAGCTTATAGGTATATGTCTATCATAGACTCAAATTAGATTAAAATATAAATTAGATTAAAAATCCAATTCCACATTATTTAATCCCATGGTCTATTTAAAATTCCCTCCGTCGAGTTCAATTTTAAATTCCCAAAACATGTTCAATGGTGGCCAATCACTAAACAATAATCAATAAAATCAAGATTAAATAAACTGAATTAAAATTAAGCATAACTAATCAGTGGGAAAATCTCTAAGTCACCAAAAAGTTCATAGTGCTCTAAAGTTGTACAAGAAAACTAGCCACACATAGGTTCCAAATCAATCTCGACAAAAATCAAAACTGAGTATGAAATCATAGCGACAAGGAAGAAGAAGAAAGTGAAACTCTGATGGAGTAGATGATGATGAACAGTATCAACTCCGCTTCTCTAGTTCGAACCCACTAAAGAAGAAAGAGAAAAATTACTCCACAGTGCCGCTAACTTCCTCCTGCTTCTTGGTCGTTCAGTGTGTGTTTGGGTAGTGTGTATATGATTGAAAGAATTAGCTCCTCCTCTCTTGTGATGAATGAATTAGTATATAAAGAGTGGCATCGTATGATCTCCCTCACGTGATGATGATTGATTATAATTTAGGTCTCTTTTATTTCCAATCCCATCATGCACATGTGTGTAGTGGCTGCCAAGAAAAGAAACAAAAAAAAAAGGGAAACTTAAATCAAATGAAATAACAACAATTATAATAAGCTAAAACTTTTTTTTTGTTTTTGACATATACTTATTTTTTTATGTTTTGTAACTTTCCTATTTTAATTCAAAACAAGATAATTCAAAAGGACTTCCCAAATAATGTATTTGGTATATTTTCAAATCACAATAAAATCTCTCAATTTTTGAATTGATGACTCCCCAAATACAATTAAATATTTCTAAAAATCTATTAAATATGGGAGTCATCAAGTTGTAAGCATCTCCCATATGGCCTCTTCTCCTCATACTTTTTCATATCTATGCTCAAGATGACAATGACCTTATGGCATATATTGGCTGTCAAATACTTCTGCCTTATCGCCTTTGCTCCAACAAAGTTTGAGGTCTGCTACAACTGACACAACACCGACTAAAAAACCACACAAGTCAACTTCCCTGTTTGGAACAATGACTGTGGTAATAATTCTTCGTTACAATTTGCATTTTATATGACATCTGTTTTTCTCATAGAATTCCACGGGAAAGGAACCTCTCCACTTAATTTTCCCTCAATTTACCTCCATTTAGTTGAAACTACGTCGTTTTATTAAATGAACAATGACCCAACAAATTTTTCAAAAATTGTGCTTTATGTTTTAAAGGCAAAACGATGTAGTTTCAACTAAATGGAGGTAAGTGGAGCGAAAAATAAGTGGAGAGATTCCGCACCCGAATTCCACTTATTCATTTTTTGACTAAACTGCAGAGATCTCGTGCATCCCCTTCTTCTGTCGGCCTTGCTGCCGCTCTATTGGAGGCTGTACGCAATGTAGAGGCCAAATACCCTGCTTTTCTTCTCAAGCAGCAACTAACAGCTTATATAGGGAAGATTTATAGCATAATTCATGACAACTTGAAGGAGTTGTCTTCATTGCTTTCACTATGCATCCAAGTATATTGAAATCCATTTAAGAATTGTTCAGATGAATTAAGCTATATATCAACTATTATGACCTTGATGACATTGGCTAGTCTTGTATCTCACCGTATTGTTCTTAAGGATTGTCCCTATATTCATTTTCGAGATAATTCCCCTTATTGTTGGCATGTTGGCACTAATAACATCAAAAGGAGTCCGATCTTTTGGTAAAGATTCTCCAACAGATCCCTGGCATAATATTATTGAATCCCTCAACTCTTTACGTTGAAAGAGTACTTAGTAAGCAGCTTGTTATTTTATAAACAATAAATAGTTTTTTTCATTATTGCCTTGTTTATGTTGTTGTTTCATTGCAGAAACGTTATTATAATTTTTTTCTTTTGGGTTTTAGGTGCCTACAGTACTTACCCAAAAGATCTTTACTCAAACATTTTTATATATTAATGGTAGAAACTTATACATTATTGGCCACAGTGATGAAGCAGTAACTTTCTGGGACGCATCATGTCCCTTTTTCTTCCCAATTTCGCAGTTGATGCAACAGGTATGTGCACAAGTTGTATACTTTGAGTGGAAATAATCTAAAAGTTTGTGAAGAACTCGTACAATGATAGCATGCATCAGCAAGAGTATAGTTTCCTGGGTAATTTTTTAGTTCAAGCAGGCCACTGAAGGATTAGGTGTAGTTATCTTCTTTCTTCTAAGTACTTTAGAACTATCAGCTATTTGCTTTTCACTCTGGATTGATACATTTCCCCTTCTCATAGATTATTTGTTTTTCCAGGTGTGGTGAAGCTAAATGATATCTTTTGGATTTGGATGAAGCTAATCCTTTGTATCATCCAATTGTACTCTCTACTCTGCAAAATAGAAGTACTTGCCTTATTTTTTAGGTTTGTATGCTTGGATATTTTATTTTCCAATAGACCATGCTAGATTTGTTGGTGGAGAGTTTTCGGTTAAATCATGATGTTCCCCCCTTCCCCCTTTTTGTAGTTATTAGAGGGCTTTAAGATTATTAATTAGAATGTTTGATTTTAATGTATTTGATCTCTGGATATATGACTTTTTACTGTATATATGTATCAAAAATGTATATAATTTTTTAATTAATACTGACATGGGATTGTATTAAAAATTAGAAATATTTTTTTCCCAAAAAATAACCTATAGCGGCACTTGTATAAATAAGCGCCGCTATAGGTACCCTATAATGACACTTTTTACTTAGTAAGCATCGGGATAGGCAACCTCTAGCAGCACTTATATGTCAAAAGCGCTGATTTAAGCCTTTGCTTTTATTTTTTTAAAATCAAATGGCCTATAGCGGCGCTTTGTAGTTATAAGAGCCGCTTTAGATTATCCTATAGCGAAGCTTATAAATAAAAAGCGCCGCAATAGATCAAATGACCTATTGCTACCTGGTTGTAGGCATTTTCTATGGTAGTGTTGATTTTTTCATGAAAAAAATATGAGCAAGAAACGAAATCCTTGATGACCATAGGCATGGATTCAATTAAAGATTAAGAAGGGGGAAAAGCGGATTTTGCAAAGGGTTGAAGTAAGGGTTCATTTCTCTTGTGATACTGATAGGGCCTTTCTATATCTTGCGGAGTAGTATTTGGGGCATTGAAACTTCAAGTATTTTTGAGGTACAATAGTCGCCCTTCTCTTCTCATGTTTTTCTTATATCCTAGCGATTGCTTTGAGTTGGATGGCAAGTCTGTTGTGATTAGAGCTTAATCTTTGAGTTTGTTTAATGGTCTCAAACAAAACAATGAAGTAAAAATTGTTTGAGTTTTGAATTTTATCTCAAATGGTAACTGTTAATTACTGATTTCCAATTTTTATGATGATTTATTTAAGGGTTAAGGGTCAAAAATACACATGTGATTTTGTCAAAAATTCATCCAGCACCAAATGTTTTTTCCGACCAAAACTACACATGACATTTCAAATTGGATGAAAAATACACATTTACAGTTAAATTATGGTAAAAAATACACACATGATTTCGTAAAAAGGTTCATCCAGCACCAAGCGCTTCCTTTAAGAATATAACTGTAAATGTGACTTTTGATCAAATTTAAAAACTCATGTGTATTTTTTGTCCAAAAAAAACATTTGGTGCTGGATGAACTTTTGACAAAATCATATGTGTATTTTTTACCCTTAACCCTTTATTTAACACCATATTTCAAATTACTGTATACTCCCTCTGGTCATAAATATAAAAACAAATTGTCTTTTTTTGGAGAAAATATACAAAACTTTACATAAACATGGTTAATTAAATGAAAACATTAGGATCCCAACAATATAATAAGGCTAAGGGATTTTTTAAGCCAAGCTACATGAGTTTCTCTAAACCCTATGACCGACAACATTGAATAACCAGTCAAATGACTAAATCATTCATTTATTTTGAGGTTCCAGTATCAATGGAAACTGCTGAATCAGGTTTTTTAAGTTATGTTATGACATTAAGGTATAGTAGAACTAGATTTCCAATGGTGATCATACTGTACGGTGAGGGTACTCTGGCTCCAAGCTGTTCAGTGATGTATCTCCATCCCTATCTATTGAGGTTGGAAGAGATGTATAAATCTCCCTGTTTGGAAACCCAACACCATGAAACTCTAAATACTTGAGATCATGATTCCCATTTTCAATTTTCTGCAAGAACTCCTTTACTTCATCCATGGAAGGTCTCAGCTCCACATCCCTCTGTAGGCACCAAAAAGCTAACTTTGCCACCAATATGATCATCTCCCTAACCTTGTCATTTGACTCAAAACCAAGTGAAGGATCTACTAGCTCAGCAAATGCTCCTCTTTGAATCTTCTTAATTGCCATATCTGCCAAATTAATCCTCTCCGTGGCTCTTATAAAGATAGCAGGCTTGGAAGATATCAGCTCAATAAGAACAACACCAAAACTATAAACATCACTCTTTTCAGTAAGCTGACAGAATCGGTAATATTCAGGGTCCAAATAACCTGGGCTCCCTGCTGGAGCTGTGGAGACATGAGACACAAGCTTGGGGAACAACCTGGAGATACCAAAGTCAGCAACCTTGACAACAAAATGGTGATCAAGAAGAAGGTTGTTGGATTTGACATCACGATGAATGATGCCACAAGCATGGAGATAGGATAATGCATTTACTGTCTCTATGGCAATCCTCAACCTCATTGGCTATGGCAGTAAAACAGATTTAGCTTGATTTCCATATAGATGACAGCCAAGAGTTCCATTTGAGATGTATTCATAGACCAGCAGCAATTCACGACTGGCATGCGAAGTGCAGCCATAGAGTGACACAAGGTTTTTGTGGCGTAAGCATGTAAGGATTTGAACTTCATTTATGAATTGTTGTACACCTCTGCAGTCTCGCTCAAAAAGGCGCTCGACAGCAACTTCTCGTCCATCTTTTAGCTTTCCTAGTTGTTTAACATCAAACCAAGAGTTTGATTTTCAATATGTAAATCAACACATGTTAATAATGCATCTAACCAAACACTAATTTTATCCTTCAAATTTCAATAACGAAGAATGACAATTCTTTTTCGGAAGAAACTATCAATACAAATTATGTTTTTTTTTTTTTCAATTAGGGTGGCTTACCATAGTTAACAGTTCTAAAGCCTCCTCTTCCAAGTTGTCTTGATTGATCAAATTTGTTTGTTGCTTCTTTGAGTTCCTCATAGGAGAAGACTGGGACCCCAAAGTAGATATTTCTACTTTCTAGGATTGCATTTTTGTCAGTATTATCAGATTTAATGCTTCTTGACTGATTTTGTGAGCCTAAAGACTTGTGTCTTCGTTTGATTTGCAATAGAAAAACAATCGAGCCAATTATAATCATGCCAAAACTTCCAATGGCTCCACCTGTGTGGACGAAAAGCTTTGAAATTTTAATCGATTCTTGGATTATAACAGCCATGAACACTGTCAATTACTTGGAATGTTTCCACGTTTGACCTCTTAACACAAATGCTCACAAACAACTCCAATTTAAGAAATTCTTTCTGTTATAAGCAAAGTTTACAAAATCATATCCATTAAAGCCGTTTGATTTCTTGGAATACATATTAGCTCATTAAAAAGCAATAATACTTCAGCATAAATTGAAAACTAGAGGCTAATGCATGTCTATTACTATGAGGGGTAAATGCTTGGTAGTAAGCAAACTGGCATAAATTTTATTGATGTCATTGACTTGGAATCAATTTTCTTGTGCTCTATCATCATAATCAATTAAGTTTTGATAAGGACATGTTCAAATAGAAGCCGGAGAAGAGAACATTCTTTTGGAGGATAGTATATAAGTGGACACTGACTTAGAACATGACTTGGAAAAGTGGCCTGGAAAATAAGGGCAAGGGGTAACCTATTCCTCGTCTGCTTCCTCAAATGTCATGTTATCAAGACTTGAATCGTCTTAGGTCTTAGCCCTCTATTAAAGGAACCACCTAATTTAACTATATGTTCACCAATAATGATTTCTTTTTAACTTCTTCACCAATAGTGATTTTTAAAATACCCTAGTATCCATCTTCATGGTCAGAAGGTATAGTTATATTCTGGTTCTTTTACTTATGCAGCAATGACAACTTTACCAGGCTTTTTCTGTACTTCATGTGTGGCCTAAGACGTTAAGAATTTGACTGGTTTTTTTCTTATTCTTCGGGCAATTCACATGATATTTTTATTGAGTAGAAGATAGGAATAAGCAATAACTTGATTTATTCTTAGGATTACTGTTATACTCATATAATGAAAAAAAAATTTGTTTATAAATTGTTGTACCCATGTAAATTAAAAATGTAAAAGAAAAATATGTTTTACTTTAAAATGTTGACCATGGATATTAAGATCGTATGACTAATAGTTAAGTTATCTTTAATAATTATGTGGGAAAAAGGAGATAGCTGAAAGTTAAGTAAAATTACCTATTATCAATCGCAGTTTCCAAGCCGTCCGCCTTTCATTTTGATATTCTATCTCAGCTTCATATTTTACCACAAGAAAAGAATAAGCAGAGCAAATTCAAAACAAAGGACCTCCTAAAAAAGAAAGAGTATATTTCACATGTTACTTGTTATGATGAATACCTTTGAATTCAGAACAATAAAAGCTTCCGGTTCGGTAGATGCGGCAAATTCCTTGATTGTGATCAGAACATCGAGAACAGTCATCAGAAAGTAGAATGTTAATTTGGAATTCAGAAGCTATGAAAGTGAATGGATCAGGAGAGAAAGCCATCGTATCGACTGGAAGCCGAACCCTTTGACATGCTTCTAAAGAAGGTGGAGTATGATCTTGATCTTGGGATCTGAAGAAGATAGTCTGATTCTTACTCTTACCACATCCTGTATACTTAAAGAATTGCTTTGAAAGAACCCAAGGGAGATGTGGGAGGAAGAGTAATATTGGAGCACAAGGCATCACAGTCATCTTTTTCCAGCCTTTTCTGTAAATCTTCGTCTCTAACAACAACTAAAGGGCTGAACAAGTACCCTGTTCTTGTCACTTGAAACGTCTTATTACCAAAGATCACCGCTTTTGTAGCGTTGGGATCTTCACAGTGATTAATAGACAACATTCCACAGTGTTTGTATTGTGTAGTGGTGAATGGGAAGGAGAGGTTTCCCAGATTCCCACAGTAAAAAAAACGTGGACATTCTCCTTCAGAAGCAGAAGATAGAGGAAGAACATGATGGTCAGCCAACAAGAACAAGAAGAGGAAAAAGAGGAACAAATGAAAAGAAAGACCCATTATATTGTTCTTCTGAAATATTCACTGATTGGGGGAAAGTCTAAATGGTTCTAGTGGAAGGTTTTTATCAGTGTTGTAAGAACCGGACCGGACCGGGCGGTCCGACCGGTTGGACCGTCGACCGCTCCATAGGTCGGTTCGGATTTTATGGTCTGACCGTTTATTGTGTTAAGCCGGATCGGGCCGTTTCCAGCCGGACATTGGACCGGGAACCGGAGTTAAACCGGGAACCGGAGCGGTTTTATAAAAACCGGGCGGTCCAATCTAAAACAAAAAAAAAAGATGAAAAAAAATAAAATCAAGCCCAAAAAAACCCAAGTTATTAAAAAAGAAACCCAAATTCATTAGCTTCATATCTTTCTCCTAAATTAAAAACCCCAACAACCATTTGAAAATCTTAGAGCTGTGAAATTTGATCTCCAAAACTCCAACCAATTGGTGAACATCATCTCTCTCATCACCATTCCTCTATTGTTGATGTTTAACGTCTCTTCCAAACTTTTATTCTATATTTAGCACTTGTTGTCTTTCTATATTTTACATTTCTTTTAAAATTTTTATCAGTTGCATATTCTATCTCTTACCTTTTGCATAACAGAAATTGCTTGTGTTCTTAACTTCCTAGTTCTTCTATCTCGACAAAAATTTCTGCAATTGTGATCCTCAAATGGTCCTATATGCCTTCTTTGTTTTGCTTACTTAAAGATAAGAATAATTATTTTCTAAGTCTGTAATGGCTATTTATTTCTTGGTCAATGGTCTTTCATTAAAAATTAAGAGGTGAAGGAACCATAATTTGTTTATATTTAATTTACATTTAAAAATCATATATTTTTTCTTAATTATTACGTCATCGGTCCGACCTTCGGTCCGACCGATCCGACCGTGCGAACCGTGACCCGATGCCCTCTCCGGCTCACCTTCCGGTCCGGTTTTTACAACATTGGTTTTTATCCAAATGTGAGAATTAAGTGCTGCAATTCCTTCTCCCGGGAATACACGACACGATAGTTGACTTGGCTTAAAGACGGAGACCAAGACTGTGAATGTGACACGTGTGGAGGCTCTCAACACATTGTGCTTCACACGCTATCTTTATTGTTTGGGGTCTTCACTAATTGTGCTCACATATATAACTAAGTGATACACCACATTTAAAGACAGGAAAAAATTACACTAACATCTCATTTAAGGAAAATGACATCAGAAAAGTCTACAAATTGTAAATTGTTATAAATATTAGATATATAGATGTTCATAACATCTTCCAACTCGTGACCTTTCTTATCATACACTCCATAACCTCTCTAATAAACTAGATTTTTCTCCCTCGTACGATGCACGGAAGTTAAAATTAAAAATGAAATAAAGTAAAGAACATAATTTTTTTTGAGTAATTATTTTATACCCTGTTATCTAATTTACTGACATATTTAAACACATTAATTGTTTTGTAAATTTCATAAAAAAATTAATAGTGTTGATTTTAAATCATATATATATGTTTTAATTGTTGCATAAAATAGTGACTTATTTGAAGATAATAATTAACGAGATTTTACGGTCTAAGAAGATGCCTGATGATTGGAGAAAAAGTACTTTAGTTCCGATTTATAAAAACAAAGGCGATATACAAAATTGTGCAAATTATAGGGGAATTAAACTTATGAGTCATACAATGAAACTATGGGAAAAAGTGATTGAGCATAGGTTAAGACTAGAAACTAGTATTTCTGAGAGACAGTTTGGGTTTATGCCAGGGAGATCCACAACGAAGGCGATATATCTATTAAGGGGGATAATGGAAAAGTATCGAAGTAGAAAAAGAGACTTACATATGGTTTTTATTGACTTAGAAAAGGCGTATGATCGCGTGCCAAGAGATTTACTTTGGAAAGCCTTGGAAAAGAAAGGAGTATGTGTTGCTTATATTAAAGTTATACAGGATATGTATGATAGGGTGTTGACTAAGGTTAGAACGCCGGGAGGTGAGACAAAAGACTTCCCTATAAGAATTGGCCTACATCAGGGATCAGCTTTGAGCCCATATTTGTTTAACTTAGTAGTAGATGCTCTAACTGAGCCTATAGAAGAAGAGGTCCCTAAGTGCATGCTTTTTGCTGATGATATAGTCATTCTGGCCGAATCAAGAGAGGAGATTAATGATAAATTAGAAATATGGAGAAACACACTGGAGTCGAAGGGTTTCCGTTTAAGTAGGAGTAAGACAGAATATATGCATTACAATTTTGCAAATAGACAACTTAGAGGTGATTTGGAGGTTAAACTGGGAGAGCAAACAATCCCTCAAGTAACGAAGTTTAGGTATTTGGGATCAATTATAAGACAAGATGGTGAGATTGATGACGATGTCAATCATAGAATTCAAGCTGGGTGGTGTAAATGGAGGAAAGCTACTGGAGTTCTCTGCGATAGAAAAGTACCCCATAAGGTAAAAGGGAAGTTTTATCGCACTGCTATAAGACCAGCAGTATTATATGGTAGTGAATGTTGGGCTTTGAAGGGTCAACATGAACATAAGATGGGGGTAGCTGAAATGAGGATGTTGAGATGGATGTGTGGTCACACAAGAAAGGATAAGATTCGGAATGATCATATACGTGAACGAGTTGGAGTGGCACCTATCAGTGAGAAAATGGTAGAAAATCGTTTGAGGTGGTTTGGACATGTACAAAGGAGGCCATTAGATGCGCCAGTGAGGAGGGTAGATCAAACAGTCTGGAGTCCGATTAAGAGAGGAAGAAGGAGACCGAGGCTTACACTCAATGAAGTTGTAGAGCGAGATCTTTTAATAAATAATATATCTAAAGATTTGGTTACCGATAGAGCACAATGGCGTCGTGCGATCCATGTAGCCGACCCCACTTAGTGGGATAAGGCTTGGTTGTTGTTGTTGTATTTGAAGATAATAATTAATTTGTATATCTGAAAAAGTCAAACATTGCAGATTAAAAATTAATACATATAGATAGATTTTTCTATAAACAATATTACACTAAGAGGTATGTATGTGATAAAAAAAGAATTAATATAGAATACCTTCTTAAAAGTAGATATATATGTATTTAATCATTGATCAATACTATTGAATAACTTCCATACATTTATGTATTTAATCATTATTGCTTTGCTCAATTTTAAATAACTTTCAAAATTAAAAAAGTACATTCCCATAAGTAGAAATATAAGATGAGTAATGATTAATTATTGGTAATGAAATTTGAAATTAAGAATAAAATTTCCATTATGACTTTGATTATGTGGACATGTTGACCAATAATTGAGTTAAATGAAAATAATTTTATTGAACATGTGGACCAATAAGATTGTTGCTAGGAGCTTTCAAGAAATATATAGATAGATACTCCCTCCGGTCCTAAATATAAGACCACTTTGACTTTTTTGAAAAAACTTTAAGATACAAATTAAGCACTTTAAATTGTATTTAGTTATCTTTTTCCTCAAAACTACTCTATTTTACTTATAAACTAACATATAATCTGATTACATATGACATATATTATAATTTAGTGGTCTAATTTGCTTACTTAACTTCCACAAAAAAAGTCAAAGTGGTCTTATATTTAGGACCGAAGATAGTAGTCTTTAGGAGTTGTTATTGTCATAACTCAAAGTTACAATTGGTACACTTATAAAGATTAAATTTACTACTTACTCTATGTAACTCTTGGTTGAGGTTGTGTACCTATATATAAAAGAAAATGTACTACACATTGACCATCCAAGTAAATAAAACTTTCTCCCTGTTTCTCTCTATTCTTCTCTCTCGATTTTCTTCATCTTTTTTATCTCAATTTCTTAAACAATTCTTATTTTTATAACAAATTATCAATACGAGTTTGCTTTGAAAAGATTTGAGGTGAAAGTCTCCATGTCGATCAACATATTCTCTTAGTATAATGATGATCCATATTAGCTTTCTCTTATCCTATTATCCCTATTCAATTATCATTTTTTTACTTGTTATCAGACAATACATTTATGCATTATATTTGTTTTACGTTCTTTTCAAGTTCTGTTGTTTTTCTGTTGCTATATATTTACTATATATTTGATGCAGTTTTATTACGAGGCAACGTGTTGTTTGTTATATTGTTTATATTTATAAGTTATTTGCTATTTACCATTCATTTCATTTCGTTGCTTCAATTTTTTTATCAATATTTATCTCATTGATATTTTAACTATTGGTTTTACTCGTAATATTTTATAAATAATTTTTTATTGTGTTTTATGTTATTCGTTTTTTAAGAATTATTTGCTATTTTATTCAGATTGTTACTATTTTGCTATACATGATGTCATTTTGTTGTTCTTACGTTTGTGTAATTGTATATATTAATTATTATTTTTCTTGTGATATATGATAATGCACTCTATTAATATTTGTTTACCCAATTATCATGTGTAATTTTCATTTTATATTCATTTACCATATATTGTGTTGTTTATATATTTTATACACACATAGATAGCAAGTGCTGCGAATATTAATTTAATATTGCTATGATTTTTATGATATATACATACATATGTGTATTATTTTTAGTTTATTTATAATGTTATCTATATGATTATGGGCTTATCTAATTCTTTACATTTGATTGTAAATTTTAATTGGGTTAAGGTGCATTTTGGCCAATAAATTATTGGTCCAGGAGCTTCTGGCACAATTAACATTTAAAATGTTCTTGTATAACAATAAACTTTTAAAATTGAGCATATTAGCCAACACCGTTATAAAACACTTAACGGCTTCCGTTTGTATTGACGTGGTGTGACACGTGTTAGCTTGTGTGCTGACTTGGCGAGACACATGTCACATGGTGTGCTGGCGTGGCGAGACACGTGTCATCTGGTGTGATGCCACGTGTCACGCCATGTCAACATCAACTAAAGTCTTTAAGTGCTTTATAACAGTGTTGGCCAATATACTCCATTTTAAAAGTTTATTGGTATACAAGAACCCTTCAAATGTTAATTGTGCCAGACGCACCTAGGCCAATAATTTATTGGCGAAAATGCACTTTAATCCATTTTAATTTATTTAATTTATCTTATTACAGTATTCTTTGAATGACTAATAGCCATAAAACTTTATATATTATGATTAAATGACCAGAAGTTATATTACTTTATATAATGTTTGTCTGTAGCCGATGATCAAAAGTCACGTCACATTTTTATTAGTTCTTTTGTAAAAAGAATATTGTAAGTTCTACTAAATAGTACAAGAAAAAGAAATTGTGTTACTCTTATTATTAAATTGTTATAAATATTAAAGCCCTCAAGACTTATTGTTATGTATCAAATGACATAAAAGAGCTTTATAGCCTTAAAAAAATATTTTAAAATTATATTGTCTTGTTGCAGACAAATAGTAACTTATAGAGAATTATTTCACTAAATATAATATTCTGAATACTAATTATAGTATATTTTGCCACGTTCACATGTAAATGCCCAAATTGACACTTTGATGCAACGAGGAATTCTTGCATACATTGGGAGCACCACGTGAATTGTGCTCTGACCAGTGGAAATACGCCACCTCATATGATGTTAGTCCTATCATCTCCTCTTTCCTCCATGTAATTATCTAACTTTAAATTATTTTTAACTTATTTAATTTTCTCAGAAAATGTAATTACAGTGATTACACTGCTCTCATCCCAACTCCCAAGGTGCTTTTCAGAAAACCCATCGTCTCCTCTCTCTTCTGCTGGACTTCCTCCCCTTCTCCTCCATCCATCTCTACCCCACCATTGAAAATCCAAGACCCATAATCCTTTTCTCCAACCAGCCAACACCCTTTTTCAATCTTCACTCACGTTTTTGTCCTCTTCTTCAACCACGTCTTGGTCAATATTCAAATCTCCCTCCCTCCTTAACAAACATCTCACCCCTCTCTCCCATGAATCCTTCTTCGCCTTCTCTGTTTTGATTCTCCTTCCTCCCAACAATATCAATCACATATGTGAATCCCTCACCAAAAAAAATAAAAAATCAAAATCAAAATCTAAACTTCATATCATCAAATCAATACCCATTATCCAAATCTCACACAATTGTTTCATCTTCCAAAAAAAATGGCGTTAGGATGGAATCAAAGGAAGAACAAGAAAAATAAAAATCTCAACTTGGGGCTTGTTATCCCAAATCGAAGGAATGGAGTTCTGAGAGCGAGAAAAACAAAAAGTGTATTGTGGAATATGGTACTCATCTCCATCACCATCCCTTCTCTCTTGCTCTGTTACAAAAGACTCCATTTTTTTAACACTGAAAGCAATACCTCAAGAAGCCCTGTTCGCCTTCGTCCGGCGAAAGAGTCTTGGCTGGTTGGAGAAAAAGGTTTATGGATCTTGGATTTTCACTGGTGGGATAGAGAAGGAGGAGAAGGGGAAAGAGTCCAGGAGAAGAGAGCGGAGACGGTGGGTTCTCTAAAAGTTGGGATGAGAGCAGTGTAATCACTGTAATTACATTTTTTGAGGAAAATAAATAAGTGAAAATTAATTTAAAGTTAGATAATTACATGGAGGAAAGAGGAGATGACACATAGGACTGACATCATATGAGGTGACGTGTTTCTACTGGTCAGAGCACAATTCACGTGGTGCTCCCAGTGTATGCAAGAATTCCTCTGAGGCAACAATGTTTAGAATTATTAAAATAATTATATTTTGATATAAAATTATGAGAAAATATTTTAATATGGCAAGAAACCATATAGAAATAAGTATCTATTTAGTGAATAGAAAAGGTCATACTGATTGTGAAGTTGAAAAAAGTATGAGATGACAAATATAAAAATGGTAATGAGTTATAGGAAAATTGCCCAGATTTATTGTAATAGCAAAAAGAGATCATCATAAACCAGAAGGTTATTTTATGTTTAATTTATATTATTCTTAAATTTATTGTGGTTAATTCGGGTGAAATAAATTATTTTGAGGATAATTATCATATGCATTAATCTCCTAATCAAGTTAGAGTATAAAGGAGAGTTACATCTATAATATTTTGCAATATTGTGGTCTTTATGGTGACATTATTTTGTCTAATGGTTATATATTATTGAGATGCATGTGTAGGAGAAATAAGGTAATAAGATGCCACAATCTGTTAAATGTATCCTGATTTTGAAACATATCATTTCAAATTATTTATTCAATTTTCCCCTGACAAAATGGATAGTGAAGAGTTTGTCATTTTGTTATTTAATATATAAAGACAAAATGAAGAAAGGTTATGTTTTATGAAAGGTACGCTCATTCTCTATAAATTTATATGCATACAGCCTAACTGGTATGAGATTCTTATTTTTGTTAGAAGATATCATCACTTATATGGCTAAAAGGCTTTCAAATGTTTTATTTTATTATTTTATAAATTTACCATGATTAACTTATATTGTAAAATTGATAAATGTTTAAGAGTGATCTATGAAATCAAATACACCAAAGATAATGATTTGTCTTATAATAGCATTGATTAGTAATATTATTACAGAAACTCTTCCACTAAAGTTTGCTAAGTTAGTTTTTTAATTTTATTTATTCTATTAAATAACCAATAGAGCACAATGGCGTCGTGCGATCCATGTAGCCAACCCCATTTAGTGGGATAAGGCTTGGTTGTTGTTGTTATTGTTGTTATTCTATTAAATAGATTTATTTCTTAACTGGTTCATGATTGATGTGTTTCTGTATTTTCCTATATTCATATTTATTTTGTTTCTTATTAATATTGGGTAAAGGGGCAAAAATGCCCATATACAATTGTCTAAGGTGCACCAAACACCATATACAAATCAAAGGTGCAAAAATGCCATCAACGTTCAAAATTGGTTCAAAAGGGATGGACTTGACCCCTATCCCTCTCACTTGAAACGTCTTATTACCAAAGATCACAGTCTTTGTAGCGTTGGGATCTTCACAGTCACAATAAAAAAATAAAGAATTTCCGACAAAATTTACCGATGGAATTCCATCGGAAAATTGACTTTTCCGACGGATTTTCCGACAAAATTTACCGATGAAATTCCACCGTCACAAATTGATTTACCGACGGATTTTTTTTCCGCCAGTAATTTAATAATATTATTTTATAAATAAATTATTTTTTAATTTATAAATAATATATTAAAATATTATTACCGACAGAAATTTGCGACGGAATTTCCGTCGGTAATTTTTTTAAATATTTAAAAAATTTAATCCTCCACGTGTCGCTTGTAACATCCTAAAAATTAATTGAGGATTTGTGAGGGTAAATAGGAATTTATCAATGACAAATGATGGATTATGAGGATATTTTAAGGATTTTGAGGTATTTTTCAGGATTTTAAAGGCCTAGTTTTTCCCTTATTTAGCAGATAATAATTTTTGGGAAAATTATTTTTAGGCTCAAAAGAGATTATTGTGGGAGTAAATAAATAAAAGATATTATCGGGAAAATTTTGAGAGTAAAAAGAAAATTTTTGGTTCAAAAGAAATATCTTATTTGAGGATTTTTAGGACCGAGTAGTGCATTATTCCCAGTCTTTTTCCTATTCTCTCACTATTCTTCCCGTGAGTTCTTCATTCCTCTTCCCGTGACTCCCACTGTTTCAATTATTATTCCTCAACCAATCACATTCAACTACTATTTATATATATTATATTATATTGTTATTATATTATTATTATTACTACTATTGATTTACTATTCTTTACTATTGAGTTACTGTGCATCGATTATATATATACCCCTCCACCGTCTTCGTCTCACTCACTCTCTCCGTTTCTCTCTCTTTCTCTCACTCTCTCTTTCCACCACCAATATTCCTATCACTAGACTTATTAGAGTCTGTTAGTATAGGAATAGTAAGTTTTTCGGCCAACTAAGCACATTTTTGGAATCCCGTAAGTCTCCTCTACCTTTCTATGTCATTAGTTTTTCGATTTGTTATACTTGAAAAATTAGACCTTGTCTAAATTGGTAATTTTTGGGAGTCCTAAAATTAATAAATTGAAGCTTAGGCCTCGATTATGAGTTTCTCTAAGTAGATTTTTCATTGTGAGAGGATTTTCTTAATTATTGGGAATTTTTGGATTTTTGGATATATTGAAAATAGGGCTTTTGATGATCTGAGGTGTCCATAGTTAATTAATAATTTTTAGATTTTTATTAAGGTTTGGAAAATAAATTGTGGATTAAATAATGGATTTTTGAGGTTGAGAAATAATTTAGGGATGTAAGGTTTAATTTTATTTAGGCTTGAATTTTTATAAATAGTTATTGGAAAGATAAATAATTTTGGATATATGTATAAATGGAGTAGAGATAAATTTTAGAGATAGAAAGGGAGAATAAATGTTAAATAGAAATTTAAAATAAATAAGGGCAAAGAAAGGGTAGTAAGTAATTTATTTTTCAACATGTAAAATTGTTGGATAAATAATTAATTGTGGTTGTATGTATGGTTGTGTAGTGCTTGAATTGCACTAAGTTAGCACGGGGGAGCTGCACTATTGTGAGATTGGTGCCAGCTATCAGGTAACCGCTTTCTGCTTGTTTATGTGTGTGTGTAGTGTTAGTAAGAAATTTGAAATATTATTATTTGAAAATTATGATGTTATATGGAGATGAGATTTTGAATCACAAATTGAGATTTGATTATCAATTGATGATTGATGAGATATGGAAATGAGATCTTGGAATATTAATATTTTTATAATAAATGTCCTGTAGAGTATTATTTTGAAATGGCATAAATTTGTGATGTGAAATATTTGAAACGGAAATATATGTGGTTTTTGGAAATTATTTAATATATGTATATTATGAAAATACTGGAAGGCCTGGTGCCTGATTGTGGTGTTGCATATCTATGTGTTGTATGTGAGAAATTATTTGGGTATGTGACACCGGTGAATTGGAAATTGTGCCATCACGTGATGAGGTACCCTGTTGCGCCACAGGGACTAATTGATATATTATGGGAAATAAAGGAGAGAAAGACGAAAGAGGGGATATCGCCCCTCACGGATTCAGAAAGGACTGGGATCCTTCTAATCTGTGGTACTATTCAGGGAGGGTAGAAAGTCCCTCGTGAATTGTACCGTGGTGATCAGGGGCGGGTGGAAGGTCCCGACTGGTCCCACGTGTTTTCCCAACGTTTCTGGTAAGATTCGTTTGGGTTGATTGTAATTATCAATGATATATATACTATTCTTGAGGATGAATTGTGATGGGTTATTCCACAATTATAAACGATGAAAAGAGATTTTTGGGAATAAGACGTGCATTATATGTGAATACATGAGCATGCTTCTGAATTGATATATATATGTATGTATTCCACTGGACACCTTGCTAGCACACACCACACGTAGATGAGTAGTCAGTGGTTGCGTTTTGGGGCTACCCCCCGTTGATCTCACTTTTGCAGGTCCTAGGAGCGGTACGGTTTAGACGGTCAAATGAAGGATCCGAGAACTTCTCACTAATATAGTGAGATATTCTGGACCAGAAGGACAGGAGGTATTGCCACATTTAGGATCATATTTTGTATAATGCTTCCGCTGAACTTTGCTATTATGCTGGGGAAAAATTATTGAATAATACCATTATGGTATGGTATTTTGTGGATGATGTATGGAGATTAATCATGGATAATGAAATTTTCTGTGATTGTACTGGGGAGAAAATTATATTGTGATGGCGGAGATTGGAATTGAGGTTTGAAATACATATATAAATATTATGAAAAGATATTTTTCTAACTATGTTAGATGTTTTACTCAGCAAGTTCCTTTTCCTAACATAGTTAGCTATATAAACGTTTTAATGTTTGATTGTGAGTGGTTAATAGTGGAATTTGGAGGAAATGTTACAGTTGGTATCAGTTTTATGGTTTAAAGACCTGGAAGGTGCTGTGCATGTGATTGTTTATGTTTCCATCATGCATTGCACGTGCATTAGTGGTATTGTGGCAATACATTCCCCGATCCTTTCCCTTTCAATTTTATATTGTATGACTGGTTCTAATGGGTGTAACTTCCATCCGTAGGTGGGTGGGAGAGTATACCTCGTACTGTTAAGGGTTCGTTGATTACATAGTTATTGTTATATTGTTATGTGGTATGTCTTCCGTCCCGTGGTAGGGAGGATAGTAAGGTTAACAATGATCGATGGAAAAGATAGAATCAGCGTGAATTGGGAAACAGAAATTGTGATGTTCTATGATTAGAACTAGTGGACTAATATTTTAAGGATATGAAAGGTAAATATATGACTTTTGCAACTGTCGGAAAGCTGAAAATATGATTCAAATTTTAAATGGTGTGGAGTATAATGTTTTGAAGGTTGTTGTTTTTTATTTCTGAATCATTCATATTATTTAACCGATTTAAAAATATGTCTTGAGGATACTAAGGAATGACTGATAAATACAAGATAAGTCGAAGTTGCTTATATTTATATAGGTTTGAAGAGTTATGAGTGGTTAGGTTCCTGGGAGATTGTTTTGAAGCCTGGTATTAAAGGTGGAATAAATATGTTAAGATGTTCGATCATGGGTAAGCTTTGGTTGGAATGGACATCATAATGAAGAGGGTGATCAATTTAATTGTTTAAAGGATTTAAAGGGTTAGACGATGCTGAACTAAAAGGAGATCATGACAGATGAAGGTATGACTAGAATAGGATTTTAAGTTATGTTGGAAGGTTAACAAGCTGATTATTAATGGATGCTTAAGAGTATTAAACAGGAAAACAAATTGCTACTACGAGGTGTATGGTATGCCTAAGGTTATTCCTCTTGGTATAGCTATAGTTAAAGTCTAATGCTGAGATAAGATGAGAATTAGTGGGTAATCGAATGATTAATTTCGCTGTCTTGTATAAATGCTAGTTGGTATAGAAATAAATTGTAAATAAGCTGGGTGAAAGGAGTTCTGTTTAGAATTGAAAAATATGCCCAAGTTAAGCGCATGAAGAATGTTTAGGATTGTTCATGTAATGTTATGAAATTGGGTACTATGAAAAGAATTGAGGACTTTCTGGAAAATAGTCAGTTTTGGTCTAGCAAGATAAGGAATAATAGTGGTAAAATATATGCGATTTCTCGTGGAAAAATTGGAATGGAATAATATGGTTTTGACTATGTATGTACCTTTAGGTATGAGGATGTGGTTAAGTTTTGAATATTTAAAGTTAAAGTCTGATGGGGCTTCGAAGTCTTGAGGACCTTCTGAAATCAAATAATTGCCTTAGTCCCATAAGTGCTTAGGAAGGTTTCTGTAAAATTTGATTATGGATGTCGACTTAAAAAGGGATTTTAATAGATTCAAGGTCGTGAATATTTGGATTGATATGGATTTTGAAAATTGAGAGGAATTTGAGGCTACTTAATTTCTTTAGGCATATTGATAAATATATATGTTATTGGTCAAACCACTGGGAAGTGAGACAGATGAAGTTAGAGTCTCGTATGGAGTTTGAGATTTGAAGGAAATGTTGAGGTTTCTTGTCCATTAGAAATGTTGGTTCTAACGAGAAGATTCTACTAGTTTAAATTGTTGAGGATTAATATGGATGAAATTGTAGAATTAAGGCATGATCATTGAGGCTAAATCGATTGAGTTGGATTGACTTGAGGTATAGTCACGATTTTGAATATGTGAAATTCTTTAATGGATATGAATTAATGGATGATGAATAGAGAATTTACTTAAATTCGAAATGGGAAAATGATGTTATATGATTGGAGTTTAAGTAAGGTGATTATTTGGGACTATATGGTAGTTTTAATGATTTGGACGCTTTATATTGATCTCAAATTGAGGATGGTTGGATAGAATTTTCTATGTAGACTTGTTATTGGAAGTAGTGCATATGTTAAAGACCTATCTATTAATCTAGATAGGTAGGGAGTGATCCCATGGACTGTTACCACTCTAGGTTGGAAGTGACCCCATAGCCTGTCAATGATTAAGTAAATAAATTATGCATATAAATAGGTTATGGTTAGCTAAAGTGTTAGTGAATCAAAATAAGGAATTTGGTTTTTGGTGGGTTCTTATTAGTAGCTAAGAAGTTAGAAAATAAGAGAATATGACCGATGAGCATTAGGATTTGGGCAATGAGATTGGTAGTTTAAACCCGACATGGTATGGTGCTTTTGGACGTGTGATAGTCGTGTTAATTAATATAATAAAGGTCCAAAGAGTGATAAGAATGATTAAGGTGTTATGGATTTCAGGATTGGATTAAGAAAGCTGAATTATGGACTTATATCTGGAAGATAAGTATAGGTTAAAGGTTTAGGATTTTCAAAAGAAATGGAATTGTTATTGGATCTTGAAGATGGTTAAAGTGTGATCTTCCTTCACTAAAATTAAGGAGATAATATATCCATAATGTACCAAAATATGATATTTTAAGGATTATAAGAGCAAGATTTGGGTTATCATTTCTAGTAGTGGGTTGCCTTTGAATTAATATAGGTGTCGAATGGCAGCACAAGGATGTAATAGTGACCCAAAAAGGGGCAAATACTTCGATAAATGGTGGTGATTTTCATAGTGATGATACACTCTTATATTGGTGTTTGAGCAGTATAATAGTATACTTATTGAGGATGATGCAATTGTGGGCAAATAAGACCTTAGAAAGCTAGTATGTAGCTTAGAGATTTTGAGAAAGCCATAGAAATGAGGTTCCATGGTGTATCATTTCAATTAAATTTTGAATTTCTTTGACCAATTAGAGCTTTGATAGACGTGCCGAATGGACCCTGTTATGTATTATATCTCAGAGTTGTACGATTTAGGGAATTTTGGGGTCTACTTAAGATTAAATTCAAACTGTATGACCTGATTATGAAGGAGAAACTGAAGCATGTGTCATTTAGAATTTAGATTAATTGGAAGCAAAAGCTAGAAGCGGCAGAGTTGAAATGTTTGGGAATTTTAAAGGAGTAAGAAATTAATTATTTATGTTGTTTGACTAGAGATGATAAAGAATAAAAGAATATTGGAATACCTTGGTTGCCAATTGATAAATTTCAGCATAAAGTATGAATAATGTTTGGGGCATTAAATGAGATTATAAGATGGGACAAAGGATATTTGGGAAATTATAATACATATCAAATAATTAAAGTCTTTAAATAAAATGGATCATTAGTTAGTTTTGATTTATTTCTAAGCGCTAATAAATGTCCCAAATATGTTCAAGTGGGAAATATAGCTTAAATTGCTGTTTTAAAATCCAATTAATTTTGAAGTTGAAGTATAACTCTTTCAAGTGAACCAGGCTGAGGATTGTGAAGTTGGTGATTGTTGCATTGGGTTAAAGGAACCTAGGGGAGGTATAATGGATGTTGGAGAAGGATATTAAGATGACAAGCTGAATGATTATTTGGGAACCTGATGTTATACAGTTAGGTAAAAATTTCATATGTGGGGAATTGTTGGATTGGTAGTCTATTTCAAGTTCTAATAAGTAAGGTAAATAGAGTGAGTTTTGTATTAAGAGTGGTTTTGTGTCGAGTTAAATTTTCAAAATCTTGAGGTCCCAATTGCTAAATAAAGATTGACATTTATACAGTGTATGCTGAATTGATAGGCTATCTAAATAAAGGTAAGGAAGTGGAAATAAGTGAAAGTTTCGGTGGTTTTGAAAGTTAGAGTTGGGTTGAAGATAATTGTTAAGAAGTTAATTAAAAATTTGTGAAACTTGGTTACTTTGCGGCGCAATTACCTTACCAATTCCCTAGGTAGTGTTGATTGTGATTGATTATATGTTGTGTTTGTTGTTCTGTGTTTTAGGAAGGTGAATTTTGGGGACAAAATTCCTAAAAGGTGGGGAGAGTTGTAACATCCTAAAAATTAATTGAGGATTTGTGAGGGTAAATAGGAATTTATCAATGACAAATGATGGATTATGAGGATATTTTAAGGATTTTGAGGTATTTTTCAGGATTTTAAAGGCCTAGTTTTTCCCTTATTTAGCAGATAATAATTTTTGGGAAAATTATTTTTAGGCTCAAAAGAGATTATTGTGGGAGTAAATAAATAAAAGATATTATCGGGAAAATTTTGAGAGTAAAAAGAAAATTTTTGGTTCAAAAGAAATATCTTATTTGAGGATTTTTAGGACCGAGTAGTGCATTATTCCCAGTCTTTTTCCTATTCTCACTATTCTTCCCGTGAGTTCTTCATTCCTCTTCCCGTGACTCCCACTGTTTCAATTATTATTCCTCAACCAATCACATTCAACTACTATTTATATATATTATATTATATTGTTATTATATTATTATTATTACTACTATTGATTTACTATTCATTACTATTGAGTTACTGTGCATCGATTATATATATACCCCTCCACCGTCTTCGTCTCACTCACTCTCTCCGTTTCTCTCTCTTTCTCTCACTCTCTCTTTCCACCACCAATATTCCTATCACTAGACTTATTAGAGTCTGTTAGTATAGGAATAGTAAGTTTTTCGGCCAACTAAGCACATTTTTGGAATCCCGTAAGTCTCCTCTACCTTTCTATGTCATTAGTTTTTCGATTTGTTATACTTGAAAAATTAGACCTTATCTAAATTGGTAATTTTTGGGAGTCCTAAAATTAATAAATTGAAGCTTAGGCCTCGATTATGAGTTTCTCTAAGTAGATTTTTCATTGTGAGAGGATTTTCTTAATTATTGGGAATTTTTGGATTTTTGGATATATTGAAAATAGGGCTTTTGATGATCTGAGGTGTCCATAGTTAATTAATAATTTTTAGATGTTTATTAAGGTTTGGAAAATAAATTGTGGATTAAATAATGGATTTTTGAGGTTGAGAAATAATTTAGGGATGTAAGGTTTAATTTTATTTAGGCTTGAATTTTTATAAATAGTTATTGGAAAGATAAATAATTTTGGATATATGTATAAATGGAGTAGAGATAAATTTTAGAGATAGAAAGGGAGAATAAATGTTAAATAGAAATTTAAAATAAATAAGGGCAAAGAAAGGGTAGTAAGTAATTTATTTTCCAACATGTAAAATTGTTGGATAAATAATTAATTGTGGTTGTATGTATGGTTGTGTAGTGCTTGAATTGCACTAAGTTAGCACGGGGGAGCTGCACTATTGTGAGATTGGTGTCAGCTATCAGGTAACCGCTTTCTGCTTGTTTATGTGTGTGTGTAGTGTTAGTAAGAAATTTGAAATATTATTATTTGAAAATTATGATGTTATATGGAGATGAGATTTTGAATCACAAATTGAGATTTGATTATCAATTGATGATTGATGAGATATGGAAATGAGATCTTGGAATATTAATATTTTTATAATAAATGTCCTGTAGAGTATTATTTTGAAATGGCATAAATTTGTGATGTGAAATATTTGAAACGGAAATATATGTGGTTTTTGGAAATTATTTAATATATGTATATTATGAAAATACTGGAAGGCCTGGTGCCTGATTGTGGTGTTGCATATCTATGTGTTGTATGTGAGAAATTATTTGGGTATGTGACACCGGTGAATTGGAAATTGTGCCATCACGTGATTAGATACCCTGTTGCGCCACAGGGACTAATTGATATATTATGGGAAATAAAGGAGAGAAAGACGAAAGAGGGGATATCGCCCCTCACGGATTCAGAAAGGACTGGGATCCTTCTAATCTGTGGTACTATTCAGGGAGGGTAGAAAGTCCCTCGTGAATTGTACCGTGGTGATCAGGGGCGGGTGGAAGGTCCCGACTGGTCCCACGTGTTTTCCCAACGTTTCTGGTAAGATTCGTTTGGGTTGATTGTAATTATCAATGATATATATACTATTCTTGAGGATGAATTGTGATGGGTTATTCCACAATTATAAACGATGAAAAGAGATTTTTGGGAATAAGACGTGCATTATATGTGAATACATGAGTATGCTTCTGAATTGATATATATGTATGTATTCCACTGGACACCTTGCTAGCACACACCACACGTAGATGAGTAGTCAGTGGTTGCGTTTTGGGGCTACCCCCCGTTGATCTCACTTTTGCAGGTCCTAGGAGCGGTACGGTTTAGACGGTCAAATGAAGGATCCGAGAACTTCTCACTAATATAGTGAGATATTCTGGACCAGAAGGACATGAGGTATTGCCACATTTAGGATCATATTTTGTATAATGCTTCCGCTGAACTTTGCTATTATGCTGGGGAAAAATTATTGAATAATACCTATTATGGTATGGTATTTTGTGGATGATGTATGGAGATTAATCATGGATAATGAAATTTTCTGTGATTGTACTGGGGAGAAAATTATATTGTGATGGCGGAGATTGGAATTGAGGTTTGAAATACATATATAAATATTATGAAAAGATATTTTTCTAACTATCTTAGCTGTTTTACTCAGCAAGTTCCTTTTCCTAACATAGTTAACTATATAAACGTTTTAATATTTGATTGTGAGTGGTTAATAGTGGAATTTGGAGGAAATGTTACATCGCTCTCTCGTGCCGCCACGTGTCCCTGCCCCACACCCCATCACGTGTCGCTCTCTCGTACCGTCACGTGTTGCTCCCACAAATTGCCTTCAATTTTGTCGTTGGAGAGATTCAAACCCGCAACCTGTTGGGGCGTGTCTGATGCCTTAACCAGTTGAGTTACGAACACCTTGTGAAATTATTTGCAAACTATTATATTTACAATATTTAAACTCCCATTATTATAATTATATTTAATCTTAATATATTATGAAATATTTTATAATTATTAATATATAATTTACATATTAATAATTCTATTATTTTTTATAAATAATTTTTATATTCATATACAATCCATTATATTTAGTATTTTCATTTTATATTATTAAATTATAATTATTTTTCATTTTATTTTATGACATTTTTAAATAATTATTTTATTATATATATTATTAAATTATAATTATTTTTCGTTTTTATTACTAATATTTAATTATTTATTAAAAAATAAAATATTGTTTAATAACAAATTAAAAATTAAATTTGGTAATAAATATATATCTATATACGTGTATATATATATTAATTTTTATTAAATATATTTTATTTATTTATAAAATATTTTTTAAAATAAATTAATATAATATTTTTTATATATTATTTATATATTAAAACAACAATTTATTTATAAAATAATAAATAATTAAAGTTTCCGACGGAAAATTTTCCATCAGTAATAATATTTTATTATATTATTTATAAATTAAAATAATAATTTATAAATAAAATAATTAATTAAATAACCGACGGAAATTCCGCCGGAAATTTCCGTCGGTAATAATTTTTTAATATTTAATTTAAATTAAAATAATAATTTATAAATAAAATAATATAATTAATTAAATTACCGACTGAAATTCTGTCGGTAATTTCGGACGGAAAAATTTCCGTCGGTAAATTTTCTGACGGAATTTCCGTCGGAAATTACCGACGGAATTTTTTCCGTTGGTAAATTCCGTCAGAAATTCATTGTTTTTTTGTAGTGAGTGATGAATAGGCAACATTCCACAGTGTTTGTATTGTGTAGTGGTGAAAGGGAAGGAGAGTTTTCCCAGAACCCCACAGTTAAAGAAAGGTGGGCAATCTCCTTCAGAAGCAGCAGAAAACAAAGCAAGCACATGATGGTTGGCCAACAAGCACAATAAGAGGAAAAAGAGGGTCAAATGAAAAGGAAGAACCATTATATTAATATATTCTTCTTCTTCTCACTGGTAGGAAAAAATTTAAGTCTATGAGAAGAGTTAAGAGAGTATATGGTTTTGGTTGAAGGTTTTTATCCAGATGGGGGAATTAAGTGTTGCAATTCCTTCTCCCTGGAATACACGACACGACACTTGACGAAGACTAATTGTACCTCACGGACAATACAAAAACAATGTGTAAGACCAAGCAAAGACTTCGAATGAGACACGTGGGGAAGCTCTCTCAACACAATGTGCTTCAAGCACTATATTTATTGTTTGGGGTCTTCACTAATTGTGCTCACACTTCACAATATCCTCTGGTAAATATAATTACTTTTACTCTAAAGCACCGTACATATAACTAAGTAATACACCACATTTAAAAGAATTGAGAAAATCACACTAAGGTGTCATTTAAGAAAAATAACATCGGAAAAGTCTTATAAATTGTCAATGATGATCTTTCACTTATCGATGATGATACTTTTACTTTACACTGGCAAATTATGGGACTTTTTATATATTATTTTCTTTAGGTAGAACCTAAGCATGATTTTCCCAAAGACCTATCCTATTAAGTGCGGTTAAGTAGATGAATTATACAATGTAGAATGTTAATTATAAGGTTGCATGCCCTTGGCCCTACAGGAACGACCATTTTAGGTCCCATTCCAATTTTAAGGCTAAAAACTCAATACCGGCCATAGCATTTTTTGGGTTTAAACGGGGTCGGCCTGACGAGTTCAACTCATTTTCCCGGCTCTACTCAAAATAAACTATCTATACTTGGCATTATAACCTTGTTGTGTTGATAATGGTGAAATGAATCTGTGTGCTTACTACGTTTGTTGACTTGGACATTGACTTGGAAAAGTGACCTGATTAACATGGGTAAGGGTGGCCAATCTTGCTCAGCTCCCTCAAATTAATGTCAAGTTAGCGAAAAAGATTGGTTAACTAATTTAGAGAGATTTAAGAAACTAACTGAATTACTTAAGTACAACATTGTTGAATAATGTTTTTGAAAAACATGCTACATTTGTTGACTTGGACATTGACTTGGAAAAGTGGCTTGATTAAAAAGGGTAGGGGATAGCCATTCCAACTCAGCTTCCTCAAATTAATGTCATGTTCAAAAAGAAAATTCTGCTACTGGGTCCATGTTCTTTGGACTCCACCTTTAATCTCATGCAGTGACACATATTACTACATCTGATCTTAATTTGAGGTTCATTTGATTAATTTGGGAATATTAAGGAAGTCAAATAAACTTCCTTACTATAATAGTAAATGTTATATGATATTTTTTTTGGAAAATTTTTATGTAACATTATATTAAAATCTATTTATAAGTGAAACAAATTACTTTAAAGGAATTTAATAGATAGTAAAATGAAAAAGAACTTGCATATAGGGACAAAAATCAACCCCAATTACTCTTTTATTTATGATACTACAAGTTTTAATTATTTTTTTAATCAAAGTTTTAATTATTTTAAGAGGACCCTAGTAGTCATCATCATGGTGAGCAAGTTGTATAATTAAATTTTATTTTCAGTTTTTTATGGAGTAATCTCCAGGTATTATCTGTACGGTGATGTTTACGCATCTATACATAATGTGCGGTCCAAAACGTTAAGAATTGCCAATTGAAGTCAATTAGTCAAATGAGGAAAATAAGACCAATAAAGAGCCAAAAAAAAAAAAAAAAAAGGAAAAAGATGCATTTGCTGTTGATGATGGATTTCTGAACTTTTGAGGTGTGAATCAAAACGCGTTGTGGTATCGTTTATTCCCTCGAATGTTCAAATTCAGATATTGTCTTCTGGCATTTTTCTTCATTTCTCTGCCTTCTTCCTCTCTTTTTTATGTTCCTATCAATGTTTTCTTCGGTATTTCCATGGTTTAGTGTCCTAAGGCCTACTTGAATGAATTAACTTTTGGACAACAATTTCTAAGAAAAGCAATTAAAGTTATTTTAAAAAAAATATTATGAAAAATAGCTTCTTAAAAAAGTAATAGTGAAATTTTCTTTCCAAATAGATTGGGGGCATTTGGGCGTTTTAACCAAACAAAGTTTTTAGGGTAAAAAGCTACTATCTCCCTCCCGTCCTAAATATAAAATATATTTATCTCTTTAATTAGATTAAAGATGTTAGTTAAGTTGGTTAAAATCATACAATATTATCAAATCACCTTAACCATTTATATTTATTTCCATCTTCTCTAACTTGCCTCTATATTGTTGAAGAGCTTCAATAGGATTAATTTGGGAAAATTAGAAAGAGATATTATTAAGCTTACCTCTTTAAATAGGTTCTATATTTAGGACTCAATGGAGTATTTTCGATTTTGGAGGGGGTTTGACAACTTTACTTTTGAAATTATGGTTTGGATCAAAACCTTAATTTTAAAATTCGTTCTAAACACACACTTAGCTCTGGAAGTAGTACTTGTTATTAATTTATTACGTGTTTCTTTCATCATGAATGATATTTCTATGCATTTAATTACTTAAATGGTATCATAAGTAAAGAAGTCACATGAACAAATATGAAAACAAATTTGGGTGGTATCGTCATCTTTAATATGAATACTAATGACGTAATAATTCTTGAGGATCACATTCAAAAATTTAAAGGGGTAAGGATAACAAGTACTGCAGCGATATATGCTTCAAAAGCAGCATATCATGGAAAATGGATTATGAATAACAAACAAGTTTAGAGATCAAATACTAGACAACTTTGCATTATCAACTTCCCTTTTTGTCCATTTCTCAATCATGTTAATGGGTGAAGATGCTGACTTGAACAACTTTGCCTCATCAACCTTATTGAATTCACCGGTCGAGCATGTATATCTGCTTTTTTCTTTGAAATTTCATCACCATCACCGTCTTCCCCTGCATCCTTATTGTCTTCTTTCCCAGTCCCAATTCCCATCAAAAGCTCCAAAACCTCATCAACGGAAGGCATCATCTCCTTATCTATCTACAAACACTGAAAGGCCAATGCCCCCAAAGCAACCACCTTTTTCTTCACCTCACTGTCCTTCTCTATCCCCAAACATGGATCCACCATCTCCTCAAATTCACCTCGTTGAATCTTCCTCAGTGCTAGAGTTGCCAATGTAACCTCATCTTTATCCCTTCCCATATCAATCGCTGGCATTGAAGATATCAACTCCATAAGGACAACCCCAAAACTATAAACATCACTTTTATTGGTGAGCCTAAAGCAAAAGTGATACTCAGGATCAAGATAATCAGGTGTTCATTGTGGAGCCGTAGAAACATGGGACACATCATCCGGGAACAACTCAGAAAGTCAAAAATCCGCAATCTTCACACAAAAATTGATGATATCGGTGGAATGAAGGTAAGCCAAAGCAATGGTAGTCTCTATGGCAATTTTGATCTGAAGAGGCCACGTCAATTGTTCTGGATTCGCAGAATCGCCACGGAGGTGGCTGGCAAGAGTTCCCTTTGAGATGTATTCATAGACAAGGAGAAGCTCACGGGTCTAGCGGGAAGTGCAGCCATAGAGGGAGACAAGGTTTTTGTGATGCAACCGGGTGAAGATCTCAACTTCTGTCATGAATTGTTCTACTCTCTTGTAGTTGTGGCTGAACAAGTGTTTCACTGCAAATTCACTTCCATCTTGAAGCTTCCCTGTAAATGAAATAGCTCAAAGTTCCAAACTTTACGAGGAAAACAACAATAGTATAGGGGAAAAATGAGAGTGATTCGATAAGATGACCATAGTAAACAGAATCTAAGCCACCATCTCCAAGCTTGTTGGAGGGGTCGAAGTTCTTGGTAGCATGTTGAAGCTCCATGTAGGAGAAAATTGGGACACCAAAGTAGAATCTTCCACTATCTGGGTCTGCTTCATTATTTGGGTAATGATTCATTGATCGGAATCTGACATTGGACAGAGCACTCTGTTTCTGTTCGTAGAGTCCGAAGCAGAGCACTAATGCTAATATGAGAATTCCTAATCCCACTACAAAACCTAACAAAGAGTCAACTCTTAGAGATGTTTACTTAAATATTTCACTCAAACACTATCTTCCTTGTTTATTGGGATCCTAAATACTCCCTCCGGTCCTAATTATAAGATCACTTTGACCTTTTTGACTTTTTTTCAGTAAAAAAAAGTAGTTTCAGTCCAAAAAAAATCTTTTTTCCTCAAAATTAATTTATATTACTTATAAACTAACGTATAATCTAATTTCATGTGACATATGTTATAATTTAGTAGTTTAATTTGCTTCCTTAACTTCTTCAAAAAAAAGTTAAAATGATTTTATATTTAGAACCGGAGGGAGTAATTGTATATGAAGAAGCAAACGAGTAAAAATGAAGTAAAATTACCTATTATCGATCCCGGTTTCCAAGCCCATCTTTTATTTTGATCTTCCGTCATTATTTCATGAGAGTTAATTAGATCCACACACAAACACACAAAAACCCATAAGTAGAGTTGACAGATAGAAAAAGCACCTTGTAAAAAAGAATGAGAAAATTTCGCATGTTACTTGTTGTACCTAAGAAATTTTATCTGTTTTTTTTTTTGTACTATGATATACATAATTACTACATCTGTTTCTAAATATAAGACCTAATTACTTAATTTAATTAGATTGAGGAAGTTAGTTAAAATTACATGATATTACCAAAGTATCCTAATCATTTTCCTTTATTCCCACCCACCCTCTCTTATTTGTTTATCATTGATGGGTATTAATAGGGATAATTTGAGGAAAAATTAAGAAAAAATTGAAAGAGGTCTTATATTTAGGTGCAAACTCACCTCTCTAAATAGGTCTTATATTTAGGAATCCAGCGAGTACATACCTTTGAATTTGAACAATGAAATCCTCCGGTATTGTTGAGCAGTATGCCTTTATCATAAAAAATACATGCAGCACAGTCATGAGAAACTTGGATGTTAACGGAGAATTCAGAAGCTATGAATGTGAATGGATCAGGAGAGAAAGCCAACATATTCACTGGAAGCTGAACCCTTTCACATTTCGCTAAAGAAGGAGGAGGATCATCTTGATCTTGAATTCGGAACAAGATGGTCTCATTATTACTCTTGCCACACCCTGTATAGTTCAAGAATTGCTTCGGAGGCCTAACTTTGAGGCTAATATCACATTTGTAAAATGTTATTGTGTGTGGCTTTCTATGAAAAGAACCCAAAGGAGATGTGAGAGGAAGAGTAATATTGCAGCACAATGCATCACAGTCATATTTTTCTAAACTCTTGTGCAAGCCTACGTCCCTGACGAAAACTACAGTATTGAAAGTGTCGCCAATTCCTGTCACTTGAAACTTCTTTGTTCCAAAGAGCAGAGTTTTTTCAGCGTTGGTGTGTTCATCATTACAGCCATGAATCTGCAGCACTCCACAGTGTTGGTATTGTGGAGTGGTTAAAGGGAATGAGAGCTTGCCCAGATTCCCGCAGTTAAAGAAAGAAGGGAAATCTCCAGAAGCAGTAGAAGATAGAGGAAGAACATCGTCAGCCAAGAACAAGAAGAAGAAGAAGAAATGAAAAAGTAGAACCATTCTTCTTTTCACTCGTGGAGAACAAGTTTCAAGTCTATGAGATGAGACACACTATATGATTGTTTTCTAACAATAACTTGCTTGAACGGTTTTGGTCCAAGTTTTGTGACATGTCAGTTGACTTAGATGAAATACCAAGACCGGTCAAGAAGATTATTAATGAGAAACGTGTTCTTCTCTCACCTTTATGAGCTTCACAGTTCACACACTCTCCCATCAATACTATTGGTCAGTCCTTTACATCTAAACCACAACCCAGCTTGGATGGACGTTAAGAGTGATCGGTACCCAAACTTATCATATCTCTACAATCCAAATCCTATTGAACGTTTTAGATTTAACATTTTTAACTGATGCTTTTTAAATATAAATGATTTTATTTAAAAAATGATAGTTAAGATATTATTTGAGTTGTAAATTCTATACTCATTAAAATAATTTGTTAAGAAAATAAAATAAAAAAATAAGTATTGTCAAACTCACATTTCAACACATCTGATGAATTTAGATGTATTTGTGTAATGTGGGTGATTAGTAAGTTGGATTTATAATCAAGTTAGTGGGTTAACCACTTAACCTAAATAGTAAATATATATATATATTTATATGTATATGTATAATACGGGCCGTGGAGTCTGGTTAAAGGGAGTGAGTTTGGGTCTAAGGCCAATATATGTATATATATAGAAAATATATTTTAGGGTAACCCTGTGTGTGTGTGGAGGAAAAATGAAGAAATTGTAACTGTAAGAGTTTAATGACCACTTTTCATATGGTTATATTATGTTTTCAAGTTTTAATTAAGAAAAAGACTGTGGACCCGTGCGTTACGCGATGATTAATACTTAAATGTTTCACAATAACGATGATTTAAACTGAACGATATCTTTATAAGGGATGCGCAATCGGTAGTAGTTGTAATAAAATAAAAAGTATACATATACACAATCCGGACACCTAAATAAAAATTATGTAAATGCAATTCGAATTGAGAAAAAATTATAACCGTAAAGCTAAAAGAAATTTCTTTCCATCAATATATCTCTCTAAATGTTATGAACAAGTCGTTTAGAGGAATACATTCTGTTAACAAGTGCTGTGCAATAATGCCTATTATTCCTGTGGATGCCGTTAGTTTTTTCCTTTTTAAATCTGTTAATCCCCGTAAATCACCAAAATTAATGCTAATATTTTGCAGAATATATATATCCATTCCAGCCGTAATCCCATAACAAGTGCTGTGCAATAATGCCTATTCCTGTGGATGCCGTTAGTTTTTTTCTTTTTAAATCTGTTAATCCCCGTAAATCACCAAAATTAATGCTAATATTTTGCAGAATATATATATATATATATATATATATCCATTCCAGCCGTTACTTTTTTAAATCAAATAATGTTATTAATCCACATTTATTCCCTCTCCAGCTGTTACGTTATTAATCCCATAATTAGGTAAAAAAACACATAAGCTCTTCTGATGATTCCGGTGTATTAAAATTAAATTAAAATGAAATAAACAATTAAGAAAATGAAGAACTAATAATTAATACTGAAGAATTGCTAATAAAGAGTAATAATATGATAAAGGCATATTAATATGCTACAACCTGCTATTTTTTTATTGCTGCTTCCACTCCCCTATTAAGGTTCGTTCAGCCTCTTCCAATTCCTTCCACAAGAAAATGGTTCAACTTCCCATTCCAATGCTTTCATAATCTTGCTTTAAATTTCCTTTATTAGTGCTTCTATATATATATATATATATATGTGTGTGCGCGCGCGCAAAAGCTAATCACACACTCACCATATATTTCTTCTTTTCTTTTTGATTATTGACTTCAATCCAACAAGTCTAACGTTCGTTATGATATAATTGCCAATGTCAATGATGATAAAGATACTTGAGTGATTGTTGCTTGTGTCCTAAGAAAGTAGGTTATTCAGAGAAAAACCCCGCATCCAATATGGAAGATATGCATGATTCTGGTTGATAAAAATGTATGTAAGTGTTTTAGAGCATAACGGTATAGTTGTGTTTTTTTTAAAAGAAGTCAATTCTTGGGCAAAATAACATCTATTTCACCCATCAGATGCAGCTTACTGATTATAGTTTTATTTTCCCTTTTCCGTGTTCTAAGATTGAGGCATCTATTATTCAAAAGAATTTGATTGATCGCTATATGTCTTTCTCGGTTGAAGGCAAAGTTTGACATTTTGCAAACATCGAGTTCTTGTCGAATACAAAATATTTTAAAGTCACTTCTAATTTATGGAAGTTACTGTTTCTTGCTTCTACACCTTTTGTGTAGAGTCCAATGTAGAATTTCCTAAGAATGTCTTCAACTTTGTATCCATAAAAGAAATTGCTGATTACACTGCTAAGAGGGGTGAGGATTTGACTGGCCTTTGAATTATCTATTTTCTCGCATTTGGGAAAGATTTCATTTGGATTGCTATATTAGGATATAAGTTGTAATAACAGTTTTAAAATTTCAAATTATATGCAGATATTATTGGATTCTTATATGCTTTTGGAAATCTTCTTGACTAAAGGAGGCAATTAGATCTTGTGAAGAGACTAAATCTGACTATTACTGACAGATAGTCGTTACTCATCTTGCTCTATTATTGTGTAAAAATTGTTTTGCTTCACATCTTATCTAATATCCAATCATGCGAGCAAGAAAAGTAATATAAAACCCCCTATTGTTTTGCTTTTGGAGTTCATGAGGATCAATTATACATCTAAGCATTTTGACCACATATTTTAACTACTCAAATATTAAATATTAAATTGACTGATTTTGTGGTAGCAAGCCTTCCCCAAGCAGGCCATAGCAATTAAGCATAACAATATTAAAAAATCTAATTTCGTTTGAAAAATTATAAATTTAACAAAAATAAACCACAAGCTAAGATTTGGCAATTCAATAGATCTACTCTAGACCTTTAAATGATTTAAAATAAAATTAAATAAAAATCTCGTCTATTGACCATTAATATTCTATAATACAAGAAGCTTCTAAAATGACATTAAAAGAATTATTATCTGATACATAAATTGTTTTTTCTTAACTTCTAAAATTAAAAAACATAAAGTAGATATTATATAATCTACTTATTTTTAAAAACGAAAAAAATATCAATATATAATATCACATATAATATTTGATATTATCATCTGATCTATTAAAATATATCATGATAAAATTAATAACCACATCTTCATTTGAAACTAAAAGAAGTATCACCATTTGTATCACACAATCATCTGATTAAAATGATAAACAATGATTTCAACGAAAAAATTTCTAATATTATATGATCTATTTTAATTTAACACAGATTATTTCAAAAACAATTTTTTATAAAAAGGGACATTACGATCGATAATAATAAAAAACAAATGCAAATCTCTCCCTACACTTTAATTAGCAAACTAATCCACTAAATCAGGCAGCTTTCAAAACATTATTCCACAAAATAATCTATATTATCAATTGATCTATTTAGTTTTGTCATAATAAAATTTATAACCACATCTTTATTTTAAACGTCCCAATATTTGATACATTACAGAAATAACTTCATGCTCTTCGCTAAAATATATAAATTAAATGTTTCAATATAATCACAAAGAATGAAATTCTTATACCTAAGTTAAGAAGCATAACATATACAAAATAAATTCCCTACTATATATTAGACGTTCATGAAAAAAATAACAGCAGTGCCTTATCATATCCTAAAATAACACAATATTACTTTAAAATCTAATTTTTCAAAGCAAAAAATGGAATACAACGCCAACAATTCAAAAGCACAAATCTCTTCCTGCTATTTTGGCAAACTATTAGATATACTAACAACTTAAAAAGAATAATTATTTTTTCCTTTTTAAAAAATATTTGGCAATGCAACGTCAATATCACTTATAATAATTGATAATATAATTAATCCTATCTTGATTTAAAAATTTATTCTTTCAAAATCGAATTAGTTATTTAAATTTAAATAATTCAAAATTGTCATCGCCCAAAAAAGCATCAATACCTTTTCCATATTAATAACGAATAATTCATCATCATCATCATCATCATCATCATCATCATCATCATCATCATCATCATCATCAGTGTCTTAATATCTAGACTTAAATTATAATAATGGAATAAAACTGACGTAAACCTGAAACGAATGTCTACTTTAAACATCTCCTACAAAATGATTCTATGCATGACAAAAACAAATTCACAACCAAACAGAAAAAATATAGATAGATGTAGTTATAGTTATAGGCACTCACAAATGGAAGTCTCTCAATTTATGTCATTTATGAACATCACACACTGCCACTATCATTGGTTCATATGCCTTAAACAATACTACAGTCACCACATACAGTTGTATTCTTCGTACAACCAGGTATAAAAACACAAATTTATTCAACTCAAACTCATATATACAATTGTCTTCAAATATATGTTCTCTCAAAACTCACTTCAAATATGTGTCTTCATATATACTTAGAACCTCCATCAACTTCTAAAAATCTTTAAACAATACTACAGTCACCACATACAATTGTATTCTCCGTACAACCAGGTATAAAAACACAAATTTATTCAACTCAAACTCATATATACAATTGTCTTCAAATATATGTTCTCTCAAAACTCACTTTAATTTAATTCATTATCTATGCAATATCACAACTTGAACAGGGAAGCATCATGTTGGCATTCATTAGAAAAAATGATTTAGTCTGCCATTTCCATGGAATGCTCAAGCAAGGATCATGTCATATCTTATAATGTGAATTAAAATGGACACAATAATTAGTATGTTCACAACTACTACATCATTTATTTAAAAAGCAACACAATCAATATGTACAATCATGCACATTATATTCAATAAAATATTTTCTTTATGCAAAGACCTAATGATTACGAAAAATTAACCATGCTCTTTTCTTTTTGCAATTTTTAATTAAAATTCTCACTTTTGTATTTTCCTTCCCTTTTATTCACATATCTAAGTATTACTACCTAATAATACAATCCGTTCAACGCACGGGGATAATCGTCTTGTTGTAAAATAAATGAGGTCAATTGGTGTACTAATTTTGGAAAACCTCTCTGTATACTACGTTACTGGTCTTGCTTATACTTATTCTTTTGTCGTCCAACATTAGTATTTTCAAGCCTTTAACACTCTTCACACGTGACAAAGCGACATACAGCTGACCATGTGAGAATAATGGCTCGATAGATATAAACCAACAGTCGACATTGATTGTCTTTGACTTTTGTTTATTGTCATTGCAAAAGTAATGATAACAGGGAATTGCCTTCTTGTCATGTTGAGTGGTAACTTAGACTGCGATGGATTCATGTCCATGCGATGTATAAGAACTTCTTGTCCAATGGTGCTCTCGTTGAGAGCAACTGCTTTAATGAAATTCTTGCCAAGATGCATAACCCTCAACCTGGTGCCATTACAAAGACATGCAGCTTGGTTAATGTTTCTTATTAGCATAATTGGAACTTCGACCTTCAGCTTTAATATGTGATAGGGCATTCCAGAACAATTGATTAAATTCAGAAACTCAATATTGTACAAATATGCAAACCTATCGTTCACATTGTCCATGTCGATGATTGCATCTGAGTTGAGATATTCAACCACATCATTTGGGAGTGAAGAACAAATGTAGTCATTCAAACTATCGACTACCTCATTTGTAGGAGCAAGAATTGCACGGTTTGTTAAATAGTTTTCCTCAAATAAGTGATCTGATAAATTTGAAAATGTAGCTTCAACTATTGATTTAATAGGATTACCCCATCTGACAACAATAATTTATCTGGCATTTGAATTTCTGTAGTTCCATCATGTGGTTGTCCAATCTCCCCATCTCCAACCTTCAATAACCATTTAGAGAATGACCTGATTAATGCTTGTTATTACTTTGTAAAAATCAACTGCACATTTATGGGAAATAATATGACTTTTTATTACTTTGTAAAAGTCACTGCACATTCATGGGAAATATATTTGGAAATTT
The DNA here is from genome assembly GCA_037074515.1 of Mimosa bimucronata. Taxonomy (NCBI): domain Eukaryota; kingdom Viridiplantae; phylum Streptophyta; class Magnoliopsida; order Fabales; family Fabaceae; genus Mimosa; species Mimosa bimucronata. The sequence continues at coordinate 25,363,389 of CM073445.1, read as the reverse complement.
GATATGTTACTTGTAGATGATGAAATTTATTAGGCATACAATATTTTTTCTCTTTTTAGTAGTCCAATTGTTTTAGAGAAAATTTGATAATATAAGTATTTTCAATGAGATTTATTAGGCATTTAATATTGATTATCATAATTGGAAAATTTTTATTATTTTTACAAATCCTACTAATTTAGGTTCTCCATTTCTTTTTGGAAATCTGATGACTCCCCATTGTTAATTAGATTTGATGCATATTTTGGGTATAACTGGGGAATCATTGATGCTAAAATAAAGGGATTTAGGTGATGATGAAATTTTTTATTATGTTTACAAAACCTACTAATTTGATTCAACTTTCCCTAAAATATTGTTGACACTACTACAAAAAACCCCTTCCATGTCACTAATTAACGTCAGTTAAATAAAAAACTGACATAAGTCCAGGAAGCTCTTTCGGGTTATATGGGGGAGCAGATCCGAGAGCAGATTGAGGCACAGGTCAGAGCGTCTACCATGCAGCTTGGACTGTCATCAAATTCTTCTCAACAAAGACAGCAGGTTTGACCATCTCCTATATATGTTAATTACCGAATTCTGGGTTTATTAATTAGGCTCACTCTGTATATTCTCATCTCCTGTAGGAGTCCCCTGCTACCGGCGCTCCAAGCAGCAAAGACAGCTGCAATCAGACTGTGCCGTTAGGATCAATTCGTGAGAATGAATCAAATCCCACACCAGACAATGACCCTGAAGTTGGAGTAAAGTGTTATCTCCATCTCGATTTCCCTCTCCTGCACCCGGTCACAGAAGCTCGCCAGTTCCCGAACGCCTCCTTCATACATAATATGCTTATTGGGGAGGACCAAGTGAAGGTGTCTGTTACAAATATCCTAAATAATGAGGGGGGGACAGCTATACCCTTTCCCGATAACGAAGCCACCAAACTATACGAGGCGATCGGGGCATTCATCCTGTGGCCTAGACGACTTGTACACAACACTCCACAAAAGGCGCCAATTGATGTGGTGTGTACACTTAATTTTTTGAGACTCCTTGTTTCATATATTACAGTTTGTAAAAATATATAACATTGGTTTTTTCATCGCCCGCAGTTCTTTTCAGATGAATATCCTTCTCTCCAACTCCTGCGGGAGATGCAGCCAACTTTGCACTCCACAACCATTAAGATGCCTCCAGGAGTAGTCAGTCCATATCGTTCATATGATTTTCTACTTGATGGTGATAGAGATATCGTGGAGTTTTTTACGATGGAAGAAATTGACCTCGCCTGGCTCGAATTAGCGACTTTGTAAGTGAATGTTACTTTTTATGTCTGTGCAATATTTGTACGTCTATTCTTTTATAATTTCAATTATTTTACGATAGGTACTTCCACCAGCTGTGCAACCAATTAGGCAGGGGACAATACAGATTCCTTAGTCTAATGGCCTTGGTGAGGAGAGTTGATTTTAAAACCAACAAGGCCAAGCTTGAGTATGAGGACGAGATGCGGGCTTATGTCATACATCAAATGTCAGCGAATCAGGGATCTGTCTATTTTGCACCTATTCTTCAAGAGTAAGTATGATTATTACCTTTTGCCAACTTTTCATTATTTGCACATTTACAAATGTTATGTTTCTGTGTGGATATAATATTCTTAATGTCTTTCAGTAAACACTGGTCATTAGCTGTCGTTTGCCCTATACAACATCGTCTGGTTTGGTTTGACCCCTTAAGATATATTATAACCTCATATTATAAAACCCTCTTATCTAAGTAAGTACTTTTAATGACTTTTTACTTTGGGCTACATACATTATTTTCATGTATATGTGCTAATTTTAGTTCTATTTTAGGGGCATTCAACAATGGCATTTTGCAGCAGAAACCGATGAAATGGATAATGCCACCGTGATACAAAGACCTAAAGTAACTACCTTTAATTTAAATTCCTTCAATGTTAGTCAATTGAGATATTATTTACTTTGTTATTAATTTATACTATTTCTTGTGATTTATAAAGTACCCCCAGCAACCGACGAATAAGGAGTGTGGGTATTACGTCATGAAGTATATGTGTGACATTATTGAGAGTGATCGTACCGGATCCTTTACACAGGTATAAATTAAATTCTTATCTATAGCTTGATACAATCAGTACATAAATATATGATTTATTTATCTAACTTTGCAGTAATCATAGCATCCATTATTGTTGCAGTTTTATGATGGAAACAACTCATTTGAAGACAAAGACCTTGATTCACTTCGTGAACGTATTGCTCAATTTTTTCTTTCATTTGTGGTTGGTTAAAAAGTGATCATTGCACAAAATACTTAGTTGTGTAAACATGGAATTTTTTGTGTGTGTATATATATGTTTAGTTTGATTTAGTTATAATATAGCTATGTATACATGTTGTGTGAATAATGTATACTGTTGATCTGCATTATATCTATTTCTGTGACATTTGCAATGAATACAGATTGGGAAACCAAAAGAAGTTAATTAAAGCATTGTTTTTTTTAAAAAAAAACTAACCACGTCACATTTTACAAATGTGTGACGTGGTTTCTCTTTTATATCTTTATCAATATAATCTAATTTTGGACAAACGTCACAATTTTTGTAATTTGTGATGTGAAAGAGATGACTTTTCACGTCACTTTTTAGTGTGACCTTAAAAGTCCAGTTTTCCATGTCACTTGAATTTATGTCACACCAAAAAGTGACGTGAAAAGTCCAAAATTTGTGACGTGAAAACCCTGTTTTGTAGTAGTGTGACATATTTGGAGATTTGATATGTTACTTGTAGATGATAAAATTTATTGGGCATAAAATATTTTTTCTCTTTTTAGTAGTCCAATTGTTTTAGAGAAAATTTGATGATATAAGTATTTTCAATGAGATTTATTAGGCAAAACATATTGGGCATTTAATATTGATTATCATAATTGGAATTATTTTATTATTTTTACAAATCCTACTAATTTAGGTTCTCCATTTCTTTTTGGAAATCTGATGACTCCCATTGTTAATTAGATTTGATGCATATTTTGGGTATAATTGGGAAGTCATTGATGCTAAAATAAAGGGATTTAGGTGATGTCAAAATTTTTTTATTATGTTTACAAATCCTACAAATTTGATTCAACTTTACCTAAAATATTGTTGACAAAACTAAGTTTCCATTTTTTCTTTTATTACAAAATATAAAATTTGTATCTCTAACCGTGGCTATTTATTTATTTAAAATCTAATTCAACAATTATGGGAAATATGCCACGTTAACAATGGAAATAGGCTATTTGAATAAATTGCTGATTATAGTTATGCTTACTAATATAAATAATTTATTCATCTATCTTATAAAAAAGAAATTCTATGAAATAGCATATCTACATATTTATCTGCGGCAAAAAAAGAAAATATCTGCGCATTTATGGGTAACATAGTTACTTTACATATTGATAAGATTTTTTAGGCATGACAGCTAATGTATTTGAATTTTTCGAATTTGAAGGCCACAATAATATTTTATCACAACTTCTTAATGAGTTAATAGAATTTGAATTTTTCGCCCAAGTCAAATAGGTGTTTCATTTATACCTAAATTCAATCTGGAAGACAAACATTCAAAGCCTAAATTTCATTCAGTAATGACAACACAAAGTTAAATAGAAAACATTAAAACTGAACACTAAGAAGATCGTAATTATCAAGGAAACGGAATTCATGATAAAGAACACTAAACATACAAAAAAATCCCTGACAGTAACTTGCAGATTCCAAAAACATTTTTTAAAGTTTAGCCTCCATTGACTCCCATTATTTCTCCTTCTTAATTTTCTTTGGCGTTTGGACTGTCTTGTTGGAGCTAAATCTTGGCGGGGCACAGTCACTCAAACCAATTTCTTCGATTTCATTGGATGAATTATTAGTGGTCTTCTTATGCTTGGTCATACTCTCAGGAGGAGTAAAAAGTTGTGATATAGTGGTTGGGTTAGAGTCTTCATTAACATCAAGCTTTGAAGTAGTAATGCTGGTGCTGTGTGAAGCCGAAGACTCCTGCAATGACTAACAATCTAATTAGGTAATTAATAAGGCAAATGAAAAATACCCTACAAAAAAACACATATACAAATGCAAAATTCACCTCAATGCCAACTTGCATATTATCTTGTTAATAAGAGCGAAATTGTCAGTCTAATAAAAAGATGTGTGTTAACTTATACTATAAGTCACATTAATTAATCAATGTATCAATTATCAATTAGTAGAATTATATTTTTTTTGCCAGAAGTAGAATTATAATACGACCAAAATGAATTGGTACAATTTACTAAATTTTATGGATTTACAAATTTTTTATTTATTAAAGTTTTGAAATAAATGAGGAACTACTTGTCCATCAGAATAGGTAAATTGGTTGATCAATTCACCGTCTAAACAAATCTGGGAGACTGTAATGCTTGAAGACCTGTGCCTGATGTTGTTATCCCTAATTCTGAGCTTCACTATTGAAAGTTCATTCCATTATTCATATGAAAAGGCAGTTGAATGTTTTGGTGGGAGAGAGAGGAATTGTGTTGATAGGGTTGTTTAGTTGGTGAATTATTTTAAGAAAATTGAGAGGAATTTGTATTAATTTTAAAAAGCATTTGGATTTGAATTTTAAACTTTGAAATAGAAAGCTGAAGAATTTTATTTGACCATATCTAAAGATTGAGTGGATGGAATGCATGAGAATAAATGATTTTATTTTAATAATCCTTTTTAACCATATTTTTAGTAATTGAAATTGGATCAAGATTAAATTTCGGCAAAACCTCTTCCTAAATCGTATTTTTAGTAATTGAAATTAATAACATATTAGGCAATTAATATTGATATCATAATTGAAATTTTTTTATGCTGACTTGGACTAATGATATTATAACATTGAAATTGACTCAAGATCGCTGACTTGAACCAATGATAGAGAGTTCAAGAGATTTAGATAATTGAAATTTTCTTGTACTTGAGAATGGCAAAAACATACAAGAGGAGGGGTGAATTGTGCTTTTAGAAAATAAAACTTGTAAACACAAATCAATCTTTTATACTGGTTCGGCCAACACAATGCTTACGTCCAGTTCTCCAACTCCTCGTTGGGTTCCATTATACCACAGGTTTTACAGAAACGGGTTCACCTGCCAACCTTTACAACAGAGCTTTAGACTTCCCTCTAAACGCTCCCCCTTACCACTTGTAAGGACACAACCCTGTCCTAAAGCCCAAAGCTTTAGAACAACCTCAAACAGTAGAGGATTTCAATTAATGAGTTCACTCAATGAACATATTTTGATAAACACTTAAGTACAAATAACTTCACTAAGAGTAATAAATACTTTGATCTTTTGTGAACAGAGAGTAGATGGGAGTATTGAATGCTGATTCGTCTCTCTGTGTGTGAGTGAGTAACAGAGTAACCTCTCTTAAATGCTCAAGTCTTGATATTTATAACTCTTCTCAGCTTGCTTTTTCTTTCAGCTTCAAGAGGCCGTTTGAAATTAGTCATTGGGAGCTCTTAACCGTTGGCAATTAATGTTGTTCTTCATCTTCGTCAACTTTCTTCTCTTGCTTCAATTAATCTTGCAGAGGATGAGCTAAGAGAGATATAGACTGAGTAACGATCACCTGCAACATTGTACTTACATAGCAGCTTTTTCAGTAGCGCTAGCACCCTTGGCTATCGCTAGCTTAATAGTGTAAGTCTTGCACTTAGCTGTTAGCTAAACAAGTATTCATGCAAGGCACAGTAGGTGTTCTCGCTAGTGCATTTCGTTAGCTCAATGTTCAGACAATGTATTGGCTATCTGATTATCAAAGTTATTTCATCAAGTACTCTTCTATCGATAGCTAATCATGTTATCGCTAGTAACTATGTTATCACTGTATTTGCTATCTGAATGTCTAAGTTATTTCAACAAGTATTTTGTTATCGATAGCTCATCATGTTATCGCTAGCTAACTTAGTTTATTACTGCTAGCTGTTCTAACATTCTCCCTCTTTGTGTTATCCATGTTATCTATGGGGCCTTAGCGATAGTGATAGAGCTTAGCAATAGTGATCTATTGTTCTTTACTTGCTTAGGCTAGCTCAAACCATTATATTAGTAATAGTGAAGGTCTTAGCGATAATGATATTGACTTTTCTTCAGATTATTGCTAAGACTTCATTAGCTATTATTATCCTAAACCTTCCATTTGTTAGCGATAGATTCTAGCTTAGCGATAGTGTATCTGTTATCTATAAGATTTTACTTGTTCACTGTTAAGGTAACCTACACTCTTTTACTTAGTCATTTAACATGATTCTTTTCTCAATTTATTCCAGACTAAGTTATATGCTAATTGTTCATTTTACTTATGTTATCTATGGGTCCAGTCCTCATCAAAAGTTAAGATTCTAACATTCTCCCCCTTTTTGATGATGACAAAGCATAAGTAAAAACATATATAAGATAAAGCATGTACAGAGCATGAATTAAGACAAACACATAAATTGTATTGACTTTGCAAAATAGTTATATCTTTTCAGGATCAAAATTATCAGGATCAACTAAGTATGAAGTGTATGCAGAATGGTTCCTAAAGACTAAAGGTTTCTCATTGTTGAATTTTGATCCAGAGGCTGAGGTTATGTATTCTTCATCAGGTCCATCAAAAATAGAGGATTCAGAGTAGAAGAATTTGTCGTGATCAATGCTCTAAGTGGGTTCAGCAATAGAGATATCTTTGGTCTGAATAGGTTCAGTAACAGAGACATCTTTGGTCTGAGTAGGTTCAGCAAGAGAGACATCTTTGGAAGCGGCCTTAAACTTGTCCTTAGACTTGTGAAACCTTCTTTTATATACCCATACTTTCTTTCCTTGAGCAATTTCCTTTGCTAATTTCTTTCTTCTTTTTGCAGCCTCTTTTTCTGCCTTTTTCTTTGCCTTAGCAGCAGCCTTCTTAGCCTTAGTAGCAGCCTCCTTCTCTTTTCTCAAGGCCTCTGTAATAGCCTTCTTTTCTTCTTTTGTCAACTTGGGAGGAGGAGCTAAAGCCACTCGCTTGATCCTTTGAGCTCTTCCCTTAGGAGCCTCAGGAGAAGCCATAGGAATCACTTTGAAAGAGACCTCTTCTCTGGCTTTCCTCTTGGTCCTTTCCCTTTTCAGACCTTCAGCTGAAGTTTTACTCTTTCTTTTCTCAGCCTCAAGCACTAGCATCTTCTGAATATCATCTTTAACCTTATCTCCAGTGCTAGGCTTGTCTTGAATTGTTATTTCAACATCAGCTTCTGGAGGAATGACAGTAACTGGAACTGGCTCTGCAAGTTCGACACTTGGAGGAATGTCATGCTTCTCAGCAATCATAACTGCCTTGGCAAAACTGTCTACTTCTGGAGCATTAGCAGCTTGAGCTTGAGCTTCTTCTTCTTCTTCTTGAGGAGGAGGAACAGCTTGAGTAGGAGGCTCATTGGAAGCTTGAGGAGGAGAGGTCTTGTGGCCCTCAGACTCCATGTAACTACGAGCAATGCCTCTGACTACTTCTTCAATCTCTTCAGTAATCATAGATGCATCCTCAAGAACTGGAATATTGGCTGGATTATTCTCCCTTTTTTGTCATCATCACCAGGGATAATGGTTTGGCCAAGGATTGGAGAAGAGATAGGAGGGTTATTATCGCTAGTGGTTGTGGTAGGGATAGGAGTGATATGGCTAACAGAGGGAGTACCGATAGGAGTTGGTTGTGAGATGATGTGGGGGGTGTGTGTGTGTTGTGGGTGTCATCGCTAGGAGAGGGGTTAGCGATAGGGGTTGCTTAAGTTGTTGTGTCTTGGGAGTGGTGCCTAGCGCTAGGGAAGGGGTTAGTGGTAGGGGTTTCTTGAGTTGTTGGGTCTTGGGTGGTTTCTGGAACTGAAGAGTTGTGAGTTTGGGTAGGAGAATGGTGAGTAGGTGAAGAGTGGGGAGTTTAGGTAGGAGAATGGTGAGTAGGTGAGAGAGAGTGGTGAGATGATGTACCTTGAGGGTGAGAATACGTTGCCCTCTGCTTGCAATCTTCAGGGACAAGGCAGAGGCAGTCGTCCAAGTTTCTCACTTGTGCCTTAAGCTCCAGGATAGACTGCATCAATTCAGCTTTCTGAGCTTCCAAGGCGAGGTTGAACTCAGCAGAGACTCTGAAGATGATCTCCTCAATTACTTCTCTTGAGAGAGTTGAAGACTTTGATAAGGCAGCAGGAGGAGGAGTAGGAGGAGCCCTTCTTGACTGAGCTTCTTCTTCAACAGAATCAGGCTGAGCTGAAGAAGAAGGAGCAAGAGAAGTTTGGGATTATAAGGCAGAAACACCCCCATTGGCACCCACTAGAATTCCCATCTTCTTGAGGGTAGTGGTAGTGAGCTGCTTGCACTTCTTGTTCTCTCCATCCCCTAATGATTTAATCTTGGAAAATTCCAGGATGTGAGATACTAGCTAAGGATAGGGAAGATGAGCCTTGTGAGATTTGTCAGACAGGAACCTATGCATCTCCATGCACACCACCTGGCCTGGATTGAGGGGAACCTTCTTTATGAGGTTAGGCAACCATGGGTTGTTAATCTTTGCAAAGCTGCTAAAGTTCCCTGACTTGTGAGTCATAATCCTTGTGTAGACATAGTGAAGGATCCTATTGATAACAGGCATATCAGCTGGCTTGTTGGTGGTTGTCTCAAATATCTCCTCAAGCTCTTCTTCAGGATACTTCTCAGGCATATACCATTTACTGTACTCTTCCCCAGAGATCCCCAAAATCTTGTTGATAGCCCTCCATCCAAAAACAATGCCTCTTCCTCTCACCATGGTTTCAAAAGATATGTTTACAAGCTTCCATTTCTTGTATTCTAGAAGAGGTTTCAGATTGAAGTAGAATGATCTCAACACTTCTTCATTGTAGTCATTCTTCACACTCAGCCAGTTCTTGTAGGGAAGCAGCCCAGCATCCAAATCAAAACCTTGCTACTTGAAGTATTCCAAATCTACCCATACTGCAGCCCTATCTAGGGTTCCCTTATCTGCGAAGAATGTGCTTGGAGTTGCAAGGGGGTCTTCTATATAGGGTATACCAGTGGAGGTTTCTTTTGGCCTTTTGGGGTTTCTCTCAACTACATCTTTAGAGAATGAGACATTTTTCTGGGCATGCGACCTTTTGCTAGCAGATTTGGGAGAGGGATTAGCGCTAGAGGTTGCCCCGACATTAGGAACTTTGGTTTTGGCCATTTTAGGGTTTAGGGAAAAGAGAGATTTGAGAATGTGTATGCTTGAGTGCTTAGAGAGTTTTGGAGTAGAAGAGAAATTGTGAGTGTTCGTGAATGATGAATGCAAATGCAAATGACCTAATTTTATAGGTTTAGAGTTTACCACAATGAAGAACATTCGCTAACGTTTCGCATTCTAACTTGTTTAAGTGACGTGCTATCGCTAATAAGATCTACTATCGCTAGCAGGTATGATCCCACGCTAAGTAAGTGACTTAGGCTTATCACTCAATCCTTCCAGCTATCGATAACTGACTTTGCTATCGATAACGCTTTTGGCTAGCGATGGCAATCTTACCTTAAACTTAGCTTTGTCCTGCATATGCTAGCGATAGTGAAACTCACTATCGATTGGTCAATCCTGCAAAACTTAAGATTTTGGCACTCCGATGCCTAAGTTAGTGATTGATAAAATGAAATCAAATTAAGAATTAGTCAGAAATATTTACAACTCATTTGGATTCACCATTCCTAATTCTCTTCTGATGAAGGTAAATTGAGCTGACTCAAGAGGTTTGGTGAAGATATCAGCAAGTTGCAAATGTGTTGAGATGAACTCCACCTTGACATCCTTCTTCTGAACATGATCTCTTAGGAAGTGATGTCTCACATCAATATGCTTGGTTCTGGAATGATGAACTAGATTCTTGGCCAAGCTTATTGTGCTAGTGTTGTCATAGAGAATAGGCACTTCTGGGAATTCCAAACCCAGATCTCTTAGTTGATGCTTAAGCCATAAGACTTGAGCACAACAACTTGCTGCTGTAATATATTCAGCCTCTGTGGATGAAAGGGAGACACAATTTTGCTTCTTGCTAGCCCAAGAGAACAAACAGCCACCAAGGAATTGACATTGACCACTTGTGCTTTTTCTATCTGTCTTATAACCTGCATGGCCAGAGTCAGAATAAGTAAGAAGGTACTCTTGAGTTCCCTTGGGATACCACAACCCAAGCTCTTGAGTTCCTTGTAAATATCACAAAATCCTTTTTACATTGGTCAAGTGAGACTCTTTAGGATTTGCTTGATATCTAGCACACATTCCTACACTAAATTGAATATCAAGCCTACTAGCAGTTAGATAAAGTAAAGAACCTATAATCCCTCTATAATGAGATTGACTAACTACTTTGCCCTTGGCATCTGCATCTAATCTGGCAGAGGTACTCATGGGAGTGTCCTCATCTTTAGATTGCTCCGTCCCAAACTTATTGAGAATCTCCTTACAATACTTGGTTTGGGAGATGAAGATGCCATCTTTCTTTTGCTTTATCTGCAGGCCTAGGAAGAATGTTAATTCTCCCATCATAGACATTTCAAATTCACCCTGCATCATCTTAGCAAACTCTTCACAAAGCTTTTCATTAGTTGCACCAAAGATAATATCATCAACATAAATTTGAACTATGAGCATATGTTTATCTTTATGCATGATAAATAAAGTAGTATCTAATTTTCCTCTAGAAAATCCTTTTTCAAGTAGAAATATACTAAGTCTCTCATACCAAGCTCTAAGTGCTTGTTTGAGACCATAAAGAGCCTTTTTAAGTTTGTAAACATGGTCAGGCTTAAACTTTTCTTCAAAACCAGGAGGTTGTTCTACATATACCTCTTCTTTGATATAGCCATTAAGAAAGGCACTCTGAACATCCATTTGATAAAGTTTAATATTTTTGATGGATGCAAAAGCTAGAAGAATCCTTATTGCTTCAAGTCTTGCAACTGGAGCATAGGTTTCTTCATAATCAATGCCTTCTTCTTGGTTATACCCTTTCGCAACTAATCTGGCTTTATTTTTGACAATTTAACCAGCTTCATCAAGTTTGTTTTTGAAAACCCATTTAGTACCAATAATAGGATGATTTCTTGGTCTAGGTACTAAATCCCAAACTTGATTTCTTTTAAATTGATTAAGTTCTTCCTGCATTGCAACTATCCAGTCACAGTCAGCAAGAGCTTCATCAACACAAGTTGGTTCATTTTCAGAAATAAAGGCAGAAAATTCCATTTCATTTTGTAGTTGCTTTCTGGTTCTAACACCTTTTGACATTTTTCCAATTATTTGTTCAGGAGGATGATGCTTAAGATGTCTTATAGAAGATTGAGGCTCGTTAGCTTCATCTTGATCATCTTTAGCTTCATCTTGATCATCTTTAGTATTTTCCTCAGCATTCACTATCGATGGCCTTGGTGCCATCGATAGAGGAGGTCTTAAAAATTTTGAAAAATCTTCATCCTTATCAACACAATGTTGCTTTTCATGAGGAGTTTCATCAAATACTACATGCATTGACTCTTCAACAATTTGAGTTCTTTTATTATAGACTCTATATGCTTTACTCCTGTTTGAGTAATCTATGAATATGCCAATGTCAGATTTAGGGTCAAATTTACCTAAGTTTACCTTCCCATTGTTGTGAATGTAGCACTTAGATCAAAAGATCCTCATATGACTGATGTTGGGCTTTCTTCCCTTGTAGAGCTCATATGGAGTCTTCTCCATTCCCTTTCTGATATATGCTCTATTTGAGATGTAGCATGTTGTGCTCATTGCATCTGCCCAAAACATTTGAGGCACTTGCTTCTCATTCAGTATGCTCCTTGCCATTTCTGTGAGCACTTTGTTCTTCCTCTCAACAACACCATTTTGCTGAGGAGTACGAGGGGCAAAGAAGTTGTGTTCAATAACACTTTCATCACATAACTCCATGAATTCCTTGTTCTCAAACTCTCCTCCATGATCAGTCCTAATTGCTACAATCTTGGTACCTTTTTCATTCTGCAATTTCTTAGCAAGCACACAAAAGGCATCAAAAGTTTCATGCTTTGAAGAAAGAAACATAGTCCAAGTAAACCTTGAATAGTCATCCACAACTACAAGAGTATATAGACTTCCACCTAGACTTCTCACTCTTGCACGCCCAACTAAATCCATGTGGATTAGTTCCAATGGCCTACTTGTGGAAACTGTCTTCTTGGTTTTAAACGAAGACTTTGTTTGTTTACCCCTTTGGCAAGATTCACAAATTAAATCAAGCTTAGCCCTAAAACTAGGAATACCTATGACTAGCTCCTTTTTAACTAGCTTATCAAGTTGAGTAAAATTTATATGAGCTAGTCTCTTATGCCATAGCCAACAAGTTTCATCATTTGAAATAAAACATTTTTCTTCAAGTTGTTGGCATAAATCTAAAGTGTATAAGTTACCATTTCTATTTTCTTTTAGCTTACACTTTAGATTAGTTTTGTTTATGTCTAAATCCTTTTTATCAACAATGAGACATTCATTGGAATAAAAAATAACCCAATTACCATGGTCAGTGCTTTGGCTAACACTTAGCAGGTTGTGGCAGAGACCATCCACTAAGTACACATCTTTGACAGGACCAATTTCACCAACTCCAATGATCTTTCCACTTTGATTTCCACCAAAATTGACTTTGGCTCCATCTTTTATCACTAGATTGTTGAACTTGTCCTTGTCACCAGTCATATGCCTTGAGCATCCACTATCAATGTACCACTTTCCTTTGTTGGATGCTTTAAGGCACACCTGCACAAACTAGACAGATTTAGGTACCCAAACTTTCTTGGGTCTTTTAGGATTAGTCTTGAACTCTGGGTTTGTAAAAACCTTAGGCACATGAGTTCCTTTAGGAACCCACTTATAAGAACCACCAATTCCATATTTTCTTGGATTGCAAGTAGATTGAGTATGGCCCTTTTTGTTACAATAATTACAAAAACTATATGGTGAAGAGTATTCAGAAGGTTTTCTAAAATACTTTAAGATTTCACCTTGGGTTCTACCCATTTCTTTGAAACTTTTTGCTTTGGCTCATAACCAATGCCAGTTTTGTTTCTGAAGGCTTTTTGGTCCTTTAAAATTACTTTTAGCATCTCTGAGCCTTTTGTAAATTTTTCTAAAGCATTTGAAAGCTTTTCTTTCTCCTTCAACAAGTTTTCACAGCTAGAACAACTGTCAGAATTTGTTGTAGGAGGATTAGCTATCGATGGAGGACTAGCTATCGATGGCTCAACTCTAGGAGCTTGTGGTAGCTTCTCTTCTATCAATAGTACAGAAGGAACTTTGGAAGTAGAAGAAGAAATATTTTTCTTAAGTTCCTTGTTCTCTTTTCTTAAACCTAAAACTTCTTTAGCAAGCTTAATTAATTCAGTATGCATTTCATTATACATGCTTTGAAGTTTAGAATAAGAAGGTTCAGAATCATATACCTCAGAGTCACTTTGTTCCTCTTGAGCAACTAGGCAGAGATTGGCACTCTCTTCATTATCGCTAGCTTCCTCATCTGAACTATCACCCCAGATGGATGATACATAGGCTTTCTTCTTTCCAAAGGACTTGTCCTTCTTTTTCTCCTTTTCCTTGAATCTCTGAAGACTTGGGCACTCTGCTTTGAAATGACCAGGCTTCTTACATTCAAAACACATAGGAGCTTTATCCTTCTGAGAATCCTTTCTGAAGCTAGGACTACCCTTCTGGAACCTTCCTCTTCTCCTAAAGAATTTCTTAAACTTTCTAACCATGAGAGCCATATCTTCATCATCTAGATCTTCATCTTCATCATCATCATCAACTTCATCTCTTTTAGATACAGCCAAGGCAAGAGACTTCTTTTTAGGATTTCCATGAGCTTCCCTTTGAGCTATCAAGGTTGGCTCATACTCAGCAAGACTACCAAACAAGGCCGTGATGGACTTGGTTGACTCTCCTTGCATTTCTTGAATAACAGTGACCTTCATGAGCCAATCACCCTTTAATACTTTTAGAATCTTGTTGACTTGCTCTTTCTCTGAAATTGTTCTTCCTAGAGCAGTAATATTGTTGATAAGATGAGTGAATCTGATCTCCAAATCTCTTATCTTTTCACCTTCTATCATTTCAAACTTGTGGAACTCCTCAACAAGCATTTCCACTCTTCTATCTTTCACTCCAGAGGTTCCTTCATGAGCAACCTGCAGAGCTTCCCACATTTCCTTAGCAGTGCTCAAGTGGCTGACTCTGAAAAACTCAGTCTGACTAAGAGCACTTTGAATCATGAGAATTGCCTTGCTGTTCAACTCGAGGTCAGCAATGTCATTATGAGTAAATTAACTTTCACTCTTTGGATTACCTAAGATATTCATAGGCACAATATCCCCTTCTTCTATAATCTTCCACAACTTATACCCATTGGCTTTGATGTAAATTTTCATTTTGAGTTTCCAAAAAGTATAATGCTATCCATCAAAACCAGGGGGCTTGTTAATGGAGCTTCCTTCAGGCAGAATATTCTCGTACGATGCCATCTTGATCTTTTCTTCTCAGACTCGTTGGAATCAAAAAGGAGAAGACCTACTCTGATACCAAATGAGAATGGCAAAAACGCACAAGAGGGTGGTGAATTGTGCTTTTAGAAAATAAAACTTGTAAACACAAATCAATCTTTTATACTGGTTTGGCCAACACAATGCCTATGACCAGTTCTCCAACTCCTTGTTAGGTTCCACTATACCATAGGTTTTACAGAAATGGGTTCACCTACCAACCTTTACAACAGAGCTTTAGACTTCCCTCTAAACGCTCCCCCTTACCACTTGTAAGGACACAACCCTATCCTAAAGCCCCAAGCTTTAGAACAACCTCAAACAATAGAGGATTTCAATTAATGAGTTCACTCAATGAACAAATTTTGATAAACACTTATGTACAAATAACTTCACTAAGAGTAATAAATACTTTGAGCTTTTGTGAACAGAGAGTAGATGGGAGTATTGAATGCTGATTCGTCTCTCTGTGTGTGAGTGAGTAACAGAGTAACCTCTCTTAAATGCTCAAGTCTTGATGTTTATAACTCTTCTCAGCTTGCTTTTTCTTTCAGCTTCAAGAGGCCTTTTGAAATTAGTCGTTGGGAGCTCTTAGCCGTTGGCAATTAATGATGTTCTTCATCTTCGTCAACTTTCTTCTCTTGCTTCAATTAATCTTGCAGAGGATGAGCTAAGAGAGATATATACTGTGAGTAACGATCACCTGCAACATTGTACTTACATAGCAGCTTTTTCAGTAGCACTAGCACCCTTGGCTATCGCTAGCTTAATAGTGTAAGTCCTGCATTTAGTTGTTAGCTAAGCAAGTATTCATGCAAGGCACAATAGGTGTTCTCGCTAGTGCATTTCGTTAGCTCAATGTTCAGACAATGTATTGGCTATATGATTATCTAAGTTATTTCATCAAGTATTCTTCTATCGATAGCTAATCATGTTATTGCTAGTAACTATGTTATCACTGTATTAGCTATCTAAATGTCTAAGTTATTTCAACAAGTATTTTGTTATCGATAGCTAATCATGTTATTGCTAGCTAACTTAGTTTATTACTGCTAACTGTTCTAACATTCTCCCTCTTTGTGTTATCCATATTATCTATGGGGCCTTAACGATAGTGATAGAGCTTAGCGATAGTGATCTATTGTTCTTTGCTTGCTTAGGCTAGCTCAAACCATTATATTAGCAATAGTGAAGGTCTTAGCGATAGTGATATTGAATTTTCTTCAGATTATTGCTAAGACTTCATTAGCTATTGTTATCCTAAACCTTCCATTTGTTAGCGATAGATTCTAACTTAGCGATAGTGCATCTGTTATCTATATGATTTTACTTGTTCACTGTTAAGGTAACCTGCACTCTTTTACTTAGTCATTTAACATAATTCTTTTCTCAATTTATTCCAGACTAAGTTATATGCTAATTGTTCATTTTACTTATGTTATCTATGGGTCCAATCCTCATCAAAACTTAAGATTCTAACAATGTTGACTTGGACCAATGATATTATAACATTAAAATTGGCTCAAGATTGCTAACTTGGACCAATGATAGAGAGTTCATGAGATTTAGAGGTAGATATATTAGATAGATAGATTAGATTAGATATTAGATCGATAGATAGATATATAGATTTTTGAAGGTAGGAATTACTTAGTTTCTGATGTGATTTCATATGATTATAACTACTTTTTTTCATCGCGTTTCTTACTTAAACTCGAGTAATTATTTATCTACAGGCCATCATTGACATTCAAAACTTCAAAGTATTTCCTCTTATCCTTATTGTAAAAAGACATCTGTTATACTTTGTAGAATTAGAAATTTAAGTTGATTGTTTTTCTACTAATTAAAAACATCTAGATCTTTTTTATTATCATACTAAAATTTGATTCTCCCAACTAATTTTCTAACTCAACCTTTGTCCATAGAAAAAGTATCTATAATCATATAAATATCTTGATAATTCTACATCATGATGTTCATATAATTTATCAAGGATCAAAAGAACTTTCAAATAAATATCAAATAAAAAGTGAATGAATATAATGGTCAAAGTGATCAAAAACATACGTATATCAAATGAAAAAGTAATAATATGTAGCATTAAGCTAGGGCGGGCCCTTAATGGGCTCAGGCATAAAGCTTATGCTAAAATATTACTCCCTCTGGTTCTAAATATAAGACCACTTTGACTTTTTTTTTTGGAAGTTAAGAAAGCAAATTAGACAACTAAATTATAACATATGTCACATGAAATTAGATTATATTTTATTTTATAAGTAGAATAAATTAGTTTTGAGGGAAAAAAATTTTTGAGACTGAAATTACTTTTTGTTTAGACTGGGAAAAAAAGTCTAAAACGTCAAAGTGGTCTTATAATTAGGACCGGAGGGAGTACTTTTTTTAGGCTTAGTCCCCAATTTATACAAGTTTAAATAGACACGTCTAGCTATAAATTTATGCATTGAGGCAAAAAGTAAGAAGCAATTATACAAGATAGCAGCAAAAAAGAATATTCTCAACAATTTGGTGTTGCTTGTTATAAAAGGAATCAACACCCCCCAGCATATTTATCTTATAAAAAGCATAAGAGGAGTATGAACATTCAACAATCACATACCCTCCAACTTCTTGAGGCAAGAAGTAAGATGCACATATACAGGATATAGCAGCAAAACATGGAGCACGGATCACAAATAAGCCTAAACGTTAAACACTACAATTAAAAGTACATTCATTGCTCCATTTTATAGTGACATTATTGGGTGAAGACGAATACTTGAACAACTTTGCCTCATCATATCTTATTGGACTCTTCACTGTAGCTTGATGCTCTTCCTCTCCTTCTCCACCTTCTTCTTTCTCACCCTCAATTTCCTTCAAACCCTTTAAAACCTCATCAATGGAAGGCCTCATCTCCTTATCTATCTGCAAACATTGAAATGCCAATTCCCCCAAAGCAACCACCTTCTTCTTCACCTCACTATCCTTCTCTATCTCCAAACATGGATCCACCATCTCTTCGAATTCATTCCTTTGGATCTTCCTCAGCGCCAGATTCCCCAACGTAATCTCATCTTTATTCCTTCCCATATCAACAACTGGCATTGAAGATACCAACTCCATAAGCACAACCCCGAAACTGTAAACATCACTTTTATCGGTCAGCCTAAAGCAAAAGTAATATTCTGGATCGAGATAACCCGGTGTTCCTTGTGGAGCAGTAGAAACATGTGATACATCATCAGGGAACAACCTAGAAAGCCCAAAATCGGCAACCTTAACATCAAAATTTCCATCAAGGAGAATGTTGTTGGTTTTGACATCGCGATGGATGATGCCAGAGGCATGAAGGTAAGCCAAAGCAGTGGCAGTTTCTATAGCAATTTTAATGCGTAGAGGCCATGTGAGCAATGGCGGTTTCGTAGAGCTGCCACTGAGATGGCTGGCAAGGGTGCCATTTGAGATATATTCATAGACAAGGAGGAGCTCACGGCTTCGATGTGAAGTGCAGCCATAGAGGGAGACAAGATTCTTGTGACGCAAACGAGTGAGGATCTCAACTTCTGTCATGAACTGTTCTACTTTCTTGTAGTTGTGGTTGAATAGGTGTTTCACTGCAACTTCACGTCCGTCTTGAAGCTTCCCTATAAATAAAAGGAAACAAGATTAAATATGGAAGCTTTGGAATGAAAACAAAATATTCGAGGAACTGATGAGAAGGGAACCATAGTAAACAGAGCCGAAGCCACCATCTCCTAGTTTGTTGGAGGGGTTGAAATTGTTCGTAGCGTCTTGAAGCTCTTTATAAGAAAATATTGGAACACCAAATAAGAGTCTGTCACTGTCTGACTCTGGATCATTGTTTGGGTATTGATTCGTTGATCGAAGTCTAACATGAGACAGAGCACTCTGTTTCTGGTTGTAGAGTCGGAAGATGATCACAACTAACGATAATATATCAGAATTCCTAATCCAGCTCCAAAACCTGATCATGTGTCCAAGTCCTTCAAAACTCTTGCTTAAATCTTTCTTTCAAAGTTTATGTTTATTGTTTCTTGTTACCTCATAATATGGATACAATTACAACTTCATAACAGCCAAGCAATACAATAGTCATGTGGGAAAAAGGAGATAGATGAGAATGAGTCAAAAATGACATTAAATTACCTGTTATCAATCCCAGCTTCCAACCCCGTATTTTATTTTGATCTGCAATCTCAGTTTCATTAAAGTCGAAGTTAATGAGATTAGATCCACAACAAAAAGAAAAGAAAAAGAAAAAGCAGTGTGGATAGGCATTATGAGTAAAATTTACGTTACTTGTTATGATGCATACCTTTGAACTTGGAACAATAAATTCCACCGGTTCCGTTGAGCAGGCATAAGCTTTTATCCAAAAAACATTGATCACATGCCTTAGAGAACTGAAATTTAACGTGGAATTCAGAAGCTATGAATGTGAAGGGATCAGGAGAGAAAGCCAGCATATTAACAGGAACCTGAACCATTGAACATTTTGCCAAAGAAGGCGGAAGATCATCTTGATCGTTAGATCAGAAGAAGATAGTCTCATTATTACTCTTACCACACCCTGTATAATTCAAGAATTTCTTTGGAAGGGAGTGATTATGACTGAGGGAACTATTACATTTGTACAAGGTTATATTTGGCAAGATATGAAAGGAACCCAAGGGTGAGGTGGGAGGTGGAGTAGTAATGTTCCAGCTCAATGCATCACAGCTTTGATTTTCCAAACACTTCTCCAAATCTATGTCTCTAACAAAAACCACAGTTTTGATGAGATTGTTTTCTATTGACGTAACTTGAAACATCTTTTTCCCAAAGTACACAGATTTTTTAGCGTTGGGGTGTTCATCTTCACAGCCATGAATCTGCATTATTCCACAGTGTTTGCGTTGTGAAGTGGTTAAAGGGAACCCGAGGCTGCCCATATTCCCACACTCAAAGAAAGGTGGGCACTCTCTACCAGAAGTAGAAGAAGATACAGGAAGCACTTGGTTATCCAACGAGAGCAAGAAGAAGAAAAAGACCAACAAATTAGAAGGTAGAACCATTTTTCTTGTGAGAGGCACTCAAGGTTTAGTCTGAGAGACTTTTGATTTTGTTTCAAAGCAAAATGACTTGGTTGAATGGTTTTATTTTATTCACTTGGGGGAATCAAGTTTTGCAATTTGTTCTACCTTGAAGCTATGTGACACGGCAGTTGACTTGGCTGAAAGACCAAGACCAATAACATAAATGGGACACATGCCCTTCTCTCAACACAATCTGCTTCACACACTCTCCTATCAATGCTAATGTTTCGTCCTTTTGTAATTATGCTTACAATCCAATTAATACTCCTCTATTCCCGTTTATATGGCTGCGGGGGATAAAAGAATTCCCCCCCCCCCCCATTTATAAGTTACATTATTAGTTTTTTTTTATTAAAAATTTTAACTTTCAATTATTATGGGAAAAAGACCAAAAAAAAAAAATACCCCTGAAATTCAAGAAGAACATTTCAATCCCTCGAGTCTCTGAAATCTCACATCAATTCCTAAGGAGGAATCTGAGTTTTCCAAATGTTATCAAAAGACATTTTTCTCCTTAAGTATAGGTAAAAGAAAATGAGTAGGAGTTTACAATTTCGACATAGAGATTTAAAACTTTATCATAACGATATACAAATTGAGCATAGCAATTCACAATTAACTACATTGTTTTTGTAATGATTATTTGATAAAGCCTTTAAGATGAAAATCAACTTATGCTACTTTTCACAACTTTTACATAAAGATTTACAACTTTACCATAATGATTTACAAGTTTATCATAACAATTTACAACTAACTACCTTGTAAGTTGTTATGATCAACTTGAAACTTGAAAATTGTTATGATAAAGTTGCAAATACTTTTTGTAAAAGTTGTGAAAAGTAGCACCGATTGATTTTAATCTCAAAGGCATTGTTACACAGTCATCACAAAATTTTTTTACTTAGTTGTGAATTGCTATACTCAACTAATAAATCGTTATGATATAATTGTAAATTCCTATTTCAAAGTTATAAAACCTTGATCCTGCACTTAGGAGCAAAAGTATCCTTTAATAACATTTGGAAATCCTATAATCATCCCCAAGGGCTGATTTGGGATTTCAGAAATTCGAGGGACTAAAATGTCCTTTTTAAATTTCATTGGGAATTTTTGGTCTTTTACCCATGAATTAAATAGGAAATTCATGATAGGTTCTCTTGAATGCTTTGTAAAATAATTAAGGGAGAATTTCAATATAGGACCGCTGCAGCCAATTAATTTCAAAATAGGACTAAAAGATTCTGAAATATCACTTAAATCTTGTGGGGGCAAAACTAAAATCAAATAGAGAGGAGAAAAGACAACATTGACCCTATGTGTCAGAGAGAGAAAGCGTGTCAGAGGAGAGAGGTGAGATGAATATTTGGTTTTTTATTGAGGCTTGTTCAAATGATATTTTTCTTATTCATAGGAGGTTTTCCCTTGTTCAAATGACCGTTTTTCTTGTTCATGTGAAAATAAGCGGGGTGAGAGAGAGAGAGAGAGAGAGAAATATAGATGCATGTCAGAGAGACAAAGAGTGTCAGAGAGAGAGAGAGAGAGTGTCCAGAAAAGAGGGGGTAAGAGGAATATTTTGTTTTTTTTAGACTTGTTTAAATGAGTTTTTTCTTGTTCATATGGGTTTTTCCCTTATTCAAAGGACCATTTTCCTTGTTCATGTGACCATGAGTGGGGTCTGTGTGTGAGAGAGAGGAGAGAGAGTGTGTCAGAGAGGCCATGTGGGAGTGGGGCCTTTTTTGTCTTTTTCCACATCAATTTAATTTCACTTTTAAAGACCATAAACCTGCAGTGATATTTCAGAATCTTTTGGTCTTACTTTTTAATTAATTGGCTACAACGATCCTATATTGAAATTCGCCCAATAATTAATGTAAGGATTGATTGTGGAAAAGATAAGTCTATAATCTTTTGAGCAAGTTATAGATGTTATAGGTAGGAGAACATTTTCTTAGAAATCCAAGCTCCTCCCTCAAACTTCAAAATTAACTCATTGAATTTGTGCTTACTTGGGGTAAATGCATATAGTTCCTTCAATTTTCAATATTGTATGTGTATGATTTTTTCCTTATTAAATCATGTAATTTTGCTATTTTATCACACTTGTCTATGTACCTTTACTATGTTAGGAATGTTAATCCTTATACAAAAGTTAATTGTGTTAACAAAGTAAAATTAAGAAATTCAATTAAAAAAAGACATAAATACAAAATTAAAATTGAAGCAAAATATCCTTATTACTTCAATAATAGCTACCCTTTATATTTTGGAAGATGGTCATGTGTTATGTGAGAAGCTTTAATACTCCTTCCGTTTCTAAATATATGACTCAATTGATTTTTTTTAGGAAAATAATAAAAAAGCTAAATAAGTTATTTATAAATGGATTTGACTTGATTTTTTTCTCTTGATTAGTTAATTTGACTTATAAGCTAATATATAATCCAATAACACACAAATCCGTTTTGATTAAATAGCTCATTTCGCTTCTTTAATCTCTAAGAAAAAAGTCAACTAGATTTTATATTTAAGCAGAAGGAAGTGGTGCTTTCATTGTCAACAAGCTTTACTAGTATTAGATATACGCGTTTATATTGCCGCGGTATGCCAACTATGGTGAGGCAAAAAACAAAAGGTATGCTAAGGATGAAAGGGGCCGCTTGGAAATGTGCAAGTATTATAACCAAGGTTTTCATAGCCGGACAGTCCAACCGGTTAGACCGTCGACCAGATACAAGAACGGCCCGGGCTCATGCTTTGGACCGCCTCTCCATTTGAACTGCTTTAGGCCGGGATCCGGACCGGTATATAAGAACCGGCCGGCCCAAAAACTTCAGAATTTGTTTTTTAAAAAAAATTATTTAAATAAGCCCAAAAGCCCAAAAAAAGTAATAAACATTCATTTTAGACTCCCCCCTCCTAAGCTCATGTCTATCTCATGTGCACCACTGTGCCCTAGAAAAAAAAATTAAAATTGTTGTTCACTATTTATTCTCTTCCAAGACGGCTCTCCACTGGCAACTACTGTTTAGGCACCAAAGGGTGGCAATACTTCACAAGAAGATGTTGATATTTTTTGTGCAAATGCCTTTCAAAAAACTCATGCTTGACTCAATCAAAATCCAACAATGTTTGAGAAGTCATGAAATCATTCTTATTAGTGTATTTTTTTAAATTGTTATAGTTAGTGTTACATACTTAAGTTGACTATTGACTTATCATACTACTCCTTCCATTCCTAAATATAAGACCTAATTACCTAATTTGATTAGATTAAGGAAGTTAGTTAAACTAGTCAAAATCACATGACATTACCAAATCGCTCTAACCATCTACCTTTATTCCCACTCCCCTCTCTTGCTTGTTTATTATGGAGGAGCATCAATAGGGATAATTTGGGAAAAATTGACAAAAATTAGAAAGATGTCTTATATTTAGAAACAAACTCTCTTCTCTAAATAGGTCCTATATTTAGGAACGAAGGGAGTACCTTTCATGGTATTTTGCATTTTGTGACATTTGTTAAATTTCAAACAAATTATATTAACTATATTTGTATATATAATTTTTTTATTAAATTATTACGTCACCGGCCCGACTGAACGACCTGACCGTTTCAACCATGACCCGCTCATCTTTCCGGCTCGACATCCGGTCTGACTTTTAAAACATTGATTATAACCATTTCTTTTTTGGAAAAAAGGTATATCAGTAAAAAGTGAATTTAATAAAATCAAAACTAGGGATTACACTCATTAATAGCCGGTGTAAAAAAAAGTTACTTCTCCCTCAAGTCTTTAATGTACTTTTTCTGGCCCTAAATATAAGATTTATTTATCTAATTTGATTAAATTAAGGATGTTAGTTAGTATAGTTTAAATCACATGATGTTACCAATGCACCCTAAACATCTATCAAATCACATGATGTTACTAATGCATCCTAAACATCTACCTTCCTCTCTTATGTATTATTTAGAAGCAGTAATAGGGATAATTTGAGGAAAAATTGGGAACAATAAAAAAGAGGTCTTATAGTTAAGACCAAACTCATTTCCTTAAATAGATATTATATTTAGGACCGGAGGGGGTAATATTTATTTGGGGAGTTAATTTTAGTCCTAAATTATAAATGTAAGACCAACTTTTATTAATTATTTTCAAATTACCCATATTGATACTTTCTTCATACTCCCTCCAGTCCTTATTATAAGAACCCGAATTTTGAATTGGTTTGGTCTAAAATATAATAGCCCATCTTGGATTGTGTCACAATTTAATGCATTTTTTCCTATTTTACCCCTAACTAATTTGAAATATTGCATTAAATAAATGATGGGTAATGCTTATATTTACGAGTAGATAGATGGGGGAACAGTTTTAAATGAGAGGATAGCAAAACTTAAAGAGGGGTAATATTAAAAAAAATGTCTATTTCAGACATATTTATGATTTTTAACTAACTTTTAACAGTTTTCTTAAGAAACACAATTTAGTTGTCGAACTCTTATAATTAGGACCGGAGGGAATAGTGATCAATAAGCAAGAGAGAGGATGAGAGAATGAAGGAAAATAGTCATGATGTTAAAACATGTCATATTAACTAATTTAACTAATATCATTAATCTAGCTAACTGTAAAACAAACCACATAGTAAACATTACCAAAATAAAACTAACATACCTTTGAAAGCAGAAGCACAACGACAGTGAAAACAAGGAATTAGCAATACTCTTATCCAATGCCATTTCTATCCTCATAACCAAAATGCACTGGAAGCTGAACCCTAGAACATGCTGCTAAAGAAGGTGGAGGATGATCATCTTGATCTTGCGATCCAACGTAGATGATTGTCTCATTATTTCTCTCACCACATCCTATATGGTTTAAGAGTTTCTTTGGGGGGCTGAGTTTGTGACTAATATTACATTTGTAAAAGGCTACTGTGTGTGGAAAGATCTCAAAAGAACCCAAGGCAAAGGTGGGAGGAAGAGCAATATTGCAGCACAAGGCATCACAGTCATCTTTTTCCAAACTATTTTGTAAAGTTGTGTTTCTTAGGATAACAGTAATTTTTATGAAAGGGATCAACACTCCCCATTTGGACTTTCTTTCCATTGAAATGCACAGTTTTAGTTGTGAGTGGTAGAAGGGAATCTGAGGTTACCCAGATTCTCACATTCAAAGGAAGATGGACGTACTCTTCAGATAAATCAGAAGATAGAGGAAGAACATTGTTAGAAAATAATAGGAAGAAGAAGAGGGGGAACGTATGAACATGTAGAATCATTCTTCCGGAACCCTCTCTCACTGAATAAAAAAAAACTAACTTGGCGTCTTAATGACTACTGTTTCAAATAATGACTTGCTTGAAGGTTGGACATTTGATACGGCAATTGACTTGGAATTAGGAGTTGGAACAAGTGTATGACCATAAGACCATTGACCAAGACTAAGAATGTGGATGGGAGGCATGTTTGACTCTCTCAACAAAATGTGTTTCATCACAGGCTCTTGGGCTTCATTAGTAATGATGTTCACAGTTGTCAAACATCGTTAAATAAAGAAGATTAATTTATAGAAAAGCATCTAAGAATGAAATAAGTAGCATTCACAACATTATAAATTCAGTTGTTGGAAGAAGTACAATGAATATACTATAAAGAGTATGAACTATGAGTATGAACAATGAAGTAAAAGTCACAAGTTTATGGTCCAGTTCGTAAGGATTTAACTTATTTGCTACATAAGGTTATAAGTTCAAGTTCTATTCTAGATGTCAGGATTTTGTTGATGGACATTTTTAGGTAGCTATATAAAAGCTCTTTAAATATTAAGACATACACTTACCCTGATGAATCTGTGAGATCTAACTCATTCAAACATTTTACCATAAAAGCCTCAATTTTATCATGCTTGATATCATTAATGAATTTCTCACATTTCATCAAACTAGTACAAATATAAGGTTTTCAAAAGGATGATGGGAATAAGTGTCCAAAAACAAGTGAATGTAAATTATCTCAAAAAGAAAAAGAATTAATTAATCAGTAAGGAAGGTACACCTTGGTTCTCAAAGATAAATGTCATGATACATAAGTGATATTTGTGAATTATATGTGGTGGTCTTAGAGGCATAGATGAAGCAACTTTCTAAACCACACAAACCAAATCAAACTGCAACTCAGTTTATGGCCCACAACAAAAACACAAGAGGGAGGATAAGAAGAGAATTCAAAGAGGAGAGGAGCAATTTGTTCAAGGAGTCAATGCATCAATTGAAAAATGACTCCATCAATCTTATATTATCTGCTAATCCAAAATGTTACAAGGATTTAATTTTAAATAATAAATGGAAAACTACATCAGTGGACATATACACGTTATTCTTATTAGAGCCTCTATATGATGGATTAAATACCACTATGGTTCTTATATAAAACCAGTCACTACTACACAAAAAGTTTATCGCGGTGCTTATTTGGGCATAATCGCGGTGCTTTCAAAACGCTGTGATAAGTTCTGGCAAAAATTGCAGCATTTATTATGCGGTTTGGAAAGCCTATCGCGGCGCTTATTACACAAAACGCTGCGTTAGGCTTACTTATCATAGCGCTTATTTAAAAACGCGCCGCGATAGGGATTTTTAAAAAATTTACCTATCACGACGTTTTCTCAGAAAAAGCCCCGATTTTTTTAGAAAAAAAAAAAATTAAAATAACCATTCGTTAAATCTCTTAAAATATGGAATATATGGGAAAAGCTAAAACCTTTCAGAAGAACCAGAGGCAGAAATAACTGCTGTACTTTTGCTTGGAAAACCAAGATCATTCCTGTTGAGAAACAAAAGCATAAACATGATGTGGCTTTAATAGAATCTTATGAGAAAAAAAAAACATGTGTGCTAACTGCCAAGTGCGTTGCAATCAACAAAAGGGAGAGTCAGTATGAATCAATGAATAAACATTATTAATTCCATTCTTCAACAACAAATGAAATCCATATTAATATCATTGTACAATGTAAATTCTACAGGGAAATGTACTATTTACAAGCCATGAATACTATAGCTCCTCTTAAAATCTGTGCAACATTTTTTGAACTTTCAACTTTCTCCACACATTTCATTGGGTTCTATGCAACTTTGTTTTTATTCTTTCAATAGTTCTTCACATATTTCAATATAGTATGATCCTGTTTACTGCACAAAGAAGAAAAAAAATCCTGTTCCCAAAAACAAAAATTAAAATATCTCCACATGATTAAAATTAAGATAAATAGAAAAGTCAAATGGAAAAGAGAACTTCCTAAGCAATTGTATCTTTCTCAGGTTTTGAAAATAAAATGTTTCACCTTTTTTTGTCATAGTTAAGTTACGTAATCTTTAAGCTGCTTTGAAAAATTCTCATAACATAAAAATTTAGAATAATAGCTTTCTCAAAGTTTAAGTAAATCAAACAGGTCCTTCATATGATGCTTTGGGATATCATATACAATCAGATTAGATTGCAAACCACAAAACTATGCAGAAGATAATCATTCTCAACAGCAATAAAAGGCTGTTGTTTCGGAGATCACAACAATGAATAATCTAAGTATCACAAACAATCAGATTATACAGCAAATTACAAAGCTATGCAAAAAATAATCATTTTCAACAGCCACTATAGAAACCTATGTACATCGGAAAAACAGTGGGACAAGAGGAAGGACAGACGATGTTGCAGCTGGCATAGATGGGCCAACTACCAAAGCATTTTGTGCTGCTGTTTTCTGGGGATCTTTAGAACCTTCTGGACCTATGAACAAATGACAAGGAACAACTATGTGAATTTAGAGCCCATATAAATATCGTCTACAACTTATGTAAGACAAATTCCACGACAAAATGCTATCAGCAGCTCACAAAGAGAGTCAAAAGGGGGAAGACATAAAAAACAATGACATAAATCTAAAGTTCCAAAGACAGGACTGAATTTCAAGATGACCAATCAAAATGTAATGGAGACTAAGAACCAAGAAGCGATGTATGAACTACAAATAAAAGCACTTTTGAGAAACTATATCACGATCATTTATAAGCCATTATTCCGTAGTAAATTCAGCTAGCATCCTTGCTAGAGAAAGCATACTATAGACCAAAATGATAGCCGTGGTTACAATACCTGGAAGAGCAAGTGCATTAGAGGGGCCCTAGCTGTTGGCGTTAGATTCCTGAAATCCAGCCCTTCGAAAGGACTCATCTCTGCTCATTTGTTCTTCAGTGAACTGTGATGATATGGCCCTGAAGCAGCAGGGAAATGCAACATTTTCAAGAGGAATGTAAGATAATAAAAAATGCAAAATTATAATTATATCAAACTGCCTAAATTAAGCGTGTATACTGAGCAACTTGAAACCTTTGAAGATCTTTTCAAGCGAATTTGCATCACCAAAGTCAACTTTAAGATGACCAGGCAATAGAGGACCAAAACCACGGGTAGCTTCATTGTCGCAGCTCATAGACATAACATTTGGAAACAAAAATAGGATGCCATTTTTTTCCAAGAAAAATCTTATAATTAATCAGAAAGAAATAAATATCATAGTTAGAATAAGTTTCCTAAGTTATGCTCTCACATCAAAATTATTTCATTTAAGCTACCCAAGGTATACTCGATATCCTTTCTACTTTTTTCAAATGCGCAACTTCTCCATCAAGGACAGTAATTTCAGATTCAATGTATTTATCTAACTCTATTGTCCATATCTTTCATAGTTCATGCTCCACAGGACCTTAGATATTTCATCAATGGAGAGTTTCTTTTGGTTGCAATTATGAGAATGTGTTTGTCCACTACTTAATGGGCACGTGTAAACACCTACATCATTTTTTGCTACAGCCATCAGTATATTTACAATATACAAATAGCTGCATACAGGTTAGTTATTAAATTAAATAAGTATACAAACAGATTATTTGTGAAAAATAATGGCCATTTCGCAAAAATATTTTCCTTTAGTCTCATAAAACTATACTTGAAACTGAAGCCTATCAAGATATTACAAAATTTAGCACAGGTGTTACAGTTCATACCTCATCTTTGGGAATTTTTTTCTTCTCACAGCCCCACTTTCTTGGCATCTTCAGAGCTGTTTCCACACCTTCAGCACCAGTATTCATAGGTAGCACCATCTAGTAACCAAACATGCTTGTTAGGCGATCAGCAAATACAGGAAAGCGGTCATTGTAGAAGGCTCGAGAACTTAGAGTCAGCATTTCTGCCTTTTTTTGCAATGCTCTCAAAATTTTTGGATGGCAACGTCCCTAAATGAGCATGACATGCAATCAATACACTGTATGCCTTTAAAAGCAATGGCAAGAAAATGGAAGTATCCAAGTTCACCAATTTGGATATTGCATTACAGTAGATACAAACCATTGTATAAAAAAATAACTTGTACTGATCAGAACAGTACCTAGTTGGTTACAACACCACAAAGAAAAATAAAAAAACCCGTTTATTCCCAAAATCCCAATTGAAGAAACTACAGAGGGGCCAAGACATAAACAAGGTTACCTGATGAACTGCTGAGTAAGCTGATATTGCTTCAAAGCCTACACATTAATAAACTTACCAGCTCACCATCAAAATCATCCGAAATGAACACAAGCTTCCCATACAGGCGTATATTTAAACAATATGTAAACACTAAGTCATTTGGCTCAGTTTCCTGCTCTATCTGCCTCGAAGTCGTTGCTGATAATATAGATCATGGGCCAAGCTTCAATGCGGCCATGAATTTCATCTCGGTAAGTGAATTTATGGCTGAAATAGTAAATTACGGTATGTCACAGTTTTGGAATCTGTGCAACTTGAGTTTTGAATGGAAATATTATGGAATTAGAACCTGTGTCTTCCTGAATTGTTTAATGGCTACGTCAGGTGAGAATGTGATGATCAGTTCACCAAGCGCAGCCTAACTGGATTTAGAGTGGATCAATTATAGTTTGATTTGACTTTCTTCAGAGAGGATTGGAAGGATGAGATGGAAATTAAAACCAGCTTGTTGTAAACTTCTTTTGTGTTTACATGCTCATCAGCATTTTTCCTTGTTGGGTAGTAAACCGAAAAAGATGCGATGTCGGGTTGGGTTTGGGGGGAGAGATGGTGAGCTCCGGCGGCCGTCGACACCAGTGAGGAAACTCACGGCCCTGAAGCGGCGGCGGCGACTGGTTTCTAGAAAATGGTTCTGAGAGATATGAAGAAGATTTGGAGAGAAGGAAGGAGCGAAAAATGAGAGCGAGAGATAGGCTTTCAAAATTATAAATAAAAAAAATAATTAATAAAGGCCTAACCCCGGCGCATATTATCACCGGTTTGGAATGGCTTCTGAGGGCACCGCAGAAGCCATCCATCATTTTTTTTATGTTTGGGAAGAATTTGTATAAGCACCGGGATATGCATTAAAAATTAAAAATTTAAAAAATAGCTAACACGGCGTTTTTTGGAATGAGCGCCACTTTAGACCCATTCTGTAATAGTGAGTTGGTAAGACTTTTTTTTTTTTTTTTGCCACAAATACAAGTCCATTGTAGGAGTCATTAGCAAGCATTTTCCAATTTTACCCTATTGAATAAAAAAATGTGCGAGAAAATGTTTAGTATCTTTTCATTACTTGTTAAATTAGATAAATTTGGAAGAGTCAATCAATTTAAAACAAATTAAATATATTAACTTCCTTTCTTTTATATATAAAATTTGATTAAATATAACTTAAAATAAGATAATAAGGATATTAGAGTGCTAATATAGTAGTAGATTTGACTCATGACATTAAAGTGGCTGACAACAATTTTACCATGGCATCAAGTGTTCGTCACCGGCCGCAAATGTACGGGTCGCGCCAAGTAATAAAGTGATAAGTAAAGTATCGTTCCCACGAGGATTTGGTTCCAAAACCCGGTCAAACAATGATTGTCACACTCTCACCCAATTTGAGTGATTCAAATATTGAGATTGAAAATTAACTATGAAAATAAACATATACTAAATGAAAACAAAATTATAAACAAGTGATTCTTCAACTTCAAGTATAAAATGGGTCCTAAGATTATGTATCCCCCTTGCACTTCATAAAACTCAATTAACCTCCTCTCAAAGATGCTCTCAATAAATCCATGTGCTAATCTAGGATTCGCAGAGTACTTGTAAACGCTCTCTCAAGTTAAGAACAAGTGTTTAGTCTTATTAATTGCACAATCTCTTGCTACAATTTAATAAAACCCAATTATCAAGCTCCAACCCTAATGTGACTATGCAAGGCTAGCAAGTATATCTCTATCTTACCAACAAAACCATCCATCCATGCAAACTTCAGGTTCTTGCACTATTTTACCCAAGTTCTACACTCAATCTAGCCCTCTCAAGCATCAATCAAGTGAACCCAACATCTAAATGGTGATCAAGCACATAGAAGCATTAGGAACAGAGTAAAATAAGCACATAGATATCATTAATCACAACATAAGAGGAGGAATCAAGAATCAATCCATACAAGGGTTCAACATAATCCTAGAATACAAGTATTTTAGCTACTCATTGTTCTACAACCCATGGGAGCATATATATACAGCATTACAAAACAGAACAAGAGAAGAGAATGAAGATGGAAGAGATAAACCAAGAGAGGAAGCCCAAATCTATTCAAAGCTCCAAACCCAAACTAAATTCCCACCAAGCTCTAAGCCCTAACACAGCAAAACACTCCCAAAATGCACCAAAAGTCGAAAAATATCGGCCAAGAACGAAACCCTGGCTTTTATAACCTTTAAAACGCGTCTGTGCTGTCAAAACGCGCAGCAGAACAAGGAGTTCACCATGGGTTTCACCGTGGCGAAGTCCACGGCAACTACCAAAAAATTCCAGAAGTGAGTGGACTTCGCCGTCACTTTCGCCACGGCTAAGTTTTTTTTTTTTTTTTTTTTGCTCTGATTTCTTCTTATTTTTGTTCGCTTGGGAGCTTGGTGGAGGGGCTGTTATCACTTGTTTATTGCATCAAAATATTCCTACAAGATTTACATAAAATAACATAAGAAACTAACTATAAATATGATCAAAATCTACATAAATAAACAATGATATGCACCCAAAAATCAAATAAACATTTTCCTCTCTTGAGTATCCAAAATTTATCAATGATTGAGTAAAACTCAAGGAAAATGTGCTAATATTACATGACTTCCCAGAAGTTATCATCGAGACTCCTTGTATTTGTCGAATATTAATATCGATAACTCTCTTCCTCTTGATTAGTTTCTTATCATCATGGCTTTATTATTTTTTTTTTCTTGTTTTGATTACTTGTAATGTCGTTTTGATTCTTGTAAAACATAAATCAACTTGATTTTTTTTATAAAAAAAATGAGCAAGAAATGAAATCCTTGACGACCTCAAGCATGAATTAAAGTAAAGATCACGAAGGGCGAAGAGCGGATTTTGGAAAGGGTTGAAGTATGGGTTCATTTCTCCTTTGATATTGGTAGGGCCCGAAATCTAAAACTTGCGGAGTAGTATTTGGGGCATTGAAACTTCAAGGATTTTTGAGGTATGATAGTCTCCCTTCTCTTCTCATGTTTTTCTTCCTTCCTAGCGATTGCTTTGAGTTGGATGGAAAGTTTGTTGTGATCTGAGCTAATCTTTGAGTCTGTTTAATGTTCTCAAACAAACCAATGAGGTAGAAATTGTTTGAGTTTTGAATTTTGTCTCAAGCCGTAACAGTTAATTGGTGATTTCCAATTTTTATGATGATTTGTTTAACACCATTTTTGAAATTACTATTATACTCCATGTGGTCCTAAATATAAGAACAAATTGACTTTTTTTTAAGAGATTATACAAAGCTTTACATAAACATGGTTAAATGAAAACATTGGGATCCCAACAATATAATAAGGCTAAGGGAACTTTTAAGCTCAGCTACATGAGTTTCTCTAAACCCTATGCCCAACAACATTGGATAACCAGTCAAATGACTAAATCATTCATTTATTATGAGTTTCCAGTATCAAAGGAAAATGCTGAATTAGGTTTTTTTAGTTATGTTCTAACATTAAGGTACAGTAGAACTAGATTTCCAGTGGGGATCATACTGTACGGTGAGCGTATTCTGGCTCCGAGCTGTTTAATGATGTATCTCCATATTTATCTACTGAGGTTGGAAGAGATGTACAAATCTCCCTATTTGGAAACCCAACACCATGAAACTCTAAATACTTGAGATCATGATTCCCATTTTCAATTTTCTGCAGAAACTCCTTTACTTCATCCGTGGAAGGTCTTAGCTCCACATCCCTCTGTAGGCACCAAAACGCTAACTTTGCCACCAATATTATCATCTCCCTAACCTTGTCATCTAACTCAAAACCAAGTGAAGGATCTACCAGCTCAGTAAATGCTCCTCTTTGAATCTTCTTTACTGCCATATCTGCCAAATTAATCCTCTCTGTGGCCCTTGTAAAGATAGCAGGCTTAGAAGATATCAGCTCAATGAGAACAACACCAAAGCTATAAACATCACTCTTCTCAGTAAGCTGGCAGAATCTGTAATATTCAGGGTCCAAATAACCTGGGCTCCCTGCTGGAGCTGTAGAGACATGAGACACAAGCTTGGGGAACAACCTGGAGATACCAAAGTCAGCAACCTTGACAACAAAATGGTGATCAAGAAGAAGGTTGTTGGATTTGACATCACGGTGAATGATGCCACTAGCATGGAGATAGGACAATGCATTTGCTGTCTCTATGGCAATTCTCATCCTCATTGGCCATGGTAGTGAACCAGATTTAGCCTGATTTCCATATAGATGACAGCCAAGAGTTCCATTTGAAATGTATTCATAGACCAGTAGCAGTTCACGACTAGCATGCGAAGTGCAGCCATAGAGTGACACAAGGTTTTTGTGGCGTAAACATGTAAGGATCTGAACTTCATTTATGAATTGTTGTACACCTTTGCAGTCGCGCTCAAAAAGGCGCTTGACAGCAACTTCTCGTCCATCTTTTAGCTTTCCTAGTTGTTTATCATCAAACTAACAGTTTAATTTTCAATATCTAAATCAACACATGTTAATAATGCATCTAACCAAACACTAATTTTATCCTTCGAAATTCAAAAACGAAGAATGACAATTCTTTTTCAAAAGAAACAATCAATACACATTATGTTTTTTGTAATTGTGGTGGCTTACCATAGTAAACAGTTCCAAAGCCTCCTCTTCCAAGTTGTCTTGATTGATCAAATTCGTTTGTTGCTTCTTTGAGTTCCTCATAGGAGAAGACAAGGATCCCAAAGTAGATATTTCTACTTTCTAGGATTGCATATTTGTGAGTATTATCATATTCAATGCTTCTTGACTGATTTTGTGAGCCTAAAGACTTGTGTCTTCGTTTGAGTTGCAATAGAAAAACAATCGAGCCAATTATAATCATGCCAACACTTCCAATGGCTCCACCTGTGGGACGAAAAGCTTTGAAATTTTAATCGATTCTTGGATTATAACAGCCATGAACACTGTCAATTACTTGGAATGTTTCTAAGTTTGACCTCTCAACACAAACGCTCACAAACAACTCCTATGTAAGAAATTCTATCTATTACAAGCAAAGTTTACAAAATCATATCGATTAAAGCTATTTGATTTCTTGGAATACATATTAGCTCATTAAAAAGTAATTATACTCCAGCATAAATTGAAAACAAGAGGTTCATGCATGTCTATTACTATGAGGTAAATGCTTGGTAGTAAGCAAACTGGCATAAATTTGATTAATAATGTTATTGGCTTGGAATCAATTTTCTTGTGCTCTGTCATCATAATCAATTAAGTGTTGATAAGGACATGCTCAAATAGAAGCCGGAGAAGAGAACATTCTTTTGGAGGATAGTATATAAGTGGACATTGACTTAGAACAAGACTTGGAAAAGTGGCCTGGAAAATAAGGGCAAGGGGTAATCTATTCCTCGTCAGCTTCCTCAAATGTCATGCTATCAAGACTTGAATAGTCCAAGGTCTTTGCCCTTTATTAAACAAACCACCTAATTTAATTCTATGTTCACCAATAATAATTTCTTTTTAACTTCTTCACCAATAATGATTTTTAAAATACCCTAGTATTCATCTTCATGGGCAGAAGGTATAGTTATATTCTGGTTTTTTTTTATTTATCACTACAAAAAAACTCGAAATTACTGACGAAATTCCGTCGGTAATTTTAATTTTCCAACGGATTTCTGATGAAGTTGGTAATTCATTTACCGAAGAAAAGTTTTTTCTGTCGGTAATTTCCGACGGAATTTCTGTTGGTAACTTTTTTATTATTTTATTATATAAATAAATTATTATTTTATTTATAAATAATATATTAAAATATTATTATTACCAACGGAATTTCCTTGGGCAATTCACATGATATTTTTATTGTGTAGAAGATAGGAATAAGCAATAACTTGGTTTATTTTTAGGATTATTATTATACTCATATAATAAAAAAAATTTGTTATAAATTGTTGTACCCATATAAATTAAAAATGTAAAAGAAAAATATGTTTTACTTTAAAATGTTGACCATGGATATTAAGATCGTATGACTAATAGTTAAGTTATCTTTAATAATTATGTGGGAAAAAGGAGACAGCTGAAAGTTAAGTAAAATTACCTATTATCAATCGCAGCTTCCAAGCCGTCCGCCTTTCATTTTGATACTCTATCTCACCTTCATATTTTACCACAAGAAAAGAATAAGCAGAGAAAATTCAATACAAAAGACCTCCTAAAAAAGAAAGAGTATATTTCACATGTTACTTGTTATGATGCATACCTTTGAATTCAGAACAATAAAATCCTCCGGTTCCGTTGAGGAGGCAAATTCCTTGATTGTGATCAGAACATCGAGAACAGTCATCAGAAAGTAGAATGTTAATTTGGAATACAGAAGCTATGAAAGTGAATGGATCAGGAGAGAAAGCCATCGTATTGACAGGAACCTGAACCATTGGACATGTTGCCAAAGAAGGCGGGAGATCATCTTGATCTTGCGATCGGAAGAAGATGGTCTCATTATTACTCTTACCACACCCTGTATAATTCAAGAATTGCTTTGGAAGGGATTTATTATAACTGAGGGAACTATTACATCTGTACAAGGTTATATTTGGGAAGATGTAAAAGGAACCCAAGGGTGACGTGGGAGGTGAAGTAGTAATATTCCAGCTCAACGAATCACATCTTTGATTTCCCAAATTTTTCTCCAAATCTGTGTCTCTAACGAAAACCACAGTTTTGAAACTGTAGTCTATTGACATAACTTGAAACATCTTTTTCCCCAAGTAGACAGATTTCTCAGCGTTGGGGTGTTCATCTTCACAGCCATGAATCTGCAACATTCCACAGTGTTTGTTTTGGGGAGTGCTTAAAGGGAACCGGAGCCTGCCCAGATTCCCACACTCAAAGAAAGGTGGGCACTCTCCACCAGAAGCAGAAGAAGCTACAGCAAGCACTTGGTCATCCAACAAGAACAAGAAGAAGAAAATGACCAACAAATAAGAAGGTAGAACCATTCTTCTTGTGAGAAACACTCAAGGTCTAGTCTATGAGAGACTTTAGATTTTGTTTCAAAGCAAAATGACTTGGTTGGAAGGTTTCATTTTATGCACTTGGGGGAATCAAGTGTTGCAATTTGTTCTCCCTTGAAGCCATGTGACACGGCAGTTGACTTGGCTGAAAGACCAAGACCAATAACATGAATGAGGCACTTGCCCTTCTCTCAACGTAATGTTCTTCACACACTCTCTTATCAATGCTAACAATCATGTACTTCCCCGTGCGTGGCACGAGGGGCTTGTGATTGCATGCATTAATTACAATGCGAATGGGAAAATACCACATCATAGTGTCTTTGGAATAATTTGAATGAACAAAGTCATTATACATGTATTTATTCATTAAATAAGCAATATTGTTATATGTAATATATGGTTACTGTTGCATTTATTAGAAAAATTGAAGCCTTATTTTGATTTGCGTCATTTGCAACATAACCCTTTTTTAAAAAAAAAAAGTTAACCAAGCTTGTGTTATCCCTGAATTTGTGAGTGAGTGGACCTTGAAAACCATGTTATTTAGGTAAAAATAAAGAAATATAAGGGCACGACTGAGTTTTCATGTAATTACTTCCCTAAACAACGAATATTTTTAGAAAAAAAGGAAATTAGAAGAAAGATGGGTCAAATGACGGCAACTTAGCTAAGAAAACATTACTTTCTATTAGTAAAATTGTAATAAACTTAAATTTTTTAACTTGTAGTCCATCTTGGTTTATAGAAGGAGCGAGTTTAATAATTTGCATATTTTCACTTTTTTGACAAATGATTGTGATGGATTCCAATTTTTTATGAGAAACATAAATTACATTATTTTGCATATAAAATAAAATAAGAAGCAACAAAGACCAAATATAGGGAAAATATCATAAAACCCTCTCAAGACATTTGTGCTTCCTTCCAACATCAATATGAGCATTTCTAAGTCTCAAAAATCATGAAATCCAAAACTAAAAGATCCAATATTTTACAACTGGATTTTCAAGACACATATGAGAAATTTGCAAAACACAATTGAAGAATTTGCAAGACATCTATGCTTCTTTCAATAAGAACATTTTGGTCTTTCAGTTAAAATATTTAATTTCAATTTGTCTCCTTAAATAAAAGTGAAGTTTCAGAATTTTTTGGGGAGAATCATATGTTAATTTGTTAAAGCAAAATATGGACTTATTACATTTAGATTAAAAAAAACTCAACTTCCACATCAATCAAATATCTTAGAATAAAAAAAATTCGTGAAATAATATTATAATTTATATATCTATACATATTATATAAATATTATAACTAATACTATGCAAATTATTATCACATAAGTAAATATGAAATTTGATATTTTTGGTGATTTTTAAGTCAATTCTCACCCTTACAATTTTATTATAAATAAGTGAGTCCCCATCGATATATTTTAAAATACTAAAATCATTCGATATTACTCATTTTGCTATGCTCTATCCTCTCAAGTCTCAATAGACCCTCACCAAACCCGCCTCACTTATCTAAGGTTAATATCCAATGGATTTTACATGGTTTTTAAAATTAATAATTTTTATTGAAATCTAGGGACCTATTTCTAACGCGGCAACACCTACCTATATACTTGGCAACATTGCTTATTAACTTGGGCTGTGGTGATGTTACTTTCAAGCTAGAAATAAAATTGAAGCCTTAGGTTAATAGTGAATGAATTGTATAGAATGTTTTCTGAATATTTCATAATTCTTAATTATGTTCATCTCTTTAGCACCATTTTGAATTTTTAAATTCCCAAGCTTTCCTACTCTTCCTTTTCCTTTCTCGTTTGGGTCTTCCCTGTTTAATTCCAGGCAATAAGTAACACGATGCAAGGTTAATCGTTATAACATATAATATGAAGAATAATGTAAAACATGAGAGTGAATATAATATATGTGTGTGTGTGTGTGTGTGTGTGTGTGTGTGTGTGTGATACGATTGTCCTAAATGAAACAATGGTTATAGTGACATTAGATCCAAACTGGAAGGAGGAGAAAACGGTTGATGACATAGACATGATCACAACACCTAAGAGGTCAAATTCTCAAAAATCTCCCTATAAATAACATTAGTGGTTGTGTTAGCAACTTCAAAGTCACCATAAGAAATAACTATTTTGAGACCGTCCATCTTCTTAACTCTGGACAATGCATCATACAGTTGGTCATGAGTGAAAACAGACTTAAAGAGGAATTTGAATTAATTTGATAATATGTTTAAACATAAAATGTTATACATCCAACAGTTATGATTGTGTGGTGCTAGTCGTGCGTTGCACGGGGAGTATTGAATTTAGGGGCGTATAACTTAAAATAAATTAATATAAGCCACAATTAAATATGAATGTAGTTATTTAACTAATTACCAAACAATTTTAGAGATAAAAAAGGGAATCAGAGGCGATCCCTAATCAACAAATATTTTTAGAGACAAAAAAGGGAATTAGAGGCGAGATGTATTAAATATGAAAATTTACTTTAATTGACAATGTTTAAAACATGTCTTTATTTCTTTCTAAATTGAAATATAGGTTTACTCTTACATTTCATATAAAAGTTGAAACCTTAGTTTGCAATGATTATAACGATGTACAAATTGAGTATAGTAATTTGCGACTAACTACCTTATTTTTCCAATGATTATTTGATAAGGTTTTTAAGATGAAAATCAACTTATGCTACTTTTTACAACTTTTACATAAGGATTTATAACTTTACCATAACGATTTTCAAGTTGATCATAGCTAGCTATTCATAACTAATTACCTTATAAATTGCTATGATCAACTTAGAAATTGTTATGATAAAGTTGCAAATACTTATGTAAAAGTTGCAAAAAGTAGCACCAATTGATTTTTATCTCAAATGCATTGTTAAACTGCCATCACAAGACTTAGTTGTTAATTGCTATATTCAACTAGCAAATCGTTATAATAAAGTTGTAAATCCCTATGTCAAAATTGTAAAACTCTGATCGTGCACTTAGGAGCAAAAACATCTTTTAATAATATTTGAAAATCTCATATTACTCCCTAGGGACTGAACTGGGATTTCAGAAATTTGAGGGAATGAAATGTCCTTTTTAAATTTCAAAGGGATTTTTTCCATCTTTTTCCCATAAATTAATAGGAAATTCATGATAGGTTCTCTTGAATGCTTTGTAAAATAATTAATGTAAGGATTGATTGTGGAAAAGACAATTCTATAATCTTTTGAGCAAGTTATAGATGTTATAGATAGGAGGACATCCTCTTAGAAATCCAAGCTCCTCTCAAACTTCAAAATTAATTAATTGAATTTGTGCTTTATTGGGAGGTAAATGCATTTAGTTTCCTTCAATTTTCAATATTGTATGTGTATGTTTTTTTTCATTATTAAATCTTGTAATTTTGATATTTTAACATAGTTGTCTCTGTACCTTTAGTAATTAGTATGTTAGAAATGTTAATTGTGTTAACAAAGTAAAATTAAGAGTTAATTGTGTTAACAAAGTAAAATTAAGAAATTTATTTAAAGAAAAGACATAAATACAAGGGCTAATTAATTACAGGTCCCATGTAAGGGACTTAATTAAGATGAGGTCCCATGAAATCACCTAATTAATCTGAGGTCCCTACCAGAAAGTTGTTATGGCAGGCCAAAAAGTTGTTATTGCAGGCCGAAAAGTTGTTATTGCATACCAAAAAGTTGTTAGTGACTAAGCCTTCACTAACAACTTTTTGGCCTGCAATAACAACATTTCGGCCTGCAATAACAATTTTGTGGCCTGCCATAACAATTTGTGGCCTAAAAATCACTCTTGGTTTGTAACAACTCGTGACATTGCGATAACAACTTTTTGACCTGCAATAACAAATTCGTGGGACCTCATATTAATTAGGTGATTTCGTGGAACCTCATTTTAATTAAATCCCTTACACGTGACCTATAATTAATTACCCCTAAATAAAAAATTAAAATTGAAGAAAATTATGCATACAAAATTAGAATGGTCATGTGTTATGTGAGAAGCTTTCTTATATATATATATATATGACTCAATTGATTTTTTTGGGAAAATCATAAGAAAGCTAAATAAGTTACTTTTAAATGGATTTGACTTAATTTTTTCTTTACACTAATTTATTTGAATTATAAGCTAATATATAATCTAAAAATATACAAATCCATTTTGATTAAGTGGTTCATTTCAATTCTTTAATCTATTTAAAAAATAGTCAACTAGATTTTATATTTAAAACGGAAGGAAGTAGTTTTTTCTTTCTTTCTTTCTTTCTTTTTCAACAAGTTACTAGTATTAGATACACTAATGCCGCGGTGTACCAACAATGATGAGGCAAAAAACAATAGGTATGCTAACGATGAAAGGGACCGCTTGGAAATGTACAAGTATTATAACCATTTCATTTTTTTTTTAAAAAAAGGTTAGATTTATTATATCAGTAAAAAAGTGATTTTTATAATATCAAAACTAGGGATTTAACTCATTAATAGCCTAAGTAAAAAAAAAATAATTCCTTCTCCCTCATGTCTTTAATGTACTTGCTCGTGTTCTAAATATAAAACATATTTATTCAATTTGATTATATTAAAGATGTTAATTAAGTTAATTTAAATTACATGATGTTACCAATGCACCCTAATTATCTACATTTATCTTCACCCTTCATCTTTTACTTGTTTATTATTGATGTGTACTAATAGGGATAACTTGGGAAAAATTTGGGAACAATAAAAAAAAATGTCTTATATTTAAGATCAAACTCATCTCCCTAAATAGGTCTTATATGTAGGACCGGGGGGAGTAATATTTATTTGGGGAGTAATATCTAACTTCTAAATGTAAGACCAACTTTTATTAATTTTTTTAAATTACCTATATTGATACTTTCTTAATAATCCCTCTGGTCCTTATTATAAAAACCCGAATTTTGAATTAGTTTAGTCCAAAAAATAAAAGCCTGAATTTTGAATTAGTTTTATCCAAAATATAAGAACCCTTCATGGATTATCCCACCATTTAATGAATTTTTCCTATTTGACCCCTAACTAATTTTAAATATTGCATTAAATAAATGATAGGTGATGTTTATATTTACGAGTAGAGTGAAGGGGAAATAGTGTTTAAATGAGAGGATAGCAAAACTTAAATAGGGTAATATTGGAAAAAATTTCTATTTCATACATATTTAGGGCTAAGGTCCATTTTTACCCCGAAAGTAAATGCAATGGAACATTAAGTATCCGGAACTAACGTGAGGAGCATATTTGCCTCGGAAGTTTCCAAATTATAGCAAATTTACCCCCACTATTTAAAAAGTTAACTTTGACTGTTAAATCATACTTTTTGACCCTCCGATGCTGACGTGGCACTGTCTAACTTTGACCGTTAAATCATACTTTTTGACCCACCGATGCTGACGTGGCACTGTCTAACTTTGACAGTTAAATCATACTTTTTGACCCACCGATACTAATGTGACACTGTATAACTTTGACTGTTAAATCATACTTTTTGACCCACCGATACTGATGTGGCACCGTCACCATGTATATGTAATCATTTTAAGGTTTATTTTTGCCCCGGAAGTAACCATCAATGAGTGTTTTTGCCCCGAACGTAGCTAAATCGTAGCAAATTTTTCTTGACCGTTATTTAAAGTTAAGTTTAACTGTTTAATGACACTAACACTCTATATTGCACCCAATAATACATCTCATCACGCATCACATCACCACAAAATCGTTTAAAAAATGTACTGTAATTGAAAAGAATCAAATTAAAGGATTATGCAAAATTGACATTTTTCTTGTTTAAAAAATAATGTAAATGAAATAAATGGTTAATATCCAGTTTTGTTGTTTCTTGTAGTAAGAGAGGAATGTTATGATAATGAAGCTAATCTACATGGGGAGGGACAAGGTGGGTGATGCTTTTATTTTTTATTTTATTATTCTTTTAATTTTTCTAGATGTACTTTCAACGACTTGTGATGATGAGGTGTGTGATGGGAGTATTACGTGTCATTTAACAGTCAAACTTAACTTTGAATAGCAGTCCGACCAATTTGCTTCATTTTGGATATTTCCAGGGGAAAATTGCTCCTTGGTGGTTACTCTAGGGCAAAAATGAACTTTAAAATGTACATGGTGACAATGTCACATCAGCATCGGTGGGTCAAAAAATATTATTTAACAGTCAAAGTTAACATTTTAAATGGTAAGAATAAATTTGCCACGATTTGGAAACTTCCAGAGCAAATATGCTCCTCAAATTATTTCTGGATACTCAATGCTCCATTGCGGTTACTTCTGGGGCAAAAATGGACATTTACCCTACATATTTATAATTTTTAACTTACTTTTAACAGTTTTCTTAAAAAGCGCAATCTGGTTGTCAGGCTCTTATAATAAGGACCAGAAGGAGTAGTAGTCAATAAGCAAGAGAGAGGATGAGGGAATAAAGGAAAATAGTTATGATTTTTAAAAACATGTCATATTAACTAATTTAACTAAGATAATTGAATTGATCTAGCTAACTCGTTGGAGAATTGGTTTCAGTGCTCGTCGCAAATATAGGTAGAGGGCGCTCATCCACTCTGGACCGTCTAGATTGGATTTGGACGGTCCAGATTTAATATTTTTAAGTTTGTGATTTTAAAAAAACAATTATTTTTTTAGTTACAAAATCTAAAATGAAGATAATATCTTAACTATCATTTTGTCAAAAAACATATTATTCATTTAAAAATTACATACTTAAAAATATTAAATCTGGACCGTCAAGATTTAAATCTGAACGGTTCAGAGTAGATGAGCGCCCTCTACCTATCTTTGCGATGAGCACCGAAAATATGGATCCAAAAACATAACGAACCACATAACAATCATTACCAAAATAAGACTAAAACATACCTTTGAAAGCAGAAACACAACGACATTGAAAACAAGGAATTAACAATACTCTTATTTAATGCTATTTCTTTCCTTATAACCAAAATCAGAATCTCGCCCAAAATCTCCCATACCAGAAACATCAGTTAGCAAGACATCAATTTTTTTTTAATTAGAAATGACAAATTAGAACTTCAACGTACCAAACAAAATAAAATAGAAACACAAACAAACAACAAAGCAAAAGTTGCGTGTTAAACCAAGCTCTACAGCTAGGATTCGGATGGGGTTATGAATGATTAATTAGCCTTTCATTTAGATGGTGAATTTCTTTAGCAAGGAAATATGCACAGTGGATAATTTCACATGGCATGCATGTATCTAACTTTACTTTCTTAATCTGAATAAATCATATTTCTAACTTCACTTATGTCTGATATCTGCAGATAATAACATTTAAGAACTTCCAAAGAATCTGTGTGAACAAGACTCTCACAAAATTTATGCTTATAGATCGCTAGGCCTTTGAAGGCTCTGAGCATAGCAGAAATTGAGAGAACATTTCTTAATTCCATTAAAAAACCATAATCCATCAACATC
Source organism: Mimosa bimucronata (assembly GCA_037074515.1). Classification (NCBI taxonomy): domain Eukaryota; kingdom Viridiplantae; phylum Streptophyta; class Magnoliopsida; order Fabales; family Fabaceae; genus Mimosa; species Mimosa bimucronata. The sequence goes on along the minus strand of CM073445.1, from coordinate 25,319,505 downwards.
CAAATCAATGTACGCTTTTGCTAGTGGCAATCCTTTATATTCGAACTCTCCATTGAACATGGATCATGAATTGCAAATAGCCCAATGGCCAATTTGGATTGTTGATTGAAAAACATGTTCATGTAAGTTAAGACAAAATGCCTTTAACATACTTACCTCATATGTTGTAAATCGCATCTGAAAAACAACTTCTACAGCTAATCCAAACTTGTTATCAAATGTTAAACGCTGCAATTAATGGTGCATTCACTGCTCCATTTTACAGTGACAGTATTTGGTGAAGATGATGACTTGAACAACTTTGCCTCATCATATCTTGTTGAGCTCTTCAAAGTAGCTTCACGATCTCCCTCTCCATCTCCACCACCTTCATTCTCACTCTCAATTTCCTTCAGAACCTCTAAAACCTCATCAATGGAAGGCCTCATCTCCTTATCTATCTGCAAACACTGAAATGCCAATTTCCCCAAAGCAACCACCTTCTTCTTCACCTCACTATCCTTCTCTATCCCCAAACATGGATCCACCATCTCCTCAAATTCGTTCCTCTGAATCTTCCTAACCGCAAGACCCCCCAAAGTAATCTCATCCTTATTCCTTCCCATATCAACAACCGGCATTGAAGATATCAACTCCATGAGCACAACCCCAAAACTATACACATCACTTTTATTGGTTAATCTAAAGCAAAAGTAATACTCTGGATCAAGATAACCCGGTGTTCCTTGTGGAGCCGTAGAAACATGCGACACATCATCAGGGAACAACCTAGAAAGCCCAAAATCAGCAACCTTGACACAGAAATTGTCATCAAGAAGAATGTTATTGGTTTTGACATCGCGATGAATAATGCCAGAAGCATGAAGGTAAGAGAGAGCGCTCGCGGTTTCTATGGCGATTTTGATACGAAGAGGCCATGTCAACAATGCCAGATTCGCAGAGCCACCACGGAGGTGGCTGGCTAGTGTTCCGTTAGGGATGTATTCATAGACAAGTAGAAGCTCACGGCTTTGACGTGAAGTGCAGCCATAGAGGGAGACAAGGTTTTTGTGACGCAAACGAGTGAGGATCTCAACTTCTGTCATGAACTGCTCTACTCTCTTGTAGTTATGGTTGAATAGGTGCTTCACTGCAACTTCACGCCCATCTTGAAGCTTTCCTATAAACAAAAGAAAGTAGCGTTAAAGATAAAAACTTTGGCGTGAAAACATAGGATTAAAGCAAGTTATATGAGAAGGGGACCATAGTAAACAGAGCCGAATCCGCCATCCCCGAGTTTGTTGGAGGGGATGAAGTTGTTGGTAGCCTCTTGAAGTTCTTTATAAGAGAAGATTGGGACTCCAAAGAAGAGTCTTCCACTGTCCAAGTCGGGTTCGTTATTTGGGTATTGACTTGTTGATCGGAGTCTAACATGAGACAGAGCACTCTGCTTTTGTTTGTAGAGTCGAAATATTATCAAAACCAAAGCAGATATCAAAATTCCTATTCCCACTCCACAACCTGACCAAGCGTAAACTGAAAGGTTATCTTGATTGTTTCTTTGGAATCTCATAATGTGAAATACAGTATGAAAAATATGAAGTAAAATTACCTATACGCAATCCCAGATTCTTCCAAACCCGTCCCTTCTTTTGATCCTGTGTCTTAGTTTCATTTTTAACTGCAATTAAGAGAAGCCGATATTTAATGAAGTAGTTAGTATGGGAGTGAATTAAATTATACACAAACGTAAAGAAAAATATGCAACCTTTAAATTCAGAGCAATAAAATCCTCCGGTTCGGTTGAGGCGGCAAATGCCTTGATTGTGATCAGAACATCGAGAACAGGCATCAGAAAGTAGAATGTTGATTGGGAATTCAGAAGCTATGAAAGTGAATGGATCAGGAGAGAAAGCCAACATATTGACAGGAAGCCGAACCTTTTGACATGCTTCTAAAGAAGGTGGAGGATGATCATGATCTTGGGATCTGAAGAAGATGGTCTGGTTATTACTTTTACCACACCCTGTATACTTCAAGAATTGCTTTGAAAGCGTGTAATTGAGGGAGCTATTACATTTGTACATGGTTATACTTGGAAGGATGCTAAAAGAACCCAAGGGAGATTTGGGAGGAAGAGTTATTTTCCAGCACAATGCATCACAATCATCGTTTTCCAAATTTTTCTGTAAATCTTTGTCTCTAACGAAAACCGTAGGGTCGAACTTGCTCCCTATTCTCGTCACCTGAAAAGTCTCATTACCAAAGATCACAGCTTTTGTAGCGTTGGGATCTTCACAGTGATAAATAGGCAACATTCCACAGTGTTTGTATTGTGTAGTGGTGAAAGGGAAGGAGAGGTTTCCCAGACTCCCACAGTTAAAGAAAGGTGGGCAATCTCCTTCAGAAGAAGCAGAAGAAGATAGAGAGAGAACATGATTGTTAGCCAACGAGAACCAGAAGAGGAACAAGAGGATCAAATGAAAAGGAAGAACCATTATATTCTACTTTCGAAATACTCACTGATATGTAGAATAAGTTAAGTCTATGAGAGGAGTTAAGAGAGTATATGGTTTTGGTTGAAGGTTTTTATCCCCGGAATACACGACACGACAGTTGACTTGGCTTAAAGACCGAGACCAAGACTATGAATGTGACACGTGTGGAAGCTCTCTCAACACATTGTGCTTCACACACTATCTTTATTGTTTGGGGTCTTCACTAATTGTGCTCGCGCTTGACAATATGTAGTAAATAAGTTTACTTTAATTCAAAAGCACCGCACATATATAACCAAGTGATACACCACATTTAAAGACAGGAAAAAATTACACTAACATCTCATTTATGGAAAACAACATCGGAAAAGTCTTACAAATTGTAAATTGTTATAAATATTAAATATATGGATGTTCATAACATTTCCTAACACACGACCTTTCTTATCATACACTTTATAACATCTCTAATGAATAGTTTTAGGAGTTGGTATTGTCATAACTCAAAGTTGCAATTTGTACACTTATAAAGATCAAACTTGCAATTTACTCTGTGTAATTATAAGTTGAGGTTGAGTGCCTATAAGTAAAGGATAATGTACTGCATATGGAGTATCCAAGGAAATAAAAATTTCTCTATGTTTCTCTCCAATTTTCTCTCTTCTTTTTTTTAATCTTTCTCATCTCAATTTCTTATATAATTCTTATTTTTATAATACATTATCAGTACGAATTCGCTTTAAAAAAAAAATTTCGAGGTGAAAGTCTCCATGTAGATCAACATATTCTTATAGTATAATGATGATCCATATTAACTTTCTCTTATCCTATTATCCCCTATTCAATTATCATTTTTTTTACTTGTTATTGTTATAAGACTATACATTTATGTATTATATTTGTTTTACGTTCTTTCCAGGTTCTGTTGTGTTTATGTTGCTATACATTTACTATAAATATGATGCAGTTTTATTATGAGACAACGTGTTTTTTGTTATATTGTTTAAATTTTTTATAAGTTATTTGCTATTTACCCTTCATTTAGTGGCTTCAATGTTTGTTATCAATATTTCTCTTAGTGATATTTTAATTATTGGTTTTATTTGTAATATTATATTAATAATTTTTTATTGTGTTTTATGTTATTCGTTCGTTTTTTAAGAATTATTTGCTATTTTATTCACATTGTTACTATTTTGCTATACATGATGTCATTTTGTTGTCTTACGTTTGTGTAATTGTATATCTTAATTTTTTCTTGTGATATATGATAATGCACTCTATTAATTTTTGTTTACCCAATTATCATGTGTAATTTTCATTGTATATTCATTCACCATATATTGTGTTGTTTACATATTTTATACACACATAGATAGCGAGTGTTGCAAATATTAATTTAATATTGTTATGATTTTTATGATATATACATACATATATATGTGTGTGTATTATTTTTAGTTTATTTATAATTTTATCTATTTTATTATTAGCTTATCTAATTCTTTACATTTAATTGTAAATTTTACTTTATTTAATTTATCTTATTACAGTATTCTTTTAGTTTTATATAATGGCCAGTAGCCATAATACTTTATATATTATGATCAAATGAGTAGAAGTTATATTATTTTATGCAATGTTTATTTGTAGATGTAATTCCACGATCAAAAGTCATATCACCTTTTTATTTTTATTTTTTTGTAAAAAGAATATTTTGAGTTCAATTAGATAGTACAAGAAAAAGAAATTGTGTTACTCTTACTCTTGAATTGTTATCAATATTAAAGCCTTAAAGGCTTATTGTCATGTATTAAATGACAAAAAGGAGTTTGATAGCTTTAAAAAGTATTTTAAGATTAGGGTTAATATAACTTTTAGTCCTTCAATTTTCACTCAATTTTGGTTTTAGTCCCTGAACTTTCAAATTGGTGGTTTTAACCCTTAAACTTTCGGTTAATTTTGGTTTTGGTCCCTGAACTTTAACATCGATGATTTTGGTCCTTGAACTTTCAGTCAATTTTGGTCTTAGTCACTGAACTTTCAATCAATTTTGGTCTTAATCCCTGAACTTTTAGTCAATTTTGGTCATTGATCCCTGAACTTTAAAAGAACTTAAAAAAATTAGGGACTGTAAATGACACAAAGTTTAGGGACCAAAACCACAAATACAAAGTTCAGAGACCAAAACCAAAATTGATCGAAAGTTCAGGGACCAAAACCAAATTTAAGTGAAAGTTCAGGAACCAAAAATTGTATTAACCCTTGAGATTATATTGTCTTGCTGCAGAAAAATAGTAACTTATAGAAAGAATTACCTCACCAAATGTAATATTCAGTATACTAATTAGTTTATTTTGCCACGATCACATATGATCAATACCTAAATTGATAATTTGAGGCAACAATCTTTGGAAATATTAAAATAATTATATTTTGATATAAAATTTTGAGAAAATATTTTGATATGGCTAGACATTTTAGAGAAATATGTATCTATTCACTGAATATAAAATGTCAAAATGGTTGTGAAGTTGCAAAAAAAGTATGTGTGAATATAAAATGTCAAAATGATTGTAAAGTTGGAAAAAGTATGCGATGACAACTATAAAAAATGGTAATGAGTTATAGAGAAAATTGCCCAAATTTCCTGTAAAAGCAAAAAGAGATCATCATAAACCAAAAGGTTATCTTATGTTTAATTTATACTATTGTTAAATTTATTGTGGTTAATTTGTGTGATATAAATTATTTTAAGGATAAAGTGTTATAATATGCATTAATCTCCTAATCAAGTTAGAGTCTAAAAGAGAGTTGCATCTATAATATTTTGCAATGTTATGGTCTTTATTGTGAAATTATTTTGCCTAACAGTTATATATTTATGAGATGTATGTGTAGGAGAAATAAGGTAATAAGATGCCACTATCTGTTAAATGTTTCCTGATTTTAAAAAATATCATTTCAAATTATTTATTCGATTTTCCCCTAGCGAGATGGATAATGAAGAGTTTGTCATTTTGTTGTTTACTATATGAAGACAAAACGAAGAGGGGTTATGTTTTTATGAAAGATACATTCCTTCTCTATAAATTTATGTGCATACAACCTAAATGGTATGATATCCTTATTTTAGTTAGAAGATAACATCACTTATATGGCTAAAAGGCTTTCCAATGTTTAATTTTATTATTTTATAAATTTACCATGATTAACTTATATCGTCAAATTGATAAATGTTCAAGAGTGATAAATGAAATCAAATACACCAAAAGATAATGATTTGTCTTATAATAGAGTTGATTAACTTGCTACAAACTCAAAGATTGTCAAACAAGGAAATACGATGCTGCAAAAAGACGATAATATTGGGATGCTGCTTGTTGATTGTGCTTTTTGATCATGCGACTAATGCTGCGGGATGTGGAGGGGTTCTTCAAAGTATAAGTGGAAGTATTGTTGAAGCCTTTTCCTGTAATTTCCATGTGAATGCCGGATTGAGTGCTGAGCTTTGGGCATGTATATGGGGCTTAAGAAGAGCATGGGATCCGGGCCATAGGAGAATTCGATTATTTTGTGACTCGACAGATATGCTTTCATGTCGTGATGATGAAGATATAGCTCTGCAAGAAGATAGAGATCTGCTCCATACCTTACGAGGGCTAATAAAACAAGAATGGGAGGGTACCTTACATGGATTGATAGAGAGAAACAAGGTGGCGGACTTCTTTGCAGGATATGCTCTCAATATTGGCCCAGGCTTACAAGTGCTGTCAAAGGAAGCAACTACTGCACTCCTCGGTATCAATTACTTAAAGCCCTTCTTTATTGTTCTGTTTTGTTTGTTGCTTTTGTATTGCTTTTAATTCCTTGCTTATATATAAAGAAATGAGTTGATTAGTAATACTATTACAGGAACTCTTCCACTAAAGTTTGCTAAGTTAGTTTTTTAATTGTATTTATTCTATTAAATAGATTTATTTCTTAATTAACCAGTTCATGATTGATGTGTTATTGTATTTTCCTATATTCATGTTTATTTTGTTTCTTAGTGAATTTGTTGCATCCAAGTACATAAGAATTTATCCTTCTTTCTCTCCAATTTTCTATTTTGTATTCTTCATCTTTCTCATATCAATTTCTTATATATTTCTTATTTTCATAACATCAATGATGTTCTTTCACACTCGTCAATGGGAACACTTTTACTTGTTATTGACTAGATGTAGGACTTTTCAGCTATTATTTTCTTTAGGTGAGACTTAGGTGTGATTTTCCTGTAAACTTATAGTATTAAGTGGGGTGAGGGAGATGAATTACACAATGTAATTCAATTCTATCCGCAACTAAATTATTGGCTGAATAGTTAATCAAGAGATTTCATTCAATAACCTTATTGAGTGTTATCTTTTGTGTTCCTCTATCCATTTTATGATGACCCAAAAATGTTTAATCTCTCATTTTCACCCAAACATCATATAGCCTTCTCATACATATGACATATCAAAACCACTCAAACAGTTTTCTACTACATTTTTTTTTCAACTCATGACATTCCAAATCTTCGTCATATAAATTCATTATGAATCTTATCTTTTTGTTAATATGACAGAATGGTCAACAATAAAAGTGTAAAAAAAATATAAGTACAAGGTTTGAAAAGGAATACACACGTATATAGTAGGGAGGGGGGGCGAATAAGGGGTTGTAGATGTAAAATATGAAATGAGCTTGTAAAGCAGAGGAACCAAGTTGTGGTTGGCGTAGTGGCTATCTCATTTCGCCGCTTAACCAGTGGTTGGGGGTTCGATCCCTTGCCCTGAGAATGCAGCCTGCCCCTTGGCCAGCACTTTGCCCTTAATTGGAGACCCCGGTGCGGTGGGATTAGTCACTACTGTCGGTGGTGGATACCCATGCTCACGCAAAAAAAATAATTAAGGACAAAGGTGAATGGGAGAGAGGGAAGAAGACGACTCAAGGTTTGATAAAGGTGTACTGTGGACGTGGAACACATTATAACTTTCTTAAAAGCTCATGTGTTATGTTAGCTAATGAAGAAATTGCATCATTTTTTCATATTACATGGATATCCACGTTTAAATGTTGCCTTATCCACACGCCAATAATGGTATGCAAATGAATAGTCACTTAAATTTAATAAATGGACAATATTAATTAATATGAAATGATAAACAACATCAACAACAAAACCTTATCCCACTAGGTTGGGTCAGTTAAATGGGTCATACGACGCCATTGTGCTCTAATATAGAATGATAAGAAAAACTTTAAATATAGAGTAACTAACTCTTATTATTTTAAAGTTTTAATTTATATAATTAAAATTTTTATTTCTTCAATTGAAGAAGCCATTCATTCATCTTCAATTCCCATTTAAACTTAAAATAGTAGTTATCGTTGCTTAAATTTTGTTGTCATTTTGTATAATTAAAATGGTTCTTATGTAACCATCCCATGTTGAATTAAGTGGTAGGGGTGTCTAAAATTGGGACTGAGACCGGGAATTCCTGTTCCCAATTCCCATCCTGAAATAGGGTTGGGACAGATTTTCAGTTTAGGCCCAGATCCTGCCAAGATCAGGAATCCTTGGAACAACTTTTTGCAATAGTTAATTAAAATATTTCGTTCAATAACCTCATTAAGTGTTTTCTTTTGTATTCCTCTATCCATATTTTGATGACCCCAAAATGTTAAGTCTGTCATTTTCATCCAAACATCATTTAGCCTTCTTATACATATATCCAAACCATCTCATCAAACAGTTTTTTACTACATTTTTTCAATTGATGTCAGTCCAAATCTTCACCACATAAATTCGTTATGAATCTTATTTTTTCTTGACACGATGGAATAATCAACAGTAAAAGTGTAGAAAGAAATATGAGTATAAGGTTTGAAAAGGAATACACACATATATGTTAGGAAAAGGTGGGGAAAAAGTAGAAGGGTTAGTTGTAAATGTAAAATATGCAATAAGCTTGTAAAGCATAGGAATTAATAATTAAGGAGAAAGGTGAGTGACGGAGAGGGAAGTAGACGACTCAAGGTTTGATAAAAGTGTATGGTGGACGTGGAATACATTATAACTTTTTTAAAGCGCATGTGTTATGTTACCTGATGAAGAAACTGCATCATTTTTTCATATAAATGGCTATCCACTTTTAAATGTTGCCTTATCCACATTCCAATAATGGTCTTCAAATGAATAGTCACTAACTTAAATTTAATCAATGAACAATACTAATTAATATGGAATGATAAAACAAACTTTAAATATAGAGTAACTAACTCTTATTATTTTGAACTTTTAATTTATATAATTAAAGTTTCATTTCTTCAATTGAAATCATTCATCTACAACTCCCATTTGAACTTAAAATAGTAGTAATCGCTGGTCAAAATTTTGTTGTCATTTTATATAATTGAAGTGGTTCTTATATAACCATCGCATGTTGGGTTGAGTTGGGTTGAGTGGTAGGAGTGTCTAAAATCAAGATCGGACTGAGAATCCCTGTTCTCGGTTCCTATCCCAGAATGGGGCTGGGATTGATTTTCAGTTCTGGTCCTTGTCCTGCCAAGACCAGGAATAGTGCAGGAATTCTCGGATTTCTCGGAACAACTTTTTGCAGTAGTTGAATATAAAATAAAAAAAAGTCCTTCATATAGCAACTAATAATAGCTGTCAAAAGTCCAAAACCATAAGAAATAAAAATAAAATACTGCATCCAAGCAAAAAAAAATAGTGCAGATGGGACGATGATTCTGGGACGTGGGAATGATGAAGAAGGATGTCGGGTTGAGGGTTTACTGACCTGTGGTCAAGGTTCAAAAAATCGGATCGGACGAGGCACTGGTTCAAGGGTCAATGGTCTGACCGGGGTCAAACCGGTTTTATTAAAATATTAAAATTTTATTAATATTAACATTCATAATTACTAATATCAAAATATAAATATAGATAAGTATACATGATTCATCAAAAATGAATATTTTAATGTTTCTATAGAGGGAAAAATAGAAAATATTAGTTGATTACATGTGAAAATAAATACTATTCTACAATTCACAAACTAAAATACAAATACTAAGAGCAACAACAGTTAAATATTAAACATATACAAGTAAAATAGTATTTAAAATATTATAGTTTTCTAATTTCTAAAATTGAGTAAAGTGAAAGTTGGTAATTAGTTTAATTATAAAAAAATAAAAAATGTAAAAAAAAAAAAGAAGAAGAGCAAACCGGTTCGACTACCCGGTTTTATACCGGGTCGGCGGATTTGGAGCGGGTTGACCCAGTCCTCCACCGGGTCAGCTACCCCGGTTTAAAGAGGCAACAGGACTGGATTGATGGGCAGTTCAATGTTGGATTGCCCGATTCAGTCCGTTTTTTGTACACTGCCTGTGGCTGTGACAGACAGATCCTTTGGTGTGACTCGTGCGGGTGAGGGGAACTAGGAAGGATTCTGGCAAAAAATAAATAAATAAATAAATAAAACTAGAAAGGAATATTCATTGGCCAGTTATAATTTAGGCCTCACTATTTAAAAAATAATAATATGGGGCCGGCCGATCGGTATTCTCGAGACCTTACCCGGATCCTGTCCTAGTCTAGGATGTTTTCCTGTTCCGATTCCGATCCCAGGATTTTGAATCCCAAATTTTTTAGGATAAGAAGTTCTCAGTGACTTACCAAGACCAAAACGAGACAACCAGAACCGGGATGAAATTGACACCCTTATTGAGTGGTATGGACCTCAACTCCCTAAACCAAATATCTCAAGCTTCAAGCCATGGGAAAGGAAAAAAAATATACATTGGAAGGAGCTGCCACCGAAAGGTCGCATCACACTCATACACTGAATAAGTCAATTGTCAAATGTGCTGACCATCAGTTAAAAAAAAAACGATTAGTTCTTATATAGTTAATGTGATAAGGGCAACATGAAATATCAAAATGTCACATCAATAGACTGAACAAATGTCTTTACAAATAAAAAGGAAGAAAAGAGAAATCTCTTGAATAATTTTGTGGTGCTACAATGCACGAACCATGCTAATTGGACGGTTTGGTAGTGGCTTATCATATTAACTTCTTTTTCCAATTAAAAAAGGTTACATCTCTTGGGAAATTGACGTTACCTAATGTTCACACTTATCAATCAATTGGCTCAATAAAATGTTCTTGAAAGCACTCTAAGCTTTAGTCCCAAAAAAGAAAGCACTTTAAGCTGCTGTATACGTTGCCTCGTATCTGATGAGATATATAACCAAAGTAAAATATGTGTTCTTAAGATCACCTATGATAATTTTAGCATCCATTATTCTACAAACCAATTAAAACTATCTTATAGCTCAAAAAAGAATTTTTTAGAAAGAAAATCATTGCACTTAAGGAATCCAGATAAAAAGTCATTGTTTAAAAATTTTATGAGTAGGGAAGAGTTGTTATAATTTTTTGCACATAAAAGTACCAATGATCAATAGAATTTTTTATATGCAACGTATCATTTTTTAAAGATGCATCCTTTTAACTAATAAAATTTATATACAAAGGTTTTTCATGATTTATTCCCTTTGCTTACCCTTCTTCTTTTTTTCTTTTTTCTTTTTCTTTTTTTATGACTAGAAGACCCCCATTACATATCCATATCACCTCTCAGGATGAGGGATAGATCCTCGCTAGCTTCTGAGAAATCATGTAAACCAGTGTCCACAGCTAATCCCGCTTTTGCTAGATGGTCAGCAGTTAGATTGGACCACCTAGTTACCATCGAGATAGGACCATTCCCTGCTCAAAAAATCTTGTACTACCACAATGACCTGCTTGTCCTCATGCACGTCACTGACTTCGCTCCTAATCAACTTGCACACTTCAACACAGTCGGACTCCAAGACTATATTACGGTGCCCCTGGTACCATGCTAAGCACAATCCATGAAAGAAAGCCCAAATCTCAGCGGTCAATGCATCTCCTTGTATCAGTTTACACTTGAAACAGAGAAGCATCTGTCCTTTTTCATCTCTCAAAACTCCCCCACATGCTGCTACCTTCAAAATATGGGAGAAAGCCCCATCGATATTAATTTTAATTTGCCCTTGAGATGGAGGTTCCCACTTAATGCCTCTTGATATAGAACCCATTTCCGTTTGAGACCCTCTTGAGAATCTCTCAACCGCCAATTTCATACTTTCCATCATTGCAAGAACAGTAGCTTGGATGGTAGTATTAGGCACCTTCTTTTGCTCAAACACATACAAATTTCGCCTTTTCCACAACCACCAACACACAATAGCAAATTTAGCTTTCAAGTCGTCGTGAACCTTACTTCCAGACTTGAACAAATTCTCGCTAAACCATTCATCAAAGTTCAAATTAAAAAAGCAAGAAAGTTGCTCTAGATTCACCAATTCTTTCCACAGAAGCCGAGTTTGAGGACAATCACGGAGAATATGAATTAGATCCTCTGTTCCTCCATTATATATAGAGCAATTATCTGATTCAATCATACCTCTTTCACAGCAAGCTGCATTAGTAAGGAGCCTTTTCTTAGCTGCTAACCATATGAATGTCTTACATCTTTCAGGAATTTTAAGCTTCCATAACCTACCCCACATTAGCTCATAGGGTTGATGAACTGAACTAAGGATGTCATAAGCTGATTTCACAGAGAATTCCCCACTCTTTGTTCCACTCCATCGAACTTGGCCTCCATCATTCACAACTAACTTGCTCTTCACTGTATCCCAAGTTTTCTTGATGCCTTGCCAAATATTGGAACCCAATATTTTGGATTCAATTCTAGGAAGAATATCTGGCCCGCATTTATATTTATCTCTAACAACACGAACCCAGAAATCTTCCTTTCTGCTAACTAACTGCCATCCAAGTTTCATAAAGCAAGCTTGGTTTTGATAACGAGCATGTTGCAATCCAAGTCCACCTTTATCTTTTTGGTTTGCACACCTCATCCCATGCCACCAAATGAACCTTCTTCTTTTCTTCAGAACTTCCCCATAACAAATTCTGGTTACACTGATCAATCGCTTGGCAAGTTGTCGTGGGAAGAAAAGAGGTTTGCATCACATATCCAGGTATAGCAGATGACACTGATGAAATAAGAGTATCTCTACCAGCTAAAGAATAAGCATTCACCTTCCATCCTGCTATTTGACTTTTCATCTTGTCGATCACATCAGAAAAATCTTCTCCAGTCACCTTCTTGTGATGAAGTTTAACTCCAAGATATTTCCCCAGACCTCCAGTAACTGAAAATCCCAAGATAGAGCTAATTTCCCTACTAACATTATGATTTACATTTGCTGAGAAAAACATTCTAGTTTTCCTAGCATTCACAGAACTGCTGTAAACAATTGTTAATAATCCGAGCTTGATCAACAGAAGCTTATGAAAATAATATAATATCATCAGCAAAAAATAAATGAGAAATCTGAGGACCATTTTTAGTAAGAGCAATCGGCTTCCATTCTTCACATTGGACTGCTTGCTGGATAAGATGAGCCAACTTCTTAATCACTAATACAAACAAATAAGGAGAAAGAGGATCTACTTGTCTAACCCCATGAGAAGTCTCCAAAACCTCCACTTTCTCCCCATTCCACATCAACTGAAAACTTGGAGAAGAGACACAACTCATCACAAGATTTTTAAACTTTGATGGGAACTCCAGATCATCCAAGCAATTAGTAAGAAATCTCCAATTAACTCTATCATATGCTTTTTCTAAATCAATTTTAATAGCCATGAAGCTCTTCTCTTTCCCCTTCATTGATCTCATGGTATGAATAACCTCTTGAACCACAATAATATTCTCACTACTATGTCTCCCTGGCACAAAGCTACATTGATTTGGAGAAATAATTGATGGCAAAATAGATTTTAATCTATTTGCAAGAACCTTGGTCACTATTTTGTATATCACATTACATAAACTAATGGGGCGAAGGTCTTTAACAGATTCCAAAGGCTCTTTCTTTCGCATAAGCATAATGATAGTTTCATTTACCTCTTTTATAGCCTCAGGATCAGAGTAAATAAAACTCACAAATTTAATAATTGAGTGACATACCGTATCCCATTGATTCTGATAGAATAGAGCATTAAAACCATCTAGTCCTGGGGCTTTCATGGCCCCCATACTAAAAAAAGCACACTTGATTTCTTCAACGGAAATCTCCCTACCACAAGCTTCACGGCTCATAATATTTATTTGAGGGTAATAGACAGTACATTTAATCATAGGCCTCTCAATGATTTCCTCCTTAAAAAGGCTTTGAAAGTAGTTGATCGTCATATGCTTCAACTCCTCCATATTATAAACCCAATCACCCACATCATTTTTTAAAGATTCCACTCGGTTTACCTTCCTTCTTTTATTTGCCCGAGATTGAAAAAATTTTGATTTTTTATCTCCAAAAATACTCCACTCTAACCGAGCTTTCTGAGCCCATATTAAAGACTCTTGCATTAAAACTCCTAGTTCTTTCCACAACTCAAACTGCATCTTCTCCAAATGAGACCATAATCCCCTGGTCGAATAGAATTATTAACACCATCCAACTGACTTAAGTGTAGTTTTCTTTTTTGAGCTTTAGTGAGACCAAAAACAGATTTATTCCAGTCAATGCAATTTGCAGCAAAGCTTCCAATATTTTCAGTCCAAGCTTTCTCATTTTCCCATTTATCTTTTACAAACTCACTAAAATTTTCATGAAGTACCCAAGCCGCAATAAACCGGAATGGCCTGTTCCTTCTTTCCCTTACCCCATCATACATAGTACGAAGAAGTAATGGACAATGATCAGATTTAAACATTGGAAGATGGGTAACATAAGAGTCCGAAAAGAGGTCCATCCAAGCTTCATTAGCTAAAATTCGATCAAAGCAAGCCTCTGAAGAACCACGTTTCCACGTATACATGGGACCTACAAACCCCATATCACGAACATTTGATGATTCTAGCCATGCAACAAAGTCACGATCTGAGGATAGCTTGTTAGGAGCTAAAGATAACCGTTCATTTTCAAAGACTGTAGCATTTGAATCACCTCCTAACACCCATGGACCTGAAATCACATAATCTAATCTTGATAATTCTGACCAGAGGAGCCTACAAATTGATGGGTTAGAACTTGCATAAATAATAGAGAACATCCATGGCTTCTCTTTATATTGAACTTGCATATGAATAAACTGTTGATTCGTTTCAAGCACCCTTTTATCACCAATACTACTATCCCAAAGATACCAAATACCGCTACTATAGCCCACGGCATCAACAACTACAAAATTTTCAAAACCCAACTTTTGAACTCTAGCCTCTGACATATCTTTGTGACATGGAATTTCAATAATTGCCAAGAAACCCAGGTCATAATGTTTTTTGAGGTCTCGGACTAGTCCCAGAAAACTACGGGCCCCTATCCCTCTTGCATTCCATATCATCCAATTCATTGGGAAACCGTTGAAATTTGTTAAGTGAGGGCCTCATCCTTTGACCCTTTCTCCTGTTCTAACATAATCACATCTTCTATTTCGTTTGCATGCACACCACCTGTATTAGTTTGTTCAAGCTTTGAAGAACCATATGCGTCAAAGAAGACGAGGAAGCAACACCATCACAATTAGCGCTCGATTATCATTAGTTACGGCCTCACTCCCAGATCGTTTAGTCATCCCCAATTTAGCTGAGTTGGGTTGCTACTGCATTACTCCATGGGCTTCATTTAATTGAGAACCCTGTAGAGAAGAAAAAGAATTACTAATGCTAATAGGCCTAATATTCAAGCCCAGTTGTTCCTTTCTCTATCCTTTTTCACGCGCAAGTGGCCGAACTTCTTTCCCACGTGATTGAATTTTCACGCCACTCTTTCTTTTTGATCCAACCTAGACCCATTCAGTTGCCTTATTTCCTAAAATTGATCCCATTTCTTTATTAGTATCTGCCGCTTTTGGAAGCTTTCCTTCAGATACCCTTGACTTATCATTCATTCTTTTATTACCGCGTGACTTACCCATGTTTTTAGCTCTACCCGGATTTGTAGTTATTCTGTTTTCTAATCCCACAATATCCGAAACAATATTCTTCCCCTTGAATTCCCGTTTCAAAATCCCAATCTTTCCATATTCAAAATTTTTATGCAAACTATCGACGGGCGTTTGTCTTCTCCGGCCATGTCTCTTCAAAACTTTGAACCACCTTTTCCTTCTTCCCATGCTCTTCATCCAAACCGTTATCTCTACCTCCATTCTCCTTATAATCATCCTGGCATTTATTCTTCTGGTGTCTATACCGGCCACACTTAAAGCAAACAAGATGGAGATCTTCATAAACAATTGAACATTCCTCCCCAAATACTTTGAAAGATGGTAAAAGAGGCTTATGTAAATCAATTTCTACGCAAATCCGGGCAACCTCCTTTGTCATAAATTGATGTAGACCGATCAACCTTAATTGTTTTTCCAACCATATTTCCTATCTTCCTCAAAGACTAGACATTATATAACTCCATTGGTAGATCCGGAATTCTAATCCAAGCTACAATCTTTCTGATAAGGTCCGCCTTCCATGGGTTGAAATTTGGATGCCAATGCTGCACTATCAAGTAATGGTCATCAATAATCCACGGTCCCTCCTGAAAAGCATAATCACGATCTTCTCTTGTTGTAAATGAGACCGCAAAATATCCATTACTTAAAGGAATAATCTTCAAAGGGTCCTGAGGTGTCAATGACTATATGTTTTGGAATTTCTGCTCCCATCACCTTTATAATCAGAGAATTCATCCATAGCTGACACCAATTCGTATATTCCTCTGCCGTCATCTTAGGCTCTGGAACTTGGTTGCCCTGCTCTGTTATCTCAATATCTTCATCCCCTGAATCTTCCCCTTCCTTACTATTTCCATCCTCACGATTCTTCTAAATAAAGAAACTTTCCATCCATTAACAATGTCCTCCTCCTCATCATGCTTCACCAGATAACTACCCCAACCAGGGGAGATTAGTTTATCCTTGTATGATTGAGGTATAGGACGACATCTCCCACGGTCACCCATCGAAACATCTTTCTCAACCTACGCTGACTTCCCACCATTTTTACGACCGAACACGAAATCTCCAGCTTGCCCCACTCTCCCTACCATAGGGTCACCGTCATCACTTCCGCCGATCACACCCTCACGTCCGCCTTTCGCACTTTCACCGCCTTTATTCGCGCTCACACTCATATTTTCACTGGAGGAATCAGTTATCTAGAACATCATATTGCTTACCCTTCCTTTTGTTTTGAAATATTTCAAGTCTTTTCCTTTGACGAAGAAGGCGGAGAACGAGAAATTTATGGTGAGGAAAAGAGGGAAGAAGAAGAAGATGGGATTTATGACCATAAAGAGATAAGAAAGATGAGGACACGGCTTTAAATGATGATATGGTTGTACTCTCCCTTTATATAATAAGACACCAATTAATAAATCTCATATACCAATAAAATTGGTTAAAAGCAATAAATTTGTTTTAAAATTTAAGTGATGTCCAATATTACACATATTATACACTAAATTCCAATACCATATTCATTATTACTCTCTCTTACTATCCTTATTAAATATAGACATACATTGAAAAACATATTTAATGATTCTTAGAAATTAACAAATGCCTTATAAAAAAATGAACTTATAAGTTAGTACCTTATAATAAAGACCAGACCAGAGGGAGAACTATGTATGCTATTTGAGTCAAACAAACATTCAAATTTAACATTAAATAACGTTGGGACACTGATACATTTTGGTAATTTCTAGAGTAGCATTACTCCTCTAAAAACTTTCGGTACCCTATAGCCTTTTGGTGGATAATTTCATGAAAAAGATGGAACTTACCCCTTTTTGTTTTAAAACATGTAAGATTTGTCTCTCTTTTTTTCTTTATGTTTTTTTCTTTTATATAACTCAACTATGTACGCAATTTAAAGGTAGGGAAAAAAAAAATAACAACTATGCATGCAATTTCCCTCAACGATGAAATGAGTGTATGACATAATCATCCTAAAAAAATATGATTACCCAATTTGACTAATTTACATTTTTTTTTTAAAGTACAACATCATGAATCAAACACTGGAGTTAGGGGTGGAAGATTCACTTGTCCATTTGTCAGTCACAGTAATGGGAGAAGGAGGTGGTTTCACCTTCAACATACCAACCTCCTCCTTCTCCGGTGATATTGACGGTGGCAATGGAGGCGGCGGTGAAGCCAATTGATTCACATTATCACCACCACCTTCAAGATTCTCAACCTCATCACCACCTTTCCTACTCTGAATCTTCTTCAGAGCCTCCAAAACCTCTTCCATAGAAGGCCTTGAATCCTTATCTCTTTGCAAACACTTAAACGCCAATTCCCCAACCGAAACCACCATCCTCTTCACCTCATTATCCTTCTCAATCCTCAGACACGGATCCACTAGTTCCACAAATGCGCTCTCCTGAATCTTCTTCATTGCCAAACTTGACAAGTTCACTTCATCCTTACCCCTACTTATATCCACAGCAGGTTTAGATGATATCAACTCAATCAAAACAACACCAAAACTATACACATCACTCTTACTCGTAAGCTGGTAACATTGGTAGTATTCTGGATCCACATAACCCGGTGTTCCTTGTGGAGCTGTGGAAACATGTGACACATCATTTGGGAACAATCTAGAAAGTCCAAAGTCTGCAACTTTAACATTAAAATTGTTGTCCACTAGGATGTTGTTCGTCTTTACGTCGCGGTGGATGATGTCTGAAGCATGAAGGTAGACCAATGCACTTGCAGTTTCAATGGCGATTTTGAGACGAATTGGCCATGGTAATAGTGATGTAGTACATGTTGACGAGTTGTTGTTGTCGTTGTTACCATGGAGGTGACTAGCGACTGTGCCATTTGAGATGTATTCATAGACTAGGAGGAGGTCTTGGCTTTTGCGTGAAGTGCAGCCATATAAAGAGACCAGATTTTTGTGGCGTAGTCTTGCAAGGATCTTAACTTCATTCCTGAATTGTTCAACTCTTCTGTAATTGTGTTCATATAGACGTTTCACAGCAACTTCTCGTCCATCTCCAAGTTCCCCTGATCATGAAAAATCATGTTAAAAACTATATGTATCTGATACTAATTTATTGTTCACCAAAAAAGAAAATTATTTATGGTACTGAAAGTGAGGTAGAAGACAGCACCCCAAAACTAGATGTTTAGGTGGTAAACCTTCTTAGGCTCGTTTGAATTGACATTGTTCAATTTCAGTTTGATATTGGAATAAAAACTAGTGTAATGTGATTTATATTTGAATAAGGTTTTATAGAAAAGTCAGTTTGATATAAACTTATTCTGAATATATATTTCACAATGTTCAATTTTTTTTTTTTTTAAATAAAGCTGAAAGCTAAAACTAGAAGCCTGAAAATTTATGTCAAAAAATTTTTTTTTTCAATTCAACTCGGGTTTGAAGAGCATTTTATGCATAGAAATCAGTTTGGGGTGGCATTACAAGCCCTTGAATACCCTGTATCCCATACTACGAGACATAGTATCACATACTACAAAGTCCCCATCAAATAATAAATGGAGGTGAGTGAAAGAATAGCTTACCATAGTAAACAATTCCAAAGCCGCCATCTCCAAGTACTCTTGCTTGGTCGAAGTTGTTTGTTGCTTCTTGAAGCTGTTTGTAAGAGAACAGAGGAACTCCTAAGTAGATATTGCCATTTTCTGGGTCTGAATATGAGAAGTCTGCAGAATAGGAGTTTCTGGGTTCGAATTGATCACCACCACCACCATCATAAGAACCATGTTTTCGCCGATAATACCATCGTCTTATGAGCCAAGCAATCATCAAAATGGCAGGAAGTCCAATACCTAATCCTGTAGCAGCAGGGAATCTCCATCTTTATTAACATCTGATAGAATTTTACTCCTCCAATATTACAAATCCATTGTCATTTTAAGACATTAAAGTAACCAATAGAAGAATGAAGAATATATAAAACATTACCTATTCCTAGTCCCAGCTTCAAAACCCTGCTCTTATCCTCTGCATCAAGAAATAAAAAAAGAAGACAGTTTTTAGATTATGCAACAAATTCCAAAACATAAACACATTAATGAGAATCATGTTCAGCTAATTGGAGGAACAAGTAAAATCTCAGACTAAGTTTTAACCTTACCAGCTTCAAGATTTTAGAACAAAGCACACTAAATACAGGCACTAATATATCATCTATTTGGACTAGAATAACATATTGACCAAACAACACATAAGATTGTACCTCCATGGCAGTGAAAGATACTGTTGGAATTAACATGACAATGGCCTGATCTGTCATAGTGACACTTACTACAAGAATCCGATAATCGTACTTGAAGAACGACGATGGAAGTTACAAGAGTGAAAGAATCATTGGTATTAGGGAGGTCTTTGTGAGGGAAATGAATAACAGAACATGAAGAAAATAATAAGCTATGGCTTTGATTCCTCTTTGAGTATGCAAAATGATAAATGATATCAAAGTCACCACACATAAAATTGAAGAAAGAAGCATCGATTTGATGCGTAGGGATTGGATTTGATCGGTTGCATCTGAAGAATGTTCCATTGTTTCTGATCTTTAAAGAAGCCAAAGAAGGAGAAGGGAAGGTGAGAGGAAGAGTGTAATTACTACTAAAAGCGTCACAACTTCTGTTTCTTAAACGCTCATAGAGATTCATGTCTCTGATAAAAATGGTGGATTCAGAAGGAAAAGTATGACTAACACTTAAAACCTTAAAGGATTTTGTTCCTTTGTTGCTTAACAGAGTTTTAGGAACATTAGGATCGTCACAACCTTGTATTACAAATAAGCCACAGTCTCTGTATTGTGTGGTGGTCCAAGGAAATTGGATCTTGCCAAGATATCCACAGTCAAATAAAGTTGGACACTTTGATTCTACAGTCTCAAGAAGTAGAAGAAGACATGAAAGGAAGAAGATGACATTAGACACAGGAAATGAAGCCATCCTCCAATGAAACTCAGAGTATTGAATAATCTGATTTTCTAACATACGGCCTTACTTACATCTTCTAAGCTTTATGTGTAAGGCAAAACCATATGAATATAATTAGCCCAATAATCAAAAGATAATATAATAAATTATTTAAAAAAATATGAGCTCAAGAAGCAAAGGCTTTTGCCTTTGGTCCACCTTTGATTAAAGTGAAAGATTATTATTATTATATGAACATAAAGTAGAAGGTAAAGCAACTTCAAGATTAGACTGTTGACTAGGCTTGCAGCAGAAAGACTTGACTATTGAATGGTTTTTTTTTTTTTTAAAACGGGGTTAAGGTGCATTTTGACCAATAAAGTATTTTTTTAGGAATGTCTGGTACAATTATGTTTTGAAGGTATCTTGTATGCCAATAAAGTTTTAAAATGGAGCATATTGGCCAACACCGTTAAGAAGCACTTAACGACTTCCGTGTGTGCTGATGCTGATGCGGATGCCACGTGTCACGCCATGTCAGCACACCTATTGACACGTGTCTCACCATATCATCACACAAACGGAGGCTGTTAAGTGTTTCTTAATAGTGTTGGCCAATATGCTCCATTTTAAAACTTTATTGGCATACAAGATACCTTCAAAATATAATTGTGTCAGACGTTTCTAGGCCAATATTTTATTGGTTAGAATGCACCTTACCCTTTAAAATATGAGTCTTTATAATAATTTTTGTTTACATCAGTGAATTCTTTGAAACAAAAAAGATTGAAAGTTTCAGGAAAAGATGGCTGGTTGTTGGAAAATGGTGGGGAAGGAAAAAGAAAAAGAACAAAAGCGGAAACAGTGAACAAATAGTTCTGGGATTAACAAAAACAGGAAATTTTCTGGTCAGAAATGAGTTTTAAATCGCTGATTACTTTTACTCCAATTCATATTGACTTTGCAAAAACATTAACATCAGAACTTTACATTCTCTTCATATAATATTCACAAGAAACAGAGGATGAAAAATCATGCGGCCCTTCAAAGAACCTCGTCTTATGAGGTACATATCATTAATTATATATGTTGCCATCAAACAACATTTTTAGCACAAATGGTCAAATTGAACTCCCAACTTCTCACAAGTGGGGACTCTAATATTTTACAATATGTTTAAAGTTCTAAACTTTTATTTTTTGGGCCATATCCTAACTAGTTGAAATATCAACTTACCAAACAACGCAACAAGATCTCTTCTGATTTGTTTTCCTCATTTGTTGTGTGTGTATATATAAACATATATTCGCGTAAAATTTCAATTCAATTGCGAAGTTTAAGACTACAAAGTAAAAGAGACATTTGATCTTCATAAGGGGGAAAATAACTCCATGAAATGGAATACTATTCAACATAAACTACGAGTCCTTGTCTGAAACATAAGCACGAAATTTTATATTTTTATGTACCATATTGATTTTTTTTTCATTATATTATTTTTATGGCAACATTGTATTGACAAAGGAAATTAAATTATGTTAACTGTAATTATCTCTGCAATTGTCATGCTTAATCTTGCTTTTACTTAAACCATAATTACATGGATTTTTTATCAAATAATTACACGGTTGATTACTTTGAATTTTAGATGCCTTCTAATATATTTAAATAGCTATCAATTTTTTTTTTATATACATAAAGTTTAGGGAAGGGGTTTGGCTCACCCATAATCCAAGGGTAGGGCTCTTAACTCATGATCCACCAGAGCCTACCTCTGTGGGCTCTAGAACATGACAAGCAAGCTTTTTAATCTATCCATACAAATAGGTTTTACCCATCTAACTTAGCTGTTGGAACCACAATTAAATAGTACTCCCTATAAATCAAACATTCATTGAGATGATCGAATGTTCAATCGTTTAATCAGTTCAACCAACAGACGTGCGTAAAATAATTGTCAATTTTTGAATTAGATATATTTTTCTCTCAAAAGTATAAATGTCAACTGCCCCTTTCTTTCTTTTCCGTTTTATTTTTGGGTGCGGAGAAGCCTAAATTTGAAGAATTAAACAACTAAATAAATTCGAAAAAAAGGCAAACACCTCTCTCTATATTTGTGTCAATATGTCCCTTTTTAATACAAGTGACATATATTATACATCTCACAAAAAGTAAATAAAAATTATTTGGAAATTTCACCCGAAATATCTTTAACCCATGGAATTTTGTTTGCATTTAAGTTATTATAATTTTATTTATTCAGATTTTCTAATATGGCCTTATATTGTTCTATTTACTCTTTCCATGTTTGTCTCTCGTACGATACCAAAAATAATGAAGATGAGATTATAATTTTTTTTAAAAATAGTTATTAATATTTCTCAAAATTTAAAATAATAATTAATAAATAATAAATCTCTTCAAAAATGATAATTGAAAAGAAACAGAGAGAAGTTCAATTATCTTGAGAACTTATAGGATACCCTTCCTTTAGAGCGATCATCAATATCATTCCATTAGCATTTTTTGCGCGAAATTATTCGATTGATTATTTATTTTCCCTCGTATCTTTTCACTCCCATTAGACTCGTAAAATTAACCAGTCACTTTGTACAATGATGTTTTGATTCCTTCAATGATTAGTACTGATCTCCTAAAAAAGAAGTGATGCCTTTACATTTTTTGTCAAATGTCTTTACATTCTCTGGTCCCATATATCTTTTTCAAATAAATATAAGGCAAAATCTACACCATATGTTATTTTAAAAAGATTAAAGTATACTTTTAGTCATTTATCTTTACATCGAGCCCTCTTTTAATCCCTTAACTTTTAAAAGTGCACTTTTGGTCCTTTTTCGTTAACGCCGTTAGTTTCATTTAAAGGAAATAATTCTTATATTTTAAAATTTGATCATTTTTATTAATATTTAATTATCAAATTCTTTTTTAAATTTGCTGAGTCAGCATTTTCCGTTAAATGAAACTAACGGCGTTAGCAAAAAAGGATTAAAAATGCACTTTTCAAAGTTAATGGACTAAAAAGAGATTTGATGCAAAGATAAAAGACTAAAAGTATACTTTAACCATTTAAAAATTCCAAAACTTTGAGTTTGAGACTTAGAAAACCGATAGCCATCAATGATCAAACCATTCATAGAAAACATATTCACATAACATACAGGAAAATGAATTATAAATATATATATATATATATATATATATACACACACATAGAAGTGCTAAGAAGTCGTAATTTAACTGAAGTTAAACTCAACATAATAGAAACTAATATTAAATTCTAGATACATACCACTCCAAGGTATCTAGAGGAGATGATGAATTGTTATGAGTTGGATTTTTTTAAAAAAAAATGGAAAAATTGGGTAATAAAGTTTTAATAAAGAGAGTATGTAAAATATAAGAATATAAATATTAATTAAAAAATTTTAACCCTCATTTTTATTTTATTTTTTAAATTTCGTGGAATACTGCATATAACTCCTAGTTATCACAATAAATGCACTTTTTATTTTATGGAAAAAATTATTAAAAATCCTTCATTATAAAATTTTCCTTAGTTTTAAATTTAAGATGTAAGTGTTTTACGATTTTAATTAAATATTTTGATTTTGCTCACTTGGCACCTACCAATTCAATTTCCGATCCCTACTAAACATTTGTATTTGGCAGGGAGAGCTAATCATATCTGGACTCTTTAGATCTAATATGGACGGTCTAAATTTGATTAATTTTGAAAATATTTTTTACTAAAAAAATTAATTTTTTAAAAAATGACAATTAAAAGATTAACTTTATTTTATATTTTATGCTTATTAAAATAATATTATTAAAAAATATAAACTTTTTTTAAAAAATGAATCCAAACCATACAAATCATATATGAATATATATCTGATTAGCTCTCCCTACTAATATTGTTTAGCAAGGAAACTGATTCCTACCACCAGCTCTAGTACAGAGACTAGGGTGATAACAAAGTAAAGTTACAATGCCTAATAATACTATATGAACAAAATTAAAGTAATTAAGAGAAATACAAACAAAATTACCAAATTAAAAATTGTGAAGCATCGGTAACTGCAAATGGTTCTTCCTAGACTTTATTGCTCAAGTTACCTAGAATTTGTCATCTATTTTCAATCACTCTTCTTTTTTAACTATATACAACCTATAACATATCACTATGTGAAGTAACACTCCGTTTCTTATTATAAGTCCACCCTAACTACTTCTCACATATCAAGGAGTGGAAGTTATAGCATTAAATATATCTTATTTTTCCAACTTTACCCTTATTTAAGAATAGGTGTTAAAATAATATTTTATACATTATAACCCTTCTCTCTCATCTTCCGTATTTCCAACGCAGGGATAAATTAGTTATAATTTCATTAATTGATCCCAAAATGGACTTATATTTTGGAACAAAAAATTTATGATAGTTGGACTTATAATAAGGATCGGAGTGGTATATCCTTTGTTTTATTATGTACAACCTATCACTATGTGAAGTATATCTTCTTTTTTTCATGGTATGGCTAGGTAATTTGGTTATGTTCGAACATTGTTAAACTTACGTGAGAGTGGTACTTCTAAAGGCATTTTACACATTTACACAATTTAAACCCAAACTTTCTTATTTAAACAATCAAAACCCCTTTAATTAGTTAAGACAACCACTTGTTGGTTGTATACATCATATGAATTACTATGTAAAAACAAAAGACATTTGCATCTAGATTTAGACCTAGAATTAGGCATATTGAAGATGAATTGTGTGTTCTAAAAAATCAAAGGGTAACTTTTAGACAATAAATTTTCTAATGAAAATTCTTTCACCAGTTTCCCTGATTTTATTACAAGAGGATACACCAAATGCATAATTCAAATATATATTATAAGATGTAGTCGATTATTTTACACAAACTAAGATAATATAGCGGTATTGGTATCATTTGTTTATGAGTAAAATTAACTTGGTTTTACAATTTTATCCTTATATAATTTATTATACAGGCTCTCTTTCCTCTTTATATTTAATATACAAAGATAAAAATGAAAACCAAATATTTATTAATTTAACTTTTTACATGTACCTCTTATTCATTATTTATGATTATGATAAGGACCAAAAAATTCTCAATGTTACCTCTAGGAGGAGTACTAAATAGTTAGGCTCTGTTATGATGTTAGACCCCATGTATCTCAACTAACCTATCAAATTCGTCAATTCCTAATCACTCTAAGTGTGATGACAATCTAATCAAATTGCCTTATCTGGTCACTGTATTAACTGTGATGACAATCTAATCAAATTGCCTTATCTGGTCACTGTATATCTGTTTCTATCTCATGTTTCGTGTTCCTATTCAAAGATTCAAAATTTTCTGAGAGAGATGCATGGATAAATACCTGGATCACATTTCTGAGCATGATCTCTATCTGGGCAATAGCATTTGAAATTGTAAACACTTGGTTCGGCGTTGAAGCCACACTTGCCTCCACTTGCCTCACACGGCCTACAATCCGAAACAACCCAATTCAACACGAACCCTTTTCTCAAGACATCTCCATTAATAATCCCATATTTCGTTCCATTTAAATCAACCTTCGCTTTCACCAATCCACCATTACACTTCTCTAAAGCAGACCTCAACAAATCTCCACCCTCTTCATCTTCTCTCATGGCCAAAACAGAGTTCGTCTCGTTTTCTGCAGAACACACAATTCTGTACTTCCGAAGATTCTCCGGAAGCAACCCCAGATTGCATCCTAAAACCAACGACAATTCCGTCTGATTCAAAGAAAAACTGAATCTTGTCCCGTCCAAGGTTATATTGTGAGTAGGAGGAATCGCACAGGATGATGATGGTGATGATGTATTAGCTGCTTCGGACACTCGAATTGAATGGGTCTTATAGGAAATTTCATGGACGAAGTACTTGTGATTGTAGATAGTAAGGATTGGGAAGCCATTATTGGAACAAGAAAGGCCGAAACCTGGGTACCCACAAAAGGAATGTTGTCGGCCTTGGATGTAAAAAGGGTATTTTATGGTTTGGTTACCGCAGGATGTGATGTTACAAGTTTCGAATTTAGGATTTACAGATGAACAGAAGGTGATGAATCTGGAGAGGGAATAAAGAAGGAAGAAGAAGAAGAAGCGGTGGTTTTGGATCATTGGGGCCTTGTTTTGTCCGAGAGTGGATATGAAGAAGATAGATATGGACAGAAGAAAGAGAAGAGGAAGAGAATTACAATTATTGCAATGATGAATATAATAATACATCATTAATGTTCATACCATGGGGCATGGGGTTCAGGTTTGAAGTTTGAATGAAGGATTTTTATTAAGTTTTGACTTGAAATTAAAGTGCAATTCAACCCCATTCTTATTTTAAAAGACTAAGCTTAACTTATAGTTTTTCATTTATGCCAAAAAAAAAAACCTTATAATTTTTCATTTATATATATATGTGTGTGTGTGTGTGAACGATTATAGCCTAACACTGCTAATCCATTGAGTCCATTATTATTATTCTTCTTCTTCTTTTAAGGCAGCTTAAACTGAAAATTTAGATAGTTTTAGGTTAATATTTTAGACAAAATAAAAATGGGACTATGTCCACCTGTACTTTCTTGTCTTGTGTAGCTAGCTTCTAAATTGGACTTTTTCCTGGGGGATTGAATGAATTGAATGTGGCCAGACTCAGAAATAAAAATTTGCCCACATTGGGATCCAAGTCGCTAGCAAGTGGAGCCAAGTTGATCAACTCATAGCCACAACTTTATTTCCTTTGTAGATTTCACTTTTTGCACCTCCTTCAACACCTCCCAATCTTAATAACTTCTAATTGCCTCGTAACTCTTTTCTTTACAACTTCTAAATATTTTAAAATGCACTTTGGATTGACAAATATCAATATAAAGTACCAGAAAGGGAAAGTACTGAAGACAACTTTAAAAATACCCCCTCTGTTCCTATTTATAATAAGAGCTTAAATTTTGAATAGATCTGGTCCAAAATATAAGAGCCTACCTTGCATTCTCTCATCATTTAACGCATTTTTTTTTCTATTTTTTCCCTAATTCTCTTTCATATTTATTAATGCTTACCACTCTGTTCCTTATTATAAGTCCACCCTAACTACTTCTTACATATCAAGAAGTGGAAGTTATAGCATTAAATATGGCATATTTTCAAAAAAAATTTCAACTATGCCCTTATTTAATAATAGGTATTAAAATAATATTTTATACATCATAAGCCTTCTTTCTCATCTTTCTTACTTCCAACATAGGGGTAAAATAGTCAAAGTAGTATTAATTGATCCCAAAGTGGATTTATATTTTGGAACAAAAAAATTGTGATAGTTGGACTTATAATAAGGAACAGAGTGGTATATATTTTTCTCTCTTAATAGACTCATTATAAATAAGGGTAATATTGGAAAAAGATGTATATTCCAAACATATTTATTTACTTTTTCTTGTTTTCTTAAGAAACGTGTTTTCTTATAAATAGGACCGAAGGAGTACTAGATAAATGATAGAGAAGTGCATTTAATTTGCACGATAACTTAAATATGTGAGGGTGAAAATTGTATTTTTCAAAATTAAAAGAAAAGCATGCAAATGTCATTGCACTTCTCATCACCAGGGCCTACTACCAGCAATGGGAGTTTAGGGATCTTCATTCAATGCTCAACAAGTGACGAGAAAACATTCAGATTTCTTTTAATGGCATAGATTTGATTTCATTTATTTTAATATTTTTCATAATTTTTATTTTAATGGATACAAAATAAAAAGTACAGTTAATCTTATAACTATGATTTTTTTTTAAAAAATAAATTTATCAATGAAAAAGTAGTTAGTTAAAAAATTTTAAATATAGGATGTCCATATCAAATTTTAGACGATTCAGAGTTCATTTCAACGATAAAAAATGTTTTCTCATTATTGTGATGAGCACTGAATGAAGACCCAAGTTTGCGAAATAGAGGTAGTACCTTTTTATTTTATCTTACTTAGTCATGTAAGTTACACACTTACTTCCCTAATCATCAAGCTACCTTAGCATAAATGGTAGTGGTAGTGTCTCATCATTATATTTAACATCATCAAGTTCCTTATAAATTATAGAGACTAACAGTTTAGAAGGGGAGAAACTTGACCAAACCTTTTTTTTTTAACCTACATAAACCTAACTAAAAATAAATGCAAACTATAAGGACGCCCAAACTTTTTATTAACCCTTCTTTATAAGTTAAGAATAGTACATATTTACATATTACTTGATATGGTCTAAGGTGTTTGGTATATAGTTTGAAAAAAGTAATCTTATGTTTTAGAGATAAAATTATTCTCATATATTTATTTAGTAAAACATAAAATTAATTTTTTACAATTAATTTAAATAGATATTAAGATAATATATCTTAGTGGATTTTTTCTATAACATGTGCAAGTGAATTAAGATGTGAAACTTAAAATCAAAGTCCAATGTAAGGAATTTGAGGCCTATTTCAATGGATGGAATCTGAGGTGACATCCAAGTAGGCTGTGACAAATGGTCCAAATATTTACATGATCCATTGTATGACAAGAAATGTACTTCTAAGTTCTAGTATTAAAAAAAAAAAGAAAAAAAGAAATGTACTTCTAAGTTCTAAAATTCCATGGTAGCTTTTTTAATTTTTTTAACCTTAAATGGTTCCATTGTTGTGCGCATTAATTAGACTCCAATCAAAGCTCGTTATGTAGATAAGTTAATATTGTTCATGTGACTTCATTAAAAAAGGTGTCATGTTTTTGTTAATTTGTAGTTTAATTAGACATTTATATATATTTTTTTTTGGAAAAAAAGGCATTAGGTTTTTATATTCATTTGTTTAATTTAATTGGTATTTTAATATTTTAATAAGTCCTTAGACTAAAGTCATTAATTTGTCTTTTTTTGTGTTTATTGGAGCCTTACATATTAGGTTTTTTCTAAAGGTTTTAAGGACTCTTAGTTAATTTTTATTTTTTCATCATCACATAACGTAATATATACCAAACATACACTCAAAGTGGATTGTACTAAAACTCAAAGAGGTCTTACATAACAAGATTTGTTTTCTATTTTCTAGTCTTACATATTAGAGGTAGGATTCGACGAATTGAAGACTGAAAGCAAAGATTAAGATCATCAACAATTTGGTTCATCTTGATATGAAGAGTCTTAATTAGAATGGCGAGTTTCTTTCTCTTGTCAACTTCTTAATTAAGATGAACCATATATTAATCAACGGTGTTTTGAAGATGTAGAACAGCATTTAATATGCTTTCAAAAGTTGTAGAAAGATGAAGAATTGAGGGGTATTGAAAGGTTTAAGCATAAGAAGATTGTGGTATGCTCTGAGTGTTATCCTTTTTGAGGGAGGTTCTTCATATATGACCTTGCAATGAAGTCTTGGGTTGGCAAAAAAAAAAAAAACAATGAAGTCTTGGATGTTACCATTGTAGGTATTGTAAGAATGTATATATTATAAGGGTTTTTTGTGAAAATGTGCCCTGAAAATGTTCATTCAAGAACAATATTTTTGCGCAAGTTTTTTTTTTAAATTTTAATTTGAACCCCAAAAATTTCTTAGGCTAAATAGATTTTGAGTGAAAATTTTTTAGATAAGTTTGCACCTTAACCCATAAATATAAACATATCAAAGCAACAAATCAAAAGACATTTTGTAGAACATAAAAGGAAAATAGAATATCTATGTACCTTAGCTAAAGCGTAGAATAGACAATTTCATTTGTATTAAAAGAAAGAAAGAAAGAAAAAACCGGTGCATTAAGCTATTATTTCTTATTAGGAAAATGTATTTGTTGGTACCTCTACTTTAATTTAATTTTGATTTTGGTACCTTTATGTATTTTTATCATAATTAAATGTTTTAATTTTAATTTTTAAACACCATCGGTTTTTATACAAACGTTAGCCATGGTATTGGAGTAAATATAGATGAGCTAATAGTAGTAATTGAACAAAATTAATGGTTTAATTAGAAGATTAAAAATCACAAATACCAAAATCAAAATTAAATAAAAGTATAAATATTAACAAATGGGCTTTCCCTTTCTTAAATTAATAATTACAAAACGTTTCGAATTGCTATCCACTCAATTTTCTTTTTGGTAAGTGGTAACTGATGGTGTGGTATTCATTTAATCCATCGAAAAAAAAGGTGTGGTATTCATTTATTGAACCAGTTTCCTTTAGGAGGAACTGGTGGTGTAGGTACTCAAAAGTCACTAGTGATAGAAAGTATCACTTTCTCCTTTGGTTTCATAATATAAGGTCTTTTTTTAATAATATTATCCAAAAATATGAGGTCATATTTGATTTTGTTTAAGTAATAAATACGTTTTTTCCCCATTTTACTCATACATTAATTTCTCCTACACATTCTCTTTCATCTTCTTTTCATAATTACCTTCTCTCATACTCATTTATAAATAAGGGTAGTTTTGAAGAAAAAAAAATGGTATATTTCCTACACATTTATTGTTTTAAATTAATTTTAACTTATTTTTTAAGAAATTACAATTTAGTTAAATTGATCTTATATTTTATGACGGAGGAGTACATGTCATATTGTCTGCATCTTCTTCGCTACAACTTATGTAAGTGGGGAGATGTAAAAATAATTAATTAAAATTTCAAATATTCAATTAAGTGTATTATATTGTGAGCTACCCCAAACTCTTACATGAGAGTGAAGGGAGTATTTTATAGCTTTTCAGGGATTACGATCGAACAAGTGCAAGTCATGCCATGTGTCCCTGTCACTTGGTTCCATCTGTGAAATCATAAAAGTTAAATATAGTGAAGGTGAAAGCAAAGTTTGAATATGAAATAGAAATAAAGGTAAAAAATGAAAATGAAACAGAAACTCCCATCCATTCATTAGTTCCTGAGTTTTGACTTTTAACGGGTTCAAAAAAAAAAAAAAAAAAAGCCGACATCCTCAACAATTGGCTCGTTGATGCAGAAATGGATTCCTTTGGGTCAAATATTCGTAACGTTTTGACCACTTAGCCATTTGCAACCGAGCAAGCAGATGCAAGTATCACTTAAGTTGTTGTCAAACTTACAAATTCACTCTCTGAATTTACGGGTAATTTACGGGTTTACTGTCATAAGTTCCACATCGGGGAGGTTTCCTTGCAAGAGAGGTATTATAAGTTCTTGGCTCCCCAACTTCAATTGCTAGCTTTTGGGGTGTGGTTCTCCCAAGGACTGATGTTTGTTACAATAATGGTGCTTTCATTGAGAGACGCCCAAACGGAAAGGGCTACCTACTGAGGGTTCTGACCGGAGGGACTGACCAATAAAAGGTTGAGTGAAGCGCCGTAGAGTGGAACCTCCGGGACGCCGTCTCGTATGATAGACCGGAAAGGGCTACCTACGGAGGGTTCTGATCGGAGGGGCTGACCGGCAGAAAGGCCGAGTGAAGTGTCATAGAGTGTAGCCGCCGGGACGTCGGCTCTCGAAGAGGGTGCATTGTCACAAGTCCCACATCGGGGGGGTTTCCTTGCAAGAGGGGCCTTATAAGTCATTGGCTCATTAACCCCAATGACTAGCTTTTGGGGTGTGGTTCTCCCAAGGACTTGTGTTTGACGTCGGCTCTCGAGGAGGGTGCATTGTCACAAGTCCCACATCGGGGGGGTTTTCTTGCAAGAGGGGCCTTATAAGTCATTGGCTCCTCAACCCCAATGACTAACTTTTGGGGTGTGGTTCTCCCAAGGACTTGTGTTTGTTACATTTACCACACACAATTTTGTGTGGTCATTTATAAATTTATATTAGTAGTAAATTTGGTTAAATTTGCAATTGCAACTTTATATATCGAGTTTAACATTATTACATTTATACTTCCTCTAGTCCTAAATATAAGACCTATTTAGGGAGTTGATCTTGGTCCTAAATATAGGACATGATTTTAATTTTTGTCAACTTCTTCCTAAATTATATATCCCAATTGGTGCTCCTTCAATAATAATAATCAATTAAAATGGGGGAGGGAATAAGAGTAATCAATTAAAATGGGGGAGGGAATAAGAGTAGATGATTAGGGTGTTTTAAAAAAAACACCTCATAATAACTAACATAACTAGCATTATTAATTTAATCAAATTAGTTAAATAGATCTTATATTTAGAACTGGAGAGAGTAACTTACAAATTGTGTTAACTTACCATAAAATACGTGCACATTTTTTAAATTTGACCATGTTCAGTGACTAGTGACTTTATATGTGAATTTTATATGATTTTTTTTTTTTTGTTAAGAATGATCAATTATGAATGTTGATAGATTTAATTTCAATTGTTTAAATCTTAAATAATATATTTAAATAAAACCATTGTCATTTTTTACATGTACAACTAAAATCGGGACTAACAGAGGAGAAGACGATGGAGGGAAGGATCGTGGTGGTGGTAAGGGAGTACTGACAGAGAGTGGAGGGGTCGCAAGGGTGGATGTTGGTAGGAAGGATGGAAATATTAGATCTAATCAGGTTCAAGGGAGGTTAAATGGAGAATTCATGAGAAGGCGTCCAGTCTGTGTTAGAGGAGTTTTCGTCAAAGATGTGTTTCTCAAATGCAATTACTTATAATAATACTATATATAAGGAAACTCATAAACAATTCTTATCCATGATTAACTTAATTGCTTTTAAAATTTTACAAATTTATTATCTAACTCATCATACATTTAGAAATAGATATACTACTATTGTTTTTTAAATTGCTAAATTACAGAAACTTTGCTAAATTTAAAATCTAATAATAAACCCACTAAAACTTTCAACTTTAGGAAAATCAAACTGCTAGCTAGCTGTAGGAAAGTTATGTATGCATAAATCAAAGAGTTTTAGAAGATTATCTATATCTATATATTTCTTGAAAGCTCTTAACAACAATCATATTGGTCCACATGTCCAATGACATCATCCTCACTTAACTCAATTATTGGTCCACATGTTCCCACATGAACATAATCAAGGTCATAATGAAAGTTTTATTCTTAATTTCAAATTTCATTGCCAATAATTAATCATTACTCATCATATATTTCTACTGATGAGAATGTACTTTTTTAATTTTCAAAGTTATTTAAAATTGAGCAAAACAATAATGATTAAATACATAAATGTATGAAAGTTATTTAATATTGAGCAACGATTAAATACATATATATAATTTTAAGAAGGTATCCTATATTAATTCTCTTTTTTATCACATCCAAACCTCTTATTGTAATACTATGCAATATTTGACTTTTAATATGCATTTTTTATAGAAAAATCTCTAAACAATACATATTAGTGTAATTCTCTTTTAAGAGTATTGTTTATAGAAAAATCTATCTATATGTATTTATTTTTAATATGCAATATTTGACTTTTTAGATATACAAATTAATTATTATCTTCAAATAAGTAACTATTTTGGGCAACAATTAAAACATATATATATGATTTAACATCAACACTATTAATTCTTCTTATGAAATTTATAAAATAATTAATGTGTTTAAATATGTCAGTAAATTAGACAACATGGTATTAATTATTTTTCTATTTAGAAAGTTTTTCTTTTGAATTTTCATTTCCATTGTTAAAAATAAATTGGTTGCTAAAAAGCTACACCGATGAAAATCAGTTCTCATGTACATATATCTTAATTTACTATTGTTTTAAAAAAAGACACCATATAATTTTTTTTAATCTACAATATTTGGCTTTTGAAATTTACGAATTGATAACTATGTTTAAATAAGTCATTAGTTTAGGCAACAATCAAAACATATGTATTTCATTTATAATATGCCATAACTCTAGAAAATAAACTACATTTATTTGAATATTTGATTATTTACATACTTATTAATTTATTATTGTTTATGAAAAATTCAAATCATATATATTTGTTTTTAATCTCTAATATTCGGTTTTGAAGTTTAGTAATTAACTATTGTGTTCAAATATATCGCTATATTTTAGACAAGAATCAATACATATATTTTTGACTTACAATATGTAATACTCCCTCCGGTCCTATTTATAAGAGCCCGGTCGCCAAAACACGCTTCTTAAGAAAACATGTGAAAGTCATTAAATATGTCTGGAATATACATCTTTTTCTAATATTTTCCTTATTTATGATGAATATATCAAGAGAGAGAAATATATGAGCATTAATAAATATGAAAGAGAATTAGGGGTAAAATTGGAGAAAGTGCATTAAATGATGAGAGAATACAAGGCGATCTCTTATATTTTAGACCAAATCAATTCAAATTTCGAGCTCTTATAGTTAGGACAGGAGGGAGTATTACCTAAGGAAAGAATCCAATTTAAGGAAAAGAATATCATATTGAAAATTCCACATTAATTGCACCTATTCAAATCCCACTTTCATTACTTCCAATTTCAAATTCAAACTTTCAATTTACCATTATCAAGTCTCAACATCTTTAAAATTTGAATTTCATCATTCATGGACTCTCTTATATTAGTGATTCTCTCTTTTTGCTTCTGTATCATTTCTCTCAAACCCCTGTTCCTAGATCTCTAGGAAGCACTCAGACAAAAAAAAGGACTCCCAAGCAAGCACCACGGTCCAACCTCATGAGAATACCTTATTCTTCTTTCGCACGGTTAAGGTTGTACATGGATGTCTATATACTTATTCTGGTAGTTTTAATTCTTTTGTTTTCAATATAAATGATATTTTCAAGTTAATGATATGTTCTTTATAATAATAAAGCTTGCAACCATGATTATTCAATTAGAAAATTTTGAGAGTGAATAAAAACGTTGTTTATAAACAGAATTGTCTCCAGAATCTTGGAAATTTCATTTGATAGCGCAATTTTATTGTGTAGGACTAAGAAGAGCCTTCCACCATTCATGTTGTTTTGTTTATAAGTTTTGCTTTGCAATGGTTTTTAGTTGACCTAATTCATCTTTTCTTCTGGAACAATATGAAATAATGGAATTATTCTATAAGCATTCAACTTATTTTGTTCCTTTACCGCTTGCTCTCATTTTTTGTGTTCTCCCTAATAGTTATGTTTACATTATTTTTTGTTACGGTTCTTTATTATTTTATGTTACATTAGGTGTATCGCATCAGAATACTTTCCAATTGTTACATTTTAATTATCAACCTGAGTTCAATCAAATGAACCATAAAAAGTGAAGGAAAGATCATTATGTTCATTTTGGTAACTCACACAAATCTAAAAACATGCATTTTAAAAATAATTTATAGTTTCTTATTTAACCAAATCTACAAAGTTCAAATCATATAAATGTATATATACACACACATACATACGACCATACATACACATAGAGACACACATATATATATATATATATCACAGTTACATCATAGGTGCAATTTCATAGGGGGCTTTTGTAAATTAGATTTTTTATTAAAAAATAATCATAAAATCATATTCTAAAATCATATTCAACTATCACCTTTTCTTTTTCCAAGCAAAAAAAAAATCATTTTTTTCCTTTTACAATGTAATCCATACTCGATCAGTTGTTGAATTATATTTATTTCTGATTTAAATCATTATTGCATTATCAATATTATTTATATCCATATGTAATCAACTTTTGTTGTTTTCAAATAACATTTTTAATCATAAAATAGTTACTCAAAAAAGTTATGTTCTTTAGTTTATTTCATTTTTATTTTTAACTTCCGTGCATCGCACGGGGCAAAAAGATCTAGTTTATATAGAAAATCAAGTTTAAGGGAATTATGTATAATTTCTTTTTATTTAAATATTTACTTATTCATTTGTAATGCTTAATCTTTCGTTTTATTTCAAGTTCACTGTAGAGGTAACTTATGTTGAAAATGTTGAGTGGGTGTGTAATGAAAAACAAGTATAATTATTGAGATTGTGAATGACCAAGTTATAAATGAACTCGAATTCTTAAATGAGTCAAGAAGATAAGTAAACTCGCCTAGAAATGGGCTACTATATATGAAATTCGACGATTTCTCCAACCCCTGTGCACAAGTTAAATGTAGATTGAGCACTTTTTATTAAGACATTTGTGAAAATTCAAATATCATTTGTGGAAATAAATTCACAATCATTGCTAGTCTTAACTTTGGATTCCAAATGTTGGAATAATTCTTAAAAAGTTTCTTAATTGATTCTTTAATTCCAATTAAGATAGTTTCATTGTATATTACTCCTTATTTCCTAACGCAAGAAACTGATTTGCAATAAAACTTTTAATGCCTTTCAATGTTTAAAAACTGATGATTTATTTGCCTTTGAGAGGCTACCAACATCGGGAGAGGAACGCCTCATCAACGTGTGAGGCCCATATAAAGTGCTCTAATAAGAGGATCATTGAGACTTGGGAGAGAGCTCCTGAGTTTGAGATCTTCCTTATTTCCTCCCCTGGTTTATATGTCTTGTTGAGTTATATTATCTTTCATAGGTCTACTCCCTGTATTTCACAAGAAGAATTCGTCTAATCCTCTTGGAGAGTGCCCCAACTTATTTGCCAGTAGTTGTGGAATAGCTATTAAAGACAGTGTCTTTGAGAACGATTCGAACTGTGTATATTATTGTTTGTAGGTGCTGCTGTCAACCTGATTTATTTAACAATGAAGAGGAGCTGGAAAATCCACTGAATTATTTGAAGATTTGGGTGCTGTGGCCAACAACTTATACCTTACAATCTCTTCAGCAGGTCAAACAAAAACCCAGAGAAAGAAATTAAGGTGAAATAGTGATGACTGACGAACCAGTGGTGAGGAACTTCCAAGAACCATCAAATAATTCCCATTTCAAAGTCAAACTGTAGGAACTTCCAAGAACCATCAAACAAGTTGATAGCATATTCCACGTTGAATGTTTTATTAATATACACCTGAAATCAATTTCATGAACACGATATTTTTTGGTTTTCAGAAAAAAAAAAAAAACAAAACCTTCTAAAACGTTAAAGTTAGACTCGGATATATTAAGCCATTTCTAATTTATTCACACATACAAATAAAAAACATAAATATGAATGATTTTTTTTCTATTGAATAGGTTGCATGTTACGTAAAATTAGGTTAATTTAATACTATTTTCTCCCTATTGTTATTAAATATTTACTTGTATATGGTTGTCCATATTAGTCTACCTTGTAAAAAGCACTCTCCCTCCGTTCTTAAATATAGGATCTAGTTAATTTTTTTGGAAAATCTTGATAAAGCTAAATAAGTTATTTATAAATTGATTTGTTTGAAGTTTTTTCTCTAAATTAATCTATTTGAAATTAGGTGGCTCATTTCACTTAATCTGGTCGAAAAACTGTCCTATAATTAGGAATGAAGAAAGTAAGAAAAAAAAATCTTCTAGAAAGTTTTTCTATATAAAAAAGACCAGAGATAGTAGTTGTCCAATTTTCACATATTCTCTTTGGTCCTTATTGTAAGGAACAAACTAACAATTTATTTTGGTTCTATCTACAATTTATTTGTTAGTTTCCAATGAGTATTAATTATTTTGTTCCATGCATGCCCAAGTTTGATGAAGGCAGTAAGAGAGAATAATATTTAATACGAGTATGGTATTAGAGCTTAGTTTTGTTAGCAAGGGTAATAATAGAAATCACTTGAATTTTAGAATAAATTAAATGTTTTTAACTATTTTTGTTTGTATTTAAGAATTGGTAGTTGGTGCTTTATAATGAAAATTAAAGTGGATATAGTTCCCAAATAAAAATTTATCAGCATTCTTTACCAAAAGGAAAAAAACTTAAGTATAATTATAGTTTTTACTAAAAAAAATCCCCCCCCCAATGTTAAAATATCTTTATTTTCAAATAAAAATTTTTAAATGGAGAAGTTCTTAAGAGTAAACTTTGGTCTACAACATAAAAAAAATTATTTTATGGGACACTTGTTCAATTTTAAAAAAAAAAAGGAAAAATCACACTGAGGTCCCATATAAGGCATTTAATCACAACCAGGTCCCAAACAATCATAAAATTACATTGAAGTCTCAAGGGACCTGGGTGTAATTAAATTGAGTTGTTAATGCATAGCATAATAGTTGTTAATGAGTTGACAAATCAATAGTTTTCAATACCACATCTTTGAGTTATCAATACATAACTACTCCTCAGGTCCTATTTATAGGGCATTTTATAGAGGTTTCACACATACCAATAACAACCTTAAACCTCATTAAATCTCCATTAAAATATTAAAACTTTCCAAATATACCCCTAATTAATACCTTGAAAATAATAAAATATAAAACAAAAGTCTAATACACTTCTTCCTATGTTAACCAATGACTTTAATATAATATACTAAACAAATAAACCAATCAGATTTCAAGTTGAGCATTTGACACGAATCACGCTATGAAACAATAGTACAGTACTTCACAAAGTGCCGCTCTTTACGTTCAAGAGAATCCTCAACAATCAACTTGTACAAATCACTATCTTTGTTTGTTTCATTTCCTATTTTCACTTTTTGTTCATGGCATGAGTGAGCATAGATAGTTGCAGTTGGAAGTGGCTCTTCAGATTCTACTGAATCCTCCACAACCAAGTTATATTTTTCACTTTCATTTCAGGAGTTATTTTCGCTGTTCATGAGAAGCTACAGATGAATCATGAAAAGATGAATGTAACATGAAAAGATAAGATGGCCACAAGACGTAGAAAATAAAGAATGAGGGAGAAGAGGAGAGATAAGAGTGGTTGGAATTGAAGGGACTGGTCAGTAGTAATTGGTATGGGGAAAAGAAAAACTAGTCACATGGGGGAGAGAGAGAGCATGAAATAGTAATGAGTAGTTTTAATTTAAGAGGGGTAATTTGGTACATCTATGTGAAAATTACATCATGTGACTTATAAATAGGACTTTTTTTTTACACCCTCTCTCTGCCTTATAAATAGGACCTGAGGAGTAAATAGTTGTCAATAGTAGCTCTTGAGTTGTTAATGCATCTCTTTCATTGACAACGACAACTATTGAGTGTGCATTGATAACTCAACGAGCTGGTATTGACAACTCAATGACAAGCCATTTAATTACACACAGATCCTTTGTGTCTTCAATGTAATTTGATGATTGTTTGGGACCTGGTTGTGATTAAATATCTTATGTGGGACCTCAATGTGATTTTCCAAAAAAAAATACTTTTGTATTTTAATCAAGTTCAAGAAAATGTATAATCCGCCGTTAAGTTAAAAAAATAAATAAAACAAAAAAAACGTTTGAAATTAAAATTTGAAACTCGAAAGAGGCTTTCATTCCAAGAGGCTATAACTCTTATTCTTGTATTTTTTTTTTGATGATTCAATCAGCACAAACCAATTAGGGAAAAAGACAAATAAATACCCATTGAATATCAAAAGCCCAAAAACATACCCTTAATATATAAAAGGACGTAAGAGAGATTGTTCCCAATTTGGGATAAGCAAATTTGGGGCAAAAAGACCAAACAGCCCTCTCACCCTCCACCTTCACATCTAATTCCATCTGAAAAAAAAAAACAACAACGAAACCCACTCCTCATCAAACTCGCGAGCCCCCCTAGTGTCCTTCTTCATCTCGTTCATCGAAAGCAGCTGGCGTATGGTGCGGTGGCTGAAGTTCGGTGTCTCCATCGTGTTTGAAGTCACCGGCGTCTCCAATCGAAGTCTAAATAGGCAGGTATTACTCCTCGAAATCGTTAGGGATTGTTGACCAAAAGGTAGATGTGGCTTGAAATTGGCGGTGTCGGCCTGAAAGTTGCTCGAAATCGGCGGTGTCGGCCTGAAAGTTGCCTATACTTACTTACTTATCTATCTGCAACTGCTTCCTTGTTGTAACTGTTTGATTGCTTGCTGATTTAAATATTTGTTTGTTAGTGGTTGTCTTCGAATTTAAACAAACTGAAATGACTTTGTAAAATATGCTAATTTTTCCTTAATTTACGTAATAATGTTATGTGTTAGTTTTCCATCCCCCATCTTTTCCTTGTTCCATTTGGTTTTATTATTATAGACTTACAGTCACACTGCTGCAAAAGAAAAAGAGAAACAGAACAAGATCAGAATGAAACTTATGGGGGTAATTTTTTGACTTTTGAAGATTCGGCAGATCAAGATGCTGAGTTTTGAATCCTCAATGAATAGATTTGGAATCATCCCTGCAGGTTCAACTAATGACATTGTAATGTGGTATGACTTTCTCCCTTCCAATAATATATTTGCCTTTATGTTGACTTAAGCTTCACATCTACAAGAAAAAAAGATGTATATTTGTGCAACAATATCAGATTTTATTTTGCAAGGATAAGAGTTATCTAACTTGTTGCAACAGGCTCCTACTTTAATGCTTGCCTTGGTGCTTCATGTGTGTCTTGTTAAAAACAAACAAACCTCCATAGTATTAATTTCTGTGTGACACAAATCGAGTGGTTTTGTTTATAGTTGGCTTGAGCAAGGTGATGTTAAGATCATCATGGTCCAAAATGTAAACCATTTTTCTTGTTGCTAATAATTGAGAATACCGTAGTTCATTCATGGTGCACAGATTCCATAATTGCAGGTTAAATGCATTGTGGTCATATGATAATCTTTCTATGAAGTTGCTTACCATATTCCTCCTTGATATAACAATTATTGCAACGAATGTCTCTTGTAGTTCTCTAATACTCATATGTGGCTTATCTGAATGCAACACTCTCATTTGTGTTTCTAGTACAACTGGAGTCGAGATCCTATGACATCTTCACTACATATTGTTCTTGGCAAAAAGGTGCACCTTGACATATCTCAAATTGTAAGGTGGAAAGAAACACCTAAATCTGCAGTTGAACCTTGTGTGCGCTATGCTGCTTCATTTGCTTGGTAATGCCTCTAGCAGTGTTTTTTGATGACATTAACAAAATAATTCAATTCAAACTATAGTTTGTGATTCAGACAATTTATTTAATATTTTTGTTTTTAAGTGTATTCTTTTGGATTACTTTTCAGAATTTGGCCGATTTTAGATTGTTCTCTTTTCCTTTTTTAAACATTCAATGCTTTCCTCTTGTGTTAGAAAACAATTATTTGTACCAAGAAGTTTGCTCTCTCTCCTCCCCGCCCCCTTGATTGGAGATGCCTGGATAGCTTTCTTGAAAACTTTTTATGTGGTTTGCTAATCTATGATTTCTATTAAAAAAAGATCAGATTTTGTACAGATCATTCGCTATTGATCAATTGAATCTCCTCCCCAATTTTTAGTGATTAATTTAATGGAATTCCTTTTACAAAATAGAACAAGCCAATTTTTCATTGGTAACTGATAGAGATAATAAATTAATAGTTACTTGAGTAGTATATGGCAAAAATCTTTTAAATTAAACCCCCTTTTCTTTTGCTGACGAAGCTGCCAGCTTGATGCAGTACTTATGCTAAGCTTCAAGACATATATTATGTTCTGTAAGCCAAGAGTTTTCTGGTGCTAAGCTCAGTTGGCAAATGCACTTGTTTGATATATTTTGTTACCTTGCTACTCATGCTGAAGCTGGTGCCTCTCCTAATATAATTATTGTCATTGTTTTTAGGGTAAAGGTGCAATTTTAGGCACGAAGTATTACGCCAAGTGCATTGGGCAGAAAAATGTTTTTTTTAACAGATTTTAGGCATGAACAATAAAATTAGGGGCAATTTTAGGCACGCCATTAGTTGACCGTTAAGTTTGACTACAGAAGCTGATGTGACAGAATTGAAAATTTTAATTAAGGATTAAGAAGTGATTTTGTGATCAATTAAGGAGTTTTGAGAGTGTTATAAATAAATTCAGGAAAATGAAAGTTTTTTTTGGACTTTTAAAGGCCTAGTTTATCCCTTAATTTTGGAACATTAGAGTTAGAGGAATTATTTTTGGAGCCAAAAGGGATTATAGTGGGAGGAAATTCTTAGCCAGTAATGAAGAAAATTTTTAAGAATTGAAAGAATAATTTTTTGGCCCAAAAAAATACAGTAGATTAGGTAAAGAATTTTCTATTATGCCCTTAAATCTTAGCAATAGAATATATTCTTTGGACAAAAAAATTATTCCTTCAATTCTTAAAAAATTTCTTCATTATTGGCTAAGAATTTCCTCCCACTATAATCCCTTTTGGCTCCAAAAATAATTCCTCTAACTCTAATGTTCCAAAATTAAGGGAGAAACTAGGCCTTTAAAAGTCCAAAAAAACTTTCATTTTCCTGAATTTATTTATAAAACTCTCAAAACTCCTTAATTGATCACAAAATCACTTCTTAATCCTTAATTAAAATTTTCAATTCTGCCACATCAGCTTCTGTAGTCAAACTTAACGGTCAATTAACGGCGTGCCTAAAATTGCTCCTAATTTTATT
The DNA here is from genome assembly GCA_037074515.1 of Mimosa bimucronata. Classification (NCBI taxonomy): domain Eukaryota; kingdom Viridiplantae; phylum Streptophyta; class Magnoliopsida; order Fabales; family Fabaceae; genus Mimosa; species Mimosa bimucronata. Next base: position 25,276,513 of record CM073445.1, on the reverse strand, counting down.
GTTCATGCCTAAAATTTGTTAAAAAAAACATTTTTCTGCCCAGTGCACCTGTCGTAATACTTCATATCCTAAAATTGCACCTTTACCCTTGTTTTTATCACTTGAATATTTCATACAGGTCATATGAGGCTGAGATAGGTTGTTTAGAAGTTGATTTAGATAGATCCAATCCTACTTTCAAGGGAAACAATCAAGGGAGTAAAATATGAGAAAAGAGAAGTCCACATAAACCAAAAAGATGGTCTTATCCAAAAGAGAAGTCTCTTGTAAATGACAACGAGACTTTGAAGGGAAGAGTTGAACAAGAAAGTTGCTTTCCATACCCATTGCTTACATACGTTGATGCTGACTTCAATGGTTAAAGTTGTGTTAGAATTTTTTTTTATTTCACTTCTGTTGTTAAGCATTCGAAATTTTGTCATACTTATGTAAACCAATGTTGAAAAAATATTGTGGAATGTGCCATTACTATTCAGTTGTCCACAAGTAAAGATTATTTTTAGTTTATATGTTTGTGAAAGAAATTGATACAAGTTATGACAAGATTTTTTCTATTTCGCTGACTATTGTGAAAGTTGTTAACCACTCAAGTGTGGCCACTAACCACTCGAGTATAGCAATTAACCACTTCGCGGATTTTTTATTTAGGCAAAAAAAAGGCTTGTTTTTGTTAAAGTTGTTAACCACTCGAATATGGCCATTAACCACTTCAGTATGGCCATTAACCACTCGAGTATAGCAATTAACTACTTTGCGGATTTTTTACTTAGGCTAAAAAATGTTTGTTCTTGTTAAAGTTGTTAACCACTCGAGTATAGCCATTAACCACTCGAGTATAGCAATTAACCACTTCGCGGATTTTTTACTTGTTCTTGTTAAAGTTGTTAACCACTCGAGTATAGCCATTAACCACTTCAGTATGGCCATTAACCACTCGAGTATAGCAATTAACTACTTTGCGGATTTTTTACTTAGGCTAAAAAATGTTTGTTCTTGTTAAAGTTGTTAACCACTCGAGTATAGCCATTAACCACTCGAGTATAGCAATTAACCACTTCGCGGATTTTTTACTTGTTCTTGTTAAAGTTTTTAACCACTCGAGTATGGCCATTAACCACTTCAGTATGGCCATTAACCACTCGAGTATAGCAATTAACTACTTCGCGGATTTTTTACTTAGGCTAAAAAAGTTTGTTCTTGTTAAAGTTGTTAACCACTCGAGTATAGCCATTAATCACTTCAGTATGGCCATTAGCCACTCGAATATAGCAATTAACCACTTCGCGGATTTTTTACTTGTTTTAGTTAAAGTTGTTAACCATTCGAGTATGGCCATTAACCACTTCAGTATGGCCATTAACCACTCGAGTATAGTAATTAACTACTTCTCGGATTTTTTACTTAGGCTAAAAAATGTTTGTTCTTGTTAAATTTGTTAACAACTCGTGTATGGCCATTAACCACTTCAGTATAGACATTAACCACTCGAGTATAGCAATTAACTACCTCGCGGATTTTTTACTTAGGGTAAAAAATGTTTGTTCTTGTTCAAGTTGTTAACCACTCGAGTATAGCCATTAACCACTTCAGTATGGCCATTAACCACTCGAGTATAGCAATTAACCACTTCGCAGATTTTTTACTTGTTCTTGTTAAAGTTGTTAACCACTCGAGTATGGCCATTAACCACTTTAGTATGGCCATTAACCACTCGAGTAAAGCAATTAACTACTTCGCGGATTTTTTACTTAGGCTAAAAAATGTTTGTTCTTGTTAAATTAGTTAACCACTCAAGTATAGCCATTAACCACTTCAGTATGGCTATTAGCCACTCAAATATAGCAATTAACCACTTCGCGGATTTTTTACTTGTTCTTGTTAAAGTTGTTAACTACTCGAGTATGGCCATTAACCACTTTAGTATGGCTATTAACCACTCGAGTATAGCAATTAACTACTTCGCGGAATTTTTACTTAGGCTAAGAAATGTTTGTTCTTGTTAAATTTGTTAACCACTCGAGTATGGCCATTAACCACTTCAGTATAGACATTAACCACTCGAGTATAGCAATTAACCACTTTGCGGATTTTTTAATTAGGCTAAAAAACACTTGTTCTTGTGAAAGTTTTTAACCACTCGAGTATAGCCATTAACCACTAGAGTATGGCGAGTAACCACTCCAGTATAGCCATTAACCACTTCACGGATTCATTACTTGGGCTTCATTTCGCTATGTTTGTGAAAGTCATTAACTACTCGAGTATGGCCATTAACTACTCCAGTATAGCCATTAACCACTTCGCGGATTCTTTACTTGGGCTTCATTTAGCTTATGTTTGTGAAAGTCGTTAACCACTCGAGTATGGCAATTAACCACTTCCTTGATTCATTACTTGGGCTTCATTTTGCTTATGAGTAATGAATCAGTGAAGTGGTTTATACCTATACTAAAGTTGTTAATTGCTATAGTAAAGTGGTTAACGGCTATACTCGAGTGATTAACGACTTTCACAAACATAAGCGAAATGAAGGCTGAGTAATGAATCAGAGAAGTGGTTAATGGCTATACTGGAGTGGTTAATAGCTATACTCGAGTGGTTAATGGCCATACTCGAGTGGTTAACAACTTTCACAAAAACAAGCATTTTTTAGCCTAAGTAAAAAATCTGTGAAGTAGTTAATTACCATATTAGAGTGGTTAACGGTCATACTGAAGTGGTTAACGGCCATACTCGAGTGGTTAACAACTTTAACAAGAACAAGAGTTTTTTAGCCTAAGTAAAAAATCCACGAAGTGGTTAATGGCCATACTCGAGTGGTTAACAACTTTAACAAGAACAAGCAATTTTTAGACTAAATAAAATATCTGCGAAGTGGTTAATTACTATACTTGAGTGGTTAATGGCCATACTCGAGTGGTTAACAACTTTCACAAAAACAAGCATTTTTTAGCCTAAGTAAAAAATCTGTGAAGTAGTTAATTACCATATTAGAGTGGTTAACGGTCATACTGAAGTGGTTAACGGCCATACTCGAGTGGTTAACAACTTTAATAAGAACAAGAGTTTTTTAGCCTAAGTAAAAAATCCACGAAGTGGTTAATTTCTATATATACTCGAGTGGTTAATGGCCATACTGAAGTAGTTAATGGCCATACTCGAGTGGTTAACAACTTTAACAAGAACAAGCAATGTTTAGACTAAGTAAAATATCTGCGAAGTGGTTAATTGCTATACTCGAGTGGTTAATGGTTATACTCGAGTGGTTAATGGTTATACTCGAGTGGTTAAAACAGATCTATAATGGGTGTTAGAATGCTAAGTTTTGATGATAACTAAAGATATCTTAGGCATAAGGAAAAGCTATGATAAGATCAGAATCAACTTAGAGAGAATCTGATAAGATTCTAAGTGTTGCATAATCGATCAGGGATAGATTACATATCAAAGAATTATGAGTCTAATCGATTAGAGTTCAGATTAGAAGTTAAGTATATGGTCGCCTAATTGATCAGAGGATCCTGTAATCGATGAAACAATTCTAGTCCAATGATTAGTGCCATATAATCAATTAGTAGGAACTAGAGTAATCGATTAGAGTCACGTAATCGATTGAAAGTCTGTAGCCTAATCGATCAGAGGCCAGTAATCGATTAAGAGAAATTTGCCTAATCGATTAGAGAACATTAATCGATCATAACATATTTCAAACATAATCGATTAGAGAACATTAATCGATTAAAGAAAATCAGGTAATCGATCAGAGAAAGTATGTAATATGAATGTAATCTATTTGACATACCTAATCGATCAGGCTTCCCCTGTAATCGATTAGGCGCATGATTTTCTAATCTGATGCTCAGTGATGCAGGCTATAATCTATGAGTAATCGATATGTAATCGATTAGACACCAGACACTGTGATCGATCAGAGGCTGTAATCTGAGTGGCGATGGGATTTATTCAAAATCAATGGTTAAAGCTATTTTAAGCTTTCCAAGTACAGAATTGCACAGACCTACTTATGGAAGTTAACGTTAGCACGCAATCTGATCAATAGAGCCATTGGAACTCACCTACCTTCTCCAGCGATTAATGAGCTAAAGCAAATATAAGTACAATGGAGTAAATGCATCACAGAATACGTCTTCAACACTCCACCAGATTATCCAAATCTCTGAACTTATACAACGGCTATATCTTCAACGGATAAATTTCTAAGAAGAGACTATAAAAACTTCAGTAAAGAATTTAGTTGAAATATTGATTGCCACATTGATTATCTGTATCCACTGCATTCAATACTCAGAAAGCTCATTGTTCTAATATTCTTAAGTGTGTAGCACAATCTGTTCAATAGAGTGAACAATCCATTCTGTATTCATTATCAAGTGTGAATTACTCTTAAGATAGTGGGATCTTAAAGAGTAGGGTGTTAATTTACAAAGTGTAAGGGGGAGTGATCAGTAAAGAGAGGAGTTCTTGCTATCACTTGTAAAGGCTATCAAGAGCCTGATTTAATCTTGAAATATTAGTGGAACCCAACTGAAGGTTGGAAAACTGGACGTAGGCTAAGTTTGGGCTGAACCAGTATAAGCTGTACTGTCTTTCAAGTCAAATTTTTAGAATACACAATTCATCCCCTCTTGTGCATTCCTGCCTGTTACAATGGGAGCCATACATGGATTACGATTCTGATCCCCACACGAGGATAAACAAAAAGATGAAGCATTTTATATTGAAATGTAACAGATCATACATGAAATATTGAGATAGCTTGCAAAAGAAATAGCCTACTTTTAGGAGAAACAATTTTGCCCTAAAGAAGCCTTCATTTCACATCAACACCACTAAACCTTTTTCCTATTGCTTCTTCTTTATGACATCCAACAAAGGTTCCTTCTCTCTTTGCTTGGCTCAACCCTTCGATCATTGGGTGGGGGAGAGCTTGAGTTTTTGGAGTGTGGAGGGTGAAGACGATGAACATGGAGTGACGGTGCTAGAGAAGAAGAATGGAGAAAATTACAAGAATGGAGGGTGAGGAGATTTTAAACAACGCCCATGGTTTTGCAAGCACAGGGGACATTAGACCTGGAAAAGCTATCAAGTTAATTAAAAAAGAGAAAAAGAGTGAAAAAGAAGGTTCAGAGAAGAAGGAAGGCGGAGCAAGACGGGAATGAAGAGAGTGAGAAGATATGAGAAAGAGGGAGGATGAGAGAAAGAACACAAAGAGAATGAAAGACGGGCACTATTGTCATTTTGCTCAAAACTTACATATCCCAAATTGGGAACAATCACTCATATGTCCTTTTATATATTTGAGGTCTCTTTATGGGCTTTTGACATTCAACAGGCATTTAAATGTCTTTTTCCCAAACAATTACATCACAGCATTATTAGCATTCAAAAGTGACTCCGATCTAACAGCTTCACGAACAAAATCTGGTACGCTCTGGAACAAAATGATTCCTGAATCCACAAGCATGGCTTCCTTTGCTAACATATCAGCTACCACATTCGACTCACGCCCACACCATTCATCACTGACGCTCTTGTATTCTTTTCTCATAAAAGAATCAGTGCTATAGAATTTTTTTTTTCATCTTAGTCTCATTTAAGTTTTATATAGAACAGTTTGTATATTTTACTCGGCAGTATATTTTGTAATTCAGAATACTGTGATAAAAACGTTAATTTAGAATAAATACAAAAAACAATTACGGGACAAATTCGTACAAATATAACAAATAAATAAAAATATGCAATTTAAAAAATAAGAAAGAATATAGATAGTCTATTAAATTTAAAAAAAAAATATCTGAATGGATGAGAAGTTGAACTGTAATTTAAGCTGAAATGACAGGGAATACAAGGTGGATTAACTTCTCTTTAATGTTCCATTTTTATCTTCTTAAAGCAGCCAATGTTCTATTACTATTATATATATTTTCTTTGAAATTTAAGGCTATTGTTTGATTAAATTTGAATTTAATTTAAGTCATATAAATTTCATATAATTATTATATATATATATTGTAATACTTCTTTGGTCAGAGTTAGTAGGGAGATTTTACTATAATAAGATGTCTCACCCCAATTCAATTTTAAATTTTTTTAATTTTTAAACCCTATAATTACAATATTAACGTAATTTTCTAAAATTTTTAATTTAAAATTTAAAAATAATACTTGAATAAAATCATTACATTTTTATGTAAATAAATCAATTAGTATTTTTTTAATATTTACAAATTAACTTTTTCATATATTATAATCTCACTATTGAGTGAGTATGAAAGGAATCTCTGTAAATTAAATGGGATGATCATCTGTGTATAACACCCATATTTAGTCTCCTATGTAAAATTTGCCCTAATTGAATAAAATTGACTGAAAATAAGCGCACATATTATGATATATTTATATATATAGACGGTACGATAATTTTGAATATGTTAAGATGAGTACAAATACACATGCACGTGACTTGGAATCTAATCAGAAGTTAGATATTTTTTCACAGATCAACGGGTTTTCTATAACATCGATATATATTTATATATATTTTTGTCTTTTGTTAATTAATCACACGCATATGCTTGTATATAAATGATGAGCATTGAGTGTGAAATCGTGAAAAAAAAAGAAGTGAACATGACAACTTATAACGCCCGCAAATTGTTTTAGGATATCACATTAAAATTATAAATTGTCCTCTTTTTAAGTCAAAATTTTGGACAACATATACGAATAATAAGACGCAAATCCACATGCGTTATATGAGTATATTGTTTATTTTATATTTTCTATCTTATTTTTTATTTATTGTGTTTCTATGAAGAACTCAATAGTATCTTGAGTTTGTGTAGGTGAAAATAATCAAATCATATAGAAATTTCATTGAATTTAATTACAGTTAGGTTGATTTGGGTGAGTTGCAAAATAATAAAAAAATTTATTTTTTAATTTCAACATAAAAGTATACATGACAATAATTGTATATTCTAAACATACTTCATTTGTTCGATACACTTTAAAAATGTATGTCATATCGATAATATATATGGAGATAATCAAGATTGTAGTTCGTGAATATATAATATGTATAAATTCTTTGAGAGCTACGTTGCTATGGATGGCACATGATGGTTGATACAACTTCTCTTATTTTAAGGCACCATATCCCTGCAGTTTTGAGCAAGACTTCAAATTGAATGGGTCTTATATTAGTTGTTATCAATAGAAATATTTTAGGTTAAGTACCATATTCATTACAAATAAATAACTCTAGTAATTTCTCTAATATTTTTAATTTAATTTTAGTATATAGAATATTTAAATATTCAAGGGATTAATGTGTGCTATATATTTTAGGTGCACTTAGTGCCCTAGAGTTATTTGTTATGCAATTTCACCCTTAAAGGGATTTGTTAGATAAATTCAGTTCAAATGTTGATATGTGGAATGTGAAGGGGTTGGTTCTCTTTTTTAAGATAATACTTTCCTTTTCAAGGAATGTGAAGGGTTATCACTAACTCTTGTTGCCCAAACCTTTCATTATTAATTAATTGTTCAATTAAATGTGAATTAATTGTTAAATAAAATTGGTTTTTTTATAGATAACATTCCTATTCAAGGGAATGTGAAAGGGTGTGGCTCATGTATTTGGACTTCTAAATAATGATTCTTCTGTCATTATTGATCATATTAATAATAAATAACTTTTATAAATCAATGTGCACAAAAAATATAATAAAAATATGAAATTAACTAAATAGTAATTACATTTTTGCACTTATATTTGTAATAAAAAAATCAATTTAATTTAACAATCTCTTTCACGTTCAATTAAATGATTCATTAATAATTAAAGGTTTGAGAAGCCCAAAAGCATAGCAAAAACTTTTCATATTTCTTTGAAAAGGAGAGTGTTATTTTCAAAGAAAAATGCAACCCAACATTTTTATATTTTGCACAACATTCAGACCAAATTTATTTAACAACGCTTTTCACATTCCAATAACAATCTCTCTCACAAAAAATTATACAAAAATAAAATTGCATTATTATTAATATGAAATGGCTTAAGATTACTACCAAGTCCTTTCACATCCCAAATCAAAATTGTTAAAAAAACAATATCACATTTTGCGGCTAAGCATACCATCTATTTTCTCCTAAAAAAATATAGCAAGTATGATAAGCACATAAATCTTTTGTAAGAGGAGATTATGTTATCATTGCCAAGTAGTGTTGTATTTTGAGTCTAGCTTTCAGGATATACATATACACTCGTTTTCATATCTGAAGAAAGGGAAAGAAGACACAAAATCAATTAGCTAAAAAAAGAAAGAGGAATGATTAAACAAAACACAAAAAGAGAGATAAAACGAAACATGCCAATAACAATTCATCATAATATCAGAAATAAAAATGGAAGAAAAAAATATCATGGAGGAAGAATAGAGGAACAACAGTACCTGTTTCAACGCATCAATCTCCATGTCCACAGAAAAATAGAAAAAAAATGGATAGAAAATTTATAACTTGAAGACAACACAAGAAAATGAACAACCAAAATACAAAACAATATAAACATGAATTGAATAAACAAAATACAGAAGGGTTGACAAGAAGAGGAGAAATCATCTTTTGACCTAAGAGATAAGTCCACAGCAAAAACTTTATTACATAGAATTCAAACAACTATGTAGAGAAAAAAATTAACCAATAGATTATATAAATATAAATCGAACAAAAAAATGCAAAATGGTTGAGAAGAAGAGGAGATCTATCATTTGGCCTAAGAGATAAGTCCACAACAAAAACCTTATATAGAATCCAGACTACAACTACGTAGAGAAAAAATAACCACTAGATGATGAAGGGTCATCATAAATGATACTCATAGTCATAAGATAACTACAAATATTGGAATGTGAATAACCACTTAAATAGAAGATGAAGAGAATTAAACAGTTAGTTAACGGTGTCAAGTCGGGATTACCATGAGATGACAAGATCTAACGGAAGACTAACGGTGTTACCACAAGATTTAGAGATATATATTGATGATTTGGGCACATTTTAAATTAACCACTTGTTCATGTGATATAATATACACTCACACCAAAACAAATAAATAAAGTGAGTGATAGATCACAAATTGAATTTGAAATATAAAAATATTTGAGTGCATGTGATGTGAAGGAACAACTCAATTGATCCTGTCCTAAAAGCTTTCTTTGAGGTGGACGCTATGTCATAAAAAACAAAATGCCATGGTTTCCTTAAAACTTATTGGGTAAATGTGCAATTTTGCCAATAACATTTATTATGATAAGCATTTGGTGCAAAAAAATATTGGATGGTGTTTAAATACCAATGAGAATGGCAAAAACGCACAAGAGAGGGGTGAATTGTGTTTTAAAAAAATTAAATAAAACTTAAAAACACAAAACAATCTTTTATACTGGTTCGGCCAATACAATGCCTACGTCCAGTTCTCCAACTCCTCGTTGGGTTCCACTATATCACAGGTTTTACAAAAACAGGTTCACCTGCCAACCTTTACAACAGAGCTTTAGACTTCCCTTTAAACGCTCCCCTTTACAACTTGTAAGGACACAACCCTGTCCTAAAGCCCCAAGCTTTAGAACAACCTCAAACAGTAGAGGATTTCAATTAATGAGTTCACTCAATGAACAGATTTTGATAAACACTTAAGTACAAATAATCTCACTAAGAGTAATAAATACTTTGAACTTTTGTGAGCAGAGAGTAGATGGGAATATTGAATGCTGGTTCGTCTCTGTGTGTGTGTGTGAGTGAGTAACTATTCATAAATGCTCAAGTCTTGATATTTATAACTCTTCACAGCTTGCCTTTTCTTTCAGCTTCAAGAGGCCGTTTGAAATTAGTCGTTGGGAGCTCTTAGCCGTTGGCAATTAATGATGTTCTTCATCTTCGTCAACTTTCTTCTCTTGCTTTAATTAATCTTGCAGAGAATGAGCTAAGAGAGATAGAGACTGTGAGTAACGATCACCTGCAACCATTGTACTTGCATAGCAGCTTTCTCAGTAGCGCTAACACCCTTGGCTATCGCTAGCTTAATAGTGTAAGTCCTGCATGTAAATACTAGCTGTCACCCAAGAGAGGGGTGAATTGGGTGATAGAATAAAACTTTGCTAATCTCTTTTCAGAGTCACAATGAAAGCAATATCTAAAATCCTTTTCTGTTTATCAATGAGAGTATTTCAGACTGTAAAATGCACTAAGAGACATACATGTTAGATATGTTGAAAATATGTGAGTTAAGGGAAGAGAAGATGCAATAAGAGATTTATCCTGGTTCGGTCTATCCCTGACCTACATCCAGTCCCCAGGCTCCACCTGAGATTTCCAATCACTGCTACACAAAACCCTTTCCACGTCACCAATTTACGTCTAATAATTAAAAAACTGACGTTGAAAAAAAAGAAGGTGGCATTTTCGTAATTAAATCAGACTGAGGGGAGAAACCACGTCACATATATGAAATATATGTGACGTGGTTAGTTTCAACGTCACACTTTTTTTAATGTGTGACGTTGAAACTCAAAACAACGTCACACATAGTTTATGTGTGACGTTGAAAAGTTTCAACGTCACACGTTAACAAATGTGTGACGTTGAATATATGAGTTTCAACGTCACACATTAAAAAAATGTGTGACGTTGAAACTCGGGGGAAATATAAAAAAAATTCAGAGTTCCGCGCACAGCTCTCTCCCTCCCCATTTATCCCTCGATCATATTCTTCTTAAAAAAACCCTAATATTCTCCCTTCTTCATTTTTCCTGGCCCTTCTTTATTTCCCTTGGCCTCCATCCTCTGCGTATTCATCACCATCGCTTCCCCATTTTTCTCCTATTTGAGCCGAGCAGATTCAGCACGAAAGAGAGGGGGGAGAGAGTGAGATTGCCGGATTTTTCGCTGTCGATGGCGCTGGTCCAGCTTCGTTGCTACGCTTTGGTGAGTTTTCTTCATTCCCTTCTACCTTCAGTTCGTCCGATTGGGGCTTTTTTAGGGTATGTCTGAATTGATTTTGGAAATTTTTGGGGTTTTGATTTGATTAAATCAAAGCTAGAACTTATACTTCAAGTTTTCCTAAAGAAATTTTTGGTATTAGCTGAGTTATTGGCTAAAATCTTGAATTTTGTTTCTGCTTCTGTTCGTGGCAAGATTCCTTAATTTGTTCTCTTAAACTGCAAATTAATCAGTGTTTAGAGATTAATAGAGTGCATTTAGTGAAATTTCGCTACTGTGTTTGATTCTTATGGTGTATGGTAAGGATCCGATTCTGAAGTCAGAAAGGGCTCCTTTACAATGGTTGATTTTTGAGGAGGTGTCATGATTGGTGGTACAGAGACCATTTCTTACTTCCTTGATTTCCCCTGTTCTCAATGATTTCATAGAATGCCCTGAACTGGCTAATGGCTTCGTTCATCAGAGCCAAAAACACCAATCAAATTAGCTTCTAAAAAGATCTTTATTCACGGTTTTTATTGTAAAGCCTGTGGAAGTTGTCTAAATCCCTTTCTTTAATAAATTCCTTTTTCTTTGATATTCAATGACTAATTAAATGACTTTCTAACTATTTTGTTACCCTCTGTTCTATGAAATGTGTCGAGAAATTTTGGAAATTTGAAAGCTTAAACTAATTTTGGAGATTTGAAAGCTTAAACTATTTTGTTACCGTCTCTCCTTGATCTGGAAATTGTTGGGCTGTATGTTTTTGACATCTCTTATGTTCTCTTCTTCTCATTTGAAGTATTTTATCACTGCTCTGGGTCATAAGGATAACTTTGAGTGATTGTTGTAATGATACTGTAAACGTGTGCCTTTACTCAAGAGAGGTTTACCATTATATATTTTTATATATATAATTTTAGTCTTGAATAAATCTTGAATTCCATTTGTCATAAAGATTAAAATGTCTAGTCTGTAGTTATTCTTTCAACTTTTCAAGCATTTGATATGCATCAGCATCTTTGTCTTCCTCGCACATATTCCTCTAATTCATGTAATCTGATATATTTCTTTCCAAATTTCATTGACATTATTTTCCTTAACTGTTAGCCATATTGAACTGAGGCAAATATTTGTGTCAATAAGTGCGAATTGCCCAATTCAGTAGTTAATGGAGATGCAGTCCTTGCTGTTTATAAGAACAAACTTGCCATACTTTCTGACATTTGGGGATGCGGTGCACCTGAATGGGTTGATTTGTGGGGTGTTAGATGAGGGTACATGTGAATCTGGGTATACATGGAGGTGGATTAAAAGATATGATAATTGGAACATGTGTGATTCAGAATCCATTTGGAGAAATGAAATTGTTTCCAACAGTATAAATGTTCTTTATCTGTTGGATCTCACTACTAATGAGTCAAAGAGGTTTGTAAGTCCTGATTGTGATTTTATACGTGGAATTTACAGTTATGTGGAAAGCCTTGTTTCAGTTGGGGACAACTACATGGAGAAATCTTGATCTGTATTTAAATCGTGGAAGTATTATGGTGGAATGGAGTCTCTAATGTTTTAGATCATTCTGTATCTTTGTTATTTGATCTAATTTAGAGTTATTTTGAATGATGAATGCATGTATTTTGATGGCAGATATGGTTATTATTTGGTACTTGTTCTTAAATATGCCAATGTATGTATGAGCTCATTTTTTCTCTTGTATATTTGACCCTATTTGTCTATTTTGAAGTGACTTATCTGTTTACAAGTTTTGATTTTGTAACAGTTGTAATGGACATATATGAAATGTTGATTTTGTATTGCTCTCTCACTGTTATAATGGACATATATTTCTTATTTTGTAGTTTCATAGTTGTGTGACTAACAACTATCCTATTTTACTTCAAATTTTTTATGGGGGCATTTTTTTTGGATTGTGGGTGATTCTGATCCAAAATTTTGCCCCTATTTTTTAATTCAAATGTTCATGTAGGGGCATTTTTTTGGATTGTGGGTGATTCCAATCCAAAAAATTGCCTCTATTTTATAATTTAAATGTTGACGTAGGGGGCATTTTTTGGGTCGTGAATGATTCCAATAAAAAAAATGTCCCTATTTTTTTTAAAAAAAATTAGACTTTTCACGTCACATATAAGATAATATGTGACGTGAAAAACTTTTCACGTCACATATTTACACATCATATGTGACGTGAAAAGTCTCCAGGCCGGACTTTCCACGTCACATATTAGATAATATGTGACGTGGAAAGTCCGGCCTGGAGACTTTTCACGTCACACATTATATAATATGTGACGTGAAAAGTCTCCAGGCCAAACTTTTCACGTCACATATTAGATAATATGTGACGTGAAAAGTGACATTCCACGTCACATATTTTGGTGACGTTAAAAGTCCTCTTTTCCACGTCACATGTATTAACGTCACTTAAAAAAGTGACATAAAAACCCCCAAAATATGTGACGTGAAAACTCTTTTTTGTAGTAGTGAATCCACTACCCTCTTGTTTAAACCGGGCACAAGAGAAGCCTTTAAAAACCCACAAGTTTAGCCGGGCACTTGTGAAGCCTTTTCTCCCTCAAGTTTAATCTGGGCACTTGAGAGCCACTCCCCCTTACAATATGTAAGATTACACCCTCTCTTAAGATCCCACTATCTTAAGAGAAATCTCACTTCATATAGAGTACAGAATATTTCTTGTTCACTCAATGAACTGATAATGTTACACACTGAAGAATTTAAGATCTGATTGATCTGGGAGCTTAGAATGCTAAGAATGAATATGTTCAAGTATAGCCATCTCTATCTCTCACTTTGAACTTGGCCACAAAATGCTTTTATAGTCGTTTCTGGAATTTTGCGCGTTGGAGAAAATATAGCCGTTGTTCTGTTGAAGATGAGAGATGATAAGTCTGATGGATTGTTGAGCTGATAGTATTCTTGTGTTGCATTAACTCCCTGTACTTGGTTAGCTTCAGTTCTTCTCTCTTCATTTATCGCTGGAAGTGGTTGGTGAGTTCCAACGGCTCTATTGATCAGATTGCGTGCTAACGTTAACTTCCATAAGTAGGTCTGTGCAATTCTGTACTAGGAAGGCTTAAAATATCCTTAACCATTGATTTTGAATAAATTCCATCGCCACTCAGATTACAGCCTCTGATCGATTACAGGGTCTGGTGTCTAATCGATTACATACAGATTATCCATAGATTATAGCCTGCATCACTGAGCATCAGATTAGAAAATCATGCGCCGTATCGATTACAGGGGAAGCCTGATCGATTAGGTATGTCAAATAGATTACATTCATATTACATTCAGATTACAGCCTTTGTCTGATCGATCACACATTTTCTTCTGATCGATTAAGCCTGTCTGATCGATTACACATTTTCTTTTGATCGATTAATCATGTCTAATCGATTAGAAATAGATTATGCTTTAGATTAGACATAGATTAAAGCCTCATCTAATCAATCACAGGGGAGGCCTAATCGATTGGGCATTGTTCATTTTAAGGACAAACTTTGGAAAATCATAACTCTCTCAATTTAACTCCAAATCCAGCATATAATATATCCATGGAAAGATAATCCAATCTCGTTTTCAATGAAGAAAGAATCATTCCCAAACTCTTTGAGATTCAAAAGTTATAATAAAAATGGTGACAGTCAGTTTTATGCATAACGACAAATTCCTGGGAAAACTTTGAAAATTCATATCTCCCTCATTTCAAAAGCTTTTAAAGTGAAACTTGTTTTCATAAAACAGGTATTAAGTCTAGTTTCATATGAAATAAGTTTCATCACAATCGGATTTGTATTCTATGAGATATGATCAAAATACTAGACATAGGTTAGACTGAACGAAAATCAGAATTCGCGTCTGATCGATTACATGCATTTTTCTTATCGATCAGATCCCTCTAATCGATTGGGAGTTCTTCCTAATCGATTAGGCGACTGCAGAACTCATTTTATGATCGATTGGAGTGCTCTAATCGATTATAAACACCTTGTGGTGATCGATTATGCATGGGAATGATCGATTATGCGTGGAACTCATGGTTTGATGATTTGGACTTCATTTGAGCTTCTTTTAACTTCCATTTGACCATAAAAACTTTTAATATCAAGTCTAATAACATGATTCATGATTTTCTCATTCAATCTCTAATCTTATTTGATCATATCATTCTCCACAAACAAGCATAATAGCCTTATTCTTTCTTTGACTACTTTATACAGGATATTCACATGAAATAATGGTTTGGAGATGAATACTTTAAGCAAGCTTTTTCTTATTTGATTTAAGTTTAGATTAAAACTAAAAATTCTCTATAATAGCTTCAATCTTTCTTTTGACTAATCTATATAGGATAGTAACATAAAATAATAGATAGTCAAAGTAGGAGATAAATACTTCACACAAACTTTTTGCTTACTATATTTAAATCTTTATTTGACATCATCAAAACTAATCATATCCAACACTGCACTTAGCTATTAGCTAAACAAGTATTCATGTGAAGCACAGTAGGTGTTATCACTAGTGTATTTTATTAGCTTAATGTTCAAAGACAATGTATTAGCTATCTGATTATCAAAGTTATTTCAACAAGTATTTTTCTATCGATAGCTAATCATGTTATCGCTAGTAACTATGTTATCGCTAGTTATCTTATTATCTCATTTGCTCAAAGACACTGTATTAGCTATCTGAATGTCTAAGTTATATTTCAAATATTCTGTTATCGATAGCTAATCATGTTATCACTAGCTAACTTAGTTCATTACTACTAACTGTTCTAACATTCTCCCCCTTTGTGTTATCCATGTTATCTATGGGGCCTTCGCGATAGTGATATACTCGTACAGAGCTTAGCGATAGTGATCTATTGTTCTTTGCTTTCTTAGGCTACCTCAACTCATTATATTAGCGATAGTGAAGGTCTTAGCGATAGAGATATTGACTTTTCTTCAGATTATTGCTAAGTCTTCATTAGCTATTGTTATCCTAACCCTTCCATTTGTTAGCGATAGGTTCTAGCTTAGCGATAGTGTATCTGTTATCTATAAGATTTTACTTGTTCAATGTTAAGGTAACCTACACTCTTTTACTTAGTCATTTAACATGATTCTTATTTCAATTTATTCCAGACTAAGTTATATGCTAATTGTTCATTTTACTTATGTTATCTATGGGTCCAGTCCTCATCAAAACTTAAGATTCTAACACAAACATGTTTTGAAAATGGTGTGAATTTAATAAAACAGTTATCTAAATGCAATCAGCCATTACTTTTTGAGGAATAAATCAAGTGGGGCCTATTGGAAAAAAGTAATGGCCCTTTGCTTATAGATAACAGCTTTGTTAAATTCGCACCATTTTTAGAAACATGTTTGGTATTTAAGCATCACACAATAATTTTTTGTGTAAGACGCTCATCGCAATATATGTCATTGGCAAAATTGCATATTTGCCCAAACTTATTTTATGTTTACTTAAACATGTTATATTGTCAAGGAGTAAAAGGGATATTATTGGGCATGAAACATTGAAATAGTAATATACTACTACTTATAGTAGTAGAAATTCCATATTTTAATTTCTAACGAGGTTATCAAGTTGAATAAACTGTCATTCACGCTCTTGATAGGAAGAATTATACATAATTATATGATTTTTCCGATAGAACATGGTTATATTATTATAATAGACATGTACACGAAACCAAGTAAATAAAAAATTAACCTAAGAAGCCAATAAAGATAAGTCCAATTGGTAAAAGATTTGGCTTAAAACCATAAAATTAAGGGTTCAAATCGTATTAATGTGAGGACCTTATTAATAGATTATTTTTTAGTACTTTTTTTACAATTTCAGAGCTTGCTAATTAATTGCACATGGATTCCAGAGCTCTTTAAAGTTTAAAAATTGAAGACTCTTATACTCTTTTTACTATAAATTTACATGCTTTTAAAATCTTCATTAAAGTTAACGGGGTTTTTTTAGTCAAAATTTTTATACATTTTTTTTATTTTATACCATATCGTTCGAATAAAACACTTGGCATTTGTCATTTGTCATTTGTCATTTTGAAATATTTATTTGACCATTTTTAAATAAAAAGTATAAATATTTAAAATAACATGTCAAATATCATGAATTATTTTGCAAATCACATTATATATAATTTCAAAAAATTATGATATGTCAAAAATTATTAATTTTAATGGAGATTTTAACTGTATAGAGTGTATAGTTAAAATATAAAACATCATCATACTCAATTTAAACCTTTAAAGATTATAGAGGTGATGTATAAATTGACCCAAAATTTTAGAGAATTTTATAAATTTT
Organism: Mimosa bimucronata; assembly: GCA_037074515.1. Classification (NCBI taxonomy): domain Eukaryota; kingdom Viridiplantae; phylum Streptophyta; class Magnoliopsida; order Fabales; family Fabaceae; genus Mimosa; species Mimosa bimucronata. The sequence continues at coordinate 25,259,122 of CM073445.1, read as the reverse complement.
GGCCTGCATAAACTAATATCATAGTTAGTTAAACTAAAATCAAATTCAAATACTTATTATAAAATGTATCATCAATACATTCATACCAATGTTGCATAAGATCATGAATAAGATATAAATAAATTTAATATGAATGATATTATCCCTTTAATTTTCTCTCAAATGGCAACTATAAATACATCAATATCATAACATGGCCACCTTTCAGGCTATTTGATTTTATAAACGCTCTTTGCATTTTATCATGTTCATTTACGGCTCTATTTTTTTTTTTTTCTTTCAATTGATTCATTGCCATTTGTCTATATGACTTTAAGCCAGACCACACAATCTCTACCCATAACTCAAATTTAATGATCATGGCATACTTCAACATGGCAAGATATTATTATATCTTCAAACGGCATTTTATAAATTGCTCATGTGTCTTTTGTTGGGATGAGTTTAGCTTCCTTTTGTTCTAAATGTTTGAGATAGATGACCAATATGCAGAGACTAAAAATTTTAATTAAGCTAATTATTTATTAAAAAAGATGTGTTGGTTTTTCCTAAACCACCCATTTTCATCATTTACGTTGAAAATTACTTTCTTGTTCGAAAACTCCAATGACATGTGCAAATCAATTCCGACAATATAGAAAATGAACATGAATTTAGACATAAAGTGAGTTGAAGTCTTATATTTGAACACATCTATTAGTTTTTGCATTTAGGAATAAAGAGAGTATACTATATCTAGTTGGTTAAATTATAGAAAACCCTCCTGAACTTCGGGTCAGTTGTTAATAGCCTCAATAACCTTTAAATATTTAAATAAAGCACTCATGACATTTTATGTTTTGATTCTTAAGCCCCTACCATTAAAATTTCCGTTAAAGTTAACGGCTTTTATCTTATCCAACTTTTTTATATTTTATATTGTATAATGTCATTTAAAAAATAACCTTTTTCATTCAATATATAATTGTAAGTATATTATAATTTTTTTTTAAAAAAAAAAGACATGATCAAACAAATATTTTACATGCACTTCAAGTATTTTTATTTTTTAAAACATTTTATCTATAAAGTGCATGGTCAATAGAAAATTTTAAATCTTTTTTAAATATTTTATATTATTAATATTTAAAAATCCTTAAAATTATATGTCAGTTGTCAAGGGGTTATTTTTTTTTAAATGATATGGTATAAAATGTTAAAAATTGTAAATGACAAAAACTGTTAACTTTATCGGCAATTTTAATGGTACGGGGTTGAGAGTCAAAACACAAAACATTAGTGGTGCTCATTTTAAAATTTCAAATGTTATAGAGGTTATCTGCAACTGACCCAAAGTTTATGGGGGTTTTCAATAAATTAGCCTATTTAGTTTTCAAGACTTTGATAAAATTCCGTTAACTTAATGCCCTTCAAGACATTTTGACAAAAAAAAATAGCGTTCAAGTTCAATACATAGTAAAAATAGCAAATGAAATAGTGAAATTGTCGAGAGCCCTTTCGCGATCTTTATTGTTAACCGAGATGTCTTATTAAATAATTTTGTCCAGCGCTCTCTTCACTCCTGCTCTATCCATTTTAAATGAATTCCATGCTATCTAATGATAAAATCAACACTCTTCACCAATGTCTCCAATAGCATTCTTTTTACATGATTTAACCACCTCAAATGATTGTTTCATTTTCTCTTTAATATATACTTCATTAACAATGAATTAGCGACATGACTACATCATTATTCATTAGCAATGAATTAGCGGCATAACTCCATCATTGAATCAATTTAACGACGGAGTTAAAATAATTACAACCTATTTTAAGATAGAGCCATTAAACTTTGTCGTTAGTCTACTGCTTTTTTTACAGTGATGCTTCACGTACACCAATTCTTTCTCGAACATATTCATGATCATCTATGCAATATTTAGTCAAGGAGCAGAACCAAATCTTTCATGTATGGAGCCATATACTCTATTTATCGTTAAAGGTTAAGAGTCAAAAATACACATATGCTTTTGTCAAAAGTTCGTCCAACATAAAATGTTTTTTTTTTTTTTTGCCAAAAGTAACTCTGAACTTTTAAATTAAGTTCAAAAGTCACATTTACAGTTATGGTCCAAAAAAAAGCTTTTGGTGCCGGATAAATTTTTGATAAAATCACATGTGTATTTTTTACCCTTAACTCTATCATTAATATTTGACAAAATATAAGTGCCATGACCTTTAGATTTGGTATTGCATTTATTATATATGATTTTAATTTTTTAAAAAAACATTAATTGGAATTTTGACTTATGTAGTCATGCATAAGCAACAAGCTAAATATGGAAATCATGAAATATTTATTGGAATAATGTCTTTTATCAAATCATTGCAATCTTGCTCCTTGGCTGAGGGATTGAGTTGACAGTTAATTTCAAATTGATTTTGGGTTAAAGAGAATTTTCACTTCTAGCATGGAGTAGTATCTAATACTTTGAAATTCAATAATTAAGGGTTAAGGTTGTTCATAGTATAGCTTAACCACAAGTACACGGGTCATAAGTAGTAAAAGTTTATCGGTCCCATGAGAATTATGGTTTAATTTAATGTAAGTTAATTAATTTAATTCTATTTCTACTTAAGTTAAGTAAAACTATTGCTTTAAACAAAAACGATACGAAATAAATAAAACAAAATTTGAAAAACTGCTTTTTAAGACTATGAGAATAAACCTAGGATTTCTTATCCTCTCTATATGTCATAATTTCTACCAAATTATTATTTCTAATAACTATCTAATGCATTCAGTATTCGTCTGAAATTTAGATATGTTCATAAACACTCTCTCGAGTAAAAAATCCGATCTTTATCTTTCAAAACCCTCACTCTCTCATGTATTGGATTTATGAAAAATCGTATTCAAAGCCTCTCACACTCTCATGCTATTAAATCAACAAAAAAAAGTTTAAGAATCAATTTCACTCTAATGATATTTGGTTAAACGATAAATCTCTTCTCTGTCAACAATGAATTTATCTCTCTAATATGATTTTTCCTAAGTTTATAACAAAACACCCTCTCTCAAGCTATGAATCATTGAACAAGTAAAGTGTTGATCATGCAATTTTTAAAATATAAGGTAAAATCAAAACTGAATTGCATTAAATTATCAAAAAGAAAATAAACAGATAAAATCACTCCATATAGAGGTTCAAAGGAAACCCTAGACTAATGTTTAGCTATGCATAATTGAAAAGAAATCAAATCTATGATTTGATTCATAATTAAAGCTACTAAACAAGACAAATGAATAAAAAGAGTAGAGAAGAACCCTACAAAAGCCTTCCGGAATAGCGTCGTAAGACTCTTCTAAAGCTTTGATTTGATCTTTCTCTTCGCAAAGGTCTTTTTGCTCTCTAATTTTTGTCCCAAATGCAGTCTCCTCTAATTTTTGGCCATCCCATCTATTATAAAAGACCTAATTTTCAAATCTGGCTTTCAAAATCTGTCACTTTAATTTTTCTCTGGTCGCCTCGGCACCCTATTTGGTGGCCGAAGCACCCTGGGTCGCCTCAACACCCATTATTGGTTGCTGAGGCATCCTGGGTCGCCTCGTCGCCCATTTTTTATAGTTAAGGCGCCCTATCTAGGTAAAGTAATCATGCTTTCTTTTGCTCAGATTTCCTCTCTGTTTGTTCCTCCTTCTTTTTCCTATAGAAGAAGGAGAAATTTTATGAATTTACCTACTCATTACATCAAACGACATCGCACATACCAATTATATAACTAAATATATCAATTTCAATTAAAACATAGACAATTGTATAATAAATGTTCTCATAAAATAATAAATTCCTACCGGTTAATAAGGTTCAAGCTTCCATTGAAAGTTTTCGCGTAGAAGTTACAAGTGATGTCTTTTCTGGGTGAAATGTCGCATTGAAAGCGTTGAAACACGAGTAATGTCATCCTATTCTGACAACGACAAAACAGACAACTCTCATGCTGGGCTTTAACTCATACCACGTATAATTCCACATGGGCATGGATACGCTTTCTTTTTTCTAAAGTTTTTGCAATAAAAAAAAAGTTTACTAGAATTGTAAAAGAAAAAAGAAACAATGTCACCCAAATTTACAATGATATGAAAAAAAAAAATACTCCTATGAAAGACCATTGAAAACGCGAAACAAAGTGCATGACAGAGACAATAAAGTACTATATGGTAAACAAACATCAAAGACTATTAGGGCCCGTTTGCTTCACTAAATCTTGACTGTGAAAACGGAAAATTGCTAAAATTATTAAGCTTGTGTGTTTGGTTGCCAAAATCTTTGATGATTCCATTTTCGGCCTCCCTCCATTTTCCCTTAAAGTCCGGTGGGAACCCATTTTTCGGCCTACGATGGAAAAGAAAAATGACAACACTACCCCCACCTATGCCCGTCATCTTCTCCTGCTGCAGCATCGTCATCTCTCTCTCTCTCCCTCTCTCACTGTATATCCCTTGCATCTGCTTCCGGATCTTCATATATACTCATCTCTCTCTTTCTCTCTCACTGAGCGTGTTGGAAAAGACGAAGAAGTGGAAAATTTCCGACGCAGGGATTTCTCTCCTCACCTTCTCGCCTGCTGAAGAATTCGAACTGGAATGGTGCTTTCTTTTTTCGAATAATAAACTGGAGTTTAAAGACAAACTGGAACGATGCTTTCTGGAGTTTTTTTATCTTTCTTCTATTTTTTAAATAAATTCCTTTCTTCATTTTATTTATGTAGCTGCCCAAAATTTTGATTATAAATCTGTGAAAATTTTGATTGTAAAACTATTTATAACATGGGCAACGCATTATGATTGGGATTGTTTTAGAAATTTTGACATAATTAAATTCCTTTATATTTGCTTTTTAAAAAAAAAAAAAGATTGCCTTTGTAAGATTGACAGCTTGAGTTGGGTTTGTTCTAACTTTTTCATTCAAATTTGACTCGAGTTTGCTGCTTTTGTGAGATTGAATAGAGTTTGTGATTTTTTATCATAAATATGGGTATTAAGAAATATAAATGAGATTTTTCAAAGTTTTATACAAGTGAATTCGAATGTAATTGCTCAAATTCGAATTTGAGCAATTACATTCGATTTTGAGTCAAACTCGAATTTGAGCAACTCAAATTCGAATTTGACACATTACTATAATATGTTACGTGAATATAAGTTTTTTTTCATCTTTTCTTCTATATTTATATTTATTTATTGTAGTTATTTAAAATATATGAGAAGTACTGGCAAAAAAAATATATGAGAACTAGTTGAGACTTGAGATGTATATTTAAAAATCTGATAATGAGAGTTTGTGCAAGAGATATTTTTTTGATAAATTGAAGCAGTTGAAACTCTAAGAGAATATGGGTGAGAAATTTTTGGGATATGCCTAATTGAAGCCACAAAATTCTCACAATTATAATTAATTTAACTATTTATTTTACTTAATGATTAATTAATTTGGTAGATATGGTTGCAAATATCTTTAGTATCTTAGTGATATTTTTAAATGTTATGTAGTATTTTTTCCTAATTTGATATCAATATTTTTTAATTAAAATATATGTGATTGCTATATTTACCAAGGACATTTTTATTTATTTATGTAAATTGAAATTTTTTATTAAAATTTAATATTTTTTTAAATTATAATTGGTAAAAATAATTTATTCATTTATTTTTATGATAATATAATTTTAAAATATTTTGAAATTTAATATTAGTGATTTTAATTAATAAATACTCATTAAGGGTAAAATAGTCATTTGTATAGAATTTTGAGTTTCCTTACCCCCATTTTCAACCAACCAAACATAAAATTTTCCATTCCATTCATTTCCTTTCCTATGCATACCAATGTGTCGACCTTCATTTCCTTTCCTTTTTATTCCGTCAGAATATTTCCTGTGAACCAAATAGACCCTTAGATAGAAGTAAAGTTGAAAAATAGGCTGGCCCGAGCCTATTACAAGGGTTTGGGCTCAAATAAGCCAGCCTAACTTAAAAAACACCCTTATTTTTAAAACCGGATCCATTTACTCTCGGGCGCAAGTTGGCCTGCAAGTTTGAAAAATTAATAAAAAATATTATTATTATTTATCTTTCTAATGAAATTAAAGCTTTCATTTAAAACAAAGCTACTGTCAGAGAATTAATTTTTTTTTATTTTTCTGAAATAGAATAAATAGTTGTTAATATTCGTGTATTGGTTACTATTTTTATGATTTACAAGATATATTCAAACATTATCAATTATCAAGTACAATGAAAACATGTATCTCTTTTTCATTTTATATCAATAAAAAATAATTCTATCAATATTTTATAAGAAAAAATCTCTTTACAAAACTATTAAAAATTAGATGAAATATTCTTGAAAATTGAGTAAACATGCATCTTTCAAAAATCAATTAGAAGACTTAACAAAATAAACAACATATTTTGTAAACATATTTGAAAAGTACAAGAAGTTTTCAAAATAAAGAACACATGTATTACTATATACTTGAAAAGTGTAAATTACAACTCGCATGCAATACATAAAAAAATATTGGAAAATAAGTCAAAAAGTAGAAAAACTACATAAAAACAAATTGGCACGCTTAATTGGGGCTTGCCTGCGGCTCTACAAGGCTAGCCATTTTAGTTGTGACTTCTTTTTTAAGCTATATTTCATAAATTCAAGCCTCCACTTAAACGTGTTTAAATAGACCAACCGACTTGATTGACTCAGCCCGTTTTCTCGGCACTAGAAAGAAGTAGAAGATAAACAATCCTCCGTATGATGATGCTCCCCTCCCTATCTTACAATTAGCGTCTTAGAATCATCTTATGCATAGTGAAAGATTTTTTTTACACATGAATATCTAGACATATCGTGACATCTAAAAATGATGATGCAACATGTTTCAATAACAAAAAAATGTAAGCTGCCAATTGCTTCACAATGAAGAACTTTAGGGTGCCAATTATTCCACTTTAAATATTTTAAACATAAAATGCCCTTTATCCCAAAGTTAATATGAAGTTAAAGGTTAATGCCAATGTTTGTTAATCAAAAGGCAACGTTGTAATGACGATTTTGACACTTCAGCAGCTATTATTAGTTCAAAAATAATTAGTGCTCCTCACGAACAAAAGTTGTCCATATTTTAATTAAGTTCATAAGAACACGACAATTTCGTCTATGACATTGGGGTTGTTTGGTATGAGACTTTAGTAAAAGGTTATAAATTTGGGAGATAGAGTCAATACTTATACTTAAGGCAAAAACAAATACATCTATTAACTCTTACATTTAGAACTTAATCGAATTTACTATAATTACTTTAGTTTTCAAGACTAGGACTTAATGACCTTCAAGACATTTTGGCAGAAAAAATGGCCTACAAGTTCAGGACATGGTAAAAATAGCATCAATAACCATGAAATCATCACCAAATGGTCTATATTCTAGAATTTTTCTAAACATCTTTGGATATATTGTTAACCAAAATGTTCCATTAGATTATTTTATTGAGTGTTATTTTTTTTTCTCTATCACTTTTCAAAGAATTCCATACTATTTAATCCACACTTCTTATTGATGTCTCAAACGGCATTTTTTGTTACATATTTGAACAGCCTCAAATGATTTTGTCTCATCATCTTTTAGTAAACATTGCACAAAAACAATGAATTAGTGCTTCGTCACTAATCCACTATTTGTTTTTAGGTGTGTCCAAATCCGGGGACCGGGACCGGGAACCCCCATTCCTGGATCCCGGTCGGGAAGGTGGCCAGGATAAAGATTGGATCCCGGTCCCGGTGAGAACGGGAAATCCCAGGACCGGGACCGGGTTTTCCCACTTTTTGGGGAGGAAAAAAGAGTAAAGAACAAAAAGGCAGAGGATTGAGGGAGGGAGGAAGAAGATGAGAAGAACATGCCATCTCTAACACAAATTAATAATTTAACAAAGTAGTATCATTGGAAGAAGAAATTACTCACTCTTTACAATGAAGAAATCAAATGAAGATTATTGAAACAGAAATCACTCACCCTTTCTAAAACAATTCTCAAACATGAAAGCATATGTTTAAAGTTGGAATGCTCAGAAATTAGTAAAAGCATGAATCAACTCAGATTTTCATATAATTTCATAAAGTTCACGAGGATGCTTCTTAAGGACACCCAATTCATAACCCCACTCAATCTTAGTACCAATTTCTCGCTGCCGTGGCTTGAGGGATGAGATTCGGACGGCGGACGATGAAGACTGCACGATGGAGGCTCGATCGATAATGATGACTGATGGAAGGCTCGAGTCAGACAATGATCTTGAAGGCGAGTAGGAGTCTGCTGCGCTGCCATTCTTCTGTGAGTATGAGTTGAAGGTTCGTTGTGTCTCAACCATCCTTGAAGAACCGCGAAGAAGGAGCGAGGGAAGAAGGAGAGGAAGCAAACGATGAAGTGGGAAGGAGAAGGAGGGAGATCGATTTACGTCTTGCGTCTTGCTTCTTGTTCTTGCATCTTGCTCGATTTGTGCGTGCCTGTGTGGGAAGAAGGAGGGAGCTTGAGACAAGAAGTGGGGAAGGAGGAGGGAGAGAAGTAAGAACTAGGTTTAGGATGGGAAGGAAATGTTGGGCTAGTTTAGAGTTGGGCCAGTGAGCACGCTGTTTTTAAAGGAAATAAGGCATGTTTCATGTTTGGGTCTCAATGTTTAAAAAAAATAATACAGTCTAGGATCGGGATCTTGGGGCCTTGCCCTGATCCCGATCTCGGCCCCGGGATTTTTTTCTCGGCCTTCCCGGGACAGGAAGTTCCGGGTCCTGACTTGCCTGGACCGGGACATTATGGACATCCCTATATGTTTTAGTGGTAGTTCGTGCCAACTCTTTCTCTTCCTTATGAATATTTTTCTTATATAACCATATATTTATCTCAATGTTTTCATCTCTATTACCCTAACTTAATATTCTTATTATTCTTTTAAAGTCTGGCATTCACTATCATATGATTAGATTGTTTGTATTATAATAGTTCGATAAAACTTTCCTTTAAGCTTATTATATAACATTTAACATGAATAATTCATGTATCCTTTCTTTGTTTAAGTCTGCGTGTATTCTGTGCAAAATCTAATTTGATTAGTCCTAACACATTAATTTCAATGCTTTAAACGAAATCCAATTTGAAGCATGGATATATAGATATCACTTTCCTATAATACTACACAATTTTAGTATTCAAAGATGATATTGAGTATTGTTGGTATTATATATTTGTTGCAACGTATATATATCGAAGTAATTAATGACGAGTGAAGATAAGACGGAGGCCAGCTAAAGCTACAAAAACACAAGCCTCACAAAAATGGATTTTCTGGCAATGCAAACGAATATTGTTCTCAATGTAGGAGAATGATTCATGTTCCTCTTTTGATTTAAGTCATTGATAATTCGCACCATTATTTGGTTTGGAGGATAAAGGGATTTCGTGTAAGGTGCCATATCTTGTGTTTGTTTCTTTAGAGTTCTTCATCCGGGGAGAGGAACACCTCCTTTTCTCTTATATCCTTTTCCCTCATTTTCTTTCTTTATTACCACTAGATTTTCTTTCAATTGTTCAGATTTGGATTTATACAAAATATATTTTAATTGATTTTCAATAATGATATTATAAACACCAAATCTGAACCATTGAAATAAAATCTCATGGTTATTAAGAGAAAGAATGAGGGAAAATAATATAAAAGAAAAGGAGGCATTCCTCAAATGTCTCGGTTATTTTAAGGACATTGTGTGAGTTAATTAATTTCATATATGCAACATTTATGACAGGAGCAAAAGTAGAGATTTCATATATAATGAGCCATATCCTGAGTTTATCATTAATATTTTACTAAATATAAGTGCCATGACTTTTAGATTTGGTATTGGATTTACTATATATAATTTTAATTTTTTTTAAAAAATTAATCGGAATTTTGACTTGTGTAGTCATGCATAAGCAACAAGCTGCTATGGGTATCCTAAAATTTTTATTGGAACAATGTCTCTTATCAAGGGTCAAACTCATTGCCATGTTGTTCCTTGGCTGAGGGACATTGAGGTTGACAGTTAGTTTCAAATTGATTTCGGATTAAAAGAACACTATGACCTCTAATATATTAATATGGAAGAGTATCTAATATACCTTAAAATTCAATAAGGAATAAAGGATAAGGTTCAATTTTAGATTGAAAGTTTTGGCGTATGAGTTATGAGTATCCACTTATTTTTTTGGTTATCGCATTGGAAGTGTTAAAACACAGGATGCAAGCAAAGTTTGTCCTTTGTTCTATACTAATATGTAGGAATCTCCCATCTTCATCAAAATGTAAATATATCTCCTCCAACGCCTCAACAAGCTCAAGGATCAAACCCATTCTAGTTGTGACTTGTGAGTGTTTGACCCTCTTACCAACTGAACCCCAGGACTAGGGTCAAAATTTGTCCATCTTTTAAGTTTATAAGAACACACATAATTTCACATAATGGGGATGTTTGGTATTGGGGAAGAGGGAAAGTAAGCGGAAAGAAAAATTTGAGTTGGATTTAAAAAAAGTTAAATAAGTAGGGGGTTTTAATTAACGTTTCTTACCTTTTTATATATCTTACATCTTGTTTATATTAAAATTTTGTAATCTCACTTTTTCAAAATTTTAAAATCCAACAACTTATAGATATTTCCCCTCCCCTTCAAATCTCTCCTATCAAATAGGTTAAGGTTATTTCAAATAAATGATTTAAATAGTCAAAGAGATAAGGTTAAGTATTATTAGAATTATCCGTTGCAACAACACTAAAAGAGGAGTAACCACCGTTGACTGTGGTTGAGAGTTCCAAGGATAGCAAGATCCATCTAGAAAGCTTATTTTCCACACCCTTCCTCTCTTCTCTACCCAATTGTTGCGTCTTCTCACACTTGATCTGCGCAAGCGCACTCAATTAGTGTTGTCGACTATTTTTTATATGCTCATAGTTAAAAGCTTTTAGGTTGCCTCTTCCTTCTTGCTCGATGTTCATGCTTTGTTCCCTTTGTCACGCTGGTGTGACTATCTTCTACTTGCTCATGGTTATGGAGCTTTAATAAACTTCACGCCAACTCTTCCTCAAGTATAGACACTCGCTATAAATCATATTTTTCTCTTACATGTCTACACATATATTTTAACATTCTATATCTGCTACCCCAACTTATTGATGCTCTTATTGCACCTTTAAAACTTAATATTCACTAGTAACATTGTTAGTCTTTTAGAAATTCGGCATAACATTCCCTTAAGCATATAGATAATTTCTTATTGCAAACTAGTCCGTTAATTTTTCTATATTTAAATCAGCTAGCTTGTAGTCTATGTGTAACATCTAATTACTTTGATTAAATAGTTCATACCGCATAAATTTCAAATTTCAATGCTTTCAACATAAAAATAAAAACAAATTTGAGCCATGGATATATGTAGATATCACTTTCATATATATATATATATATATATATATATATCATAGTTATTTCATTAAATAATACTACATTATCATTTCAATAATCAAAGATGAGGTTGAGTATTGTTGGTACCATGTGTTGCACCAATATTAAGAGGAGTAACCGTTGACTCATGAGGTTGAGGAGGATTCCAAGGATAGCATTTTCCTTCAGATGTGCAAGGACCATCTTCATGTATTTTCCAACTACATTCATAGCAATCATCTCGTTTCTGTATATATATATCAAAGTAATAATGTGGTGTAGATGGAGACCACCAGAAGCTACAGAAATACAAGCCTCTCAAAAATGGATCTTCTAGGAAATTAAACGAATATTGTTGTCCATAGTGGATAGTGACTTCTCCAAGATCATGATCCTTATCTTTGCAATGAAGACTCAAGTCCCCCTTTTGATTTAAGTCGTTCATGATATACACTGTTACATATTGAGGATCAGGTGGATAAAAGCCCTTACTTGCTTTCAATATTGAAACAAATATGGCAAAGAGCAAAAGCAGAGATTTCATATGTGGAGCCATATCCTGTGTTTGTTTCTTGAGAGTTCTTCACACCGTTGATCTCCCATTTATAGGACCAAGTGTGAGTTCGTTTCATATGCAATGGTTATTATGGTCAAAACGATATTACCTTCTTGGAAAAATATATATTTATTGTCATTAATGTTTGACCATAAGTGCCATGAAGTTAGAATTGGTATTACATTTATTATAGTATGATTTTTCTAAAAAAGTTAATCAGAATTTTGACTTGTGTATACATGCGTTAACAATAACCATCCATTGTGCATGGTGAAAGTAGGCTCGGCTAGGCCTTTATCTGGGCCTATACTCACGCTTACCTTATATTCAGCCTAACCTAGTGCCTTTTGAATAATGGGAGAATTTCAAAATCAATGTAGATAATTAATTTTAAAATAAGACCAAAAGATTCTGAAATATCACTGCAGGTTCAAAGTTCTTAAGTGAAATTAACTTAATATGGAAAAAAACGAAAAAAGGCCCACCCCAAATGGCCTCTCTAACACTTTCTCTCCTTTTCTAACATTCTCTCTCATCTTTCTTTTTCTCTCACATATAGACCACTCACGGTCATTTGAACATGGGAAATGGTCATTTAAACAAGAAAAAGCTCATATGAACAAGCAAAAAGCCCATTTGAATAAGACTCAATAAAAAACAAAATACTGCTCCGACCTTCTCTCTCCTCTGACACTATCTCTCTTTCTTTGACACACATCTCTCTCTCTCTCACACCCCACTCATAGCAATTTGAACAAGGAAAGAAAAAACTCATATGAACAAGCAAAAAACTCATTTGAACAAGACTCAATAAAAAAAAACACCCCTACAACCCTCTCTCCCTCTCTGACACTTATCTTTCTCTCTCACACACACACATACACCACTCACGGTCATTTGAATAAGGAAGACGGTCATTTGAACAAGCAAAAGGCTCATTTGAACAAAGCTCAATAAAAAACAAAATATCCCTTGACCCTCTCTCTCCTCTGACGCTCTCTCTCTCTCTGACATGCATCTCTCTCTGTCACACACACACCACTCATGGTAATTTGAAAAAGGAAAATGGTCATTTGAACAAGAAAAAAGATCATATGAATAAGAAAAAAGCTCATTTGAACTAGAGCTGCACAAAGACCGGGCCGGGCTGGGTTAAGCATATGCCCCAAGTCCCATCCTAAAATTTTTCGGGCTAACTTTTCTGGCCTGATACTTGGCCCGGTCTTGTTTGGCTCAGGACCAAGACCGGGTGGGACATATCCTCCGGGTCACAGGACATATCCCGTTGGTCCCGAACCCTTTTAATTCTAATAAAAAATAATGAAAATATTATGAAATAAATTAAAAAATAAAAGAAATTGGGAAAAATAATTAATTAAATATTTTTACATGGTGTATAAGTATTAAATATTATATGTTGTATTTTTAAATTGGGAAAAAGAAAATATTTTTTTATAAAAAAAATCTCCGGGCCAGGCCGGGCCTCTGGTCCCAATACATATGCCCTTGTCCTGTCCCGCCCAGAGGTCGGGTTTGGTCTCGTCCTACTTGTTATGATTCTAGGCCAATATGTCCCAAGACCAGATTGGCTTCGGGCCGGCCCGGGTCCTGAAGGGCCACCAGGCCACTGGGTTTTTGTGCAGCCCTAATTTGAACAAGGCTCAATAAAAAAACAAAATTCCCCTCCGACCTCTCTCCTCTGACATTATCTCTCTTTCTGACACACATCTTTCTTTCTCTCACTCTCACACACCACTCATGGTAATTTAAACAAGGAAAATGGTCATTTGAACATGTAAAAGTTCATCTGAACAAACAAAAAGCTCATTTGAACAAGGCTCAATAAAAAAACAAAATAACCCTCTGACCCTCTCTCCTCTAACATGCATCTTTCTCTCTCTCACGCACACACACCACTCATGGTCATTTGAACAAGAAAAAGCTCATATGAATGAGAAAAAAAGCTCATTTGAACAAGGGAAATGAAGTGTGTGTGTGTGTGAGAGAGAGAGAGAGAGAGAGAGAGAGAGAGAAAGCCAAGAGAGAGTGTCAAAAAGGGAGAGACATTGTCAGAGAGGCCATGTGGGGTGGGGCCTTTTTCGTCTTTTTTCACATCAATTTCCTTTCACTTAAAGACTTGAATTTGCAATGATATTTCAAAATCTTTTGGTCCTACTTTTAAATTAATTGTCTATATTATATTGGTCCTATATTGAAATTCTCCCTTGAATAATTAAGTCAAACTCAAACTCATGTCTATTACCAGGTTTATTTCAATAAATAGGTCATGACTATTTATCCTTTTTTTGTAGTTTTACTAATTATAGTGGAATTAAACTTATGAGTCATACAATGAAATTATGGGAAAATGTGACTGAGCCGAGGTTAAGATTAGAGACTAGTATTTCTGAGATACAGTTCGGGTTCATACCAGGAAGATCTACAACAGAGGCGATATATCTACTAAGAGGGATGATGGAGAAGTATGGAAGTAGAAGAAGAGACTTACATATGGTTTTTATTGACTTAGAAAAGGCGTATGATCGTGTACCAAGAGATTTACTTTGGAAAGCCTTAGAAAAGAAAGGAGTGTGTGTTGCATATATTAGAGTTATACAGGATATGTATGATGGTGTGTTGACTAACGTTAGAACTCCGGGAGGTGAGACAAAAGACTTCCCTATAGGAATTGGCCTACATCTGGGATCAGCTTTGAGTCCATATCTGTTTAACTTAGTAGTCGATATTCTAACTGAGCCTATCGCAGAAGAGGTCCCTAAGTGCATGCTTTTTACTGATGATATAGTCCTTTTAGCTGAATCAAGAGAGGAGATTAACGATAAATTAGAGATATGGAGAAACACTCTGGAGTCGAAGGGTTTCCGCCTAAGTAGGAGTAAGACAAAATATATGCATTGCAATTTTGCAAATAGACAACTTAGAGATGATTTGGAAGTTAAACTGGGAGATCAATCAATCCCTCAAGTGACAAAGTTTTACGACAAGATGGTGAGATTGATGACGATGTCAACCATATAATTCAAGTTGGGTGGTATAAGTGGAGGAAAGCTACTGGAGTTCTCTGCGACCGGAAAGTATCCCATAAGATAAAAGGGAAATTTTATCGCACTGCTATAAGACCAGCAGTTTTATATGGTAGTGAATGTTGGGCTTTGAAGGGACAACATGAACATAAAATGGGAGTAGCTGAAATGAGGATGTTGAGATGGATGTGTGGTCATACAATAAAGGATAGGATTAGGAATGACCATATACGCGATCGAGTTGGTGTGGCACCTATAAGTGAGAAAATGGTAGAAAATCGTTTAAGGTGATTTGGACATTTACAAAGAAGGCCATTAGATAAGCTAGTAAGGAGGGTAGATCAAATAATCTGAAGTCCATTAAGAGAGGAAGATGGAGAGTCATTAATTATTATATATTCTTCCTAATAAGCACATGTCGGATACCAAATATATGAATATATCTCTCAGTATGAAATTTGAATTACGTTCTCTATGTTGTGCGAATATTCTCCTTTGTTAACCCTAATGGAGCATTATTATTGTGATCGCAGAAACCTTGAAATATGATACAGAAATAGTTCTAGTACCTAGTTAGACTAATAATACCAACGAAAAACAAATTACAAACTAAAGTAATTTGTTTATTATTGTGATCATCCCATCATCAGAGACCTGGTTTTCCCCAAGTCAATGCCATGAAGACAAGCCAAATACAATATATTATATTGAAGGAGATTCTAAATAGAAATTAAGTTTATAAAATCTTGTCTTTTGATTCTATTTGTTAGTTCACCATCATATCTAAAGCAGTTCTCCTCCAATCAGATTTCATAACAGTGTGATCCTAATGGAGCATTATCCTTCACTTATATTTTCCATTTTGCTGTTAATGGAAAGTAATATTTATAACCATACAATTAGGGGGAGAAACACAGAAAATATTAAAGTACCAAAGTCAGCTTTGATGGAGTTTAGCCACTCAATTTCCGTTTCCAAGATAGAAACACGGGGCTTTGACATCTGTTTCAGAGTAATGCATAGCATAATAGAAAACAAGAAATTCATAAGAGGAAGTAAACACAAAGTCCTCTGGTCAGGAGCACCGGTGACCGCTTGGACATCATGCCCAGCAAGAATCAGATGCCGAACCGCCTGCGGATTCCACAATGGAAATTTGAAAAAGCAAGATCACACAAAGCAGAAGAAAATGCGATAAAAAAATAAATAGGTGAATCTTCTTTTAGAGAGAAACATTCCATAGTACAAAAGGAAAATTACAAAAGCAGAGAAAAAGACGAAACCCAGCAGCAATGTGAGAGTGAAAAATACAACTACTATTGAGCTGAAAGTGAAAGGAAAACAGAAAAATGAGGAGAGAATCGGAGAAGAGACCTCAGTGGTTTGTGTGGCATGGCCAAAACCAACAAAAAGTTCATTACTTGTCTATTTTCATTTCCTTCCCTTTCAATACTTGGTCTAAAAATGTCTTGATTGAGCCTTCATCTGTTCCTGGGTTCTTCCTGCCCTAAAATAAATCAATGAAATGCATGTCAAGGAATAGGTATTGGGACTTAAAATGTAGCTCTTGAAAAAGAACCCAAAACTTCCAACAACCCCAAAAACCCATTTAGCCCTCTCTCAAAACCCTAAACCGAGGAACAAAGGGCTGGAATAGGAAGAGGATGCTCACCAGAGTCAAAATCAGGACACAATGTCATAGAAAGGGGAGGGAGAGGGCGACAGTGGAGGGTTAAACATTCCTTGCTCTCTTTCTTCAGCCCTCTCTTTCTTTGATCGAAGAAAGAGAAGACGAAGGTGAAGAAAGAGAAGACGAAGGTGAAGAAAGAAAAGACGAAGGTGAAGAGGATGCTGGTGCAGAGCAAGGAATGGGGTTCCTCCTACATCGACCCCTTTCTTTCTCTCTCTAATCTCTCTTGCTCGGACAGTGATCGCCGGCCACTCTCGGCGAAGGAATGGAGCTCAAACGGAAAGAAAGAGGCGAAGATACAGACCGGCGGTGGTGATGCATGAGGGAGGAGAAGAATAGTAGGGATGAAGATTAGGGTTCGAGGGAGAGAACCATGGTGAGGATTGAGCAAAATGGCATTAAACCTTATCTCCAGATCTAAATTAAAAAAAAAAAAGAAAAAGAAACCACGTCACTCATTTTCAATGAGTGATGTGGTTTCTTGGTTCCAGAAACCACGTCACACATAAAACCTGTGTGACGTCGTTTCTAGAAACCATGTCACACATGTTTTATGTGTGACGTTGTTTCTTTCAACGTCACATATAAACAATATATGTGACATTGTTTCTCCCTCGCCTCCAACTTATTTATAAAAATGCCACCGCGTTTTTTTCTATGTCTGTTTTTTATTTAACTGACGTTAATTAGTGATATGGAAAGGGTTTTTTGTAGCAGTGGCAAAATCCATCAAATGTGCAAGGACCATTTTCATATTTTTCCCAAAACACATAAACAGAATTGTCTCGCTTCCATACATATACATAAAAGTAATGAAGGGAAGTTAATGGCCACCTGAAGCTACAGAAATACAAGGATTTCATAAATGGATTTGTTGTGAAAATGAACAAAGCTTGACCTTTATATATGATAGTGACCTCTCCAATATCGTTATTCTTCTTTGCATAATGAAGAGTCAAGGCTTGCTGATAAGTCAGTTCAAAGAAAAAAAGGCTTGCTGGTGAGTACCTTATCGATGATTTTCACTGTTTTGGTTTTTGTGAAAGTTGGAGAATCACCCTTAACTTTCAGCATTAAAATAAATATGGCTAGGAGATCAAGAAGCAAATATTATGGAGCCATTATATTTTGTGTTTCTTTAGAGTTCACCCCATAACATAACAAGACCTCCTTTCATTCTTATAGAACCAAGTATGAGTTAATTTTATCCAACTCAGATAGGCAACATTTATTATGGTATATATTAATGATATTACAACTTCATAGGAAAATATTTATTAATCTTATTAATGTTTGACAGTAAATGACTTTATATTAGAATTATACTCCTTTAATCCTATTTATTATAGGACTAAGGGTCAAAAATACGTTTTCTTATTATAAGTGCGTCTGACACCATATACTATGATTAGGTTGAAAAATACCCATGAATTTTTTTAAATTGGGAAAAACGTCAACCCCGTTAAATAGTGTAAACAATTGTTACTTTTTGAGTTAATGGGTCACACATTATATTTTTATGTAATTATTTTAGTATGAGTTAAGTGTCAAAAATGCTCATGAACTTATCTTAAAAGTGCATTTGGCATAATATATACAATTTTTAGATTCAAAAATACCCATAAACTTCTGTAGAAAAAAATCATTTTAAAAATTAATGGGAGTTTATCCAAGTTAAAGGATGTGGCTTTTTTGCCGCAGTTATAGAAATTTATGGGTATTTTTTGACTTAAAAATAGTATATGATACTAGACGTACTCTTGAAAAAAATTTACACGGTCATTTTTTACTCTTAAACCTTTATTATAAGTCACTTCTAATACGTTTCACACAACAACAAAAAAACATAAAATCTCGTTAACTTTAACTAAAAACATAACAACCTTTTACCTTTAGCTTTATTTAATATGCGATATAAGCCATAAAAACAAATCCAAATATATTAAAAATGAAAAGTAAAGTATACACTTAAATATTACCAAAATAAACTTTATTTCTCTTCTGTATGTGTATATATATACATATAGGACAGGGGGAGTAGGACGGTTGCGATTATTACATAGGAGTATGCTTTAATTCCTCATATAGTTGAAAGTTTGACCTATGCATTCATTCATTTTTCTTACATGTGGTGTATTCATGCATTTGAGGCTTCATTATCCTAAATTTCTATTTGCGTAATGTCACCTCCCAATATCAAAACTGTTGGAATGTCGCCTTTAATTTTAACAAAAGAACATTGAGAATGATGATGGTTGCCTTTTTTTTGTATATTCCTATCCTAACCCTCCACAAAGGAGGGGCTATACAGAAGTATAATTGGTAGAGTGAGAAGCTCTCACATCACTCTAAAAACCACCGCCGTGGAGGACCTCATTCCTCTCTTTAATCAAAAGCTCCACATCTGGTTCTTGTTTTCTTGTATTCCCTCTTAAACATTATGGGATCTTTGATGTTAATTTCTGGGTCTTATATTGACTCAAAATCCGGAGGGCCTGGTCTCTCTTTCATTAATCTTCTTCCTTGAAATCCCAGTCATCTCCCGAAGGCTTCTCAGTCAAAATCTCAGACTTCTCCATCAAGCCTTTCCACTAAAGTGATCGCTACGGAGAGCTCTCTTATCGTCCCTCTTCCCTAAAGGAATCCTAGCCGCCGCCGCTTGCAGAGAGACGGCGAGTTGGAAAATCAAAGGTTGCCGAGAGCTTCCGTCTCTCTCTCTCTATCAAAACCCTCGTCCTCGTACAACACTCGATTCACCGCCATCAATGCCAGCATCATCTTCTCCCAATTAGGTCTCTTCGATGGAAAGTTCTTCTAGATTGGTTTTAGCTTACATGCATGATTATTGTGCATCATCGGAGGACATAGTTTCTCTTTAATTCAATCGTTGCCTTTGATCCCTTCCTGTTGCTTTGTTTTAACCTCTTAAATTTAAGGAAAGTCTGGGTGAAAGCCTGTTGGTGATGAGATCTCTCATACCTCTCCCTTTTCTGTTGTTGCTCTCTCTTATTGTTGTCTCTGAGTTATAGTTGATCTCTGGATTGTTTTATTCAACAAAAACCTTTCTCAAGCCCTGAAAAATCTAATAGAAAAATCTGGGATTGTTGTCTTCAAGATTGAAATTGCGCTTCTTGATCCAGCTTCTTAATTGGATACTCTCTCTTGGTGGCTATCCTTACATCTCTGTTTATAGCTGTCAATTTGAATGATATAGAATTCTTTCATCAGTATTTGTTCAGTTTGAAGTTGTAGAGAGAGAGGTCCTAATTTTTCTAATTCTCTCAAAGAACCTTCCTAGTGCAGTCTCACAAATCAGAATTGCTTGTTACAAAATTGAGCTCTCTCTTTTCTCTTCTTGCTGAATCCCTTGATTATAAAAAGTACAGAACATCTTTGATTAAAAACTGTCTTCGATCAGCGCTGCTAGTGGTGACAAAAATCACAGTCGTGTTTTCTCTTATTGATGTGGATTGATGTTAGAATATTGGAATAGTAGTCTTACCTACTTTGATTTTTTGGGATTAAATTGATTCCTTGGTCTACTACTATTGAGATTTGGTGATTGGGAATTGAGTTGATTTCAGTATGTCTCCTTCTTCTGGAAGTGATCAGGTTTTATCTACTAAGGGAAATTATGTTCTTGCAAAAATCATGGATAGTCGCAGGTTACATGCATCAAAATTGAAAGCTTTGATTAGGATTCATTGGAAATTACAAGGATGGATTTCAATTGCTAAGAAAAGAGATAATTCATTCCTTCCTCAATTTCAATTTAAAGAGGATTGAACCTTTATGCTTAATCATGGATCATGGCTCTTACAGGGATATTTTATCACTTTGATTCCATCTAATCCAAATATCCCTTTGGGTAATGGTTTTGTTCATTCATTTCCAATTTGGATTCAAGTTCATGGTTTGCCTTTAAAATTTTACAATGAGAAGATAGCAAAATATCTCGCTGATAATTTGGGGAGATTCATTTGTTATGATGAAAAAAGTCCTTTCAATGATTATGGGTTGTGCTTTCGGTTTTATCTCTCAGAGCTGGGGCTAAAGTATCTCAATATGGGTAAGTTTCCTTTTCTTGATGGTCAAACCAGGAAAATATCATTTGTCTTGGAACAGATAGGGAGACTCTGTCCCCATTGCCTACGTATTGCACATGTTGCTCAATTTTGCAAATCCTGTCCTTCTTTTCACCCTGAAGTGAAAGTTTCGGTTATCGGCAATAAATATGTTATTGTGGAATATGATGCTTTCTTTGGATGGTATCATTTTGACTTTAAAGTGACTGGACTTAAACTTGAAGTTGAGATGAGAGGGGTCATGTGTAAAAGGAAAAGGGAAATCCCTGATTTGGATGGTTTGGATGGTAAACGGCCTCGTCTATTGAATGTTTATATGAGAAAGTGCAAGTATGAGCATCAGTTCAGTTCTTCTGTTTTGATTTCTACAGGGAGTAAATCTGAATTAAAGGATATTGTGTCCTTTCTTAAGATAGAAGTGTCTCAGAAAAGGGGGTGTGATGGGAGGTAGAAGTTGTAAAAGGAAGTTGGAAATTGTAGATCAAGATTGTTCAGATAGTAAATGCCCTTGTTTGTCGGTTGCTCATAATAGCAAGCTCAAGTATAAGCATCAATCAAGTTTACGAGACTTTCTCTCTAGAAAGCGCAAGTATGTACATCACTCATCTTCCTCTGCTATACCATTCAAAAGGGCTAAGATCTACTCTAGGCAAGAAGTGTTGGTTCCTTCATTTATTTTTCACGATTTTGTCTTTGATAAATCTTTCAAGGTCAATAAGTTTTCAAGTGAGGATGATAGGAAAAATCCAGGGAAGAGAAAGATAAATGAATCAGGTTTACAGGACTTTCTCTCTAGAAAGCGCAAGTATGTACGTCACTCATCTTCCTCTGATGTACCATTCAAAAAGGCTAAGATCTATTCTAGGCAAGAAGTGCTGGTTCCTTCATTTATCATTCACTATTTTGTCTTTGATAAATATTTCAAGGTCAGTAATTTTTCAAGTGAGGATGATAGGAAATATCTAGGGAAAAGGAAGATATCGAAAGATATTGATGACTATCTGTGAGGGGAATTTGTTGATTTTGCTTCTCCTTCTAAGAAGAGGTGTGTATCACATTTTATCTTGGTTCCATCTTCCATGGATACTCTCATATGTTCATTTACTCCTTATCAATCTTCAAATCAAACTCTCAATTCTGTCAAAGTGGCTAGGGAAGCGGCCCAAGAAAAGCTTCCCAATGAGCCATGAAAATCCTAAGTTGGAACTGGCGTGGATTTAGGAAGGCCACGGCAATTCAAAGATGCAAGCAACTTGTAAATAAGAATAAGCCTGACCTCATTTTCTTATATGAAACCAAAGTGGCAGTTAACGTTGCTTGTAAGCCTTTAATTCAGTTAGGCTTTGCGTCTTTTGTTGGTACTAATGCGATTAGAACTGGGGGAGGTACTTTAATTGCTTGGAATCCTGATATTCATGTTGAAATCTTAGAATTGATCCCTACTGTTTGTCATTGTAAAGTACCTAGTAATGAAAGATCTCATTCCTATTATATCTCTTTTATAAATGGTCCCCCCTATGCTGTGGACCATCATTTATTGTGGGATTGGCTAGAAACGATGTCTCCAAATATTGAGGAACCATGGTTAATAGTAGGAGACTTCAACCAAATCTACCAGACATCAGGTAAATCATCGGGTTTTGGAAATTCAAGCCATCTGGGTAGATTTAATCAATGTTTAGAAAATTGTCATTTATCCAATCTCACACAAAGAGGACCAAAATTCAAATGGACCAATATAGGAGAGGTCAATATTTAATCATAGAGAGGTTAGATATGGCCTTCTGCAATTTACCTTAGCTGTAGGTTTTTCCACTTTCTCATGTTAATGCTTTACCCATTGCTGCCTCAGATCATTGTCCAATTATTGTGTCTATTGAACTGGAAGTGCCTAAAAAACCTTCATTTAAGTTTGAACCTTTATGGTATAAATTTCCAGATTGTCATCAAATCATTGAAGGATGCTTGGCTAATTGTTATCAAGGTTCTCCTAGTTTTATTCTTCAATGTAAATTGCAATCTACCTTAACTTCCCTTAAGAATTGGTCAAAAAGTTAAGTGGGTAATATTCCTAAAAGGATTCAGATTCTTGAAGAAAAACTTAGGAATTTTCCATTGTCTTTTTCTCATTTTGGTGCTTTGGATCCTGAAACAGAAAGAGAAATACTCCAGAACAGGCATGAGTTAGAATTTTTATATGACTATGAAATGAGTTACTGGGAACAAAGGGCTAAACTGAACTAGCATGCCCATGGAGAAAGGAACACTAAATTTTTCCATTCCTTTGTCAATCGAAGAAGGACTAGGAATTCAATCCTTAAGTTGAAAAATTCTTATGGAGAATGGACCTCAAATTTTGACGAAATTAAAGGCTTAGCTTTCGACTATTTCTCCAACATCTTCAAAGGTTCTGACTCAAAGGAGGCCTTATCACTAAGACAGGAAATGCAGCATCTAAATTTACCCTCACTCGGTTTGGAAGAATTCAGTGAGCTTATGTCTCCTATTTCTTTAGCTGAAGTGAAGGAAGCTGTTTTCAGTTTACCAAAAAATAGTGCTCCTGATCTATATGGATTCCATTCTAATTTTTATCAAAGGAATTGGGATCTTGTTCACCAAGATGTCTTTGATATGGTTAAATCATTTTCGTCTTCTGAACATCTTTTAAAATCAATGAATAAGACCAATATCATCTTAATTCCCAAGTCCGATCATCAACAAAGTTTCAAGGACTTCTGGCCTATTAGTCTAAGCGATGTTTCCTACAAGATTATCTCAAAAGTCTTGTGCAATAGACTAAAGGCCCCCTTAGCTAAATTAATTTCCCCTAATCAAAGTGCTTTTCTAAAGGAGAGATTAATCTCAGATAATGTCATGTTGGTTGCCGATCTTATCCATCAAATTCACACATCTTATAAAGGGAGGACAAAACTAGCTGCTATGAAATTGGACTTCTTTAAAGCTTTTGATAGGCTATCTTGGTCATTCATTCAAGTTACTTTGGAGTTGATGAATTTTTCTGCAAAGTGGGTGCATTTAATATATTAATGTATCTCTACTGTTCATTATCATGTTCATATTAATGGACAAGTTGCTCTGGCCATTTCTCCTATATTATTGCTTCTAATGTATTATCATGTCTAATTTTGAAAGCAGATCATGAAAAACTATGGACAGGAGTCAAAATTTCAGGTAATGCACAGCCAATCACTCACCTTCTTTATGCTGATGATTCTATGTTATTTGTGGAAGGAAAGCAGAAAGCTTTTGAGGTAGCTAAGCAGGTGCTTAATCAATTCTGCTATTAATCAGGTCAATCAATCAACAAAGGTAAATCTACAATTATCTTTAGCCCGAATATTCCTACATCTGAAAGAATAACATTAGCTAGAATTCTTCAAATGGGTTATTCAGCGAAACTGGGCAAATATTTGGGCACATGGATTGATCCAGGGCGAAATAAAAATCAGATCTATGAACAAGTGCTTTCTGCAGTTAATAGAAGGACGGCATCTTGGAAAGCAAAAATGTTGTCTCAAGCATCTAGGCTCACCTTGATCAAGTAAGTTTTTGTCAGCTCCTAACATTTATGTGCTGTCATGTGTCAAACTCCTAGATTATATTTGTAACAAAATAGACAGCAAATGTTTGGATTTTTCTGGGGAGAATCAGAAGTAGGAAAGAAGAAAATTCATCTGCTCAACATGTCTCATCTTTTCAAGCCTAAGTTGCTGGTGGTTTAGGAATTAGGCCAACAGAACAAGTCAACAAGTCTCTCTTAGCAAAGCAAATCTGGCGAATCATTTCAATTAGTAAGCAGTCGCTCATTGGATCTACACTTCAAGTTAAATATGTGCATTTATCAAAGAAGGAATTGGTGAAAAATCCATATAACTCTTCCTGGATCTGGAAAGAATTGTTAATAAGTGCAGATATTATTCTTAACAACATTGAATGGAAAGTAGGGAATGGAAGTGAAATTCTTCGTAACCACCCGTTATGGTGGCCCATGCAATCTAGATCACCAACTTTATTAGATATTGATAAAATTAAAGATCATATCCTGCATACATCATGTCCCTGGAGTCTTTATCAATGGAATTCTCAATTGGTTCAGACTCTACTCTCCTATCATTACTAAGAAGATTATGTCTACACCTTTATCGTATATGAACTTATCAGACTGCTTGATTTCAAAAAGTAGTCCTTCAAGGACCTACAGGCTTTCTCAGACTTCTTCCTTCGAATCCACACTCACCAGATGAACTATTTTGGAAATTCCTATGGTCTATCTCACTACCCCTTAAAAATATTTTGTTCATTTGGAAACTATTTTCCAAATGTATTCCCTCGGGGGACATTCTGAAGATTCACCATCTCTAGGTTGATATTTATTGTGTTTTTGGTTGTCATTGCTTAAAAATTGTGGAGCACTTATTCTTTCAATGCCCTTTTGTTCGGTCCATCTGGTTTGGATTACTTGGAATCCGTCCAGAATAAGAGAATTTCAATTCCTTTCGCTCATGATTTATCTCAACTGTCTTCTCTCTAAAAGATGGTTATGCCTTTCACATTTTGGAGCAAATTATTCTCTTAACAATATTTGGATGCTTATGAATCGTTGTATTCATCAAGGTGGTGAAATCTCCCCTACCAGTTTGATCAAGCAAACTTTGCAGGCTTTTTCCTTCAATACAATAGTTGATTATGGTCATTCACAATCAAAACCAAATAATCATGCACATCCATCTTCATTGATAAGCATTTCTTCTTCTAGATGGATGCTTATAATGGTCAAATTCAAAAAGAACAGGAGTGCTTATTGCTTTTCTCAAGTTTTCCTTAGATCCCAGTTGGTTCATACTTTCCTCTAGAAAAAGGATAAAGCAATTTCCTCAAGCTTCACTCATCGATGTCTACGTGCTTTACTAGTATGGATTTTAGCCTGCAATATTGACATGGAGAATGCTTCCTCATCCATTATTTCAAATTGTGGATTCATTTTCTCTCTTGCAAGGGATACAGCTCCAGGAAGTGATATCACACACCATTATATCAAGGAATTATCATCAAGATTCTCGACGGTTTCCTTTTTTAAGGATGATGAGCTATTTAATCTTGTTTTTTATGCCTTTTCTTTTCAGTCTAGTTGTAATTGTTTAATTAATTAATTCCTTGATGTTGATAACCTTTTTATCTTAATTAATGATAATTGTCTTTGTTCCAAAAAAAAAAGGAGGGGCTACACACACACCCCACTCACGCACACATTTTCCCCAAATCTGGGATTAATCCCACAACCTCCTCTGTGAGTGGGTGGGAATGATGCCATTGATGCAAAGGTCCCATGGCAATGATGCATGGTTACCTTTATATTGACTTGCGGTCAAAAAGCATTTTTACCCTTAAAATGTTTTTTTATATAAAAGATTCCATCAGACCATACTAAGTTATAATGGCTCCTAAAGTGAGAGTCTATTCAATTTGATCTTATTGAAGAAACAAAATCATTGATTGTGGAAGAGAGTGCAGAATCACTAAATTATCAATAAAGTACGAGCTTCTCTATGAGAGCATTCATAGCTGAAATTGTTTCATGATCA
This sequence comes from Mimosa bimucronata, assembly GCA_037074515.1. NCBI lineage: Eukaryota > Viridiplantae > Streptophyta > Magnoliopsida > Fabales > Fabaceae > Mimosa > Mimosa bimucronata. Next base: position 25,232,637 of record CM073445.1, on the reverse strand, counting down.
TGTATAACACAAGCTCAACTTCTCAAAACCTCTCTAGTAAGTGATGTATCTCTGCCAGAATAGTATGATCCTTGTGATCAACAGAAAGTGGATATCCAATAATATAGATCAACTTACAATAGTCACTCTCAACAATGGTTGTATGAAGACCTCAATCATAAACCAATTTCTAAGTCACCGGTGAAATATTTATGGAAGAGTACTAGGTAGGTAGTAGGTACTCTAGAAGAATTCAATGATGTTGAGCAATTGATTCTCTTAATTTTTTTCGGATTAAAACATGTGATATGCCCCTCAAATCCTAATTATAACTTACTCTCCGTATATTTAACATGGCTCAAGAAAGGTCTTAAACATCACTAACTTCACCTTAAAATTTAAGTTACTAACCTTGCAACTTTATTTAATGTACTTTTTTTTGTTTCTAAATATAAAACCTATTTTGGGAGGTAAATTTGTTCATAAATATAAGTCTTCTTTATTTTTTTCTCACATTTTCCATAAATTATCTTTATTGATACTCCTCAATATAATAAACAAGTGGGAGAAGGAGTATAGGAAAAAAGGTAGGTTATTAGGGTATTTTGGTAATATTTAGTGATTTCATTGATCAAAAAACAAAAATCATGTGATTTTAACTAACTTAACTAAAATATATCTTATATTTAGGAATGGAGGGAGTATGTATTATACCTCATGAGGATAAATCCAGGTCATTTGTTTACAAAATTAAAAGCAAAGTGGTTGTTGGCCAAATATTTTTAACACTTTAATTGATAAATATAGAAACTAATAATACTTAAATATAATCATAAGAATAAAACAATTATAATTTTAACGAATACATATTGAAGAAAATGAATGGATAATGGGAAGTACGGATAAAAGCACATTATTATATCTTTTAATCTTCATGTGATAGGCAATGATCTTCAAGTGATCAATAAAAACCTCCTGGGTTTATATCTTATACTGGGTGGTCAGAGATCCTTTCACGATGTTATAAACTAAATATATATATATATATATATATATATGAATAACGTAATAAAACCAAGAGAGAAATGTAGAAATAAGATAAGGGGAGAATTCTCATTCATACAATATTTTTATTCTATGTATACACATCCTTTGTGTTATATAGGCCTCTAACCCTACCTCAGAAGTCAGGTAAAAAACACCTACGTCAAAAGTTACAATTTTATGAATTAAAAGAAAATAAATATATAATTCTATAGTACGTGTTACAACGGTGCCAACTTTGTGTCTTTGTTTGTAATCTCCATTATCTCACGTATTTATTTAAGCTTTATTTTATGGTTGTCTAAATATTTATTGTATTTTTTCCAATTTTATTCAATGTTTATCTTTTTCCCATGCACTCTCTTTCATCTTTATTATCTCTTATTTGCCATTCTCTTTCATCTTTAATAATAAGTGTAAAGTTGGAAAATAAATTAGATTCCTTACATAATTATTGCTTTTAACTAATTTAAGTAGTTTTTTCGAATAAAACAAAATAATTATTTGAAGCTTATATTTAGGGACGGAGGGAGTAAGAATGGCGTTGACCTTTTCATTAGTCTCCGTTATTTGTTCACATGTCGTCCGAATTATCTTTTGATCTCTCAGTTTTTTGTCGTCCGTGTACGAGTGTGTGTCTTCTAATCTCTTCTCGCTTGTGTTTTTTGACCCTGTAGTTTCTGTGCTGATTTTTATATACTACCTCCGGTCCTAATTATAAGAGCCAGTTGACTTTTTTTGGGAAGATTAAGGAAACAAATTACCCCGCTAAATCCTAATATATACGAAATGTAATTAGATTATATGATAGTTTATAAGTAAAATAACTTAGTTTGGAGGGAAAAAGATAAATATAAACATTTCATAGTGGTGTATTTTACATCCTTAATTTTTTCAAAAAAGTCAACTGACTCTTATAATTAGGACCGGAGGGAGTACTTCCTTTGGTGATCCTCATTTCCTTTTTGCGTGTCTTGTTTTCTCTTTTAGTTTGTCGTTATAGTACAACACGAAGGTATTGAACGTTATCCATCTGAGACTTTGGTACAGTGACATCAATTTTGGTTGAGTTTTCGTATACAACTTGGATGGTAGGGATAATTTTTTTCTTTTATATTTTTTAAAAATTATTCTAATATGTGCAAAATCTAAAATACTATGATATTTTAAATATCAGTTTTTCAATTTTCAGAACATGGTCTTGTTACTTAAAAATCATTTAACTGAAAATTTCGAATCTAAATAATTGACATGTATGAACAATTGTTGTCTCATTATGCGGTGATAAGCGCTATATGGTAAACATCATTCTATTGTAATGAGCACTAAAACCAATCCTGACAATCATGATATAGAATTCTAACAATTTATGGAGTTATGACTAAAATCATTTTGGCCAAAAAAAAATGATTAAAGTCATGATTATATTTATAACAAAATTTAAAGTAATTTTTTTATACTAATCACTTTTTTTTTAAAAAAAATATTTATATGAAAATTTAACAGCAACATTTTATGAGAAATATTTATATACTCTCAGAATGTTGCATCACTAGTACCTTTTTCAATCAGAATACAGCAACTAAGTCAATTTTAATTTTAAATTGGCTGATAATTCATTTAAAACGGTTCACATTTTATTTTGTTTTGAATAAAAATTAACCTATTAACATTTATAATTCTAGTGAATTGTTTTCTCAAAACAAAATAAAATTTTATTTAATTCATATGAGTTATCAACCAATAAAAATTAAAATCAAAATCAGTTTACTTATTATGCTTCAATTAAATGGGAGTTTAAATGAACCGGTACTCTAAGATCTAAGAACATGTGAGTATTTCTCACATTTTATTGCCCTTGCTTGTTAAAGTCAATCGGCTTTCCCAACTTTTGTTAAATATTAATATAATGTACTTATTAAAAAGATCAAATATACTGGGATGAAATGCGGAGAGCCGAAGGCCTTAATCGCCCTAACTTAAAAAAAATCAAGTATAATATAAAATTTTGATATAAAAACATTAAAACTGCAGTAATAGTTGAACGGAAATGTGGAATAAATGCTTAAAACAGGGAGGCTGGATACACATGGTTTGATAGGCATAATCGAATCGGTTTGACTCGTTCAAATTAAGTCAGTTTTACTCATTATTTAAATACTTATGTTTCTTTTATTATACCCTAGACGAAACTATTTTCACCAATAATATAACTGAAGTCAGCTAAGAAGTCAGCTAACTTAATTTGAAAGGGATGCTGTGAAACTATGTTTTATAATTAAATATTGATTATTTATATTGACTAAAAGTTTCGAACGTGGAAAATTCGAAAATTGTAATTTAAGTAGATTGTTTCTGAAGGTAGTGACAACTATCATTAAATTTTTATAAATATTAAAGAATCAAATTTCATGTGTATAAGAATTATAGAGTCATCTTTATCAATCTTCTTTCTTTTTTCAGCTTTTGTCATTGAAGGGTTTAGATTTGAAGCATAAGATTGATGAGAAATATTATTTTCAACTTGATTAGTAGGTGCTTTGTGGAGGTAAATGAGCTAGAAGCACATAGCAACAAAGTTGTTCTGGGGAGATAAAGAGAGGGTATGAGTAGTGACTGAGGAAGATAATGCAAGTTTTGAAAAATATGTGATTGGAAGGAGAGAAAGGATGAGATAAAAAGACTAGAAAGAAAATAATATAAGGGTATCCAAGTAAAATTAATGAATTTAGAAATCCCTAATGAGGTTTCATGGCCTAATTAGGAGCTTATCAAAAGTGTAGGTCCAAATTTGAATTCAAGTATTTCAGATGAATTTAAATGGGATTTTCCCGTTTTAAATGTGAAATAAAAAATGAAAAAAAAAAACACAAATTAAAAAGACCCCAAAAAATAGGAGAAGGACATGAAGGTGCACCAAATTTAGGTACAATAGATAAGTGACATGGACTAATATGTCCTTTAATTGATAAGTTTAAAGGAAATAACTAAATTACCCTCCTGTGAGTTAGAAAAACAAAACAAGTAGGGCGCTTACTAACTTTTTATTTGGGTTTATAAACTTTCTATATTGGTATACTAATTCTCTATTTGCATTTACCAACTTGATATGGGTGCTTACCACCAAGGTTATTAAACCCGGCTCGGCCCGGCTGGCCCAGCCTTAACTCGCCAGACCGAGCACACGACCGGTCTAATCTAGCATATGAACCAGGGCAGAACTAGCTCAGCCTTGACTCGGCGAAACCGGAGTAACCGGCGGCTAACTCGGGTGACTCGCCAAGCAGGTCGAGTCACTGGTTGAACTTTTACAACCTCAGATCCAGACATGAGAGATGGAAAAAATAAGAAAGAGATGAAGAAAAAGAGAAGACGAGTAATATAATAGTTATGGCTAAAAAGAAACATAGATGTTGAGATCTGAGAGCTTGGTCAATGCTACTTCTTTCTCGCCTTCATTGGTTACTGGAGTCTGGAGATGATGAAGAGAGCAAGGTGGTGCTTTCATGGTTACAACTTCTTTATTTGTGGAAGAAGGACGAAGGAAGAAACAAGAAAGCGTCTGATGAAAGAAGGAAGAAGACAGAGCAAAATGAACTTATGTCTAACATAACTCCGTGATGCGTGTCAAGTCAAGAAAATCTCCGTGATTTGTGCTCCCTCTCAAACCTTCTAGACTACCCCACAACATCCTTCTCCCATTGCCTACACTCCTCGATCTAACCCTTCCCACACTTATGCTAGAAAAGGAAAAACCAAAGTCACCTCCTATCTTTTTGATGCTGACAAAAAAGGGGGAGAGTAGTGTTGTACAAGAGAAGGCTATTGAAGCTGCTACTATCGTAGTAGCCATTGCTGCTAAAGCACTTCAGAAGCCCTAAGTTACCGAAGAAATCTCTCATGATGTCACATTGGACCAAGTTCTCCCAGACATTCATGAACTGGTTGAAGGGATCAGACTGAGTATGGAGGAACAAGTCATGATAGAGGACGTGTCCCATGAAGAGCCTGCACACATCAACATTTCTCCTGCAGATGAAAATGTAGTGCTTTAACAACATGAAAAATATCTGAGCACTGTGAAGTCCCACATCGGCTGGGATCGAGGTGTGCCTAGCCTATATAAGGGGGGCATATTCTCCTTCCCATCAGGACGCGTTTTCATGGGTGAGTGTGGGAGGCTTCGGCCAGTATCCCTACCATGAGGAACAAAACCGTGAGGGGCATAGCTATGTCGCCAAAGCGGACAATATCCTGATCGAGTTTGGGCTGTTACAGATGGTATTAGAGCCAGGCTCGGGTCGATGTGCCAGCGAGGACGCTGGGCCCCCAAGGGGGGTGGATTGTGAAGTCCCACATCGGCTGGGATCGAGGTGTGCCTAGCCTATATAAGGGGGGCATATTCTCCTTCCCATCAGGACGCGTTTTCATGGGTGAGTGTGGGAGGCTTCGGCCAGTATCCCTACCATGAGGAACAAAACCGTGAGGGGCATAGCTATGTCGCCAAAGCGGACAATATCCTGATCGAGTTTGGGCTGTTACAAGCACGGTCATGATATGTATCAAGAGCCTCAAGAACCACAACCAGTGTCAGTGGATACTTGGCCCTACCTTCATCGTAAGGTGGCAGAGCTTGTTGAAAGAGATGCTGCAAGAGCCAAAGCAGAGTTAGAAGAAAAGGCAAAAGCAGAGGCTGAGGCTAAGGTTAAAGATGATCAAGCCTCTCTACCTAAGGCAGTGGTTCCAAGCTGGGGAGTCCAGAAGAAAGTGAGGTACAAGAAAATAGCCTAGCATGATGAGAAAGACCCTATTTAGACTACCTCTCAATTCTTGGAGTCTGGTGGAGAAAAGGAAAGGTCAGAGGTTCAGTCTACTGTTAAAGGGAAGGGAATCAAGATGACTACTCCTAAACCTCCAGCAAAGATGACTTCCAGAAGAGGTTTTAAGGCTGTAAATGGAATTGTGATTGAGGAACCCAAGCCTTCTCCTAAGGCTGCAACAAAAAGGAAGGCTGCACCCAAAGGAAAATCTTCCAAGCCTCCTCCAAAGAAGAAGTAGAAGCAACAGAACTATCTTGAGAGGATTCTTAAGAAGTTCAAGCCGCCATCTCCTAAGAAAATGAAAGCTCCTGTTAAGAAGAAGAAAGCTGAGCCTGCACCAAAACTTCAAGAGCCATCAACTATTCTGGGGGATACAGTTCTGACTCTGGGGACTATGATTTGAATCCAAAGTATTGGAAGGGTTCGAGTGACTCTGATTCAAATTAAAACAACCAAAGTCCCTCCATTATATATACTCATGTCTTATATATACTCCATATGTGTTTTTTATTGTACTTATAATATTCTCACTGAAAATTTATGACTTATGATGTTTATTAATGAATTCTTATGGTTATCAGATTATTGTTTATGCCTTCTGCTAAGCATGTTTTTAACTTATGTTTTGTCATCATCAAAAAGGAGGAGAATGTTACAATAATAGATTTTGATGATAACTAAACATAACTTAGGCATAAAGAAAGTCTGGACCTAGAACTAGAATGAACCTAGCGTGAACTGATAAGAAATTCTAAGTTATTGGACAATCGATCAAGAAGAAACAGTCTGTTAGAAATATAAAAATATAAAGACATGATCGATCAGAATAAGGTTAGAGAGAACATAAGTTAAGTAACTGGGCGCCTAATCGATCAGGAGGCACTGTAATCGATCAGAGAAAGTTGGAAAACAAACTTAGTAATCTTAGTATGATCGAATAATAGGGTATGATCGATCAGGACTCTCTGTGATTGATCAAGACCTCTCAGTTGTAATTCCAGTCATAACCTTAGCCTATTCGATCATGGTTGTTTAATCGATCAAGGAGTATTGAGTGATGTCCTGTGATCGATTATGAAAATAAAGAATAACTTAAGTCTAATTGATTAATGAAGCATGATCGATTAGGATGCCCTGTGATCAATCAAGCGCACTGAATTCTAATCTCATGTGTTAAGTGATGCAGGTCCCTATTTAAGCCTAATCCATGTGTGATTGATCAGACAGCAGAAGCTATGATCGAATGAAGCATGATAATCGATCTGGCGATAGATTTGAATGTTCAAGCCTTTTTAACACAGAATGTGTCAGACATATTTTGGGAAGTTATCGTTACACAAACAGACTCAAGGAATTAGCCATTTGAAATGAGATTAGCTTTCTGCAATTAATGAAAAGAAAATAACTGAAGCTAAACAAGTACAAGGGAGTTAATGCAACATAAGAACACCTTCATCTCAACACTCCATCAGATTAATCATCTCTCATCAAAGATAAAATAACGGCTATAAACGGTCACCAACGGGCAAAATCCAGAGACAAGTATAAAAGCCACTGGTGAAGAAGTTAGCGAACACGTTGATTGCTTACATTGAATACACCTTTGAGTTATATTTACTGCATTCAATACTTACCTACTCTCAGATATAATCATTTATTGTCATTGTACTTCAGTGTGTATCAAAATCAGTTCTTTTGAGTGAACAAGTCTTTGTATTCAAGTAAGGATTACTCTTAAGATAGTGGGATCTTAAGAGTAGGTTGTAATCTTACAAGTTGTAAGGGGGAGTGATATGTAAGAGAGAGTTCTTATTGAGGGATCACTTGTAAAGGCAATCAAGAGCCTGATTTAATCTTGAAGTTTAGTAGAATCTAACTGAGGTTGGAGATCTAGATGTAAGCCAAGAGTTGAGTTGAACCAATATAAGTCTTATGTTCTAGTGATTAAATTTTTGTTTAGCACAATTCACCACCCTCTTGCGCATTACTGCCACTTTCAAACTTGACATGTTTACTTATTACCCTCTTATTTTCAAACCAAATTCATAAGCTACTAACTTATTGCTGAACTTTACCAATTTACTTTTTTTTATTGTTTTCTCTAAAAAAATTGCCTGAAAACTAAACTAACGTAAATGTCACTAGGTGTAATATCTCAGTGTCTCACTCTTGAATTGTCTGCTTTGGGGTCTCCTCACCCCTCATGGTTTTAAAACGGGTCAAGAGGGGGAGGTATCCATAATCATATAAGGCGTCTTTCATTCCCCTCCCCAGCCGATGTGAGACTTCACAATCCACCCTTTTGGGGCCAGCGTCATCACTGCACATCGACCCAAGCTAGTTCTGTTACACTGGGCGTGCCACATTTGTATATTTTGATCAATATCATTGATTGTTAGAGTATTTTAACACATGGGTGATACTACCTACTTTGACAACTTTCAGACTGCATGTTAGGGTAAGAATCTTATCAAGCATAGTACGTTTTATTCATCACATGACTTATTAAATGTTCTCACAAGTAAAGCTTGTGAAAACCATTTGAGACTAGAAGTAGATGGATCTGCCCTAACCAATGGGTAGAGTAGCTATGGTGGAGTTCTTAAAGATTCAAATGGTATATGGTTAGAGGGGTTCAATTGCATAGTACGTTTTATTCATCACATGACTTATTAAATGTTCTCACAAGTAAAGCTTGTGAAAACCATTTGAGACTAGAAGTAGATGGATCTGCCCTAACCAATGGGTAGAGTAGCTATGGTGGAGTTCTTAAAGATTCAAATGGTATATGGTTAGAGGGGTTCAATTGCATACTTGCTTTTGTTCCACCGACAAATGTAGAATGTAACATTTGTTTTTTTTAATTCCATTAATTGACCATGGTTTCGCCCATAACATCCTCAATTTATGCTAACTATGATAGGATGAGGTTTTAACTTAGTAAAAGACCTTATTATAGTTAGAAAAGACTTTTCTAAACTATGTGATCGCCCAAATTATAGCTACCTAACTATGACAGAAAAGAGGGTTCCTAAATATAATTAAAAGTCTATCATAGTTAGAAAAGAATGTAACTCATGCAAAATAGTTCATTTTCTACAAATTTTGCTCTAACTGTGATAGTAAAAAGAATTTCCATATTTAAATAAAAAAGGCTATCATAGTTAGGAAGAATTTCCTACTCAAGTTTCAAAATTTTATCCAAAATAGAAAAGAAAACTTCTGAATCATTGAAAACGCACTATCATGGATATAAAAAGACCGTAATAACTTGAAAATGTTAACCATGTTAGAAAAGAGCAATTGCTAACATGGTTATTAAAAATTCCCTTTATAAAATAATTTGGCCGAATTATGTTAGAAAAAGCACTAACACAATTAGAAAAGAAATTTCCATATATGCTTTTAGAAAGATCTAGCATGTTAGAAAATAACAGTACCTAACATGGTAATTGAAATGTGCCACCCAAATTTACAATTTGCCTTTCATTTCAAGAAATCCATAACACAATAACCAAGCAAATCATTTATAATATACTTTTGAATTCACCCATAAAATTAATCTCAATATGCCTTCACAATTAACAACATCAACAGCATCCCAAGGTCCATACAACATACCAAGGGATGCCTCCTGAAACTTCGGGGTCACGAGCATGTGAAACAATCAAATAAACACACAGGCTTCAACACATATGCCGGGAATTGGACTAGACTCAAAATATGCAATACCACAAAAAGGGCATCATAAATACGCAACAATCAAATCATCAAGTGCCGGAAAGGACCAATCTTAGGTAAATCATAGTCCTATAATAGCAGTCATGCAATTTAATTCTTAACAGTTATCCTTCAGTATAATTGCAAACTCAAATAAGTGGAAGCATATGATAAAAATGCCTAAGAATGAGTGGCAATGTACATAACCATTGCATTAGACCAAAATAAAAGCTCAATATCAACTCAATGAGCATCAACTCAATGAGCAGCATCCGGCTCATTTTGCTGATTCTCTACAACCAGGCTAGCACCTGTAAAGGGGAAGCAAACGGGGGTGAGACAATGTTTTAGGTAACATGCTTCCTACTTTCCTATATGTGAGTGTGTGCTAGCAAGGTATAAAGTAGGAAACTATACAATATATATACTTCAAAACATGTACATATAACCATATGCCAACATCATATCCAACCACAAGAATCATGTACAATCTCATGCATAAACATATGTATTTGCTTCCTCAAAATAGTTCATATACATGTTTAACACACACCCGAGTTGATTGCTTTGCGTATTGTCAAGGTTTGTTCCTTACCACTAGGTGGGGTCACATTATCGAATTGGAACCATAGTGGGGTCACTTCTCTTTTTACTGTATCATAATTCCCTGTGCGCCAACAGAATACCTCATTACATGATGGTAACCATAATCAATACACCGATGTGCCAACTATCAAACATGTGTATATCAACCATACTACAACATTTAGGAAAACTAGGCACTTGGCCTTTCTCATTGTTTTAAAACTCATATAATGCAATATTTCCAAAACTACTATATCATTTCCAAATTATGATTCAAACACATAATATGCCACTATTAACAATAGAAATCCCACATCATGGTGTATAACAAAATAACAATTTCAGAATCATTAATTCATATGCACCATCATCAGAAGTTGTAAAAGTTTTAGAATACTCTTACCAACAATACACACATACATAGGACAAGTATTAGGTGATTACCCCTTGAAGCCAAAATCAAATGTTACCGCAAAGGTGGAGCTCCCTATGGTCGACTCAAGATCGGACTCTACATGAAATTTACAACATATACACATGATTAAGCAATTTAATCAATTGTTAACACAAATAGGAAATTAAATTCCTTTCTAAGTTCCCTTAGGGTCTATTTGGTATGAGGGATTTGGAGGGAAGGGGAGGGGAGGGAAACTTTTGTAGGTTAAATTTTTAAAAAATTGAAGAAGTGGGGTTATAGCATTTTGAGAAATATAAGATGTAAGATAAAAGTACAAGAAATATTAATCAAGAATTTTGAACCCCACTTCTCTAATTTTTTAAAATTCAAATCGAAAAAATTTTCCTTCCACCTATTTTCCCTCCCCTCCCCCATACCAAACAGACCCTTAGGTAACTTAAGCAAACAATAGAATTTAAACAATTTCCTAATAGTTAACTACTCCCAAATAAATCCACAATTACCACAACTCAATTCCTCCACTAATCCATTCACTTTCCCAAGTGTCACCACTTAGGCCAAATTCACCTACACCTTTAAAACTTGCAAGTTAAGCCTAACCACTTGTTAACTCAATTATTCATAAATTTTTTATCATAAAAGTTCATCACACATCTGCATTAATCTCAATAATTTCAAACGGTTCTAGCTTACGCCCAAATTAGTTTATAAATCAATCCAAAATCACCAAATTCTAAATTACTCCAAACCTTTCCAATTTCATCATTCCATAATCATTTGCTAACCTCATCTAACTAATTAAAATCACCACTTTACCCATTAAAACTTAAAACCCAAAAATCACACTCAAATCCTAACTTTTTTAAACTGTAAAGATAAAAAATTTGATTCAAAAGTTTACCCAACAACCAAAACCATTAGAATTCATTTATTGACATATAGAAGCTTTTTAAAGACATCAAATCTCAGAAAACTCTTTGGATTTTTGAATATTCCCCAAACTGTAAGTTTTTCAAACTTTGACAACCCATATAGCTTACCAAATCATCTTTCCATCATGATAAACCAAGAGAGTAGCTTTAGAAGAGTTTGAAATCAAGTTTAAAGCTTAGAAAAACAAGGTTCCATGGCATAAATTTCGAATACATGAAGAACCCCAAAATACCCACAAGAGATCCAAGAGAAAACAAAAGCGAAATGGAGAAGGAGAAGCTTAGAAATCATTACCTACAAATTGGAGGTTTCAAAATGCTCTTGGAACCCTCAAAATGTGGAACCCTAGTAGATCACCTTACCTCCCTCCTCTTTGATCCTTGAGCTCCCTCACTTCTCCTTCAAAATTTCAGAAAATAAGATCCGATTTGTTTAAAAATCTCACGCTTGCCACGACGAGGCTGCCCGAAACATGAGCTCGAAAATCTGAGCTGCTTGCCCCTGCGAGGCTCCCAGATTGGGCCTCCAACGGCTTTTGGTCCCACAAACTATCCTAATTTTTCCCGCATTCTCTCATTGCACATATGATCAATTACCTAAGTGACAATTCTACATCTCAAACCACAATTTTCCCTTACATCATAGCCATTTAATCTACCCCTTTTGCACAATTCTATTTATCCATTAATTATACCTAATTCTCAACTCTCAATCAATTTCCAAATATCTATTCATCACATAACTCATACCCCCTATTATACCTCAAAATCACGTCAAATCACCCATAATCATTGATGATTATCCTTAATCCTTTTAATTAGAATTTAAGCTCAAATTACCCATAATCAATAATGATTATCCTTAATCCTTTTAATTAGAATTTAGCAATAGAACCAATATATCATTAGTTTTTTCCTTGGAGGTTGTGAGAAATCACATCTCATGCAAACATTATTGGGGATATTAGATACCTTATTCATGTGAATTGGTAGGTTTTTGTGATTCACTGTGATAGGAACACTTGCATTTAATGGGTCATCTAGCAAAAGTTTCACATATGATGGTAGGAAATTTTTGTATGTTTAACCTACCTCCCCCTTAGTGTGAAGGGGCGAAGGTGAGCCCTTTGGTTCATCCATTATAATGACTTATATCCAGTTTCATATTTCCTAAAAAGCAACTTTTAGACACCATGAATCCATTTGTGGATACTTCTAGAGTACTCCCTGTGGTCCATACCATACTATAAGAGGAGAGAGTTAGCCATTTTACACAAATTAAAGAAACATAGTAAAGTTATTAATCATTGGTAAAATTAATGTGATTTTCATCCTTATAGCATTTATTATACATTTATACATAAACTCTTTCTCCCCTCTTTGTATTTAATATGCTAGGATAAAATGGTTATTATCTTATATATCACTTTTTTTTTTACCGTTTATAATGTGGACGAAAAATTATTGTGGTTGCTTTCATATTCTGGGTGGAGAGAGTATTATAGACATTTAACCCAAAAATCTTTCATCGACCAGAGTCAAAAAAAAAAAAAAAAGAAGGACGAAGTGACATAAAGTCTCACGTACGTGGGCCCACAATTCCCGCGAGAATCCCAAACGCGTTAACGCGCCACGATGCTGCGTTTCTCAGCGTCCCACCGCACATCCTGTCATTAAAATATTTTCAAACAAATCTGGAGGCCTTTTATTTTATTTTGTTTTCGTTTTCAGTTTAATAAATTAATAATAATAATAATAAAATGCAGGCAAAAAAAATAATACAACCATGGCAAAAAATAATAAAATAATAAAGATAAAGCAGGCGGCTTTAAATTCTAATTCCAATCGGATAAGAAAGAGACAGGCTCACCAATTCTACTCTCTTTTATCGCCACCATACACGTGTCCTTTCTTTTCTCACATATCACACGTGTCTCCACCTCAGCCCCCACCCCAGTGACTAATCCGAATGCCTTACTTTCCACCAATCACATCGTTCCTTTTGTCAATCTCCAGATCTTTTCACTCGGATAGAGCCTCATAATCTATCCACTGATCTCCCATAAATACCCTTCGTATAAACCAATTATTACTCTCCTCCCCTTCCCAAACTGTATTTTTCATCGGACTGTATTTGTCTTTTCGTGACTTATTACCCGCGAACCCAAAAGTTACCTTGTTTATGAAAAATAAAATAAAGGCTAAATTATACTGTATGTTTGTTTATTTAAGTTCTTATCAAATTTTAATATAATTTCCTTATTTTAAAAAGTGCACTTTTAATTTTTTTTTTCTAAATTGTTAATGCTAACTCAGAAAATTTAGACGATAATTTTATAATAATAAAATAAAATTAAAATATGTTCAAATATTAATTCTTTCATAAATTCTGTTTTATGTTTTCAAATTTAATTACGTTTTTTCTGCCAATGAAACTCAACCATGTTTTACTATGGTTCAATTGCATAACCATCACTTAACTTTGTTTGAGTTATTAATTTTTCGTTTAATTTATATACTCTCTTCAACCCTAAATATAAGATCACTTTAACTATTTTTATGGAGATTAAGAAAGTCAAATAGGTCACTTAATTTTAACATATTTTACATATAATTATATTGTACGATAGTTTATAAGAATGGTAAATTAGTTTTGAGAAGAAAAAAAAGATAACTGTAGACATTTTAAAGTGAATAATTTTGTATCCTTAATTTCTTTAAAAAAAATTAAAATGATATTATAATTATAACAAGAGGTAGTACTAAAGCTTAGGCAAAAGAAACTAAAATCACGTTTTTTAAATTTTAGGAACCAAACTGAATTTTGATGCATAATTGAAGGAGAAAGGAAACTTATAATTTAAACTAAAATAAAATAGCACGAATAAATAAATTTGTGAATTGTTTTTGAAGGAATACGAAATAAACGAAAAAGAAATGTTGTTTTCTTCTTCATTGGCCACCCTTTTTATACAGAGCCTGGGTCAAGCGTCTCTCTTTTTCTTCTCTCCTTGATTGCTTCGCTTCGATTCCATTTCCTTTCATTGATTGATAGTATTGAATGCTTCTTCTCTGTGCTTTTTCCTAAGCTGTATTAAGCTTAATCAACCCTTTTCCCCTTCCTTCACTGTACTCTTCATTCTTCAACCAGATCCACTTCCTCTCTTCATCTTCTTCCTTTGAAGTTTCTCTTTTGACTCTGTAAAGTTTCATCTCTCCTTTTTCTTCTACCTCCGATTCACCATTAAACCCTTTTTTTCTCTTTACCAAAACCCCTTCTACATTATAGATCCTTTTCTTCTCACAGACTTGTTCAACCCTGACACCTGTTGACTATAATATATTTGGTGTTTCTTGGATTATTAGTAAAAAGCTTCTGAATTTTTCTTTTTCTGTCTAGTTCCCAAAATATTGGTCTTGTGGGTCTTTTTGTTTTGTGTTGTTTTCTTCAAACTTTGTATCGAGTTTAGCAATGTTGAGTACTGGGACACAGTTTGGTCGTGCACGTGGAGAGGATCGATTTTATGATCCTGTGAAGGCACGTAGGTGGTTGGAATATGAGAGGTTGCGCAAAGTACATAGTGATGTGACTGCGAGTCGTTCATCGCATTTGGTTAAAGAGAGAGTGGTGGATTCGGTTAATAGAGAAGCTGAGAATTGGGTAGGATCTGAAGAGACTAATAATAAGCCTGTTGCTTTGACTTCTATTTCTCCTAAACCCATTTTGAAGCGTTTGAGTAATCTTGAACGGTTCTTACTGGCGATCAGGCCTTCTGTCCCTGCTCAGTATCCATCTAAGGTATGTTTGTTCAGTTCTTGTGTGTAATCAGTTTGATCATATGGTGTTTACATTTTCTATGTTATTCTCCGTTGCTAAATGTAGGACCTATTTGGACCCGTTTGAAGTGTATAAGACCTCTTCCAAATTGTTCTCAATTTTTTCCCCAAATTATTCGTAAACAAGAAAGAGAGGGTAAGGTAGTTGGATAGGACACATTAGTAATATCATGTGATTTTAACTTCTTAACTAATATGCTTAATTTAATCAAATTAGGTAAATATGTCTTATATTTAGGACATGAGAGTGAGTATAAGTAATTTGGTTTGTCCCTATCAAGAGTTGTGAAAACTAGGGAAGTGGATAAAGATTATGCATTTTATTTCTTGGTTGTTAGTTTGACTTTGGTTATGAATTTGTTTAAACTATTATGTGATTTCCTGCGTTTGTTTGCAACGTATTAGTTATTGGGTGATGTATTTATGTGGTTATAGTAATGAATGGCTCTTTGGCATACGTTTTTTTAACTGTGAATTGACTGTTGCAGACGGCCATGAGAGGTTTTGGGACTTGTGGCGGGGAATTTCAACCTTACTTTGTCCTTGGTGATTTGTGGGAATCATTCAGGGAGTGGAGTGCTTATGGCGCGGGAGTTCCTCTTGTACTGAATGACAATGACAGTGTCATTCAATATTATGTGCCTTATCTCTCTGGAATTCAAATATATGTTGATACCCCGAAGCCGTCTGCTAAATCAAGGTATAAAGTTTGTTTAGATGATTTTAGATATTATAGTTTTGGAAGAGACATTGCAATTTGGATGGCATTTGGTGTGAAAATAGTTGCAACTGGATATTTCTAAAAGTTTAGTTAGCCTTTTAAACTTAGTGCTGAAATGGACGAAGTTACATGCCTTTTCATCTTCCCTCTATCTTGGAAAAATAAAAAATAAATTCGTGAAGTGTGAGAACTTCAAGTTCACCACTTTAGGGGATCCAATTTCAAAGGATCCCAATCCATTCTTGTTGTGGTGGTGTGGTGGTGTCTTTCTCTCTCTTCTCTCTTGCAAGATTACAGCATGCTTTCATTTTTTGGCTGCATATTATCACCCTTGATTCCCTGTCTGGCAAACTTTGATAGGATTATGATTATTACGATAACTACAAGTAGGATAACTGAACGCTACCAATGCAGTGTGAAGTATACTCCTTGCTTCAGCAATTACAAATGAGAAATAGGCTATTCCTAATGATACCTGTGTCTGTTGCTTGATGGAATAAAATGGCATATCATGCTTCTGGCCACCTTTTCATTGTTCATTGCTCCTCGACTTTTCTTAATGCTAAATTGGATTGTTTGTTTATTAATGAAGTTTTTTTTTTACGTGACTTATTTGAATAAACAATTGAATTTAGTTTTCATAGTTATGACATGCGGGAACAATTTGAAAATGGTGGCAAACATTATAGTAGAGATCTTTTATCTTTCATTGCGTTGTTCATGGATTTTTGCTGGATTAAGATAGTGCTCAGTTTTGACCTGTGTTTTTTTATAATTTTGTTTGCTGGGAATTTGGGTCATGATGGTGATGATGCTTCACTGTTTGTGTAGAATAATGAACTTTAGTTGCATGCTTTCTCTTCCTCAGATCATTTTTGTGCAGTTCTCTTGGGTATTAATGTATGTTTCTTCCTCTGATAGGCAACTTGGTGAGGACAGTGACAGCGATTTTAGGGATTCTAGCAGTGATGCTAGCAGTGATTATGAACCTTCAAGAGGATCGAAATACATGGGGGAGCAGAGGAATCTTAATCTCTCTGATGATGTGCACCATTGGATGGGCAGATTATCCATGAGAGATCAACATACGGTCACTCAAGATGGTTTTTCTAGTGACGATGGGGAATCTGCTAATTCCCAAGGCTGCTTGATTTTTGAGTATCTCGAACGGGATCCCCCTTTCAGCCGTGAACCTTTGGCTGATAAGGTGTGTTTATGCTCTCCTCCTCCCATTTCC
Organism: Mimosa bimucronata; assembly: GCA_037074515.1. Taxonomy (NCBI): domain Eukaryota; kingdom Viridiplantae; phylum Streptophyta; class Magnoliopsida; order Fabales; family Fabaceae; genus Mimosa; species Mimosa bimucronata. The sequence goes on along the minus strand of CM073445.1, from coordinate 25,215,344 downwards.
TTCTTTTCCTTTCTCTGCAATTTTCTGGAACAAAGTTATCATATCTTTTCACTGCCTTGTTTGTGTAGCCTTTTGATCAGTCTTTCTGTTATATGTTGGTGCAGATAATGGACTTTGCTTTTCGTTGCCCTGAGCTAAAGACCCTTAGAAGTTGTGACATATTAGGTTCTAGCTGGATATCTGTGGCCTGGTATGCTTTATTTATGCCTATGCTTTTAGCAGTATACTTCAAGAGGCAAAAGTGATTTACCATGTTGCATTTGATTTGCAGGTATCCAATTTATAGGATACCAACTGGACCAACATTGAAGGATCTTGATGCTTGCTTTCTAACGTACCATTCTCTTCACACGCCCATGGAAGGTAGGTGGATTTTGACTTCATTTCTGTTGTTTAAGCTCTTGCTCTGTGATTGGTTGGATTAAGATGAGATTTTAGCTATAACTTGAAATTTGTAAGAATCTCTAGTTGATGATGACATTGTTTAAGGAAGTTGATGATCTTTTACAACTTTATCTGGCTGTAGCAACAAGCATTGTGTGTTTGGCATAGTTCATTTCCTGTTAAGAGAGACTGATTACAGGTCTTTCAGGTACACAAAGATCGCAGGCTCCCATCATGGCATATCATGGTGAAATGGATGGTGAGCTTAAATTATCTTTGCCTGTTTTTGGTCTTGCTTCATATAAGTTCAAGGGTTCTCTCTGGACTCCCGACGGTGGGAATGAGCGCCAATTAGCTAGCTCTCTTCTACAGTCTGCAGACAAATGGTTAAGACTGCGTAAGGTCAGCCACCCAGATTTCCTGTTTTTTAGCCGTCGATGATCTTGGGGTGGCAGTAGCATTCTAACTTTGCCCATTATAAGATACGGTCTTGCCATTTCACTACCAGCTTGGCCCATGTAACTAAACACCAAATTGACGGACAGAAAAGGTAAAAAAATTGGTAAAAAAAATTATAAATAGCAAGAAGCGAATGCCATAAGCTGCAGCTTTCTAATCCCTTTGGGAGTTTTATGATATATAATAGGCAAGGAGTGAGGAAAATAGTGGGGGTTAGAACAGATAAGCTTTCGACGAGCTTCTTCATCAATGCTTCTCAGGGACTTGGTTATAGTGGGTGGAAAAAGAGTAAGAGAAACTTCAGTAATGCTGGCTTATACCTGTCATGAGGTGGTTATGTTGTCCAACAGCATATGAAGGCGCATCATCTGTTGCTTCCTGTTTTGTTCCCCAACCGTGTTGTGTGTTGGTATGGTGTTAAAAAGAACAGGCTGTATCTTTTTTTTAATGTCCTGATGATATGTATAGGGCTAAGCTTTAAGTTATGGTGGAATTGGTCGTACAGATGTGGGGTGTTTCGTCTTGTGTTGGTGGTATTTGGATTGGCCCCAGCGGTTTTAATTAAAAGCAAGTAGCTTTTAACACCTGTGTAACTTGTTTTATAGGGTTTTCGTTGACTCTTTATACCAATGAAAAGTTGTTAGGATTAAAAGGTGCTCTATTTACAATTCCTCTACTGCGTGCATGATGATTATGGCAACAGTCCATTCAAATAAGTTGTTAGGATTAAATGGTTTTGTTGGACGTTGGTGTCATTGATACGTGGAACTGTGGAAGTCACATGAACAGCCAGTGGACCATTTTGACCATAGAGTTTAAAAGGAATACTCAACTATTTTTAATTTATTTGTCCACATATTTAGGAATTTCTAAGTATTTTATTGTAAGTTACAATTTGTTATTGGGGAAACCTTTTGAATTATATTTCATAAATTGGTGGAAGAGGTATACAATACTATACATACGTTGGTTGAAGAATAAATATATATAGATATATATATATGCGGAGAAAATTAGTTGCAACTTTTAAAGTAGCCACTTTTAATTTCTCTATATATATATATTATGAGTATAACGAATATGCGTTCATACTTTGAAGGAAGTAAAACTCCTCAACATTTATTTATTTTTCTTTTCAATATCCTCAGAAGCAAATCAAACCGTTGACTGTAATAAAAAAGTTTGTATCTTTTGTAAAAATGGATCTCTTCATGAATATATGAATTTTTAAAAAGCTATGTGAGGTGTCTTTTTTTGACAATTTAGATTGATAGAATGGATAAAATAACGGCTTTTGAGGGATAAGAATGGAAATATCATTGAAAGAAACCGAACCTAATTTAAAGCATCGTTCTTGCAACATTTCCTTTTATCGTTTTACCCTTGTTGACAAAATTAATTAGGCTGTGTTATTATTCCAGTGTTAATTACGTCCTTCGGTAAAGGTCATGAGATTCCAATTTAGTAGCTGCCAAAAAAAAAAAAAAAGAGATTCCAATTTAGTAATAACATATAAAATTGATTATGATGTTTCAATTAGAGATATTGTATTTATTTTACTCACTTAAATCCCGATATGGAAGCTTACCCCATTAGTTGAGGTTTTAACAAATATTTTTGGTTTAAGGGTTTCTCAAATTGTTTAGTAATGGCATATAAAAAAGGAAAATCTCATTTAAATCCATGTGAAATTGTCTATAAATTTAGGTCTACTCTATATTTCCAACAAATCCTTATTAAGGCCTTACAGTTACCTATGTACCATTGTACTATTGATTTCTGCATTTTCCCCCTTTTCCTTTGAAAAATAAAAATAAACCACATTATCGTTCTGTGAATATCTCCTCTCATATCTCTCTTAGATATTTTGCCTGCATGATCTTCGTTAATTCTCTTGTTCCGTTTTGCGTGCAATTTTTTTAATCCTTGTCATTCAAGTCTCTTCTACTGCTTGCGTTCAAGAGAAAAAATAAAATAAAATATAAACACTTTAATATTTAGAATTGCAGAGTAAAATGAGTTTTCTTAAAACATGAAATTCACAGCTGATGACCATAACTTTTCAGCCATGAATTTGACAATTTCAAGCCAACGATGACATTTATTTATTATGATTTATTTTTTGAGAATATCACTTTATATAAAAGGAAGTAACTATATAAAAGTTGCTTGAGCATACTCTCTACATTTACAGATGAGAAAATTGATGCCCAAATCAAATCGAAACAAAGTGATCAAGTTATATATAATTTAAATAAACGAACTGAATAGATTAAATGGAAGGGGCACACAAACCAAAAACAAATTTGAGGGGATTAAACGAACAGCTAGCCATCATTTTAATTAGAGGGGCATATAAGTAAAGTCCACAAACTCATAAATCCCTAATCATGTCATGAGGTCTGATTAGGGATTTATTGATAGTGTAGGCCTAAATCTAGATCTGAATAAATATTATTTCAGATAGATTTAAGTGGGCTTTTCCCTAAAAAAATTTTGTCTGTTCTTTCAAAATTTCCTTTTACCCATTATCTGATTTATTGATATTGGCTAACTCTGTTCTTTTTTTTTTTCAACTATAAATTTGTTGTGTATTGATTGCTTATATACAAGTGGCACATAAAATTAGAATAGTGACATCTTCAACAAAAATAAAATGACAGTTTGCTAATATTAACAAGTTTGGTAAAACAATACAGGCCTTAAGTAATTCTTTGAACTTTCAAATTTAAATAGTTAACCTTTTAACTGAATAGGCATGAACAAAATTGACCACTATTAGAAACTTTCACTGTGTTGATTTGTGGAGGACACAGACATGATCGCAAGAACTGACTGATTATATGCTTGCCGATGCTATATGGGCTTCTTGGTCACGCTAGTGTAAAGGATTTTTCTTTTTCTTTTTCTTTTTTTTTGGCCGAAGTGCAAGGGAGTTAAAAATGTAGTTGAATAAATAGTCTTGAATTAGGAAAATGAACTAAGACACAATCTTCGCGCATCATGTAGTCCCAACACTTGAATTAGGAAAATGAACTAAGACACAATCTTCGCGCATCATGTAGTCCCAACACTTGAATTAGGAATATGAACTAAGACACATTCTTCAGCATGGCACAAAATGGTAGAGAATGTAGTAAAAAATTATTCTTTTTTTTATGAGTAGCAAAAATTGTTCTTCCACTTCTTAATATATGAATTATTTATGTAGTTGATATTGATCGTTAATATAAGTCATACTTCTCATTTTTGTTAAGTGTTTTTCAAATTACCCATATTTATGTCCCATTAACAATAATCAAGAGATGAAGGTAGGTAATTAAGTAAGATAAATGAGGTGTTTTAGAAAATACATGTTATATTGATTAACTTAATTAACATTATTAATATAATAAAATTAGCTATATATATATATCATATATTTAAAATCAGAGGGAGTATATTATGGTTATTTTTGCTTGAATATAATAACTATAAATAGAGTATTTGAAAGTACCATATTGACATAAAGTTCCTTATATTCACTACATCAAGTTCTCCAATCACATAAGGCCAAATATCCTATCTATTTCATTTTAATTTATTGTAACAAAAAATATTCCATAAATAATATACCTGATTATATGTGATTGGAAAACTTGACAAAATGTATATAAGAAACTTGAGGTAAGTATTTTCCTATTTATAATAGGTTGGCTTACTATTGTTGTAATAAATAAATGTTAAAATTATAAAGAACATAATCATTAGTCATTAAAATTCAAAAGTCACAATTATTTTGAAAGAAAAAATTATACCTAAGGGTTATTTTGAAATGAGGATTGAATGTGATCATTATTTTTGGTGGACCTAGATCCTCTCATTTTCCCTTTCTCTTCTTTGTCCTCATTTTCTCTTTCACACCATTATTGGATTTTGATTCAATGGTTCATATTAAATACTTTTATAAAAAATGAATATTATTATAATAATACTTAAAATTACATAAATAAATTTAATCTGTTAAAATTTGCTCTGAACATTTAGAATTGTAAACTACTACTATAAATTAATATTTTCTTTTTCATTTTTTATCATAGTTGTGAACTATTTATATCAAATTTTGATAAATTAAATTTATTTATGTGGTTTTTAAACATTATTATAGTAATATTCATTTTTATAAAGTTAGTCAATAGATCATTGGATTTTTAATCCAATAATGTGAAAAAGAAAAGGAAGGCAAAGGAGAGAAGGGAAATAAAAGGAGAGGATCCATGACCCCTCCTCCAAAAGGCTTTAAACTCACAACAGCAAACTTAAAAAAATTTTAGGAGGGTGCTTGTTGTGAGTTAAGGTTAAGAAGCCCCATTTTTATGCTACCATTGTGAATCTTTTAAATCATAGTTAGTTAATGAATGTGTTAAGGTATTCAAGGAAATTTTTTTATAAGACACCCAAAATGTATCTCTCCCTTCAAATATGTTAAATATAAATATGGATGCTAATAAAAATTACATTTATATATACACACACGTAAAATAATGGTATTACTCCGACCTATCTTTAATAAAAGATTAAGTTGACTTTTTTTGGAAGTTAAGGAAGTAAAATAAATTACTTTAAAGTACTTGTATACGATATTTTCTACAAATTAATTAACTTATAAATTGATATATAATCTAATAACAAATAACAAATGTTATAATTTACTAGCCTATTTTGCTTTCTTGATCTCCCCATATAAAGTCAATTTGATCTTGATTATATTAGAGACACACGAAAAATATATGATAGTATCTTGATGTCAAGGTATTAATTAAGAATTTTTGTTGACTTAAGAAGTTGGAATTTTGAGAGAGAGCAAATATCTACGTGTGAATTGTAGTTCACACTGATTGTGCGAACAATTCTCATGCGTAAGAAAGCCGTTATTAATCTTCTGATGGCAAATTAGATTTTGTGTGAAAAAGGGTTACTAGAAGCACCCCACTTATAGAGTTGTGGCAATATTTGGCAAAATTAGATGTGTGTAAGGGTTGGGCCGGGTATCCACCCAGCCTGGTGTTCAACCCAAAGGACACATTGGGCCTCTCTTAAGGCCCAATGGTTGGTTGAATTTGGTCATAACTAGGAAAAATCTATTTATCATTGGAAAAAATAATTAGCATTATTTAAAATATAAAACATAAAAAATATACACGATCATTTTAAAATCAATATGTTACCCAAGGAATATTATATTATAAAACATTTTATGTTCGTAAAAGAGAGTTTTAAAGTAATACCCCCTCCCTATATTCTTTAATATAAGACTCAGTTGATTTTTTCATAAAGATTAATGGAACTAATTAAGATACTTAATTAAAACATATTTTATGTATTATTATATTATATGTTATCTTATAAGTTGAGAACAGAGAAAGTATACAGTGATCAGTGGGTCGGTTAGGGTGTATTAGACTCCAACTTGGTGCTTGGCTCAACTATTTCAAACAGTTTGAGGAAAATCGAGTTGATCCGTTTTCGAGTAACATGTACAGCTCTACTTAAGTCATTCTTTGAAGTTTATGGGTAAAAACTAGTAAAAAGCTATCCTTTTTTTAATTTAATAATGCTTAAATTTAGATTAAATTGCAATAGTTAAATTAAATACACATAGTTGTAAAAAAATTAGAATAAAGAAAAAAATAATTGAACAAAGTCAATTGACTCTCGGTACAAAATGGGAATACAATTATCTTTTTATATTGCCAACCGGACTTTGAACATACACTTTTGTGTATTACTATAAGTTAAATCCTTACTAAATATATCAACTTTCTCTTTGGGTGGAATTTTCTATTTGTATATCGTTTTTTTTTTCAGGTGACTAGTTAAATGAGGATGAGGATAGCATGTGGAAGATTTTATGAAGGTGGTCAATACCAAAGAAAATCAAATCATTCATGTAGCTAAGGGCTCGTTTGGTTCACAGAAAATATTCTGACGGAATGGAATGGAAAATGATGGAATGGAAATGAATGTTGACACGTTTGATACGCACAGGAATGGAATGAAAAATTTTATATTTGGTTGGTTGAAAATGGTGGTATGAAAAGTAAGAAATATGTGCAAATGACTATATTACCCTTAATGAGTATTTATTAATAAAATTCGTATTTAAATTAAAAAATTCAATAATTAATACAATATAATAATTTAAAAATATAATATATATATATATATGTGTGTGTATAAATATGTAACACAAATTAAAATTTTTAAAAAATATAATATAAATATTTAATTTTAATAAAAAATTTATAATTTAAATAAAAAAATATTTCTGTTAAATATAAAAATCAAATAGATTTTAATTTTAATATATATATATATATATTTATATAATATATTTAAAATATTTTAAAATTATATTACCATAAAATAAGTGAATAAATTATTTTTACTAATTATAATTTCAATAAATATTAAATTTTGGTAAATACAATAATCACTTAGATTTTAATTTAAAAAAATATTGATATCATGTGATTAAAAAATATCTACATTATATTTAAAAATACCACCCAAATAACTCTAGTTTAGATATAGAAGATACCTGCTATTATATCTGACAAATTAATTAATAATTAAATGAAACGAATAATAAATTAAACAGTAAAAAATGCCTAAAATATAATGAGATTGTGACTTCATTTTTAAACAGAACCTGTTAAGAATTTATCAGCAAACTTCGGAGCTACCAAAATTGATTTTAATCCCTCACATTCGATTTTAACCCCTCATTTTCGATTTTAACCTCTCACATTCAATTGTAAACCCTCACTTTTGATTTTAACCTCCCCACTTTCGATTTTAATACATTGGAATGTAAACCCTCACAATATCCAAATTAGACACACAATATCACCATCAGAATTTTTTGTATCTATACCAGGCATAAACACAAAAGATGAAGAAAATAAAAGAAAGAAAAAATGCCAAGCTTTTATTATATAAAAGAACCCTATATTTATTCTTCTTCTTCTTCCTAGTGAGTTAAGCGTGACCTGCGTGATATTGTGCAATAGTGAGGGAGGGAGTTGCAAACCAAATATTACTCTTCTTCCACTCTTCTTCTTCACCCGTCCATCTTCTTCAACCAGATCCAGATTTTGGTTCATCTTCTTCACCCATGAGAGGTCCAGAAAAAGGAAGAGAATGTGAGGATTCAGTGGTCTTCAATCGAAGATGGGTTCTCGAAGAAGGAGAAGAGGAAGAATGGGCAAGGGCTAAAATGGTCTTCTGTACTATGCACACGAGAAAATGGGTTCCCACCATTTTTTGTGGGAAGCTATTTTCCCTTATTTAAAGGAAACAAGCCAGCCTTCGGAAAAGAATTGCACGAGCATTCTGGCAACCAAACGTAGGACAACTATGGAAAATGTTGATTTTCCATTTCCTGCGGTGGCTTTTCCATGAACCAAACAAACCCTAATAGTTTATGATAAAGTTCACACTACTTAGCTGAGAGTAGGGGTGGGAATAGCCCAGCCAGCTTGCTAGGGGCCTGCGACCTGACCTGTTAAGGCTTGGGCTGGCTTGTTTATTTTCAGGTCAGGCTCAGACTCAGGCTTATTTTTGGGCCTGTTATGCTTAAAAGGCCAGGCTCAAGCTCAAAAATAAGCATGTTAGGTCTGTCAGGCTGACCTATTAAGCAAATACATATATATTTTTTATCTGATTTACTTTTATATTATATAACATTTTTTTATTACATATAATTTAGGCATGTTGTAAGGTTGTTTGAAGTCATAGGCCTGTTTGGCTTGTTAAGCCTGTTTTGGGCCTATTAGCCTGTATAAATAAACAGACCTCTTAAGAGGCTTCTTAACAGGCCAGGCCTGTATACAGACCAGGCTCAGGCCTAAAAAATGGCCTGTTATAAGCCACAGGCCGGGCTTATGTCTCCTTTTAAGAACACAGGTCTGGCCTGGCCTATTCCCACTCCTAGTTGAGAGCAAGGAAAGGATTGATAGTGACACTATGTGTGTCCTTTTGGTTGTAGTTAAGAAGAGGATGTGATGCATTTGTTCAGGGAGTTTTCGAGTGAGGGGAGTTGTTGGATATCAATTATTGAACCAAGCAAGAGGGCTAGATTCTTTTCTATGCAAGGAGGAGAAGGAGCAAATGCAACCTTGCAAATGAGATTGGAGCAAACCTTATAAAGAAGATTCCTTGGTCAACTTTGTTCGGTTATTTATGCTGGAACACTTGGGTAGCTCGTTGTAAACTGTTCGGAGAGGAGATGCCTTGAGGGGGTTGGAATCCAAATCACAGTTTGTTTAAGGCTTAGCTTATTCGGATCAAGATTTGTCAATTTCCTGGGGACCAAAAGGGAATAAATCATTTGACATAAACAATACGAACATGTATGATGAGGATTGTGTTCACCTAGCAGTAGATTAATTAGTTTTAAAGGATTGAAGAAGCAGATGTGGAGGCTACATTTGGGGTCGTCAATCAAAATGGTTTGAAGGCTGTACCTGCAAGTTAGCTAATGTGTCTCATGTAATTGCTGACTTGATTGAATTCATTCATGGTCTGAATTTATGTTGGTCTAAGAGTTTTAGAAAGGTTGCTTAGTTTTCAGATTGTGTTGAAACAATGAACTATATGCTCTTATAGAGGGTGCGATGCAAATTATCCCTTTAAAGATATAGTTGAAGATATTAGACCTATACTCCATAGGAATTGGCATGTCCTGGTAACTTGTGGAAACAAATTGCACATGGCTAACCTTTAGCAAAATACTCATATAGGTTATATAGTAATTTCTATTTCCTTATCAACCTCTTCCTTTTACTTAGAAGGCGGAGGTTGATGAAGGTTAGTTTTCTTTTCTGTTTACATAGGTTTTTTGCTGTAATAACTTGTGAAGAAATGAAGTTATGTTTACATCAACATGGGCCGGAACAAATATTAACGTGAGTGTTATAATTTTATCCTTGCTAAAAAATATAAAAGAGAAGGAAGAGATAAAACACAATGTAAAAAATAATATTGTTTAAACACCCATTTATAAATTAGTATAGTGGATTTGGAGACGGAGGAATGCTACCATTTTTAAGCAAAAGACGATGTCTAATAATTTTCTCATTTGGAGTGTCCGGACCTTTGATCAAAGGTCTGCAAACAGCGTATACCAATTTCAATAGAGGTCAGATGAACTTGGGGCGTCTTGAGGATAGTGCAGATGGATTGGTTAGCGAAGGAGGGACTATCAATTGCACCAGGATTCCACCCAGTTCAACCAGCTCCTTTAGCTCTCCAGATCAGAGGCTTATTACAATAGATAAAGGATAGGCTTCACATGGGTTTCCTCTTGTTAAAAAAAAAAAATTTAAAAAAATTTATTTACAGAAACTAATTAATTTGAAATGTGAGAATTAGATTATGTGGACTTATAGAAAGGACCAGGTTGATATAGGGCAGGATAGCCCAATAGAAGCTATAGAACAAGCAACCCTTCTGTGTAAATTATAAACCTATAAACAAAACGAACCTATGTTTTTCTTTCAAAGGAGTCCTTAAATTACGGAATCAAGGCCCCATTATGCGTTGGAATCTTTCTTTGAAATCGATAGTTCAGTCCTAATCCCAATGATTAAGTCAAAAAAGTTCTATTCATGCCGTCAGCTTACCTTCAAAATGCTGTGAACTTTTTTTCCGTGGTTCCTCCTACTTAAAAACCAACCAATCCATGCTTCAAATACTCCTAATTATGTACTACGCCTTTATTAATGATTTTTCAAACCTTGATTCACAACAATATGAAAAATTAGTTCATACCGCCAATTCTAATCTGAATAAATGCTATAAAATCATTATTGTCTTTTTAAGTTTTACTTTAAGCTAATTGCAAACAATTTTGAGACAAAGACAGAAAAAGACCATCAAATTAATAAAAAGACAATTTGCTACAACCAATTGTAGAAAGGACAAGTTAGTGCAATTGACTGAATTGTCCAAAACCAAATTAAAATGAAAAGTCTAAAATACCATTGTATTAATTTTTTTTTTTAAAAAAATAAAGGGCTCACCGCCACTGGTCGGCGGGGCCCACCTGCCACGTGGTAGTGGGGGAGGAGCCAAAAATATTTGTAAAGTGGAGGGGGTGGCTCACCTTTGAGGCTTAAGCCACAAAATCATATCATTCTGTATGTTACAAAAATTATCTATATTCCATCCATCCCATAATATAAGGTCCATTTTTTTAAATGATCTTATCCCAAAATATAAGGTTCTATTTGACTTTATTTGAGTAATAAATGCGTTTTCCCCCACTTTACCCATGTATTAATTTCTCTCACACATTCTCTTTCATCTTCTTTTCATAATTACCCTCTCTATTACTCATTCATAAATAATGGCGTTTTTGGAAAAAAAAATGGTATATTTCCCACACATTTATTGTTTTAACTAATTTTAATTTATTTTTTAGATAACCGCACTTCGGTTAAAAAGACCTTATATTATGGGACGGAGGGAATACTATATTTCATTCTTTTTTAATATTTTCCCAAATCCGTATAATGGATTACAAGAATTGAATAATGGTTTCTCAACGTTAAATAATACATTTCCAACTTTTGATAATGGTTTACAAATATTTGTCAAAGGTGACGGGATGACTTTTGGCTCCCCCTGGCCACGTGGCAGGTGGGAGCCCCACCGGCCAGTGGTGGCTGGTGGTGGTGGGCTCTTTATTTAAAAAAAATATTCAATCCAAGGGCATTTTAATTTGGTTTTAGACACTTAAGTCAATTGTACTGACTTGTTCTTTCTGAATTTGGTTGTAGTAAATTGTCTTTTTACTAATTTGAGGGTCTTTTCTGTCTTTTATTAACAATTTTTCTAATAGGGATGGGGCAAAATTATTTGTATATACTTCCTGTAGTTGTTATTATAAGATTCAATGTTTTTGTATTGACGTCTTTCTTATATTTTTTTCCCATCATCTCTCATTTGTTATTAATTCTCCTTCGCCCATCCCCTCCATAAATTTGGGGTTTCCGAAAAAATGTTGTAATTTTTACATATTTATTATTTTAAACAAATTTCAACCAACTTTTTTTATAAGGAATATTTACATATGATGAGAATTTTCTTTATAAAACCCGTCCACCACAATGTATGTTTTAATATATTTATATGTCTTTCTCATATTTTTTTCAACCAATTGACCAAAAAAAAATTTTTTTTTCCACCCATCCTCTCATCCAGTTTTTTTAATTAATTGTCCTTCGCCCATCCTCTCGATAAACTTAGGGTTACTAGAACAACTGCATTTTTTTGCATATTTACTATTATGAACAAATTTTAACTGGCATTTTTTATAAGGAATACTTACATACTTTTGTTTAAACCTAGTCTACGAAGTTATTTATAATATGATCAATTATGAAAAAACACTTTAAAAATATTTTTATTTTGACCTGGAGAATTTTCATCTGTTGTTGCACTTGTGAGAAAGAAAGATTAATGTCAAATTTACTTTTTATTTTCCATATGTGAGGGAAAAATCAAAGTTTTATAGTGCCGTATCATATTAAAATTCTATAATTAAAAGTAAAACATTTAAGAGTTGTTTATTTGTAATTGATAAGACCAAAAGGTACGTTACAGATCAAGTCATGCAAGAATTTCTCAATGTATAAATCCATATAATATAAATAAATGTCTCAAATAATAGAATTACCTTCAATGTCTCACCCACCACCTGCCATTAACAGTTTTATGTTGAAGGATAATACGGCTAGCATGTCTAGCAGTGGGCATATGCAGTAAGGTTTTCTCTTCCTGAAAAAAAACAAGAATTGCTTTAATAGGATGATACAAATGCTTTTAAATAACAATTAATAAAATAGGACCCATATAATAGAAAGAAGTCTTGACAAGTTAACGGAAATAACATTTTCCGCTCTAATTTGTGAAGTTCATAATCACTGTTACACCATTAAAAAGTACTCCCTCCATCCTTATATATAAGAGCAAAAAATTTGAATGATTTTGTCCCTTTTTATAAGAACCTGACACAATTTATCAAAGCATTTAATGAGTTTTTTTCCCATTTTACTCATCATTATTCTCTCTATTCATATTCTTTTTCATACTCATTTATAACACTATTATCACATTTCTCTCTCTTACATAAATAAGTGCAAATTTGAGAAAACAAAATTATTTCAGACATATTTATTTATCTCAACCACTTCCTTAATCTGTGTGATTTTACACCTTTTGCTCTTATAATAAGAGACGGAGGGAGTATATGGTTCTAGACGCACATCTAAAAAAAGTTTATAGACATTTTTTACCCTTAAACCTATATTATAACATTTTTATAATTAAATAATCTGTTTAAATTTCTTCATATATTCAAATAACTTAATTAGCTAACTTTTATGTTGAGGTTTTGGAATGGATAATACTCCCTCCTGACCATAAGATAAGAGATAACATGACTAAATTTTTTTGTCCATATATAAGAAGAAACATCTAAAACTCAGAGAAATAAATGCATATTTTTTATTTCTATGTTTATATATTAAAAGCAATGAGAGAGAAAATATATATAATAAATTATAATAAAAGTAAAAATAAAAAATTTTATTAAATCTACCTGTAATAAATAAATCTTATAATTCATATGTATGTTAGTGGTGGTATAAAAAGGTACACCACCTCTCTTATAATATGGATTGGAATGGAAGATGTACTTTTATAGAGAGAGAGAGAGAGAGATGCCCTGAGCAGCCAACGGGAGTCCAGCTGTTTATTTTGACTTATTTCTTGCCCTCTCTTCTTCCTCATTCATTGGGCCCCACAGCTGCAGTAAGGGAAGCTACTTTTTCCTTTTCTTTTAGTTTATAACATTCTCCCGTGTAAAACACTTTCAAATGTTTGTTTTAAAAAATCTGGAAAAAAATTGATTTGCAAAATATCATACAATTTAGACTCCATAATAATTTGATAATAACTTGTACAAACTAGAAAGCGTATATATTCCCATGTTATAGGCAATAAAAAGTACAATAGTTATAGTTATGGGTGTGTTTGGATGGACTTCTGAAAAAGTGACTTATATATAAGTCAAATTGAAAATAAGTTAGATTATGTAATGAGATTTATGTTTGGATGAGCTGTTAAAAATATGACTTATAAGTAAGTCATAAGTCATATTGTGTAATAAGATGTATGTTTAAATGGACTTTTGGAAAAGTGATTTATGTTTGGGTTAGTTGTGATTGGATGTGTAAAATAAATCAGAATTGTGAGGTCCACCTCCGTAAGTGACTTATAAATCATAAGTCATAAGTTAAAAAAAGAATTTATACTTATTTTGACTTATAAGCTATAAGTTACTTATTTTTATAAGTCCAGCCAAACATACTCAATTTAACTTTTCTGAAAATAAGGACTTATTTGGCTGATATAAGTCCAGCCAAACACCCCCATAATCTATAAAGTGGGAGTATAATCCATTGGAATTCAGATTATAAGAGAGTGCTTGGAAAATATTTACGTGAAATTAAAATGATTTAAGCATAAAATTAAGTTATCTAACTTTTTCAATCAATTCAAATAAACTTGTCAGCGTCTGAATGATACATACATTTATACACACACACACACACACACACATACACACATACATACGTTTTTGCGCGTTGCGCATTTAAAAGACTTTTAAATAACTAGAACAATTTATATTTTTTTCATTTTGGTGAAAATCAATCAAAAGATCACTAAAAACATTAAAATTAATGAGTGTGTGGTTTCTTAGTGGTGATTATGAATAAGTCTCTACACCCAAATATGACGCTCTTGGTAAGGATTCTCAAGACAAAACCTCTTGAGAACAAGAAGATGAGGCGCCCAGCGAAACCTCCAAAAATGACCCAGAAACATGCCCCAGTAAAATGGTTACTCATCCGAACAAAATAAAGGAAATGTTCAATGAAATTGAAGTTGACCCAAAGTGTTTTTTTTTTTTTTTAATGAAGAAGGCATTTCGTATAAAGAAACAATACTACAACAGTTAAACAAGTCATACCTTCCAACGGTTATGTAAGTTTAATAAGATACACTGATTCTCTGAGACATTGTAACACTTATAAGTCGGAGGGTCGAGGATTTAGTCCGAAAAATTGGAGAAAGGCTTTGTTATCATCTCATCCCAAAAATGAAAATGGTTAAAAGCTTGGGTCA
Organism: Mimosa bimucronata; assembly: GCA_037074515.1. Taxonomy (NCBI): domain Eukaryota; kingdom Viridiplantae; phylum Streptophyta; class Magnoliopsida; order Fabales; family Fabaceae; genus Mimosa; species Mimosa bimucronata. The sequence continues at coordinate 25,200,266 of CM073445.1, read as the reverse complement.
TACGGTAGCTTGTTTGGGAACACTAAATAACTACTATTTTTTATGTTCTATGAGACAAATTTGCAATCATATATTACTGGGTTGAGGTTATTTTTTGCTCTAGAAGTAACCGCAAAAGTGCGCTAAGTATTCATAAGTAATAAGAGGAGCATTTTTTGCCTTAAAAGTTCCAAATCATAGCAAATTTACCCCAAACATTGAAAATGTTAAGTTTGACCTTTAAATCCCCCTTTTTGACTCATTTATGCTAACTTGACTCTATCATCATATACATGTCATCATCATTTAAAAGTCCATTTTTGCTCCGAAAATATCCATCAATGAGCGTTTTAACCCTGAAATTATCCAAATTGTAGCAAATATATATGGATTGTTATTCAAAGTTAAGTCCAATTATTAAATAACATTGATATTCCATATTACACCTAATAATCCATCTCATCGTATACCATGAAAATGATATTGTTAGAAGGATGTAATGAGAGATACAAATGTAGGCCTCCTAATTGTGAACTAAAGGGTGTCATTATTATTTTAGTAGATAAATGCTTTGCCATGTAATGTTTCTGATACTTTATTTAATTCAATTTAATAGTGAAAAAACTTATTTTATGTGGGATAGCTTTGTAATTGAACTGAGAATAGATACTGAGAAAATAATCACTGAACAAAATAAAGGGACAAGTCGAACCAAATAATAAGGACATTTACAAGACATAACATTTGAAGGTCCCATACATTGATCATTTGAATAAGATGTCACTGTGTATGAACATGGTGTAATTCGAAGTCGAGAAAATTGCCAAAAATACGAGAAATCTAGACGCCCTCTGGCCTAAAAAAAAATTCACCAAGGGTGACTACTGAGTTTTATGGCATTGCTATTGACATGATGTGGATGAGAAACAACAGCTTAAGACATATAGATCATATCTAGACAAGAGGGTTGTTTGGATACTTGTTCCCAACAGTGTTTTTGTTCTTCAGAACAAAAAAGCTTGTTTAGAAACTTGTTTCCAAATAATTGTTCTTGAAAACAAAAAGTTATTTTTAAAAACAAGAAAACAAAAACAACTTTGAGGCGTTTTTTAATTCTTGTTTTTTTGTTTCTAAATATGAAAATATTTTTTTTAAAGAAAGCTTGAGTCAGTCATACATGTTACATCCAAAAAGTCGTGACATCATTGACAACAACGAAAATAGCAACATCATCGACGATGACGAAAACAACGACATCACCAACAAAGATTGAAACTATGAATTCACCGACGACGATGGAAACAGTGATGTCATCGACGACGACAGAAACTACGAAGTCATCGACTATGACAAAAACCGCGACGTCACTGACGACGACGGAAACTACGAAGGCACCAATGACGACGGAAACAGCGACGTCACCGATGCCGACGGAAATAACGATGTCACCAATGACGACAAAAATAGCGACGTCACTACAACAATAAAAAATGGGAAGTTATTGATGATGCCTGAAACAGTGAAGTCATAGACGGAGATTAAAAACCCAACATCACCGACGAAGGTTGTGAAGTCACTGACAATGATAGACACTACAACGTAAATGATGGCGGTCATGACATCATCGACGGGGACAGAAACTACGATGTCATCGACGACAACAGAGACAGCGAAGTTACAGACAACAACGAAAACAGTGACGTCATCAACGACGACGGAAACAGCGAGGTCACCGACAAAGATGGAAAAACACAACATCACCAACAAAGGTTGAGAAGTCACCAACTACGACGAACACCGCAATGTCAATGACCATGACATCATCGAATACGACAAAAACAACGATATCATCAACTATGACATAAACAATGAAGTCACCGATGACTACGAAAACAGTGACTTCATCAAGGACGACGAAAACAATGATGTCATCGACGACAATGGAAACCTCAACGTCATCGACGATGACGGAAACCGCAATGTCACCTACAACAGCCGTGACGTTACCGACCATGACAGAAACTGTAGCAACATCGACCGGGATGGAAATTACAACATTACTGATGGCTGTTATTACCATAAAATTACGAACAACTATTTTAAACAATTTTTTGTAGTTTTATTTTGTTTTCAATACTAGTTTTAGAAATAATTACCCAAATGGATTTTTTTTCGTTTTCAAAACATATTTTTGAAAACTATTAGTCAAACATGTTTTTTTGTTTTCTTATTTCTAAAACTTGTTCTTAAAAATTCTTTTAAAAAACTGTTTTTTTTAAAAAAAAAACAAAAAGCAAAACCAAACATCCCAACATTGATTTCTGCATCAATTGGTAGAATAGTTCCCAACTGTTTCTGAAACCCAATAGCCATTCTCCCTTGTAAATTCTGATAAGACCACCACACATGAAGCATGTCTTTAGTTGTTGACTGACTGGTCCAAATCTAATAAGATGTATCCTTTCAATGGTGTCCACCTGGTTTTGTTTGTTTCCTCGTCAAAGCGGGACACTTGATGTTGAAATCGTCGGGAATTATTTCAATTAGCTCGTACATGTAGTTGTGTATGGTCTCACTTGGTCAATCTCTTGTTCCTTCCATGACCAGCTTGGAGGTACTTCTAGGAACAAATTGCATTGAATGTTGATATTAAGTTTAACACCTATAATTTGACATCTAATATTTTTAGAAGACATAGAATATGAGATCGCCAATATGATGTTGAAATTTATATAATACTTCAGCCGGTTCTAAATATAAGGTTTATTTATCTAATTTGATTTGATTAAAGATATTAGTTATATTAGTTAAAATCTTACAATATTATCAGTATATACTAACCATCTATATTTATTCATACCCCATCTCTAATTTGTTTATTAATAAGGAGTATTAAGAGAAATAATTTGATAAAAATTTAAGAAAAATTTTAAAAAAAATTATGTATTTAGAGTGAACCTACTTTCTAAAATAGATATCATATTTACGACTGCATTGGGTATATAAAAGTTGTTTTTCTTTATTTACAGTGAGATGCACGAATTGGATGGATATCATTCAATTTCATGATGAGGTCTATGATATGACTCAACGAGCAGCGCGGATATTGAAAAATCCCTTTTATAAACGGAAAAGGCTAAATTATTGCCTTAAATTTGAGAACCTAAATCAAATCATGGAGAGAAAAAAAATAAAATCTTCGTATGTTCCAAAAGTTACAAATGTCATCAATAATTGTTAATATGAATTTAAAAATAGTTATAATCTGATTAAAAATTCCTATGTTAAATTTGTATATCTTTATACTATACTTTATCAATTCCTAACGAAATAAGCTGGAGTTATGAATTATTAACATGAATTTAGAAACCGTTATGATCAAGTTAAAAATTTTTACGTTGAATTTGTAAAATTTATAATGTATTTGATGATTATAGAGGCATTTATATCTTTTCATAAGATATTGAAATTCCATATTCCTCTCTAAAGTCTGATTTGATATCTATCAAATTCAATAGACCAGGCCAATTTGTCATTTTCCATTTTCATAAGGATTTTTTTTTATATTTTTCTTAATAAATTTGGAAAATTTTATTCTTTAGTAGCACTTAAATAAAAATGTAATTTTTTAAAATAAATTTAATCTATAAATTATATACATTATTTGCCTACAATCATGCAAATGAGAAATTACTAAAATAGAATTTATTGATAAAAATTATAAAAAGCACATATGTTTTTTTTATAACAGCAACACACTTTAAAGAAATGTTACGTTTATCTTTAACTTTGTGCAAATATATACAGATATCTTGGTGTGAACATTTTTGGGAAAATCAATATGAAGTCCCATATAAGGCATTTAATCACAACCAGGTCCCAAACAATCATCAAATTACATTGAAGTCCCAAGGGACTTAGGTATAATTAAATTGAGTTGTCAATAGTAGCCCATTAAGTTGTTACTATACCCAAAATAGTTGTTAATAGGTTGTCAATTCAATGTTGTCAATACCAGCCGTGTGAGTTTCTTGAAAGCGGCTCCACTAGAAGATGGCCTCGCTGAGCCATGAACTGCCCATCACATGCATCCAGTTGAACGTGTCAAATTATTTTTGAAGTAAATGGTTTTGATTAGATGTAGGTGGTAAGTACATAATGGTGTAAGTGGAAAATGAGTTAAATGTCGCTTAACCTTAGCTATTCACAAGGTGCATCTGGTCAAACATATTAAATCATTTGCTCTTGATGAGATGAGTACCTCATGGTTAAGAGAAAAAATGGGTTTGGGTGATCGCTCTTTCAAGCTAACTGAAAACAGAAGTTAACAGAGTGCCATGTCTTCTAAGATTTTGAATAGATACATGTGATGGGCAACTTTGGACTTGATGATTGCAATTGGGATGGACAGTTGGCATGTTTGATCTTCAACTGGCTCCTTCATTTGAGTTGTTTTCGTAAATTTTTTGTTTTCTCAACGGAAAAGCAGATGATGATAAAAGGAAATCATTCATTCTTTTAAAAAAAAAAACCATTCATTTCTAAATATTATGACCTAATTGAAGATAAATAAGTTACTTATAAATTGATTTGACTGTATTTTTTCTTTAAACTAGTCTATGTTAGTTAAAACAAACACATAATATAATAATACACAAAATATGTTATGATTAAATGACTCATTTTGACTCCTTAATTTCTTTTTAAAAAGGCCAATTAGATCTTATATTTAAGAACAGAGGAGTACATTTTTAGCATAATGCTTACAAAAACATAAATTTTTTTATCAACTCATTTTTTATTCATGTGCACACTAACCATCTCCATGTGAAAAATTGTCTTGTTCCATTGCCTTCAACTCTCTTCAATAACTTTCCATTCCATCCAATTCTTTGATCCAAACGGCACCTTATATAACAATTGATAATAATTTGATCGATCGCAAAAATGACAAGAGAAAAGATAAATAAAAACTCTCCAATAATCACAAAGATAATTTGATACGTCGAATTTTAGAAAAGGCGAATCAGCACAATTGACTGAAGTATCCAATACTCCAATGTAAAATTAAAAGGAAAAGTTTAAAAAGCCCCTAAAAATCTTCCTCTTCGTTACCGAAATGGTATAAGTAAAATCTAAATTGTTACAATAGAATACCAAATTATTCATCTTCATTACCAGAATGGTATAAGAGAATACTAATGTGGTTAAAGCATGTTGGTAATCCTTTAGCCGAAGTTGGTATTCCCGTATACAATTTCGGTAATGAAGAGGAAAATCTTTTAGGACTTATTGAATTTTTCTTTTTAATTTTACATTAGACAGTTTAGTCAATTGTACTGATTCGTTCTTTCTAAAATTTGATGCATCAAATTGTACTTATGATAATTGAAGAGTCTTTATTTTTCTATTTACCAAAATGTTATACAAAAAATAATTTAAAAATTTTATAATTATTCAATAAAAATAAATATCTTCCCAGTTTTGTCAAATCAAATCACGGACAAAAAAAGAAGAAAAAGAAGACAAACCAAAGAAAGAAAAGCAACAAAAGTAAATTAGGATTATCATTATTTTATTCCTTGAAAAGCATAAAAAAAAAAAATAGCGTGTAAACTGTGAAGTGAGAAGTGACTAATAAAAATCCAAAAATATCGTCCCCTTAATGGCCACCATTACCAACATCAACACACAGACACAGTGAAGAGAGAGAGAGAAGCAGAGAGAGAGAGAGAGAGAGAGAGAGAGAGAGAGAGATTGAGCGAAAATCATGGCGATTTCCATCCCAATTCTCGCCACCGTCGTGTCCCTCAACCTCATCGCTTTCGTTCTAGCCGTCGGCGCTGAACGACGTCGTAGCAAGGTAACCCTATTTCCTTCTTTCTTTCTTTTCTTCCCTTTTCTTATGGAGTATGGAATCTTAGTACTATTTTTGTGTGTTCTTCTTCGTTTTCTTTTTTTGCAGGCGAAAATCATGCCCGATGAGTACGATGACCGTACTTTCTGTGTGTACGACACCGATGCGTCGACGGTGTACGGTCTGGGGGCGTTTGGTTTGTTGCTGATTAGTCAGTTGGTGATTCACGGCGTCACTAGATGCCTTTGTTTTGGCAAAGGCCTTGTTAATGGTTGCTCTGCCACTTGTGCCACCTTCTTCTTCATTTTCTCTTGGTATAATTTCTCTCTCTTTCATTTATGCTAGTTCCTTATCTGTAACTGGTCAATATTTGTGCTTCTTTGTTACTGATTAGTGTCAATTAGGGCTCAGTAGAGTGACACAGTCAATATTTTATTGTGGAAAAAGTGGTGTATTTACCTTACATCGTGCGATTTGTGCAGTTTTTTTGGGGGAAAAAAAAACCAGAAGTGGTTACTAAAGTGTCTATTTGTCTTTTTATAGTTGTTTTATCCATTGTGAAAGTCTAATTTTAATCATTATCATAATGAGGCATACAGAAGCTGATGGTAAATTTCAATTGGTTTATTTAAAGAAAGAGAGAAAGTAGAGGGTGAGTACTTGAAGTTTGTAAATTGAACTCTGTCAAAGCGTATATAATATGCGCTTATTGAGCGTGAATACTCTGGGAGGCATCCCAGAGCGGCTTATGTACTCTCCTACCCGATTTGTATAGTTGTGGATCAAGAGTTAGGTGCCTACACTTGGATTGTGGTGAGCCTAATCCCTTCCTAAAATGTCGTTACAGGAAAAAAGGGAAGAGAGGTTAATATCTTAGTTAACTACTTATGTTACTTTTACATTATGATTACGTATTTGAAAGCCATCTATTGATATTGGAACATTGTCAACTAATGGGTATAGAAGCTGAAGGGCAATTTCATTAGCCACTTATTGATATTGTTATTTTTTTGTCAATTTATGGGTATAAAGCTAAGTGGTAATTTCATTTGATTTATCTGGAGGGGAAAATGCAAAACAGTAAGTTCTTTCAATCTAGGGAAGGGAATCAGTCAACTCACATTTGGTTGCAATTTGCAGTTGAAGATTTGGTATATTTTTCTTATAGGTGTTGATATAGTGTTGATTAGAAATGGTATGTGAAAACTCAGATGCTCTTTTGAATGTAAATATTAGGATTACATTTCTGGGAGCAGAGGCATGTTTGTTAGCAGGATCAGCAAGGAATGCTTACCACACAAAGTATCGAGGCATCTTCGGTCAACAAGACTTATCTTGTGCAACCCTCCGCAAGGGTGTATTTGCAGCTGGTGCTGCTTTGACATTGTTGTCTTTGTTGGCTTCCATTGTGTACTACTGGGCTCACTCCAGGGCTGACACTGGCGGCTGGGAGAAGCACCGGAACGAAGGTGTTGGATTGGCCACTTCCAATTTCAACCATAACCAACAAGGTGGAGAGTTTGAAAAGGCCTGAAAATATATGGTATGGGTTGGTTTTACGAAATTTTGGTGGTTCTCTTTGTTATAACACTCTTCCTGTTTACAACAAAGGGATGGGGACTAAGATTTCCAATCCTGAATCGTTCATGTAGTAATAGGAGGGTGTATAATGTGTTAATCGTGGGTACTGCTATATATAGAGAGAGAGAGATGGTATATTATGGTTGTTCATACTTCCCAACTCTGGTTATAGTTAATGTTATTTTTAACCGTATCAGCTTTATTATCTTCATATGCACCTTAAAATTCTCATTCCGATGTTATAGTTGCTCAGGCCTCAGGTAACTGATTATATCAGTGCATATAATGTTCAAGTTCCGCTTCATATAGTTTTAAGAGCTTTTGCTTCTCAGCTTATTGCACTTTGTTTCATTAGTCTAACTCATGATTGCTGGTTGGACCTCAAATTCTATTTGGGGATCTTGTTGGCTGAAGAATATAAGAATGGTCAAGTAGTGAACAAACTACTCCTCTTGTCCTAAATATAAGACCTATTTATCTAATTCAGTTAAATTAGGGATGTTAGTTTATTTAGTTTAAATCACATTATATTATCAAAGCACCATAAACATTTACATTTATTCCCACCCTTCCTATCTTACTTGATTATCACTAAGGAATATTTATAGAGATTCTTTGGAGAAAAGTGGAGAATTAAGAAGAGGTTTTATGTTTAGGACTAATCTCACCTTTTTAATTATGTCCTATATTTAGGATCCAATGGAGTATATTTTTTAATAGACGTCCATACATATATATGAAGTCACATAATTTTAATTCCTGCTGTGATCATGAAGCCGACTACCACCAAACAGAATTATTGCTGACACTGCCATCTCACTTACGACATCAAAGCAATTTGCAACAAATTGTGTGTTTGTTACATTAAATAGGGGGGCGTGATTTTTGTTGCCCCTTGAATTTCAGATGAAGTATTCCTATAGTACTAAATAAAAGACTTAATTAGCTTTTTTTTTTAAAAAAATTAAGTTAAATAAGTCATTTATATACTGATTTATCTAAATTTTTTCTTTAAACTGGATTTTTTATTTATAAACTAATACATAATCTAATAATAATATATCACATATGTTGTTATTAACTTATTTTGTTTCTTTAATCTTTAAAAATAAAGTTAACCAGGTCTGGAGGGAGCTTTCAAAGTTCATCAGTATCAATATTCTTAATATATTTTGTAGGGATTAAATATTGAAAAAAAAATTAATTTGTCAATCTTTAATTCTTTATAGTTCTATTTAATTACATGTCACGTCCTTTCAATTTTCTCAATTATAGGTAGTTATATTTATAACATGTTTTTTTGGTAATAGAAGAGGCCTCAGGCCCAATATTTTTAACATGTTAATTAGTGTTGATGTGGATATTAACTAAACTATGTGTTCATAGCAACCAAAAAAAAAAGTGATATGTAAGTTGTCAAAAAATACAAAATAAAAAAAAAGGCTTTTAAAAATAAAATTTATTTATTATCAAAATAAAAATACATTTTGTGCTAATATCTATATATATTTTTTCGTAATATGATTGTTTCAGATTTTATATAGACATGTGCGAGCAAAAATAATCTAGATCTCATAAGGCATGTTATCAAAGTCATTTTAGAGAGTAATGATAAAAAAAAAAGATGAAATAGAATGTATGAAAAAGAAATTAAGGGAGAATGGATGGATAAAATGAGGAAAAATGTATTTATTATTTAAAAAAGTAAAACAAACTTTATAAAAAATGTACAAATTAATTAAAAAAAGATGATCTTATAATTGGGGATGAAGTGAGTATGTAAGTTGTAACAAATTAGATTTTATATTAAAAATGAGATGTAGTAATAAAGTACGAATATAGAGACCAATTCCTATGATCAAGGAAACTATTTAATGTATTGTGTAAAATTAATGGCTAAAGATGCAGCCTTCCCATATAAAATAATTGCGATACCTCGCACACCCCAATCAATCAACAAGCATATGGCAAAGCTGGGTATAATATACTTTTAGTAATTAAAAACCATTTTAATTATGGAGAGGGTAAATGTATAGAGAGCACGTGAAAATAAAAACTTGAAGGCCTTGGCCAAGTCATTCCTTTCCCTCATTATATAGACTTTGTTTCTTTGTGTCAAAGCTTAGATATTTACCATATGTAGTGTGTACATAACTATATAAGTCCTAATGATGGGCCATGAATTACAATTAATTATCACAAACCAGCATAATCATCAACAAATAGTTTGAGAGATCTATATTGCAGCAGTAATGGCAAGTCGTTCATATGAAGCAAGATTGTTTGGGCGTCAAAGGCCATTTCACTCCATTCTTGGTGGAGGAAAGGGTTAGATATTTTTTTTTTTTAATTTCAACCTTCTTTTTATTATTCCTTCTTTTGTTGTTGTATTTTCAGCCACAATCGAAGTGCATAATTTTTTCATCTTAATTCATTTGTAGAACACGAAATAAGCTATTGAATTACACAAAAACTTTTTACAATGTAAAAGATTCTTACACCATTCTCATTATTTATCCTTGGTTTTTTAATACAATTATCTGATATCCTATATCACTATATTGAGTTTAAACCCATTAAAAAGCAGCTCTTCTAAAGTAATATTTTTCTATCAATGTGGTTTGAAGCATCAAAGAAATCTTGTTATGGAGAATGCCTCTTTGTTTTCGCTGAGGGGAAATAAGATTGTAAGAGTTGGATTTAAAAGAATTGAAGAAGTGGGGTTATAAATTTTAATAAAGAGAAGATGTAAGTTAAAATTTTAAAACCTCACTTCTTTAATTCTTTTCAATTCAACTCACATCCCCTCATACCTAACAACCCCTAAATCACACTATCATTCATTGAGAGATCATAAGAGTTTGAAAAAAAATTCTATTAGAGGAAAGCTTCAAGGCTGAGAATGGCTGAAAAGTATATTATTTTTTGTGGAAGTGTGTGTCTGTTTGATATTGTTGAACTGATATATTTTGCAGTTGCTGATATATTGATGTGGAAGGAGAAGAAGTTATCGGCTGCTATGTTAGTTGGGATATCCACCATTTGGTTTATGCTTGAAGTGGTGGAATTCCATTTTATTACTTTACTTTGTTACTTCCTCATTTCCATTATGCTCTTCTTCTTCCTCTGGTATAATTCTGCAGGACTTCTCACCTGGTAATGTTCATCTGTATACGTTCTCTTACCAATGGAAAAAGTTTTTCTAAAACATAATGGCAGTTAACTTTAGTAGAACGAACTCAATTTTTTTTTCAAACAAAATTAAAAAAATTTTAAAGGGGAAATTAGTGAATAAAATCAGGTAGAATAAATAAATACCAATACTTTCTACTTCAAGGCACAAAAATATGTCAGGCTTTTTTGTCTAATAAAATGTTCAAATATGAATCTTTTTATTGGTTTTCTCAAGTTTAAAACTTGTAAGTTAAAAGAAAATATATATAATAAATTATTTTCAATCATAATTGGCAACACTACAATATGACAAAATGGCATTTTATATCGGATAATTATATATTTTACGAAAATATCTATTGGAAAAAAAAACTTTTTTTGCAATAGTTCAATTGTTTTGTTATCAAGTTATCAGTAAAATTATAAGCTTGGAGTCGATAATGTGCTTGTTGGGTAGAAAAAAAAAAACCATTTTTTTGGTTTATTTAAACCCTTCTTTAAAAAATAATAATAAACCCCCTTTTTAAAAAAAACAACGAAAGAAAAAAGCAAATCGAAGTCCTATTCTTCTACAATCTCCATACAGCAAATTAATTTTTGTATAGCAGGAGTCCTCCATGTATATATGAAGTTGGAATATCAGAATCCACCTGGAGATACCTATTCAAGAGACTCAACAGGTTCATGAAGACATTTTATGAGATTTCAATTGGGAAAGATCAGAAACTCTTATTCATGGTATTTAAAAACTCTTTTCAATTTCTCTCACAACAAATATCCTCTACAATAATTTTGTTAACTAACATCAAGTTCTTAAATTTTCAGACACTCCTTGGTCTCTGGATCTTGTCAGCTGTTGGAGCTGCTTTCACAGCTCTGAATCTGTTATATATCAGTAAGATAACAAACAAACAAACAAAGATGCATTTTATTTATATCATGGCAAAGTCATTAAGCTTCTAAGGTAAACCATAACTGATCTGCTATGTATTTTTTTCTCTACGCAGCTTTTCTCTGCATGATGACCCTACCAGTTATGTATGAGCAGTATGAATATGAAGTGAACTATCTAGCAAGCAAAGGCAACAGAGATTTGAACAGAATGTTCAGGAAACTGGATTCTAAATTTCTCGGCAAGATTCCAAGGGGACCTGTGAAAGAAAAGAAATTCACATGATAAACATGTAAATAAATTCCTCAAGTCTAATTGATCTGCAAATAAATTGCTGTAACTATGTATATGCTAACAATGTCATGAAGTCATTCAATAAATTTGACATTTCAGTAATTCATTTGGAGCGCATTTCAACATGTTTAATCTTAAAATATAGTACCTTTTTGGTGATTACAGTTTTTTAAGAAAATCACAATCCAAATATTGTAAACCAAAGACAAATATGGAAACGAACCTCACTTTTTTTGAAAAAAAAATTACAATGTCAGATATCCAACGAATTGTTTTCAATTAGGAACAACTGTCAGCACTTCAAAAATGGATCAACTGCTAAGAACATTAAGGGGAAAATTGATGAAAAGACTATGTTTGAAAGTTTTATTAGTAAAAAGGACCTGATTTATGTCTCTATACACAGAATACCGATACAAGAAATTCATACACAAAAGGTATCCGTAATTGGATTTGAATCTGGCCAATAAAATGTTCAACCAAAGAATTTTCGCCAATTTTCCAACTCTAAATGCACTATGGATTCATACTTGACACAATCTACCAAAACCTAGTAAAGGTAAGAAGAAGAAGCCTAGTTAAGGTTATTCATTTTAGTATCTACCCACCAGTCCACTGAAGAGATTCTAGGAACATCAATGAACAAGATTTTTTTCAGCAATATGACCATACAATTTTAAAGTAGGCACAAGCTCATCAATGAAGTACTTGTATACTTTTAGCATTTGAACCATAGGGTGCAACTTCCATTCTTATTTACGATTTTCTTCTCATTTTTCAAGAGAGAACATGCTAATGTCTAGAATATTGACTTGCTCTAATTAGTATACAAAAATATATAATATATACCTTGCGTACAGATATGTGATTATTATTGAGCCAAGTCTTGTAACTATTGCGAGTATTCAGGACTCTGAACTATAAAGAAATTTACATTCCACTTCTTTTCCTTATCTCAGTGGAAGATATATCCATGCGGAATTGTTCAGCTGGAATAGATATGAACAGGCCTTTTAGTTCCTCCGGGACATCCAAATCCTCAAGAACCTACAGCATCATACAATGGTCTCACTAACATAGAACAAAAATATAAACAAGAAAATCAAGATTCAAAATGTAAAATGTTACTAAATTGTTTTGCAGAAGCACCTTGAAAGCCCCATCTACATTCCGACCACCAACAAGAAAGGTGCATCCTGTTTCTTTACAACCAATAAGTATCTTCAACATCTTGCTGTAATCCCCATCATAGTATTTAGGCTACATATCATAAAGAACGTGAAGAGATTAGCTAATTAACTTCATTAAGCAACAAAAAGGAAAACTTGTTCTATATAACTAACATGGTAACCCCTTTAGATAACACAACACTACTGGTAGAGTCAAAAAATGGGGGGAAATCAGATATCTCCTATTATGACTTCTTACTTTATCTGTTTCCACTATTCTTTTTCTGAATTTTATTGTCTTTACCATGTCATAATCTTGTAGGGATGCTGTTCATAGTACTAAATTATCAAAATCATTATAATATTTCATTTTATCATTCTTGGATACATGTTCATAGCAAGTCAATATCTGTTGGAAAACATGTTTGACTCATTTTTACCTATTTCATAGTTGAAGCACTTGTACATGTCTGACACAGCCATCAACCTTGATCAATTTTCACTAGGCCATATTTTATATTACTAAATGTCTCACAAAATTTTGTTCTCAGCCAAGCAGAATCACTAAAACAAGCTGCATAGTAGAAGAGCTTAGGACATGAAGTTGTAAAGTTTGAAAATTTATTGTAGTGGTATGCAATTTCATACATTAATAAGCCTCACTGCTGTGTCAGCACCAATTACAAATGCACTGCCTGGAAAAAGTTCAGCCTTCTTGTAAAAATAAGGTTGATTGGATATAATTACCGACTTTCCTGCCATTGAAGTAGACAGTAGCATTAGAACATTAAAGCATACGGTGAACAGATAAACAAAACATTCAATAATCTTAAGCTCAGGCGTCATTACAGGATGATAGGCATGAGCTAAACACACAAGTGGAATACCAATCTTTATGGAAAACATATAAGAATATTATACTTGAAAGAATATGTTGTAACAATAAAAGATCTCCGTACATCACCAAATGGACTTATTCTAAACTTTCATAGTTAACAGATCAAATGACCCTTATTCACCGAATTTATACCGCAATTATCTCTGGAAACAATTGTACATTATTAGTTATCTCCTCTCTCAGTGCGTCACTTGCATCAGATGTTACGTAGACAAAAGCTACCTAGGCTATTTTATAAACAGAAAAGCAGTAATCGTGCAAACACAACTTAAGCTGTATGCAACCAATTATATGGTACAGTAGGCCAAAATAAAAGAATCTGTCCTTTTAGACACAAAAGAGGATATATAGCCCATCATTTATTAGCAAATGAAAAGATATTTTAATAGCAGAATTGTCTATAGAACTAAGCAACACTTTGAATCAAGAATCTCCAAGAAGAATAAGTTGAAGGAAGCTTACCAGCTTTTTCAAACTGCTTGACACGATTCTTTATTTCAGACACTGATAATGGAGGTTTGTCTGCATTAACTGCAGATATTTCAAAGCATGGATAGCCGCCACCGCAAATGCTGCATAGATGAGCTCTTAATGAGTGAAATCTAAGACTGAAATTGCTAAAAGATCCAATGACATTTGAACAGACTAACATTAAAATGCAATCCTAAACAAATTTTCAAAAGAACATATAATATGGTGAGCTCAAGATTATGATAATATCATAGTGTTAATTTCACACCATCACTACCTTACCAGATAGATATCTGAAAATTATAGCACTGACAACATTGTTGATTTATGCTTAAAAAGAATAGCTTATTGTAGATTAAATGCGATTCTTTACAGAATTATTCACAATCTATTAATGAAACTAAATTATTCAATAACCAATACCAAGTTATATGAGCAAATATTAATTTCTACGGGTAGATTATAATATTAACTACTTTTGAAGAACATGTTACAGTAAGCATATCCTCATTTGAATGACACAATTTAACTACTGACATAAGTATAATTCATTCCATAGTTAATGTACTACATTGTTAAAATCAGCAGGAAATTACAAAAACAACAATGACCCCAAATGAGCCTGTGTACCAAGCGGCAACTTCCATAAGCTTTAGATGCCCATCATGCAACGGATTAAAAGAACCAGGCAGAATTATTTTCCTTTCTGTTGATGCATCAGCTTCTGCATCAAAAACGAAAAAGAATGCCATTCAAATGTCAAAATTAATTGCAAGCTTGAACTCTCTTAAGATTTATTCTTCAAAAAATTTGGTCATACCGCTACAAAATGGATAGATCTTAAAGCATATTTGGCCATTAATTAGTTGTTCTAATTCTTGATCTTCATCGAATTGCTTTTCACATTCATCAGATACATCGGATTTAGTCAACTCAGAGATAGATGTTGCTGGAACTTTACATGCGTTTGCAATTGCCTACAACCATAACAGAGAAGAGGTGAGAAATGGGTGAAACAAAAAGGAGACAGAAAGCAAAGATATTGGAAAAATTAAAAAAGAAAGGTATAACATAAAGGAATAAACTAAGGTTTCTTCCAAAATAGTAAAAGGTGATATTGTTTCCTAATATTTTCAATCATATAATATTGAGAACTTCAGTGTTTGTTATGCACAATATGAAAATAAAAAGGTTAACAAATTAAGTAAATAGACTAAAGCAGATCTAAAGCGCACATAAGTGAAAAAACTAATAAATGGACAAGCTCCCTTGACAACAGCAAAGTACCTTGAGTAAAAGACGACTAGAGACTATTTCCTCTTCTTCTCGAGTACGCAATCCCTAAATTGGAACAGTAATGAAAATAAATAAATTCACAAATGTATATAAATAGTGCGATATGTGATTATTATATTCTTAGGTTCTTGATCAAAACAAGAACATATAGAACATTCAATCCATCGGTACCTTGGTCAAGGTCACTGTTGACATCCATAAACGGTCAGCTGTTCTTGTTGACATGTAAAATCTATATATGAATAGAAACAAATAAGTTTAGCTGGATTACGAGGCCAAAAACTCATGCAATCAGGAGCTACATTTAGTGAAAGGAAGAGAAAGTATGATCTGGAAAGGACCTCTTTAAAGAAAATTAGACTAATTTACAAGATCAAACGTCCTTACAATATATTTGCATTGTAAAAGTGAATCCGAAACAAAAATAGTGGTAATTCATTTTTTCTAACCACAGTTGATATCAGCTTGTATTAAGTTTCTGAAATATCATTATAAAAGGTCAACATGCTCACTTCTGCAGCCAAGAAAAAGTAAATTACATTATGACCCAACTGAAAGCCAAGAATTGTTGAATAAAGAATAGAATGACATTACAACAACAACAATAACAAAGCCTTATCCCACTAAGTGGGGTCGGCTACATGGATTGCACGACGCCATTGTGCTCTATCGGTAACCAAATCTTTAGATATATTATTTATTAAAAGATCTCGCTCTACAACTTCATTGAGTGTAAGCCTCGGTCTCCCTCTTCCTCTCTTAATCGGACTCCAGACTGTTTGATTTACCCTCCTCACTGGCGCATCTAATGGCCTCCTTTGTACATGTCCAAATCACCTCAAACGATTTTCTACCATTTTCTCACTGATAGGTGCCATTCCAACTCGTTCGCATATATGATCATTCCGAATCTTATTCTTTCTTGTGTGACCACACATCCATCTCAACATCCTCATTTCAGTTACCCCCATTTTATGTTCATGTTGACCCTTCAAAGCCCAACATTCACTACCATATAATACTGTTGGTCTTATAGTAGTGCGATAAAACTTCCCTTTTACCTTATGGGATACTTTTCTATCGCAGAGAACTCCAGTAGCTTTCCTCCACTTACACCATGTAGCTTGAATTCTATGATTAACATCATCATCAATCTCACTATCTTGTCTTATAATTGATCCCAAATACCTAAACTTCTTCACTTGAGGGATTGTTTGCTCTCCTAGTTTAACCTCCAAATCACCTCTAAGTTGTCTATTTGCAAAATTGCAATGCATATATTCTGTTTTACTCCTACTTAAACAAAAACCCTTCGACTCCAGCGTGTTTCTCCATATCTCTAATTTATCATTAATCTCCTCTCTTGATTCGGCCAGAAGGACTATATCATCAGCAAAAAGCATGCACTTAAGGACCTCTTCTTCTATAGGCTCAGTTAGAGCATCTACTACTAAGTTAAACAAATATGGGCTCAAAGCTGATCCCTGATGTAGGCCAATTCTTATAGGGAAGTCTTTTATCTCACCTCCCGGCGTTCTAACCTTAGTCAACACCCCATCATACATATCCTGTATAACTTTAATATAAGCAACATATACTCATTTCTTTTCCAAAACTTTCCAAAGTAAATCTCTCGGCACGCGATCATACGCCTTTTCTAAGTCAATAAAAACCATATGTAAGTCTCTTTTTCTACTTTGATTTTTCCATTATCCCTCTTAGTAGATATATCGCCTCTGTTGTGGATCTCCCTGGCATGAACCCAAACTGTCTCCCAAAAATACTAGTTTCTAGTCTTCACCTATGCTCAATCACCTTTTCCCATAGTTTCATTGTATGACTCATAAGCTTAATTCCTCTATAATTTGCACAATTTTGTATATCGCCTTTGTTTTTATAAATCGGAACTAAAGAATAGAATGACATTATGCAACAAAAAATTTTAATCTCTCCTGTGAAGCAGAAAATTATTTTCTTGAAGTAAGAAATATCCCCGCACAAAATGATTTGTTAGCGCTTAACTTCTACCCTCAGTCAAATATATTCTAGTCCTTTATAATAATTTCCCAACCAAGTTTTGGAAGAATAACATGTAAACTTACTGCCATAAAAAATAAACGAAACACCCCTAGATGGAGTACCCTAGTTGGATGAAATTCTAAAAAATTATGCCAACAGAGAATTGAACCACCACTGGCAATAAACCCACCAGTTAGCTAACGCAAATTTCTAATCATCAAGTTACTCCTTTAAGAATTAGGCAAAGAAGAAGAACTTTAGGCAGGATATAGAGTCAGGCACATTAACCAGTTCTGCAGATAACTTGAAATTACATATTACCTGTGCTCCCCAAGTTTTGGACGCGTAGTAGCCAAAGATCCAGTGAAACCCACACCAAGAACAGGGGATCCTGATGAGGCAAACCATATACATATTTACAAGCATGTCCAAATCATCCAATTCACATGACAGAAATTTTGCCACATCACTAGGCAATAATAAAGAAGAAACTGATTGGAAAATGCCACATGTTGTCAAAACCAACCATCAAATTTTCACAGGACTCCAAAACACAGAACCCAAGAGAATAAGCTTTATTTTGATCAGTTAACCTGGTCTGGAGAGCTTAAGAGCACGATTGTAAGCAATCAAAGCCATATCTTCAGCAGTCTGTAGGCTACAAAACTGAGGAGGAATCTGGAATAACAAACACAACAATAACAACATTGAACACTAAAAGAAACAAAAAAAATCGAATCTTTCAGAAGAACAATCCAAACAAAGACCTTGCCAAGCAACTGAATCGTCGACATCCTAGAGTAAGGAATCACAGCTTCAAGCACAGTATTTGAAGCACCAGGAACTGAAAGCAACGAACCCAATACCTGATCATATTCAAATATCACTCCGATTACAAATTGGGTCAACTTTATCCATTATCACAAGTCAACAGTCACAGATATATATATATATATATATATATATATATTATGAGACCTGAGAAGCTCCGCCTGAGAGAAAAATGACGGCTTGGAAAGGAGTAGAGTGTATGGCTTCTACGATGGCTCTGATACAAGAGTCTGTCATTATATTATCTTCCACAGGTCTCTTCTACAGAATTCAATGATCTCTCAGGAGGAAGATAAAGACAAAATCGCTATGTTGCGTTTAATCAATGAAATGAAAACAGATTTGAGTTGAAGATTTGGTTCACCTCAAACTTGTTTTAGCAGAATATAAATAAACTTGTGAAGTCAAATTTTCTAAGTTGAAGCTCAAACATTACCCAAAAAAATTAGATTTAGGAGTGGGCTTGGTGTAAGTGTGTATTGAACATTATGCACAACTCTAAGAATGATTTCACCTTAGCTCGGCCCAATAAACATATACCAATTCCAGTCTTTATTACAAGACCTTTTTATGATAGAAATTTTTGGTCATGACTATTTTTTAATTTTATCCTTCTTTGATTTTTACTTAATAAAACTTGAAAATATTTATTAATTGAAGTCATATTTAATAAGTTAACTTTTCTTCATTAATATGTAACAATTATTTTAAATGTACTTATAAATATAGGGGTTAAGATGGATCCGGTGTGTTGAACTTTTTTCTCTGGTGTTTCAAGGGTGTTTAACAAGCTAAAGTATTTTTTATACCTTGGTTCTAGTTACACCCAAAAACATTTTATGGCGTTGAACAAACATGAAAAAAATACTTCAAGGTATTAGATTTACAAAAAAAAAAAAAAAGGTGCTATTATATTTTAAAAAAAATACTTTGAAGTGTTTAATGACTCATAAAACTTAGGACATTGGATGCACATGATAAATTATTGTAAGGTGCTAGATACACCTTAAACTTAAATATAATAGGGGTTAGTTAGAGTGGTATTGACCAATCTAGTGCTTGGTGAGTACACATCTAGATGTGAAAAAAAGAGGTTATTCATCAACCACACCACAAAATTACTCTCTATCTAAGGGTCTTGAGTTTGAGTGTCAGATGAGTTTTAGGGCCCGTTTGGTTCACAGAAAATTTTCGGACGGAATGGAATGGAAAGGAAAGGAAAGGAATGGAATGGAATGGAAAGGAAGTCGATTTGTTTGGTATGCACAGGAAAGGAATGGAATGGAATGGAAAATTTTATGTTTGGTTGATTGAAAATAGTGGTAAGGAAACACAGAAATAGATACAAATGACCATATTACCCTTAATGAGTATTTCTTAATTAAACTCACTATATAAAATTTTAAAATATTTTAAAATTAAATAATCATAAAAATAAATGAATAAATTATTTCTAATAATTATAATTTCAATAAATCTTTAATTTTAATAAAAAAGTTTATAATTTACATAAACAAATAAATAAAAACATTTCTGTTAAATAAATCACATGATTTTAACTTTAACATACATATATTTATATAATATGATTAGAAAATAACTACATAATTACTTGAAGAGAATTTTGTGTCTTTAATAACTTCTATTGGAGTTCCAACTATCTTTGTTTATCCAATAAAAATATATCTCACATTTTCTTCCCCAAACTCTTGTTAAAATTTTTAAACTCACTTCTTAAGTTTAAACTCTCAGTTACTTCTCATATCAGGTAAATAATTACAATAAAAAAATATAAATATAAAATAAAATTTCAAAAAAAATTCATATTTACACTAAATTAGTCTGCCAAATTAGTTGGATTCGAGTTTGACCTCATTTCACACTAAATTAGTATTCCAAATTCGAGTTTGACCTCATTTTCACACTAAATTAGTGTGCCAAATTCGAGTTTGACCGTCCAAATTAGAGTTTAACTGTGTCGAAATCTCTAGAAAAATTTCAATCATAATGCAATGCAATACCTAGAATATACACACAATATCACCATCAGAGTTTTTTGGTATCTATATCCAGGCAGAAACACAAGAGATGAAGAAAATAAAACAAAGAAAAAATACCCAGAATACACACAATATTATGATTTCACAATCAGAATTAAAAGTATGAAAGAACACAAGAAGTAAACAGAAAACAAATTTCGAGCAAAGAAATAAATAGCAAAAATCGCATAACTGTGTGCCCAGGAATATGAAGTCTCTTCTTTCTTTGTTCGTCTTTCTCGGTTCATCTGTGGGAGTAGCATAAACACTACTTTCTTCTACAAAATCATTACCCAGTCTAGTCCCCCAAAAGCAATGGCACTACCGTCGACGTCTTCCTCTTTGCCTTCACTGCACCTCTTTCATTTGGGATACTCAAATCTGTCAACATCTCAAGTCATCTTCAAGGGCAATATTGTATTTTTTGTCTCTCATCATCTTCCATCAGAGGCGGGAAAATAGGTTCCCACCATTTTTGGTGGGAAGCCATTTTCCCTCTTTTAAAGGAAAATGGAGGGAGGCGGGAAAAGGAATTGGGAGATGATCAGCCAAACAAACATGATTTGTACAATGGAATTGCTGTATTTTCCATTTCCATCACGGCAATTCTCGCAAGCAAACGGGCCATTACTTGTGATGGAGAGAAATTTATGAACACTAAACTGAGTAGTTGGTTACTCGGATTCTTGATAATAAAATCCTCTTAAGGCATTAGTTACTGGTTGATATTATGTAGAAGTTAAAATCTACAAAACCCCCTATGTAACGTCCCAAGTTTTAAGTATGGATTTAGGCATAATTTAAGATGGATTTGAGAGATTTTTTTATTGGAAATTAAGTGTAACAAAGGAAATTAGTGAATTTCGATGATGATTTGGATAAAAGTTGGTGGCAAGTAATAATTTGTCGATTATGTTTGGGTGTGAATTATGGTGTATGCTTCCATTAAGGAATTGATTATCAGGGTAAAGATAAGGAATTGAGGGGCCAAATGCAATAGAGATTTTGAGTGAAGTTCGTCATGGCAACCCACGGAGAACTAGGGTGAGAACTTGGCCGAGAGTAAGTCGCAAAATTCTATCATCTATAAATAGGTTTGGACAGAAGTTTTAAGGTTAGAATCTCATATTTTGAGAAGATGAAAGAGAGAGGCTGTGGAGAGGAATGAGAAGCTCTGCTAAGGCTTTGGTTGGGGTGATTCAAGGAGCATTTGAGATTCCAATCTCTTTTAGGTAACTCATCTTCTCTCATTTTCCTCCCTTTCTCTTCATTTTCTTCGAGTGTCTTGGTGAGATTTTGGGGGTTCTTTGAGTTTTTAAAAGCCTGACTTAGGTATGCATTTTCCTTGTTTTCTAAACCCTTCTTGAGCATTCCTAAACTATTAAAATGGTTCACCTTGGTAAAAAGTTTGGC
This sequence comes from Mimosa bimucronata, assembly GCA_037074515.1. Classification (NCBI taxonomy): domain Eukaryota; kingdom Viridiplantae; phylum Streptophyta; class Magnoliopsida; order Fabales; family Fabaceae; genus Mimosa; species Mimosa bimucronata. The sequence goes on along the minus strand of CM073445.1, from coordinate 25,178,353 downwards.
TTGCATTTTGAGTTGTTAAAGCTTGTCGATTTTTGTGGGCAGTCCGAAAATTTCAAGTAATGGTTGAATTTTCATGTTTCATTGAGCTTATTTCTACTTGAGAGTGTTTTTAAATTATGGGTTCTTGAATTTTGACCTAGAACAAGATTTTTGCATAACAAAGTTTTGAAAACCTTATGGTTTTGGGATGTATTTCAAAAATTGGTGTTGTTAATGGGATTTGATGTTTTAAAAATGCTCACTGATGATATGGAAAATGATTTAAAATGCTTTTTTAGTCTGATTCAAATTTTGACTTTAAAATTTTGAAAATTGGGGATTTAAAGGGGGTTTTTGAGTTTTAAGCTTGTTTTGTGTAATCCAATGGTTTTAATGAGTTGAATGATGACAGTAGACAATAGTAAAATTGTTGACTTGGTAATAATTGGGCTAGAGTGAATTTTTGTGTTTTAAGCCGAGAGGTGGATTTTGGCTAAGTGCATTGTTTGAGATTTAGATAAGGATGTGAATGATTGTGGTGGGTTGTATTGATAATGGGTTGTAGATGAATTGGTTCAATTAAAGTTAGGCTTGAATGTGGAAGTTGAATACATGTATGGGTAGTTGGACTTTGGATGAAAATTTGGACTATAGATGGCTTGGGATGTGTTTTTGAGTTGTAGCAGTTTCTAAATAATTTTATTTATATTCTTTTTGTTTTGCCAACACTTTATCTATATTCAATCATGTAATTGATGTTGGATGGTTTCATTGTGGTAATTGTAGAGCCGTGATTGATTCGATTTGAGTACAAGACTAAACTCATTGTGGTAAAATCTCATTGGCTTCAAGAGGTAACAATTTTTCTTGTATTTTGTATGTATGTTGTGTTGGTAAGCTTTTAAACTATTATGCTTTGGAAATTGACAAGTATGCCATGTGTTGTGAAAATTTGTAAATACTTATTTTCTTACACCTATTAGGTGTGACTCATATGTTGAAATGACATTTACGGTAATTGAGCATCTTTGAAAGAAATATGGCTATATTGTTGAATTTGAGCATACATGATTTTTTTTGAAACCATGATATGGCTAAATGCCAACTTTTCAAAGACCGCAAATTGTTTGTATATTGACTGTATTCTTGCTTGTTTGGTTTTGGTGCACCGGTGGTTGTTTCAGTTCCATCATGTGATGATGGTCTTGATGCTCGGCTTATTGTTAGTTGTGTCCCAGGAGACAAGCTGGCAATGATATTGGTTCCATTAGTTTCATGTTGAGTGGTATGTTAGTTCCTTCTGATATGTGGTTTGCCCTCTTTGGAGGTGTTTGTGATCATGCCATAAAATGATTTATAAATATGTTTATATAATTTCACTAATTATTGGTTTCACCACACATAATTATTATATGATATATGTTGCATTATAAGTGCCACATGACACTTGCTAGCACACACGCACATGTAGGGCAAGTATGAAGTGAGTTACCGATGAGTCGGTCTCATTTCTTGTTGCTCAATATTTTTTAGGGTATAGTTCCGGAGTCGAACGTCAAGGAAAAGAGCCAGTAGAGACTCAGTAGGTTCGGTGAGCCTTTCATTTTTTGTATATTGCCATGCACTATTGACTATGCACGTTTGATTATTTGCTTCTGCATATTTTTATTTGATATTTTCTGGATAAATGTATTTTGTTGCGTTTTTACTGAGATTGCCCCTTCTGGCAAATGCGGCCGCAAGCCTTCTAGGATCATTATGGTTTATTGTTATGCATGCTGGTCCACTTTGCGGGAGAATTAGGTTCCACCGGATTGTCGTTGAATGGTTTCATGATACATGCTTATGCTTAGTTTCAATTCTTTAAAGAAAGTCGAATTCAATGTGGTATGGAATAATTTCAAGTATGAGTGATGATTTTTATTAAACGTGATATGACTTCTGACTCATGGGGAGCTTTTTCATAAAGTGTTGGAAATGGTTTTATCAATTGTGGGATGAGTTTTATTAGGGAATGTATTTGAGTATGGTAGTATGATATGTATGGTTATTGGTATTTGGCTGGGTTAAAGTATTGAAAGTTTTCAAGAAAGGCAAAGTTTTGTTTTTATAACTTCAATTTTATTCACCATATTAGATGAGCATTTTTCTAACATGGTAAACCCTAAAACATTAAGTGTAATATTTTATGGAAGTGGATTCTCTCCATTACCTCTCATCTACCCTAAAATTATATAGTTTTGTGGTCAAATTTATTTTTGTTTGATTTTATCACTATATTCTATATAAAATTAGTGACATTTTGATCTCTTATGGGCGAAAAATGGTTCAATTTTTAATTTTTTATGATTTTTTTAAAGATTCAATGCTTTAACTTGAAAAAAAATACAGAATTTTAAGCATTCAATCTTTGAAAAATCATATAAAATTGTTTTCGTTCATAAGATATCAAAATGTCACTAATTTTATGTAGAATCTAATGATAAAATCAAACACAAAAAAATTGACCCCAAAATCATGTAATTTCAAGGTAGAGAACGAAAGAGGACCAAAAGGGTAAAGGAGAGAAGCCGAGTCCATATTTTATAACTATGTTAGTTGGTAAGTCTTTTCTATGTTAGTTGGTTTTCAAAAGGATTTATATAAATTTTTTGTAACTATGTTGGTAAGGGAAATTCTTTTCTAACACAGTTACTATCCTTATTTGAAAATTTGAATTTTGAAAAATAACTATATTAGATTAAGCCTTTTTCAACATAGTTATTATACTTAGGTAAATTTTCATAACCATATTAGTTATTTCCTTTGTAACATGGTTTACTTGAGATCTGAAATTCTTGAGTTTTTAAAAAAGTCTTTTCTAATCATGTTAGCCAAGTCCTTTTTCTAACATGGTCTATCTTGCAAAACATCTACAAAGTTTCTTTTATCCATGATAGTCTTTTATTGATTTATTCAAAACTTTTTCTATTATGGATAATCATTGTTAAAAGCGTTGTAGATTACCCCCTCAACGTTTTAAAGTTTAAATCTAACACCTGAACTTTTATTTTTTTTATAATATGCCCCACATCGTTAATTTACCTTTATGTTTTGAAGAAGATTGTCATAATAAACTAACATAAGATACCTCATTATATCCTATTTGAATTGCGCAAGGGAGGGCTATTTTAATAATTGAAAGAGGTTTGCGTGGATGAGAGATAGAATTAATAAAGTTTACAGTTTTTTATGATAAAATTATAGTTTAACCCTTATATAAAAATGTTACTATAAAATTATTAATCTATGTAGGATGCCGCATTTGATGCCACACGAAGTTTGAGATGTCTTATGTTAGTCTCACATGGCAATTTTCATAAAAATATTATGGTAAGTTAATGGCAGGGGTTACATAATAATTCGGATCGAGTCGGGAAGGACCACAAGGGCGGCAAAGCTCTATCACCAATTATTTAAATCTGTTGCGTTCTCATAACTTGAATTCAAGACCTCTAATTAAACTGATACACCCCTTACCAGTTAATCCAAGTGTTTGGTGGTTGATATGGCTTTTTTAGTCAACATAATACTTCATTTAGCCCTTAATGTAGTATTTATTTATCCGATTTGATTATATTAAATATATTAATTAAGTTAGTTAATATGTAATATTTTTTAAAAAACACATTAATCGTCTTCTTTAATTCCCCCCCCCTACTTAATGATTTTTTAAGGGAGTATATATGAGGGTAATTTAAAAAAAAATTGTAAAAATCGAAGGGATTACATTTAAGAATCAAAGTTAAGTAGTTAACATCATAATTAGATCTTATATTTAGAATCGAAGGGATTACAATCATAAAAAAATTACCAAAATTTTACATTTTAGAAAGTACTCTTCTTGTCCTATATTAATAGGGTAGAGATAGAATGTTTCATTTTGTCGTATTTATAAATAACCTTTTGAATTTTTTATATGAATGTTCAATTTTACTCATTATTTATTACTTGTTGTCTTTGTTCTTATGTGGTATAAAATATATTAAATATAAGTAAAGTTAAATATTTGTTAAATCTAGTTAAAATTATAAGAAATTCGTTCAAATCTAGAACGAGTTTACATCTCCATTGTCAAACAATCTCAAGGCGTCTGACATTTTTTTGTTGAGAAAAATGAAATCATTCACGGTATGAATGATTTCACTTTCTCTCTATGTTCACTCACTCCTCAGTAGACACACGAATCAATCCCCTTTCCCCACTCCTTCATTTGCTTCTTCACTTGCCAAATCCATTCCCTCCTCTCTCTTTCTATGCCATTTTTGTTGTTTTTTCAATATTTATTATTTTTTTCATATCTTCTTTTTAAAGAGTAGTAACCACTAATAATTAATTAGTTTATATTATTTCCTCCCCTTCTATATATAAGTAACAAACACCAATAAAAAATGTTATTTAAACCGTTCATAAAGGAGATAGTTTAAAAAAATATGACCAGTAGCATTTTTTTAAATATAGTGAAACAAGTTAGACTGCTTGCTTGTAGGTGTGTCTAAAATATACGGCATGATATTTTTATAACTACTGTGAAATTGTTTAGATCACGTCTTTATGGATGTCGCCTTTGGTGTTGTGCTTTTGGAAATGATTACAGGCCAAAAATATTCTGCATTCACATATGGCATGGTTAAGTGGGTGTAAACAATTTATGTAGTTGATGTGTCTTTGGGCAGATCATAATTTAGTTATTCTCTCCAATTTATATAGGTTTGTTTTAATTTATTAGTGTTGGCTTCAATTTATTACAAGATCTACTTAAAATTTATGTAGCGTTTTTTTTTTTGGGTTAGAGGTTATTGGTGAATTTAAAACACCTCTAATAGAAAAATTGCCCATTTGTTTTTTTAAATGTCTTGAGACCGCATGAGGGCAATATGGTCTTAAAATAGGATTTCTTTTGACAGCATGTTCTCATAAGCGTTTTAAAAAGGATTAAGTAGCAAATCCGCTCCGGAAGTGTACTCACAATCTCAATTTCGCCCAGGAAGTTTTTTTTTTCAAAATTATCCCGAAAGTTTCAAAACGCTAGCAATTTTGCCATTTTCCGTCAAAATATTAACGATCAGCGTCAATTTTTTTAACGGTCAACGTTGAAAATTTAACAGAAAATGGTAAAATTACTACGTTTTGAAACTTCCGGGACAATTTTGAACAAAAAAAAAACTTCCCCGGGAGGATTTGCTACGTAACCCTTTTAAAAAAGTTTACCTTTTAGACTATATCTATATGCGTTTAAAAAACACTGGACTTTTTTAAATTGTTCTTATCTAAACCACTTATAGATCCAATCTAAAAAGTCATTTCTAAGCGATTTAAAAAGTCTTTTCTTCGATATTTTATCACATAGAGGTATGATAAATTGATTAATGGGTACTCTTAAAAAAAATATAGGAAAAAATTTGGTAAATAAAATAAAAGGACCAAAATTAGCTTAGAAAGAATGGGGTGTAGCGCCCAAAAATTAGGTCAAATGGAGTCGCTACCAAAATTTTTAAATAAGGATAATTTTGGAAAACCTTTTGAAAATATATAACTGGTCTCTTTTAAAACCAAAGTGGGTTCGAGAGTCGAATGTGCGTGGGGAAGGTGTTAGGCACCCCACATCACCCATTCATGAGAACGGTTACTCTAAGTTAATTATCTAAAAATAAATATGGCCTTGAAATTTATTTTTAATTACCCAAAAACTAATATAAAAATGTATTCACAAAAAAAAATAAGTATTTACATAGTTGGACTTGACCTATACTACAAAAAAGACGGCATTTAGTAGGGGTTAAAAAGGTTATTTAGTAGCGGTTATACCGCTAGTAAAACGCCCGTGGCAAACATTTAGTCACGGTTCTACGAAACCGCTACTACATCGGTCAACACCGCTACTGAATTAGTAGCGGTAAAAAAATCGCTACTAAACAACAAATGAAAATTTTACTTTTGTTTGTACATTAGCGGCGGTTAAAGAAAACCGCTACTAATGTGCAGGAAAGCTGAAAACTGCAGTTTTATATATTAGCGGCGATTTATAACCGCTACTAATTCCATGGAAGTTTAGTAGTGGTTACAAACCGCTAGTAACACTCCGATAGTTTTAGTAGCGGTCATAACCGCTACTGATTCCATGTGAGTTTAGTAGCGGTTTACAACCGCTGTAAACCGCCACTAAAAGTATCAACCCTTAGTAACGGTTAACTAACCGCTACTAAGTTTAAACAATATAAAAAAAATTTCAACACTGCCAATTTAAATTCTCAACTATTTTTAAGCAACAACATGCAATATATAATTAAGAAGGTTTTTAGCTCAGAAACATATAAAAGAATACATCCAATTAATAATTAACACCACAAAAACAAATTACTACAACAAAAAAAACCAATTTAACTATAAGCAAAAAAAAGAATCCGATAGTGTAAACGTGAAAGAAAAATTAAAAGACAAATTAGTATATTCAACAATTAAACGTTAAAGAAAAAAATTATAACTACAACATGAAACATTTTAACAAAATTGATAGGGAGAAGAAGATAAAGGAAGACAAGGTCGGATGGGAGGAAAGAATGAAGGAAGGAAAGAAGGAAGGAACTGAGCAGAGGTGAACGAAATAATGGGAGAGTGGCAGGTATTTATAGACGCTGGAGGTGCTAATTAGTAGCGGTTTATGTAACTTAGTAGCGGTTATGAACCGCTACAAAAAGTAGCGTACATTTAGTAGCGGTTTAAAACCGCTACTAAATTTTTGAATTTGAAAAAAAATTGATAAAAGAAATGTATGAATATTCATTAAAAAAAAGACATATATTAATGTTTCATACACACCGTTATGTAAAATGCTACAAAATAGAAATAAATCGTCGCTTCAATCATCTTCTTGCTCCCGCCTAAGAAGAAAATAAAGACCTATATCAATTTCTGATAATAAAATATGTGGAAAATTGTATAATAACTTTGTAGTGAGCAAACTCACCTAACTACTGGTAAATGCCCGTCTTCTTCCGGAATGAGTTTATCGAAGTTTTCAGATTCAAAATGCTGGCTGTCTAGTTCCATATCATCTTCCTCACCCATTTCGTAGAGGTCTCGGGGCTTCATATGAATCACCATGTGTCAATCTTTGTGTTTCTGATCTTGCACATAGTAAACTTGATGCGCTTGTGAGGCAAGAATATACGGCTCGTCATCTGGTACTTCCCCTGTGTGAATGAGTCTTGAGAAATTGACAGATATGATGCCAAAGCTATCGACCGTAATGCCTCGAGAAGTTCTGGTGTCCACCTACATGTAGTTGAAGAAAGACACGGTGAAATGGCCTTGATAGTTTAGCTCGATGATATCAACGAGCTTCCCATAATATGATATGCCTCCAAATTACATGTCAGTATCACGTGAGCTGGCATAACTCCTTGTACCAAATATACCAAACACTCCGGAATTTTGGATGAGGGAACCTTCATCCCGTGCAATGGTGCAAAACTTAAAACCGTTGACGTTGTATGCCGTATATTTCCTGACATGGTCGAGCGGACCAGTTGCTAGATTTATCATATCAGGCGGATGGGGATTGTTGTCGTTAAGTATTCTGCGTGCAAACCAATTTAGAAACTCACGATGGACCTTTTTATCCACTTCAGCAGACGACCTTGTGCGGCTACGAAGCTGGCGTTTAACATAATGCCAGAAATCCCTTAAATTTAAAACAACAAATCAGAAGATTTTGTGGTTTGTATATAAAATATTACGATGCGTGTGCATAGTGTAATACGATGCGTGTGCATAGTGTTATGATTCTTACTGAATGTAGGTCTCTACTTGAGGGCAATTTGTCAAGATATGTCTATGTGCTTGCAACCTCTCAGTAAAGAGTAAGCTTGTAATACTGACTTCCTCCAATTGGCTTTCCGACGGGTGGGAATAATGTGTTAGAAGGTGAGTGGACATTGGTGGGACTGTCATCGATGCGAGGAGGGCGGTTGAACGAGGTCTCCATGTCATCAAAATACCGCGAACAATATGTTAACACCTCTTCACCAATGTAACCCTCTGCTATTGAACCCTCTGGAGATGCTTTATTCCTAACGTACGACTTCAATTTTCCTAGGTATCTGTAATTGCATTTACAATCAGATTACTGAAACAAAAATCATGAAATTATTGTACGGAGTAATTAATCAACTTACCTCTCTATGGGATACATCTAACGGTATTGAATAAGGCCACCCATCTTTGCGTCTCGAACGAGGTGGACAGTGAGATGGACCATCACAGTGAAAAAAGACAGAGGAAATATCATCTCCATATGACAGAGCGTTAGAATTATTTTCTCTTGCAATTGATCCAACTCTGTTGCGTCCAAAACCTTTGCACACAATCGTCGGTAGAAAGAACTGAGTTGAACCAAAACATTTGACACCTCTGGGGGTAGTGTGCTTTTAATTGCCAGAGGTAGGAATTGTTGGAGCAAAACGTGGCAGTCATGGCTTTTCAACCCGGCAATCTTCTTAGCATGCATGTCGACACATCTTGAGATGTTGCTTGAATAACCATCAGGAACCTTAATGTCCTTAAGTGTGGAGAGGAAGACTTCTTTGTTGACTCTTGTGAGTGTGAATGAGGCTGGGGCAAACTTATCATTCTCATTTGGCCAGGCGTCATGACGTATTCCCATCGCCATGAGATCTTTCCTTGCTTGCAGATGGTCCTTGGACTTTCCGAACTCGTTCAGCAACGTGTACAAAACATTGTCGCACACATTTTTCTCGATGTGCATGACATCCAGACAATGACGAAGCTTATTAGATTTCCAATAAGGGAGCTGAAAGAAAATGGTCATCTTTCTCCACTGCTGCACGTTATCCCCATGGGACTGGCTGCGAGGCCTTCTGCCACCAGGCTGAACGTCAACTTGCTTCTCGAATTGTACGTCGACATCTTCAAGCTGTTGAAGAACATCTACACCAGACAACAACACAGGTGGATCTCTCATTTCCTGTGATCCGTTGAATCTAATTTTCTGCAACCTGAACCTGTGACCTCGAGGAAGGAACCGACGGTGACTCATAAAGCACCACTTGCGACTGTGGGGAAGGCGAATAGAGTCTTGAGTAAAGTTACAGTTAGGACAAGCTAACCCCGTATGCACGTTTCAACCAGACAATGTGCCAAGTCGAGGGAAATCGCTAACTGTCCACATCAAAGACGCACGGAGTGTGAATGGCGTCTTACTGTAAGTGTCAAACGTCTTAACTCCATTGCTCCACAGTTCCTTCAACTCTTGTATAAACGGTTGAAGGTAGACATCTATATCATTCCCAGGAGCTCTCTTCCCCGGAATAATCATCGAAAGAATGAATGAGTTTTGTTTCATACACATCCAATGGGGCAAGTTGTACAGTATCAATAAAACAGGCCATATACTGTACGTAGTGCTGAGATTCCCGAACGGATTGAAACCATCTGATGCGAGAGCTAGGCAGACATTTCTTGGGGGTGCAGCAAATTCCGGGAGTTTAGCATCAAATGTTTTCCAAGCCTCAGCATCCCTAGGATGTCTCAACTTCTTATCCACGTTGGCCTCTGATGAATGCCACTGCATGTGCTCAGTAGTTTTAGACGAAGTATACAACCTCTGAAGTTTTGGAGTCTATGAAAAATATCTAAGAATCTTTGCAGGCTTCTTGGTTGCCCATCGACCCCTCTTTGCCTGTTTGTACCGAGACGCGTTACACTGCTTACATCTGTCTAACTCAGCGTCGTCTCCCCAATACAGCATACAATCATTCGGACATGCATGAATTTTGGTGTAGTTCAATCCCAACTTATTGATTGTCTTCTTCGCTTCGTAGAATGAAGGTGGGATTTCTGCCTGAGAAAATGCATCTCCCAATAATTCTAACACCATTGACATTCCTTTATCACTAAAGCCACACAAGCACTTGATGTGATAGAATTTGACTAGAAATGAAAGCTTAGAGTATTTATTGCACCCTAAATAAACAATATTTTAGTGTAAAAAAAGATGATTGAACTAACTATAAATGAAAGTTTGAAGTTTTTAGTAGAATTTGGAAACAATGGCTTATCAGCTTCCGTCATGAGGTAGAAAAAATTCCTAGCGGCATCGTTTCAAAAAAAATCTAGCAGTGGTCCATCAACGCCTTCTTTAGTAACGATGTTGTCACGTTGCGCACCGAAAGCATCAGCACGACATGGTCGATTGGATCTACATGATCTTTATGATCGTCGATCTGCATTAATCCAACCTGAGACGTTGCAGCAGCTCGTTCACCGTCATCATCATCATCGTTCTCCCCATGAATCCCCCAGAAAGTGTAATTGGATGGGAATGTTTCACTATAAGATGCTCAAACACAACATCTCTTGGATGCCACTTCTTGAATTTACATTTTGGACAAGGACAAAGAATATTATTGTTGACACTTGAGCAGTCGAAAGCAAAATCTAAAAAATGGTTCAAACCGACCAAATAGCGGGAGGACGTACGTGGCAAATTGATCCAAGATCTATCCATTATATGAGAAAAGATATCGAAGAATGGAATGATTGAAGTTTGATGGAAATGTGAAATGAAATGAATAAGCTGGAGCGTATATAAGCTAATTGAGTGCAGTGCTTTCAGTGGCGGTTTATAACCGCCGCTAATTGAGTCCATTGAATTTAGTGGTGGTTTTGAACCGCCACTAAATTTAGTAGCGGTTATGAATCGCCACTAAAAGCACTGACAATTAGTGGTGGATTATAACCGCCACTAAAATCAATATGGTTAGTAGCGGTTTCAAACCGCTACTAAATAAGTATATTCATTTTTTTTTATAAAAATCGCATTTATAAAATATATGAAAGTAGCGGTCCCACTCAGTCGCATTTATATATGTTTTATTTATAAAAATCGCATTTATAAAATATGAGAGTAGCAGTCCCACTCAGTCACATTTATATATGTTTTTTTTTATAAAAATCGCATTTACATATAAAATAACTTCAAATATAAATAAATGATATCACAACAAAAAATTTAGAAATTTCTGCAATTGTAACCAAAATAAAATACAAGTTTCACAACTAAAAAAAAGATGCAACAGTCCTGAAATTACAAAACGTTCAACTAATAATAAAAAAACCTTATAACTACGCATATGGCTGAGTGTCATCCGGCTGACCACCATCTGGTTGATTGACCTCTGGCTGGGATCCTGGAGAACGGTTGCGCGTTGGTCTCGGTGAACGTGGTGGTAGTCTTGGTACATGTATAGGAGGTCCGCCTAGGTTCACCCTCTGAATTATCCGATCAAGTACACTGTTGGTACTTTTCGCCTAGGACTCCAATCTATCGTACACCTGATCTGTAATCTCCTGAGTCAACCGTTCCCACATCTGAGCCTCATACTTCGAATCGTGCATCATAGAGCCGCTGGAAGACGCTTGGCCGGCTGCTGCAGACTGGGCTGTGCTTGCCGACCCAATCCGGCCATACACCACTGACGGTCGGGCTCCGAAACCAAATGTATAAAACAATTTTTTAAAACACTAGAGATCAAATTACACATAAGGAAGAGAGAATGGAGAACAAAACTTCTCTTTGAAGTTTCAAACTCATCCCTTGAGACCTATCACTAAGAATATGGAAGCTTAGTTGCTGCCTTCCATAGGGAAATCACCAACCAAGAGGGAAGGAATGGAGGCCATTGAGATTTGAAAGGGAATGTGGAAGATGGAAAGAGACGAAGATGAGAGAAAATGGAGTAATGAAAGGACTAAGGTTCCAAATCTGTGAGAATTGATCTAGAATCCCGTGCTATTAGTGCATGACCCGTGTTACACAAGTGGGTATCGGATATGAACCCGGGTTACACCCAAGTCGCATATGAAATTTTCCTAGATTGCATCCAGCAAAGAGGTCTTTTTCGTTGTGGGGGCAAAGGTTGGTGAAGGAGCTCACCATGAGGGCGAAGGGACGGCAAAGGGTGAGGCAACCTTCTGTGTGTAAGGTCGTCACGGCAAATCCACGTCAAAGAGGCCTCCAAATTTTTTTCTTCCTTGTTTGCCCCTGAATCAGCTGCTTCAATGTTGGCTTCTTTCATCCGAAATCCTCCACTTTTGGTCTTGGGTGACCCTACAAGCAAAAATACAATAGAACCAGGATAAAAAAGCTCTAAAAAGCAATTAATACTAATTAATTTGCAATTATGGTAATTTAATCCCATTTCCTTGCTAATTTCACCTAAGGATCTATGATACACATTAAGCAATTATGGACCAATATTGCATCTCAAATATGTTAATGACATCAATTTTAGCATATAGAAAGATCACAAATCAGGGATTTGTCAATTTAATCATGCACTTAGGAGTAAAAGTGTCTTTTAATAATATTTGAAAATTTCAAATTCCTTCCTAGGTTATGATATGGGGTTTCCGAAATTCGCATGACTGAAATGTCCTTTTTGAATTTCAATTTTTTGTAGTTTCCCCTATTTTATAATATATATATTTATTCAATTTATTCATATTGTAAAGGACAAGTGGTTAAACTTAATTATTATTTCCAATATAAACAACAACCATGTTATGTGATTGGATAATTATACAAAGCAAAACCTCTCTTAATAAATTGGTTGCCAAGATTAATTATGTTTCCTATTTCATACACAGTTTAATATGCTTGGATGTATATTTAACGTATTACCCAACTGATAAATAATGAACGAACTTTTTTTAATTTCTAGACGTAAATATTGCATAAGTGAGTTTTAGATCCCCCAACAAGATCTTATCACTAATTAGCTCCTTTTAAAGCATAAAGATCAAATCATTTAACTGGGGTTTGCCTCTACTTACAATTTTTTTTTTATAAACATGGTCATCAAACCTTTGATAACATGCTAAAAGATTTAATTAGCGTATGTCAATCTTATCGATTAATTAATACTGGGGCAATGACACACACGTTTCAAAAAAGTGAAATAATCAAAATAACATCCCTTAAAATTATTAATTTGCAGTAAATTATGAAACTTAATTTGATTAATTTTAAAAGTGAAATCACTACTACTTGATCCCTCTTGGGTCTTTACAATAGTTATTTTTAAATAAACATGGGTAAAGTGATAATTCATTTCGAGAATTAATTTAACCTTTGGTCCATGAGATTTCACGCAATTTTACGATTTCAAGGAACTTGATTAAGATTATTAATTTTACTTGAGTTGAGTCGTGTGTCACTCTTCCTAATATATCTGGCAAAATAAAAATCCCCCTCAATAATGTATATTATTTTTATAAAATTCTTCATAATAATTTATAATTACCATGGTCATCATATTATTATCTTGGGTCCAATTAATGTTATCCATCAAACTATGTAATACAAATAGAAAAAGGATTAAACTTTACATTTAGTACATTATATCCAGCTCGACCAGTTTACTAATTAGCAAGTGACACCTAGATTATATTAACATCTCAATACTAACACCGTTCGTCAAAGAATTGGCAGCCGAAGACAATTGGTTGAACTGTTGACTGAGCGATCGTCAAGGAAGGAATATACAAAAAGATCGATTTTCTGGTGAAGAGCGGTATAATTTCTCCCTCATTCGTTTGTTTTAGTTTTTGGGGTTAGCTTTGATTTTAGCACTTGAGTTATGTGATGAGCCCTTCAAAACGTTTTTTTCCCCAATTTTTTCAAGTCATGATTAACGAATGGGTAGGTATGGTGGGGATTGTTTTTCTGTATGGTTGTATTTACATTCCCCTTTCAATCAGTTGGAATTGGAAGAACTCAAGTAAAGTACCAATACAATGTAACTAGTGTATGGTCTGTTCCAATTCGTTGCAGGTCTTGAATTTAAGTGAAAATAAATACCAAAATGGAGAGTGCCACAACATTAATGCCTACCTGGTTAATGCTTCGGATTTAAAATAATCCAAGCAGCTTTTACTAATTGGTGTACTGTTATACTGGATGTAAGTTTTGTCTATAAAAAAGTAGGTACGATTGATTAATTAAAAAACTTTCAAAACGGAAATTATTATTCAGAATCTTACAAATGACCCCAGATGAATGGTAGCGAGTGGATCTGATCATGACCAGTAAAAGTTAAAATAAAAAACTGAAAAGAGAAAAACAAAGAAAGATAGAACTGTTAATGAAAAAAAGGAAAAGGTCGAAAGGGCGATTAGATGTAAAGAAAAGAGCATGCGGGAGGGAGAGGCTGTTACAAGTTGGACCACGTAAGAAGAGGACACCTAAGCCTACACTTTCTTTAAATTTACATGTAGGCCCCTCCAAATATACATTTATTTCCTTTATACCCCCACGCCCTCTTCTTTTGTAGGTGGCTGCCTCTCAAACGGCTAATAATCACACACCTTTACCCTCACACTTCTCCCCCCAATTTATCGCCCCCTCTTATTCTCATTTCGTGATATTTTTTATTGGTTCATGTACTAAATATAAGATTTATTTAATTAATTTTATTAAATTATGGATATTAGTTATTTTAATTAGTACTGTATAATGTGTTTTTTTAAAATACCCCAATCATCCCCCTTATTCTCTCAATAATCTCTTATGTAATTATTGTTGGAGGAATACTAATATGGATAGTCTAAAAGAAAATTGACAAGAATTAAAATTATATCTTATTTTTATGACTCAAACCATCTCCTAAATAGGAAATACTCCATCAGGTCCTAAATACATAATCTAAAAATAAATCATATATGTTCTGATTACTTAATTTATATTTTTTTAACCAATTAATTTTTTTAGTAATCCGTATTCTGAATTAATATTTGATACATTTAGTGTCTTGAAATTTTTTTTTCAGCAATACCCAGAATTATACATACAATAAGATTTAGTTTAAATTTTAAAAGTAGTATTTTTCTTTGTAACAGGAACGTTGCCTTAATTTAGGAAATTGAGTTATACCAAAAACAAATTCCTAGATCGTACTGGTTTTGCTGAAAAATAAATCATATATGTTCTGATTACTTAATTTATATTTTCTTTAATCTTTCCAAATAAAGTAAACTAGTCTTATATTTATATCAAGAACCAATTAAATATTTTTTTATAGTAATCGGTATTCTGAACTAATATTTGATACATTTAGCGTTTTGAAATGTTTTTTTTTCAGCAATACCCAGAATTATACATACAATAAGATTTAGTTTAAATTTTTAAAGTAGTATTTTTCTTTGTAACAGGAACGTAGCCTAAATTTAGGATGTTGAGTTATACCAAAAACAGATTACTAGAGTGTACTGGTTTTTTTTTTTTTTTTTGGCCAGAAAGAGTGTACTGGTTTTGCCGAAAGTAACTTTATGAGATTAAATGAATATTTTAGGGTATTGAGTGTAAAAAAATTGATTTATGATACTCGGGGTAGCTGAAGAAATATGTAAGGTGTTGGATGCTATCTTATCCAAATTATAACCTATATAAAACATTTTAGATCATACTTATGTAAAATTATTATATTTATTGTGTTGAATTCTCCAGACACATATGACTGTGCATTTTTTTTTTTAATTTGGGTTTTAATTAAATGATAAAACTTCAAAAATTACATACATGCATGACAACATGTAATGGAAGAATTTGACACAATAGATATTAGGGACCTAACATAATTATTTTCCTAATGTTTTTATATTTATTTATTTTCCATTTCTTTTAATTTATCTATATTTCTTCCGCCTGAAAAAAATAGTAGTATAGTACACATGGAATCACACTTCTCTATATTATACATACTGGCAAGGAAAAAAAATACACACTGGCAAGCTGTAGGTGCGCCAAGTAACAAAGTTCATAACGTTGTCATATTGTGGGGACCTTCGCAAAGTCATTAATTCTTAATCAGGTGATTAACTCCTCATACATGTAAGGTGATTTCAACCTGACTAGCTTGATTAAAATAAGTGAAAATTAGTTAAAAACAATAATAAATGTATAGAAAATATATTCCATTTTTTTCCAAAAATACTCTTATTTATGAATGAGTAAAAGAGAGTAATTGTGAAAAAAAGATAAAAGACAATATGTGAAAGAAATTAATGTATGGGTAAAATGAGAAAAACACATTTATTAACTAAACAAAATCAAATAGACCTCATAAAAAGGGACATATCAGTATAAGTATACATATATATACCCCATCTGATACTAAATATTGGACATCTTTGAGGATTTGGTCTTGATCCTAAATATACGGTCTAATCTAATTTTCATCAATATTTTCCCAAATTATCTTTATTGGTGCTTGCAACAATAATCAAATAAAAGATTAGGGGAATAAAATAAGATGATTGAGGTGTTTTTGAAAAAACACATTACATTAAGGGTTAAGGGTCAAAAATACACATGTGATTTTGTCAAAAGTTCATCCAGCACCAAATGCTTTTTTTTGGACAAAAAATACACATGAACTTTTAAATTGGATCAAAAGTCATATTTACAGTTATATTCCAAAAGAAAGCGCTTGGTGCTGGATGAACCTTTTTACAAAATCATATGTGTATTTTTTACCCTAATTTAAATTACATGTGTATTTTTGGTATAATTTGAAAGTTCATGTGTATTTTTGGTCCCAAAAAAAGCATTTGGTGCTAGATGAACTTTTGACAAAATCACATGTGTATTTTTTACCCTTAACCCTTACATTAACTAACATATTTAATTAAATTAAATTAGTTAAATATGTCATATATTTATTTAAGACTTAATGGAATGTATATATATTTATACACACAAATATTTGCCAACATATGTGTGTGTAAACTAGTTGTCAGTTGTCACTACTTGTTTTTTGATACATATGTGTATGTATATTATATTTAACATTCTCACCTTTTGAGGAATTAGAATTTTTTATTCTCGATCAGGTTGTGATTTACGTATTTAATAACCTGACAATTAGGACAAGATGCGGAGAATGGTGATTATAAAAATAGAGAGCAAAAAGAAGGCAATAATATGATTATGTCTCCTTAACGGTTCAGATGCAAAAGCCTTCCTAAATTATACATACTTTAATTCCAAATGTAGACGTTGTATTTCATTTTTTATTAATATAATTAAAGTTCATAGTTTTCATATTTTTTTAAAAAAAACTTACGGATAGTATAGTTTTATCTAATTTTTAGTTAGGTTTTCATCGTTTTTTATCGAGCCTTATTATAGTTTCCAACTTTCCACCCATCTGTGTACTATTAGTATAGGAATAGACATAGTCGTAACTTTTTAATTATTTTTAATGGGAATGCTGATTAAATGACATATAACTTGGCATATAATACAAAATAATTTTTTTTTCAGATCTAAAAGACAAAATAAATTTAGTTTTCTAATATAAATTAAGAAATTATGAGATCAACTAATGAATTACAATTAACTTAACAAAACTTTTTAAAATATCATTGAATATAATTATATTATACGACAGTTTATAAGTTAAATAAATTGTTTTTAAAAATGATAAATATGAAAGAACAATTAAGTTCTTAAAATTTTGGAATAAAAATTCAATCCCCATTAGCTATTATCAAAGACAAGAGGGAGTAGTATTATTGAAAAAAAAAAGAAAAGAAAAGACAAGTGGGAGTAAATTAAAATAAGAAAATCACTTGAACAAATAAACGGTAATAGGAATATTTATACTCTAGATTGCCTCCATTCTACAGGGAATTATTATGAGAAGAAAAAAGTGTCCTTTTACTTTTATTCCCCTCTGGTTCAAGAAACAAGGAAAGAGAAAAGAAGTGTCTTTCACTCATCACGAGCCTCCTGCACTGTGCCTTCTTTCTGAACCATGGACCCCTCCACCAAATTATCACGATATTTTAAGTCATATTCTCGTGAGCACATCTCAATTTATCGTCTCTCTCACGCTCACCACTCACCAACCTTTTTAGTTTCTTTCATTTGTCTAATTATAATGAAAATGGATGTATCACCCCGAGGTCTACGTCTTGGTAAGCTTAACATTTATTTTTTTCCCATTCCACTATTCTTTCGTTAGAGCTTTCAATTTCATTATCCCCTTTTTCTTCTTCTTCAACTCCTTTTGCTTTCACTTCGTTTTCTGCTGCGCAAATAAAGGGGAATCTCCACTGTTGTTGGTCTTCTTCGTTCTTCAGTGTTCTGGATTTGCTCTTCTAACGGTCACTTAATTGGAGATGCTTCCTCTGGTTTTGTTGTTTCTTCTTCTTTTCTGTAGTAATCTTTCAGCTGTGATTTCTCTAAATGCTGAAGGTTCTGTACTTTTGGCTCTTAAACAGTCCATCACAGACCCAGATGGGTCTATGAGTAACTGGAATTCTTCTGATGAAAACCCATGTTCATGGAATGGGGTTACATGCAAGGAACAAAGTGTTATTTCTATTAGTATTCCAAAGAGGAAGCTTTACGGCTCGCTTCCTTCTTCTTTGGGATCTCTTTCTCAGCTTCGCCATGTGAATTTCAGGAACAATAAGCTCTTTGGGAAGTTGCCTCCTGAGCTATTTGTAGCACAGGGACTTCAAAGTTTGGTCCTTTATGGCAACTCCTTTTCTGGGCCTGTTCCACAAGAGATTGGGAAGCTCAGGTACCTTCAAACCTTAGATTTATCACAAAATTTGTTTAATGGGTCTTTACCTGATTCAATTGTTCAATGCAAGAGACTCAGAGCCCTTGTTCTGAATCACAACAATTTCACTGGTCCTCTTCCGGATCAATTTGGTACTGATTTGATCTCTTTGGAAAAACTTGACATTGCTTACAATCACTTCAATGGCTCAATTCCTAGTGATATGGGGAATCTATCTAGCCTTCAAGGAACTGTAGATTTATCTCATAATAGTTTTTCTGGCTCAATCCCACCCAGCCTTGGTAATTTGCCTGAGAAGGTTTATATTGATCTTACTTTCAACAATTTGAGTGGTCCAATACCACAAAATGGGGCTTTGATGAACAGAGGACCAACAGCTTTTATAGGCAACTCTGGTCTCTGTGGACCTCCTTTGAAGAACCCTTGTTCTTCAGAAACTCCTGGTGCTAGCTCGCCTTCCTCATTTCCATTTCTGCCAGATAACTACCCACCTGGGGATTCTGATAATCCTTATGGGAGAAATGAGAAAACCAAAGGGTTAAGTAAGGGTGCTATAGTGGGCATTGTTGTGGGTGATATAGTTGCAATTTGCCTCTTGGGTCTGTTGTTCTCTTACTGCTACTCAAGGGTTTGTGGGTTTAATCTGGATAATGAAGATGAAGCTGGTTTTGAGAAGGGAGAGAAAGGAAGGAGGAAAGAGTGTTTTTGCTTCAGGAAGGATGAATCTGATACCTTATCAGATCATGTTGAGCAGTATGATCTTGTCGCATTAGATTCTCATGTGGCATTTGATTTGGATGAGCTTCTCAAGGCTTCAGCTTTTGTTTTGGGAAAGAGTGGAATAGGCATTGTCTACAAGGTGGTGCTTGAGGATGGGCTTATCTTAGCCGTGAGAAGACTAGGCGAAGGCGGTTCTCAAAGGTTTAAGGAATTCCAGACAGAAGTGGAAGCAATAGGAAGATTAAAACATCCTAACATTGTTACCCTTAGAGCTTACTACTGGTCTGTTGATGAGAAACTTCTCATCTATGATTATATACCCAATGGAAATCTTGCTACAGCAATTCATGGTAAGTTGATAGATTCTCTCATCTTTTTTCAATTTTGAATCTTACATTGTTCTTTGTTTATGTCAAATACTAGGTGAGTTCGGTAGCTTGAACTGCGACTAGTTTTTGCTCCATGCGTAAATACTATTTAACAATTTGATTGTTTGATTTCATTGAATGTCATCAGGGAAGGCTGGAATAGTTGCATTCACGCCACTTTCTTGGTCGGTTCGGCTTAAAATCATGAAAGGAGTTGCAAAAGGATTGGTCTACTTGCATGAGTATAGCCCCAAAAAATATGTTCATGGAGACCTGAAACCAAGTAACATACTGCTTGACAATAACATGGAACCTCACATTTCTGATTTTGGACTTGGAAGACTTGCGAATATTGCTGGAGGGTCTCCAACCTTGCAATCCAACCGAGTCGCTGCTGAGAAACCCCATGAAAGGCAAAAGAGCTTTTCTGCTTCAGATCTCTCAGCTAATGTTTTGGGAACTGGCTATCAGGCTCCAGAAGCATTGAAAGTGGTGAAGCCATCGCAGAAATGGGATGTTTATTCATATGGTGTGATTTTGATAGAGATGATCACAGGAAGGTTGCCCATTGTCCATGTGGGAAACTCAGAAATGGACCTTGTCCAATGGATTCAGTTCTGCATTGAGGATAAGAAACCACTTTCAGATGTAATAGACCCATACCTCCCAGAAGACGCGGATAAGGAAGAAGAGATTATCGCCGTTTTGAAGATTGCAATGGCTTGTGTCCATAGCAGCCCTGAGAAGAGACCGACAATGAGGCATGTTCTTGATGCTTTGGATAGGTTGTCCTCTTCTTCTGATTGAGAAATTCTAGGAATTATAATAATAATAATAATAATCTGTGAATGAATTGTGAGTCCAGTTCATTTGTGCAGCTTTTTATGTTTGGTCATGTTTTAAGGGTTTAAAGCTTGTTAGTTTTTTTCAAAGTTTCACCATAACTCCTTGTAATTTAAGTGCTAGAATAGAATGGTGAAGCATTTTGTTTGATGCTATGAAACCTTCTTCTGATGAGTCTCGCCATTTGTTATTTGTGATTACAAAGGGATTGCGTTGCGTGTTGAGAAATTAGTACAAGAAGCCTATAAAAACTCAAAAATTAGTGTGTCAGCTGAATCTCACATGATAAGCATAAACTTTTACCAGTTTTTATAAACTTGTTATCCTTATTCATCCTCATCTATGAGTTATGAGATGTGCATCTAAGAATTGTTTATGTTGGTGTGCTATGCATAGAGCATGCTTTGAGAGCCTTTTTCTACCTTCTTGTTTGGTTACATGTTTTTTTTATATAATAAAGGAAAATAAACAGAAGAGAATGTCTTGAGCTTGATGTTGCTTTAATTTAACCTTCAACCACAGTTTGTTTGGTTTATACTATTCTTGCATTTCCTTTTTGGGTTAAGACAAGAGAACCAATACTACTTAATTAGTGCTTGGACAAATGCTTTTGAACCCTTACTTGGGACCCAAAATAAAAAATAACAATAAAAGGGATGGTTCCCATAAAATACACACACACACACACACACACGGGAATGAGTGTATTCCAAAGTGGTCAAATGATTTGAGGGTTTATTCCCAATCTGTGATCTTAATAATCGGGTACTTGTGTATAATTATTGATTCTTGACTATATTACTTTTCTTCCTTTGAACCATTAAAAGCATTTATTATCAACAAAGAAAAGTGTAATGCACGTAGGCCAATCTTCTTTAGCTTTCACCCTTGTTCATTAACCTTTATATCAGTCAGTCACATTAAGGAGCAAGTTTATCCTAGTAGGTGGAGTGAATTACACATTGCATAACGCCCATTATACTCCATCAATCACATAATCTTTGAATAAATTATTAATAAAGAGGTTACAGTCAATAACTTTATTGAGTATTCTATTTAGGTATATTCTACCCTTTTTTCTAAGACTTTAAATTTGCCTTCCTCACTCCCGCGTCTAGTGTAATTTTTTTTTTTTTTTTTTTGTGTTCGAACCTCTTCTACCAATTTTCTATTTCCTCATGTCCCTTTTATAAGATACAACATCCCAAATTATGCAAAATCAACTTATGGTTAAAATTAGCTCAAATTAATGTGTAAGAAGTGTGATTTTTTTTTTTTTTATCAAGGAGTGTGCGAGAGAATGAGTGATGAGAGAAATGAGAAATGCGTATAATTAAATGAGAGTAAAGATGGAAAAAAGTGCATTAAACTTTTAAACAAAACCAAATTATTGTTTATTTATAGGACCAATATGGTGTGAGAGGATGATACTTATGAATGAATCATGAGGAAGTACTTCCTCCGTTATTAAATACCACTCTGTTTCTTATTATAAGTTAAATTATCACCTTTTTTTGTTCATAAATATGAGTCTACTTGGGAATCAATTGATGCTACTGTGACTATTTTATCCCTATGTTGAAAATAAAAAAGATGAGAGAAAATGTTTATAATGCATAAAATATTATATTTTAACATCTATTTTTAAACAAGGGAAAATTGGAAAAAACTTTAAAAATATGAGATATTTAATGCTATAACTTACGCTCGCTGGTAAGTGAGACGTAGTTAGGGTGGATTTAAAATAAGGAACAGAGTGGTGTATAAGACTTAATTGACTTTTTTAAGAGATTAAAGAAGTGAAATGAGCCACTTAATCATAACTTAATTTGTGTATAAATAGATTATATTTTGACCTGTAAGTAAAATGAATCAGTTTAGAAAAAAAAATTAAGATAAATCAATTTATAAGTATCCCATTTAATTATTTTAAGATTTTCAAAACAAAAAAGTCAAATAGATTATATATTTAAAAATCTGAATGAGTATGTTGGCAAAAAATAAAAACTAAATGAGTACCATTTTCTCTTCAAAATCCAATTTTCCCGACTTTTGCTTGCTGACTGCCAAATACTGAGGAGTGAGGAGGAAAACTTAATTAAAGACTTTACATTTACAGACAACAAGAGGGAGCGACCCCACATTCCTATTAATATAAAGAAGTGGTTGGACTTTGGGACGGCCAACTGCCAAGTCATGTGGCGCAAATTTAGGAGAAATGGACTCCAGCAACAAACCTAAGCTACAATTCCTGGCTGTCATTTAGCTTTTATCTATGAACTTGTATTTTAGTTCCACTTCCACCTACACATTCACCTTTTTCTACCCATCATCTCACATTGCTTCAATGTTCAAAAATGACATGCTCTCCACTGTGGGACACACTTGTTTCATTCTTTTTTAGAAACTCTCTCTGTTTTCCATCTCATCAAAACCTATGAGATTTAGGGCCTGTTTGGGTATTTCAAACCTAGGTTCTGGAGAATAGCTTCTGAAAAAAAAGCTGATTTTGAAAAAGCTGAAAAAAAGCTGAAAAAATAGCTTTTGATGAATGAGAGTGTTTGGATGGTTGTTGTGAGAATAGCTTTTTTTATGTGTAAATTACTAAAAAGGATATAAGTTTAATGTGTTGGGAAAGAGAGAGAATAAGGGCATTTTAGGTATTTCAATATGACATGTGTAATGATGGTGTTTTCTGTCTCGTAATTCGCGTAAAAGCTGAAAAAAGTAGTTGCCTGTTTGGATTAGCTTTTAGAGAATAGCTTCTGGGAAAAAAGCTGATGTTTAGAAAAAGTAGCTTTTGTAAAAATGAGAGTGTTTGGATGGTTGTTGTGAGAATAACTTTTTCTGTGTAAATTACTAAAAAGGACATAAGTTTAATGTGTTGGGAAAGAGAGAGAATAAGGGCATTTTAGGTATTTCAATATGACATGTGTAATGATGGCTTTTTTTTACCTTGTACTTTGTGCAGAAGGAGAAAATTGTAGCTTATTCAAAACCTAGGTTTTGGCAACCAAAACCTAGGTTTCCAATCCAAAATAGCTTTTCATATTTTTTCAAGTGTTTGGGTTACCTTTTTTAAAACCTAGGTTTTGAGTCTAAAACTAGGTTTTAAAACCTAGGTTTTGAGTCCAAACCTAGGTTATCAGAAAAAAGTGTTTGGCTACCATTTCAAACCTAGGTTTTAAAACCTAGGTTTGGTAACAAAACCTAGGTTTTGTTAACAAAACAAACAGGCCCTTAAATAATAATCTATCATCCTTTCATGCCTTACTCATCCTTCTACTTCCAAGTTACTAAGAGCTTGAAGCACGTGGGTCGATCACATTTCACTAGAACCTTTAATTAATAATGTGAGTTCAGTTTAGGATAAATTATTCATTTCATCTTTATATTTCTAATTCAGTCAAAATTCAATCCCTAAATTTTGAATAAATACAACTTAGTTCATATAATTTTGACTTGATTAAAACTTAACCCCTAAATTTTGATTTAGTGTAACTCATTCCTTATAGTATAAATATGTGAAACATACTTCCCTAACATTCAAGAAATAACTTTTGTCTTTTTTTTTTATATGTAAGGACTAACATTTTAAAGGTGGATCAACTAGTTGGAGTTCTATGGGAGCGTACCCTCCCTCCCATCCTCTTCCCTCTTCTTCCATCCTTTCTTTTTCCCTTCACACTATTAGATCAAAGATTCAATGGTTCAGATTTAATATTTTATAAAAATAGATATAATTATAATAATACTTAAAAATCTCATAAATAAATTTAATCTATCAAAATCTAGTCTGAACAATAAAGAACTGTAAATTAATATTATAAATTTAGACTTTGTTTTTCATTTTTTTATTATAGTTGTGAACTGTTCAGAACAAATAATAACAAATTAAATTTGTTTATGAGATTTTTAAGTATTATTTTATTTTTATAAAATATTAAATCTGGATCATTGCATCAAAAATCCAATGGTGTGAAGAGAAAAAGAAAGGAAAAGGATGGGAGTGGTAGTGAAGAGGATCCACTCCCCAGTTTTATACCTCAAATGATGTCAAATAACTCCCTTAAAGACTTTTTTTCAAATGAGTTTTATACCTCAAATGGTTGTGTAGCTTATAGCAAAAAAGAAGGTGGTTACTCTCGCTGTATGCTACCCATGCTTCCAACTTCTCTTCAAATTAGTTTAGGAAAATTAGTCATTTTGTTCTTATAGTTTTGGTACAACTACAACTCAATCCACAAACTTTAATTTAGTGCAATGTCGTTTGTATAATTGTAACTCGGTTGTAACTCAGTCATCAAATTTTGACAATAATTTGATCATTTTAAATATTAACTCCTATATTTTAAAAATAAAACTATATCTCATAAAAGTTTGGGCTAAAGTTTTAAATGATTAAGGCTATAGGGATTGAGTTAAAATTCAAGGATCGGGTGTCAATTGATTCAAAACTACAGGGGCTAAGGCGTATTAAATTAGAGTTTAAAAGCTGAGTTACAATCAAGTTAAAATTATATGGGCCAAAAGATTAATTTTCTCTTATATTTTTTATGTTTAATTAGGATGATTTACAAGTTTTTTACTACTCTTCTTTTTAATTAGAGCCAATGGAAGGAGAAATGTCACTGTCCTGCTTAAAAGTGAAACAAATTTGTAAAAGTACTTTTTGCCATATTAAACAATGAATTTGAGAATCCCAGAGAACAGTTATTAACTCTATTAGAAGTTAGCTAGAGAATGAAATGAAATGAGTCATCATGTAATCAGACAACCAGTGAACAAAAGTTAATCATCACTCTTGATCGATTTTTTCCCATCAAGTGCTTACTTTACCGTATGAACTTGCCATGTGCATTTTAGTTGAGATGAACCCATCAAAGTGTTATTTAGACAGCCTACTTAATGAAAGATTCTTACCCTAAGATTTCACTTTCCATAAACTATATAGACAAGTGGAAGGACAAAATAGGCATAGCATTGGCATAGGCATAAATTTCCAGCACTAGATTTTAATTTGTCTGCTGTATTTATGAAAAGTCCTTGTTAGTAAATGGTAGCCATTTAACCAATGCATTATTAAATATAGAACACTCTGGCATACTGTTACTTTTATATTAATAATTATCGCAATAATTAAACTTTAACTGCTATGTAACATTCAAAATGTCTGTATTTAAGACATTGACAACTCAAATATTACTTAATGATGAAACATGAAGAAAGACAGAAAATTTAGGCTGCATCATTCTTTCTGGCAATCCTCAACCTCTTCACACTTTCTACAAATTCTCTGTGTGACAGAAAAACAAGGAAGTGAAAAGAAAATTATGTTAGAAAAAAGAGTTAAGAGTAGTAAATAATCTTGAATTAAGTTGTATCCAACATCATAAAGTATTTTTCAGTATTACTCAATATACTAAAGTTATTTTTTATTTATCAAACACCCTAAAATATTTTTTCAGTAGCACTCAATGACTTAAAGTAATTTTTAGTGCATTCAACAAGTTAAAATGTTTCTCCACTGGCACCAAGTATCCTAAAATTAGGATTGCTCATTGCTAGTGGAAAAAATATTTTAATGGAAAAAAGTTATACAAAAATGGTTTAATGATACAGAGTACTGAAAAAATACTTTAAAGTGGTGGATGCAATTTTACCTGATAATCTTATAATGGAATGCACAATATGGTTACGAGAGAGGAAACATGAAACTTACTTCCATGGGACATCACCTACAGTTCTCCAATGATCTTCTCTGTCCTTGTAGAACAGTAAATACTCTGACGCAGATTGAAACAGCTTCAAACCAGAACCAGATTTGCTTCCTGAATATGAATGGTACAACAAGTTAAAAAAAATAGTTATTAGTAAAGATTAAGAGTAGATATCTTCTAGAAAATTTCTCTGGATTATGTCAGAAAGAGAATTAGTGCTTATGCCTTACCAAACATGTTCTCTAACTGGTATGAAAGACTTGGGTAGCCTTCATGATCAAGGACACAGATTTTTCTGCCTACTGTAACCCCATCCATATTAACCTTCACATAAGCCCACCTATCATTGCTCTGAACACCTTCTATTTCTTCATCAAAGTTTTCTGGAACTGATTTTGAATGCATTGTTGTGCTTGAGCTCTTGAGATTGTTAAGATTATTAGACTGTGGTGGCCAATCCATAAGGCCATCATCATATCTCCACAAACTTAAAACTGTGAATATGTATTCACAACACAAAAGTCTCACATTATTAGTCTCAATCTTCTTGAAGAGTATATGATAAAGTTGATCTAATAGAACTAAATATAACAAGAGAATTATTTTTAAGAAGGAAGGCATACATACAGTTGCTAGAAGTATGATAAGTTTCAGGTTGTACAGTGCTGAGGCTAAGTCCCAGATCAATCATGCCACCATCCTCCTCCTCCTCTTTGCCTTGGTAGAAATCAGAGTGAAAATTTGAAGAATTCAGAAGAAAGCTTGAAGTGTTTGAATCCATGGAAATTATGAGGCACTTCCAACTTCAAAGCTTAAAAGAAAAAAAATTAAAACTGACTGTCTGTGATGAAAGTGATGAAGGTGTACTGAGTTGCATTCATTTAATCATCTATTTATAGGGTCAGTTTTGATTTTTAATATATATAGCTGAAAATGCAAAAAAGAGCACATGGAAGACAGTGAAGCTTTTCTCCATTATCAATCATTTAGTACATAAAGCTTATCCTCTGGTACTGTCAACATGGAACACAAGGTAGAAACAAAACACCTCAACAACATGGAATGGCCATGTTGAACCTAACAAAAGTTGTTCTTGGATCCTGCTTCCTCACTTCACTACAAATCCTTAGACTCTTATTAAGTTAATATTTCCATGGTGATTTTGATACATGCAAGTGTATTACTTTCCCACTCCAATACTTAGTTATCTGAAAGTTCATAATCTTCAATACTTAAGATTGTATAGAATTATTATTATTTGTGATGTTTTGTTTTACAGACTTGAAATCCTCATGTTTGTATATCTCCTTGCTGTTGTGGGATTCAGTGGATTATGTGTCCAAAAAAGAGAACAGTATCAGAAAATAATTTAAGAGAAGGCATATAGATATAGGGACAGGTCTTTTCTGTGACCATCAGATGACAGGAATGCTATTTTTCAAGGGAACAATGGCCTGATCTGATCCCCACAACCCATTCCACCTTGCAAGAAATTATATTTTTTTACTGCTTAAACTTCAGACTCATTCATGTAATTTTCTTGTTCCTTCATTAATAGGAGGAGGAATTCATCTCATGAACACATGTTTTTCAAGGCACATTATGGGTTCATCTTAGAATCTGATGAGGTTTTTGTTATATAAACACAAGTCCAAAAGGAGAACTCATTCCAATAAGGCGTGCTCGTTAGGGGGAAGAGCGAACTCATAAATAACACTTTACTTATGAATCAATGGGGTTAGGTCTAGTAGAAGGGGTTAGTTACTCACAACATGATGAATTAAGGTTCAAATCTTTCTGAGAGATGTGCCCACAATTAGTTTATGGCATTGCCTCAAACAGTATTGCCTATAGTAGAAGGATACTAGTGCTTATAAAAAAAAAAAAAACACTCCACTTGAGAGGATCCCCAATATGAACTCATAATAGATCTCGAATTACTATATGCGTCTCTTGTATATTTGGGTAGAGAACCTTAGAAATAAAGGCTTTTTGTTTGACTACATAGAGCGAATATATGCACTATAATTTTAGTAAAGGTTATTTGAAGTACAACATAAGACATCGAACCATTTCACAAGTGTTAAGTTCATGTATTTGAGATCATTTATAAAAAAATGGCGAATGTTAATTATAAAATGCACCCTTACCTATTCATGATCGGATAATAGATGTGTTCATCTCAGAATCTAAGGTTTTCAAATTACTTTATACGTGTATCTCTTGTATGCTTTGCAGGGCATAGAGATCTTTATTTGGGGATGGAGTGATTTTTTTAATAATCCCAGTGACGATGAGTAGTAAGGATTTTTCGAAAATGTTGGAATTTAGTCAACCTTTAGGATGGTGCAAATTGGTGTAACTTGGACGTGAACATCTACATTAATGATTTAAAGTCGCATCGTTACCTTACTACAACATAAACTCAGTCTCCATCAACTTTTTGAGGAGAGTTACAGATATTTTTTTTCTGTTGATATTTATATTTTAATTCTGGTCTGAATTATTTCTAATTTAAAAAATAAAAAAATGAAACCCGGGGCGTGTGGTTGAGTGGAAAAGACTCATTCACTCTTAACCAACTGTCGAGGGTTCGATCCTTGACGTTGGGTATGGAGAAGCATTAAATCTCCCGGGCCGGCTGTTCCACCCTTGAGATGCCTACAAATCAGCCAGAATTAGTCTCCCACCTGTCGGATGGGGAGATACCTTGATCTCTGATAAAAAAATATAAAAAATAAAAAAATGAATGATCTCTCAAGAGAATTCATATATGCCGTAATGCCGGGCATAACCGCAATAGACATTTGGATAAAAAATGAATGACATAATGTATTTTGTTTTTAAGTGATCTAACCATAAATTCTAAATTCATTCTATCAATTACTTGGATCCGAAAAATCACACATGTTTACATAATTTAATTAGATTTAAGATATTAGTTAAATTAGTTAAGATGAAATAATTTTTCTAAACATTTATACTTATTAAGTAAATAAGAATTGGATAAACTTTTCGAATATAATGTATAACTATAATAAGGTAAATATAATAAAAACTGTTTGTTTACAATGAATTCAAGTTTAATTTATAAACAAAATCTTTAATTTACTTAGGGAACATAGCCTCTAAAGCAACATTGTGAGTTTTGTAGGATGAATATTGAGAATATTTGCAATATCTAATATCAGTTCCGATGAGCTGGTCTTCATTCTTCACAACTACTTCCAAGTAAAATATCATTTGCATTTAAAAAATAGTTCATTTCTCATGGGTTACAAAATATGATCAATTTAAAGCCATAAATCAATATTCAAGATATACTTTCTTTGTTAAGATTTTTCCCAGGTCACTTTAGTCTTTTTCCCAAACTTATGTACTCTTTCTTTTTTTTTTTTTTTCTCGTTTGCTTATGCTGTGCTCTAACCTCTTTATTTTATTAATCTTTCATTTTATTATTTTATAAAAAAGATATCTATCATATCTTTCGCAAATGCCCTCTCATAGATAATAATTGCCGGTTGAAAACTTATGGCCAGTATGGTTCGTAGAATATGTGAGAATGTAATTGTTGAAAATTATTGTAATAGAACGGTTATTACAATGAGGTTGTTTGGTATAATATTAGAAATTGTGATTTTATAACATCAACCCCATCATGCGTTAACTAAAGATGGATTATATTCTATTGTTTGGCACTCTTAAATGGAAACCCTGAGATTAATAACAAAAGGCTTTTGCAGAAAAATCTTGCAAAACCGACAAGAATGTTACAACTAATGAAGGGATAGTTATAACCACAAATGTTATTGTTCCATTGATAGCTACGCTTAATTTTGATGTTATTTTGATATTCTTTTAGTGTTGACTGTTTTTCTTCTATTCTTAGGATGATATTTTTATTTTTTTTTTAAAAAATCTTCACCTAGGGTTTGTTTTATAATTTAAAAAAGAGTATAAAAGGCCCCGTTAAATTCCTTTGGGGTTTCGAGTTCGAGTCATAGGGGAGACACTTGTGTCAAGAGGGGATGCTACGAACCTGAAACTTGAGTAGTTGGTTGCTCGGTTACCTAGTAATATGATCTAAAAAAAGCGCTAATTGCCGGTTAATGTATAAAAAAAAAGAAAAAAAAGAAGGGGAGCCTTTCATTGGAAAGCTTGCTTTCATCATACATGGGAAGGAGTCTTGCATCATGACAGCTAAGAACATGTTATTATCCACAAAAACCATAATATCAAGGGTGAAAGTAACACACTCTTTATGATTTAAGACCATTTTTTTTAAAAAAAATTGTCTATCGTTTTTAAATATCAGATCTAGTTAACTTTTTTTAGAGGGATTCAGATGCAAAAATAGCCATATAGTTCGGTCCAAGGTGCACCCAGCAATGCGAAGTTTTTTTTTTGGCCCAAAAGTGCTCACATAGTTACTAAAATGAGTAAAAAATGCCCAGCCATACCATCAATATACATTAACTGCGTTAAGTTTTTCAACGTTAGGAAAAATAAAAGGTGCAAAAATATCTATAAACTTTGGTTCGAAATGCACCCAACACCGCAAACTTTTTTTTTTTTGCCCAAAAATGCCCATATAGTTACCCAAATGGTTTCCTTAGGGGTGAGGATTCTCTCCTCTACCCTATCCCTCATATTCCCCTCCTCTACCCAAAATTTTATTGTTTTGGGGTCAAAATTTTTTGTTTGATTTCATCATTAGATTCTACATAAAATTAGTGATGTTTTGACATCTCATGGACTAAAAATGGTTCAATTTTCAATTTTTTACGATTTTTTAAAGATTCAATGCTTTAACTTGAAAAAAAAGAATTTTAAGCATTAAATATTTAAAAAATCATATAAAATTAAAAACCAAACCATTTTTCGTCCAAAAGATATCAAAATGTCACTAATTTTATGTAGAATCTAATGATAAAATCAAAATTTGACCCCAAAAATATAAAATTTTGGGGTAGAGATGGGGAAGAGGAGGGACAGAGTAGAGGAGAGAAGCCAACTCCTTTCCTCAGTGTTTATGCCATTACTTTACACATGTTAGGATGAAAAATACACAAGAAGAGGTGAATTTGGTATTTCAATAAAATATTTTTCAAAAGTTTAACTTGAAAATCCCTTATGAGAAGTTGGGAATCCCTTGAATGATTCTGGTAAAAGGCACGAAAATTTGGTAAAGTAGTTAGGAAGTTATTAATAGGTTTGAGGTATGTTGGTAATTCCTTATGACCATTTGGTAATCCCTTATGAAAAGTTGGGAATCTCTTGAACGATTCTGGTAAAATATTAAGAAGGAATGATAGTGTGAATATATATATTTTTTACAATATATATAACAAAGGTCTTGGTGGCTTGGTGGTAGTAATTAAAGATATTAATAATATTGGTGTGATCCTCCTAATTGATTGCATCAAATTTTTTAGGAAAAATAAATACTTAAATTTTGATTTTAAATATCCCTACAGATATGATGATATGAATTTTTTTAATTTATTAGTTAAATTTCAGTTTGTAAATAACAAGAGAGAAGGGGAGAGAGAGAGATTGGTAGCAAATTAGTTAGAAGAAAAACAGTTAAGATACGGAGAGAATATATAGGGAGGTTAATTTGATAATTTAAAATATTTATTTTATTTTTTGGTCCTTCTAAATAATTATTTTTTAAAAGGTCCTTAAGAGTAATTAAATTTTTTACTTTGATCACTCTCCCTAATTTTCCCAAAACAAAAAAGCCTAATACTTTCTTATGGATAGAAAGCCCATTTTATTTTGGACCTTAAAGCCCATTTTTCCCAATGGGGACCCAAATCACTCCTTCCTTCCCGTCCCAATCGCTCTTCCCTCCTGAGCAAAGAAGAGCAAATTCTCTCGCCACCACCATCTCTGAAAACTGGACGAACGCTTCTCTATCGCCATGTTGAGTGGTGAAGGTTTTGAGGTGAAGAGAGTGTTTATAGGAGCAGGATGTAACAGAATAGTTAACAACGTTTCATGGGGTGCTTGTGGCTTAGTTTCCTTTGGTGCTCAAAACGCCGTCGCTATATATTGTCCCAAGGTCACTTTCGGTTTCGGTTTCTTATACCCACAAAGTTCAAAGTCCTTATTTTCTGTGACTCTTTGTTAACTTCTGAAGTCTTTTTCTTTTTCATTTTTACAGAGTGCTCAAATTCTTACTACTCTACCGGGTCACAGAGCATCTGTGAATTGTACCCATTGGCTTCCTAACAGCAAGTTTTCATTTAGAGGTAATCTATTTTGCTTTCTGAAATCGGCTATAAATCCTTTAATGCGTTTCTACATTATTACATGTGAATTTCTTCATTTGTACTGGGAATGGGAATGATCTTTTTATCATAACGATGGGATTGGTTATAAATTAATGGAGTGGTGATCAGAAAAACATTTTGAGAGAGAGGAGAAAATATGTTTAAATCCTCATCCTTTTTCTTCTTCTTCTTCCGCACTATTTATTTAAAAATCCTATTTTGTATGCTTTGGCTTAGAAGTTTGAGTTCATTTGATATCGTTATTGCAATAGAGAGGGAGGCTCAATTGAACAATTTAATGCCTTAATCCATGAATTTGTGCAGGTCCATAGTGACTTGACATTTGGCATACTCAATGGAATAGAAGGTTTATGCTTGGTTTTTTTTTTTTTTAACTAAGTTCTTACTGGGTTTTTTCCCATGATTTTGCAGCAAAACAGTTAGAGCAACATTATTTGTTATCGGGCGATGCAGATGGTGCTATTTTTCTCTGGGAAATGTCCCTTTTTGATGGAAAGGTAACCAATGTTCTTACTTATACCTCTTTTTAGGCATTAATGACTTGTTTCCAAACTAATTTACTGTTATTTGTGCTTTCTAACATCTGTTCACAGTGGAGATGTGTCTTACAAGTACCACAATCACATAAGAAAGGCGTTACATGCATTAACGGAATCATGGTTTCTCAAACTGAGGCAATGTTTGCATCTACTTCTTCAGATGGTACAGTATGTGTATGGCAGCTGGCATTTCCAAAGGCGAAAGGAGGTAAGGGTTAATTCATGACAACATTGATGTTTACCGCCACATTTCTTTTACATTGAACTTAATCTTGACCTTCTCTTCATCTCAAAGTCTACATTTTGTATCTCATTATCTGATAAATATCTCTGGCAAACATATCTTTGAATTTTTCTATGGTCTGACGGATTAAGAACAATTTGGATTGGAATTTGATTTGGTTAACTTTTTCCTCTGTTTTGTTTTAGAGTTTGATTGCCTGACTGATGTAGTGGTCCACGTGCATGAGTGTTCCCAATTTAGCTGTCTGGTTTAGTTGTTCCTGTTATTTTGTTTATTTAGGGTTCACAATGTGTCTTATGTCTGGATGATGTTAGATTGAATGGTGATAATTATGAAACAATTGTTGAATTATTGGAATATGTCTTAAGAAGCCCGATAAAGAGAGGGGGGCAGATGAGTGGCCTAGTAGAAAAATTATTATTTTTAATAGGTTTTCTGTGTTGCAGTTTTTATGTGTCTTGTTTTCTTTTGTTCAGTCTGAGAATCAAATTCATAATTAGTCATATCTCATAGTTGAAAATTTTGTTTTACATTTTAGGTGACTGCGAATTATTGTGTCTGGATTCTTTCTCTGTTGGTTCTAAACCAATGGTAGCTTTAGCATTGGCGGAATTGCCTGGAAACAATGGGCAAATAATTCTTGCAATGGGAGGATTGGATAATAAGATTCATCTTTATTGTGGGGGTAGGACAGGAAAGGTAGTTATTTAAAAATGTACTGTAGTTGATTATAAGGAAGTATTATCTGTGTGTAAAGACTTTTCTTCTAATATATTCTCCCAGCTTGTTCGTGCATGTGAGCTAAAAGGACACACAGATTGGATCCGAAGTTTGGACTTCTCGTTGCCTATTAGCACAAATGGGGAATCAAGCAGCATTTTGCTGGTAAGTTCATCTCAGGATAAAGGCATACGAATTTGGAAGATGGAACTTCGCAATTCTTTGTCCAATGGACACACTATATGCAAGAAAGAAGAAATAAGCTTGTCATCGTATATAGAAGGACCTGTGCTTGTAGCCGGTC
Source organism: Mimosa bimucronata (assembly GCA_037074515.1). Classification (NCBI taxonomy): domain Eukaryota; kingdom Viridiplantae; phylum Streptophyta; class Magnoliopsida; order Fabales; family Fabaceae; genus Mimosa; species Mimosa bimucronata. The sequence continues at coordinate 25,143,964 of CM073445.1, read as the reverse complement.
CGTCTACTTTTCAAATATCTCTGGAATCGCTTTTAATTGGACATGAGGACTGGGTATATTCAGTGGAGTGGCAACCACCTTTGGCTGCATCTATGGAGGGGGATTCATATTATCAACCTCAGAGCATCTTATCAGCATCCATGGACAAGACTATGATGATATGGCAACCTGAAAAAACTTCTGGTATTTGGATGAATGTGGTTACTGTTGGGGAACTAAGCCATTGTGCTCTGGGGTTCTATGGTGGTCACTGGAGCCCGCTTGGAGATTCAATATTAGCACATGGATATGGTGGATCTTTCCATCTCTGGAAAAATGTTGATAGTGATAATTGGCTGCCACAAAAGGTTCCCTCCGGTCATTTTGCATCAGTGACTGATATTGCCTGGGCTAGATCTGGTGATTATATTCTATCTGTCAGTCATGATCAGGTGTGTTGCTCATAGTAAAAATGTTGCATATAACTGTCTACTCTTTAAAGATTTACAGCTAAATGGTTTTATTTCATAATGTAATCTTAAGTGGACAATTCCATGTCATATTAAGATTAAGTAGAAACATTCTATTGATAAGTCATCTCACTGTGTTTAGTAGTGTGGCAACTGGTTTGAACCAGAAATAAGTGTACTAGGTAGCCTTTTGTTGTGTGTTAAATTTCACTCTTTGGGAAAACTGCATAGCAGTAAGGGTTTAACCCAACGCTCCTTAAAATGTTGCACTCAAAAGCAGGGAATGGATTCCCAAGGTATATTTTTGCACTGCTTAGATCTTATTTCCGCGGGAGAGACTATCTGCTACACTTTGTGTGATGATAAAAATTTTCATTGACTAATTACTGATCATATCCTTTTAAGATTTCCTTCCTTAGGTTTATTTGATGCTTATGACTGTGTTTTGTTAAGATTTAGGTTTACGCGTTATGTAGCTTTTATGCATAAACACACGTGCTCACATGTATGCATTCATGCATGTATTATAACCATTTATTCTTTAGAAGTAGTTTTCCTATAATTGATTTTGCAAAATATAATAACATGAAGGTTAACGATTACAACTCCAAATAACGGATTACACATCAAATGACTTAACAAAGATACAAACAGCACATATAGACAAGTCTGCCAAACATTCGAGGGGTTGGCACTCTCCACTCCCCAAAGGGCCAAGATCTATTTCAAATTCTTCTCTGCTCTTCTCTGAACCAGAATGAATATTTACAGACCCAGAAACTGACTTTCACCACCCCCAACTCATAGGCTTTGGCTATGGCAGTCCTATAGCTACCCTACCCTCGAGTTCTTTCTTCAAAATAGCAAGTCAAAATTCTGCCCATCAAAAGTATGCTTCCCTTAGCATGTAATTTTCTAGTATTTCAAAGGTGGACCCTAACAGATTTCCTTCCTTAGGTTTATTTGATGCTTATAATTGTGTTTTGTTTAGATTTAGGTCTACACGTTTTGTAGCTTTTATGCATAAACACACTCGTGCACACATATATGCATGCATGCATGTATTATAATCATTTATTCTTTTGAAGTAGTTTTCCTGTATTTGATTTTGCAAATTATAAAACTTGCAGACAACTAGAATTTATGCTCCGTGGAAAACTGAGGCTTCTATTCAAACAGGGGAATCTTGGCATGAGATTTCTCGTCCTCAGGTTCATGGTCATGATTTCAATTGCGTGACAGTTGTCCAAAGTAAGGGAAACCATCGTTTTGTTAGTGGAGCTGAAGAGAAAGTTGCTAGAGTGTTTGAAGCTCCCTCTTCTTTTTTAAAGACTTTGAATAATGCCTCTTTGCAGAAATCTTGTTCTTCTGATGATTTCCAATCAGATGTTCAGATTTTGGGTGCAAATATGTCTGCTCTTGGGTTATCACAGAAACCTATTTATGTTCAAGGTTAGTTTTTTTTTTGGCATAGAGATGCTGCGCAATGCAGTCAGCGTTGTAATCATATAGTAGTTCTGCTGTTTCTCTGGTTCCATAAATTTCTGTATGACTTTTGCTAGTCTTAACTCAGTTAGGTAGGATTTGTGTAAATAGTTTATCAATATAGAAAAGGAAATGAATATTTTGACTGGTAAATACTATGAAATAATGTTCCCAAATGGAATGCTAGCTTGTGACCCAGGTGATTAATTCGTTGGATAGTGAGTTTTGCTGTGTACTAGTCCCATTTGTCTTTCTTTCCCCTTTTTTTTGGGGGGGGGGGGGGGGGGGGGGCGCAAATAGCCCCTTTAGTTTGATTTTTCTTTTCACATGGAGCTAAAATACTCAAAAAGTGTCTTGGGAGGGGATGTTTACCTAGACTCTGACCCAAATCCTGTCTTAAAAATTAGGATGTTCGATGATCAATCTGTTTAAACATCTGATAGCCAGCCAAATTTTCGCCTGTTTGCCATTCCATCTTATGTCAACTCCTGGAAAACTTTATGTCTGAATTTACCCTGGGAAGTTGTGAAGCACATTGACATCATCATTTGACGACTTGTCTTATAGATTATTGTGCTCTGTTTTTTATAAGAATTGCTGCCTATAGCTTTCTGACCCTTATGTGAGCCTGTGTCAAGTTCTTTTGTCATTGTACTGCCTGTCGCCTGAGGACCTTCAACATGGAAATGTAATCCTTAGAATGTATTTTGTGAGCTCCGATCTCGCTCAGTTTCTTGTTTATTGAACAAGTTGTCAATATAGTGCTGGGGTTTTGGTCACATGGGAAATCAACTGGTAGATTAGCTGTTAGGTTTAGGTGCACAATTATGCTATAGCCATCCTACAAGGTTTTTATATACGACTTGTTGCATGCATGGTTGGAGGTCTCTCTCTACTCTTTGATACAAGACACTACCCAAGGGTAGCAGCAGGTTGACCATCTAGATTGGAGAAATTAAATCACTTATTTATATTTTTTCCTTGTCGAAATCAAAGTTGGCATTCATATAAAATCTTTGTTGTAGTGTCTCTATGTTAAATTGTAGTTTGATGTGGCTATTCTCCTATACAGCTGTACATGAAACACCTGAGAGAAATGGGGTTGATGGTATTGACTCCCTTGCGACTATTCCTGATGCAATGCCAACAGTGTTCACTGAGCCTCCAATTGAAGATCAACTAGCCTGGCATACATTATGGCCTGAATCACACAAGCTCTATGGTCATGGAAATGAAATCTTTGCTTTATGCTGTGACCATAGGGGTGAGCTCGTTGCTTCCTCATGTAAGGTACATGGTGTTACTCTAGATGTACAATTGTTTCTATTATACTAAAAGACACTCCCTCTGGTTCTAAATATAAAGTTCTCTTAACTGATTTGTTGAGTCCAAAAAAAAGTAGCTAAGATGTTTATTTGCGATTAGTATGTAGAGAATTTGTGACACTTTCAAAAAATAATTCCACCATTTGTTGATTAATAAAGTTTAATGCACAGAGATAAAAGTGCCCGGGAAAATAGGGGTATTATTGGACAGAAAAGTTTAATATGGGAGACAAGCGAGAATGAGACCTCAATATGTTATATTTAGGACTGAACTAAAACTCAAATGAACCGTATATTTAGGACTGGAGGGAATATAATGTAACTTAGAAATATCTCTGTTAGCAAATGACATGTTTGGTATAATAACTGAAGTTTCTCATTAACAAAGGTGATATTTTGTTAAAGTTACCAAAGCTTAGAGTGGTGCAATGTGAGATTACCTTGTTTTTTAAGTGGTTTGAGGTGTCACCTAAATGTCTGTCTTCTTAGTGACACCTTGTTATCTACCAACACATGCCCTTAAAACGATGCCCAACATCCAAGATATTAGGGTCAAAATGACGTGCACCGAACACACACCTTTCATAATCTATGGTATTAGATGGACTGTGTAGTTTTTATCTTCATTTTGACGTACTCTATATTTCTGGATACACACGCATTCACTTCAACACGGTTGGCTTGCATTATTTTTTTGGTGAAAAATACCATTTTTCACTTCGATTTTTTTTTTATTAGTGCTATTTTTACATTATTATTATTTGGTAATTATTGCTCAATTTTCATCCTTTGCAGGCTCAGTCTGCAAATGTGGCAGAGATATGGCTTTGGTTAGTGGGCTCATGGAAAGCCGTTGGCCGCCTGCACTCTCACACCTTAACAGTGACCCAGTTGGAATTTTCATATGATGATAATTTTCTATTGGCTGTTTCAAGAGATCGCCATTTTTCCATCTTTAGAATCACAAGAACAGGTACCTAATCATTGTCACCATCTATAGCATCAGCATATGCATGAGTACTGGTTGCGTTCTCTGATTACTCTGGGTAAAATATTGTTCTCAGCAATTTAATTGACTGACAATAATATAAATAATATTGTAGCTTGTTATTCATAAAGAAAAAATAAAAAGAAAAAAGCTTTATGATCTAAACTTGTCTAGTATTTGCAAGATTTTCCTAATAACTTGGACTCTAGCAAGTCAAGAAATTTCTCAAGGGATAAAATTTATAGTATGTTGACTATGAGATGAGATTTTCAATATAAGCATAGCATGTGACCATTTTTCATTCTGACTATAACATTATTGATTGCATTTTCAAAAACGTTTTTTGAAAATGGAGGATCTTGTAAGAAACACCTAAAAGTTGCACCTTTTACTCCTTACCCTATGAACTGAAGCACCTTATCTGCTGCAAGAGATGTCAGTTTCCTTCGCAAGTAATGCTGCAAGTCAACAGAAATCTCATTCACCTGTGTTTTGCAGGCACAGGTGAAATTAGCTACAATCTTCTCACGAAACAAGAGGGGCATAAACGTATCATCTGGTCATGTTCTTGGAATCCACAGGGTCATGAATTCGCAACAGGTTCCCGGGATAAAACAGTGAAAATCTGGGCTGTAAAGGGGGAATCTACAGTCAAGCAGCTTATGACGCTGCCTCAGTTTCACAGTAGTGTCACAGCATTATCTTGGGTCAGTCTTAACGATCGAAGAAACGATGGACTTATCGCCATTGGGATGGAATCTGGTCTAATAGAGCTCTGGAACCTATCATTCTCTCAAACAAATCTTGGTGCTTCTCTTGCCTTGCGCATGGATCCTCTTATGTGCCATGTCTCTTCTGTGAACCGTCTGGCATGGAGGAAGAAGAGAGAAGATGAAAAGAGTATGCAACTGGCTTCTTGTGGAGCCGATCATTGTGTGAGAGTGTTTGAAGTAACTATTGACTAGTATATGATATGCCTGTAGAATGAAAATTTGATTCATAGCTATGACTTAGAAGAAGAGAAGAAGTTTGATGTATTCTGTGAAAGTGGACTGAAAATTAGGGGCAGGGGCCTAAATTTTTCTGTCTCCTGCCTTAATATGATTATTGTATGTGCTAAATTTGCTTTTTATTTTGTTATAATAAAGTTTAGATGAGTTTGATTAGAAAGCTCAGTAGGGTCATGGCATAATTTATGGTTTGAGAAGTACTTATGAATGTATTTTTAAATTGTAATGGGATTTGAGCTTATACTCTTGTGGAGTATATGTCAATCCTTATTAATTGCTGATTTTTTTTAATATAAGATTAAATTGAATTTTTTTAGATTAAAGAAGTTAAATGGATAACTTAATTTTAACATATGTTACATGTAATTAGATTATATGTTAGTTTATAAGTAAGATAAATCACTTTTGATAAAAAAAATAACTATAAATACTTTAAAGTTATATATTTTGCATCATTAATCTCTATAAAAATAAATTAATTTGATCTTATATTTAGAACTTGAGGACTAACGAGTATATAATAAGCGTGGCCTACTGTACAAAGTTCCTGCCAAGTAGGGTCTATGAGGGTTTGAGGCATATAGATATATGACAACCTTACCTTTGTAATAAGAGAAGTTGTTTTCAGATTTAAAAATGTGACCATCATATTACAATGTGACTCTCACATGCCAACAACCTTATTAATTGAAAGATTACATTTATTTTAGTATGAAGTGTATAAATGCATTTCATATCTATTCACAAAATGAAAAGTTTTCTAAGATTTAAGAGCATTTTTGTAATAATAAAAAAAAGCTTACTAGGTGGATTATTTTAGATGATTTAGATTTTTTACAAGCAGAAAAGTCAAACTGTTCATAGAATGTACCCATTTCTTTACTCCTAGTTGCTTTCTCTTTAGCAAGTTGTTTTGAATTTTGTCATCCTGACAAATTTTAAGAGCAGTCTTTTAGACATAAGAAATCAATTGTCCATAACTTAAGTATTCATAAGGAATGTTGCCATCATTCTGATTTAAGTTTTTCTCTAACTTTGTCTGGATTATTTCTTTTTTTTGGTACAAGAAAGTTTAAATGAGTTGGGTCTCATGGGCTCATCATAGTTAGGACATACATAGAATCAAAGAATGCTTAGAGAAATACTTACATATCACCTTCCAACAAAGTCCTCCTTAGATGTATTCTTAAAAAGAAAAAGAAGAACCGTCATATAGTTAAATTCTACCTGTTTTGGGGGAAAAAACAGGTTATATGTTTTGATAACTTTATGCCTGATAATGCGAACGGTCTATTCGATTTCTTCAGTCTAAACATAAACTTAGCCTGAGATTCACAAATAATACAAATCACAAAGACAAGATTCCATAGAAGATCATCACAGAAGAAGAACCAAAGACCATAATGTTCACAGTAAGACCCCATCATCCAGATAAAAGCAAGTTTAAATACCATAACCATTTTCCAGGAATAAGCAAACAGATAAAGGGTCTACTACACAAAATCGTATTTATAAATTTATTATATTTGACATACTGATTAGGCGAAGTTGATCCCCACAGGAAAAACACAGATAAACTTAGGTGGAAAGGGAACAGAAGGAGTTAGGAGAACCTTGAAGGTCACTTATTGAGCTAATCATTGATTATATATTCCATTTTCATGTTGATCTATTAAGTACCCCTTGAAAGCAATCCCTAACGTCATGCTTGGAAGGAACACATTATTTTTCTTAGGGAAATGGGAATGAGAAGGAGATAGGCTTATATGTAAATGTGATTTTCGAGTTCAAACAAACTTGTTTGAAGTAAAGAGTGTTAAAAAATTTTCCTTTAAATTTAATCTCAAGGGTTTGTAATGACCATGGCTTTTTAGTTTATGCAACTTTTCTTCAACAATGTGTAACGTATTTTCGGTTATGTGTAAATGTCTTATGATTTGTACATAAGTTCAAATAGTTGCACTCATTTGAAAAATAGTTACAATTTCTAAAATCAGGTTATACCCGGATCCTTAAACAAATTTTAATCACCTTTGAACGTTAAACTTCGTAATTTGTAATGGGAGATTTGAATTAACAATCTTGCCAAAAAAAAATGTCTGCTTTTTTCATTTTTTTTCTCAGATGTCTTCATTTTTTTTTTGGGGGGGGGGGGGGGGGGTTTAAAGTAGTAAGAATTAAGAAGATAGAGAGAGAAAGGAAGGAGTTTTTTCGAAATGATGTGCCTACCTTCTCATTGAAATACCCAAGTTAAGTCTTTAAAATTATAAGCACGGACTCTTTCAATAATAGTTCATATAAATATTTATATCTTGTTTTTAAAAAATAAAATTCAAAAATTGTATATTAAAAGGAGGCGAAATAGTCAATAAAAAAATTTGTAATACATTGTTTGTTCTTTGGTAAGAAGTGCAATTTAATATTTTTCCTCATTTATTCCAGTTATTATTAGTAATTTCAAATTTGTTTACTTGTTAAGAAATACTTTTGTTCAAGTTCATTTTTTTGTTTTGTTTCAGTAATAACGTTTGTTCATGTTCACTTGCTAACAGGGAGAATAACAATAGCCTATTAATGACGGTTAGGTCTCAATAATACTTTTGAGAAAATGAATTTACAAATATGAATTCAAACAACTATCATCAATTTAAAATGTCAATTACATATAAGACATTTAAATTTCAAATGTGTGCCTATAACAATATAGCCTTTATCTCATTATATAGGATCTACTTCATGGATCGTCTGACGCCATTATACTATATTAAAAATCAAATTTTTGAATGCATTACTAACAAAAAGGATCGTGCTTTATAACCCATTCAATGTTTGTTTCAATCTCCCTCCACCTCCTATAACAGGTTCCTCAATTGCTTGATGTACTCTCTTTATTTGTGCATTTAATAACTTTCTTTGAACATATCCAACCTCGGCTAGGGGACTCTCCACTTCCTCTTCATTTAATATCCCTAGTTCCCTACTATTGGATTTGCTTTCAATAGTGGAAGTCTATTATAATTATAAAAATATTATGTAATCAACAATAAATATATAATAATATTTTAACATTGTGATAGATTTCAACCATTGAAATCAAATCCAATGGTAAAGATACTAAGTGAAGAGAGTGGGAGAGGCTATACAATGCAGAGACCCCTAGCCGGTCCAGCCCACCTCACACAATTTTTTACCATTTTTTCTTTAATGGATGTCACTTCACGTATATGTCATTCCTCTAGCTAATATACCAAAAAAAAGATTCATAAAAAATCTAATTTTTTTTTTCTGGGAAACAATTTTCCGTTGACATTGTGATACCCATACTTTGAACTGTTCAAGGAACGAAGAGGGTATGGATTGAGGAAGGTGAAGAATGGATGTAGAGTGGGCTATGTATTACGCAAGCATGGGGATAGGTCCCTCGCCACGATGGTGTAGCGTGACAATATCAACTTCTCCAGTGCCTAATGGGACCCTCAAAATCGTTTTTGACTAAATGCACCTCAATTATTTATTTTGGAACATGATAACATTATCAAGAACTTACTAATAGTTCTATATATTATGAATATGGATTAGTGGGTAGCATCTTTAGCCTGAATCAATCACAACCGTGTTTGAAGTTTTTATTTATTTATTTATTTTCAACAAACAAAAATATTAAGAAGTTTTATAGATTATAAAATGGACATTTTCCAAATTGAATCGAAGTCTAACAAAAGGTTGAGGTTGCTCTTAACTTTGTGAGTCATAGGAGCCCCCACCATATTGTGTCATGTCTGAAGCTTTGCCCGCAGCATCACACCCCCTTGATACCATAACTTTTGACAAATGAAAAACTTTTAACTAGTTTTAACTACTCCTACTTTTAAATATAAGACTTTTTTTAAATGTTTGTTCTTTCTTAAATATAAAACTTTTTTTTATTTTTTCTTGCATTTTTCTGAAATTATTCATAATAATACTCCCCAATAATAAACAAGTAGGGAGGGAGTGTAGGAATAAAGAAATGTGTTTAGAGTGTTTTAGTAATATCATGTAATTTTAATTAATTTAAAAAACATTCTTAATTTGATCAAATTAAATAAAAATGTCTTATATTTAGGGGTATATTCTTTTATCCGCATGATTCTATAAAGTTTTTTAATGAAAAAGAAGAGTGGAGAGGTTTTCTATGAGAGGGACAAATAATAACAACTTGAAGGTCAAAATTGGAATTAAATTCGCAAACTTTTACTAGTAAGTGGTAAGTGACAAAGAAACTTTCATATCACTTGGCCACTAGGCCATTGATAGAAAATAAGGATATTGATATTAAAACTTAATACATGCTATTAAAATCAACAAATCATTAAAAATACTCTGAGCGTTTAATATGTTTTTGCATTTTTTTTAGTCTCTCCTCATCTTTTTCTCATCTATATTCTCTTTCATATTTCTAATAATTCCTCGACTCCTAAATATGTATGATTTCTCTTACCAAAATATATATTTATATATATATGATTTCCATGAATGATTTCAAGTATTCAACAACAACAAAGCCTTATCTCATTAACAATTTTAATGTAAAATTTATACAGAACTACCCTATTTATAAGCTGTAAATTCATTCTTCAGACTTTCATTTAGGGAAGCACAGGACCCACTAATAAATTTGTATGCAAAAGAAAGAGACATTACATGTCCGCACGCAATATGCCGTAAGAGAAACTTGGGCAAAAAAAAAAATGCCGTAAGAGAAGGATAGAAGCCTTAAGCTGCATTTTGACGAAGACACTTATCAAAGCAGCCGCAATAAATGGTCAAGTAGGCAACCTTATACCACTTTGAGGTTACACGTTTCCTTTGGTTGCTTGTTTTCACTTCTTTTAGACGACAATGACCAATTTTATCTACCACAACCCACTTGGATCTAAATGAACTTGGACTGAAAGGTCACGTGAACTAACGTGCATCTTGTGAAAACATGTTTGACAGTACCTTTTAGTAATTAGTATATCTTAAAGTTCACTGTACGTCGAAGTTATTCATCTGAACAATCTTGGCAGCTCATGGTTTTTGTTGGTTTATGATGTTGGTTGAGTTGAGTACCAACAACAACCATTCTTAACAACGTTGTATTCACGAAAAAGCAATGAGAATTTGAGGAACCGCTCAAAATGAAGCGCACAAGAAATGAAGATCATTTAAGAAAGGAAACCTAACATATCCATCGTATAGAACCATCTTATTGAATCCCTCGATAAAGCTAGAATCTGCTGCTTGAGATGCCAAAATAAACAAATGGCAATCCTTGTGCAGTTTCAACTAGTCACACCTCTTGATAATTCAAGGGTTAGTCTCCATCAAAGATGGGTCCAATTCAAGCTTGGCAACGGCAAACCAATCAGTTGGCAGAAATATATATATATATGATTTCCTACTGAAAACAAACATGACTGATGAAAAGTCTAAATTAACGTGCTAATTAATTCTGTATGACAGGGACAAACTAGTGGTCCTTTCAGCCTCAGGTCCAAAATGTTAAAGAAACCAGGGACTAGGTCTTAGGCTCCTAATGGCCATACCCATCGTGATTTATCAATGGAAGAAGTATTTGCAAAAGGAAATAATTACTCATCTACGGTTCAAGAGCTATATATAAAATACAGAAAAGAACCAAAGAACAATGCTTGCTAATTTACACAACAATAATTCATGAATCAATATTCGGACTTTGACAGAACAATTTTGAAAATTTGACCTTTTACAGTATAACCTGACACTTATCAATCAATTTCTATAAATTATGACAGAAGAAAAAGTACAAGAGATGAGTTTTTAATAATCTATCACAAATACAAACCCACAAGCAGGTATCAATAACACAACATAGACAGAAAAATATAAAGAGGAAAAAATATATATCAAACCCATTTTTCTTCAAAATTGTTTCTTTACTTGGGACTGACTTACTGTGGCTGTGATGTTCTTATTTGCTGCTTCATGCTGTCAGAGGGAGGCTCTGCAGCAGCAGCAGCACCTGTCATAGTTTGGTACTGTGAAGGCATTGTGGGTGCAAGAGGCTGAGAGAAGTATATCTGGGTGTGAGCAGGATCGGCATACTCATAAGCATAACTAGCCGGGGCAGCAGAATTGGGAGCAGCAGCCTGAGATGGATGATGATACTGGGAATAGGCAACAAACTGCTGCTGAGGCTGACCAGAAGCAACTTGAACCACTTGAGGGGTGACCGAAATTGCCGTCCTATAAGCACCCGCTGTCATTTCGGATTGGGGCACTTGAGCATTTCTGATGGGGTTGTAAGAGGCAGATGGCTGAACCATAGCAGGATTCGAGGTTGTTTGGGAGCGGCTAGAAGGAATCGTTGAAGCAGGTTCGCTAATATTAGGTTGCTGAGCACCCATATTGTAAGGTTGGGACTGTCTATTGGGAACATAGTAAATCTGATACTGCTGTTCAACCTGTTGATGATGATGCTGGGGATGAAGCTGCTGCTGCTGCTGAGAAGGATATACAGGATAGAATGTATGGAGTGGCACGGACCCGGAAGGGGCATGTTGAATGAAATGAGTGCCATGTATAAATTGTTGCTGTTGATGATCGAATTGAGGTTGCAACATATATCCCCCTTCCTGTACTTGTTGCTGTGTTCCATGCATAAATTGATGCTGTTGTTGAGCTTGTTGTTGCTGTTGCTGCTGCTGCTGCTGCTGTTGAGCTTGTTGTTGCTGGTGCTGTTGTTGCTGCTGCTGCTGCTGATCAAACTGAGCTTGCAAAACATATCCCTGTTCCAACATTTGTTGCTGCATTTGGATCCGTCCATAAGAATCGGACATTGTAAATTTCGGATCAACCTGATTACTAGGAACCCTTGCAGCCCCTGAGGGAATTTGGATCTGAGCTTGGTCTTGATAAACCATAGGTTTTGAGCGCAGCATTGCATTTGTCAAACTACTGTCACTGAGGAATTTAAACAAGCAATCAGCAAAGAAAAACCTAATACACAAAGCTCTAACAAGTAACCCATGAGTATGATCAAACCAAATTCAACAAACAAACAACCAAACAACACAACGACATATTGAAATAAGCATGCAACATTACAAAACCAGATAGACAAAATGATAAAGACCAGAAAAATAAGAGAAATGGGGCTTGAAGGCTACCTTGAAACTGAATCTGGAGAAGGCAAATCAACACCTCCAGATGGCTTTTGCTGCAATTGAGTATGCAAAATCTGCGGCTGAGGCACCGTCTGTGGCGGCGGTGTAGGAGGTTTCCTAAAAACCCCAATGACTCCATGCTCTGATCTCTCATCATCAGACACAACCCGATTCTGATACTCCCCGGCCGACGATCCAACCGCCACGCCGGAAGCAGCCACCGGTACATTCGACACCACCGGCATACCATGAGGCGAAGACATCATAAAACCCTCATCTTGCTTCTGCCCACAACCACCAATCCCCATTTGAACAAACTGATCCTCAATTCCCACCCCCTTCTGCTGCTCCTGCATCCTCACTCCATCATCCACATGAACCCGAATCGGAGGCAAATTGGCCACCGAAGGCGAAGAAGAAGTTGACCCAAATGAAGATGTAGTCTCCAACATAGGTGAATCAGGCACAGAGTGAACATCCTGACCTTGCTGTTGCTGCTGCTTCACACTCTTACTCCCATTCCCCACAGTACCCTCAATACTATCCTTCGAATTCGAAACCCCATCTAGATTCCCACCACTAACCACCTCATCGTCAAAACCCATCAACAAATTAACAGACCCAGAATCCGAAAACCCTCTATTAAGCATACCCATGAACCAATCCTCCGACTTACCAGAGCTATTAATCACAGGAATCGACTGAGTCGAATCAGGCTTAGCAGGGAACAAGAAAAGCCTAATTCTAGAGGGTTTCACTGACGAAGAACCACCACCACCACCACCACAAATAACACGATCATACTCATCAATCATATTATCCAAGTCCTCATCGGTGGTGACAGAGATCAGAGAATCGAGGTCTTCAGTGGGGAGCAAGTATTTGAGAGTGAAAGGGCGGCCATTAAGGAAGGTTTTGGAGAGGCGAGAGGAGAGGTCAGAGAGAGGGGTATTTCGGTCAATTACGACGATACGGGTTTCGCCGCCGACATAACAGAGGGACTTGTCGTGGGGACGAGGTACGATGTGGCCGCCAAAGCTACACATGAAGCGAAGCTTGTTTGTGGCGGCGGCGGCGGGAGGGGGAGGGAGGGAGTCGTCCCATGAATCGGTGTTGCGGGAGCGAGGGGAGGAGTCGACGGAGTCGGGGTAGTTCAGGTGGGGTTGTACGGCGGAGGGAGGTGGTGGTGCGGCGGAGGGGGCCTCCATGGGTGGTGGCGGAGGGAGAAACGAGGTTTTGAGAGAGAGAGAGAGAAGAGAGAGAGGGGGGAAGACGTGGAAATTTGATGTTATTATAGTTAGTAGTGTAAAGGCATTATACAGCTGGCTCTCTCTCTCTCTCTCTCTCTCTCTCTCTCTCTCTCTCTCTCTCTCTCTCTCTCTCTCTCTCTCTCTCTCCCTTAGGAATTATAAAAAAACAAATTAGTAGTCACTCTTTTCTCTTCATAAATCATAATCCTATTATCCTAAATACTCTCATGTCAAAAAGAAATTATTGCTAAATGCTCGTCTATGGGTAAAATCTTACAAGGATCAAGATTAAAATAACCCGAGTTTTGTTCAAAGCCTTGAACATATCTATCTTCACTAGAAGAGGAGAAAAGATAAGAATTATATTTCTTTGACAAAATGATATACTGTATGTACTAGAATACTCGTTATCTGATGTTTATAAGACGCATTTACGATGGGCTTGGCTTGACGATTCTCGAATTTTGAATTTTTTAAGGGGTTCATATTGCCCAGCACTAGAATCAAAGACAATCTCGAAAATTAAATTAACCAAATCGGTCGAGAATTATATCACCCACTCACTATAATCGATCGCCGAATATGATTCATAATCAAGGACGGCAACTGCACGATCGCTGCCGTATCCATCGTTAGCTGCTGGCCTGCTGCCGTTGTCTCGTCTACATAACGATCATCGTATCGAGTAGTTAAGGATGGTCGCCATATCCGTCGTATTTCCTCTTAATGGGAATAGGGTTCAAGTTTTCACCTTTGCTTGCAAGTATTAAATCATGGTCGAACAGAGATTATGTGTTTAAATGTCCATATGTCATCTTCTAATTAGGGAATTGGGATATAGGATTTCTCCATATATTAACTTCAGCCTTTAATATAAGGAGCCTGGTTTGTCTAATTTGAAAAGACCAAGTAACCACTAAGCGTTTGAATCAATCGGCTATAGGTTATTTGAATTTAACTAGTGGTCTCGTGTTCGAACCTGTGTATGCAGTCACGATAATTACTTAAAGGTAGTGAGGTTCCCCTTATTGCAGGCATACATTCATGCGAACATAATCAGTTGGTTGTTAGTAGTTCCGAATACCCATAGATACAACAACAACAACAAAGCCTTTATCCCACTAGGTGGGGTCGACTACATGGATCACATAGATAAATTATTAATCCGAAGATCCTCTGAATACCCATAGATAAATATAAAAAAATCAAGTACGTCAAATAAACTACCAGCATATATTATATGATATTTCTGAAAAAAATTATGTGTATCATCGGATCATATATATTATTTTACATGTGAAATAATTAGTTTAGAGAAAAAAATGATAAACATACTTTCTCCATTATTTAATGTATGACTTAATGGAAAAGTTGATTTTGGATCTAAATTGTGAATTATTTCAAAAATTTTTCGTTTTTTCTTAAATTACCCATTTTGATGATCCTCTATAATAATCAAGTAAGTGTGAGGGGAATTAAGGAAGATGATGGTGGTGTTTTAGGAAAAACGCATCATTTTAGTTAGTTTAAATAGCATCTAGTTAAAAAATTAGCATCCTTAATTTAATCAAATTAGGTAAGCATGTTATACATTTAGAACTGGTGGAGTAATAGACAAAATGAAAAGAAATTTTATATTTAAGATCAAAAGTCAACTTTAACTAACTTTTATATTTATAAGTTATAACCAGTGTAGTATTTGCTAATTTGAATAAATGTGATATGATTAGTTTAAGATGGCCACAAAAAGCTATCCTAGTTCTTATGTTATGAATGGATGTTGTAATATTTTTTTTTCATTAAAGTGTCAAACATTAACAACATAAAGTTACAAATGAAATCGAACGCATAAACCCCACCCACCCCCCACACTTATACGTAGTGTTATATCACTGTGCTACAATGCCTTTGGTATGGAGATAGTAATGACTATAATGTTAATATAAGAGCATTTCCTTATAAAAATGTTGTTAATTATTAATTACGAATAATTTCTTAATATATTTCCATAACTCGGCATTTATTTGGTGAAAATTACAAAATATAGGAATATCCTTCCGTTTCCTGATATAAGTAAAGAGTAAATGCTAGGCACAGGTTTACGTTTAAAATTGTTTTTTATTTTGTCCCTATTAAAATATAGATTAAATGTTTATACAAGATTGTAATCTTATTATATTTGGTAACAAAAGTGTATCGATGCTTATCAAAGAACTTATAATCTAGTGATATGACATCCCTCAATAAATATAGAGTTGTGGGTCCGAATGCAGTTGTAACCCCAAACCGTTAGTGTATGCCTTTTAAATTAAAAAAAAAAAAAGTTTATCACTTTTATTGCCTATAATAGTTATCAAATGAAGTATTAATATAGCTGAATAATAAATTTTAAAATAAAAATTATTTAAGCAATCTGAAATCTGAACATTAACTTTTTTTAGGAAAATTACTCCAATGCCGTACACAACATCCTAAAATATTAGGAACAATAATTTTTTTTTGAGAATTTCTGGTATGAACTTAGTTTTTCACGTCACTTATGGTCTAATAAATCACAAGTAAAAACCTCAAAAATATTTTTAAGTGATCTAAAAAATTTTAATATGATGTAACACTTATGTGAAAGGAAAAATTAATGTCTCATTTACGTTTTCTTTTCCTTAATTGTGAGGGAAAATCAAAGCTCTATAGTGTAATATTGGATGAAAATTCTTTAGATCAGATTAAAATATGTCTGATGATGATACGGTTGCTTGTGATTGGTCAAATTACAAGTTACTTGACATAACATGTTAATACAATAATTTCTCTAATTTTTTCCGATGAAGCCATCAAATTCATTGGATCTAACTAAAGTTAACTATAAATAAGTTTTTGAGTGTACTTATAAGAGCAAAGTATACATTTAGTCCCTTGACCTTTAAAAGTATTTTTTAGTCCTTTAACTTAATACTATTTGTCTAAAATAATAGTTTTTTGTAACAATTTTCATTATTTTAAATATTAAATTATATATACTAACACTTGATCATGTTTTATTGATATCAAACTTTAATATTATCATTTTTTATTTTTTGATAAAAAAAATAAAAATTTATTAGGAGCTTGTTTAAGTTTTGGTAGCATTTTAATATCAACGACCATTAGGATGAGAGGAAAGAAAACAATTTCTACATATAAGGGACCAAAATTAAAATCTTTTAGAAAATTTAAAAAAAAATGTTTGCAATGAAGGCTAGTAGATTTCACAGTAGTTTGATGATTTCAAGATACCTCATGATTTTGTTCTTTTGAAGATATTATGTTCGTGAATACGAGATACTCTACAGGGGAAGGGTGCCATTGAACTAAAAATTTCTTAGTACCCATCAGTCATTTGCATTGGAAGCTATTCTTAATAAATAAAAATTCTTTTAATATATGCAATTAAGAGGAGAATTTAGAAAAAGCATTGAAAATTTGAAAGACAAATTGAAACCTTAAATCTAAGACCAAAGCAAACTTATTAGTGGCCCCATTCCTAAATATATGGCCTATTTAGGGATGGGAACTTGTTCCTAAATATAAGATCTTTTTCTATTTTTTTTTACTTTTCTCTAAAATATCCTTATTATTGATTCTTCTCAATAAAAAAAATAGAGAGTGAGAGTGGGAATTAAGGTAGTGATTAGTGTTTTTTTTAAATATAATGCGATTTTAACTAACATTATTAACATCTTTAATCTTATTAAATTAGATAAATAGGTCTTATATTTAGAAACAGAGGAAGTAACAATTTTATATTTAGGAAAGAAAGTAATTTTCTTCATATATGTTTTGATTTGGTTTTACTTTTATCCTTTTCCCCCCAATGATTTGCAACTTTGAGAATCGGTAACTTGTAGACGTAAGAGTGTGGAGCGTTGCATTAAGACTTTAGGGGTCTTTGCCAGCAAATTTATTGGTTGGACTCCATTGGTTAGCTTCCTTTAAAATAAAAAACCTCCTCCTTTTTAATTTTTTTTGGCCAGCTTCTTCTTCTTTTTAATTTGTTATAACGTTTTATTTTAATTTAATTTATGATTATTTGTCATAAGAAGGAAGGATGCAATTGGGTCATTGGTCAATGGACAATAGTATTGGTGTCTTTGCCAAAACTGGAACATCTTATCTCCTTCCGCAATTGGGAGTTTGGGACCACTTTTTTTTCTTAAAAATATTTTTATATAAACATTCAAAAATACATAATATCTTATCATTTTATTTTTTTTAATAGTTAATGTCTTCATGTTTGTATTCAAAGACGCTATCAGTGTTTCTCATCTGCATTTAAAATTATTAATTTTTTTCCAAATAAAAAATACTACTCGGTGTGTTTATAGTTTTATGTATTATATAATTAGTAATGAAAAAATAACTCCCATAAAACAGTTTTATTGATTTTTTAAAAAAATTATCAAATTCCATTATAAAAACCATTCAAATATGATTGTCATTAAGGTATAGCAGAAAATAAAAAAGCTTTCAACAAAAATTTCTAGCTTAACCAGTGGTCTCGAATTTGAACTTTGAGTATGTAACCACGATAATTACTTGGAATTAATGAGTTCCCCTCATTGTGGGCCTACATTCCAGCGAACTAGATTAGTTGATTGCTAGTAGTGCAGGACACCGGTATATAAATAAAAAAAAAATCAACTAAAATTGGTGAAAAGTTCCAACATCTATGCATGGTTAGCTTCATAACGAAGTTGTAATACTTCTTTTATTACTAAGTCACGATCTTCATGGTATATGGAACGAAAAAAAGATGATATAGCAATCCAATTAAGAAATGCTCGTAACACTTCCAAGAGAAAGAAGCTATACTGGGGAAAAAAATTATACTTGATAGTAGACTCAAACATAACAAAAGGAGTTTGACCAAAAAAAAAAATAACAAAAGGAGACAGATGCTACTTGGATGTGGAGATTCAAACATAACAAAAATTGTACTTGATATCCCTAATTGAAACATTATGTTTAAATGATCAAAGTTCAATCTATTCGAACTCACTATCTATTAGAGCTCACATTTATTGGTATCTTTATACTTTCGTAGTTTTTTCTCTCATCCTTGATATAAGGTCAAGTTTCATTTTTGAAAAAAAAAATTATGGAAAAATAAAATATTCAATTATAACATATATTTCATGTTATTATATTATATATTAATTTATAAGGCAGGTGAATCAGTTTACAAAAATGATAAATATAAATTGTTTTAGGTAATTTATTTTGTTTAGTCATTCCCAAATAAGTTAACTTGATCATATTTAAAGATTAATGTTGTTTAGGATACATATGATATTATGTTATAAAAAATTCTAATATAAAGATTGATGTTGTTTAAAATACATATGATTTTATGTTAACAAAAATTCTAATTTCGATGATAAAATCAAAATGTGCTTAAAGCCTTAATTAAACATTTTTTGTTTAAACGAGAAATATTCTTTATCAACACTAGACTGATATTTTTAAAGTAAATACTTAGATTATATTTATTATATCAATTTCTTCAAATTCTACAATCACATGTGGCATTGTGTCTTATTTTTAAAATATTGTCGTGTTACTATATAAATGCACATAAAATAAATAAAACATAGGACTTTATATGATTGGAAAACTTCATAAAATAATAATAAAGAACTTGATGTGAGTATGATTTTTTTTTTTAAAATATAGATGATGAACTAAGTTTATTAATGTACAAAAGTTTAAGTAAGGGAAAATTATCACAAGTCATGATTTGAAGCTCTTATTTATTAGAATGATCTAAATTTGAGTATGGATACAAATTATTTTTTTACATTAAAGGGTCAGACCCTAATAATTTGGAGTTACAAATACAATTAAATCCATGACTTCTCACTTAACAAGAAGATCATATCATTATAATACAGAGGCTCTAGTCTAGTCTAACGAACAAAATTTTAACACTAAAGCCATTTGCCGATATACTCTTCAATTAAACCCTACTCCTTGTTTATAAAAAAAAATTTAAAAAAAAGTTGCTTATCAAATTATTGGAAAATTAAATAATATTTATTAAAGTTAGTAAAAATATAGAGTTAAGATGCAAATTTGCTCCATAAATTTTAGCTCACGAGTTATTTTGTCCTAACAATTTTTTTGGGTTCAAAACTGCCCCACAAGTCTCAAAACGTAGTAACTTTGCATTTTACCATTAAAATATCAACATGGACCGTTAAAAAATTGATATTCACCGTTAACGTTTTATCGGTAAAGAGCATAATTGCTATATTGAAAACTTCAGGGGCAACTTTATTTGAACTCAAAAAATCTTATAGGGCAAAATAGCTACTATGCAAAAATTTTCAAGAAAAATTTGTTTGTTAACCCAAAAATGTTTTCTTGAATTAAACTTGACCAAACATACATAGAAATTATTTTAAATAATAATATATTCATTTCTAAAAATTATATAATGATCAATTTTTACTTGATATGTTTAAATGAAGTTTTTTTATTAGTCCTTTCAATTTAAAAGAAAAAAGAAAATCACTTTGATGTCCTTAAAAGAAGAATGTAACCACCGAAAATGCTCTATAATAAGTGAGCAACGAATCAATTATTGTTTCTTATACGAAAATTTAACTATTACAAGGCTTTTTAGTCGTTCTCATATATTTATTAAAACTTTCTAGTATTTGTTTTTTTAAAAAGGGAAAATTGCACATTAGTTCCCAAGCAAACAATTATACTACTCCAAGGTCCCAAAAAATGTCCTTATTATCATCAAGTCCCAAGGGACTTTGGTGCAATATTTCTCATTTGTCCAAAGACCCTTTTGCCCCTTAAGTAAAAACATAGGATTGTTGAATAAAGCAAGCCCTAAATGCAAGACTGACTCCTGCCAGAGAGAGAGAGAGAGAGAGAGAGAGCAGAGAAGGAAAAAGGGAATATCAGTGGTTGGCGAAGAGAGGTGGCCATCGAAGATCGATGGTCGGCAAGTGAAGGAAAGAGAAGAAAGGAAAAGGAGGCTGGGTTTCTCACTGAGTTTTTGATTGGTATGTGTTCTTCAATTTCTCACTGAGTTTTCGTGATTTTCTGAAACACTCTGGTTAGCAAGGTTTGTCCCATTAATCCATCTTTAATTATTGTCCAATCTGATCAGTATGTGTCATGATAATTTTGGATGAGCTGAAGGTTGATGGTGTAGATACGTCTTTTATGGTGGTAATCCTCGGGCAATTGTGCAATCTTCATACGACTCTTGTTTATATTTTTTTTGTATGTTTTCTGAGTCATATCTGACTATATGCCCTGTCATCTGCAAGTTTCTGAGAACGGCACTTCACCACACCTATATAATTATGGACAACCAAACGTAATTATCATAGGCTTATAACTATCTTTATTTGTATATTATCTTCCCAGCATTCCTCCCATCAAAAGGAAAGGAAAGGAAAGAAAAGAAGCGAAAAATAAGATTAAGCTTGGTGACCATGCCTTCATTTATAAATTATAATATAATCACCCTTAAGATGACATTTCTTCTTTGCTTGTTTCATGGGAGCTATTTTTGTTCTTACTTGAATGCCTATTTCCTTTTCAAGTTGTTTGGATAATAGTGAGAGTTCTTTACACTTTTGCTCAGTTTAGGCGACTGTAACTCTTTTAGATAACCATATACATATCTTACACCACATTGACTTCCATCAATTAGTATTTTGATGACTAAAGCTTCATGAATTAGGTGCATCATTTAAGATTATGATCATTGTCAACTACATGATTTTGAATTTAAAATAGTAGACAAGGTAGTATTTATCCCATCCAAAAGGAAAGTCTCACCTCTCGCTCTTCTCTTTCTTTCTTTTTTGACCTTAAGTTTTTCCATTTCTTGTGTTGCAACAAGATGACAACTAGTTACTATGATGTTACGATAAATCTTATGATTCTCGTGCACATGATACAAAATGTAATTTTACAGGAAGACCCGTACTTGCATACATATCCCAAGACATCTTGATGACAACGTGGCATGTGAGCAAGAAATTGTAGAAAAGATCTTGCATTGATATAGAAAATTGTATTTGGTTCATCGATCATTACGTAAAGAAACCCTGATCATCATTCTGTGCTATTAAATTGTTGCTACAAGTAAAATTGTGCAATGGGTATTGTGTCATAAAACCTGTATGGACTGAAGTGGGTTTATTTGTTGAGCTTGAGACATTTGGTGAAAGCAACTCATGATGTTCCTTGTTCTTGCTTTTTCTTTCTAGCTATTTTAAGACCCACCAGAGTGCTCTTGAGACTCGAGAGATGTAGTTCAATATTTATGCATGTTCTGCAGCAACATGATTGAAAATTGATAACTTGCTTAACTGTTAATGCACTCCACTGAAGATTTCCACCACTTTTTGTTGATCTGTTGTCAATAATGGTTGGAATTGAAAATGAATAGGTTTTGATGAGATCATTTATGTTTGTACTTTGAATATAATTCAGTTAGGTCGCCATCATCTTTTTGCTTTTTTTGGAGTGAATTCATGTTAAGTCTTCAGTGTTGATGTAGATGTGATGTCAGAATTTGACTATTCTGTAGTATTGAATTTGTTGGGCTTATTTATGAGTTTTCCTAGCATTAATGCAAAGATAATCAATGTTATGGTATGTGATGTTGTTCCAATGTAAAGCATACCCTTGTGAAGTTATTATAAATAAGTGTTCATGAAGTGGCTATTTATTTTTGGCATATTTAGAAAAAGGGGAAATCATCGTCAAGTACATCTGTAAATAATGGTGGAACAACAAGGGCTAATAGTGGTATGAGGAAATGGAGGAAATATGTTGTTCCCTTCCTCACATGTTTTTGCACCTAAACAATTTATAAATCTTTGTAACATTTTGAAGCACAGAAAAGATAAGATGAGGAGGTTGAAGGACATTGAGTTTGATAAACTAGTGAAGATATGTTGCCCACAAATTAATAGAGATTTATGTAGTGAGTTCATTCATGCTTTTTAACTCCAACAAATAAGATTCGTAACTGGGGGGAAACATATCTGTTTGTGGTGGCTTGTTACTCATCCCAACAATGTACGTGGTCATCAGGTCCTATCATTATTGCGAGGGAACCATCAAAAGAGAAAGAAAGCATAGACAATATAGTATATTAGCTTTTGAAGTAGGAAGAGTGGAGAACTATGAAAATTATATCATGTATTTTGATTTTGAATTGATAGTGAACTACCTAATGACATCGATGTATTTTGATAATATTCCTATAGTTAATGAAGCCTCTGTTGGCATTATTAATTATTTAATGGAATGAGCATATGGTGTCTATCATCAGGTATGTCACGAAGTATTGGTAAGGTCATAATTAACAAGGATGGAAGCTCAAAATATACAAAATTAAGGTAAATGTGTCAATAGAGGCTTACACGAGTGACAAGTGGGAATGCATGTAATGACAACTCTAAAAGTTGGCATTAACAAATTCTAGGGTTGTTCATAGGAATTAGGTATGCCTCACATTACAAGTGAGTCTTACACGAGTGACAAGTGGGAATGCCTGTAATGACAACTATAAAAGCTTGCATTAACAAGTTGTAGAGTTATTAATAGGAAAGAACTGAGTATGCTTCACATCACAAGTGAGGTTTACACGAGTGACAAGTGGGAATGTCTGTAATGACAAGTCTAAAAGCTGGCATTAACAAGTTCCGGAGATGTTAATAGGAAATGGGTATGCCTCACATCACAAGTGAGTCTTACACGAGTGACAAGTTAGAAGGCCTGTAATGACAACTCTTCAAGGCTGCATTAACAAGTTCTGGAGTTGTTAATAGGAACAGAGTATGCCTCACATCTCAAAAGAGTTTTACACGAATGACAAGTTTACATAAAGTAATCACTGATTGAAATTTCATTTACATCCTTATATGCATCCTATAGTCAATTATACTTACTCCAAAAGCTATCCAAAATATCATACACCTTCCACTTTCAATGACCACCTAACTTTTAATATGCCTAATGACATTTACAAAAGCTATCCAAAAGAGGATGCAATTACAAAAAGTCACAAAAGAGGATAATGAATGTGCTCAATTTTCAATGTTTTTATCGTCAAGAATTTTGTGTCTTGTTGTTCCCCCATAGAGTATGCACCCATATACCATGGACAATCTTCTACCTTGCACTTTACAACAACCTTTTGTTTATTATTCTTCACAAATTCGAATGCAAAGTTTTCGGCAATGCTGTACTTGTAAAGTGTTTTCCAAATGGCATCCACATTGGGAAATACTTGTCCTTCTCCAATTATCAAATCCTTCCATTTTGTTGAGTTCATTTCAATACAAATTGTTGGGATCATTTGTGTTGCGCATGCCAATGATGGTGAATCATCATAACACAAGGTTGGTGTAGACCTAGACAGTATAGCGGAGCTTCCAAACAAGTTATCCATCCTGCACATAATCATTCCACCATCGGTCATTAATCAAAAGTTACGAGAAGTTCGTTGACAAGCCAACATGTAAACGATGACAAATTACAATACTTGGTTTTCAATTATAGTGCAAACATACAACGACATACATATACATGCCCCTTTTCTTCATTGAAATTGATTAAATGTTCAATTCTTTCATCATCTATAAGGTCAACAAATGTGGTTGCATCACATGAATCTGTAAACCTTATAATGATTTTATTGCTCCTTTTTCCCACAATTGAACATATCATTGTCTTAAACTCTTCATAACTTGTGCTTTCCTTGATGATTTTTGATCTCGTCGTCCCCCCAATATATGTCAAATAACCTTCTCCATTAGTTGCAAATTGTCCACATATGTGAAGAAAACATAGTAGATGCTTCACAAATGTACTATCCATTATCAATAACCGTACAAAATTATTTTGTATTAACAACTACTTATGCTGTTGTTAACAACACCTTATCTCACTTTGCACAGTAAGTATTCAAATAATATATTTAGCGCCCCTACGTTGATTCATTCCCACTTATAATGCAGAAATGGAGCATCATATAGCAAAATACACATCATCATATGTCTAACAACACATCGCCACATTAACAATTAAACCATGAATATTGACAACTACCCATGTTGCTATTAACACCACATTTTTCTTTTCTGCACATGTACTCTAATAAGATATTTATCAACCTATGTTCATTCATTGCCACTCAAATGTAGAAATAAAGGATAATATATCCCAAAACATGGCATTGCATTAACAAGTTAACAACACATATTAACAACTATATATGCCACTATTAACAGCACATTTTTCTCTTTTTGCAGAACAAGTATGATAATATATATATTAACCCAGGTTGATTCATTCCACTTAAAATGGATAAACAAAGCATCAAATAGAATAAACAGAGAATCATCTATCCAAGTGGATACAATAAAGCATCAGAATCTATTAAATCCTACCCAACTAAAATGATGCAAACATGAACTTATTAACAAAATCTTCTTCATTTAACTATGTCAGTATTATTACCTCATACATCAAATGGTACCCAAACCCCCTAAAGCCCATCAAGGTTCACACCAAAATCTCCCATCTTTGTCATTTTATTCAAGTAAATAGAGTATGAAAGAAGAATACCTTTGTATCTCCAAACCCGATCAAGACAAGAGTTCAATAGCATCGAAAATCACCATGATCGAACAATGACTAAAGAGCTCGTCATTCCTTTCTAGTTGCTGAAGCTGAGCCCACCCATGTCAAAATGAGCTTCTTCATTCAGCTTTCACACGTGGTTTAATTTCTATTTAATGAGGGCAAAAGGGTCTTTGAATAATTGAAATTTTTTTCACCAAAGTCCCTTGGGACTTGATGATAATAAAGACATTTTTTGGGACTTTGAAGTAGTATAATTGCTTGTTTGGGACTATTGTGAAATTTTCCCTTTTAAAAAAATCTACTTTCCATATTAACGACGTCAATGATAAAACGAATTTCTTTGGCAAAAAACAAAAATAGAGAGAGAAAAATGAAGTGCGTTTAGGAACTCAAATATGGGCCTCGGGTGGCCGTCATCTCTTAAGTTGTGGCGTTACATTTTGCGAGGGGAGAGAATCAGGTGCTTCTATGTACACTTTATATTTTTTTTTAAAAATAAAATACATTCCTATAATAATATACATAGTAGTCACCTATTTTACATAAATCAAAGAAATACAATAGAATAATTTATTATAGAAAAAATTAATCTGATTTTCAAAATTAATCTTTTTATCATTTATTATACACACTCACTCCCCTCTTTACATTTAATATATAAAGGTAAAAATTAAAGTCAAATATGTATTATTTTGACTTTTTTTTAATACTTTGTATTATCGTAACTTTTATATGGTATCTAATGTGGAGTATGGACCGAAAAATTGCTCATATTACCTCTTAAAGTATGGACCTAAGAGAGTTTAGTCCACATTCAATAATTCCCACATACCAAGAATTGTTAATTAGATCATTAAATATGTCTTAAATTGATAAAATTTTCCAACACTACCCATATTCAAAATTTCTCTCTCTACATTTATAAATTATTCCCACATCCGTCTCATCATTCTCTCTTACTAACAAGAATTTAATAAGGGTAAATTTGGAAAACAATCATTAATAATCTCTAGGTGGAGTTATATTTAGGAACAAAATTTTTTAGTAGTTGGACTTATAAGAAGGAACATAAGGTACTCCCTTCATCCCTACATATAAGGTCCATTTTTTAATATGGTTTGTCCCTTTTTGTAAGGTCTAGTTTGACTTTGTTTAAGTACTAAGTGCGTTTTTTCCTATTCTACCCATGCATTAATTTCTTTCACATATTCACTTTCATCTTTTTTTTTTATAATTACTCTCTCTCTCTCTCTCTCTCTCTTACTCATTCATATATAAATGCACTTTTAGAAAAAGAAAGTATATTTTCCACGCATTTATTGTTTTTAACTAACTTTAACTTAATTTTTAAAAAATTGTAACTCAGTTAAAAGGGCCTTATATATATGGACAAAAGGAGTACCATTTAAGTTTCTTCCATTATACCACTCTGTTCCTTATTATAAGTCCAACTACCACAAATTTTTTATTCCAAAATATAAATCCACTTTAGGATCAATTAATGCTACTTTTACTATTTTACCCCCATGTTGGAAATAGGAAAGATGAGAAAGAAGGCTTATAGGTATAAAATATTATTTTAACACATATTCTTAAATAAGCGCATAGTTGGAATTTTTTTGAAAATATGCCATATTTAATGCTATAATTTCCACTTCTTGGTATGTGAGAAGTAGTTAGGGTGGACTTATAATAAAGAACAGAGTGGTATTTCATATTAATCAAGGAAAACATTAAGATTCATTAATTTTGTATTAAATCCCAATAATCTTCCAACTTTACTCAAATTTAATATCCACTATTTCACATGAGAACAAAATTAAAACATAATATATGAAGGGTAAACTTATACATTCATATAAAATATTTAATAGGGTGACTTAGAAGTAAGATTAAATAAAACATTTTATCTAAAGCCTATAAATAGGACCATATGACTATATGAGTATGTTTTTCTTACCAAATTAAAAAATTACATTAAAGTACTACTCCTATTCTTTCATAAGTCAAGTTTATTTAATTCTCACATACCAAAGAAAATTATTAACTCATTTAAAATTTTATAGATTGATAAGTTTTTCCAATGTTACCTACACTTATGAATATAATTGTGTTTCAATTCATTATGAATTCATTAGCAAGGTTAAAATTGTAAGTTTGTAACGATATCATTAATTCCTCTAAATCGACTTATAATAAGGACCAATTTTTTTAACTGGACTTATAAAATGGCAAAAGAAAAGAATTAGAGAAACTTCCTAAAAAGACTTTCGAAATACATAAAGGACAATTGGATGCAAGCAAATTTAAAAAGGGACCATAACATGCAACTGACCTAATAGTCCTTTGCAAATTTAAAGAAAATATCACAAATGCCATTGGATTAATTTTTTATTTTAAATAAATAGGCCCGCCGCCGCCCGCTAGAGCTCTGACCATCGGCGTCTAGGCTTCGCCGGCCAATGGTGGTCAGGGGGCCTGTGGGGGAGCCCACCTGCCTTAGCAAGTGAGGGTAATTTAATAAATTTTTTATTAATTTTTTGGGAGAGGGGGTTATTCAAAAGATAATGGACAAAGTGGAGGGGTAGGATTCAAACCCACCCCTTTACTATAAAGGCTTGGTGGCCGCTTGGTGGCCTTACCGCTAAGCCACCATGGCTTTTTATTATATATATATATATTGCAGGAAATATATCTACTATATCTCATTATTTCTTAATATTTTCTCAAATATTTTTTTTGTGTTTTACCAAAATGATAACACAAAAACAAAAAGAATTTGGTAAAGCTAAAGAAGTAGTTGGTAAATGAAAACACATATTTTGGTAAAACATATGAAGTTGGTAAAACACTATACTAAGTTGGTAACACATTATACGAAGTTGGTAACATACTAAAAGAAGTTAGTAAGTGAAAATATACATGTTGGTAAAACATTATACGAAGTTGATAAAACACTATGCGAAGTTGGTAAAACATTATATGAAGTTGGTAATATACAAGAAGAAGTTGGTAAACTTATGGAAATTGGTAAATGAAAATAGACATGTTCGTAAAACATTATATGAAGTTGGTAAAGTTATAGAAGTTGGTAAATAGATAGATAAAGTTATGTATCATCTTTCATTTTTTTTCCCAAATCTGTATAACGAATTACCAACATATCTCTATCCATTTACCAGCATCATAACTTTATCAACTTCTTTTTGTTTGTTACCAGAATTAGATAATGGTTTACCAACATTGAATAATAGATTACCAACTTTGAATAATGGCTTACCAATATTTATCTATTCATTTACCAACTTCCTAAGTTTACCATCTTCTTTTTGGGAAACCAGAATTGTATAACGGATTGCCAACATGTCTTTATCCATTTACCAACATCATTATCAACTTCTATTTATTTGTTACCAGAATTGTAAAATGGATTACTAAATTCGGATAACGGATTATTAACTTTGGATAAAGGATTACCAACATGTCTCTATCCATTTACCAACAGCATTACCAACTTCTTTTTATTTGTTACCAAAATTGTAAAATAGATTACTAATTTTGGTAACACAAAAGAATATGTTGGTAAAGTTAGGGAGTTGATAAATAAAAAAGTCAGGTTGGCAAAACATTATATGAAGTTGTTATAACATTATACAGAGTTGGTACAATATTATGCGAAATTGGCAACACATAAAATAATTTTGGTAGAATATAAGAAACTTTTGGTAATAATATAAAAGAAGTTGGTAAAGTTAGTTAAGAAGTTGTTTTTTGTGTTATTGAATGCCAACTCGTCTTTTACCAACTTTTTAACTAACTTTAACAACTTGTTTTATATTAACAAAAGTTTTTTATATTTTTTTTAATATATCAACTGGCAATCGATGCCTATTTTGGATTTTATTATCAGGCATCCGAGCAATTGATTACTCAAGTTTTGGAGTTCGTGGCTTCCCCTCCCTACACAAGCATCTCCTCTAGGACTCGAACTCAACACCTTAAGGGATTTAGTGGGCCTTGCACCGCTAGATCAACTATGCGTTGATAAAAGTTTCTTATATTTTATCAAAATTGTTCTTTGTATTGCCAACTTCGCATAATGTTTTACCAATTTTATATAATGTTTTACCAACGTGTGTATCTTCATTTACCAACTTTCATAACTTTACCAACTTCTTATTGTATGTTATCAACCTCTTATAGTGTGTTACCAACATAATATAGTGTTCTACCAACTTCTTATGGAATATTTTACCAAAATGTGTATTTTTATTTACTAATTACTTCTCTAGCTTTACCCAATTCTTCTTGTATGTTACCAACATCGTCCTCTGCGTTACAATTTTGGTAAAACACAAACAAAATTTGACAAAATATTAAGAAAAATGAAAAAAAGTATACCTATTTTCTGCAATATATATATATATATAATAAAAGGGCATGGTCTTGGTGTTAAAGCCACCAAGCCATTATAATGAGTGGGTGGGTTCGAATTCCAACCCCTCCACTTTGTTCATTATAGTTTGAACAACTCCCTCCCCCCAAAATTTTAAAAAATGATTATTAAATTACCCCACTTGCCAACGACCGGGGAGCCTATACGCCGGCGGTGGTGGGCTTGTTTATTTTAAAAAATAAAACAGTTAATTCAAAAGTATTTGTGACATTTCCTTTAAATTTGTAAAAGGTAATTAGGTCAGTGGCATATTATAGTCCAAGTCCATTTTAAAATTCAATGTATCAAATTGTCCTTTATATATTTTGAAAGTCTTTTTTAAGAATTTTCCAAAGAATTAGAATTATAAAAAGAACCTGAGTGGTAAATGATATTCCCACGTTACACAGTTCTTATTTCTTTTTAAAAAAATATTTAAATGACACTGTTCATGTGGCTTGTAAAAATCATCATTAGTACTATCAATAGGTGTTAATCTATGTAAATGATTGTTTGGCAAAAAAAAAAAAATCTATGTAAAGGATTTCGACCACTTAAAAAACATATCTCAGATTGCGCTTGATGAAAAATAAAAACGCTTTTGAAGTTGCTACTTTTAGTTAAACTCGATAAAACTTAAATATGAGAGGGCCATAGATAATCATATAAAAAATAGCAAGTATTGTCATAAATATCTATCTAATTGGGAATGCTAATTTCGAATCTATGACTTTAATTGATATGAATGAAGTCATAAAATGATAAAAAACCATACCATTTAACCTGCAAGATATCATTAAGTAAATTAAAGGCAACTTATATCTTACAAGGAGATGTCTTTCAATCTCAATGCCATTGTAAAGCCATGGTACTTGTTTAGTTTTATGGCAAATATCTTACATTATAAGATAAAATTAACCTCATATAATTTATTTATTTCATACAACATAGAATCAATTCCACCGTTAACCAAAACAAGGACCGTGTATGTTATGAATAATTTATAAATACTTCTATAAGTATATTTTGAATTGTGACTACGTTCTTTCTCTAGCTAGTAAACTTTGGAGATCCAAATTACATAATGTCTATGATTATTGAATTAAAAAATCACATTATTCATAAATGGTCAATATCACTGCTCATTTTTAATTCACATTCAAACGTATAAATCCCACTGTTTTTTTTTTCCTTTTTTTTTTTTTTTTTTGCCTACGAAATCCCACTTTTTTAATATAATAAATTTGTTCACAACTGCATTATTTACAAGACACCAATAACTGATATTGCTATTCATGGATTTCTTGCAATTCTTTTATAATTTTCTCTATACTTTTCCATAGGAACTCTGTACAAGCATCATAAAAAATCTTGTTTGCCTTAAAAATTCAAACGCGTGAAGGGAATAAAAACTTGCAATTTTTTGTCGATAAATAAAGTAAGGAATAAACTTTTTAGGAAAAATACGATTGATAAGTGATGGATATTCTAGAAAAACAGTTAAGAAGTATCATACTGTTTCAATAACCAGGTTCTGCGGTTATAGTTATCATTTATTTTTAAGAGATATTATTTGAATGGAATAATCAATCATGTCAAATCATAGTTGTTCTTGGAGTGATTTTTTTTTTTTTTTGAATCAAATCTTTCACTATTAATCAATCATGTATCTAAAGAAAGCGTAGGGACTAGTGGCCACGAGAATAACAGTAAAATCTTTTCAATGTTTTATTTATTATTCTTTGTCTTAATAATCAATTATTCCCCTAGTCAGGTAATAAAGTTAAAATAAGATGTATTTGTGGAACCCACACTGATACACAGACAGTTTGTTTTATCTCTATCTATTATTTTTTTATAAAGTTAAGCGGATGAAATATTTAAGGCAACATTATATGCGAAAGTAAGTCGGCCAAATTACATTATATGTTAAAAGTTACTGTGGACAAAGTCATGAAACGCAATACAATGCAAACACTAATGACAAATAAGAACGAAGCAAACTCAACACGAATGTAGGTTTTATATATCAGTTACACTTTTCAAACTCACAAGTCATACATGAACCAATGCAAAGAGACTACTGATCATAATGCACAATCAATCTAATGAAAATGAGACAAGAAATGGCATTAAAGAAAGTGAAGCTTTTCACTCGTGTTAATAAGTGGGTAATTTCTCTCCAATGGTTAAGCCCTATTACCATATTCTAATGAAAAAGCCTAAATTCCAAATCATGAATAACATAAAAATTCATAAATCAATGGGACTTTTAAAGGGTTGAGTATTGGAAATATGGCTATATGGAATGAATTAAAAAAAAAAAAAAAAGAACATAACAAGAGATATGCATCCATGAAGGGATTAATTCTCTTAGCCAATAGCATCTACCTTAATATCCTTGAAGTATATGCATCATACTCAATATTTGCAACGTGCCAAAGAGAATACCGACAACTAATCAACTTGAATGGATATTGCAAATTCTTTAGAAGGCTGTGAGGAGGTAAGAGTGAGATATACTGGAAGAAAATATGGTGGCGGATTGGGTTGCAATTCATTTATTTCCGGTATATATGATTGTCTTATTTAAAGTCTAAATAGCAAGGAATAAAAAATCGGACCAGATAGTGAACCGGTCGAGGTGGAGGGTCAAGGGTCAGTGGGTCAGACTGAGGGTCAACCCGTAGGTTAGATCGGGGCTAATAAAAATATATATTCCATACTGCAAGCATTTTGAATGGGTCTATGTAACTGATCCCATAATTGTGGATCATTTTTGTATGTGTGTTAGTGCTGAATAGTTGTAATCAGTTATATGTACAGTATCTTTATAAATAAATCAAAACAATATGATGCAAATATTAAGCTATCATAATTAAAATTTCTAGATCCCATCATAATTACAATATGATGAGTCTATGATTGTGAGACACTATAAATGAAGTTCAGAACAGCAAAAAGGGAAGCAAAATGGCATCAGTTTATAAGAAAAATATTTTTTATAAGTGACCCGGGTTGGGCCGGTTCAAGTCGGGTTTTTCCGGTTCAGGCCGGGTTAGTCCGGTTCAGGCCGGGTTAGTCCGGTTCGCTACGGGTTGGACGGTTCACGGTCTGCACTGCTTCTCCTACTAACTCGGACCGGTCACCGAGCCGGGTCACCGGTTCACGGGTCAACCCGGCCGGTCCGATCCGGTTTTTAATACACTGCTAAATAGTCTTGAAATCATATAAACCTCAAACGCAACCCTTGAATTAAACATGCTCACTTGACACACTTGACGTATTTTTTTTTGCTCTATGTATGCCGCAAAAGTTCCAAGAAAAAGTCAACAATGTCCTTATTTTTATATTGGAATTTTTTTTTCTTTTTTCATAGTTTTAACTCAGTTACGAATAATTGTGGCTTAGTGATCTTTATAGTTTTAATTAAGTTGAAACTGGATCCCTGAATTTTAACTCAGTGTAACTCAGTTTTTATATTTTAAACTATTTAGAACTTTAATCCCTACGTTTCAAAAAATATATCCCTCTAGTAGCATTAATATAGGACCTATAATACCAACGGGGGTTGGCGTAGTTGGGTAGGCAGCTGCGCCACAATCCTCCTTACCTGGGTTCGATCCCAAGTAAGGAGATTGTAAAGTATTTCCGTTGGGAGCTCTCTCCCCTGGGGTCTCATCAAAGGTGGGCGTACCTTTCGGGCCTATTCGATTGGGGGCGTCAGGACTAGTCGGTTGTCGAGGGCCCATGCTGGTAAATCCGGCGTTGGCCTTCAGGTTAACGCCGGATACCTGGACGGTGGTGCAATCGAAGGCCAAAAATGGTCCAATCATTCATCAAAAAAAAAAAATATAGGACCTATAATTATCCAATATATATATGACCTATTTGAGAAATTAATCTCTTTCCTAAATGTAGGGCTTATTTCTAGTTTGTTAATATTTTCTCACATTGCTATAATTAAGATAGGGGAGAATCATAAAAGATTATTGAAGTGTTTTAAAAAAAGTATATCATATTACCTAATTTAATTAACATCTTTCATTTAATTAAATTTGATAAATATGTCTTATATTTATGACTAGAGATAGAGGGTATAATATTTTTAAAAATATAGAGACTAATATTTAAAATGTTTAATATAATATTTGGTCCATTAAGTTTGCTCCCATATTGCTTTTGGTCTCTCAAATTTCAAACCATGGGTTTTAGTTCCTCAAATGTCAAAATGAACTATGTTTCTATTAAATTATAGAAACAAATGTTTTAAACGGAACGAAACCTGGGGGATTAAAACCTATTATTTGTAATTTGAAGGATTATATAAAAAATTCTGTAATAAGGCTTAAAACCTTGTATCTATGGTGTTGCAGAATCTCAAGTTCTCAACCCTTATCAAGTTAATACTACATCATTTAAAAAAAAAAAAAAAAAAAAGCGAGGCAGCATAATCTGCCGTGCTTATGACAATTTTCAGATCTTCTCTTTTATATTTTATCAAACATATGTTATATATATATATATATATCTATTAATTATGTCTCATATACTTATCTTCATTATTCCATTCTCATATTCATTCTTATTTCTATTATATTAAAAATCTTGCCTCACAAGCGAATGGGACTGGTGGAAAGTAGATCGTTTGGGTCGCCATGAAGAAGACAAAATTCAAATTCAAATTTTTTACGCTCCATTACCAAAGAGCTTACCAGCTAAGCAGACTCATATATTTGAATACTTTCCCCCAATTTGTGATTTATATATAATAATGTTGGGTCGAATTTTTCTTTCAAAATCATGCCCAATGGACTGAGCCCAAAAGCAATGAAGCCCACATAAGCCCACCAATGCACATTGGTTACCATAACTTTCTTCCTTTTTCTCTTTGGGCCATATCTAGCATAACATTTCAGACATAGGATTATAACCTTACAAATGAATCAATATACAGCTCGATCGCCAAAATTTTTGAATTGTTAGAGGAGAAAAAATATCCATTAACTTTTATCCAAAAATATGCTAAATAATATATGTTTTACATAGAAGAAAATCTACTCATAAGCCTTGAAAATCGAGAGTGAAAATACCAAAACCGTTTAAATAACATAACGCCGCTGCTTTTTTTTTTTTTTTTTTAATTCATAACAATAGTGGTAACCTTACTACCAAATATAATGGTTGTTAGTTTGTTTTAATGGTTGTAATATTTTCCCTCTCGTATTCATAGCCGCATACTTACTCATATCTCCATCTTTGTCTTTTTCTTCTCAAATTCGGTGGCATTATCTTCGTCTTCTTCATATTTGCCAACCTCATCTTTTGCTTGCCTTTCTTAGATTGGGTAACCTTCATCTATTCACCAGCCATTTCTCAATTTCCATCACTCTTTTTCTTCTTCTATCATCTACCTCTTCTTCTCCTTTGCTAAGTGAACTGATGATCTCTATCTTCCATTTGATGCATTTGGAATTTTTAAAAAAGCAAATTGTTTAACCCACTCAACTTCTAGTTTACCAAGTTTTTAAAGGTTCGTGCCGGTTTAGATATGAATATTCCTGCTAAAAATTTTCCTAGTCTAAGTAGTGAACTTGATTGGACACATTGTTGGTTCAGCGGTCTCCAGTCTGCTCTAGGTTCTTTTATTTGAATTCTGTGTTTGACACATTTTAGATAAAAGTTTATAAGTACTATTACACATTTTTACTTTTTTAAAATAGCCCCCTATTTCTAACATTTTTTTCAAGCTTTAAAGCACTTACAATAATATTTAAATGTCTTTGTATCTATAATAAAATTTAAATATTTTCATATACGAGTTATCCAGTACTCCTTAATCATACTATTGCGGATTTATACCAAATTTGTAGCTATCCATGAGAAATTATATAAACTCAAGACTTTAGAATTATTTCTAAACTGTTTTTGAATGAAACCTTTTACAATTTATGGGTAATTTTATATGAAATTTGAGGGGGGATATAAAGTGGGTGAAGAGTATTTTGAAGCATTGAGATTTATTATAGGTAATGCGATTTCAAATTCTTTAACAGTCAATAAAATGTCGAAGAGTTGTTAAATAAAACTAATATTTGCAATTAAAAATAATGTCTGGCAACAATTAAAAATGATTCAATTT
The DNA here is from genome assembly GCA_037074515.1 of Mimosa bimucronata. Taxonomy (NCBI): domain Eukaryota; kingdom Viridiplantae; phylum Streptophyta; class Magnoliopsida; order Fabales; family Fabaceae; genus Mimosa; species Mimosa bimucronata. The sequence continues at coordinate 25,108,044 of CM073445.1, read as the reverse complement.
TGTGTAAAAAGTGATTCTGTTAGAACCTAATATGAATTGGTTGAATGTTTATATTAACCAGATCTTAACCATTTCGTGTGCGTGGTTATGATTCCACCTATTAACGTTAGGGTTGGACCGGTTTGGTAGGCAATAATTAAAAATGATTCAATTTTGTGTAAAAAATGATTATGTTAGAACCTAATATAGATTATCAGTAATCACTTAAATCAACTGGCATATGCCTTCTTATGAGGTTAGTGGGGGGTAAGGGGTTTGATCTCCCATGGGCGCATTTACAATTCCACTCTCGTATAAAAAAAAAAGAACCTAATAAGGATTGGTTGAATGTTTATATTAACCAGATCTTAACTATTTCGTGTGCGTGGTTATGATTCAACCTATTAACGTTGGAGTTGGGCCAGTTTGGTAGGCATTTAATAATGTTTTGACACTAAGCTAGTGGCTGTCGTAAATTTGCAAAGAAAAAAAAAAAAAAAGCTGTGTCATAAATTAAATTACGATAACGATGAATGCGAGTAAGTCTTAAATTAAATTCTATCTATATAATCTATCCGCCCCAAAATACTATAAGATTATTTTAATTGAATTGTGATTTCTTAAAAAATAAGTTAAAGATAGTGAAAAACAAAAAATGTTTAGAAAATATACCATTTTTTTTAAATGCCCTTATTTATGAATGAGTAAGAAAAATGTTAATTATGAAAAAGAAGACGAAAGAGAATGTGTGGGAGAAATAAATGCATGGGTAAAATGGGAAAAACATTTTTTTTTTACTCAAACAAAGTCAAATAGGATCCGATATTTTGGGACAATGTCATTAAAAAAAGGACATTATATTATAGAACGTGGGAGTAGAAATATACACAGCCCCAGTCAAACACCATATTTTTCCTTTAAATTTTATAAAAAAATTACCTATAAATTACAAGTTCCTGTAATTAAATTTGTTTAATAATACGGGTCCTAGTAATTTTACAAATTCACATATTCAGTATTATCAATCATGACTTCAATTTGTCAACTAAATTGGGAGATAGCTCTCGTAAAAATTTCTTATATATTGGTTAGTATTCCATACATTATTAGGTTCTAATGTTTTACTTACTAATAAAATATACAGATTACAGATTAATTTTTTTGTCAGGAATTTTTTTTCCAATAATAGAAAATAATTTGACTAATGGTATTGAAGAATGAAAGTTAAAATATGTAACTTATCTTTTCAACACATGCATGATTTCATGCTTTTAAACTTAACATAAGAAACAGCGGGAAGAGCAAGAAATAATTGATGTATTAATTATATAAAATATAGTGAGCAATTAATTAGCCACATATAGAAAAAGTGGTCTTGGACAATGAAATTGTCAATAATAAGTGTTTGTTTTGGTGTAGGAAGTCCCAACAGAAACCCATCTTTAAGAAGAGATGCATGGGACCCCAGACACCCCACTAGGCTTTCAACATGTCTCATTCTCACCAACTCCTTGTGTTTTTTATTAAAGTTTAAGTTGATATAATTTTTATCACGTCTTTATAGTTTTCTCAGTTATAGGGATTATTCCTTATAACTTTGTTACCTTTAAAGAGTACATAGTGCTCACTAAAACGAATCCAGATTCATTTTAATACATAAATCTAAATAAAACTAATGGTTAAGAGTTAGTTTTGTCCCAAAAGCTTTTGTTTAGAATCAATTTTATCTTGAAAGTTTTTTTAATTTAAAAATGACTTGAAAGTTTTAAAACTATAATATCACCATATTCCATTAAAAAAAATCGTGTTTACTATTAAAAAATGGGATAAGGTCCATTTTTACCCCGGAAGTAACCATAAAGGAGCATTGAGTCTCTGAAAATAACTTCAGGAGCATTTTGCCCTAGAAGTGTCCAAATCATAACAAATTTACTCTCACCATTTAAAATATTAACTTTGATTGTCAAATCCTACTTTTTGACCCATCGATGTTGACTTGGCTCTGTCACCATGTACATGTCATCATTTTAAAGTCCATTTTTGCCTCGGAAGAATCCAAATAGTAGAAAATTTGTCCGGACCGTTATTCAAAATGATGGTTACTTGCGAAGCAAAAGCTCTCCTTAGTAGTTATTTTCAAGGTAAAAATAGACCTTAAAATGATGACATGTACATGGTGACAGAGCCACGACATCATTGGTGGGTCAAAGATAACGGTAAAAGTTAACGGTTTAAAATGTGGGGTAAATATGCTACAATTTGGACACTTCCGGGGTAAATATGCTCTTCAAGTTACTTCCGGATACTCAATGCTCCTTTGCAGTTACTTTCGGGGTAAAAATGAAACTTTACCCTTAAAAAATTGATGTTCACTGTTAATATTTTAATGGTAAAGGGCGAAATTACTTCATGTTAATATTTCTAGGGCAAAATTGGACCAATAAATACTTTCGGGTAAAATTGCTCTTGAATTAAAATTTCTGAAGCAACATTGACCCCAAACCCCAAAATTAAAATCAATTAGATTACAAATCATATATAGATGCAAGGAGATGGCTGAGAATAAATGAATAATACTTCTTCCGGTTCTAAATATTGGACCTATATATCCAACTAATTGGATTAAATTAGGGATGTTGGTTATGTTAGTTAGTATATTGTGTTTTTTTTAAAACACTCCAATCATCTTCCCTAATATCCTTCCCCATCTATTACTTAATTATTGCTGGAGGGGCGCTAATGGGGTAATTTGGGAAAAGGTTGGCAAAAATTAGAATTAAGTATTATATTTATAATCAATACCAACTCCTCAAATAAGTCCTATATTTAGGACATGAGGGAGTAATTTAATTTTTTTTGAATTAAGGTGCAAATTTGATCCTGAAGTTTTTGTTTATAAGCTATATTGGGCAAAGGTGCAAAAATGCCCACAAAGTTTGGTTTAGGGTGCGCCCAACACCATAAAGTTTTTTTAGGGCCAAAAGTGCCCACGCAGTTAGGAAAAAGTGTATCTCAGTGCCCATCCCGTTAAATATCACTAACCTCCGTCTTTTTTCACCGTTTGGGAGGTTTAAATTGACACGTGGCAGAGTTTATATGGACACCTCATCAAAGTTATGCACACATCATCAGCACTTGGAAAAAGTCAAATAAAACATAAAAAAAATGTTCATCTCCATTCCTTATCAATAGAACGCTGCTTCTCCTTCGCTAACTCCATTAAACCTCAAATCCAAGCTTATGAAGCTCAGGTTGTTCCACTAACACCACCAGCAGAAAAATTCACAGTAAAACACAAAAAAAAAAAAAAAAATACTAAACTGAAACAGCAAAACTTTCTTTCTGTTTGGCCAGAAGTTCAACAATACAAAAAGAAAACAATAATCCAATGACAAGTTAAGCTTTTACAACAATCAAATCCATATACATGAGCTCGAAATTAGAATCCAATAAGAGATACACACAGAATTCTCAGAAAGTTAGCAAATCAAATAAGAGGTATGAAGAAGCTATTTTGTGTTAAAGTTTTTTGTATTCAAAATTGTTCCAAAAATTTCAAGTAATATTGCTCTTATCCACGGTATAATTAGTGTTAACCTTTGAAAAAAAACACGTTAATATTTTAAAGGTAAAAAAAATCCTCTATGTTAATACTTTCAGATTTCCGAGGCAATATTGCTTCCAAGCAAAACTTTCAAGGAATATTTGCATATTAACCGTATTTATTTATTAAAAATAATAGCTTCTTTTTTCCTATTTTTACGTTGATGGTACATAAAATTTATTCTGTCGTTTTTTGAATAAAATCTTTTTATTTTGTATTTTATGGTGACATGTATATAATTTAGTAAGCATTCGTATTATGAGCATAAAAACTAAGACATATAATAAAGAAAGCGACAAGGACTGGTTAAAAAAATTGTTGGGACTTAATCAAAAACTAGATTAAAATGTGAAAAATCAAATTATTTTTCAAAAAACTCTATAAGATTTCTTTGTAGGATTGCTATTTTAAAACATATATGAAGTAGAATAACGCATCTTGAATAAGTAGAATAACGCATCTTGAATCCCATACAATATATTTCAGATTTAAAAAAAAAAATCCCATACAATATATAACCCACGCTGTTAACCACGACCACTCAGACTCTAACTCTATCATGATTTCTATATAAGTCCACCAGAAAAGGAAGAGTTTATTTCAAAAGGAGAGATTTGTGTTAGGGTTAATTAATTACAAGTCCTGTGTAAGAAATTTAATTTAGATGAGGTCCTATGAAATCACATAATTAATTTTAGGTCCTTGACACGAAGTTGTTATCGCATGCTCATTAAGTTGTTATCGTAAGACAAACGGTTGTTATCGTATGGAAATTTTTTTTTTTCTGAATTCTCAATCACTAACAACTTAATGAGGATTCGATAACAATTTTTTGGTCTGCGATAACGGGTGTGTTTGGATTGAGCTTCTGAGAAGTGACTATTTTTCATAATGACTTTTTCAGAAGTAAGATTGGATAAAAGTCATTTGTGTGAAGTGATTTATGTTTGGATTTGTGATGATAGAAGTGACTTTTTTTCAATCTGACTTTTAGAAACATATTTGGATGATTATATTGAAAAGCACGTTTAGATGAAAAATTACTAAAAAAGGAATTATTGTCATTAAATAATACATAATCTAATATGCATATATTCTTATTAAAGGCTTAGTTTCTCCCTTATTTTCAGGAAAATAATTTTAAAAAATAATATTTTTAGCTCAAAGGAGTATATTGTGGGAGAAAATAGTTAGAAATTGTTATGGTAAATTTTTGGAGATAAAAAGAAAATTTTAAATTAAAATAAATTATCTTATTTGAGAATTTTAGGGGTCTAACAGTTTAATTTTCCTACCCACTTTATTAAATAATACATAACAAAAGGTGTGGGACCCACTAGAAGTCAGAAGTCAGAAGCCAAACGTCACTTTTTTTTTACTTCTGACTTTTCACGTTGTAGAAGTCATTTTGGACCAAAAGTCATTCTGAAAATAAGTGGAGGGATTACCATTTTTTATTTAAAATAGAGTCATTCAATCATATTATCAATAAACAACTGACAATTAATTATTATACTTGTTTTCATTTGAAAGAGTTTCTTTTAATTTTGCTTATATTCAAAAATGTGTCTCGGTCTCTCCTCTTTCTCCATATCCAATTTATACCATAAGAAAATATGAATAATATTGAAAATTAGTAGTAATTAATAACTCTTTAAACGACAAATATTATGAATCAATAACTTATTTAAAAAAACTCAGTATATTTTGACTTATACAAATTGACATTCCATTATTAAAGTGCAAACTTCTTAAATTTAGTCTAATTAATTGAGTGATGACACACTAAGTGGAATTATTGAGTGGTGGGACTTACCACCTTTATCCTTATCAACATCTGAAAACTAGTGGATATTATTGATTATGCTTTTGCGTTTTACATAGTCACAATTGGAATTTTCAACGCTTAATTATGTTCATTTTATAAAGTGCTTACATTCCCCTGCATGATTAATAGTTTATAGATAGGAATTGAACATAAGTGATTTTGAAATGCTTTAGTTTGTTACTACCTATCCCAACATTACATGTGGAGTTGTTTTAGATTAATAACAATAATCTCATTTTGGTTATAAGGATCTCTACATGTTTATGATAAACATGTTTTGGTTTAAAGTATTAATTTTTTATATAGCATTCCTAATTAGTTATAATACTCCTTAACTAATTAATTAAATTCTTCTAACTAATTATTATTATTGAGGGTAATTTTAAAATTTTATGATGAGAAATACTTAATTTTAACCAATTTTATTAGTAATATATATGACATTGTTATTGAATGTTTATGATAAGATTAAAGGAAAGTAGTATTTATGTTGGTGATACTGAGCTAAAAATTGATATTAAAAAATTGTCAATAAGTCTTAATGTTATAAGTTTTTTTTTTAACCTTTTTAGCTACGTGTAGTAACTCTTGAATGTATATAAATGATTATAAGATATTAATTATTTAAATACTTACTCTTATTCTCTCTATCTCAAAATAATTTTCATTTTAAATTTTCACATAGCAAGTTCTGTTAATAATATGTGTACATAGCTTGATTTGTTTCTTATATTTGATACTAACTGAGAAAGTAGGTTATAAATGCTTGTGTTGTGTGGTTTTAATTATGAATGATATTTTAACATAATTTTGAACTTCGGTCAAGAAGACATAATTTTGAAATTTTCCCATATAAATTTTTGTTATTTGAAAAATGCACTTGCTAATTTGGTCTTGGAAACTTGGACCTAACACATATTAAGAAATCATACTAAGTGTTATCTAATTTTTAATACCTTCTTCATTTATTTTAGTAATTCATGTTATGATATACTTCTGAATTTCACACAAATAAAAATATGAAAGAAATGATAATAATGTTGCATTAGAAATTTTAAGAGAAAACGCAGGAAAAGAAATTTAAAAATAAAAAATAAATAAATAATTGCTTGAGAAAATTAACATATAAAACAAACGCAGGGAATGCTAATCCGTAGATTAACATTAACAAATAAAAATGAGAAAAGTCAATCTATACCTTTCAGTAGCAAGGTGTCAGCAGATCATTCATTTCCATGCTTAGCTATTTGATAATTTCAATAACACTACTTTTTTTTATTACATGAATAAAACTACTTTGAATATTTAAAATACAATTACATTCATTATTATACTTTATTAATCAAATAAAGTCATAGCCAATATGTATGCGAACCCTAAAACAGTATAGTTAATATCTTTGATAACTAAAATTTCATTTTTTTTATTCATGAAAAAAAATGATGCTCATAATTTTGCCCGCTCCAAATGTAGAAATTAATAATAAAGACTATGACTCTTTGACTTATAAACAAAAAAATATTTTAGTAAGTGCCAGTTAAAGATAAGATCCACCTTAGTCCAGTTTGTCACTTTTGCCTTGAATCTATTCTTAGTTCAGTTTGTCACTTTTACCTTGAATCTATTTTGCTACTCAAAATTTATAAATTTTATTTCCAAACTATCTAATTGATTGCACATACTAGAAATTTTCGTCAAGAGATTATTTTAAGGCAAATAAATAAAGATATTTTTTAAAAAAATCATAACAGTTTTTTTTTTTTACCAATAAGAGTCCATTTGGAATTGAAAATTTGATAAGGGAAACAGAAATTAGACATTTTCTAGTGGTGATGACCATTTAAAGGCAATTTATGTGGTAATATATTTTGGGAAAATTAATTACAGGTCTCGTGTAAGAAACTTAATTAAGATGAGATCCCACAAAATCACGTAATTAATATCAGGTCCCATGAAATAACTATCGCCCGATCGTTAAGTTGTTATCAGCAGCTCGAAAGTTGTTACTAAGCAAAAGTTTAAAAGTTGTGATCGTCTAACTAAAAGTTGTTATCCTTAGCTCAAAAAGTTATTATTACCTGGTCAAAAATTGATAGTGACTGAGAATTTAATTATGGGTAAATAACAACTTTTGACAAGACGATAATAACTGTTTGGCCTGCAAATAACAACTTGATGACTAGGTAATAACAGCTTCCTAGCATGGATCTGAAAGTAATTTCGTGATTTTATGGAACCTCATCTTAATTAAATTCATTACACACGAGATCTGTAACTAATTTTCCTATATATTTTCAAGTGGGAAGCTGATTTTCATTTATGTTATAGAATTTGGCTTCTCCCCAATTTTTTATGGGAAGCAAATTTCAATTGGACGAGTGAAAATTCAAAAGGCTCATTTGCTCCTTAAATATAAATAAAAATTGTGCGGTTTATGAACTAAAACTTGTAAGGTTTGACTATGGAGTTTGAGTGTGCAAGAAAGAGACTGAGCAAGGGTCGCATTCGAATGACGAGGACATGGGATATGTGGGTTTATGGGGTCCCTCCGCTAATTTGCTTGATTTTGCAGTGATGCTCATATTTTTTTGTGTTAATTTTGTACGTGCTTGTTAATTTAGTAACTGTATATAAGCAACTATATAAAATTCACACCATCAAAACAAGCACGTACCTTGGCTTGCATGAACATCACTTCTCTCATGTTGTTCTTGTTTTGATGGTGTGAATTTTATATAGTTGCTTATATACAGTTGTATCTTGTATGTGTATTGTAGAAGGGATACGGATGTGTATTGTAGAAGGGATACGGACCCATTCTTTTAAAAATAAAAACATTTTTATAAAAGTGTAATATATTATCATTTACAATTTTTTTTTTATCTATCCTCTCACCATTTTAATCCTACCAAATATAAATTTTCCTATGAAACAATTTTCCATTCATGTGCATGCTAAACATGTATGTAGGAAATTTTTTTACATTTCCTTCCTTTCCATTTTTTTCCCATTCCACTGAATTCTTTGATTCAAACAGGCCCTAAATATATAATTTAATTAACCTATAATCTCTACAGTTCTATTCTTAGAGGGCCTTATAATTTAATCAAATACTCCCTTCGTCCCTTATTATAAGAGTCAAATAGGTAAAATCACACAGATTAAGGAAGTAGTTGATAGAGATAAACATGTCTGAAATAATCTTGTTTTCTTAAGTTTACCCTTATTTATGTAAGAGAAAGAAATGTGATAATAGTGTTATAAATGAGTATGAAAAAGAATGTGAATAGAGAGAATAATGATGCGTAAAATGGAAAAATGTTTATTAAATGCTTTGACAAATTGTGACAGGCTCTATAAAAAGGGACAAAACCACTCAAATTTTTTGCTCTTATATATAGGAACGGAGGGGGTATTATTTTCAGTCATTGTAGTTTCAACTAATTGGTTTGGTGCTTATATTTTCATAAAAGTTTAGTTTGAATTTAACAAGTGATCATATTTTTAACAAATTTAGTTCTCATGCTTACTCAAATTAAATTGTTGTAAGGTTTAAAATTATATCCCCGAGGTAAGAATCAATGAAACAAACAATAAGGATAGCAATGATATTAACAGCTTCTTAAATACAGGACTTGAATTCAATGAATATTTATTTAAACCAAACAAATACAAAAAAAAAAAAAAAAGAATTAGGAGTCGTTATTTCAGTTCAAGCGTAATGCAGACTGGCCATCACCCAAGAAAAACAAACAACCGCTCCGCGCCAAAAAAAAAAAAAAATTAATATTGTTTTGAAATTCGTCCGAGAAGTTGAAACTTCCTTCACCTTCTCTCTCTCTCTCTCACCCTCTATTCACTGCTCACTGGTAATTTCTCCTTCTCCTTCTTCTTCACTGTACGGACAAGATTTTCGTAAAATTTATACATTTTCTTGTTTTCTCTCTCTTTATTTTTCAATTTTTGAAAATGGGATAATCTTTACCAGATTGGCTGCTTTCCTTGGTCTCCACTCCTATTTCTGTTTTTACTTTCCTTTTCGGATAATCTCTCTCTCTCTCTCTCTCTCTCTCTCTCTCTGTGGAACAATGAGCCTTTTTTGCCTTTTCCTCTCACTGTCGGCTAACCTCAGCGTTGTTGTATTATAGGCCTTAATTATCGCATATTTTGTGACTGCCTCGTTTTTTGTTAATGGCGTGGAAGGATGTGCTGCCTTCTCGATTTTCGTTTGGAAGATTCTGGGCTTCGTTTATGGTTAGTGTTTACTGAACTTCTTTATGGTTTTCTTTCTTGGTTTTACTTTATGATGTAATTTTCCAACGATCATCCATTTTTGTCGAGTGGGTTTTTTGAATTCAGCGAACTAGGCAAAGTATGTTCCGAATAGTTAGCGGTTTTATGAATTTGGTGTGTAGTGTCATATTTTTTAGCGGAATTTTAGGCCGAAATAGAACTTTACAGTTTTGCCAATGTTTTTCCGTTTTTGTGTGCAGCAATTTGAATTGTCCCGTTTTGGTAGAATTGCTTTTCTTATCCTGGGTTATTAGAGTATAATAGCAGAGTTTTGCAAATTTGAACAGAATTCTGGAAATATACGCATCATAGGTAAGGACATAAGTGTGAAGCAGGGTTCCTTCTTCAATCAGAAGATGATATAACAAGTGTGTATATATGTATTAACTATTAAGTTTAGCTTATTGTTACAAAGGGACCTCGAAAGAATTGAACGAGGAGCCGTATGAGGTCAAAATCTCATGTACCGTTCTGTAGAGTGGCAGTAAATTTAAAGTTAGCGTGGTCAATGAATAAGACTTCTAAAGCCATCTTGGAAGTATTTGATATCTCAGTGCAGGAAATGCTTTTGAGTTTTTACAATGTCCCAACTTGGTGATTAGAAGATTCCTTTCCAATTTCACCGTCTGCCTTTCTTTTTTCACAGCCGGTAAGCATGGGGCAAGTTGATCCTGCGGCTCACACTATCCAATCTCATGGAGCTGCACTTGCAAGAAATCACTTGCAAGATTGGCTTATACTGCTTCTTCTTGTGGTGATAGAGGTCATTCTGTATGCCATTCATCCATTTTATCGCTTCGTTGGAAGGGACATGATGGAAGACCTTAAATATCCCATGAAAGATAACACTGTGCCAGTGTGGGCTGTTCCTGTAAGTTTTATTCCTTATCCGAAAAATTGAAGACTTCAATCTTAAAACGTTGTTAGTTTGTCATGGGATCTGTTCTGTTGGGCTGTAGGTTTATTCTGTGTAAGATTTATCCATTTTATTGCAACAATTTAAGGTGCCAAGCTGACTGATAATTGTATTCATTTTTCAGAGTTCTCCATGGAGACTTATTTTATACAGTTCTCCGTTGAAAATTGATTGATTTGATGCTTTATTAATTATCACCATAACGGAACAATTTACTGGCATCTAGTAATATATCCAGTTCGTTTCTAACACTTCTCTTTTTTAGTAACTTGTTAATCCCAGTAGTTGCAAGTAGCAGAGTGAATTTAATATTTCTTCTCTTAATGGTCAGCTCTATGCAGTTTTGCTGCCCATTGCTGTTTTCCTTCTCTTCTATATGCGCAGGAGATGTGTATATGATTTGCACAACAGTATTTTAGGTGAATTTTCTTTGCATTTTCCTATGCCTACGTCGGCACTTAAAAGTTGTTAAAGAATTATGTAAATGTAGTAAGTAATGTACTTCGTTGCTAGCAGGTCTCCTATTTGCGGTGCTGATCACCGCAGTCATGACTGATGCAATAAAAGATGCAGTGGGCCGGCCTAGACCTGATTTCTTTTGGCGTTGCTTCCCTGATGGGGTAGAGGCAAGTATCATCTATTTCAAATTGGTTGTATAGTTAATATCAATATCAATATAATCAATATAAACTATAAAAAGTGGAAGTTGCCCAAATCATAAATAACATGACTTATATTGAGTTCGTGCAAATGCATGGAAAACGGTTTTGTTCTTTTTGAATAAATGAGATATCCTGTCAAGCCATATAGAGGATAAAGCTAACTCTAAGGAGCAACATGCTTAATACACATGTTAGGCAACTGAAGGCAATAACCTAAGGATGGTTTGTTCACCATTTGAAACCCTATGCCCGTGTCATGGACATATTCTGTAATGAAAGAATTAGTGAAAGAAGAGTAGAAGGGTAGAAGAAAGAAGGAACTGAGGGTTTAAAACTCTATTCCTAATTATATTATCATATCAGAATACAACAACTTTTATTATTTCAATAAGTAGTATTGATTAGGGGGTACATGGAATACACTTTAGTTCTTGTATGGACTGCATTTTCTCACATTAGATTAGATGATTTAGTATTAACCAAGATGATTTGGACAGAGAGAGATAGAGAGGTTTAAGATCAGGGGACCTGTGCCCAATTTTGTGCAAATGACTATAAAAATTTTCTTTTCTTGATATTGGTTGTTCTTTTGCATATTCTGATCTTCATTAATTCTGGTTGTCGAATATTTTCAGCAAATTATCTGTAGTATGTGAACTGTCAATTTTTCTTTTTTGATGGAAAACGAATGCCCAAGCTCACCTTAAACAACTTGCAAAATGGGGGAATTGTTCCCCATATTATCAATTTATATAGCACATGGTAATCTGCTTTGGAAGATGGTCATTATAATCATTGTCTCCTTGATTACCCTCACAGGTTTACAATAAATGGGGAGGTGTGGTGTGTCATGGCAAAGTTAGTGATATAAAAGAAGGACATAAGAGTTTTCCAAGCGGTCATACATCTTGTGAGTAACAATATTTCAATTACAGTTTTTTAAATCACTATTGAACTGATATGGTGAACGTTTTGTAACCATATTTCACTATTATCCCCCTTTTCATTTTAGAAATAGAGGGTCAGAGTGGCAATCTCGTATAATTTTACCCAACAACTGCTACTATTCATAATATAGGCCAAGTTCATAGTTCATACTGATTAATTATTTCTTACTCCATCATATTGCTTATTATTTAAGTGAAAAATGGTTACAATATATCTAAAAATTTGGTTGTTGACAGAGCACAAATGTGTTGTGTGATCCATGTAGCTAACCTTTACTAGTGGGATAGTGCTTGTTGTTAGGCAGATGTATTTTATGCATGAACTTCTGGTCTAATGAAATTCAGTTCTGCAGGGTCTTTTGCAGGCTTAGGTTTTCTTTCTTTGTACCTATGTGGGAAGATTAAAGCATTTGATCAGAGAGGCCATGTGGCAAAGCTATGCATTGTTTTTCTTCCTCTACTTGCTGCTTCTCTTGTTGGCGTCTCTCGAGTGGATGACTATTGGCACCATTGGCAAGATGTGTTTGCTGGAGGTCTTCTAGGTCTTTTTCTACTTTATCAACCTGCAAGAAAAATAATTTGGTTATTATATCAGAATCAAAACTCAAGTTGAGAAGAAAAAATTTCTACTCTATCAACCTGCAAGAAAACTAATTTGGTTATTATATCAGAATCAAAACTCAAGTTGAGAAGAAAAAATAAACTATCTTCTCTTTGTATGTTTTTTTTTTTTTTTTTTTCAGGGCTTGTTGTGGCGACCTTCTGCTATAGGCAGTTCTTTCCACCCCCTTATAATGACGATGGTAACACGTTTATCTCTGTTCTTTTGCTATCTTGATTCTAAAAAATCCCCTCGATAAGGTTTAAATTATCAAGTCGAAGTTTGTTGGCCATCTCTAAGGCATATTTCTTCGTATCATGTTCTTGTCCAGACATGGTTCGAGCAATGCATTGGACTATTAATAGTAAACATGTCCATATTAATTAACTATGCCTCAAGTGTTTAGTAATAAATGTGCCACTTTTCCTCTTTTAATTCGCTTAACCTGTTTATCTTGGGATTTTAGCCTTGATGAGGATTTTGACATCTGAATACAAAGAATGCATGTTTCTGTGGTCAGATCTACATAGGTTGTCACTATCTGATTTTTGCTGTTTTTTTCCATTCACCCTCTCCAGTCCTAAATATAAGAGCTAAATAACTAATTTATAGATATTAAAAAAATTAGTAAAATTATTTACTTGAAAAAAATGTGTGTTGGTTTCACACTTTTATATTTAGGACCAAAACCTACTAGCTTTTATATTTATGATGGAGGGAGTATATTCAAATTTAAAAGCATGCAAATTGTGGTTCAGCGGAACTGGGGTGTGGAACATACACATATAGGAACTGTGCATCTAAAAACTGCTGTGGCTTCTCCATGCTTATTTTAAATCTGCTGATACTTACAGGGTGGGGAACATATGCATATTTCAAAGCAGTGGAGGAGGAATCTCGATCCAATGCAAACAGGAACAACCAGAATACTAATGCAGTGGGTGAGCAGGACGTGGAGGCTGGGATTGTGAATCCAGAAGCACGGCGAAATCTTAGAGATGCCTTCGCTCGTGCCCCTCTGTACCAGGATGATATTCATAGCCCAACGTTGGAGGCCATGGAGCTTGAACGCAAGTGATGACCCGTCTCATCATGTACAGCTTTAGGTACTTTTGCCTTCCACATTTTCCTTCCATAGGCTGTGATTGCTTTTCCTGTATTAAATGTATATGAGGTCTTCTACGCAGCCAATTGTAGTTATAGTTTTAGCTGCCAAATGGCATTTAGCTTCAGGTTTACAAGTTTTCATGTTAATTTAGGTCCAGTGACTGCTACCTAAAGGAATAAAAAAATATTATCGGCTTTAGCTACTAACTAATAACGAGCTTATGTTTTACCCAAGATTAGGGTAGATAAAATTACTTCTCTCTATATATATGTCTGCGCCCTCCACTGCCAAAATCTCCTACCTCTTTACTCTCATGAATCAAACACTATTATGTTTACGTTTTAATGTGTGCTTTAGTGAAAGTGAAAAAAGCAGGTAGACTCATTAGTGGTGGCAGTTGTAGCTGCCATTTTCAGTTGTAATTATTGATAACGATTTAATTGATCCCATATTACATTAAGTGCAATCTCAACAAAACGAGGGGAAACTAATCCAATTATATGATCAATATATCCATCTATATATGCAGACACGGGCACTCACGGATTTACGAGAACAGATATTTGAATTACCCCCTCCTATAATAAATATAGGACTTATCTATCTAATTTGATTAGATTAACAATGTTAGTTAAGATAATTAAAACAACATGATATTATTAAAACACATTAACTATCTATCTTTATTCCAACGCTCATTCTCTTATTTGTTATTGAAGGAGTATCAATAGGGATAATTTTGGGAAAATTTGAGAAGAATTAGAAATGGGTTTTATATTTAAGATCAAGATTAACTCTCCAAATAGATCTTATATGGAACGGAATGGAGTATTATCTATTTATTTTGGAATTTGAAATAGATTGATAGTCTAATTAGATATGTGAGAGCGCTGCAAAATAGATATTATATATACACATATGAGATCCAAACAAAAAATCTAGATATCTGTTATGTAGGATTAAATGAGGTTTGAGAGTTGTGATTCTTAAATATGATCATTCGTATAAAAGGGATTGAACAAGAGACATGGAAAAACCTGAACTTTGAACCAGTTGGGGGGCGGGTATCTGAAAGCAGAGGAGGTGCACAGAGGCTAGACTGGGAACGGCATGATCTCGTCGCGGCATATTAGCTATGCTTACCTTATCATTAATCATTATCTTGTTAATTATTCATTCCTTCACAAATTGTTCATATATTAGAGGTTTAAATTATTTTGACATCTTCCGTTTAATTGTAAGAAAAATTGGTTTAAAAATTCATCAAATCAATTTAAGTACTGTAATAGACATGCTTATTTATGATTGAATAAATTGTTATTTTATGTTCAATTGTTCATTAATCTCTTTACTCTAATTTTCATTCATCTTTTAGTACTAACAAGACAGATGGAAATAGGAACGTGTTAGTTAGGCTCTGACTAAATAGATATATAGTTGTAATTCAAACTTCATTACGTATGATTTCATAACATATCCAAGTTTTTTTTTGTTGACATTATTAAATGTTAAATACTTCTTCCGATTCTAAATATATGACTTATTTAACTAATTGGATTTAATTATTAGTGTTAGTTATGTCAGTTAGAAAGTTGATTTTTTTTTTTTTTTTGAACACCAAAATCATCATATCTCATTTCCTCCCGCATCTCTTACTTTTTTATTGTTTGAGAAACACTAATAGGGACAATTTGAGGAAAAAATTGACAAAAATTATAATTATATATTATATTTAGGACAATGACTAACTCTTCAAAACTGGAGGGAGTATATTATAATTAAGAAAACCGCGTCAATACGTGCATTGTAGAGATATATTTAGAAGTATATTTCAAATCACCTAGAGAGCATGATCAAATCAGATACGAACTAATGACCCTGGTCTATTATGTGTAAAACGCTATAATTTTACCCAACAGAACACTATATAACATTATAAAGAATTAAGAAAGATGCAGGGGAAATTGCTGAAAACCATTCATTACAAATTTTAGTTTCCAAATGTATATTATAATCAAGAAAACCGCATCAATACGTACATTAGGGATATATTTAGAAGTATATTTCAAATGACCTAGAGAATATGATCAAATCAGGTACGAACCAATGACCCTGGTCTTTTCTGGTGGGCATAATAAAAGTATAAAACGCTATAATTTCACCCAAAAGAACACTATAAAAAGAATTAAGAAAGTTAGAGGGAAAATTGCTGGAATCCATTCATCACAAATTTTAGTTTTTTAAATGTACCTAAGTATTCAGGTTTTTAAACGAGTGACCATTTTCCATTTTCTATCAGTGCAACCATTTTCTATCAGTGTACAACATATCTTTAGTTTCATATAAATGTCTTATGTTTTGCTCATAATTACACCTGAGTTTTTAAATAAATTTTGGATACATGTTGCGCATTAAATTTTGTTAAGGGATTTTTTTAACATTTTTTCTCTAAAAATAAGATTAAACAAAGTACAGTAATGAAAATGAGAGAAAGTAAAAACGACAAATATATGTTATGAACAATCATTGAGCATGTGTGCCTTCTTGGTTAAGCCAAGGTTTAAAATTGACAGATGAATATTATGAATAATCATTGACTTGGGAATTATAATTAAAATCAGTCCACAAAAAAAGTTCAGTCCAAAAAAAGGAATTACAATTAAAATGCTTTTAGATAATTCTCCACCAGGTGCAGCTTCTTCTGTTGTGTTCAACGCACTTTTTTAATTCTTATTGTTTTGCGTACTTAGACCATCGTTCTCACAATTAAATTAGCATTTTTTTTAATCATACGCGGCCAGTTGTTATTATATACATATATTTACGTGCCAATATTAGAGATCCAAGATATGGTCTGAGCCAATAAATTAATACTTCATCCTTTTGGGAAAAAAATCCCTCCATTTCTTTTTACAAGGAATAAATATGTGCCGTTTAATATAAAAATTAGGTTAATTTAATTAGAAGCTTTAAATATGTGGATAGATGGAGCTTTTTGCCAATTAATATTCTTAGGAAATTGCATGAGAAATAGGAGACAGTATTTTTCTCATTTTTAACAAGGACGTGAGACAAAAAAATTAAATTAATGAACAATTAAGATTAAGAGATAATTATTCTACATTCTTGTATAAGTAATTTAATTAATAAAATGTCTCACGATAAGTTATCATCATTTAATAACAAAATTTGGCGCAAAAAATGTTAGCATGTTGCATACTGCTAATTTATTATGAGAGTTTTAAGTGATTAGATTACTTATGTGATGAGCAGTTATTTTTCTCGAGACAGAAACAAAATATCTTTTATGATAATGAAGAAAATAATATTAGTTGTTCCTTAAAAAAAATAACGGAAACATAAAATATTGCTTTTAAAAAAAGGTCAACGTATAGGTTAATGAGCAACTAAATTTACACATGGGACTATGGAGGATAGAAATCGTGGAATGGATGGCATTTCCAGCTAAAAGTTTTTGGGGAAAAATATATTTTTTGGTAATAAAAAAAAGTTTACAACTCACGTCTTCATTAGAGTCATGTCATGGCACCAACACATATATAATTGGACTAACGATATAAGGTCCTGTTAAATCCCTTGACGTTTTGAGCAGACACTTATCTTTAGAGAGGAAACCATAAACACCAAAATTTGAGTAGTCAGTTGCTCAAAAATCTATTAATATGATCCAAAAAATGGGTTAATACCAAATGATATATAAAAAAAAAGTCATGTCATGACTCAAGAGTCAAAGAGTATTTTTAAAAGTGCCTATGGATTATCCACTGGCAATTAAGATTCTTATATTAACATCAGGATTTGAATTCACAATATTATAAGTTATAAGAGAGCAACCTTTGTCAACAAAAGAATTCTAATAATATATGTTTTATATATGTTTGAAAATAAATTAAAAGAAATTAAGTGGACAAATAATTTTCTTTCCAAAATCTCTTAACATTTGTAGGAAAAAGTTGGCGATAAATGTGGTGGAAATTAATTAAAGATTGAATCCATGATTAAAATATCCTCTCACAAAAAAATTTGATTAAAATATACTATGTTGTATACTTTTGCAAACAAATATATAAAAAATAATAATAATCTATAGCCAGCAAGAATAGGTAGGCGTGTGGTCCAATATTCGGTTACCTTTCTTTGAATTGAATTTTGTTCTTGTTCATCTAATCCACATAATTTCTTGGAGAATTCCTCCAAACAAGTAAGGTATCTTAAGTCCCTTTTTTTTTTTAAAGATGTGATGCCACTCAACTACAAAACCAAAATCAACATCGAATTTTTTTACTTTTGCAAAAAAAAAAAAAATTGTTAAAAAAATTGTGGGGGTGATTGTAATATTATATTGAATGCATGCATATATCGTGTGTTAGTTTTATCTATTTGCTAAAAATAAACCTACTATTTTGTGGAGTTTCGAATACTTTAGCAACCAACTCTCTAAACCTTGTTAACAATTTTTTGGGTGAACAAACTTTGTTGACAAATTTTAAAATAAAAATAGTAATGAATTTGAAAATGAAAAAGGAGAATGAGATTTTAAAACCTGATTGAAAAACTAATGCTAACTAAAAAATTAAAGGCCCCATGATCTGTATTCTTTCCTCATCCTTTCTCTTCTTCTTCTGTTTTTTTTTTCCTCATCTCATTTCTCCTTCTAGATTAAGAATTGAATTGTTGAGGTTTATTGTCTTATGAAATTTTATTATCATATCCCAATGGGAGAGATGGAATGAGAAGAAAAAGAAAAGGGCAAAAAGATAAGGAGATAATCCAAATCCAATTGATAATAGTAATGTTTCAAGCATTACCATAAAGACATTATTTATTGGAGTTGTTGATGGTAATAAAGATTACTAGATTATACGTTGAAAGAAATTGTACCCATCATTGTAGCCTATATGCCTATGTAAAACGACTAATTTACCTTAAAAAATGCCTACTCTTTTTTTAGGACAAAAAAATACCTATTCCATTTAGGGTGTGTTTGATTTTAGAAGGGGAGGGGAGCGAAAATTTTAAAAGGTTGAATTAGAAAAATTAGAGAAATATGGTGAAAAGTTTTTAATTATTTTTTCTTACTCTTTTATCTTATATCTAATGTTTGTTTAATAATTATTGTTTTTTTACTTATGTCATCTCTGCCACACCCTTCATTATGTTATGTTGTAGGCTAGATATATGACTATATTTCCTTGATTAGATTTATGATATTAGTTAACAAGATATAGTTTTTCTAAAATGCCCAACCATCTTCTTTAATTTCATATCTCTCTCTCTCTCCCTCCCTCCCCTGTTTATTATTGATGTAGTATTAATAAAGATAATTATAAAAAATTTGACAAAAATTTAAAATGAGTCATATTTTTTTATGAGTAAAATGAGTCATATATTTAAGACCAAAATCAGCTCCCCAAATAAATCTTATATTAATTGGAAATAAAACCCATTCCTTGCCATTTTAACCATGCAAATATGACTTCCATCAAGCTTTTAAATCATATACAAAGATTAAGGAAATAATAAATTTGGTCTTTTTTTTTTTTGGAAAACTCATTTGTTGATACATAAACTTTTATTTAATATTAATTCTGGTACTTATGTATATTTTATTCTAATTACGTGCTCTGATTTTATTTTGTTAATTACGTTCGCTTATGTGGAAAAGGTAACAAAGTTATTAGAGCAAATCTTTTTTTTTTTATTCTTTGTTTTTTCTAAAAGAGTAAAAATACAAGAGCTAATAGTATTAACCCAGCACAATCAATTGATTTGATTAGGAGATAAAAAATACAAGTACTGGAATCAAAATTGAATAAAAGTATATATGCCAACAAATAAGTTTTCCATATGTTTTTTAAGAAAATAGTATGTCAACAATCAAAAAAAGTTTTCCTAAACCACCAATTTAATTTATCCCATTGAGTCTTATTATTTATCATTTGAAAAAAAAAGATGTGTTGAACTGAGAAATTTTAAGGAAAAACTAACTATTGTGGTAGAGAAAATTAAATAAGCTTATGTCAGTTAAGTTTTTAATAAGGCCATTCATTTAGATTAGAGGCCGTATTTAGGCCAAAAAATGGCATTCAAATTCTCTATAAACCAAACAAGTATTTTGCGCTCTTATTCCCTTTTTATAAGAGCTTTCTTAGAAATAAAATAAGTACTTTTACGTTCTTATTCCCTTTTTATAAAAAAGAAAGAGCTTTCTTAGACTTATCAAATTATCTAATAAGGGTTTTTTTTTCTTTCATTTTACCTATCATTATTCTCTTTTGAAATTCTCTTTCATACTAATTTTTACCCATTATTATTATATTTTTCTCTCTTATATGCCCATTATAAATAATAGCAATCTTGAGAAAAACATATTATATTAGACATTTATCATTTTCAACTACTTTTTTTATATACATAATTTTGTCATTTGAGCTCTTTATATAGGGACAGTGTAATACATATTATTGAGAGTGAAAGCCACCCCATATATCTTTTAATTGTGCATAATGTCTCTGCCTTTTCACAAAAGATCAGAAAGAGGGATTAAGGAACAAACATATGAGAAATTTTTTTACAGATCTTCATCAAAATAACTGAAAAGTCGTTGTCCTCATCTTAAATGATATTATTTTCATAGCGACGCACAATATGACGAACTTCCTGTGGAGTACACGTCATGTCATATTGTTTACCTTCTCAGACATAGTCTCCAAGTACTCCAATATTTGTTCAACTATTAGAGACAGAGGTTGGAGTTTTTCCTCCAACTTCTTATCTAAGACCTCCAACATCTAAGATTTGGGGGATGAGAGCTCAGGCAAAGGGTGTTTGTCTTTTGAATCAGGACAATGGAACTCTAAAGAAAGAGGGTTGAGAGGAGGGAGAAGCCTAGTTCGTAGTAAATGCTTGCAAAAGTAGCTTTTGAAGAAGGTGGAAGCCATTAACACAATTTTGGGTAGTTAAGTAAGATTGAGATAAAAAAATATCCTTTCCATTAACCTCATATCTATTTATCTACGTATTTTCACTTTTCACTCGTTCTCTGGCTTTGACACCAACTTGTAACACCTCCTCAAATATATTACATATAAATAGGCACTCGTTTGATACTTGTTTAAAAATAACACCTCGTCTGATACTTAAAATTGTAATACTCATAAATGATGGTTAAAAACTTAAATCAAAATGTCGTATAATAACGAATTCGGTTGTTCAATGTCCATATTCACAAAAATTTATATTTAAATAAAATAAATCTCATACCATAGTACTAATTCAATTTCAAAAATATTTTAAATAATGCAATAAAATAAAAAATCATATAAACTTTTAAGCTTAACCCATTATGGATGCAAATGCGATCATAATTATACTATAAATAATTTTCAATCCAAATATATTGAGAAGTATTCAAGCATGCTTGAAAATTAATAAACTTAGTATTATCATGTGATAATTAATTAAGATTTTGGGTAGTTAAGTTTGATTGAGATAAAAAAAAAATCTTTGCCATCACCATCATATCCGTTAATCTACATATTCTCTTCGCACCCCTCTTGCACAAATATATTTTTCAAGTTTAATAAGTAAAAAACAAGCATGTTTGAAAAGAAACAAAAATAGTATTATTGTGTGATAATTAATTTAAATAAAACTACACATAATCTGTAAGCATATGAAAACGGCGTTACAGACTTAATTGTCCTCCTTTAGTTCAGCAAATACAATCCAATGAGAGTTTTACCGTTAATATTTATTTGATGGGTGATGAATGAATATTTTAGTGATGTCCACTAATGTGTGAGTAACACATCTTTGTTTTAATAACATATTTAATTTAATATTCATTTATAATTTTTTAATCATAAATATATTTATGTAGACAATTCATTTTACAACATATAACCCTCATACATTATAGTAATATATTATTCTTACACTAAATCACTATGCACTGCAAAAATTGAGATGTTACAGAGAAAAAAAAAAAAACTAAGCGTACAAAATGAATAAACCAAAAATTCTTCTGGCAAAAAAAAAAAAAAGAATAAACCAAAAAATCGTATCAAAACTCAAAAGTCAAAATAGGTATACAATAGATTCTTTTTGTTTCAAGGTAGCATGAACTCCTACACGTGGATTGACAATACAATTTGATAATTTAATTAATCACAAACAAAAATAATAAAGCTGTTCAGATTTTATCACAAACGAATCACCCTGTCTTCTTCTTCCCTGACCAATTTCTCCATATACACACTGCTCACTAATCACGAAAATCGCAAAAGCAATCAAACCTTTTTTATCTTACTCTAATTGTCAATACTTAATTAATTTCTCTTCTGAATTCCCACGCGCCTCACTGGTGCACGTACAGTCCACGCGTCTAATTCCTTTACGCGTCGTCTTTTCTTTTTTTTTAAATCCATCTTCGTCTCTCTCTTTCTCACACTCTTCGATCACTTTTTCAGTTTTCCTCTCTACGTTTGAATCTTCCTCTTCTTCGTAAAGCTTTTTCCAAATCGCTCCCTCAAAATTCAATTCTCGCATTTTCGATTACTTTGGATTCCGTTTAGGTATGTGCTTCTCTGGTCTTGAATCTTTCTGTTCTCTTATTCGCATTGTGTTTCTCCTTGTGCGTAAAGTATTACGAGCTTCTTCTTTTTTTTTTCCGGTTTGTTTCTTAGCATTTTTGTTTTTGTTCTGTTTTCCTTTTTGGTAAAGCTGCATGCAGAGTTTATTGTAGATGAAATTCTTTTAAAATGAAAACTCAGAAGATCACTGAATTGGATGTTCCATTTCAATTAGGATGTTTGGAGATTATACAGTTTTATATGTTTAGTTTGATTGAGTTAGTATTTTATTAGTTTGCTTTTGTTTGAGCTTTTGTTTTTTTTTTTTTTTCCCGTGTTGAGAAGTTTCATCTTCAAGTTGCTGATCTAGGATTTGGTTTTCTCATGTGTTTTGTTGAAGTTTGTTCTTCAGGTTTATTGTCTTTTAAAGATTATGATCTGAATTATTCTTTCAATCTCCTCCTTGTTAATATCTATTTTCTACTATGTTCTGTTTTGATGGTTTAACTTTGGAGCGGCATTTGTATTCCTTTAATTTGTGGTGATTTAAATTTTGAAGAAATTTTGCTAATCTTCGTTTTTTGTGATTTGCAGTGAAATATGCCAGAAATTCCGTCGACTACACACACTATTAAATCACATGGAGCAAAAGTGGCAAAATTACATTTGCATGACTGGTTAATTCTTTTGCTTCTTGTGGTCATTGATGTCATCTTGAATGTGATAGAGCCGTTTCACCGATTTGTTGGATCGGGGATGCTGACTGACCTGAGATATCCAATGAAAGACAATACTGTCCCCTTTTGGGCTGTTCCGGTTCGTTTTTTTTCAAGGATCTGTTTCATTGAAAAATGAAATTGCAGCTTATATTTTCTTTTGTGAAATGATCAGTTTAAATATAAACTATTGAATTTTAATTTCCTGGATAGATAATAGCAATATTGTTGCCACTGGTGGTCATTCTTATCTACTATATCAGGCGAAGGGATATTTATGACTTCCATCATGCTATCTTGGGTATATTTTTTATGCTTTAAAAGATTTTTCTGTCCATTTCATTTTCACATCGCTCTGCCATGATTCTAATTTCTTTTAACATTATGTATTGCCCAATGCATTTATCAGGGCTTCTGTTTTCTGTTCTAATTACTGCGGTGATAACTGATGCTATCAAAGATGGAGTTGGACGGCCACGCCCTGACTTCTTTTGGAGATGTTTTCCTGATGGCAAAGGGGTGGGTTCTTTATTTTATCAACTAACCATTTTGTTTTATAAACAATATTATTATTTCCATGTGACACATTGGTTCAGTTATGTTATCTGCACGTTGACATGGTATTGGCGCATGACATATTCAGGTGTTTGATGCAATAACAAGTGATGTTAAGTGCACTGGAGTTAAGAGTGTTATCAAGGAAGGACACAAAAGTTTCCCTAGTGGACATACCTCTTGTAAGTAATTTGATAGGCCTATCTGCAATCTAACTGGGTTTAGGGGTATTGTCTTGCTTAGCTGCTGCTTCTTCTTCTTCTCCTGCTACATTTTTTAAAACCTAAGCTCTTCATTGTTTTGAGTGATCTTAATCCCTCCTAGTTTCCCCCCTTTTCTCTGTACTGGTGTTTATACATGCTACAATCATATGCTTCAATTTCATCAAATTATCCAAGATCTAGACCAAAAATGGATTAGCATGTCGAGTGTGAAATAACTTCGGATAATAATAGAAAAGATAAGACTGTCATAACTCAAATTGCCAGCTAGAAAAATAAAAATAAGGTACAAGCTTCTTGAGCTACCTCAAAATAAGCTAACCACTATTTAATTGTTCGTTATGCAGGGTCTTTTGCTGGTCTAACTTTTCTTGCTTGGTATCTATCTGGAAAAATTAAGGTATTTGATCGTAGGGGCCATGTTGCAAAGCTCTGTATTGTTTTCTTACCAATCCTCATGGCTGCTATGGTTGCTGTCTCACGAGTTGATGATTATTGGCATCATTGGCAAGATGTGTTTGCTGGAGGTCTTATTGGTGTGTTGTTTGTGGCCAGAAAATTCCTATTTGTATTTGGCTAAATAATAACACATACCTCTTTTTTTTTCAAATTCCTTACGTGAACTTCTTTTATGCAGGAACAATAATTGCTTCTTTTTGTTACTTGCAATTCTTTCCTCCCCCATATGATGCGGATGGTAAGTCCATGAGTTGTTCCTTGTTCTCTTCAACATATTGAATTGTAGTGACAATCTGCCTTTCCTCTTTCAACGTATGTATTCTGTGGTAGTACTTTGGTTCAATATGCTAAAGGCGTGCTTCAAAGAAACACGTTAAACATGCTATGAGCTCTGCTTATCAGGGATTTATGTGAAAGCCAATAATTACACTTTGCTCAATTGCTAAGCCTTCGCTTGACATGATCCTGAAATGGCTTAGAGCCTTTTTGTCTGAGTGGACAGGAGTTCAATCATTGTTGTTCCCATACTTCGTGTTAAAATTATAACTATAATAAAATGAATGATGGCTTGATCCTTTGCCTACATTTAAGAAAAACCAATAATAATCTTTTATTTTATAAGTTTAACTTTTGAGTTGAAATAACCTTGCCAAAGCTAAAGGCTTTAATAAAAGCTAGTTAATGTATATCAATAGGTTAATATGGCTGAACGTGTCCTAAATTTTCATTCAACCAATCATCTTGGAAGTCGTCTCTAGCATAATCTTTAAGATGGGGAGGAGCTGCTTTATGTTTTTTGCTATAAAGTATGGTTGTGATATTGGATTTCTCTTGAATGGTTTACAGTTTACAGCCCTTTTTTGGCACATATAACCTTTTTAATTATGCTTATAATGTTGCATAAAACTATATTGGTCACCGCTTTGTTGCACTGAGAGGGGATTCCTTGTAGCTATGTGTTTATGTTCGCCTTTTATATTTAATTCCTTGGAGTGTTGAAACTCTGACGGACTGGTGTGATTAGCATTTGTTTTTGCATATGGACATGTTTCTTTGAGCTTGATTATACTGCAGATCGGCCCTTTTTTTAAGCATGGTCAACTGTTAATGGAACATTTAGTCTATGTGGCTTTCATTAAGGCATTTAGCTTAATGCTACTGCCAGAAGATTGAAAAAAGAATTATGTTGTTTATAGCAGCACGTCTTAAACATTCCATAAACTTATAGTGTTCATAAATAGTTGCTCAGGTTATGCAAGTTTAAATTTTGTATAAATGACTCGCTAGCTGTTGAACCTAGTTAGTGTCTATGCTCTTGCGCTCCACCATGTCTTCTCTGAGTCAGGCTTTTCAGATATTCGTTCGGGAATTTTTAATATTTATTATTTTCATTTATATGTGTGTGTATAGGTTGGGGCCCTTACGCATATTTTCAAACGTTGGATGAATCTCAAAATGGAGCTCAAGTTTCATCTACGAACAATGACATTATTAGCCCACAACCTAATGAGATGCATATTGTAAGTATGCCTCCTCATCGTGATGGGAATGTTGCTAGAGGTAATATTTGGGATTCAACTCCTATATTTGATGGATCACAAAATGCAAGGAGACAAGGGCTTTAATCTCTTGAGTGCAGTGTAAAGACACAGAAAAATGATCAGATGTGCATACAATCTGTAAAAAAAAAAAAAACATTTTAGGGTTTGTG
This sequence comes from Mimosa bimucronata, assembly GCA_037074515.1. NCBI lineage: Eukaryota > Viridiplantae > Streptophyta > Magnoliopsida > Fabales > Fabaceae > Mimosa > Mimosa bimucronata. The sequence goes on along the minus strand of CM073445.1, from coordinate 25,081,850 downwards.
AATTTCATTTCGCTGATTTCTGCCTCTGTAACTTTCTAGGAGAATTGAAATTGATATATTTTTCTCATTTCCCCAGATTAGATAGGATACTTCCAGTGTTTGAGATGGTTTCTTTGATTTTGAGATGATTATAGAGTGAGGAGTGTGTGATTTTTGTTAGTTATCTAAACACTTTAAAAATTTGATCGTTTATATCCATCAGATACAGCCATGTAAAAGTTTCAGAAGTTATGAGGAAATTTAACAAGTCCAAGATAGAGGTAGTATGCAGCTCAGTTTATCTTCTTGATCTTTTATCTGGATATCAAACAACATGTTGAATTTGATCTTCTATACCAGGTTATGAGATACTTTTATGAGATATTATGACTGACAAAACTAAAAATATTAATAGCCATTCCAATTTTCAATGAAATAATCAAACTATACATGTGTGTCATTTGTATTCGAGAGGTAAACCTTTTTAATAGCAGTCGCAATTTTTAACATTTTATATTTGTAATACGAATGATATTGTGTAGATTATGTTATGAATCAATATTAATGTCTCATCTCAAATATATGTATTAACACTTATTCTTTAATGAGGCTAAAGTTGGAATTTTTTTAAAAAATAAGACATATTTAATGTTATAACTTCCACTCCTTGGTAAGTGAGAAGTAGTTAGGGTAGACTTATAATAAGGAATAGGGTGCTATACATACAAGTTTTAGGATCTAAATTTATGTCTTCTTTGTATAGTTAAATATCTGTTTTTCACATTTTTATGTCTCCAATTCGTTCAAATTTTCTTTTGTTCTAAATAGTTGGTGATGCATGAGATTTTTCCTTGTATCGCCTATTGTAAATCTACTATTAAATAAAATTTTCTCTTTTTCCTAAAAAAGAAATATATTTTTCACAAATGCCCGGATTAATATTGTTGTGGAAAACCAATGATTGAGAGATGGGCTCACCTTGTTATAATATTGGAATTTGGAATTTGAATGAGATATATGACTTGGGGAAAAAAAATTAAGGACAACTTGGGAAAAAGACGAATTGAAAACTCATTTAATGAGTAACATTCACTTCAACCCATTTTTTTAAAGTGTGAGGGGTGTAATTGTGGCATACTTCTGTCAGGGAAGGGGTTGTATATGTTGGATGAGTGGTCAAGCATGGTGTTTTCTTTTATTTGGTGTAATATATATGCCTTAAATGACCATTAAATTCAGTCATTTTAAGTTTAAGAAGGGTAAGTAAAGAATAGGAAAATTTGGGGAAAATTTGTCAATTTAAAATTTTAATAGGTAGAAAAGACAATGTAAATTATCAATAGAGATTTTCCATCCAAGTTTTCTCTAATGAATATCTATAAACTTTCATAGAATTTTTGTTAGAGCCAATTGATTTGTAGTATATAGGCATGAAAACTCCCCTATAAATAGGAGGTTATCAGTTCAATTATATTTATAATCTCAACAGATACAGCTATTATTAAATTTGCGTAGTTAGTGCATTCCCCTGTAAATTAAAAAGAAAAATCTACTCCAACCTTTCAACAGATGAACCATTAATTTTACTATATATGTAATAAAGAAAAAGATTCAGCTATTTTATAAAAAAAAAAAAACAAGAACAAGAAGAAGAAGATAAAGATTCAATTAAAACCACCACCTTAGGTTACCTCTGTAAAAGTGGGACATGAATTCCCTCAACTGTCATTATCTCAATTATCCCTTAATTGCATCAAATTAAATCATTTATGTTTTTTTTTTATTTTGTCAATATGCCACATGGTTTAAATTGTTGATTATGAAGGCAAAAAAATTAGCAATACTCGGATATGGTAATGGTATAACATAAATAGTGAAGAAGCTTCTCTTCTTTCTTAAATATAGTATGAGGCATGCGTTATATTGACAATGGAGGGGCAACTGAGAGTGTCAATTCAGGAAATCTAATTTTGATAGGGGCAACATTAGGTGCAAGTAAAAATTTAAGCTTTAAGCCTTCCTAATGTAACCAAAATAAGTAAATAAACAAAGATGCAGCTATACTGTAAATTTCTTACAAAAAAATTTTATCAAAAAGTTTTTGAAATCTCCAAATCTTAAATCTGATTTCTAATTTTGACAAATTCTAAATCAGATCAAGTAGCCCATTTCAAGATTTCAAATTGAATAATTTTGCTTATATATCATCTTACTCATTCTCTCTGTCTTCTATTTCCTATCCCATTTTTCTCTCTTCCCCTCATCTCTTCAACTGGAGTCTCCAATTCCATCATCAGAGATGTCATAGTCACTATTATTCTTTTGTGGTTTGAATTCTCCCTCAAATCACAGAAGGTTTTGTGGGCCTTTGCCTTTGCCTTGTTGCTATTATTGCATCGTTGTAGTGCTTCTATAGGTAAAATCACTCAATTCTAAAATTTCGATTGGGCTATTTGACTTGACTTAAAATTTGTTTAATTTAGAGGCTTAATTTAGGGTGTGTTATCTTAAAAGGCTTTTAATGAGATTTTCTGTACTGACTATTTGATCAATTAAGGCCGATATCATTTTATTCTGACTTGATGGTGTCAGGTAGCTGTAATAAACTTGGACCAAATGCTGGTAATTCAGTTTCCTTTTTCTGACACAGAAAGTTTTGGTCCAGTTGGGTAATCTATTGGGCCAACTTGGGCTGAGGGCAAGAAACATTGGTATAGTGCCAAATGAGACCAAACTTTATGTTGGACGCCAAAAAAAAAAAAACCAAAGAAAGAGGCATTCATAAGATAAGATGATTTTTAAAATTAAAACAATATAGGCACCAAGATATGTATACAAATATATAATTATATATGTAATCAATAAAATGTATTATCAAAAAATAATGAAATTAATATTGACTATTCGAAAAAACTATAGGATGAATGCTAAAATGAAATCTTTGATAATTGCAAGAACCATAAATAAAATATTTGTTCAATATTATCTAATGTGGTAAGAACTAAGAATGTAGTTGAACAGGCGTCGAAGGCGATGTAACCCAAAACCAATTCTATTGTTTCTTCTTCAACACAAATACATAAAATGGAACAATAAAAATGGTAGAAGCATCACATTATTACATTTACAAACGTTTTATAATGTTTTCTTAAGTCGGATGAGTTTGATTGATTAGTTAGGGAAGTTTATCATTAATTCATGATACTAGGTGGCAAAATATTAATTAATTTTTGTAACAAAATATGTTATATTATAAAACAAATATGAGTCATGTTAATAAAGATAAGAGAGAGTATCAACTTTATTTATTTTAGTTGGACACTTTGATTTCATGCAACACAATTGTGAATATACCATGACTCTATCTATATTCAGCTGTGGACTAAAGAATCTTGAAATATTTTTAAGTCATACCTTGCAGAATTAATTGAAATATACTCACACAAGACTGTGATTATAACTTTAAATAGAGCTAAAACAAGCACATATACAACAAATCCAATGAAATAAACTCACACAAGGCTATGATTACAGCTTTAAATAGAGCTGGAACAAGTATATATACAACATATCTGTTGACAAATGCTTATACACAAGACTATGGTTTTAGCTTTAAAACAAGCATATATACAACATATCTATTGAAATATACTCACATAAGACTATGGTTTTAGCTTTAAATAGAGCTAAAACAAGCATATATACAACATCTCTAACGAAATATACTCAAACAAGACTATGATTATAGCTTTGGGGTTAAGTAGTAAATCCGCCTTGGATGTGTACCCCTGGTCTCAATTTCGCCCCGGAAGTTTCTTTTCTTTTTTGTTCAAAATGGCCTTGGAAGTTTCAAAATGTAGCAATTTTGCCTTTTTCCGCTAAAAAATTGACGTTGACCGTTAATATTTTGACTGAAAAAGGGAAAATTGTTACGTTTTGAAACTTCCAGGGAAATTTTGAATAAAAAAAACTTCCCGGGACGAAATTGAGACTGGGGGTATACTTCCACGGCGGATTTGCTACTTAACCCTATATCTTTGAATAGAGCTGCTCTGACTATGCTTCAATTGTGAAGATTCAAACTCCAACCAAACCTGTATAAAAGGTTGGCAAGAAATTTAGTATCTTATAGCCACCTAAAAAATACTCCCCCCATCTCTATATATAAGAGCAAAAAAATTGAAAGGTTTTGACCAATTTTATAAGAGTCTGGTGCAATTTGTCAAAGCATTTAATGAGCTTTTTCACATTTTACCCATCATTATTCTCTCTATTCACATTCTCTTTCGTACTCATTTATAACATAATTATCACATTTTTCTCTCTTACATAAATAAGGGCAAACTTGAGAAAACAAAATTATTTCAGACATTTATTTCTCTCAACCACTTTCTTAATCTATGTGATTTTACTTCTTTGGTTCTTATAATAAGGGACGGAGGGAGTAACAGATAGTAATTTATATATATATATATATATATCAAATGCTGAAATAAGTGAAAACAGGCATGTGGGAATCTGGTAATGATTACCTTATGATCAGCTATGAATTCATATTAGGCTCTCAAGGATGAGAGCTATCATCTGTTTAAAGAGTGTTCCTTAGCATCTCACAGTATTGATCAATTTGATGAGGAAGTAGTCCATTTTGAGAACAGTCAAGTTCTTCACAATCTTCCTCAAGCATTTGCACAGTATCATGTGCTCTCATGGCTTGGTTTTGATCATCTGCTATAATAGGCTGTCCCAATTCAGCTTCTAGGTTTTGGCATCCATAATTGCTCAATCCTGTTGTTGGAAATTCGTATAAACACTGGTTTTGATTTTGGCTCCCACTAAGGGCTGCATTTGATATGGGAAAACCTGGAGCAAATTTAGTTATTTATCAGTTGTAATTATATTTAACTGCAATTATTGTGTTAGCAAAGGTTGCCAGCCGTTTTTAGTTTAGTTTTTTTCTTTTAATAAGTTTCCTAAGTTAGAAGCTTGTGAAATACTTATAAAATGTGGGGAAAATTAATATTTTTGTCTTTGTAGTTTTGGACTTTATGGTCTTACTACTTAAAATATTAGTACCTATATTTTTAGAAATAAAATTATATATTTTATGAAGTTCAAGAACTAAAGTTTCAAATGGCTAAAAACCCTACAGATGAGTTGAAGTGAGCCAAAGTTCAGGAACTAAGTTTTAATTGAATCAAAATTATAAAGACTGAATTGCACTGAATCTAAGTTTAAGTACAAAGTTACAACTCACAACCAAGTCAAAATCATAAAGAAAAAATCCAAAATAATCAAGCGAAGAGAGGAAAAAGAGGGAAAGAACTAATTAAGCTCTTCAATATTTAATTTTTAGTTCTTCACTCATTAAAAGTGGATAAGATAGTTGTGTGTGTGAGGGAGGGGGGGTTAGGGAAAAAGGGAGGCAATGAGCCCCATACAAAATTTTATCTTTGTATCACTATCGCTTCCCTTAGAGAATGTTGAACTTCATGATAAAATGGAAGTTAGTATTTTGCTATATATAGTCATAGTAAACTGTGATTTGAGATCAGCTAAAAGACAAAGGAGTTCACGTTATGGTAACAAATTAAAAATATAAAATATTCTTAAGCTTGAACTTTCACATTTTCACTCACCTGGATATCCTGAGGAAGACTGGGATAGGCCATCAAGGTTTGGAAATGTAGCCACTGGAGTGAATCCAGAAATGAAAGCCGGCTGGTTTATCAATTCTTGAGTTCTGTATTTCTATTAAACAAGCATTGTCTTTAACCATGAAAAAGGAGAAAATCAAGTGAATCCATCAACAAGGACACATAAATTTGATACTTTTTAGTTCCACCATCACATTTAATTTTACATCTTTGGTTTGAATTATACTGTTTACTTGATTTTCATACTATTGCCTGAGCTATAACAGACAAAAACTTGAAGAGAGTTCTTTTAGATTTGTTTGAAGATCTCGTTATTACTTCTCTATTTTGTGAAATTTGTATACAAACTTAATATGCAAGTAAAATCTTTTAGCAATTAGTTGTAGCAAAGTAAAGATTATATTACTTATTTTGCAAATTTACCAAAAAAAACTCTGAAAACCTTTTAGGGGGAGATTAAAAAGAGAAGAACAGTATAGATTCAAAAGATATGTAGCAGTAGTAAAAAGAAAACTATAATAAGAAGATAGCAAGTGTTAAGCCATGAAAATGATTTACTTAGACTCAAGTATTGCACCCAATTGGTAGACAACATGTATTTTGATGGGAAGGAAGGGATGGAAAAATTTCCAATCATGTGCACATTTGGTATGCAAAGAAAAGAAAAAGGAAAGTACCAATTAAAAAAAAATATAAAAATAGAAAATACCCAAAACCCCTCTCACACAATAATGATGAAGTTAGTAGATGAAGGAGTTTATTGGAATCTCCTAACTCGGAAAATTGCTTTCTACCAAAAGTTGGGGGAAGGGATCTTTCCATGGATAAATGAAAATCTTTTCCCATAGAAGAGTTTTTCAGCGTACCAAACGGCTCAACCGAAGGAAAAATGTCATTTTTATTTTCCTTCAGCATATTTTCACCATATATAGTGGGCTCGAAGTATTTGTTTGAATGGGAAAATGGGTATAGAGAAAAGAAAAATAAGGGATATTTAATTGATAGCTTATCTTCAAAGCATATAAGAAGCCCTTACATAGACATATATATAATCTCCCTTCTTATCAATAGATCCTAAACTGAGGGAAATGCATTTCCTTCCCCTTCCATTATCATTTGTCCAAGCATAAGTTAAGGAGGAAATATATATATATATATAAATCTATATGTTGGTAAAATTTTTATAACCTTTGAAAGTTAAAAAGACAGATTAGAACCTGAAGATGACTTGAAATCTGGCGAGCTGTGAGGTTAGGCACGTTCATCTGTTCAAGTATTGCTTTTGGGCGAATATTATCTTGATTCAAAAAGAAACCAAGCACTGATATTAGTTGATGCACTTAGAATAGGAAGAGTAAAGGAAAATGTATTTGATCTCACATGACACCCCAATACACTCACTGATTCTCTCTTTATACTAGTACTCCTCCCTAACTAACTAACAATCCTCTTAACTAACTCTAATTGTAATAATTGCGTAATATTAGTGAGGTTTGAAGAATGAAACATAATCCTTAAAAGGAGCTTCATTCTTTGTGGAAATTTGAAGAGAAGAAATGAAATCCATAGATGATTTGGAGAAAAAGTAACATTACTCTTTTCACTCAGAACATTAATGGCATCCACAAACTTTTGATGCAGCTCCGGAGTCCAAACAATACGTGGCTTTTTCTCAGAACCATCATCATATTTTTTCTCTCTTTCTGTATCTTCATCTTCCTCCATAAAAGCACTAATGTGATTGCCGTCAAAGTTCATCTCTAACTTTTTTCTCTTGTCGTTTCCCTGCAGGTATTTTCCATCAGCAGGGGTTCCATGAACCTGAAAAATGTAAGATAATTATTGTTGAAGTAAAATTTATAAGGAGTTACTTACATTAAGTTGAACTTATAATTCCAAGGCATAGTAATTTATAGTTGGCCATGATATTCGATATTTGTAATTTCAAAATGTCGAAATCCCTTTACAGTTTTTGCAACATACCTTATTTACATAATTTTCTTCATTAGTTGTCTTGGCCAAGTTGACTTGTGTGTGATAAACATGCTGCCACACATATTTGAGATCCTCCAAAAGGATTGGTTCTTCAAGGAAATAACATGAGCCTGTAGCCAATACTTTCCATTTCGCATCATTATATTCTCCAGAAGAGATGACTGGACATAACAAAAAAAATTATTAAATGAGACTAAGCCTTGTAAGGAGATATATGCGCAAAGTCTATTAGATCCTCATTGTTATCACTCATCAATTTTTCTAAAATTTTGATTTAGAAATTGATGGGGACTTGGTAGTGTGAGATAATAAGTCTCATGTTGAATAAAATGGGATGCTCTATGGGATATCTAATTAGATTGGTTCTCCTACCTCAAAAGCTAATTTTTTGGATATCATCCTAAGTACTTAGGTACTCACCAATGGTATTAGAGTCAAGTTTTTTTTTTGAGCCAAATTAGAGTTAGGTTGTTTGTTGATGTTACCAGAAAGGGCTGTGCATAGAGGGTCCTAATAGGCAGTTGGCCAGGAAGATTTCTAGAGTACAACACCAGTTTTCCATGTGGTGCCAATTGATGGAGATTTGGTATATTTTTTCTTTTATTTTATTCTTGTATTGAACAGTTTCTTAAAACTTTTAATTCAATTGAAGAATATCAGAGTGAAACTTACATATGACAGGGATGTACTTTTCAAGCATGAATTGCAGAAATGAAAGAGCATCCATGTTAGGCATGTCATCTTTAGCCAATATCAGGTTGAATTGGCTTTCTTCACGATCACAAATCATTGACACAGCTACTTTTACTTCATCAGTTGCAATAACTGAAAAATCAAATCACATTTAAGAACTGTTTCTTAACATTAATAGTACTTGCTATAAGCAGCTTTTGATTCTCAATATATATAGTATCTTGATTATTTCTTTGTTGAATTGATTGTTGTGTCTCAAAATATTGTACAATAAATGATCCCATTTATTCTGCAACTTAACAAGAAAAAAATTTTGTCATATCAATGAAATGTTGATAAATGGAACTAACATACACACTTTTTGATGACATTTATTTTTTTACTTGATTCACTTATAGAACAAATCTAACCAGAGATATTCTAATTATCATGACAATAACAAAAAAATTTAGGTAAATCTGCAGCAGAAGAGGAGTGATTAGCATGCGCCAAATACAACCATTAGAGAGAATGGGTTGAACCCAGAAAACTCATACAAAACCAGTCAGATAGAGGTCTAGCTATTTATTTCTTCCTTTATAGATGAGCCTTAGAGGAAAAAAATTACATGGAATATATGCAAGTATAATGAATAACAGATAAATTTCACATTAGTATAAGTAAAAATGTTATGAACACAAGTCTAAAGGGAGAGTTCAATCTCAAAATACTAGTTTATTGGGTGAGAGAGTTCCTTAAACTTATAAAACACACTTCACAATTGAAACTCCCCAAAGTGGTAGCCCTATTTGTGAACATCAGCCTCTCAATGAAAGCACATTTATTATTGACACAAGTCAAAGGGAGGGTCTAATGCCGAATGACTAACCTATTGGAAACACATGTTCGTGAAGTTCCTCGATTAAGACTCATAACAACAAACCTTTCTTCAGTTCGTGTGTTTATTCTTTCAACAACAATAACAAAGCCTTATCCCACTAAGTGGGGTCAACTACATGGATCACACGGCGCCATTGTGCTCTATCAAAAACCATGTTTAGCGTTAAATTATTGACCAAAAGATCTCGTTGGATAACTTTGTTCAGTGTTCTCTTCGGTCTCCCTCTTCCTCTTTTAGGAGGGCTCCACACTATTTGATCAACTCTCCTTACAGGCGCATCTACTTGTCTTCTTTCAACATGTCCAAACCACCTCAAACGACTTTCTACCATTTTCTCCACAATCGATGCTACCCCAACTTTTCTTCGGATATGATCATTGTGGATCCTATCTTTTATCGTATGACCACACATCCATCTCAACATTCTCATCTCTGCTACCCCCATCTTGCGTTCATGTTGTCCCTTTAGAGCCCAACATTCACTACCATATAACATAGCTGGTCTAATGACTGTCCGATAAAACTTCCCTTTTACCTTGTCTTGTACTTTACGATCACATATAACCCCTGTAGCTTTTCTCCATTTACACCACCCCGCTTGAATTCTATTATTTACATCGCCATCAATTTCACAATCTTTTTGTAAAACTGATCCCAAATATTTAAACTTATCCACCTGTGGTATAACCTGGTCTCCCAATTTAACTTCTATGTCCCCATGGGTTTGTCTATTACTAAAACAACAGTGCATATATTCTGTCTTTCCCCTGCTTAGTCGAAAACCTTTTACCTCTAGGGTCCTTCTCCATAACTCTAGTTTCCAAGTAACTTCTTTTCTTGAGTCACCTATGAAGACTATATCATCCGCGAAAAGCATGCACTTAGGAATTTCTTCTTGGATATTTGAAGTAAGGACGTCTAAAACTAGATTGAACAAATATGGGCTTAATGCCGAACCTTGATGTAATCCAATTTTTATTGGAAAGTTATTTGTGTCTCCTCCAGGTGTTCTAACACTAGTCATTACCCCCTCATACATATCTTGAATGACTTTGATATACCCAACTCGAACCCCTTTCTTTTCCAAAGCTTTCCAAAGTATTTCTCTTGGGACACGATCATAAGCTTTTTCCAAATCGATAAATACCATATGAAGATCATTTCTTTTGCTTCGATACATTTCCATTAAACCCCTTAGTAGATAAATTGCTTTTGTAGTTGACCTACCTGGCATGAAACCAAATTGATTCTCTGATATACAAGTTTCACATCTTAACCTATGTTCAATCACTTTTTCCCACAATTTCATTGTATGGCTCATAAGCTTAATTCCTCTATAATTTGCACAATTTTGAATGTCTCCCTTATTCTTATAAATAGGAACTAAAGTACTCTGCCTCCAATCATCAGGCATTTTCTTGAACCTTAGAATCTCATTAAATAACTTAGTAAGCCACAACACACCATTTTCTCCCAAGCATTTCCAAACTTCAATAGGAATGCCATCAAGTCCAACAGCTTTGCCATTTGCCATCTTCATAAGTGCTTCCTTAACCTCTCTAACTCTAATCCTACGATAGAATGTGAAATTGAGTTCCCTTTCACTAATTGCCAGATCATCTAACTCATAATTCAAAGTTCCATCACTCTCATTAAACAGCTTATAAAAGTATGTCTTCCATCTATCCTTAATATCAGCATCCGTTACCAAAACTCTACCTTCTTCATCTTTTATGCATCTCACTTGATCTAGATCCCTCGATTTTCTCTCCTTAATCTTTGCAATCCGATAGATTTTTTGTTCCCCAGACTTTGTCCCTAACTCCTTATAAAACCCCTCAAACGCTTTAGAACGAGCTTCACTCACTGCTTTTTTTGCTTCCTTTTTTGCTAAGCGATATTTCTCCCAATTTTCATCATTATTACACATGTGTGTAGCTTTGAAACATTCTTTTTTGAACCTAATTTTCTCTTGGACATCTTCATTCCACCACCAAGTCTCCTTATCTCAACCGATAGCACCCTTTGATTCACCCAAAATTTCTTTAGCAGCCTTTCGAACCGTCGTAGCCACTGCATTCCACATGCTATTAGCACTCCCTTGCATCTCCCAAACTCTTTCCTTTACCAGTCTATTCTTGAAGATCTCCGTTTTCTCCCCTTTTAACTGCCACCACCTGACTCGTGGCCGTAACATTTCTCGTCGCTTTTGTTTTGTGAATTTCATCCGTATATCTAAAACTAGAATCCTATGCTGGGTTGTCACACCATCACCTGGTATCACTTTGCAGTTTATACAAATTCTTCTGTCAGAATTCTTGACCAGAAAGAAATCAATTTGTGATCTATTAGTTCCACTCTTATATGTGATCAGATGTTCCTCTCGTTTCTTAAAACAAGTGTTGACAATTTTGAGATCGTAAGCCATACAGAATTCAATAATAGATTGTCCTTCGTTATTTAGCACACCAAAACCAAAACCACCATGGGCCCCTACATATTGTCCTGCATCTTTACCAACATGTCCATTAAGATCTCCACCAATGAATACCTTTTCAAGAATAGGTATTCTTTGAATCAACCCCTCCATATCCTCCCAAAACTGTTCCTTTAAATGAGTTTCTGCCCCAACCTGAGGAGCATAGGCACTAATAACATTTATTGTCTCCTCGCCAACTATCATTCTCAAGGATATGATTCTGTCTCCAATCCTATTAATTTCGACCACATTTTTTGTCCATTCTTCATCCACAATTATACCAACACCATTCCTAGCACTCACTTTACCTGTGTACCAAAGCTTATATCCACCAATTTCCTTAGCCTTTTCGCCAACCCATTTAGTTTCTTGTAGGCATAAGATGTTTATCCTTCTATCCCTCATCACACCAACCACTTCCCAATATTTGTCTCTCAAGGTTCCAATATTCCAAGTACCAAATCTAATCTTGCTCTCATGAACTAGCCTCTTTAGCCGCCTCCGTCCATAAGAGAGCGGTAGCCCTTGCTCATTTAACACTACACTCGGGCGACGATGTAGCGGCCCTCGCTCATTTCTCACTGTACTCGAGCCATACAGCGCGTTGCTATCTGGCAACGACCTCATGTTAGCATAATTGCCCCGTTGATCCATGTTCACAAGATTCGACATGGTTTTACATTGGCTGTCGGGGCCTAACACAACCCTCCTCCTTTATCCGGGCTTGGGACCGGCTATAAATATAGGCGGAGTATTCCTCACAGAATATCAAATGGAAATAATTTTAAAATTTATGCAAAACCATCAGAAATCAACAAATCACAAGTGATACAACGATTCAGGGAAATGATATAACAATTAACAAAAGAAAATATGCAAAACCTTTGGAGAGAGTTGTTTAAAAGAGATTTCAAAAATTAAGATATTAGAAAAAATGAAAGAGCACGAATTTAGAAGAAAGCTATAAATATATGATACTTAAATAAAATAAAAAGAAATAATAATAATAATAAAAAAACCACTAAATTACAAAATAAAAAAGAGAACATAATAATAAAAAGAATTTTTTAAAAAAGAGAGAGAGAGATAGAAATCATTTTTGGATTCAGGTTAGAAAAATAAGGAGTGTTTAAAAATTAAAATATAATAAATAAATAAATAAATAAAATAATTAAAAAAATTAAAATCGAAGAAAATAAAATAAAAGAGAGAGAAACAGTTTTAGGGTTTTTTTTTTTTTTAGAGTTAAAACGGAAGGAGTGGTTATAACAATTAAAAAAAAAACACCAATAAACTACAGAATTAAAAAGAGACAATACTAATAATAATAATAATAAGAAATTTTTAAAAGAAGAGAGAGAGATAGAAATTTTTTTTTGATTCAGGTTAGTTAGAAAAATAAGGAGGCTTTTAAAAATTAAATTATAAAATAAATAAATAAATAAAATAATAAAAAAAAATAATTAAAATAAAATAAAAGAGAGAGAAACAGTTTTAGGTTTTTGTTTTAATTAAAACGGAAGGAGTGGTGCAGAAGAAACGGTGAAGTTGCAGGAAAAAAAAAAATTGAAGAGATTTGCTTGAAGAAATAATTGATCAAAATAGGGACAAGAGTGGAGTTTGTGGGAGAAAGAATTAGGGAAAAGAAAAAAAAATAATAATAAAGTAGCAAAGATGGTTCAAAAGATACAAAAGAATTGAAAAATCAGATTCAGAATGAAGAAAAGGAGAATAAACCTTCCTTGTGATCCAATTATCGGTATGTAATTGAAGAGGAATGAAATAATAATAATAATAATAATAGTAAAAATAATAATAATAATAATAATGTTTAGATACAAAAGTCCAAAATTGAAGAGGAATAGTGCAATCCTTTTTTGTGTGGATGTGTTGAAAGCTTACGACTTCAAAAGTGAATCAGCGACAACGCAATTGGAAATACACTTTTTGCAAACACGTTGAAAGCAAATAATAATAAATTCATTCAGTTTTCAAAGCAGACCACTGAATTGAAGAAAAAGGGAATTGTTTAGTGAATTATAAACAGAAGTGTGAAAAAGGGAAGTCTGAAAATCCAGAAATTGATAGCAGAAAGTTTGTCCGGTGATGTGAAAAGAAAAAGGAAAAACAGTTGAAAATGGGTGAGAATAGTTCAGAATAAATCTACTTGAATATAAATGACCTGGCCGGAGGACTGCCCCTGTGGATGTAGTGGATGAAAAACAAAACCCAGAAGTCGGTGTGTCAACGAGGACGCTGGGCCCCCAAGGGGGTGGATTATGAAGTCCCACATCGGCTAGGATTAAGGTGTGCCTAGCCTATATAAGGAGGCATATTCTCCTTCCTCTTAAGACGCGTTTTCACGGGTGAGTGTGGGAGGCTTAGGCCATTATCCCTAAGCGGACAATATCTTGAGCGAGACTTGGGCTGTTACAGATCAAAGAAAAAAAAATTGAGGACAAGATGGACTTATGAACGAGGAGTATAGATGTAAAAGAGAGAAGGACATATGCCTTAAAGTATCATGTCTTGGCTCTTTGATCATCTGAAAGCCATTTTGTTGTTCATAAATGGTTCTTTTTCTAACAGCAGCAGGTAGATTTAATCTCTGGGTTGTATTGCACCAGTACTTATAAAAACTACATGTATTTATATTAAACCTTTTTGTCGGTGGTTTTTAACCTTTGTTGTTTGTTCATGTTGTTACATCATTTTTCTCTTTCATGTGTATTGATTCATTTGCAAATAATGAGACAGAACATGAAAGAACTTTATAAAGCAGATTCGATTTCATGATCTCTCCATACCTCTAAATGAGTATTTCTCAAGCATAGATGACAAGTTGACGAGGGTCAAGGTGTCATTATGAACCAGCAAAATCTTAAGGCCTCGGGCAAAAGTAGGAACCGATGAACTGATCGATAGGACAGTTCTATCTTCCATATAACTAACTCTCAGGATTTAAAAGAAAACAGAACTAGAAGATATACAAAGAACACAGAGAAGAAGAAGATGATGATGATGATGAGAAGCATGAAAATGTTCAAGGCTATATAAGCCTTAAGTAAAGAGAGAAAGTGAAAGGATAGTTAATGAAGGTTGGTATAACAAGGGGCTAATGATACGTAAGCTTTGCATAAAACAAGGTGAAAATTTGTGGTGAGCATTTAAGGATACAGGAAAATTTGAAGATTATCATTCAAAAAGATAACTAAAAGTGACCAAAAGTTAAGATCAGTAATGATATGGAAAATTTTGCAGGATTCTGTTCATTAATCACACCTGACAGGTGCTGCTAAACAGGAGACCGAGGCTGCACATTTGGCAGTAATTACTAATGTTGAGCCTAAATGTGTTACGTTATAAAGCACAAGAGATTTTCTTTGAATATACTTTATTTTGATGAAATGTTATGTGGCATTGTAAAATCTTCTTCTAAATCTTTTTTCCTTCCCCAACAAGTAATTTAAAAAGTTGAAATATACTTTAGTAAAAATGGCTCAAAAGAGTTAAATGAAAAGGTATATGTTATCATGGATCCTCAATTTTCATAAATGGCAATAAGGATAATGGGCATAAATATGAGTTGATTTAGGGTGTAAAATAACCAGAATAACCTTGATCTTCTCTTGTCCTTATTGCTTGGTTGTCCATTTTTGTTGCTTCCTTCTTCATATCTTTGTTCAATCCTTCTCATTTTGGTTTGAAAATGGTGGTGGGTAAGTAGATTTTCATAGGTTGCTAAAAGTGTGTTGCTAAAAAAGGATGAATACGAAGAAGAAAGTAGTAATAATGAAAAAGAAATATTGCTAGTTTAAATTGCGTTAGAGATTGAGTCATATCATTTCTTTCGCTATTCTTTCGGTGCAAAGGGTGAAGTTATAAAAAAAGACATAGAGTATTGAAAAAACAGAGAAACCTACCATGACAATTGTTTTCCAATCATAAAGACCTATTTCCTTTGGTTCTAATCATAATACCCACATAATGAATTGGGTTTGCATAAATACTTTGGATGCTATATGAAATAGCCTTTCTGGCTAAATTTTTTATAACTGCTTATTTTATCAAGTATTATACCCGATCTAACAACAATCACCCAATATTATATTGAAGAGATTATTTTCCTAACTCCATGCATTTTTTAGGTCATTTTGTAACTTGCTTGATCTAGAAATACGAGTAAAAGGGGGAAATTAAATTTAAATCATTTATTTAATTTAAATTTTCTTCTCTTCCTCCTCCTTTCCCCTTCTCCTAGGTTTGATATAGTTAGTGCTGGTTGTAGTTCTCTCCTCCTCCTCTATTTTCAAATCTTAAGCAAAAATTCAAATATCTAACTTTCTAATCCTTTTTTTATAGATGACCAACTTTCTGATTCTAAACTCTCAATCAATTATCGAACAATATATGAAAATTTGAGAAAATACAGAATAAAACATCTCTATTTGTGTTAAAAAAAACATCTCTATTTGTTTCTCCATTTCAGCAATAATGGCAATAAGGATAATTAATGTTTCATCATTTCAGGTTAAACTAATGAAGAGAAGATACACAAAAAGGCTAAGTCATTGATTTTGGTCTCTGTATCTTCTTCTCTTCCCTAAATTGTGATTGGTGGCTCCATCTGTCTATATTGCTTGTTGTATCTCTCCAATGTCTAGTAATGGCACCAACTTTAGCCACTAGTTGTCGGATAGAGGTTTTGTGAAGGTATTATTCCTTATTATAAGTTTAACTACCACAAATTTTTTGTTCCTAAATATAAGTCCAGTCTGTGATCAATTAATGCTACAGTGACTATTTTACCCTTATATTGGAAATAGAGAAGATGAGAGAGAATGTTTATAATGAATAAATATTATTTTAATAAATGTTCTTAAATAAGGGCAAAGTTGAAAAAATATGTCATATTTAATGTTATAACTTCCACTCATTGGTGTGTGAGGAGTGGTTAGGGTGGACTTATAATAAGGAACAGAATGGTACTTTGGTAGCACTCCCTCTGGTCCCTATTATAAAAGGTAGTCAACATTTTTACACATACCAATAAAAACATGTTGGGATCATTTATTATGGGTAGGTTTAATAAAGGTTTCCATTTTTACCCTTTCTCATTTATTATACATAATTTCTCTCCCCTCATTGCATTTGTTACTATACAATGGCAAAAATGGAAAACATGCATTTATTACTTTGACTTTTGCATGTTACCTCTTATATTTTAGACAAAAAAATTTGTCATATTACCTCTTATAGTAAGGATTGGAGGAAATATTCTTAAATAGAGATTTTAGGATACTTTGGTCATTTTACCTACACAAAAAATGTTGAAAGATATTAAGGAAGAAAAAAATTAAGTACTTTCTATACTTGTTTTTTAACTAGTGTAGAAAATCAACAACCTCCTTACTAATTTACAAAAAAACCATCGGTTACACTTTTTATACCATTTATGCAACATGAGTAAGAGGGCTACTATAAGGGCAATAACCTACAGAGAGTATTGGACTATAAAGGTGATCCCATTTTTCAAGCTAAAAAATATAACAACTAGATTTTTTTTTTTGGGGGGGGGGGGGGGGGGGGGCGCTTGCATTGCTAATAGTGTAGTAATGCTTCCCTCTAGTTTCTCTAAGGATGGATTTGGATTTGAAATGTATAAATTAAGTTTCAAATGGGGTATGATATTACAATATGAATTTTTTTAAATTGTTAATTAACAAATATCGTCTTTATTTTAAAGGAATCAAGCTAATAATATTCAACAATGACTAAGTTTTTTTCCCCAAAACCAATTGCAAAGGCTTGATAAAAAAAAAAATTAACAATTACATTTAACCTTCATGCAATCAAGACTAGATTTTTCTGGCAAAAATAATCAAGACTAGATTTACTTCCCAATCATAATGTAAAATTTCTCTTGTCTCCATAACAGTGATGATTCATTTATACTTTGACTATAATGTGTATTTGGATATCAAGTTACTTGTATGAATGGATCTGGATATCAAGTTACTTGTATGAATGGATCTGAACATGAATTATGTTGAACTTCAAAGAAGGAAATATGTTATAATGCAACTTCTTCAAATTCATAGGGCATCAATTTATTTATACTCAACCTGTCAATGTCCTTCTTTTTCTCTTTGACACTTTGACTAAAATGCATATTAGGAGCTCTTGGTTTTGTTTCATATTAGATTTGCTAACCATTAGAGATACGAAAGATATACTTTTATATCTTAAAAGAAATCGTTATATTCTTTATAGATTCACATTAAATTACATTAATTAGCACTAAGTTTTCCTCATTTTTTTTGTCATCAATTCCATTTTCTGTGTCAATCCCATTTATTTTTAATATAAAATATTGACTATTATAGGATGATCATGAGATATTATAATATATATATTACATTATTACATAGTTTTATGATCAATATATACTATAATATGTTTTGTAGATAATATTAAACTCAAAATGCACTTAATATTTTATATATAATACAATATTATCTTTAGTAAATTTTATTAAAATTAAAATTTGGTTATTTCGGGTATTAACCGAACCAAACCGACATATTTCGGTTAATTTGATTTTGGTTATTTGTGAATCGGTTTCGGTTTGGTGTTTAAAATTTTCACCATTCAATTTTTGGTTATTTCAGTTTTATTGAAAACAGAACCAAACAACCAAATGCTCACCCCTAAATCGGATCATAACGTAACTTATAAAAATTATCATATGCGGGCTCAATCAAAATAAAATGAGCTGACAGATATTGATAGAGATCAAGATTCATGGACTCGATTCAATCAAGTGCGATCTTTATTCACATTTTTTCCACCAAGAGCATTTTATAAGGTATAAGAATGAAACGCCCAAACTAATCATCATTTTTTTACTTTGCTTGAGGCTTTGCTTAGATGAGAAGACAAGTTGGGAGGAAAGAAAATGGAAAGGAGACAAAATGGGGAAGAAAATGTTACTCCCTTTGGTCTTAAATATAAGACCTATTTGCCTAATTTGATAAGATTAAGGATGTTTGTTAAGTTAATTAAAATCACATGATATTACAAATACACCATAACTATTTAACTTTATCCCCAACCCCTCTTGCTTGTTTATTATTTTTTGGAGCATTCTTAGGGATAATTTGGGGAAAAAATGTGAACAAATAGAAATGGGTCTTATATTTAGGATCAAACTCACCTATCCAAATAGGTCATATATTTAGGACCGGAGGGAGTATCACTTCACTTGCTTGGATGGATAAGAGAAAATAAGGAGGAATGAAAATTGGCAAATGTTTAAAAGACTAAATTACTCCTTATATGTATAAATATATCATAATATTTTAAAGCTAAATGAGTTTTTTTAAAAAATAATTTTCAAGGAAAAAATTATAAAAGACAAAATTTTAAATTAAATATAATTAAAATAAATAATACATTATATAAAGGTGAATAGAGAGAGATGAAGATGAAGGGCATGATGGGAAGACAAGTTTTCTTTCAATTTTCTCTCCATATGTAGTGAGAAAAGTTGGGGCTCCTCTCACTTTTCCACCCTCGTCCAGGTAAGGGAAAACACACTTCCCTCAATGTTTTATCTCCTAATTTTTTTTTTCTCTTTCTATTTTCTCTCTATTTAGCAGGTCTTCAAACTTTTTCCCCGATCTTTTTAATTTGATCTATGACCATGACGTGCAAGGGGAAAGGGAGATAAGAGATGATAAAGAGACTAGGAAGGAGGGTGAACAACAAGAAAAATGGGATTAATAAAACCAAATATTTCCTAATAATATCAAATATCTAAAATAAAAATATGATCATCTTTGTTCAAGGCATAGGTTCAAATCGGACTTGGTTTCTCTCATTTTCTCTTCTCATCCTCTTCCTCCTTTGCTCCAAAACTATGTTATTTTGAGGTTAACTTTTTGTATTTGTTTTTATCATTAGATTCTACATAAAGTTAGTGATATTTTGAAATATTACAAGTGAAAAATGATTAAAATTTCAATTTCGTATGATTTTTCAAAGATATAATGTTTTAACTTGAAAAAAAACCATATAATTAAGTTGGTTAAATCTTTGAAAAAGCATATAAAACTGAAAATGTAACTATTTTTCACTCATAAGATATAAAATATCAATAATTTTATGTAGAATCTAATTATATAAACAAATACAAAAAGTTTTACCCCAAAATGACATAATTTTGAGGTAAAAGATGGGAGCGGATGAGAAGAAAAAATGAGAAAAACAAAGTCACTTTTCCTTTAAGGAGAGGACTTGATTCCACTAGACCTAATTAAAGGTCTTTGTCGATGCCCAGTACTCATCTAACTTCATACTTTCTTTCACTTTGTTTCTTAATCTTATACAATATTTTCCTTCAATCTTTTATCTGTCCATATAGCTAACCCGCTTGTTAGTCTGAAATAATGACTTTTTCTTAAAATATCAATGTACATAATCCATAATATTAAGATTTGGTTGAGTAACTTAGAGAGATTATTAAGAAGACTAAATAAAGCACTTAATTATAATATATGTTTTATGATTTCTCTTAAAAATTTTGTGTATTATAATATATTTCAATTTATAATTTAAACAAATTAGTTTGAAAAGAATAAATACATAAAATTTGAAATTTCAATGTAAATTTTTTGTCAATAGTACTAACATTTAGAAATTCTTAGTTTGTAAACACCATATTTTATTTGGGCTCCTAAAAAAATCATAATAAATAAAACAAAAAAATATTTTTTAGCTTTATCTTTCCATTTGGATAAACATCAATTCAAATGTGAGAAAAGTTAACTGTGATAGGTCAAGAAATAAATGTTTATTGATTAGATGCTCTTCTCATTTATGATCATTAGTTCCATCATTTTAGTCATCATTGTGAAGGAAGAAAGAAAACAAAATAAAAAATAGCTTATTGATTGCAACGGATTAAGAAATATCATTATGAAATAAAATTAAAAAGATAAAAAACAAAAATTAAAATAAGAAGTCACAATTGGATGTTGATTGATCTATTGGGTCATTATAGGGGAATTTAATAAAAACAAAAATTAAAAAATAATAATAAAAATAAGAAAGCATTTATGAGGGAAAACCCTAAGTGTTGCTAATATAAAGAAGAGATAGGATAAGAATTTGAGGATAAAAGAAAGAATTTAGAGAGGGAAAGGAGGCAAAGGAAAAACATGTAGAGACAGATTTATTATCATCATTCAAAATCTTTTTAAGGAGTTATTGAAATATCTGCTTGTGCCAATGAAACATCTTTAAATGAGATGGAGGCTCAAACATCTTATTATTAAATACGCACTCTTTTCTTTTTTTTATCATTCCTATGACCCATAAGTCAGGCGTTATGACCGTTTGATTATCATCTCACATATGCTCATCACGCATACTTGTGGAATGAAATATGCATTTTTGTTCAAAATTCTTATCTCACCATGTTATAGCCATTACACGTGTTTATTGTATCAGATTCTTATTCTCATTGTTTACACTTCATCCTTTTTGTATTTGGATTCAGATTCCTCACCATCTTCGTGCATTAGGCCGCGGATACTACATAAAATTTGGTACCATGGATTGAAGGTATGCATACTCTCACTATGTTTATATATCTTCTGCCATGAATAAGATTTTGATCTTACTATTAATGCTTGTCTTTCTTTGCTTATTGATAAGCTCCTAAATTTCATACATGTCATCACAATTTTTCCCACTTTTGTATATATTTTTGGACGTGAAGTTTTGAAATGGACATAAAAATTCATAGAAAACCTTAACAAAGAAGAAAGCTTACATGTGTGAAATTTTGAGCTTAATGAATATGTATATATGAGTTAGTTGCAAAACTCATCAACCCTCTTTCTTGCTTGGATAGGAAGAGGTGGACAAGCGAAAGAAACTAAGAAAGAACCAAAACAATAAGGGAATAGCAGAGAAGAGCAGTGAAAGAAATCAAAGGACTAGAAAGTTGATTAGCTCGCCGTGAGATCGCCACAGCGAGGAGATGTTGATTGTAACACCTGGATTTCTACTACTATATTATAACATTTTAATTGAATTATAACCACTTTTCAATATCAGAAGCCCAAAAATACGTAAAAATTTAAACTTTTTCTTTAAAACATTTAACCAACTTCCTTTCAGTTGGAATGGGTTTTTTAGACAAATTGGAACCACTTAAAACTTTTTGTAAAAGAAAGTGGTTAATAAAACAATTAAAAGTACACTAACCATCTTTCTGTATTTATTAATAATTCATAACACTTAGGGAATTTAAATCCCTTAATAAATTTATGCAATTCTATTTTCTATGTTTTCTACTATTAACTTAATAATTTAATTCTTACAACATATACAAATAATATTACTAAATTATTTAACCACCTTTTACTTTCTCAATTATACTCCTAATTTCTTCTTCTACTCTTCCTTCCCAGCTAGCTTCTCACATCCTGCGTACTGAAAATGTTTGGGGAAAGAGTGAGATTAGAAATCCCAATAGCAGTTTCTTTCATTAACATATATGATCATACTAGTATTGTCATGTATATATTTCATAAAACTGCTCAAATGATGATAGTCTTACTCCTATTAATCTGTGTGCGGTCCGCACCTACCAACCACTGATAACGATATTTTCGTTAACTAGTGGAGGCTCTACCTGCACGACTTCTCGTTATAACAATCCCGTTATAACTAAACTGGTTTGGCAAAGGGGTAGCGAACCACCTAAGCCTAGAGTACTCCAACTGAGGAATAACAACTTACCAACTAAATGCAACAATTACTACAAAATAATACATGCAATTTAATTGTTACTGAAATAAATTGCTACCTGTACCGTAACTCCCGGCCTTAGCTGACTCTTTTCTTTCCCCGATGACTTGAGGATCCACCTCCATTATCTTTTCCTATAATTAGGTATAACATATATAATATATTAATATCTATTCTCAATTTTAATATTTCGACGCCTCTCACGATCCTAAATTACTACCCTTCCCTTGCTAACTAAAGTACTAGCTACTTCCGTTTCCAAATAATCACACACTTTAATATCAGCATTTAGAATGACTTTCCTTTATTTGACTTATATATAATTCTCTTGTTACTAATAAAGAAAATCAAGGATTCAATTGATACAAACACATACAGATATCGAGAATCAATCAACTACCAGGATACGCATAGAAGCTAAAGCAATTCAGAACATACTTAAACATCAAACAATACAAGCGTATTCAAGCACAAGCAGCTAGGCGTCTCTAATTACTTGAATCAAATTTACATCATATATTAACAAATATAACAACTTACTTTACTTAATTAAATTCAATATAGATTTAAAATAAATTTCTAATAATCATATTTTCCCTTCACATTAATAATTATTACCCATAACTTAACTTATTATAACTAACCTGACCATTTAAGATCTAAAGGACACTTTTAACTAATCTATTCCAATTAGTGTTCTTTATTCTCAATGTTTGACTACTAACTTTCCTAAAAACCAATTCTGGTGATGATAAAATAATTCCTAATCCCCTAACATCATAATAATGATATCACCCAATCATCAAAACATGCTCATATAATTTTAGTTAATCCTTTAGTCACTTTGTAATGCTTGTTTAATAGGAAAAGTTTCAAAACAATATCTAATTCCAACCCATATATTCTTTTTACTTAATTCGTATTTAAATCTCTTGTTAATCTAAATAACAATCTTGTAACATTACAGATTGAACATAAATTGAATTACTCAACTTTTAACACAAACATTAACAAATTCTTATTTCAATTTCAAAGAACCATTTTATGAATCTCAAGACGATCTTTAAGAACTTTTAAACATACTAAACATTATTTTAATAATTTACTTTTATTAAACTTTCTTATTAACCTATGAATTAGTACATAACTTTGGAATTTCAATTAATTATATTAAATCCTTAACATTTATTTGATCACTTAAACTCATTGGTTTATAGTATATAAACCTCAAAACAGTAACTTCAGCCCACATTCACCTTTAATAATTCATTGTACAACTTTTCAGAATATCAAATAAATGACGTTAAATCAGTACGTCATTGTAAAATACCAAGAGGCATGTATCAATATATCCTTATCTCTGAATCATTTTAATATAGTAACTATAATTTCTCAAACCTAATTTACAGTGTACTCTTAACAACCAAACTTAGGAATTTATTCAAAATTTCTTTTTTTTTTTAAAGAATCATTGAACAAGTTAATTAAACTTTCCAAAACAGGATTATAATTCCTTAACTTAACTTTAATCACATATACACCTAGACCACCTTTGATATGCCTTAAACAAAATTATTAACCATCTTATGCATTCAATATATAAATAAGAATCATTAATATACGATCAATACCAATTCCCATTTCACTTCCCTATTTCTGCTTCTTAATTACCAACAACAATACATTCTAGAATTCTAGCTCCTTTAGTTACTTGTTTTATTATCTTAACTCCCTATATTAATATATAATCAGCTTTTGCTTTGATTTAAGAATCCTTTGACTAAATGGGAATTTATATTTAATTAACATTATGTTAATGAACACCAATTTCAGTCATCAAGCATAACAGAACATCTAACAAATAGAGGAAGCAAAGAATAGAAATTCTAAAACATGTAAATCCATACACTTGTTCTAACCCACCTTTATTATCATTTTATCTTTCTTTAAGCCCCCTTTTGTTCCCACAATCCACACATTAGGTTCAATTCATTAAATATCAATGTACATCTTCCAAGTTTCAGACCGCACTAGAATCAAACAGAGAATCAATATAGCATAACCATTATATCATTCAAACCCCAACACAACTTAGAACAGAATTAGAATTTTTTTTTTCAATCCTCATCATAGCTCTCAATTCCCCATACTAAATCTCTATCATCCCTTACTTATCATTAAAAGATCAGAAAAACAGTGCCACAATTTCATACTTCCGAAAATCTCTACCCCCAACAGAAATTCAACATGCTTAGCAATATATATATTAGTTCTTTTCCAATCTTTTTGGCATTTAATTATTACACAGGAACCAATCATGGATCAAAAATCAACCAAAACAGAGGCAAGCATAAAAATTTTAGGAACCCCCTTAGCTCACAAATAACAATCAGAACAGAACAAGAATATCTAGATTTCAAAATCACCATATCCAAACATTACAATACGAAAGCATCAGGACAGAGAAGAACAAGAAGAGAATCAGAATCAAACTACTCAGATAACAGCAACAAACATAATCAAACATCATCAATTTTTCCTCCTTAAACCCGTCAGCCAGAGCATCACAAACAGAGGAGAATCAATAACCCAATACAACTCAAATTAAATTTAATATTTCACACTCAAGCATCGATTTCATCCTCTTGATCATGCTTAAGAATAAAATCACAAAGAGGAAGAAGAATCAGATTTCAGCTCAATCAAGGAGAAATAGGGTTGACCAAGAAGCACACAAACATCCAACATATAACTTCCCATATAACCCTTATTTTACTTCTCACCATATTCAATTAGAATTTCCCATCAGTTCAACCCAAAACTCGGCGCCGATGAACAGTAACCGATTTGAGGTTCTTGGAGAAATTCACCCAAACTCAACTCCCCACTCGAAATCTCTTCCCAAATCACCTAAATCGAAGCCTAAGCTTCTTTTAGATAGGTTTAGAACTTCAAAAACCCCAAAAATCGAATCAACCCCCCTTTAATCTCGCTCAAATCGGCCAAGAAAGGAAGGGAGAACGAAGGAGGAAGTTTTACCCAGACTTCACATGAGTCTCAGCCACTTCTCGCCGCCGTTCACGCCGTCGTCCGCCGCTCGAGTTCGAGAGAGCCAGAGGGAACAGAGAAGAGAACGAGAGAGTGAGGAATGTGATGGTGAGAGTGAATACAGAGAGGGAGACGGTAGTGAGAGATGAGAGGGAGATATATTTTTATTTGAGCATGTGGGTTAAGTTTTGGGATAAGAATTAGGGGATATTTTAAGGAATTTTGACCCTTTTGCCCTTACACCATCATAGAATTACAAATTGCCATTTACCTCTTCCCTATTTCACCCCCTTTTATTTAAAATTTAATTACAATTCACCAAAATATCAGTATAAGTTTAGTCCATAATTAAATTATCCAGATACAGTCTGGTGTCCAAATTTATTTATACAACTTTTTTTTTAAAATAAAATAATACCCCAATATTCTAAATATTCACTTATTAATTCTTTTTGGAAACTATATTTTTATCTTCTAATTATTTCTCTTTATCTCCTAAAGAAAATAATCCTTAAAAATTATTAAAATGCTTAAAACATCGTAAATTTATTTTTCAATGCTTTTTAATATTTTAATAATATTTCTTAAATCTTAAATAATTCCTTATATCTATTTTTAAAATTTGGGGTGTTACATTGATTCTGCCTCTTTTACCTCGCTTGCTCCCATGGCCTCGCCACGGAGAGGTCACGGCGAGTAAAACATTCTGCTGCACATTTTGATAAGAAAACACAGACTGAAATGGGATAAAAACCTAGGGTTCGAAGAAAAAAAGACAGAACACACTTGGGCACGATTTTGGGAGTCTTGAAGTTGCAAGAGAGAGCTTGAGAAGTGCTTGAAAACTTAGAGGAGCTTGGAGAGATTGAAGATTCTTACATCTTGGTTTCCCTTCTTCTTCCTTCTTCTCTTCTTGTGTCTCATGAACTTTTGCCCAGTTTTAGTTTTAACTTAAGAACAATTATGTGTAACTAAAACCTTTTCTAGGGTTGCTTTGAACCATTTTTATGGATTGAACTTTGTATTTCCTTTCCTTTAATGCTATGAATGAATTTACATGTATGGATTTCCATCTTGCTTTTTTATTATACAAGTGATTGATCACCACTTGCTTTGGTTAAATAAAATATGGCTTGAGAAAGTGTATTTTGTTTTAGAACTTGGATGGAATCATGTTGGGCTTGAAATTTATGGTTTTAAATGGATGGTTAGTTGGTAACATAGAGATATAGTTACTAACCCTACATTGTCATTATGAGGTTGGTTGAGAAAAAAGTCTTGCATTAATTGTGCCAAGAGATTGTGAAATTAATGCAAGCATAAATTTGATTTTGACTTGAGAAAGCTTTTTCAAATGCATTTAAACCTTTGGCCCATACATTAATTCATTAGGATGCTAAAAAGGGAAGGATTTATTTAGTTTATGAAGTAAAATGGGGATAAGTGACCTTAGATTCTCATTATTGTGAACAAGTGTGTGTATTAAATTATATATAGATATTATAACTTCTTGCAAATTATTTCTCTTTAATTTCAATTTTCCATCATTGCCTACTCATTTCTAATTAATTGCCCAATTAGTATTAATTAACTTGGTCAAATTTCAATCCTTGTTGAACGACACTTTTTCCTATACTATTTTCTTTTATTTGACGACCCGTACGCTTACGGTAATGACTGCAAATGGCCGATAAGTCACTTATCAATACTAATGATTGATAATAACTTTTTCTTATGAATTAAACTAAAAACTCCTCCGTTCAAAATTAGTTATCCTTCCATATGAGATTATGAGAATCTTCTCAAGAAGCCTAATCTAAATTCTATCAAGAAATCTTTTTTTTTTCAATCAACTTGGGTTGGTTGAGTGGTCAGCTCATTCGTCCACTTAAGCAAGTGTCAGGGGTTCGATTTCCGCCTTATGTATGCAGCAACCCATTGGCTAGCAGTGGACCCTTAAATAGAGCTCAGATCCACCTCGGATTAGTCATCGGCCTACCGGGCTGGGGATACCGTGAGCAATAAAAAACGAAATCTTTTTTTCCAAATAGAAATAAAATTGCTTTTAAAGTGATTTTCATGCCATGTGAGGTTTTTAGTTTCTCCTCAAGCAAAATATTCAATTATCTTTCCAGTTAGTTACCAGGAGAGTTTATAGGAATCTCCTTAGGAAGTGTAATTCAAAATTCTTCTTTCAATAAGTATCTCTTCTTAAAATAAAAAATTGTCTTTATAAATTTAGAAAACACCTACCAATATAATATATTTTTTTCTTGAATAAATTAATAGAACATTTCTCTAAAAGACACCAACCAAATAACACACCTTTCTACCCCATAATTATGTGAACTTTGATCCCTCTAAAAGATTGAAGTTCAACGATGTAAATATTTAAGTTAGTGCAAATACTTTTTTTGAGTAATTAAAATAAATTTCAAGGGTTTAGTGTTTCAAGGCCATACTAAATTTGAGTATTTAATTTATTTTAACAGATCTCAATAAGGGGTTGTGGGGGGTGCCAAACACATTTCTCAATTCCCATACACAATTGACCCTATTCAGTTTTCAAAGAGTATTGTCATTTATGACTTCACCAATCATAATCAAACACAAGAGTTCCAAAAATTTCTTCAAAATATATGGCTTTGACAATTGAAATTTTACACTAAAACGCAATTTTCCTATTTTGGTTTGGTGGGCCCAGTGGGCTAGTGTCTACTTGATTGCTTTAAATCCGATGACGGCATTACAATTTCGAGTTTCAGGCGGGATATTGAAAAATACACATAGTACACACAGAACCATAAGGAGGAGCGAGAAGCTTCACAATAAGTCTTTGTGATGGTTTGATTCTTATCTCATACTCTTCAATTCTAAATTTCTTCTGCAAATTTCGTAACTTTTTCTTTAACCCAATTTCCTAAACCCTGGTTTGTGTTTTTTCCCCCCATTGTAGGCGGAATTTAAGGATGAATTAGAGCCCTTGTTTGATTACAGACGTGTACAACCCACTAATATTGTGTGCATCGATGGTTTGTTTCCCTTATCTTTTAAAATTTCCTCTTTTTTCAGAAGGAAGTCGTTCTTTTATGGTGTCGGTGATTTTTAAATTCTGTATTTCTGTCAGATGATGACGACGAGGTCGTGGTTTATAATGGTAGAAAGAGGAAGCCTTGTCAGCCTGTAATATAGCTTTTATCTTAAACTCATCTAATTTGTCTTAATTGAATTCTTGGTTTCTGAATTTTTGAAACTATTACGTGGTTTAGGTTATGAATGGTAAAAATCAAGAGAAAGCTGATGTGTTGGTCGATGTTGAGGATATAGAAGATGACTGGCTACTTCCTCCACCAAAGGTCTCAAAAGTTGCATCCAAGTCGATTGAGGAGGATTCAACATTAAAGGAGTTGAGGTCTGAGAATTCTATTATTGTTGTGCTGTGTTTGTTTGTGTGTGTGTTATGGGAGAAGGGATATCTGGGGATATTGAAAAGGTGGAGGTTCTTTGATTTGTTTGATTCCCAAAATGCAACCCTTGATTTTGATTGGGACTGGTGTGATTTGTTGGCTGCTAATTTTTGTAACCAATATAGAAGAATCAAGTAGTTAGGTCATGTGCGCTGATGAGTCAGATGCTGCTGAAACCTGAGTGTAGGAATAAAAGAAGGTGAGGGGGCATGGTGACTTGGTTACCGGGTCGAAAATTATAAATAGAGTGTACATCCATACGTGCATGAAGAGTGAGAACTGGCAATAGGTTGGGGTGGATAAAGAAATAGAGAAACCATTACTGACATCTGGTTTATTTTCTGAATCAAATGGATTAGGAAAACATATTTTTTAGCACATTGAAATGATCTTGGTTTTTTATGAAACTGTATAAACTTATATTGATGTTAATCCTTGATTTGCTCTTCTAACCGTTTCACCTCCTTTCCTTTTCTAGGATATTTGAATATTTTTTTAGCTCCCTTAGATCGGTTGTCTGCCCCATTTTCCTTTTCTTGCTATAAACCTTAGATGCACTTTTCCAGATTTGCCCAGCCCTGAAAAAGTTCGCTCGGGTCCATCTATTTTTTGACTATGGAGTAATGTACAGATGCTGGTATTCTTTTCACAACACAACAAAATCATATGTGTTTCTTGTATGTTCGGAAAGAAAAATGTTAAGCGATACTGCATGAGCTAGACTTTAGCCCTACCAAGTTCATCTGGAATTATTTGTCTTTCTTGCTTGTTAGGCAAACTGTGTCTGTCTATTTTATTCTTAATAACAAAAGCCAACCTAAAATGCATGCTCATTTCTATTAGCTATCTTTGGCCACTCAGTCATTCAGCCTTACCAATTTGAATTTTTATACATCTTTATTCCCTGAACCCCTCTCCACTGGTCTCCATGTTGCACAACAAAAATGTAGAAAAAGAAACAAGTCTAGTAGACCCAGCAATGTCATCGTCTACTTGATGGACTTGGAATTCTACAAGGAAATGCTGTTATGACTGATTGTTTTGGGTTACTATTAGAGGTTGCATTGGTCATTTACAGGAGAAAAATATAGGGAGACAAAGGGTGATTGGCCATGTAGGATAGTGGGTGTGCATCAAGTTTTTGCCTTATTGATGGTTTGACTATAAAAATCACAATTTAAACATCAAGAAAAATTAAAGGATGACATTTTAAATCAGGCCAAAGGAAAAAGGATGACATTTTAGCAATTAGCAAAGAAACTATTTTGATCATATAGAAACTGACTCCATGATAAGGAAAATAATGTACATGTGTGTGTTATATCTGATATTGATAGAGTTTGACATGTCAGAATCCATGCTATGGTAAAAAAAAAAAAAAGGAATTCATGCTTCATTGGTTGTTTAACATTAGTTCCTCTCTCTCTCTCTCTATATATATATATCTGTCTCTAAATGTGTTTTCGTCATTCAAAATTTGTGTAAAATATTCAAAGTCTTAGTCTATGACTTCTCGGGGCTAGGAAATCAGAAAATTCTCTTTGATTTTTAGATGAGCCTGGCGTTCTGCATCCCTCTGTTTTTAATAAGATGCTGAAGTTTTCCATATTATTCTCTCTCTCCTATTTTTATGTAGTTGCTTATATCAATTGATTCTTGCATGTAGATTAAAAAAGCAGGAGCTTGTCTTATTTGCACAATCTGCAAAAACCATGTTACAAGAAGTTCAGGAGTCTGCAAAGAGAGAGCTTGACAATTCATTGCAGCCTTCTGTGGATGCTGCAAGTGAAAAAACATCAAAAGAACCTGAAAGAGCTAAGATTGTCATCTCTATACAAGACAAGGATGGAGCGAAGCATTTTCGTGTGTACATGGTATATACTATATGCTGTGTTGAATTCCTCAGGCGTATGTACTGTATTGTAAAGTTTTCTTTTGTTATAAACTGTTGAGTTATCCAAGGCTAAGAATTAGTTATTTTTCTGTCTGAGGTACCCTTTGTTATTTTGCTTCTGCCACTATATACATAGAATTGTGTTGAATCTGGCAAATAATTGTGCTATTCTCTTTAAGCAATAGTCAACTGTTGGAATTTCTGGCAATTTTTTTTTTTCTATTTAAGACGTGAATATGTTAATTCAACTGTTATTCTCTTAAGCTTCTTTTGGAGAAAGATACTGACCTACATATTTGAGTTGCTGAGATTTAGGCACAATTTCCTTTCTTGTGAAAAAGTTGTCTCCAGTACTTTGGTTTACATTTCTGTTCTGCTACCCGTCCTTTGTAACTGTAGTTTGATGGCTGTTTCACTCTGTTTACCTCTTTCTCTTATTCATACTTCACATAATGCTATGATGTCCATTAATTTTGTTGATTTGAAGTTTGTCTGCTATTTTTAGGATGACAAGTTTGAACGGATCTTCAAAATGTATGCAGACAAAGTAAAGCTTGACCAGGGACATTTAACATTTTCTTTTGATGGGGATAAAATTAATCCGTCCCAAACCCCTGGTGGCCTTGGGATGGAAGATGATGATATCATTGAAGTTCATGTGAAGTCAAGTTGATCAAGGTGTGATGTGTTTTTACTTTTTAAAGTTCTGTTTCTGATAATGATATTTTTTGTTTCATGATTGGTAGGCTTAGTTTTAAGATTCATTCTGAATTTTCAAAAGGTTAAGCAGATAAGTTTCGTCAACCTTTTTATGAACAAACCTCAGTTTAATTGATGATAGAAGCGGAGTTAGTCTTGGGTTCTATTTATTGTTCTGGTTTACCAAGAGATAATGTTAACAATATCTCAAAACGGGTTTTGCACTGTGATGCAGTTAAAGAGACCATTTTTTAGTTAGTAGTGGTTATGGTTTAGATGAGAAATACTATCGATGTGTTTAATCGTAGTTGGGGTCTTGGGTTCTAATGTTAGAAATTGAGCCATTTTTTCTCTGATGGTGGATATGAAAATGTGGTGTTTTCTTGTATTGATGTGTGTGTGTGTGTGTATCTCACGAATACTTTTCTGATTCAGGCTCTTTCTTCAATCATGGAGCTGAAATCAACCATTTTTTATGCCTCTTCTGGTAGTCACATTGTCTCAAAGTTACTCTCATAACACTTATGAGAAAGTGGTGTTTTTTGGATACAGATGCAATATTTGGCTCAATTGTACAGCTAGAATTTTATGAATTTATGTTGAAACACTGGTTTGGTAGAAATTTCTTGGGTATATGGTACAGGTTGACAGTGTAATATACTTATTCTTAGATGTGAATTATGCTAGGGTGCTGGGATTTCTGCAGTCTTTAAAAGTTGGCTACTTTTTATCGTAAACTAGTTGAATGAAGACATTTGATAGAAATTAATTTTGTCAATAACATAATATCAACAGCTCTTCCATTCAATGTATATTTCCCTTATGTGGAATTATTTGTATTTTGAATTTGCTGATATGCTGCTTTGGGACTGTTAAATGAACTTTATGGACCGCGTGAGTCACGTTTTTTAAAAAATGAACCGGTTTTGAGTTTTGGTCAAACGGGATCATCTCATGATTTAGGTTGTGGAACATTTTGAGCACATGCTTTTCTGTTGTCTGTGAGAAATTATTGTGTTCCACTATCAGTAAACACATGCAATTGCAACTGTGATGATCAAGATTTACTTTGTACCATTTGATATTGAAGAGTTGTGCTTAACTATAAAAGGGAAAACATTCCTGGGACCACGTGACTTGTATATCATTACACTGGCATTTGGACCAGAACTTAGTCATTGTCCATTCCCCCATGATTTGGTGTCTGAATGGTACATACAAATGGTACCATATCTACTTAGGATCTTACATTACCAGATTGCACATGTCATCGGGCCCGAGCCGTGTAGCAATATAATATATCAAATTCCATTTTGTTGTTTGTTCTAGAAAAAAAGGATTTTGGTGTAATTTTGCCCAATAAGTAATAATCTAAAAGCGGTTAATGTTAGTTTTTTTAAAGATCAATGTTAGTTTTTAGCAATCAGCATTAATTTTGCTTGGTTGTTGATACTTTTTGAGCTCTTATATGATTACTTTAAAGACAAAATTGTACCTTAACCATTAGAAAAATAGTTCAACTCTATCATGTTTGAGTTCCGTATTTGCTTTCATGGGTCATGTATTTAATGGATAATGAGAAAATTTTCGGGTTTTAGTGTTCATTACAATAATGTGGAGTGAGATTTCAACTATTCAAATTTAACTTGAGATGTGTAGATTTAAACTAAAATGATATTAAATATAGACCCTTCCATTTTAATTCGGATGGTTTAGATTTGTGCTCATCAACCGTGATGAGTGCTGAAATTGTCTCCAAGGAAAAAAGCAATAATCCTTTTCTCTGAAAATAACCTTTGTCCTTATTTTCTATAGTTAGGGTATAGCTTTTTAGAAACAAAATCAAAAGGAACTATAAGCACATCTAGATATATAAGGATAAGTGTTTTATATCAATCATGTCAAGTTTTTCAATTAGATCCGGTTATATGTCTTATTTTTTAAATATTATTTAACTATAAAATCACATTAAATAAATAGGATACATAGTCATATGTAATATAAGAACTTCACATATAAGATTTCTACACACGTATCGTCTTATTCAAAACATTTTCCCTCCCAACATGTCTTTTTACGGATATTTAAACATGGGTTCATCACATGAAATTAGTCATGTCCATTGCACACAACTATGCACACAACCATGTTTCCATGTTTGCTTCTAATCTAAGCATAGCAAGAGTTCCCCAGTACCATCTCCCACTTGTTTGCTGAAATTTGTCTTTTCCTCCTTGTTTGTCTTATTCTTTATTGTTATTATTATCATCGTCTCTCTCTCTCTCTCTCTCTAAAATTAATTCTCCAACTGCTTCTCTTTTCTCGTGGAATGGGAACATGCTAGTTTCAAATAAGTTTTTTTTTTAACTTTAGCCTATTAATTTCAAATAGACTATAAGTGTGACTTAGAAATAACATGCAATCTTTAAAAAAAGAATTCTCTTGTAAATTACTATCTCTAGACTCTAGTCTTTAACTAACTTATGGATATTAATGTAATTAGTTAATTTAAATTTTTTTTGTAACTATGTGTGTTCTCTAAAATACATGATTCAAGAATGCGTGTTGGAACTATCTCTTGATATAAACTCTTTAATATGTGCAATTAATAAAATATATTTTAAAAAATTATAAATTTAAAAAATAAAGTGAGTTAAAGTTAGAATTAAATTAAATTCTCGTCTAAATCTTACACTCCAATGTTGTAAAAACCGGATCGGAAGGTGAGCCGAAGAGGGCATCGGATCACGATTCTCACTGTCGGATCGGTCGGACCGAAGGTCGGACCGATGACGTAATAATTGAGGAAAAAATATATGATTTTTAAATGTAAATTACATATAAACAAATTATGGTCCATTTACCTCTTAATTTCTAATGAAAGACCATTGACCAAGAAATATATAACCATTAGAGACTTAGAAAACAAATCATTCTTGTCTTTAGCTAAGCAAAACAAAGAAGGCGTATAGGACCATTTGAGCGTCACAGTTGTAGAAATTTTTGTCAGGATGGAAGAACTAGGAAGTTAGGAACACAAGCAATTTCTGTTATGCAAAAGGTAAGAGATATAATATGTAACTGATAAAAATTTCAAAAGAAATGTAAAATGTAGAAAGACAACAAGTGCTAAATATAGAATAAAAACTTAGAAGAGATGTTAAACATCAACAATAGAGGAATGGTGAGAGAGATGATGTTCACCAATTGGTTGGAGTTTTGGAGATCAAATTTCACAGCCCTAAGATTTTCAAATGGCCGTTGGGGTTTTTAATTTGGGAGAAACATATGAAGCTAATGAATTTGGAGATGTAATTTGGCTTTCTTTTTTAAGAACTTGTGTTTTTTTTGGGCTTGATTTTATTTTTTTTCATCTTTCTTTTGTTTCAGATTGGACCGCCAGGTTTTTATAAAACCGCTTCGGTTCCCGGTCTAATATCCGGCTGAAAACGGCCCGATCCGGCTTAACACTATAAACGGTCAGACCTTAAAATTCGAACCGACCTATGGAGCGGTCGACGGTCCGACCGGTCGGACTGTCCAGCTCGGTCCGGTTCTTATAACCATGTTACATTCTAATTAAGCCAAGAGGGATTACTCACCATACCACCCCGAATTTTGGTCATCATGAGACACATAACATCATTAAAATTTCAACGACCTACTTCAAATCAATATTTAATGATGGGAAAAACAGCCCTGTATGTATCTGATCATAAATTTTTTTCCTTCAAATGTTTTCTTTGTAAGAATATAACTAATTTATACAGAATGTGATACATAAGTTGTATTATTTGTGGTATTGTTGTTATATAATTTCTTAAAGAAATGTGTAATAAAAAAAACTAAAATAATTATTTCTTGGGAGGGAAAAAAAGGATTTGTTCATACAAAACTTGTGAATTTACTATCACATGTGGGACTCATTAGCCTAAAATAATGAAATAAATTACCCACTTGAGATTGGCTCGATGGTGAAATGAAGAGGCATAATTTAAACTTGAGATCATTATTCAGTATATAATTCACACTCCTGATTCATCCTTTTGAGATTTCAAAGGTGTATTTTTCTTTCATTTTCTCAACTATATTTAAAAAGTTAAGATAAGTCAAAACACACCTCATGGGTCATGTGGAATGAGACCACTATCTTCAATCTTCCGTCCCCCATTAGTGTGGGCCCCACGCTCGGCCTCCGCCCATCCCGGAGAGATGAAAGCGCCGTCGTTTCAAAAGCGAGATGGCAAATGGCAGCCTCCCATTGGTCAGACACGGCTAACCTTTTGGATTACAGAACGAAGGTCGTTCCTTCACATGACTTATTTGGATAACGTCAGTGGGACCCACCCTCTACCCTTTTACCTCCACGTCCTCTTATCCACGCTGGAAAGTTCGATGTCAGATCCTGCCACGTCATCCCCCCCAAAATGCCTCAAAAGCTCAAACCTTTACATCTCATTTCATCATTTCACCAGCAACCCAGAAGAAAACCCACCATGGAAGTTGAAAACCAAAGCTTAAAAAAAAAAAAAACCCACTTGGAAATGAAAAATTAAGCTAGATCTTCAGCATCAAAGTTTTCATTTTTCCTGCAGAATTTGTTACCCTTTTGCCTTTTCTTAAGCTAGAACAACAATAATCCCCACTTTCTGTTGGCTTTCTTGGAGGAATTCTAGTTTTATTTTCCTTTTTGGGGGAAAGAAAATTTCTTCTTGGGAAACAAATCACGGGTACGTCTCTTTTACTTCTCTCAGCTTTTAAAAGTTCACTATTATGAAGTTGTACCAAAAGTGTGTCAACGCTTAATTTTTTTCAACTGCATGCTCCTGAAAAGTTCACAAGAGATTCGTGCTCTTATTGGTACTATGGGATGTGATATCTTGCTTTGGTAACTGGGATTGATTGATTTGCTTCTTCCTTTCTTGAGATCTCTTTTCATATTTTTTTTCTCTTAAGAATTATGATTTTGGCTTGCAGTTTGGCTATCCTTTTCTGTAACGACTTTGAGTGGTAAAAGTGCTGGGCTATATTTGCTAAATTCCCATTAATTTGGCTTTTGGATTTCAGATTTCAAATATCAGATTGTCAGGTGCTTTTATGCTTATAACACCTTCATCATATAGATGTATTTGAAGAGTAATGATCTTTATAAGACTTTCCTTTGGAATTTTCAATTAAACTTGTATCAATAGAAGTTAGTTGGTTTTTCTCAGATGACCATTTACTAGTACTTTCTTTACATTTGTTGTTATGATTTAAATTTATGCAATTGAACCCTTCTCCTTTTCTGACTTTACCTTTTGGCTAAATGTTCTTAACTTATTGATTAGATCTCTTATTATACTGGATACAGTTTGACTTTATGTGGTTTCTTTGGCCTTTGAAAACAAAAGGGAATAATGGAGAGATCTTGTGAATTCTGCACATCTTTGAGGCCAGTGGTTTATTGTAAAGCTGATGAAGCATATCTTTGTCTATCCTGTGATGCAAAGGTCCATAAAGCCAATGCATTGTCCAGCCGCCACCTCAGAACTCTTGTATGTAACCTGTGTAGAAGCCATTTTGCTTATGTGCAGTGTTTGGATCACCGAATTTTGATCTGCCGTGGCTGTGATCAGAAGCTACATGATCCTTCCTTAAAACACCAGAAACGAGTTATCAGAAGTTATATGGGTTGCCCTTCTGCCAAAGACTTTGCTGTTCTTTGGGGTTTCGAATTAAATGAGATAGAAAACAGTGGTTCTGTAGATTTGGATGCAGTAAATCTCTCAGGAAAGTCCAGTAATCAAACCGGAGGCCATTCAATGGTATCATCTGGGGCCAAATTTGATGGAGGATCTAGCAGTCAACGAGGTCAGGTATGCAGAAGGAGGAGTGTTTTATCACTTGTTTTTTCATTTCAGAGATGAAGTATGTAATTGTGGATTCTAGACTGCAAATATATTTTAGAACAAAACTTAGGCCATGTTGCTTATATCCATTAGG
Organism: Mimosa bimucronata; assembly: GCA_037074515.1. NCBI lineage: Eukaryota > Viridiplantae > Streptophyta > Magnoliopsida > Fabales > Fabaceae > Mimosa > Mimosa bimucronata. Next base: position 25,044,253 of record CM073445.1, on the reverse strand, counting down.
TTAAGTTCATATGTGAATTGCATGCATACACTTTTTAACATCTAACAAAAGAAAAATAACAAGGACCCATATGAAAATTTTCCTAATTTTAACTACTAACAATAGTAAAATAACAAGTGTTCACATAAAAATTTACAAATCATAATTTACATTGTATGAACTGATAAAAAAACTTTACAAGTGTGATTGGAGAACTTGATTTAATAGATATAAGCAACTTGACCTAGGTCTCATTCTGTATTTTATTTCTAGAAGTCATTTTCCTCAGTTTTTAGCTTTATCTTGCAGAAATTGTACAAAGATCAAGAGAGACAAATTATTCTGCAGCAGATTATTGATTTGAAAAGGCTTCAGCTCTGTGAGAACCGTAATCATTCTGCTCTGGAAAATGGGCTGCAACAAACAATCTCGTCTTCTCCAATGTATCATACTCGAAGGAACTATGATGAAATATGTGATCAGCATACACAAAATCCCCAGGATTTTAATAATAATCATGAGGAAAGAGACAGTGCTTTGCCCGAGATGAAGATTGAAAGCTTGTCATCCACATTTTCTGAACATGATAATTTACCTTCATCTCCAATGGTAGACCTTCCCTTAAACAGTGAGCTCTTTTGGACAAGCAAAAGCACACTTCAAAGTAATCAGGTTTGATGATTTTCTGTTCTCTATTGTTCACCCTAATCAGGCCACTGATGTCTTGCCCTTTCAGTCTGAATTTTGCTGTAATAAAAAACATAAATGATTTCTTTCTTTACTGATTTTTATACCTCCTTTTCAATTAACATTATTCTGGTTGCTCAGTAGCATTCATCTTGTTGACATCATACCCGACATCAAAGTAGAAATATTTGATTAATATTTTGCAGTTGTGGTCTCATAATATTCAAGACCTTGGGATATGTGAAGAACTAAGTTGTCAAGATGATTTTAACATACCCGACGTTGACTTAACATTCCAAAACTTTGAAGAACTATTTGGAGGAGATCAAGATCCAGTTAGAGGACTTGTCTGTGATAATGATGTGTCCTGTTCTTCTATAGAGAAGGATATATCACTTGATAAGTCAGATATCTTCAATGAACGAACTATGGAGGTCAGAGTTGCTCCCTCTTTATTATCATCCACTATGGCTACCTTGAAGCATACTTTTGTGTTTGTTTGATTCATATTAGAAAAAAGGCACAATTTGTCAATGGCATAGCCCAGTGGCATGAATACTCCTATACAAATGGAAGGTCATGGATTCGACCCCACTTATAACATCAGGTCGTTAGTACCTGCCCCTCTAATTTAAAGAAAAAGGAAGAAAATGGCACAAACTTTTGAAAACATTAACTTGTTACTTGCATTTAACAATTTAGATAACTTCCATTAATCATTTCATCACCTGAATCTTGTAACCAAGTGTAATTGGCAATTTATTGAGATCAGGTGTAATGGTATAACTGTTATTTTATTGTCTTGAAAGGATTCTTCGGAAGCTGTATCCATTGCTATCTCCCAGTCTGCTAACGACGACAAGGATATTTCTCCCCCAAACCAGTATGATCCAATGAACATGGACCTTCCTCAAAAAATTAGACCATCTCATTCAACTATACCATCATTCTTTGTTTCAAAATTTAACCCTGAAACCAGTTGTACTGATCACCATGACACTGGTCTTTCTCATCACAGTGAAGGGAAAGGAAATTCTAGCTATTTCCCAGAACCGGAAGTTTCAAACATGGAGACTGGAGCGAATGAAACAGAAAAGAAATCTCAACAGTGAGTATTGTGTATCTTCATTCCTGTATTTTAGCCAAGTAATCTTAATTTGCTGACCAGTCATCAGTTTGATTAGTTTTTTTTGTCAAAGAAGGAAGTCACTGTTTGCGGGGAATTTTAATAGTTTCTAGAAGATAATGCTTTTGAGGTGGCATGACCTTTTGTTCAATTAGTTTCAGATATGCACACTTAGCTCCTTAAAAATGTGCTTCAACTATGCATTTCACTATTCAAATGTGCTTAAGACCATGTTTAGTTTTGCATTAACTATGTTTTGGTGGTTTTCAATGTGAAACCAAACATATAATAAGGTGTTGACTTATCTACTTGTTTTCAAATTTAAATGTGGCTAAACCATGCCAACAATTTCTAATCTGGAATTTTTTTTTTCCCTTTTTTGGACATCAAATACTTGAAATCAATCAGAAGACAAACACCAACCAGAATCATCTAGATCTCCACTGTGAAACATACTAGAGTTATGTTATTTTCATACCACCAAATACACATCACATTTTTCCCCACTTCTTATTTTATATAAACATAAGGGATAAAAAATTTCAGAAAGCCAACCACTATACCATTGAGCAATCAATGAACATTGAAAAATTAGATCTCGCAGAGTTCTATACCCATATTTAGTTATTTAGTAGTACTAGACTACTAGTAAAAGTAAACAAGTAATTCATTAATTAGTTGTACTAGTAGGATTATTGGGACTATACAAAACCACGGATTCGAACCTCAGACCTTTTCTGTTAAACAGATTGAACCTGCAACTCTCAACCCATGACCAATATGAGAATATGTGAAAATACCCTTAATCAGTAAATGAGTTGCCGTAGCATTTTTTTTGTTTTTTTGTTTCTGTATATATTAACACAACTATTCTCTGGTATGTTTTCTTAATAGGCATGAAAAGCAAGCTCGAAGTCAAACCAGGAAACCTGTGGCTAATATAAGAAAGAGGATGAAAGGTCAAACTACCAAGGCAGAAAGCTATTGACTGATATGTCCATTCTACTACAAACCATAAGGCTCTTGTTCATTTCATCAAATTGATTATTTCAATAACACACTCGTAACGTTTGTTCATGTACTGTAACCACACTTTTAGCAGCATAATACACTGCTTGCAATTCAGAACTGTATTAATTTGTGATTGCTTAGTCAAAAGGAGAATGCAAAGAGCCTTATGGTTTCCTTCTCTGATCATCTTAGCATCGTGTTTCGTTTCTCTGTTTCCATCAAGCTCATCATTCTATGCAGTGGAAATTGCATATTTACAGAGGAAGATAAGGCCTATTTTGGCAGAAGCAGCAATGTTCAACGGACAGGAAAGTGATTACAATGAAAAAGAATCTGTATATTATATATCAATATTAACTGCTAGCAAAATTTTAATTTTTAAGACGGTTGTTGACTTTTGGTGGGATAAGGCTTGGTTGTTGTTGTTGTTGACTTTTGGTAAGGCACAAATCTCTTGCAACCTGCAGTGTTGCGGAATTCTTTTGTTGATACCCTTGGCAAAAAATACAATTTGTGACTCTTTATAAGTCTATTATTTTTTCTTATTCTCACACAAATAGTTTTTTTTTTTTTTTACATGCACCTAGAGAAATAAAAGTTTTACTATGATAATTCTATGAATTTCTGCCTTTTTATCTGCGAATGAGCCAGTGGATGATACTGACCAAATTGTCACTCCCTCAACTGATACTGTTCTTTAGTTCATTAGAGATTTGGAGCTCTTCTTTTTCTTGTTTTGTGCTAAAGCGATTAATAAATCACAAGGCGGAAACAAGTGAAATAAGAATCTATTAACTATAGATTAGGGAATTCAGTTAAAATAAGTTAATCCTCTTTAAATTTTAAATTACATTAAATAAAGCTCATTAATTAATTGGATGGTGTTGTTTAGAAAATTTGGATCTTGTTCAGTTAGTTCAAAAAAATCAAAACAAGAGACAATTAGAGAAAAAGTTAATAGACAAGGCTTTATACAAATGATCATTAAGGCACCGCTTATATAATAAGGACATTAGAGATTATTTGTTCTTTAATTTAGGAAATTGACTGTTCTTTAATTTAGTTTAGTAGGCACATCAAGTAAACAACAATTTTTTTCTAAATTAATTCAAAATAATATTAAATTAAGGTTAATTAGGAGTTGTTGTATTGATTTGGAGAGTTTGATACAATTTGAATGCATTTTTTATCGGAAACTTGACATTTTTAAAGTGATTAAGAAAGTGAAACGAACCATTTACTCATAACATATTTTGTATATTATTAAATTATATGAAAGTTTATAACTCAAATGAACTAGTTTAAAAAAAAATTCCAACAAGTTAATTTATAACTAACTTATTTAGCTTTCTTAGGATTTTTCAAAAATAATAAACTAGGTCCTATAGTTCCAACAACTAGCAATATATTTTATATATGTATGTATGTGATGTACGGATGGATCACATCTGTTCATAATATATCATCACTGGAGCTATGCATAATACCATCTATAACTCGCTGGAGTCATGTCTGTTACCGTCTATAGTTATAGATAGTATCAGACGTGGCTTCGGTAACACCATTTATGTGTATTAGTACAATCTTGCAAGTTTTGGGAACAAACTTATCAAAACCGTAGTATTTACCCTTAAAAGCATAAGAAAATAAAGAGAATATAAAACAGAGAGCAGCTAAAACAAATTCATGAAAGGATAATAATAACAACTATAAAGTGAACAACGAATTCCTAGTTTTGAAGAGCCTCCTCCAATTGGGACAGCCTTGCCAAAATATTATCCATGCTTGCTGCGGACTCCAACTCCAATTTCAATATAAGCCAATAATTAAACCGAGTTTCATTTCCCTTATATTTGAACACAGAGTGAGAAAGAGAGAGGTTGGAGCCTCTACTTATTAAGTGCTCACTATGAAGAAGATCTGCCTCTATCAATGATGAAGGTTTTGTTTAGAGTTATGAGACATTCGAGTTCTGATAGAAGGGTTTTATGTGTGAGCTCATATTCTTTTTATTAATATGAATGTTAATAGTAATGTTTGTTCTTGAATGAATATTTCCATTAATAAAAGGTTCGACACAAGCAAATTTAAGTGAGGCAAGAGAAGTTGTTTATACAAAACAAAAGTATGCTTCCTACATAATTAACAAAATCCCCCAATTAATTGGGATTCTCCTTTGTTTTACTTTTACACTATGACCTGTGAGGCTGTGATACTATTTCCTTTAGTAATTTACTACTTTAAACAAAGATATCATACTTAACTCTAAATGGGCTCCCTTCGTTTTTACTTTTTATTACAAACAGTTCACAGCTCTGATTAATTTTTTTTTTTTGGACAAATAATGGAGGGGATGGAGGGGTTGGGGGGGAAGGTTTTTAAAAAAATTTGGCTGTATTTTTTAGGTGAATCCAATGTGGTGAAGTAATTTGTGGTGCGTATAATAACATCCCAAAGTATTTTTTTTAAGTCCATTTGATACATATAGGTATTTTTTGGATCATATGATACTATGAAATACTCTCTCTAGTCCTAAATTAGACTCATTAACCTTATTTGATTAAATATGGATGTTAGTTAAGTTAGTTTGAATCATATAATGTTACCAAAATATCCTAATCATCTACCTTTATTTCCACCCTTATTATATTACTTGTTTATTATTGAGAAGTATCAAAAAAGATAATTTAAGAATAATTGGAGAAAAAATGGAAATAGGTCTTATATATAGGATCAAACTCACCTCCCCAAATATATCTTATATTTAAGATCAGATGGAGTATTTTTTTAAGTTGCGTCCACAACATCAAAATACTTTTTTAATACATCCAACACTAAATTTTAAAAATGTTTTAGGATATTAGGCGCACCTTAAAAAAAATAATTTAGAATGTTGGATGGATAAGAGAAAACCAGCGAAATTCAATTGTTAACTATTTCAACTTAGCCTTCTTAATTCACGAAATTCAATTAAAAAACCAGCTGAGTATTCCTTGAGTAATATCCGATCAGTCCCCTCTGTAGAGCAAGATCACAAAGGCATTGGCATAAAGAAAGTTGACATCGACGATAATTCGATGGGTATCATGATCAATTTTATCAGAAAATAAAAAATGTCCAGAAAGGTAAGGAGTGTGAAGAAGGATCTAGCTTGTTCATGAACTTTCAAGGGCAATAGATAAGGGATTCCAAACTTGTCGTACGGATAAATGTCTAGCAGCCCAACACTTACAAGACACAGTAAAACTCCTATTTGCCCCCCAGTAAAAGAAATGACTGGGATCAATTTCTTTCAAAACTTATCAATTTTCAAGCTGCAGTTTACTCATGAACTTACAAGAGCAAAAGGCACAGGCGCCTATAGCTACACGCATTAAGTGACGACTATGATGAACAGCATAACATGTCTCTCAACACAAGGAATAATACATTAATTGAATTTGAATTTGAAAGAGAAAAAAAAGCTTGTATATGTAAATAAAAAGAATACTCATTTCAAAAGTTATTATGATTGCTGCTCAAATACTTCCATGGTAACCTATTCAGCCTCAGAAGAGACAAATCCACCCATGATGTACTATAGGTTCAGTCTTCCTGGAATTGCTCCCCTTTAGAACCGGAGGAAAGACATGCAAATACAATTACTATGAATCACACAACCAAGACAGCCCGTTGCAGCGAAACCACAACTATTGAACTTTCACATTTTGGAGATGAAAGGTTTAACCGATTCAACAACAACCTGCTTTGAAACAAGATATATATCAAACCAATGAGATTATAAGCGTGGTCATGCAAATGATCCTTTTCTAGACTAAGATGCTCAAATTTAGTGTGTTGTACCAAAGCTCACTTCACAGGGAAAATAATTGGGGCGAAATGTCCAAGTGTTTAAACTAAGTCTAGTTCCTTAAAATGGACAACTTTTTTCGTCAGTATCATCACTAAGAGGTAAATTCATTTAAAGCCAAATGAGAGCCATATGGAAAATGCAGCGGAAAAATATATTGAAGCTTCTACTGAAAAAAAGAAGCAATGAATGACAGATAAATCTAGGCCATGGAGACATTCTGACAAATTATCTTTATTTCGCATTTTCCCTCAAACAGAAGTTTGCCCTTCACAAACAATTTGCCATCAGTTTTGCTAGTGATCTTACCCTTCCATCATAAGATAATGATGCAAAGATCCATGGTTCACGAGAACTCCATGCAAGGCCTGAAACATGAAGCAGAAGATGTCAAGTGGAAGCCATTAAAAATCTAACACCACATAAATCAAAGCACTTACCATAAATACTGTCTTCATAATCACTGTATGTATTAAGTAATGGATCAACCCAACGAGTTGGTGAATCTGCTTGCCTGTTAACACGTAATCATAGATAAAATGAAAAATAAAACAAGTGATCATCAAAGAAAATGTTAAAATATCCTAGACAAGAAAATGACCTCTCAGATGTCTCATCATTGCTTGATGAACCCAACCACAGATTCACAGTTGAGTCAGTGCCAGAACTCTGAAAGTTGGACATTTAATGACGAATGCATCAATTACTATGGCAACCCAGAAGTGATAAACGATTCAAGTTCAGTAGTTACTAAGTTTAAGAAATTGCATTTATTCAAATACGGAAAATACCTCATACATATGGTAATTATTCTAAAAGAATGAGCGAGTTCCAATAAAGTTTTACAAGTAAAATACACACATCTAACAATACTAAGTTCAGCATTTATAAACGTATAATTTTATGAGTGTTAAAGTTTTTAATACATAAATACCAGTTGTAAATAAATATATATACATATATATATGTGGGGAGGGAGGGAGGGAGAGAAAGAGAGAGAGGCGAACCAAGATCAATCCATCGTACTCAGGGTTACACTTGACTGTCCATGTCCTAAAGATCCAAGTAACACAGACTGTCAATCAGAGGTCATAAAAAATATGAACAAATAATTTTATTTTCATAAAGCAATATCAAGCATCTAACTTATTGGTTCACTAAAATGAGTGTAAAAACATATCTAGAGCATTGCATATAATGCAATTGTTTTTCTGTCTTGATTTCTCTTTTATTTCAGCACAGGGTAGTTACAACATAGTGTGGTCAATGAAATGGAAATATATAGTTGATGGTTACCAATGTGTATGTCCTGGAAGTTCTTGGATGGGAACTTTTGGCTTTCTCAAATCCCATATGTGTATTCCAGATTCGTGTTCTGCAGTAACCTGTCAAGGCATATTTATACTTTTATCAAGATGAACAAATACTGCCAATTCATAAAAATCAATTATGGGTGAATTTCAGAAAATTTATATAGAGTCTCATAATATAAAGCATTATTCTTAATTGAATGAATATACTCATATAGCATAACAAGGAGGCCCACAAAATTCAACTCTTACAAGTATGTGCTCCTTCTTAGAGTTGTAATCAACATTTCGTACATGGGCACACTCAATTGAAATTGTCTTCCTGAAAAAGGAAGAACGTTATTATCAAGCACAAGTGACAGAACGCTTCAAATGGCATCGTCCCACCATATTAAATTTACCGATCAGAAACAGGGTTCCAGTGCAGTAGTTTATACTAAAGCAATCAAACAGTTGGGAAATATATGACCCTCTTCCACCACCAAATTCAACTTCAAATGACTTGAGTATTTTACAAACTAGGAAGATAAACGGAATACTATTGCTAGTATTTTCATATTACTAATTTGGAAGCCTGAAATTATTTGTCTACATACTTCAAATGAAATCAATCAACTCTTTTCCTCTGGAATTGACAAACACAACAAAATCCTATTTGCACCCAATTCAACTGATGGCAGATTTTCAAGTCAGAATAAGGGCCCCTTAGTTAAAACTTACAAAACAACGTGATTTTGGTTAAGTTATGTGAGCGAGTTATTGGAAGAATTTTGAGCTAAACATGAGGGGTTGTTGAAAAAAAAAAATTGTTTCTAGCTTATTTTGATAAGCTGATCAAAATCACTTATAAAAAATTGAAAATATACTTTCTTCCAACAACCCCTCATGTTTAGCTCAACATTCTCTAGAAAGCTCCCTCATGTAAGATAATAAAAATAACCTTTTTGTTTATCTTAAACAAACAGACCCTAAATTATAACACAGTAGATGAATGCATAACGCTTTTACAGAGGTTACATACTTCATTGTTCGAATATCCCAAAATTGGACAGATGATTCACAAGTAGCTGCAACAGAATTCACATCATGTGGATCCCATGCCCCTCCAGATAAATTGTGCAACATTCCAGCTGAATCTTGTGATTGGACCTAGAAATTTTTTTTCAGGGTGAGTAGGGGATGAGTCAGAATCAACAGAAAGTCCATGGTATTCACAAATGACTCACAGGAATGAGGTAAGGCAATAAAGCATGGAAGTCTCCACCAGCATCTAAGGTAATAAAATTCTCAAGCAAATACAACGTATCTAACACCAAACTCCAATAAAAAATTTCTTATTCAATCTGAATTTTATTGGCATTTATTCAATAAGGATGCTGATATGTTCACCCAAATAATTTAACCCTATAAATGAAGAAAATAATTATCTTGAACTTGAGCACCAAATTTATTCAAGGAAAGTTACCCAACTCTTCATTTTCCTTGACATAGCTTGTTTCAATAGTACATACATGATACATTAAGCTTTTCACCGCACACATTCACAAAATCCAATGTTTTCATTGAAACAATGCATTACTTAATGAAGCAAACCATGGTTGAATAGATGAACCATGATCAAATTTGGTGATAATAACGTTCATATTTTCTTACTATATATATTGAGATACTATGTTGTAATTTAAAGAAACTATAATTATTAGATTTTGTAACATGATATTTAAACCTAATAAGTTAATATCCAGATATAATTACACATTGAACTCAAAATAGTCAACCAATAAACAATCATTCTTGTATCTAAGAAGTAAACTTATATTTACTAATAATTATGTAGTATGTACAACAATCAAAATTATATAATTATATAATATTAGAGTAAGGGGGAATTATCACAGAAGTGATGTTATTTTGTACTAACAACTGAAGAAAACTTCAAAGAAAGTTTGAATTGATTGAACCAGTAAATCAGCTGGTTTTCCCAATTTTCCCAAGCTGACCAATTCTCTTCTTGACCAGTTCTACAGGATCCAAAATCAGTTTTAGCACCAATTCATTGGTTTTGAGTGTTTGACTGGTTTTGTGTAGTTTTTCATAACAGTGAGATACTAAACCATGGTTGAATAGATGAACCATGATCAAATTTGGTGATAATAACGTTCATATTTTCTTACTATATATATTGAGATACTATGTTGTAATTTAAAGAAACTATAATTATTAGATTTTGTAACATGATATTTAAACCTAATAAGTTAATATCCAGATATAATTACACATTGAACTCAAAATAGTCAACCAATAAACAATCATTCTTGTATCTAAGAAGTAAACTTATATTTACTAATAATTATGTAGTATGTACAACAATCAAAATTATATAATTATATAATATTAGAGTAAGGGGGAATTATCACAGAAGTGATGTTATTTTGTACTAACAACTGAAGAAAACTTCAAAGAAAGTTTGAATTGATTGAACCAGTAAATCAGCTGGTTTTCCCAATTTTCCCAAGCTGACCAATTCTCTTCTTGACCAGTTCTACAGGATCCAAAATCAGTTTTAGCACCAATTCATTGGTTTTGAGTGTTTGACTGGTTTTGTGTAGTTTTTCATAACAGTGAACCAATCAACATGAATTCTTCCTCCTCCCAAAAAGTGCTCAATTATACCCCAAAAGAAGATACCAACATCATTATGTACCCAAAAATACTCATATGCATATTTATTCATGCAAGCATGTCTCATGATTCAAGGACTGCATAAAATTCTCCAAGAACTTCATACTTGTGCGGTTTTCTTGGAAACATCTAAGCTCCACATATACAGATTTTCCTCATCGATGCTAATCAACTTATCATGCCTCCCGGATGGCCACCAAAGAATACTGTTTGGGGAGAATATATAGTGAGGATACAATCAACATATTGAGCAAATTTAAACTGAGAAATGAGCATATAGTAAACAGGAAGGTTATTAGTTCATACAGCATTCAGCAGACCTTTCATGAAAGGACCAAAAAGGCAGTCCAAAAGACAGGAGAAATTATGTGACTCTACTGGGATATAAAAGTTAAATCAGATCTTGCTTGAGGAATTTTTTTTTTCCCAATTTCCCTGCTAATAGAATTTTACTCCCTAGGATAATTATTTAAGATTATGGCAATGACTCAACATTAAACTTAAAATGCAAAAAATAGAAATGACATATTCCCCCAAGCAAAAAAATTGTGAATAGAAGTCACAACTCACCATTTGATCTTACCAGCATGAGTATCAAGAGAGGTAATTTTCTCTAACTGAGGGGAATTTAACTCCCCATACAACTCAGGGATCTGCCATATCGCTGCTCCAAATGATTCACCTTTATGAACATGAAGATCATCAAAAGTCTTTCTAATCTGGCATTAATAGCACCGCAATGATTGGATTACATTCATCTGGTACTCATATCCCATGAGATGATAAAGAAATAATCCTTACAATCAATCAGAATCTTTTTTCTTTTGGGCCTATGTTCACTCTGATTGCAGTTCTCACTCTAAAGCTTCTAACATGATAATGCAAGTCCTCCTCATATATGCTAACACGTTCACTTATTTATGTGAGTTCAAAACTAATTCACATTTAATTGAGAGCATAAAAACAGAAAGGTAACTGAACAGAATGAAAGAGTATCACAGAAGAGAGAATGTTAGAGAGATGTGGTCAACAAGTACTGATCTACGTGAGCAACTTATATATGGTGAGAATACAAGACAATGCATGGATAAGTAATAATTACCAAAAAACTAATTATTTACCATCAAATCATATCAACAGTGATTTAATAAGGCAATTACCAGAGGAGTAGACAGTTGAAAAGATCCGTTGATCAAAAGGACAGGATGAAAGGTCCCAGATCTCATTAGGGTGTGAAAACAAGCCTTCACAGAATAATTCATTTCCACTTGATGAAAGCCGAATCAGGTGTACCTGCAAAAGAATAATTCAGTATCTTTGAAGTGCATGAGAATATATAGTAAGCCTGAAGTATGAACCTCATTTTCTTCTTTAAGACTGAGAGTTCCAGCAAGGAAACTTGTATGATCCGTGTCTGCCTTCACATTTGATATGCATCTAGCCTGCACATTCAGAAAGTTAAGGCCAGAATGAATATCGGGAATATGAAGATTAAACTGATTTGGAAGAAGAATTGGGTTATGATTCAAGGAACTTTACCTGATATTTCAGACCATATCCAATGCCAGACGATGCACCTTGCATAGCTGCTTCCTTGGAGGTTTCACACAAGTGAAACTTAACTCAAGCTCAATGTAAACTGCAGACTTTATGCTTTCTCTCTTTTATAGTGGTCAAATTCTGTAGAGAAAACAATCAATCAACTTTAAGCTTCACTGGAGAATCAGAGTACAATCTGATCTTTGGACTGGTTGGGTTTTTCCACCTAAACTAACCAACTGCATGGATCTATATGGTTGAGTGGAAAATTACATCTAAAATTCTAAATATCTAATCAATTAATCGCATTAAATCATTAAACATAACCAAAACAAAGAAATCAGATTAGAATCCTTAATCTATCCAAATATATCTGGGTATCAAATCATAATCACAGGCTCCTTAAAATAGGCTAAAGCATACAATTAAAAAATATGGAATTTGTCCAAACAAATGCATAACGTGAATAGCTAATACAACAGAAGAAGAGTATCATTCTCATCAGGTTCAGAACACACAACAACAAAGCAAAAACCAAATCAGGGTCTTTCAACAGAGAGACGGACGTGCATTGCAGGTTCTACATTAAAATCTAAGCTAACCTTACAACAGGACTTGGACAAAAATACACATATTTTAACAACAAAATGAAACTAAATCAAACTATATGCACTAAAGGCTTTTTTTTTTTTTTTGGGGGGGGGGGGGGGGGGGATATCCTACTCTAACCCAATAAGAAAGCTTCAAACATATGCATTTCAGAAATCACAAAATATCGCATCACATATACAAACCTGGATATGCCGAAGAAGTTGTTATGCCGATCTACTTGGATCTGAGATGAAGAGGAAAGTAAACACAGTGCCGTCGCAGAGGCGAGTGATCTGAGATGAGAAGGAAATGGGAGGATCGGAGTCGCCGAGCTCACCGGAGAGATTGTAAAAATTGGGAAAGGGAAGGGGATATCTGGAAAGGAAGGGATAAAAATGTAAATTTAATGGCCCATCCTAGCACTTTAAAAATTAAGGCCAATAAAGGGAGATCACTTGAATTTTTTTTTTTTTTTTTTTTGACAATTACACTCAGGTTTCAAATAAGAGATGTAATATCAAACAGATACATTAACAACTTTTTCATACTTGAGACGTGTATACAATTGTCCCAAATTTTTTGAACCAATGAGAATTGGATAATACGAGCATTTAGGACCATGTAATTTCTTTTAAAAAAAAATTAAAGAGGCACACACAAAGGCGGTAAGGTTATAACAGGATCGAATACATAACCTCTCACTTATCCAGAAGATATCATACCATTAGGGTACAAGTGATAGTCCGTTCGGTATGATGGAAGTGAGAGGTGGGAAGTAGAATTGGGATTGGGATTCTTGTATGTTTGATATGATAGATGGAAGTCACTTTGCTAGGGAACCTACTTCTATCAAAATTGAAGGAACTCACTTTCATCATACCCCCAATGAAACTGACCAGCCTTCCATGGAAGTGAAATTTATTGACCATAATACCCTTATGTGTTCTATGAATTGACAACTTCGCCTATCTAGCTTGTCACCTTTCTCTTTAACTTCAGTCTCAGCAACACCTCCATCTCCCTCATTGTTGTAAGTCCGTTGACAGCAAGGAAGATGGTCACAGAGGATGATGTTGGAGGACCAACTTTGCAAACCCACAACTATCCTTGTTGCTGCAAGTCTATCGACGCTGTCGACAAGCAGACAAGCAACAGTCGTCCGATCTCGTTTTCCTTCACCTTCCTAAGGAGTCCTTCAGTGATTTCTTTCTTCTTGATTCTGTAGTTCTTGTCTTTTTGCGCAAAAGAGAACTCAATCTATCTCAAATTTCCTACCAAATAGGGCATCGGAGCTTGCATCCTCCATGGTAACCCACCGTCTTCGACATGGATGAGATCTTTGACAAGATTTATATTTGATATGTGGCTGCTTCTTTTTTCTGGTTTTATTTTTGGCTTGTAGAGGTTTTGGTGGTGGAGATGGAGTAAGAAGAAATGTTGGGATGATGAAGCAAGTGGTGGCCAATGGTGTTCTCTGGCAGTGGTTGTTTTAGAGAGGAAGTCCTTTCTTTTTCAAAGGGAACGGCACTTTGGTATTTTCAGAAGAAAAATTCATATATAAACTAAAAAGTATATATCACTTCCATCAACATATCAAACACACTTTAAAACTCACTTCCACTTCTATTTCCATTTCTAGCTCCACCTCTATTAAAAACTCTTCCATCGAACCCAATGAGGCATAAGGGCGAGTAGATTAGAATCAAAACCAAAGATCGAACCAAACTAAATTTAATTCTTTTTTTCGGTTTGGTTAATTTGGTTTTTGATTCTGTTATCAAAGAATTAATTCAGTTAAAACCGAAATTTATATCACATATTTATATTTAATAGAAAACATTAGCTCTTAAATAATAATTTTGGAACATCTTAATATAGTTTTTCGTGATTAATATATACTATAATATGTTTTATAAATAATATCAAACTCAAAATGCATTGGTATATTATATTTAATATAACAAAACATTTGGTAAATAATATTAAACTCAAAATTCTGTTGTTTCAGTTATTAAATGAACCGAAATATTTCAGTTAATCGGTTTTGATTTGATATTCAAAGTTATCACAATTCACCAAATTGAATAACTAAATGCTCACCCATAGGTATAAGACATTTGGTAACTAGGTAATTTCAATGTTTAACATGCTAGGAAAAGATAAATAAAAAATATATTGTTATAACTTATAATACCTCTAAAGCTTAGTATAAAAACTCATTTGGGGTAGTTGGATTTGGTACTAACTATATTACCTTAATCCAATGACTCCTAAAATCATAATATTTTTCTCAAAGTATCTATATTGATTGCACAATGTTTTTTTTTTCTTCCAAATGGTAGTTATGATGATATATGATATTATAAAAGAATGAACACATATTTGTTATCATTAGTATAACTAATTATTTTAATTCGTTTAAATTAGTTATCTAATTCGTATATCAATGATGGGATGGAGTAATTAGCTTTGTGGCTAGGTATGAGGAATCGCCTATTGACAAATGAACATACCTCAAAGGTACAAAACTTCTATGTGGCTAGGTATGAAGAATCTCCTTCTGACAAATGACAATCGTTGCCTAAGATGGTTACAGGATAATGCATGTTGTTATCGTTGCACTAATAAACCGGAAAGCTTAACACATGTGTTACGTGACTTCCCATTCACTGTAGAATTTTGGAGGAAAATATTACATGCACAGTTTCAGAGTAAGTTCTTCTCTCCTAATCTAGCGTGAAGATGGATGGAATGGAATATATCTCAAAAATTGATGGGAGCGAGTAGTAAGTGGAATGTGTGGTTTCCTGTGGTGTGCTAATATTTGTGGTTAAATAAAAATCCGACGGTTTCGAGGATCAAGGTAGAGCTACTATCAAATAGGCCGGATATGATGAAATTGCGGCCGAGGGTGGTATAATGAGGGATTATGATGGGGAAGTTTTGGCTGGTTTTATGTTTAATGTGGGAGTAGGAAATTGTTTGCATGCAGGGATATGGGTGATGTTATAGAGGTTAAAGAGGGCGTGGGAGATGAATTGGCGAAAGGTTGTAGTGGAATCATACTGTGGGGAGCTCGTGGAAACTATAAGCATGGGCTGGGATGCGGAAACATCCTAATGGAGGTCTGCTGTAAGAGATTGTGCAGTTCTGAATACAAAATGGGAGGTTGTAGTAGAGAGGTGTGATCGAGAGGCTAACATGGTGGAGGATAAGTTGGACAATAAAGCCCTAAAACTACATCAAGGGATTGTGATTTTCCAAGAACCTCTGGGTTTTGTTGCTAGTAACCTTTTGACAAATTCGATCATGTAGTTTTTTATTGAGCTATTTGTATCATAAAAAAAAAAGTAAATAACTTTGTTGATTGAATTTTCAAAACATTTCATTACATATCCAGCTGAATTGAGGTAGTGTATAGAACTTCATCTAGCCTCAAAAAATAATTCCCTCTAGGGATTTATTTAGGTAGTTGAACTTTTGTCGAAACCTATTATGTAGTTTTTGATTGAGTTATTTGTATCATAAAAAAAGTAACTAACTTTGTTGATCGGATTTTCAAAACATCTCGTTACATATTCGGCTTAATTGAGGTAATGTATAGAACTCCATCTAGCCTCAAGAAATAATTCCCTCTAGGGATTTATTTAGGTAGTTGATCTAAGTCCTAAACATAAGAGTTATATTTACTGTTTGTCATTTTTCAAATTAAGCATGAGAAAATGTGATAGTTAAGAAAAATGATTAAAGTGTTTTAAGAAAACATATTAACTTAACTACTATTTTAATATAATCAAATTAGATAAACATATGCTGTATTTGGTATCCTACCCGAGGGAGTATTAGAATGGGTTGCTTGGAATTCATTTTAGATATACTGGTTATTGGATAATAACTATCTTGTATTGATGTTCATTTTGGTTTAATGAAATCTCGATTTCCCAGTAGAAAAAAAAACCTATTTTTGTTGTTGGCGACCATGATTGTTTATTACTACCTCCATCATAAAGTGTAAGAAGTATAGTTGAGATATTGTTTTAGTGTTAAACATCAATCCACTTTCATTTTGAAATAAGTTTAATTTTGACATTTGAATCCCTCCAATCAGAGTTCTATAGCTCAAATTATAGGCCTCCACAATTGGAAATAACTATTCATTTTGCAGTATCGCTATCAAACCATTTTGGCAAACTCTAACTCGAGATAATTTGGCCAGCCAAAGTTCATTAGATGTTACTAATGTCTCAACATTTTCAAAAAGTCTTTTTTTTTAAGGATAGGTATTCTCTTACTTTCAAAAAGTCTTGTTTTAATGATTTTCAAAGACTTTGGGCCATAATGGGCCCAGTAACAACTTGTTACTTTGAACAAAGGACCCCTTATTTTTTGTGATTAACTTGATCTTATATGAATTTTCTTCCACAATTTTATGGAAGAAAATGTCCTCTCCTGCACTCTTAACTCTTTTGAAGAGTCCGGATTCTTGAAAAGAATTAAAACAGTATTTACATCCCCATTTCACGTCTCTTTTTTAAATATGAGATGTAGAAAAAAGGAGGTGGCAAAACTGTAAATTTTTGCAACACTTTCAACGTCTCTTTTTTATTATGAGACGTGGAATCTCTTAAAAAAATGCGGTAAGTACAAAATTACAAAAATAAAGGCGGGATGTTTGCAGAAAAGGAAAAAAAATGATTTTTCACGTCTCATAAAAGATATGAGACGTAAATACTTTTTTTTTTAATGAGATTTCACGTCTCATATCTTTTATGAGACGTGGAAAGTGTTGAATCCACGTCTCATAAAAGATATGAGACGTAGATACTTTTTTCTATTTTTTTTTATTCTTTTTTAATGAGATTTCACGTCTCATATCTAATATGAGACGTGGAAAATGTGGAATCCACGTCTCATAAAAGATATGAGACGTAGATAGTTTTTCCTATTTTTTTTTATTTTTTTTAATGAGATTTCACGTCTCATATCTAATATGAGACGTACATAGTTTTTCCTATTTTTTTCATATTTTTTTAATGAGATTTTCCTATTTTTTTTAATAAGATTTCACGTCTCATATCTAATATGAGACGTGGAAAATGTGGAATCCACGTCTCATAAAAGATATGAGACGTAGATAGTTTTTCCTATTTTTTTTTTATTTTTTTAATGAGATTTCACGTCTCATATCTAATATGAGACGTACATAGTTTTTCCTATTTTTTTCATATTTTTTTAATGAGATTTTCCTATTTTTTTTAATAAGATTTCACGTCTCATATCTAATATGAGACGTGGAAAATGTGGAATCCACGTCTCATAAAAGATATGAGACGTAGATAGTTTTTCCTATTTTTTTTTAATTTTTTTAATGAGATTTCACGTCTCATATCTAATATGAGACGTAGATAGTTTTTCCTATTTTTTTTTATTTTTTTAATTAGATTTCACGTCTCATATCTAATATGAGACGTAGATAGTTTTTCCTATTTTTTTTTAATTTTTTTTAATGAGATTTCACGTCTCATATCTAATATGAGACGTGAAAAATGTGGAATCCACGTCTCATAAAAATATATGAGACGTGGATTCCTTTAAAATAAAAAAAAAACACAAACACACACTCAGTCTCTCCCTCTTCTCATCGCTCTCTGCCTCTCTCCCTCTGCCTCGCCCCTTGCTTTCCCTTCTTCTCCTTCCACCGCCACCGTCGTCGCCGTCTCCCTCACCGCCGTCTGCAATGCCGTCTTCAATCCATCCTCACTCTCTCCCTTCGTCTTCTTCGTTTCAAGCCGGTGAATTTGATTAGGGAAGGAAGTTTTGATAGGGTTTACAGAGGTCGTCTTCAGGACAGGTAAGTTACGCTTCAAGCTCTTCTGCTTCTTGCTATATATTGCTTTCGCTATTTCATTTACTGAAATCCCATCGATCAGCTTAAACCATTTTCTTTATCCTCTTCGTTAACCACTTTCAAGAGGTTCGAGCTTGGATCTGATTCACTTCATTTGCTTCTTTTTCATAATCGATATTTCTTGTGCCTGCCTTTGTTGGTTTGATTGTCTTAATTTCGTTAATTTGATATTCCATTTGTCAGATTTATTATTCTCCAGAGCTGTAGTTAGGAATTGGGTTTATGCTTCACTGATCGGACAGATAGAAAATTTTGGTGAACTTTACTGTCCTAATCTGGTAATTGGGGTTTTGAAATCTAAATTGATTCTGATTATTCTCTTTTTTTGTTAGAGTTGAGATTTATAAAAGCTATGGGAAGCTATATGAGCAAGAAGATGCCTGAATCTGGTTGTTCATTTTCTGGGTTGAATGCTCTGTACGACGCCGTTAATGGAGGTTCGTGCTCTTCTGGCAGTGGTTTCTCTAAGAAGCTCAAAGATTCCTCTCACGTCTTTGGTTTGGTTCTTCTCCTTCTTAATCCAAATCGCTCTTCTTGCCTCACTGAATAAAATGTGCTACACTTTGTGATCTGTTCTGTTCCTATTGGAATCTGATAGTTATTTCCTGTATTCCTGCGTTAGCGACTGTTCTTTTTATCTCAACAAAGGCTGCAAGCATCTTACTTCGTCACTATAATTGGTATATTTTTAACCTATATCTCTGTAGTTATCAATATGCCTGTCCTTTTGAGATTATTAGAATGTTATTAAGCATTTTATCCTAGTGATGTATTTGATGACATGTCTGCTGCTAGCTTTATCTTTTTAATGATTATTATTGCTGCTAGTTGTTTTTGGTACACTTATGCATGTACAAGAGTCGGTAATGCAGGAATGTTAGCAAAGTGCATGAGGCATGGCTTGCCAATGAAGAAAATGTCTGAAGGACAGTTGGCTTACTAGAGAAGCCAGTTGTTCAGTTTCCTAACCCTTTTCTGCAAGGATACACCAGAACATGTAGGGAAGATTGTTGATATTCTTGTGCAAATTCTTGGATCTGGTAAGTTATAGTTTTTGAAGTATGCGATTCATAAGAACTTGAGCAACTACTATAACTATTCTGATCTTGCTTTCTTGTTTCAGAGGAATTAGTGGAGCGTGATGCTGTACACAAGGCTCTTATGTCTCTTCTTAGGTAGGATGTAAAAGGTATTTTAATATATGTTTATGTTAAGCTGAAGTATCATCAAGAGAGATTGAGAAGATTATATGGTAGACAACATTTTATGAAATCAAAAAGTAGAATACATGTTAATGAACATGAGTTGGAAAGGATCACACATTGTTATGAAGCCAACTGCCATTGTTTGGTTTTGTTAAGAACCATTAATTTTTCAGTTCCTCTCTTACTTGCTGTTCAGTTTTCACCTTTTTTCATGACATGGTTAGTTTGATGTATAATCCAAATATTATTACATTTATGTAGTTGTGCTAATCATAACTAGGTTATGACATTGTAAATGTTCTTGAAGTGCCTTGTACATTGTATTATTGGATATTTCAACACAGTGGCACTTGCACACTGTCATTCAGCATTTTGTTATAATATTCTTCTTTGTAATATGTCCAGACTCTAGAGTTTATACCCTTGTTTCTC
The DNA here is from genome assembly GCA_037074515.1 of Mimosa bimucronata. Classification (NCBI taxonomy): domain Eukaryota; kingdom Viridiplantae; phylum Streptophyta; class Magnoliopsida; order Fabales; family Fabaceae; genus Mimosa; species Mimosa bimucronata. Next base: position 25,023,933 of record CM073445.1, on the reverse strand, counting down.
TTCTCCCGTGATAAAAAATAATCCAATAAAGTTTCTTGAAGTTGTAGGACATACAAACCATAGTAGCTTGTTGCTTCTTGGGGAAATTTTTTTGATTATTATGTATGAAGTGTCTATGTTGTGCATACATGTATATGTTTCTTCCAGCCCACATGTTCTCATTCTTGGTGAAATTATAAGTTGCCATGTTTTTGTGTTCAGTATTTAAAATTCATGATTGTCTAATTCTTATGATTAGTTAGTTTAAAGGCTAATCATGAACTTATTGATGCTGTAGGTTGGAGATTCTGATCAGAAGTTGGCAGATGAAATCACATTATGCTCTATTGCCTCAGATATGTATGGAAAAGCTGGAATTATTGAGACTCTAGTGACTGTATGATCCCTGATACTGTTATTTTTGTAACTTTATAATTATTGGTTATCATCAACTTTGTAATATTATTTTGGGTATAAATAATAAAATTAGTTCATTTTTTTCATTTTAAGTGTTGTATTTTTAGTAAAATATTGGGATTTTTTGGGATTGGGGTTAATCATTCTAATTAAAAAATCTTTTTTTTTTTTAAAAAAAGGACTTTCCACGTAAAAAAAAGGACTTTCCACGTCTCTTATTCAAATAAGAGACGTGGAAAGTATTTTTTAATAATAAAAAAAGGACTTTCCACGTCTCTTATTCGAATAAGAGACGTGGAAAGTCGGGACTTTCCACGTCTCACATTTAAATGTGAGACGTGAAAAGTCTGGACTTTCCATGTCTCATTTTAAAAATGAGACGTGAAAAGTTCCGACTTTCTACATCTCCCTCATCCACGTCCCACCAAAAAGAGACGTGAAAAGTCCTAAAAAAGAGACGTGAAAAGTGTTTTTTTTAGTAGTGTGTATTTGGTATCCTACCCGAGAGAGTATTAGAATGGGTTGCTTGGAATTCATTTTAGATATACTGGTTATTGGATAATAACTATCTTGTATTGATGTTCATTTTGGTTTAATGAAATCTCGATTTCCCAGTAGAAAAAAAAACCTATTTTTGTTGTTGGCGACCATGATTGTTTATTACTACCTCCATCATAAAGTGTAAGAAGTATAGTTGAGATATTGTTTTAGTGTTAAACATCAATCCACTTTCATTTTGAAATAAGTTTAATTTTGACATTTGAATCCCTCCAATCAGAGTTCTATAGCTCAAATTATAGGCCTCCACAATTGGAAATAACTATTCATTTTGCAGTATCGCTATCAAACCATTTTGGCAAACTCTAACTCGAGATAATTTGGCCAGCCAAAGTTCATTAGATGTTACTAATGTCTCAACATTTTCAAAAAGTCTTTTTTTTTAAGGATAGGTATTCTCTTACTTTCAAAAAGTCTTGTTTTAATGATTTTCAAAGACTTTGGGCCATAATGGGCCCAGTAACAACTTGTTACTTTGAACAAAGGACCCCTTATTTTTTGTGATTAACTTGATCTTATATGAATTTTCTTCCACAATTTTATGGAAGAAAATGTCCTCTCCTGCACTCTTAACTCTTTTGAAGAGTCCGGATTCTTGAAAAGAATTAAAATATGCACATCTACTCAACCTATTTCTCACATACTATATGAGATGATTTGGTTTTCTTCTTTGAAGCTATTGATCAAAGTGCCAATTCAATTGACATTAGATTTATACAGTTCATGGTCTAGTCAATCAATTAATTTTTCCAAATCCAGCATCAACTTTAGTCCCAATGTGCCATATGCTTTAAAGTTATACTCTTTTGAAGAGTCCGGATTCTTGAAAGGAATCAAAATCCGCACATCTACTCATCATATTTCTCACCTACTATATGAGATGATTTGGTTTTCTTCTTTGAAGCTACTGATCAAAGTGCCAATTAAGTTGACATTAGATTTATACAGTTCATGGTCTAGTCAATCAATTAATTTTTCCAAATCCAGCATCATCTTTAGTCCTAATGTGCCATATCCTTTAAAGTTATAATATTCTCGGTTTTTTGGTGTGAACTTCTTTGATAGATTAGGAAAATATTCAGGTACTTGGTTTGATCCTAGAAGAAATGAATCACAAATCTATATGCAAGTGGTGGAATCAATTGATAAAAGAACACCTGCTTACAAAGATTGTCTTCTCCTCAAACTTCCAGACCCACTCTCAATAAGTCGGTTCTCTCATGTGTTAACCTACATGTCATATCATGTATAAGGCTGCCTAAATATATTTGCAATCGAATCAATTCAAGGTGTATTAATTTTTTCTAGGGATCCAGTGGTGATAGCAATAAGATTCATTTGATCAAAAAAGAAAATTTGTTCAAACCAATTTCTCAGGGTGGCCTTGGAATTCGTTCAATCGATTACATAAATCAAACTCTCTTGGCCAAGCAAATATGGCAAATTCTTTCATATACTCCTGGCTCATTGTTTTCAAACAAACAGAATGTTAAATATTTTGTCCTAAATAGTTCCTCTCTATTGAGAAAGCCATATAATTCCTCTTGGATATGGAAGGATATTCTCAAATCACTTAAAATTGAAAGTAGGTTATAGGGTCTCGATCTCTCTCAACCACCATTTGTGGTGGCCCATACAATCTTGATCACAATTTTTTGATTTAATTCAAACTGTAGCTAATCTATTGTTGCATCTTCTATCAAGGTGGTGTCCAACTAAATGGAATTCTTCTCTGGTTCAGTCTTTTTACCCTCAAGCCTCAGCTGATTTAATTCTTAGCACCCCAATCTCTTTCATCAACTCCTATGACAGATTAATCTGGAACAAAAATTCATTAGGTTCGTATTCAGTTAAAGACTGTTATCAACCGATTTCTTCTCTCAATGATTCATCACACCAGGATCCTTTCTGGCATTCCTTGTGGTCAATTTCATTACCTTTGAAAGATCTTTTATTGGTGTGAAAGCTTTTAAATAATGCAATTCCTTCTGTCAACACCCTAGTGAAGCAGCATTCAAATATCTCTGGATATTGTGCTTTTGGTTGCTTTGAAGTAGAGATTAACGATCATATCTTTGTTAATTGTCCATTCACAAGATCAATTTGGTTTGGATGTTTATCTATATCAAATTCTTTTTCTTAACTTTCAACAACTTCTAGTCTGTACCAAGAGGGTCATTCAGGAATCTTGATTGGAATTGTGAAATTGATTTCTATCGTTTAGATGAAGAGAAATCAGGCCGTTCATATGAGTTAATCATTTGATCCTCTTTCAGTTATAAGGGAAATTAACCATACAATATCCTTTTATGAACTAGCATTTTAGTATGATCCTTCTCCAGATTTATACCAAAAGACATCTCATGGTAGTGTTTCCGGTTTTTCAATTATCCCTCAGCATGGCTGATCTCTTTCATGTAAAATTACAGATATGCGGGGAAGTCTTGTTGCCATTCATGAATATGCTATCAAGGAGAGTCTCTACAATCTTTTCTCTAGAGGAATGATGATTTTGCTAATCCGATCCATCCTTTGATAAATTTGCTTCAGATCTTTTTTAAATTGGATTATCAACTTTCTTTTCTATATCAACTTCAACAATAATAATCGACATGTTTTCTGTGTAAAGAAGCAATTTTACCACCGAATGGATATTCACCGAATTCTTCTAGTATCATCTATCATGATATCTCCCTTTTGCTCAACAACTTTGACTTTAAAAAAGTATAAACCATTAGCGTATTAAGAAATAGAGTCCTAGATAATTTATGTTTGTCATTCTATGTTAATTCATGTTTAATATAAAAACTATCATTTTATAATGCATTGTGACTTTTATAAAAAAAAACTTATATATATGTACATGGTTATATAATTGACAATCTTTTCTTCATGTGGCAGTTTTTTTTTTTTTTTGGTGTAATGAGGACAAGAGGTAACTCTTGGGAGATTACATGAGATAATACACATCAAAAAATTATGTAGTAACCAAGATCAAATCTTAGTTTTAGTCAACTAACATTTCATCCGAACAATAAGCTGGGGGTGTTTGGAGGAGGATCAGATAGTTGTTCGATTCTGGAGCTAATTTTGCTATGAAGTCTGCGCATTTCTTGACTTCCCTGTGAGAGTGATGAACTTCAAGGTCCCAATCTGAGTGAATAAGCAATCTGATGTCAAGAATTTCGTCCACAAGGGGGTGGTTTTGGCCAAAGTCAATTAGAAGTAAGTGGAGGGCTTCTATTGAGTCAAAGTGAAGCTTGATTTTTTTGAATATTTTCGCCGGTATCTCGCCACTCACTTCCGCTGCCCATCTTCAGTGAGTTGTCATCTCCCTTGTTTACTCTTTATTAGTATTTTCAACTTTGCCTTCATTCCTCAATCTTAGTTAGGTCTTCCTCGGGGTTTTCCCCTTTTCACACCATTAGGAGAAAAACTTAGATAAGATAGTGTGTATGTGATTTGATAATTAAAATCACCGAGTCTTTGATTTGTGCATGATTGGGGTCATTATAGTGTATTCTGATGTGTTTCTCAAGCTATAGGATTATTAAGATGCATCTGTTGAACTTGAATTACAATGTGGTATCCTTTAGTTAGTGGCTTTATGTTTGGCGTGTCCTTGATTTTCCTGGCTTTAGCTAATCACAAGCGTATCTTGCTATATAAATCTTGTTTGGTTTTCTTTTTTCTTTTCCCTAATCAACATATTTGGGATATACGATTAGTTAACAATTAGCTAGATGATTAAATATTATCTCTAGTGCATAGTATAAACTAAAGATCTATTTGTACTGTAAAATTACACCTACAACGTAGACAGTACAAAGTAGATTTTATATAAAAGACAGGATATATTACATTTTAAAGTGTAAAATAAGTAAAGTGGTAGTTATTTACTTCCACGATTATCTCAACTATTAGTAGGTGATGCTTGCTGGTTTAACTGGTTATTCAGAAATAACCGTTTTTTTTTTTGGTAAGCACTTGTCCAGCCTTCACTATCATTTATCATTTAAATCATCATTATTGAACTATTATGATGTTTTGATTGATATGCTATACTTATTTTGATTAGACATTTTTACTGGCAAATGAATGATAGCCACATTTTGTTGAACCACAGTAGAGTTCATGGACACTAGAATGGGATGGTAATTGGTAATGTTTTTTCTTACGTTAACATACTCTAGTTATTGTGTGAAAAGAATAGTCTAACATTGTTTAAGATTGATGAAGCTTTAGTGTATCTATACCAAGATAAAAGATTGGGATCCTAGGACTCATAGGAGGAATGGGTTCAAGTATACAACTATGGGCCAACATAAGTAAACACATTTGAAATCTGATGATTTTCCTTTGTAAGTTAAACTTGTAGAAAGGATTCATTTAATTAATTAACCCTGCAGAGTTGTCACATTCTATCTAAGAACAATATCTTTGGAAATGATTCAAACCCAATTTGCTAAAGTTGAGTTTGTTGGTGGTGTTTTCACTCATAAGTTTTTGTGAACTATGAAGTTTTTATCAACTATGTATGCTTGGAATCCTTATGTATGTTTAAAACAGAGTTTGAATCCAAAATCTGATCAATTGAAATGTAAATTTTACTAACTAGTTTATTAAATATATGTGTGTGTATATATATTGTAAGAATTCATGTCAATATTAGTTTACAAAAAAATGAACAACCAAACAAGTTTTCTTCTTCTTCTTCTTCTTCTTCTTCTTCTTCTTCTTCTTCTGTAAAACTGTTTTGAGATTAATTTTTTTATATTTTCTAGATAATATTTTCAGGGAAACTATTCAAACATTTTTTTTTCTGTTATTCTTAAAACTTGTTCTAAAGTATAGTTGTGGAAAATTACTTCAAAGATAAAATAAAAATTTGAGAACACAATTAAAGAAGTGCATATAGTTTTTTTCTCTCTCAATATATATAACCTCTTTCTCTCATATAGGCTCTTTATAATAGTGAACAAAATTGATGGCATAACTAAAATGCTCTTTTTAAATCACCCTATTTCTTTCCAGGATTATAAGAGTCGCAATTATTAAGTTTGGATTTAAGTGTCTGCTAAACCCATTTGAGAACAAGCTACTACAGAATAGGGCTATTGCGGCGCAGCAATACCGGCGCTTACTTAAATAAGCGCCGCTATAGGGTTTAAAAGACCTATACCGGCGCTTACTTAAATAAGCGCCGCTATAGGTTAAACCTATCCCGGCGCTTATAAAACTAAGCGCCGCTATAGACTTTACATATTAATTTTTTTTTTATTTTTTTTTACTAGAAAACCTATCCCGGCGCTTGTGTCTGTAAGCGCCGGGATAGGTTATTAATATAAAAAATTAATATTAAATATTAATATAATTATTTAAATATTAAATTAAATATTCCTATTCATTTTTAATCAAAATTATTTTTTTAGAATTTAAAAAAATAATAATGAATATAAAAATTTAATATTAAATATTAAATAATTAATTAAAAATTAAATATCAATTTGTATTTTATAAAAATATTACGTGCACCTATAGCGGCGCTTCTTTAAAAAGCGCTGCTATAGGTGCACCTAATATTTTTAAAAAATATAAATTGATATTTAATAGTTAATTAATTATTTAATATTTAATATTAAATTTTTATATTCTTTATTATTTTTTTTAAAATTCTAAAAAAATAATTTTTATTAAAAATGAATAGGAATATTTTATTTAAATATTAAATAATTAATTAAAAATTAAATATCAATTTGTATTTTTTAAAAATATTACGTGCACCTATAGCGGCGCTTTTTAAAAAAAGCGCCGCTATAGGCATCAAAAAATGGAGGGAAAGTTTCCACCCATTTCGAATTTTCACCTACAGCGGCGCTTTCTTTAAAAAGCGCCGCTATAGGTGCACCTAATATTTTTAAAAAATACAAATTGATATTTAATTGTTAATTAATTATTTAATATTTAAATTTAAATTTTTACATTCTTTATTATTTTTTTTAAATTCTAAAAAAATAATTTTTATTAAAACTGAATAAGAATATTTTAGTTAAATATTAAATAATTAATTAACAATTAAATGTCAATTTGTATTTTCTAAAAATATTATATGCACCTATAGCGGCGCTTTTTAAAAGAAGCGCTGCTATAGGCATCAAAAAATGGAGGGAAAGTTTCCCCCCATTTTTTTTTTCGAATTTTCACCTATAGCGGCGCTTTCTTTAAAAAGCGCCGCTATAGGTGCACCTAATATTTTTAAAAAATACAAATTGATATTAAATTGTTAATTAATTATTTAATATTTAATATTAAATTTTTATATTCTTTATTATTTTTTTTTAAATTCTAAAAAAATAATTTTTATTAAAAATGAATAGGAATATTTTAGTTAAATATTAAATAATTAATTAACAATTAAATATCAATTTATATTTTTTAAAAATATTATGTGCACCTATAGCGGCGCTTTTTAAAGAAAGCGCCGCTATAGGTTATAAATTCAAAATATAAAAAAGGAAGGAAACTTTCCCTCCAGTTTTTGGTGCCTATAGCGGCGCTTTCTTTAAAAAGCGCCGCTATAGGTGCACGTAACTTTTTCTTATTTATTCTCTCTTAACACATTCCACTCCCATTTTTTTCTTCTCTCTTCTTTCTTGCTCTTCCTGTCCCACTCTCTCTTCTCTCTTCACAAGGGATTTGATCAACAACTTGTAAGTTTCTCCTCCTTTCCTCAAATATTCTCTCTTCTCTCTTAGCTTCTCACCATTTACCTCTCTTTTTTGTTGGCATATCGCATTCTCTTTCTCTCACTTCCATTTCTGGAGAAATCATTTACAGTTACAGATTATGGAGCTCCAAGTTTCCAGGTGATTTCACGAATCTCAAATGGTAGAAGCTTTTTTTTTCTTCGGTACCTAGATTTTGTTGTTTCTACTCATTGTATAGGAATGGAAAAAGGGAAAAATAATTTGGATTTCTTGTTTCTACTTATTGTATTAAGTTACAACACTAAGCACATAAAATGGAAAAAGGGGAAAATAATTTTGATTTCTTGTTTATACTCGTTGTATTAAGTTACAACAATAAGCACATGAAAAACCATTCTGAATTAGGAGTATTATGCTTTTTGTTGAGTTCCAGTGCTGAAATTTTCGCACTGATGTAGGTGAATGTGAAAAAACAATATTGATTTATTTTTTTTTAAAAATAAAACCTATAGCGGCGCTTTTTTGCTTTTTAAGAAAAGCGCCGCTATAGAGAGGCCTATACCGGCGCTTTAAGACATAAAAGCGCCGGTATAGATGGTCCTATACCGGCGCTTTTTGTAAAAAGCGCCGGTATAGGCCTTTTCAGTTTCAATAAAAAATTAATTAAAACATACCTATAGCGGCGCTTTTGGGTAATAAAGCGCCGCTATATGGTCACCTATAGCGGCGCTTTGTAAGCGCCGCTATAGGTCACCTGACCTATTGCGGCGCTAACTATAGCGGCACTTCAAAAGCGCCGCTATAGGGGTCAAAAAAGCGCCGCTATAGGTGTATTCTGTGGTAGTGAAGTTTCAAAAGTGCCTGATAAGATAGAATGGTTCCAGGCATGAAATTACAAATGAAAAGTAAAAACAATTTTGGAGACTCTGGGAAAGTTCTAAGGGCTAAAATGTAAAGGGATAGGGCCTTGAATGAAAAGAGAAGAAAGGTCCAAGTTAGAAAAAGTAGTTGAAAAGTGTATAAGGACCCAATCGTAAATTCGTAATAATGGAAAGTTTACCGAAAAAATTCAAAAAGATCTAGGGAAAATAGGGAAAATGTTGTAAAATATTTATAGTTAGTGGATGTCCATATTATTATCTCTTAGGATCCCTCTTAGGATTCTTTTCTCTCTAATTATCTTTATCTTATCTCCATAACCTATTCCTCTTAGGATCCTTCTTAGGATTCTTTTCTCTAATAATGTCCTTCACTTTGTAACCTCTCTATAAATAGAGATCATGTACAAGGTATTTGCACCATTGAATCATAAGTGAAATTGATATCTTCTTTCTCTCCATCTTCTTCTCATATTCTCTCATCTTGTTGTTCTCTCTTCTTTCTCTCCATATTTCTACTTTCTATTTATTTCACTTCACGTTATCAGGACGAGTTCGCTCTGAAATATTAAGGTATGCTCCTTATATATTTTAGTGTTACCGTTATATATATAACATACTGTGTTACATATTATAATTTTTTTTTAATTTTATTAAATTTCATTGCATCATACCCTTACCTCTTCAAGAGAATTAGAGAGGCTGTCACAATGAACTAGATTGGCAGGTTCTACCGCCTTTAGCTCATACGCCCTTTAGTTCTTACGGAACACCCCGTCTGCATATTTAATTTGATGCTCTAATAATATATATATAAATGTATATCACATTATAATACATACTATATATATGTATGCACATATTATATATACATATATATATATTCTCATTTTTTTATGCTTTTATTTATTTCTTCATCATGATACTATTTCATATTATTGTCTTTTATTACTATCATGCTTACATTCTTATACATATACATATGCACACATATATTACTATCTTATTGTTATTTTAATTGTTATTTTATTATTATGTTGATCCTACTTTTGTTATTTATATTTTGTTGCTCATTTACATTGATTTAAATTTATTTATAAGTTTATTTAATGATATGATATATTGTGAATTCTAAAGTTTTTATTCATGCTGCTTTATTTTATTTTGTTTATTTATCATAATTTTAATTTCATTTTGTTATTGTTTAGTTCGTATCATGGCAAATCTTACCAAACTCGAGTTTACTGCTCTTGACATTTCTGGAAACAATTATCTGTCTTGGGTGTTAGATGCTGAAATCCACCTGAATGCTAATGGTCTAGGAAATACCATTTTGACTGGCAAAGAAGTGAGTGGCCAAGATAAGGCCAAGGCTATGATTTTCCTTCGCCAACATATCCATGAAGGGCTGAAAGATGAGTACCTAACGGTAAAAGATCCGTTAGAATTATGGACTAATTTGAAAGAAAGATATGATCATCAAAAAACAGTGATTTTACCAAAAGCCCGTTATGATTGGATCCACCTAAGGATACAAGATTTTAAAACTGTAAGTGAATATAATTCAGCAGTTTTTAAGATAAGTTCTCAGTTGAAGTTATGTGGTGAAAATATAACTGATGAGGACTTATTAGAGAAAACCTTCTCCACTTTTCATGCTTCAAATGTGCTCCTGCAGCAGCAATATCGTGAGAGAGGTTTTAAAAGATATTCAGAATTAATCTCATGTCTTCTGGTAGCCGAACAAAATAATAAGCTGTTGATGAAAAATCATGAGATTTGTCCCACTGGGTCTGCCCCCATTCCCTGAAGTGAATGTGAATGTGCATAGTAATTACCATGATAATGGTCGAGGCCACGGCCGTGGCCGCGGACGTGGTCGTGGCAGGGGACACGGATATTATCATAATCATGGTGGTGGAATTTACAATTTTAATCCTAATGCCCATCAGAAGAAGAAACATAATGAATGGCAGAAGAAGGATAAGAGTGGTCCTTCAAAAGCTGTTGAAAAATAAATGTTTTCGGTGTGGCATGAAGGGGCATTGGTCTCGTACTTGTCGTACACCTGAACATCTAGCTAAACTTTATCAAGCCTCAATGAAAAGGAATGCAAATAATGTGGAAGCAAATTTGATTTTCCAAGATGATGATGTTGAGGCATACAAAAATGACCATGATAATGAGCTAGATGATATTAATAGCCTTGATGCGATGGCACATTTGGAGGTGGCGGATTTCTTTGACAATCATGATTAAACAAGCTTTATTGGAAAAATAATAAGAATATATTAGTTATGTTTTCCTAATTCAGTTATGTTTTACTTTAATTTTCACTTTTTACTTCCTCATTTTCATCATGTAATAAGAGCATTATTGCTTTCTATACTTATAATGTATCAAATTTGCTTTAATGAATTTTTTTTCCCTCTTCTTCTCTTTCCTTTCGTGAAGAATATGGATGTTCACCATGCTTTCATTGGACACAAGGATGAAGATATATGTCTTATAGATAGTGCTACAACACACACCATACTTAAGGATAGAAAATATTTTTCTTGTATAAGTAAAGGAAGGGCAAGCATCAGTACTATAGCGGGTAATACAAGAATAATTGAAGGCTCCGGAAGAGCAATTATAATATTACCAAGAGAAACAAAATTTGTCATCAATGATGCTCTATATTCCCCCAAGTCTCAAAGAAATTTATTAAGTTTTAAAGATATCCGTCAAAATGGATATCACATTGAAACTATCAGTGAGAAAAATATTAAATATCTACATATTACAAATGTTAGATATGGGGGAAAATGTGTCCTAGAAAAATTACATACATTGTCTTCTGGTTTGTACTATACAAGTATTAAAACAATTGAGACAAATGTCATAGTAAGCTAGAAGCTTGTTGATAAAAATACATTTATTGTTTGGCATGACTGGTTAGGCCATCCCGGATCAACTATGATGCGAAGAATTATTGAAAATTCACATGAACATCCATTGAAGAACCAGAAGATTCTTCAATTTAAAGACTTTTTTTGTGCTGCTTGCTCTCAAGGTAAATTAATAACAAAACCTTCTTTGACAAAAGTTGGAGTTGAATCCCGTACATTTCTAGAACGAATTCAAGGGGACATATGTGGACCTATTCATCCACCATGTGGGCCATTCAGATATTTTATGGTTTTAGTAGATGCATCTAAAAGATGGTCACATGTGTGTTTGTTATCAACACGTAATTTAGCATTTGCTAGATTACTTGCTCAAATAATTCGGTTAAGAGCACAGTTTCCAGATCATGCAATTAAGACAATTCGTCTTGATAATGCTAGTGAATTTTCATCTCAAAAGTTTAATGATTATTGCATGGCAACTAAAATAACTATAGAAAAATCTGTTGCTCATGTCCACACTCAAAATGGTCTGGCAGAATCATTTATTAAACGCCTCCAACTGATAGCTAGACCAATGCTTTTAAGAACAAGACTTCCCATCTCAGCTTGGGGACATGCAATATTACATGCAGCAGCAATTATACGCATCAGGCCAACAAGTTATCATAAATTCTCCCCACTACAATTGGCTTTTGGTCAAGAGCCAAATATTTCCCATCTTAGAACTTTTGGATGTGCTGTATTTGTGCATGTAGCTCCACCACAAAGAACAAAGATGGGACCTCAAAGAAGGTTGGGAATATATGTTGGTTATGAATCTCCTTCTATAATAAAGTATTTAGAACCATTAACTGGAGATTTGTTCACGGCACGCTTTGATGATTGCCATTTTGATGAATCAATTTTTCTAACATTAGGGGGAGATGATAAACAGCTGGAAAAAGAGATCACATGGAAAACGTTATCTCTATCTCATCTAGATCCTCGTACACAGCAATGTGAACATGAAGTTCAGAAAATAATTCATTTGCAAAATATTGCTAATCAATTGCCAAATGCATTTACTGACCTCAAGAGAATTACTAAATCTCACATTCCAGCTGAAAATGCTCCAATTAGAATTGATGTCCCTGAAGGACAACCAAAAGTTGCAAATGAAACTAAACCTCGCCTGAAGCGTGGTAGACCAATCGGTTCCAAAGATAAGAATCCTAGAAAGAAAAAGGGAGCAAACAATCAAGATGGTCAAGTTGAAGAGGCTGGTTGTATAGATAAAACCCAAGACATAATTAATCAAAAAACCCCAGAAGAGGTTCAGGTATCTGAAAATTATGAAGAGATCTCGATAAATTATGTCACAACCGGAAAAAGGTGGAACCGAGAAAATATAGTTGTCGACAACGCATTTTCATACAATGTTGCTCTTGAAATAATTAATCAAAGTGAGGATCTTGAACCCAGATCTGTAGAAGAATGTAGACATAGAAGTGATTGGTCAAAGTGGAAAGACGCAATTCAAGTAGAGTTGAATTCACTCTCAAAACGAGAAGTTTTTGGACCTGTCGTCCAAATACCAAATGGTGTACAACCCGTTGGATACAAATGGGTATTTGTGCGAAAACGAAATGAGAAAAACGAGATTGTTAGATACAAGGCACGTCTTGTAGCACAGGGATTTTCACAAAAGCCTGGCATTGATTATGAAGAGACATATTCTCCTGTGGTGGATGCAATCACTTTAAGATATTTAATTAGCCTGGCAGTAAGCAATAAACTTGACATGCGTCTAATGGATGTTGTCACAGCCTATTTATATGGCTCTTTAGACACTGAAATTTACATGAAAATCCCTGAAGGATTTAAGTTGCCAGAATTATATAAAAGTTCTCGAGAAAATTATGCGATTCGCTTGCATAAATCCTTATATGGATTGAAACAATCTGGAAGAATGTGGTATAACCGTCTTAGTGAATATTTGTTGAAAGAAGGTTATAAAAATGATCCAATTTCCCCATGTGTTTTTATAAAAAGGAATGGATCAGAGCTTGTCATAATCGCTATATATGTGGATGATTTAAATATAATTGGAACTCCTGAAGAGCTTTTAAAAGCAGTTAATTATTTAAAAAGAGAATTTGAAATGAAGGATCTTGGGAGAACAAAGTTTTGTCTTGGATTACAAATTGAGCATCTTACAAATGGAATCCTTCTTCATCAATCAACTTATATTGAGAAAATATTAAAACGATTTTATATGGATAAAGCTCATCCATTGACTACTCCAATGGTCATAAGATCACTTGATAAGGAAAAAAATCCTTTTTGTCCTAAAGAGGAAAAGGAAAATCTTCTTGGTCCAGAAGTACCATATCTTAGTGCTATAGGTGCACTAATGTATCTTGCCAATTCAACGCGTCCCGATATTGCATTTGCTGTAAATTTATTGGCAAGATTTAGTTCTTGTCCAACAAGAAGGCATTGGAATGGAATCAAACATATATTTCGATATCTTCAAGGGACAAGTGATATGGGATTATTTTATGAATCTGGATCACAATTGGTTGGTTATGCAGATGCAGGATTTTTATCAGATCCACACAATGGTAGATCACAAACAGGATATTTGTTTACTTATGGAGGTACAGCTATTTCATGACGTTCAACGAAACAAACTTTGTCAGCTACATCATCAAATCATGCAGAAATAATTGCAGCTCACGAGGCAAGTCGAGAGTGTGTGTGGTTAAGGTCAATGACTCAACATATTGAATCAATGTGTGGTATGGTTGTTGAACAAAAGGTTCCGACATTATTATATGAAGATAACACAGCATGCATAGCTCAACTGAAAGGAGGATATATTAAAGGAGACAGAACAAAACATATTTCTCCAAAATTCTTTTTCACTCATGATCTTAGAAAGAGCGGTGATATAGATGTTCAACAAATTCGCTCATGTGACAATCTTGCAGATATGTTTACCAAGACACTTCCAACAAGAACATTTGAAAAACTAGTATATAGTATTGGAATGCGCAGACTCAAAGAGTTAAAGTGATGCTATCATCAGGGGGAGATATTGTAATGCTACACTCAAAGTGATGCTATCATTAGGGGGAGATATTGTAATGTTACACTCAAAGTGATGCTATCATCAGGGGGAGAAAATGTCATGCCGTACTCTTTTTCCTTTAACCAAGGTTTTATCCCACTGGGTTTTCCTGGTAAGGTTTTTAATGAGGCAGCTTTGATAGTATTGTGTAATCTTTTCCTTAATGAGGTACAATAATATTTGTTTATGGACATCCAAGGGGGGTGTTGTAAAATATTTATAGTTAGTGGATGTCCATATTATTATCTCTTAGGATCCCTCTTAGGATTCTTTTCTCTCTAATTATCCTTATCTTATCTCCATAACCTATTCCTCTTATGATCCTTCTTAGGATTCTTTTCTCTAATAATGTCCTTCACTTTGTAACCTCTCTATAAATAGAGATCATGTACAAGGCATTTGCACCATTGAATCATAAGTGAAATTGATATCTTCTTTCTCTCCATCTTCTTCTCATATTCTCTCATCTTGTTGTTCTCTCTTCTTTCTCTCCATATTTCTACTTTCTATTTATTTCACTTCAGAAAACATTTATAAGTTATATTTTAAGGCCTATTTGACTTATTATAGGTGAAAATTCCTCAGGGAAATTTTTTAAAAATAGTATTGGATTAAAATCTTAATTGGGCCTAAAAGTTTAATATAGTTTGACCCAATAAGTTAAAGCCTAAGACCCAATTAAATTGAGGGCATAATAGTAGGACCATTAGCCCAAAATGATGACATTTGCATGGAGAGGAAACTAAAGGGTAGGCCGCGGGAACATGACAGGAATTAGGGTTTTTCATTGTTCTGTTAAAGAGATGATCTTAATTCTAAATACATGTTATATTTATAATTTTTGTCAATGTTTTCCCAAATTACTTTAATTGATACTTGTTCAACAATAATCAAATAAGAAAAATGAATGAGATTGAGGAAGATGGATTGAGTGTTTTAGAAATATTTTGTTATGTTAACTAACTTAATTAAATTCTTTAATCAATCCAATCCAATTAAATAAATAACCTACATTTAGGATCAGAAGAATGATTTATGATCTGTTTTGTTTAGTTTGATAAATTAGTCTAAGAATTCATAGTTCTCAAATGCAATATTACGTTGGGTTCATAATTCATTATAACAACATAATGAGGTTCAATTTTAACTAAGCGGTGCAATAAAAAAACAGAAAAAAATAAATAAAAAGACAACATAAAGAAGCATCACTACACTCAACCTTGTTCAGCCATTACCATTAATGTAATTAAATTGTTTCTCTTTTTTTTCTTTCTTCTCCTTCTCTTTACTTGTTAGTGTTGATATTCCATCAGGGCTCTCTTGCTCGAAGCAGCGAAAAATATAGAGATGGGTAACACAATTATAATTGTTTCTCTTCATTTTTATTGGGAGTGTGTATTTGAAAAATTATTCCAATAGTTGCTTCAATTCTGTATTTATTTTTAAATAATGAATTCACCAGAACTATTGGAGTTATTGTGTGCCATTGTATTCAAATGGAATAGTCCACATTGTTTGGGATTGTGGGAGTCTATGTGCATATGAATCTGTGGGGATTATTCCTTGATCTCAAAAAAAGTTAAAAATAATATACATAATTTTAAAAAGTTTAATTATAAAATTTAATAAATTTTTATTTTTTCATGAGATATATTAAAAATAATTTATTTAGATTTATTTTAAATTGCTAAAAATATATTTGAAATACTAGTATACTCCCTCCGATCTAATTATAAGATCAAGTTAATTTTTTTGGAGAAATTAAGGATGCAAAATAAGTCACTTCAAATTGGTTAAATTTATCTTTTTTTCTTAAAACTAAATTATTTTACTTATAAACTAATGTATAATCTAACTACATGTAGCATATGTTAAAATTTAGTGGTATATTTTGCTTCCTTAATCTCCATAAAAAAGTCAACTTGATCTTATAATTACGACCGGAGGGAGTATTTTAATTTAAAATATTGTATAAATGGATTACATTTTTACACACAATTTTTTACAAACATTTATAAACACATTCAATATGTATACAATTATTCAAAATCAATCAACTTTTTTACGTCTACATCAAAACAATTAATTAAAATTTTTCCAAATAGGATAAAAATATAGAAGAAATATATTTTTAGGAGAAAAAATATTAAGAAGAAAAAGCTCTTCGAGACAAATAAAAAGAAAAACCTCTTAAGCTATTAGTACAATTTTAATCAAAATTATAAATTTAGTATTGTCAATGGTAAATTAGTAAATAAAGTTTATTATAAAAAAATCTCCATGAAAAAATATTTTTTAAAAAAATGTTCTTGAAGTTTTGAGGTTTAGATTTAAATGTATGATTTCAAAATAGAAAAATGTCAGTGTAATTAAAGCAAGGTATAAAAAAGAATTAATTATTTTACTAAACAAAATCTTGTCAAAAAAGAAATACAAGGAGTGAAATTGTTTTCTGTGGTCAAAATTTTCTTACAAATGTGTATGTATATTGAAAAATATGTTTTGAATATTTGTTCAATAACTCAAATATATGTATTATAACAATGTAAAAATTATAAAAAAATTATGTATACAGAGAAGAGAAAGAGTGCGCAATATGTCACCAATTGAATAATAGTTATTATTACTATTATAAAGGGTACATGTTGATTGGGTTTGGTATCAAACCTTAAGTTTTTAGCACGATAATTGTTACGTTTACAAGTTTTGGTATCAGAGCCTACGTAGGTTTGAATATGTAGTTGATGCAATGGCTGAATTTAGAGCTATATATTGCTCTCAAGATATTTGTTGACATTACTGCTATTTTAATTAAAATGTTTTTTAGTTTCATATTTTATTTAAAATGTCAATGTGACAAATAACTATCACTTTATAACCTTACTTATTACCTCATCAGATCATGAAAGAGCAATCGAAAGCTCATTAGAATACAAGATATATTTTATGTCTTGTTTATATTTTTTTTCCTTACTAGTAATACAATACCATACTTGTACTAAAATTGTTCCTTACTGTTTCTATTGGCAAGTGGGTATGTGGCATTTATATCCAGAATGACAAGGATGTGGCCTTTGAAAGTGGGCACATGGTAAACTTTACCAAACAAATCAATTTTGCTGATTTTCCTCTTTACATAATGAAAATTATAATATTCTATTAACTATATTATAGGCTTATAAGGGTGTAAGCCAATGCTTTCGAGATGTAATATTTGTTGTGAGAAAATAAACAAGCGTCTTAGGTTGTTTCCTGGGTAACTTCTAACGCCCAATTTAGTGTAGATAAAAATATGATATGCATATATATGGTTAGATTATAATAGTCTTTACAATAAATAAAATAATATTATTTTAATTGTCTAGCTGGATGGAACACATTAATAGTGACTTCTATTAAAATTATTTTTAACTTATTTTTATTATGGTATTTCTAATGGCAGATGATACTAAAGAAGATATCAAATCATCAATGATGTAGTGAACTGTTTGTTTTAGCCTTTAAGGGTTTTGATCTTAATTACCATCAATTTGGCCATATTTAGGTGATGTGGCAGACGGGGACATTTTGATTCTAGCTCCAAGTTAAAGCTACTTATAATAAGTCTTAATTACCATTATAGTGTTGTTATGTCTTGTCATAATTAGTTAATTAACATCTACTGTCTCCCTCTCTCAAGTCAAGATACCAATATTATGCTTATATTATTTCCTAGAAGATGTAGCTTTTCAAGAATTGGCAATAATTGACCAAGCAGTTGAACCTGCCTAAATAAATAGACAATAAATAAGATTTTTAATTAAAAATTGAGAAAACCTATCAAAAAGACATAAAATAAGACACCAAATAGAAGAACCTACACCCAATTGACAACGATATTATTTAAAACCAGATCATGGATGTTCTTCACTAAGGGAGGCACTGATACATGTGGTAACATGAAATTGTTCAATAAGTTGAGTGCCCAAAGAAAAGGTAATTGCTCGCAAATTGCATCAACATCCTTTCATAAGATCATCAGCAAATAAGCAATGCTAATTCTTTTGATCAATTTCGGACCAAAGGATGAAGGAAAAACCAACTAACGACAATCAATATGAAACTGGGTCACGCTAGTAAGGAAATGGATCTATTCATTTCATATAGTGTATTGTGAGAGAGGAACCTCCCCTCTTCGTGTACCATCCTCTTTGCTCTTAATAACTATTGGATCAACTTTGAATTGTTCACATTTAATGTTCATAAAATCATAATCAAAACTTCAAGTTATAAAAGTAAAAATAATCAATTAAATACAAATTTCTAAATTTTGATATGAATAGTTTAATACTTCAATTTAGAAAGTAAATTAAAAACAATTTGTGTTATATCAAATCTAAACAATTGAAAATTGTTGATATCAAATATAAACCATAACTTAGTCTCTGTTCTATCATGTTCCATTAACACCCCTAAGTAGTATAACCACTAAAAAAACTAACACAGCTTTCAAATATTTGAAATTTGGCTTTTATTTAGTCAGATGAGTGAGTTTGCTAGTTAGGCTATTTTTTTATTACTAAGTTATACAATTTTGTTTTTACTTTGATCGTTTATTGCATCTATGTTATAACTAGAGAGCTGCATGCTCAGTTTCTGCGACAAGGAATGAAGTTAAATACTGAAAAAATGAAATAAAATTAATCGTAAACCCCTACAATTATATTACTTACCCAAAAACACATGTCAGCAAACACGCGGGTGCGTGCATGTTAGCATATAAGGTAGGTATTTATCACTATTTTCTCCTATTTTTCTTAATTATGCTCACCCCAAAGTTACAAAATTATTTACACTATAGTCCATAAAAAGTATAAAATTTCGTACAAGTCCCTCGTGTATTTGAGATTTTGAGGGACAAAAAAATATGAAAAAACAAAAAAGCGCTAGAAGGAGGGCTTGAACCTCCGACCTTGTGGTTAACAGCCACACGCTCTAACCAACTGAGCTATTCCAGCTTTGCTGACATTAGTAACACAAATACAGAATATCACACTTGTTTTTGGCGGATGATTTCATCTTATTTGCAGAGGCTACGTTAGATCAAGTGGCTGTTGTTCAACGCATTCTTCAAGAGTTACTATTAATATTTAAAATAATATAAAAAATCTTAAATAGATTTGGTCTGATTTAATTTTTCTAATTTTCAAAGCACTGTTTGAGTATATAGATACTCTCTCCGTTTCTAAATATAAGATCACTTTGACTTTTTTTTTTGTGAAAGTTAAGGAAGCAAATTAGACCACTAAATTATAATATATGTCACATGTAATTAGATTATATGTTAGTTTATCGGTAGAATAAATTAATTTTCAGGAAAAAAAGATAACTATAGACAATTTAAAATGGTTAAATTTGCATCCTTATTAATTTCCTCCAAAAAAGTTAAAGTGATATTATAATTAGGACCGGAAAGAGTATTCTACAAGATATATAAGGTTTTTTTTTTAATTTTAATCTTTTTCTAATATGATAGTATCCTATGGTCATGGATTTAATTGAAGATTTACCTATTGACTAAGTTAGATTTATATACACACGCACACACACAAACATATATGTATATATATGGCGTATAGATTGAGTTTTGATTATAATATTTTATACAAACAATTTAACTACTCATTCTTTCGGCTTAGATTAATTGTAGGTAATTTATGGGTTTGATCTGTGATTAATCTCTACCGTATATGATCAATCCCTACCTTACATTATATAGATAAGAAGTTTCATTAAAAAAGATGAATCTTTTCTTTTATTCTGTGCGCATACTTGTACGTGGTTCTTTTCTTCGTTTTTTTTTTTTTTACCAAATGTTTATATGTTTCATTAACATATGTGGTTTATCATTTTTTTAATTTCAAAAAAAGAATATGTAATTAATGGTTTCTAGTCAGCTTTCCAAATGCATTGGGTTAAGCATGTAGGATTTTAGAAGAAGAAGAAGAAGAAGAATGTAGGATTTTGAGGTGTACCTAAGAATCAGGTTCGGTATTTTGCATTAACATGTTTGGATTAACTTTTGCATAATAGTTTCTAGAAAAAGTAATAAAATTGATTTTATAGAATAAAATTTAAATGTATGATGGATTTTATGAAAAATTATTATGATACTGAGAGTGTTTGGATGGTTATTATTAAAATCACTTTTTCATATGCAAATTATTACGTAAGATATGAATGATATATAAACATTATATGTCTATAAGATGAATTTATTATTTCTTTAATTAATAATTAATTAGGTTAAAGCTCAAAAATACATATGTGATTTTGTTAAAAGTTTGTTCAGTACAAAGTACTTTTTTTGGAACTAAAAGTAACTCTGAACTTCCAAATTAGATTCAAAAGTCACATTTACAGTTATGTTCCAAACAAAAGCGCTTGGTGTTGGGCGAACTTTTGACAATTTCATATATGTATTTTTTTTACCTTTATTTAACGGTAACTGTGAGTTTTGAGCCTAATTTAAAAGTTAATAGTTACTTTTGATAAAAAAAAAAACACTTGGTGTTAGACGAACTTTTGACGTAATTACATGTGTATCTTTTTACCTTTAACCCTAATTAATTTGTATGTGTGTATATTTATAAAACCATGGTTTTCTGCCTCAAAAAATAGAAAAAAATTGGCTTCATGGCAAACCAGGGTTTTGACATAATTATCCTATTATTAGATTTTTTTTTGTTTAACCAAGAATTTTTCCTTTCAGGAATTAGGGTACAAAGGGTTTTTGTCTACCCAACAAGTAAATTTTTTTATATTTGAACTTGTGTTTTCCTCTTTATAGGTGTGAGACCACGTACCACCTCAATCAACAGTTTATTGGTATCAATTATTAGATTTTACGGGGTGTTTGAAATGGTTTTCTCACAATTATTTTTTTCTCTACAAAACCATGGTTTTTTTTTTACTCTTTCTTATGAGCGCCTTTTTTAAAATTATATTACATAAAAAGATTATGCATCAATATATCTAAGACATTAACTAACTTTATAACTAGGAAAATAGTCTAAAATCTATAAACGATCTTGTAAGACTAATCGAGAGCAAAAAGACAATGATACTTCATGTGCGTCAAGCTATACTCGCAAGGGCTGAGGATGAATCCCTGATTGACTATAAAAAGCAAAGTCCTCCGAACGTGAGATAACAATAACTCATTTCTCCCGAGATCTCCTTTTGATATTGGAAATATTTCTTAACAATAATTTCTGAAAGAATATATCACTCTGAATCAAACCACCTCTATATATCATGATTGGGATAGCTTGGAAATTCGAATAAACCAATAACTAGTCATTGAAATATAATTTGAAACCCAACTAGGTAGAAAGAAGGATGATCTGAGCTATTGCATTGGACTGAGATCTTTAATAGAATAATCAAAACTAATTTGAGAATATATAATTTTAATCAACAATTCATGGCCAACGTGCTCATTGTTAGCAAATCCTTTGTTCCTGAAAAACCAAAGATAACAATGTACCTATAACAAATTGATTGAGCAACTGTTTGTGGACTTTGCTCCAAATTATGTAACAACCAATCATATAAATGTTCTTCCACAACCTGATTAGACAAAAATCCAATAGTAAATGCAAACCAAATAGCACGAGTCCAATCACATTGAAAAACAAATGAAATGTAGTTTATGCTCCTGAAGAGCATAATAAACAAGAGGTATCAACATGTAAGTGGTGATTACATAAAGTTGATTTAACTGGTAAAGAACCCCACAAAAATCTCCATAAGAATCAACTCGGTCTTGGAGTGAGTATTAGCCTCTTAACCTTCTTTTAGAATAAATAAAAGTCAATACTGAAGTGTGAACAATGCCGTGATATCTATTTATATCCTCTAGCAGCTTTATATTAACCTAATCTATTTCTTTTCCAAGCAAGGATATCCCTTGAATGAAAGACAGAGAAAGGGGGTACCAAAAAATTCTTAGTTGCTACCAGAGGAGAACAAAGTTGACGAATTAAATTTACATTCCAACACCACATATTATGCATTAACAGATCACCAACTGCTGCAATTGACAGATGTATAACATTCTAATTTCCTAATTGAGGTTTAGTGAAAAGATTAGGATATGACTAATGTGAATTAGCTAATTTATAATAGTGTTTTAGATTCATTGAGGATTTATTAGGTGTGTGATCATGGTAACTAGATGATAATTTATACTTTGGTATTGTTTGAGGTAAGATTGGAAGATTTGAGGGATTAAAAAGGGAGTTAGGATCCTTGGTTTGTTTGTCGTAGGTTTTCCGTGGCAAACCCACAGCGAAAGAAGGGAGATTTTTGGACTAAGAGCCCGTCAAGGGAGTTCGTCGTGGCTTCGCTGGGGTGAACCCACGTTGAAACAAATAGGTAGAGAACTCGCATAAGAGGTTCTCCGTGGCTTCATCAGAGCGAACCCAGGGCGAAGTCACGAAACAAAGAAGAGTTATGGGGAGTTCCTTATGGCTTTGCTGGAGCAAATCCACAGCAAAGTCCCAAAAATATGTTACTTATAAAAACGTGTCATCAGATTTTTAAGAGGGAAAAACACAAGTTTTGAGAGATAAGCAACGAGAAGGGGGCGTGGTCTATTAGGGCTTAATGTTTGAGTTTTCTAAGAGTCAATTGAAGCTTCCATATTGTAGGTAAACATTCCTAGAGTCTTTCTCTTTCAATTTCTCTTGTTTTCTTGAAAGTTTGTTAGGGGAGTTTTAGGATGTCATGAAAAACCCGATATGTGTTTGAGGTTTCTGAATTTTTTTGGCTTTAAATATCTTCTAGGACCTATTTTAACTAATTGAATGGTTTAGTTTATTTAGATATGTGTTGGATTTCATTTTGGAGGTTTAAAGTTTGGAAAACCTAGGGTTATTTTTGGGGAATCCGATTTCTAGCCTTGGTTCTTAGATTTTCTTGGTTTTTAATCCCATTTTGAACCTATTCTAACTAATCAGACATTTTAGTTTGTTGGATTAAATGTTGGAACAAATTTTGGCTCTTTAAAGTTTGAAAATCTTAGGGCTAAGGGGGAATTTTACATTTAATGGTGATTTGTGGTGAGTTAATAATTTCTATAGGCTTATTAATGCTATTGAATGATTCCAAATGGTTTATATTGATATGAATCGGAATATATGCAATTATGGTCCTTATGTTGGACCTAGGCTTGATTTTGACTAAGTCTTGTTGAATGATGAATCGGTAGTTGTTTTAAGGATTGAGATGAATTATATTGATTATAAATTGATGTTTAGCTAATTGGAAAAGTTACCTAGGTTTGGAAATTGAAAAGTGACCTATTGGTGGGAAAGTCCAAATTAGAAAGAGAAGGAATTTGGAATGGAATTTGGATGGTTGAGGTTGATAGAGGCTTTTAGGGTATGTTGGGAGTTGTTTTACCTAATGGAACTATGAAATTGAGTAAATTTCCTAAAGTAACCAATAGGGCTTTAGAGGGGATTTAATCCCTAGTTGTGATTTGAGCATTTGATTAAGGAATTAATCATGTGCTATGTGTTGTAATTTGTGTAGACTATTCTTGTTGAGATGAGAACGAAGCCGCTGGGTTTGTGGTAATTTTCCTTGGGATATTAAAAAGGTAACCACTTTCCACTTGTTGTAGTGTGTGTTGGGTTAGTGAGTGTTTCTTGAATGATTTTGAACATGAGTATATAGATAAGAATGATTTAGAAGTTGAGTATGTTAATATGAAAATGTCATTGAAGATGAGATGAGGAAGGGAGAAAAAAAGAGACATGAAGGAAGAAAACTGAGCATTCTGCTTCTTCAGTCATTGATGGCCTGATGGGATAATGCATGTCTTCAAAAGGAAAAAGTAAATAGGTCGTTCACGTCATTAGCATAGGATAGAGATTTATAAAAATTTGAAAAATAAACAGGAAGAGAATGTATCATGTGGCTGCTCAGTTTATGCATATTATCTCTTTCAATCAGAGATATCAAAAAGAAATAAAAAAATGTTATATCTGACTATAAAGCCTAGTTTAGTTTTTTTTAAATCTTTAATAAAGTTAGATAAATTATTTATAAATTGATTTGTCTAAATATTTTCTCTAAATTAGTTATTTAACTTATACTAATATATAATTTAATAATATACTATATATGTTATAATTGAGTAAATTATTTAACTTCCTTGATCTTCCTAAAAATCAATTAGATCGACCAGAGGGAGAATAAATTACTATCCGTTATATTTAAAAATTATTTTTTCATGATTAAGTATGATTATTTTTTACATATTTTAATTATATTATATTAATTTAATCATCACTAGTCTAATTATGTGATTGACCCTGATCTAACCCGTTGACCCTTGAACCACTACCTTAACAAGTTCACTAAACGGTCCGAGCTTTAATACCTTGTTGGAAATTTGAGCATGCCATATTTTAATTATGAGATGACTAAATTGCCATCATTATATATTGTTGAGATGAGATTTTGAATTATGTTGATTTGGAGTTGTTGGTTGTTGCATATGCATAGAGATTTTTCCTATCACGTGATGAGGCACTCAACATCCATTGAGTGGTTAAGATATTTATACCTATGAGATGGGCCTGTAATGGATTTATGTCCTTGTAAAAGGATAGGCCTATTAAGGCTTAGAATTCATTCCCTAAGTGTAGGGAATAGGCTTTCGGGCTTGGTTGGTTGTGACCCTTTTTAAGAGGAGTGTACTTATGATTAAGTGCTTGAATTGTTATGAATTATGATTATATGTACATAATTTTGAAAATAGAATAATATTTGTATTGTGATGTATGTGAAGTTGTGGTGTGCATATTTATGAACGTACCATATTAGTATAGGTCTCACATTGAAACATTACTAGCACACATGCACATATATGACGAGTAAGGTAGTGTTTTACTGAGACATTATTTCACTCCATTTGATCAACATTTTTCAGGAGATAGTACTGGTGCAGGAACTTTAAGGAAGGCGTTGACGGCTACTCACTAAATCAAGTGAGGGTCATCTCAGTGATTGATGCTTGTTTTTGTATATTGCCAAATTATCTTTATCGTCAACATATTTTTCACTGGAAATTATTTAGGTTGATTGTTTCTTTCTATGATTTCTGGATAACTATTTTTTATTGAGATATATTGTCTGAGATGGTGATCTTTCTAGCAGCCTTTTTGGTGATGATTGTGTTGAATTGTTAATTGTTGGATTTTATCACATGTATGTGACCTCGATCTCTGAGAAACTCTTTTGGCATTGTTGTGTTGGCCATGGAGTAAATGAGTTATTATCAAATTAGAGTAGTGAATGAATGTTAAATGTATGAAAAAGGTTTTGAAATAAAGGCATGGATTTATATGTGGGATTGCTTTTATTACCATGTTAGGTTGGCCTTTATTATCATGGAGTCATGGTAAGTCACTAAAGATTTTATGAAAGCTCTTTTACAACTATGTTAATAGTGAAGCCTTTTTTCTAACATAGTTAGGTTATGAACACTATGTTAATTTTTAGTAACCATGTTAGCACTTTCTCATTTTTAACATGGTTAATATTTGAAAAGGGTTGAGAATGGTTTAATATCCATGATAGAGTATCTTATGTTTAGAAAACCCTTTTCTGTAATGGATATATTATGGAAGATTAGAAGAAACGTTTTTGCTAACTATGATAGCTTTTAAAGTCTCATTTGACAAACTCTTTTTTCTATCATAACTAGGCCATCCTATTGTTTAATTTGGAAAGTGTCTTGCAAGCGCATTTCTTTTCTAACTATAGTTGTGTTTAAGTAAGTGGTTTCCTTTCACTATCATAGGTAAGGTAATACTTTTATTTTTTTAAAGGAAGATTAATGTAAATTTAAGAGATTTAAAAAGAGAATCTTACAATAGAGGCCGATCACACCATAATGGCTAAAGAGATTATTTTGAAAATGACTCCCAATAAGCCAACTAAGCAAATCCGTAATTAAGTCTTGTACCCCAACATTATCACTCCAAAGATGTGACTGCGGTGAATAATGAGATTATCATCTTGGGAAGAAAGATATTTGGATTTCAAAACCATATGAATAATTGAACTATCATAAGCAAAAACAAAAAACAAAAAAATTCTCCAAACATTCTTGGCTAGAAGAGCATCATTAAATATATATTTTCCATATCTCTAACCCATCATCTTCTTTTAGACAACATATTTTATCCCAAGCTAGTAGTTGTATCCTCCTTTTATCATTTATAAGCCCCCATAATGATTCAGCTATCCTCATGTCAATTTATGAGCTATGTAAACACGTAATTTTAAAAAAGACATATAATATACCAAAACTGAAGAAATGACAAACTTAATTAGGGTAACTCTCCCAGCTTGTGACAACAATTTAGATTTCTACATCTACAATTTATTATTAATCTTGTCCAAAATGTCATTGTATAATGGAGATCTTTTTCCCAAATAAAAAAAATGCCCAAATACTTACCAAGTTCTCTTGCAAGTTTGAACCCTAAAATTGATGAAAAATGAAAAACGAACCTTAATAGAATTATTAACATTAGGGTTGAACACCATGATAGCCTTTCATTTATTTATCTTCTACCAAGCTAAATGACCATATAGTCAGAGTATATCATCAACCATTGTAATGGCATGTTCCTGAACAACTAATAATGTATCATCAACATAAAATAAATGGGAAATAGGTAATAAACCCCTGTCTATAGGTAATCCTTTTCACATCCCTAAAGTTTGAGCATGTAAAATAGAAGCAGATAAGACATTAACACATAAAATAGAGATATAAAAATAGAGGATCACCATACCGAAAATAAAAACATATTTAGTCATACATACATACATATGTGGTTACATTAGACAACAAATACACAAAAACAGAAAGAGTTTTTGAGAAGAGAACTTTTTTTGAGAGGACACCATAAGTTCTTGATGTGCATCTCATAAAAATCTCACCCCTCAATCCCTCATATCTAGCTTGATGGGGTTATTGGGATATTATTAATGTATTTCCTCAAAGTAGATAATAAAACAAATCTGCAACCCAATGGACTTTAAAGACGGGCCAAGGATAACCTAACAATCCGATAAAACAATAAAATTATAAATCCCAAAATACAAAGATCACATAATCCAAACCCAATCTAATTATCACGTGAGTGCCAACGTCAGATGAAGCCACAAATCATCAAACGTATGTTGAAAAGAGAAAAAGAAAAAAGAAAACAAAAAAGTCCAAGGAGATAGGGAATAATGTGCCATTGTGCATATGGGAATGGTAAAAAGGGAAACAAAAAGTGGGACGGAGGGGGATCCAATGCGTCGTTGGTCTTGAAACGGCTAAAATGCGCCTCACATGTAGGACCCACACTTGTTGACTATTCCTCACTCTCGAGGCCTCACGCGCCGCTCTCTGTCTACCATTCCTCAGACATTGCCATTCCCACTTTTCCCCACTACGTTGAGTATCCAATCATTGTTCTTTTATTTTTTTATTTTAGTATTTTTATTAAAATAAAATACGACTTGACTATTTTTATTAAAATACGACTTGAGTAAGAAAATAAGTAAATAGGCAGTAAAACATAATATTTTTGTGGACTGAAGTGAAACACAATCTAGTTTGAATAAATCATTTAAAATGGATGGTATATGTTTTCCTTAAGTAAATTCGAATGAGTTTTAAAAAGAAAAATATTTAAAATTTTATTAGAAGAGCTGCACTTTCTTAGTCCATCGTATCTATCGGCCGAAGCAATATTTAAATATAGTCACATGATACAAAACATTACTCTCTCCATTCCTATTTACCAAAAAAAAAAAAAAAATACATATAACCTAATTATAGAGATAAAATATTTAAATAAGATTATTTAAAATTTTAAATATGTAAAAATGTATTTAATTCTTTAAAATAAAATAAAGTGAGTGAGTGATAGAGAAATTGGGTAGGAAATAAAAGTACCAATTTACCTAATTTAATTAGATTAATAATATTAATTAAATTATTTAAAATCACATGATATTACCAAAACACCCTAACAACCTACCTTTATACCTACCCTCTCACTTTTGCTTGTTTAATTATTAAGAATACTAACATGGATAATTTAAGGAAGATGTGAGGGAAAATAGAAATTTATCTTATACTCCCTCCGGTCCTAAATATAAGACCACTTTGACTTTTTTTTGTAGAAGTTAAGGAAGTAAATTAGACCACTAAATTATAACATATGTCACATGAAATTAGATTATAGGTTAGTTTATAAGTAGAATAAATTAGTTTTGAGGAAAAAAGATTTTTTTTGGGATTGAAACTATTTTGTTTTTGGACTGGAAAAAAAAGTCAAAAAAGTCAAAGTGATCTTATAATTAGGACCGGAGGGAGTATTTAGGAATAAGCTCACATACTCAAATATGTCCTAAATTTAGGAACAGAAGGGTAATTTTTTACTTGATGTATATCATATAATAACATGTCCATAAAACACTATATAAGTCAGCAAAAGAAAATGTATCTCATATAAATAAGATGGAAGGTATCCACTAAATGCATAAAAGAAGACTTGCATGTTTATAAATAATAAATTAGCATTTTCAATACTTTTTAAGCGACTATATCAATAGATATCCATTCAATTTAAAAAATAAAAAAATTATTTTATATTTTAAATTAAATTTACCATATTATGTTCATTCAATTAAAATAAAATCCAATAATTTTTTTGCCAAGAATAAAATTTCAAATAATACTAGTACTGCTCATACTATGAAAAATATAAATACTATTATAATTTCAGTTTCAGTGAAAACTTGAGACTTGAGCCAATTTGTTTAGAGAAATATTCTAAATTTGGAAAAGATTTTTCATGTCTCGTTGAACTCAGCACTTTCCCTTGAAGTAAGAAAAAATAGCTGAACCTCTTTAAAAAATTAAGAGTAAGACTTTTTCTTTAGTAAAAAAAAATCAAGACTTTAGGAGTAATTTCTTTTTCCTTATTGGTTTAATAAAATAGTATGGGCACCGGCATGTGATTGGGACTCATTAGCTTGATCGAGCCCACAAAAAAAAAAAAAAAAAAAAAAATAAAAAAATCAGTCTAGATAACATTGGGTTGATGACGTTTTTATGAGGTAATGCTGAAGTGTAATACCATAGGACGATGAGTCAAATTGGACGGTTATTATCTTACAAGGCAGTTTCTAATAAAATTTTGTTCCTCAATACAAGCCAACTTGCAAAGCTTTAATAATTCTGTTTTATCATATTATTTATGGTATATACTTTGAATATTTCATTTACTTGCAAACTCTAATTTTTTATTTATATATAACTCTTTTCAACATTAATCATAAACAACTTCTATATTTTATTTACATTTATATTATTTTATTAATTATTCTATTACCTGATTGAACATTAATTCTTGAAGTAATACCATCAATTAGTTCCATGAGTGATCAAAATTTCAGTACCTCAATTAAAACTCAACCTAATCCAATATATAGATAGGGTTAAATATATCAAATATTGTCACAAAAAATGCTACATATTTTTGTAACGTAAAACAGCAGACAAAGAAGTGCTATCTACAAATTAAATTATTAATGTTTAAGTTTAGGTTAGCGCAATTTTATAATTTTAAAATACATAAAGTTCAGTTTTACTTTTTAAGTTTTATTATAGAAATTGATGATATTTAAACTTTAAATATTGACAAATCATTCTCAAATATTGTCATATTAAGTTTGATTTTTAAAAGAACAATGATTATTATAAAAAATTATCGTTTGAGCCTGCTAAAAAAACAAATGGATTAGCTACAGAATTTGCAATAGAATTCCGTACTAAATGAGAGATTTCATGACTAATTTTTTACCACCGACATATTTTATGATGGATGGATTTTGTGGCTAATTCACTATTTTTTTTTATAGTTAGTGTTAGGGTTAGAGAAATCAAAAGATGTTTCCTAAAATTAGAAGACCAAAATAAAATCTTAAATTAAAGGACAACAAATACACTTTATCCTTAAATTTAAATATAAAATTGAAATATGAACTAATTTCACTTGCCTATAGAATATGGGCAAGATTTGCATTGTAAAGAAATCAAACGTAGTGAAGTCATACTCCACCAGTCATAATGGGTCTCACTTTATAATGACCTTACCTTCTAGATTCAACTTGTAATCACCGTCCGATCAAAGCCACGTATTGTATCGAAACAAAACGAAATACACATCCCCAGACTTGAAAGCGATTAAAAATAAAGTTTCTTTTTTATTATTATTAATTCAAAATAAAGTTTGACGAAGCTTATAAGATCTTAATGTACCCTTATGAGGACCAAGAGAAAAATAGCGTGAGGATAGGTAGGCAATTTTTTATTTTTATTTACTTTTTATTAATATTATCTATATTTTGACATTGGTTGTAATTCTTTATTTGTCTCACATTAATCAATTCATCTAATTTTTATTATTTACAAAAACTAGTTTGAAAAAATAACATCACATATCTATGGGCCAAAACAAGTAACATTCGTTAGATCAAAATCTAAAGGCAGTGCGTGGGTTACATTATCTCAATTTCGAGCTCCACTTTAGTGATTAAATAATTTTGTTATGCATTGAGCTTTACATTGAAATTATTTAAAACTAATGGCCCAAAAAATAAATTGTTTAAATGTTCACTTGGAATGGGACAGTGAGAGGCAAGAAGACATTCCCTACTTTTTGTCCTCGTCACTCTTCCACCTTTTCATGGATATGGAAATATGGATCCTATGCTCGATGGTGTACATTTTGTTTTTTTCTAATAAAATAAAAACTATATCATAAATTAGTTTTCTTAGGTATTTATATGATATTTGGTCTTATCAAGTTAATTTAAACATTATCTTTTTTTTTTTGAGTAAAAGGCAAAATGACATTAATAACGGTAAAAATTACAAAAGTTTGGTAATATGTAGAAATGGAAAAGGGACAAAAGCATTAAATTATGAAATTAATAATGATCCTATAGTATTTGAACTGAAGGCCTTGAGTAGTTTGGCCAGGTCTCTGGCAATTATGTGGTGTATTGTTGGGGCCCATCCTAAGAAATCAATCAGTCGTTTATGAACATTCTAGACTGTAAGATGCTCCATAGGGTATCCGAACAATGAATCCAATTTAAAGCCAGCTTGAAACAAGTAAGAGTGAAGAGAAGACACTTGAAACAAGTAAGAGTGAAGAGAAGACCTTCAATGGTGTGTCGCTGCCAAGTAAAAGTTTGGAGTGGGTCCTCTTTAAAAAAGATGAGGATGTGACAATATGAAGAACAATGAACTTTCCATTTCCTAATGAGTAGATTCCATTGAGTTGAATGTGATGAAGATAATAGATCTTGATTAATTAGTAGCATGGCTCCTGGTTTGGGGAAGAAAGCCATGGAGAAAAAAGAAACAATAGACTAGGAATCTCTGATGATGTCTTGCAGTTGAGGAGTCTTTCCATTGTCAACCACTTGATTACGTTTCAACCAGATGTCATTGAGCAGGGCAATTATTCCTTTTATCAAGCTATCATTCCCTCTGTTCATGAATAGAAATTGTTTAAGCCATAAAAGAATCTTATTAGTGGAGAAATGACATGGTGGTCAAATCAGAAAACAACCAATCCACACAGCCTTTGCCAGTTCATATGAGAAGAAAATGTGATGAATTGATTCCTCCCTATTGCAACCAAACCAGCATAAAACATCCACTACAAAGTGATGATTTTGTAGCACATCTATCGATGGAATTGCTTTATGAAGTAGTTTCCATATAAAGAGCGGCTGCTTCCTAGGCAGTGAGATCAACCATATGAACCTCCATAAAGAGTCAAAACCAGGCTACATCTGAAACTTGTCAATAAAAAGTTGTTGAAAGCCCAGTTTTGCTATGTAAGAACCAAAAGGATCACCCTTCAAAGTGATAGATTCATTTCCATTAAGAAAGGAGATTGGGGTTGATATAATGCAGTTAGCTGTCGGGTTGCGATACAATCTTCTCATTAAAGAGAAATTCCATTGTATTGGGTTCTAAGAGTAAGGTGTATGTGTAAGCAAGTCAGAAACTGCTTGAATTCCTGCATGATTTCCAATGGAGCCTTGCATGGGCAACCACATAGGTGGTTGATAAAGATTGACTGACCATTGCCAATTTGCCATCTGAGGTTATTTGTAATGAAAGAACTGCACTTTAGAATATCATTCCATAGCCATGAAGTATTGTAAGGCCATCTAAGCCATTACTCTTTTGACCAGTCAATGTACTTTTTTCCCATTGTGACAGCTAAAAGAGAAGTCTGATCAGAAAATATGAATCGCCAAACCTGTTTAGCTAGAAGGGAGTTGTTGACCAACTCCATTGGTCGGATGCCTAATCCTCCTTGGTTGACTAGGAGAAAAAGATTATTCCTATTGGATTGGAAGTTCCATTATATCCCCGAAAGAAATCCAGGCATCGACCATCAATTTGATCACAAATCTCCATAGGAAGCTTTATGTAAGAGAGGATGTGGATATTAACTGCTGCTAGGACTTATTTAAGCTAGCAAGGTTGGTTTACTGGTGTGAGACAAAAGCTTGGACTTCCATGACAAAGTTCCAGAATCAATTGCTATAAGGACTTGTTGATAAATTAGGCCTTTGTTTTGATCAGGATCAACCCATGTGCCTAGGTATTTCCCTAATATGCTAGAGAAAGAGATGTCCACAAAGCTAGACAATTAAAGTTTGTCAAGATGAGGCACACTGGGGCTAAAACAATACTGTATTTATGGGTATTTATCAGTTAACCCGATAGTTCACAGTATTGTTACAGAACATCTTTGACAACTTTGAAACCTTTTTGTGAGGTTTCACTAAATAGCAGAGAGTCACCAGCATATAAGAGATGGGAGATAAGGTTGGCCACTCAATACAAATTAATACCCTTCCAATCATTCTGAAGTTCCTGTTGAAGAAC
This sequence comes from Mimosa bimucronata, assembly GCA_037074515.1. Taxonomy (NCBI): domain Eukaryota; kingdom Viridiplantae; phylum Streptophyta; class Magnoliopsida; order Fabales; family Fabaceae; genus Mimosa; species Mimosa bimucronata. The sequence goes on along the minus strand of CM073445.1, from coordinate 24,990,340 downwards.
TAGGCATGAAAGGACATTTTCTAATATAATATAGAGATAAGGCTATAACGGATCGCCCTGTTTGATTCCTCTGTTTGGCCTAAAAGAACTTACAATCTTACAATTAAAAAGGATATTATATTCAACTGTAGAAACACATTGGGATAAGAGATTTATTCACTTCATTGGAAAGCCCATGCAGAACAACACAATTGAGATAAAATTCCAGGAGAGGCGATCAAAAGCCTTGGAGAAGTCGATTTTGATACCTACAAGTTTCCTACAACCCACTCTTGATGAATGAATATGGTCCATAAGCTCTGTGGTCAGCATAATATTATTAGAGATGAGACGTCCTTTTAAAAAGGCATTTTGGTGAGGGGCAATTAAGGAGGATATGATTGGTTTCAAGCGATTACTCAAGCACTTTGATATAATTTTGTAAGAGACATTACATAGACCGATAGGTCAAAAGTCCTTAACTACCTGTGGCTGTGGAGGGTCAATCTTTGAGATGAGCACAATATTTTTGTTTTGTTGAGCTCCTTTAAAAGGTGTTCAGAGTTCTAGAAAGATTGAACCATTTCTGTTAATTGATAGGAATTTATTGTTTTCTAAGCACATTTATTATACAATTATCCATGTTTTGATTGAAATTAATATATTTATTTATATAATTAGTATGATAAATTGTACTACTTCGTTTGATGCAATGAGTAGATAAATTTACAAAATTTTCTCCCACTTTTGTAGGATAAAGAAGAAGGAACAAACAGAGCAGAAATCAAAGTAAAAGAAAGCATGCTGGACCAGACGCCTCGGCTACCAGAACGGGGTGCTGAGACGACCCAGGATAACCCAGGATACTTCTGCCACCAAGACAGGGTGTTGAGGTGACCAAAGACAACCCAGGATGCCTCGACCACCAGAACAGGGTGCCGAGGCGACCAGAGAAAAATCAAATGATAGATTTTGGATATCATATTCGAAAATTAGGGCTTTTTAAAGAAGAGGAGAAGGCCAAATTCAAGAGACTGCAATTTGGGATGAAATTGAGAGAGAGAACAGACTTGTGGAGAGAGAAAGATCAAATTGGAGCTTTAGAGGAGTCTTATGGCGCTAATCCGGGAGGCTTCTGTAGGGTTCTTCTATAGTCTTCTTATTCATTTGTCTTGTTTTGTAGTTGTAATCATGAATCGATTTCAAAGATTTGATTTCCTTTCAATTATGCATAGCTAAATGTTAAACTAGGGTTTCTTTGAACCTCTATATGGTTTGATTTTGTTAGTTTCCTTTCTATTGGTTATTTCACGCAATTCAGTTTTGTTTTTACCTTACTTATATTTCAAACAGTGCGTGATCAACACTTTATTTGTTCAATGATTCATCACTTCAGAGAGGGTGTTTTGTAGTAGAACTTAGGTAAAAGTATATTAGAGAGAAAACTCTTTATTGACAGAGAAGAGATTCATTTGTCAACCTAATATCGTTAGAGTGAAATTGACGCTTAAACGTGTTTTTGTTGATTCAATATCATGAGAGTATGAGAATCTTTGAACACGATTTTTCATAAATCCAATAGCATGGAAGTATGAGGGTTTTGAGAGATAAAGATAAGATTTTTGACTCAAGAGAGCATTTCTGATCACATTCAAATTTCAGACGAAAACTGAATGCATTAGATAGCCATTATAAATGGTAATTTAGTAGAAATCATGACATATAGAAGGGATAAGAAATCCTAGGTTTCATTCTCATCGTCTCAAAAGTAGTTTTCAAAGTTTGATTTGTTTATTTCTTATTGTTTTTGTTCAAAACACAAATTTTAATCAACTTAAGTAGAAACATAATCAAATTAATCAACCTGCATTAGATTAAACAACAGTCCTCGTGGGAACGATATTTTTATATTATGTGCGACCTATATTCTTGCGGGTGAACAATTTCTAACAGATCCTTATGAATAAGATCCCAGTGGGCCAGGAGCACTACCGGCCAAAAACTGCAGCTTTAAGTTTTTCCAAAAAGATAGGAAGCATTAGGGATGCCAAGTCTGATTCCGATAAAGTCGGGAGATTAACTGAGGATAAGGAAATATGAGGTCATCCATAGCAGATTGATTGGCTGCCACATAAATCTCCCTAAAATGGCTTGCAACCAGGTTTGATAAAACTTGATAATCAGAGACCTACTCCCCCTTATTATTTTGTAGACAGGTAATGAGGTTTTTAGCCTTCCTCCTACTAGCTACTGGATGAAAAAAAAAAATTTATTCCTTTCTCCCTCAACATACCATTTAAGACGAGATCTTTGAGCCTAAAAGCTTGCCTCACAATCATACAGAAATTCAAGTTGATGTTTAGTTTCAGAGAGATTTTGAAGAGAACTATCTGACAGTGAAGTTATGGATGAAATTGATGCTGAGATAGATAGAAGCTTGGCCACCATTTCCTTAATTCTGAAAGATAAATTACCAATGTTCAACTTGCTCCAATCAGAAAGAGCACGCATCAGTTGTTCTGTGTAGTTTGCACAGGAAATTAAAACTAGGAGACCCTCTTGCCGGTTGATTCCAGCTTTGCAATATTACCTCATCACATGCTCAAGAGAGGAACCATAGATCCTCAAATTTCTTTTGTTTTAGAAGTTTCAATTCATAAATGGAGTTAAAAATGAGAGGGTTATGGTCAGAGGCATCAATGCCTAAGGACTAAGTGTGGGAGAAAGGAAAAGCCTGAATCCAAGAAGTATTTGCAAGAGCACGATCCAACTTTTCCATTACAAGCCAATCTTTTTTCCTATAATTTGACCACGTAAACGACGCACCTTTTTGAGAAATGGTGTGTAGCTGAGCTGATTCTATACATTGTAGAAAGGATGACATACTAGACAAAGACCCATTCAAACATAGAATTTCATTAAAATAACCATTAGCATCCATGGATCAGAAGTATTTTTTAAACATTATCTAACCTAATTAAAAGTAGGTCTTTGTTTGAGGAAAAAAAAAAAAGCTACTCTTTGTTCTGAGTTTCACATGGAGAAGCTTCACAAGCGAAGTATGATTTATAAATTAAAGGGCTCTCTCACTTAATAAGCTAGCCTCTTCTTGGGAAGTTGGGGTGATTCTTACATTCAGACTTATTCTCCAAACATGTGCTTTTCTTTTTGAGCTTGATAGTCACAGTAATGGATTAACACTACCAAGAGGTTCTGATTTGCAAGAAAGCAAAAGAAGTTTCAAGGAATGGGGTCACTAAAGACATTATATTAGCTCTTAAATATTATCTGTAGTCCTTAATGTAAGACACATTTGGAGAATTAATTTAATTTGGTTCTAAATCTAGGACCTATTTTTAATTTTTGCTATTTTTAAATTATCTATATTGATACTCCTTCAGTAATAATCAATTAGTGTAGAGAGGGGGAACTAAAGAAGATTATTAGGGTATTTTTGAAAAAACATGTCATATTAAGTAACTTAACTATTATCTTTAATATAATTAAATTAGGTAAATATGCTTTACATTTAAGATCGGAGGAAGTAAGAGAAAATTGTCATGAGTTACATATATGTGAGTCTCCCCTTCAATATATATATAATACTCCCTCCATTCTTAAATATAAGATCTAATTACCTAATTTAATTATATTAAGAAAGTTAGTTAAATCAGTTAAAATCACATTATATTACCGAAATACCCTAACCATATACTTTTTTTCCTACCCTCCCTCTCTTATTTGTTTATCATTAAGGAGCATCAATATGGATAATTTAAAGAAAAATTGAGAAAAATCAGAAAAATGTCTTATATTTAGAAACAAGCTAACATCCCCAAATAATTCTTATATTTAGGAACGAAGGGAGTAATATTTTGGAATAGCCCCTCCTATTTTGGGGCCTATGCTTAAATATATAACACGTAACACTCTTAAGGTAAACATAAATTCTACTATTATTTGATTCATGAAAAGTTAACAATTATACTAACCATATTTTAAGTTTAAACTAATGGATGGATTATTATGATTAGAGATCAACCTATGCTTCTCCCTTTCATTTATGTATTCCCACCTTTTATTGTGAGGGTCAAATTTTCTCTCATAGGAAAGAAGAATATATGACAATCTCTTAGTTCATTACATTTTTAATTAAACTTGTAGAAGGTCGTATATATAATTAATGGATTAACTGTTAAAATATCATTGTATTTTTTAAGTAATTAATATGCCAAACTTAAAGTTTTCTAGACGAGTCATATGATCAATCTTCAAATCAAAATGACATGTCGAACTAGGTGAAATCACAATCATTTGACAAAGTATGTGACATGATATAAACGAGAGCCCACCTAACTACCCTAGCTATTTAATACTAATAATAATAGTATTAAGATTTAATATTAATAATAAGGACTTTTCCAAGCGTCATTTTCCTTTAAATGATGCATTTTTGTTCGATGAATTTTCAAAATCTACCTGATCCAGCAATTTAAAGATGAAAAAAAAAAGGCTAAAATAATGTTTTAAGGATGATTGTTAATACCTATATATATAGTCCTAAATATAAGTTTTATTTTTCAGTGATCTTATAACCTAGGGACATGAAACATTCCATATAATTGGTGAATAGGTCTTAAGTTTGATCAAACTTGTAACTTTAGATCAACAGTATACATACCCCTCTAAATATAATGTCCATTTAGGAATTTTGGCTTAGTTCTAAATTAAGATCCATTTTTATATTACTCATTTATTGATTATGTTTCATGAATTTGTGGTCTCAAACTTAAAAACATCATAGTTCATTTTAGTGGGACTAACATCTGCTAGTAACTTTTGTAATGAATTTAACCATGGAATAAATCTGTGACAGAGTTATTATTTTAGTTTTTGTTGAATTAAATTATGTTTTTTAAAGTAGTATAAAGCATTGTAGGGGAATCCAAAACCGCTGACTTATTAATTAGGGTATGCTTTTGGTGGAGATCATAATGTGGTTACTTTATGTTGAATTGTGATGGCCAAATAAATAGTACTCCTACAAATTAAAAGTGAAAGAGTCTATGCATGCACATAATTTTTGAAAGCACAAAACAAAGAGCTTTCTCCATCATGATCAAAAGTATGTTTCTATGTGTCTCTGTCTTTATCCTACCAACAATTTGGTACACTATGACTTTGCTCTCTCCATGATTATCATTTCTCACTAAATCCAAATGCTTTTTTGGCTTTGTGGTGTGCCCTATAGCTCACTTCATTTTCACTTTGTCAGACACCCATTCTCACTTTTCCCCCCTAATAATTCTATAATATAAAATGTGAGTGTGTATTTGGTGAATGGAAGGTTAAGAAGGAGATAATGCATCCAAATCTTACCGAACAAGATATTAACATTGTCATATGTAGGGTATTACCATAGACTCACATGAATCCGAACAATTATCACATATCATTTATTCAAAGTCGTAGTTTTAGCCTTTTTTTTTTTTTTATTACAGTAGTTTTAGCCATTCGTGGTGACTCAATTGTACTTAATTAGACATGGGTTTTGATTAGGGTTGTTCAAAAAGTTTCTGTCCCAGTTATCCTGGTCCTGTCGGGACCGGAATTTCCCGGGATCAACGATACCATGACCAAATTGAAACGGGACGATACCGGGATATGGTTACATATCCGGGATTCCCGGTCCTGTCCCGGTACCACAAGTATAGTTACTTATTTAATTTTTTTCCTAATTCAACATGCATTTATTCCTTTATTTTTTCAATTAATTAATCAATTCCCTACCCAAATATTATTTTTTTCTCTTTCTTTACAAGACCATTTAATTATATTGATGATTGATTGATTCAATCATTTAAGGTTTAGGGTTTAACCTTTTAAGAGGCACACCTCTTTTTTCTTTTCCATATATCATTCCACAATCCTTAATGAAGAAGAAGGATCAAAGAAGTAGGGAATGGCTGAATTGTTGGCTATTGCTTTGATTTTTTTTCTGAACTATGATGTTGCTTTGAATTTGAATGTTTAAATTTTCATTATAGACTTATGGTTGTTGTCTTGTTTTGTTATAATATTTTGGAGACTTTATAAGTAGTTAAAATGGATTTGTTGGACTGAATGATTAATCTTTTTTTACATATAAATATATATGTGATATTAAAAAAATAATTATATTATATTATTAGTAACTAAAGTATAAACATACATAGGTGCTTCGTTTTTTTTTCTCGATAAGGCAGATTATGTCAAAGAGAAACGGAACATCCCGGTCTTGATCCATGTCCCGGCCCCGTCCCGATGGGTCCAAGATCCCTTCAGTATCGGTACCGGGACCGGGACACAAATGGCGTCCCGGTTTCGTCCCGGTACTTGAACAGCCCTAGTTTTGATATTATTAATTTATTTTTAATAAAAAAATTGGCCCTTTTAAAGAAAATTAATATTTAAGTCCATACAGATTTACTTTTTTTTTTTTTTTTGAAAATCCATACACTTTAGTCCATACAGATTTACTTGATTTTTAACAAGGTGCATATATAGGTTTTTTTTATCACTTTATTGTAGCTTCACCTGTTCCTAATCGGATCCTTATAGTTTCAAGTAGTGATAAAAGCTACAGTGATGAAGGTTTAAAAACAAGTGAAACTATAAATTCAAGTTAAAAAGAAAAGTGTATGCACCTGATTAAAATCATGTAAAATTATAAAGACGTGATAAAAAAATTATGAGGACTTGATTAAAAATTAATTGAAACAACAAGAATTTGAATAGTAATTATTTTCTGAGTGCCACTGTAAAATCCACATAGAAAATGCACCACTTGTAAAACACTAACTTTATCATAGAAAAGGCAGGATTTTTTTTTATCAACAGAAAAGGCAGGATTTACTGCATCTATAAATCTCTTCAAAAGAAAAATGTTATTTACCAAGTGGGACTTTGAATAATTTCAAGAGGATTCCCATGAACACGTGTTTGCACCGCAAGTGCACGGGTCGCGCCAAGTAATAAAGTGATAAGAAAGTATCGTTCCCACGAGGATTTGTTTACAAATGTGATCAAACAGAAGGCTTAGTTATTTCAATTAAGTTGAGCTAAAGCAAATTTCGGTTTGAAGAGTTAATTAATAGAAAAATACTTTTGAAAATAAGAGTTGATAACTACAAATGATTCTTTGACTTAAAGGATAAAATGGAGCCTAGAATTATTTATCCCCCTTGTATTTTATAACCTCTAAATAACCTCCTCTCACAAATGCTTTCAATAAACATACATGTGTTAGCCTATGGTTCAAAATATACTTGTAAAAGCTTTCTCAAGTCAAGAACAAGTGTCTCATTTCATTAATTGCTCAATCTCTTGTTACAATTAATAAAACCCAATTTCCAAATTCCAACCCTAATGTGGCTATGCAAGGTTAATAAGTATATCTCTATCTTACCAACAAAACCATCCATTCATCAAGCAAATTTCAAGTTCTTGCACAATTTCACCCAAGTTCTACATTTAACCTAGCTCTCTCAAGCTTCAATCAAATGAACAAAACATCTAAATGGTGATCAAGCATATAGAAGCATTAAGCAAAGAGTAAAATAAACACATATATACAATTAATCACAAAAGGAGAGGAGTATTAGAGAGTTAATCCATACAAGGGTTCAAAATAATCCTAGATAACAAGTTTAGCTACTCATAGTCAATGAAAAACTACAAATCCAAAGAGAAAATGCAGCCATAACATAAAACAAGAGAGGGAAGGAAGATGAAGAAGAAAAACCAAAGAAATTAAGCTCCGAATCTCTTCCAAAGCCCAATCCTTGCTTCCTTCTCTTCAAAAACCAAGCCCTAGCACCCCAAAATACTCCCAAGCTGCCCAGAAAGTCAAGAATGACCGTCTCCCATCGTTCTCTAGCTTTTAAAACATGATTTTCGAGTGATATTGATGCTGTGCGTTTTGCTGATGCGAATGAGCCGCGGCCCAGAATTTTGAGCCGCGGCTCAGTTTTCTTCTGCCAAGAACTGAGCTGCGGGTGAGAAACTGAGCTGCGGCCCAGTTTTCCTCTGTCCAGAATTGAGCTGCGGGTGAGCTGCGACCAACTTTTTGAGCTGTGGCTCAGTTTGCATATGGAAAATTTGATTTCTTCTCTTACAATAAAGTAGTCTATCCATGATTAGCCATCATTTTCCTTATCTTTGATCTCCCAAATGCCTTGGCTCTAATTCTCTTTCTCAAAATGCCTCTTGCACAATAATAAATTTAATGAGCTCATTTAAACAAAGAGGAAATCCCAAAATAAGCACAATTTAGAATAAATTGCAACCAAAAACATCATGCCCAATTTTCTATCTTTAAGCATCCAAAATATGTACAAATGCTCCAAAAAATGTATGAAATCCAATTGAAAATGTGCCAAAAGACATGAATTCCAAGATGTTAACACACCCCCAAACTTAGACTTTTACTCGTCCTCGAGTAAAACAAAAGATGAAACAGTTAGATTGGTCAATTATCCACCTACCATGCATGCAAGAAATTATCCTCATCAGTTGCTCAAGAAATAAATTCAAAAGGGAAGTAGTGGAATATTGAAAAATGCTAGATTCACAATTTCAGAGCAAGTTTGCCAACAATTTCAGTGTGTGTGTGTGGAGCTAGAAGATAATGCAATGGCACTTGTCAGAATCCAAAGCAACATTTCAATATGTATGAAATACCCTCAAGTTCAAGACTTCATTTTCCTAGTCTTTTCCTCTCTCTCAACAAAATAATTACTTCACACAATTAAGAAAAATCAATGGGACTTTGTAAGCTTGTAATGTGGCCAATGGTCTAAGTGTTTAGCTCTTTGAAAGAATGGGGAAGAAGGAATTCAAATATCTTGAGATAAATGACTACATTCTAATATTTTTTTTTTATGCACAACTTTTTCTTTAGAGAAGCTCAAAATTCCCCCCAAACTTATCTCAAGTTGGTTCTTTGTACTCCAAATCTTATTGGAATTGATTTTCTTTCTTTTTTTTTTCTTCATATTTTTTTTATACACTTTTTCTTTTTTTGGAGTACAAATTTCTAACTCTTGCAAACACCATTTCCCCTTCCCACACATGATTCTACACTTACATACACCTTTAACAATCATACCAATCCTCACCACAGTAAAATGTCAATTATCTCAAGATTCAGGTAGTTCATGGTTTTTCAGGTTATAAAGGGTAAGGTCCAATGTGGGTTCCAAAAAGAAAATTCTCATGGTTTTTCATTATAAGGCTCAAATAGGGTTCAAGTGGAAATAATACCATAGGTAGGCTTTAAAAGGCTCAACCGCATTTAAAAGAATGCCCAAATCATTTTTTAAAAAATTGTGAGAGATCATCAAAGTGCTTCAAGAAATTCTAATATAGGTTGTGAAGTCCATCAATTGAGAATAAACATACAAATCAACTTGCCACAATTTCTCCTAACAAGAGCATTTCAATTATCCCAACTTTTATGTGCAGAAAGGACATAATTGTCAGGAACAAGCCTTACATTGCTATTCTAGCATTCAAAAATATAACCACCATTCCTTATCAAGCATATAGTCTAAGCAACCATTATATCATTGGATTATGCATTATCTTCAGAAGATAATTTATCAATCTAACTCACATTTTTCACAAAGTTAGAAGCAAAAGTCCAAGTTTCAAGATTCCAAAATTAGAATCCATGCCAAATCAGCAAAAATCATTTATTAAAATCAAAATTAAAATTGCCCTTACCCCCAAACTTAAAATGGACAGTGTCCTCACTGTCACAAGGGATATACTAAGGGCCTTCTCTCATACAACAATACATTCCACAAAAGGAAAGAAATTGAATAAGAGGAACAAAAATTTGTGAAACAAACAATGCAACAGGGGCATATCTAAATTCACCAGATGATATTAGAAATAGAAGCATAACATTCATGAACATGGTGAACCAGTCAGTACAGTTTATACACAAGAGCATCTTACAGTCAAAAAGCCACATCACAATCCTATGCCACTGCACTAATAGTCAGAAAGAGCAAGCATATAAACATACACATGCTCTAACAAAGACACAAAACAGGTAATTCAATCAAAACACAAACAGTAGTCTTAGTTAAGCTACACAAAGAAGTGGAACCAAAAAGTGGAACCCAAAAGATCAGATCAGTTAAACATCTCAACAGCTAATCAGTGTCCTCAACATCAGTATCAACAAGCGAGTTCTCCTCAACATCAGTATCAAGGTATTCCTCTAAATCCTCTTCCTCTTCATCAAGAGGCATTCTCACACCCACTGCCTTAGCAATTGCCCTCATTCCTTTAGTCAATGCCAATAACAACTTCTCTATCCTTTTCAGTCTAGGATTTGACTCATCTTGGCTAGGGGTATCCATCAACCTATTTGAGACATTTTCCACTTGCGGCTGAGGTGCTTCCTCTTGTTGCTCCCTATCATTCATTGCCTCATGTACTTTAACAGATTTGTAGTTGAATTTGGGCTTTGGTTTGAGCTTGGGTTCATGAGGAATGAGTTTAACCTTTTGATTGAGGCAAAGCTCACTAATAAAATGAGGAAACACAAGACCAAGGTTGTGATCACGGATGTGCTTTTCTAAGTTGGCTATCATGATTGCAGCAAAATCAACTGGATTACCCTGCAGCAAATGATAAAGCAAGAGTGCTCTATCATAGTAAACCTTACTAAGGTGGGAGATAGGCATAACATTTGCAGCTACAAAGTGATGCCAATAATTTGCATCCCGAGTCAAATGGCACTGCTTGATGTATTTTGTTCCATGCTTCTTCACATGCCACTCTTGTTGACCAGGAATTGTCAACTCTTTAACCACATCATCCCACTTCACTTCTTGTAAATGATCCATTGAGTGCTTATAGTGACATGCAGAGACTTCTGGAAGATTGAAGGATTCACGAATAATCCCCTCATCAATTTTTACCCTACATCCTCTGACTTGGCAATCTAGTGAATCATAATATGCTACAAGAGAGACGATGGACTCGAGCTAGCGATGGTGGTCAGAGGAGATGAAAATGGCGGAGAACGAGAAGCTTGAGAGACGGCAGAAGAGAACGGCGGCGCTGGGCTCTTCAGTGCTGTCGGATAACGAATCGAACACGAGGGAGGACGGTGAACGAGATCAATGAATGGCGAATGACGAGGAATCTCCAAGCGCAGCGGCGGAGACGATGACGGCCACCGGTGAACGGCGCTTGCCGCCGATCATGGAGGAAGAAGGTGATTTCGAACTGGAGAGTTAGGGTTCATGGTTGGGAATGGATGTTCTGAAGATTTTTGTTTTTGGGGGGGAGGGGTATCGGGTTTCAGGTGGGGGGGTTGATTTTTTTTTTTTTTTAAAAAAAAAAACAAACACACACATATATATTATTTAATTATGTATATATATATTATTATATGTAAATGACGCAGGAAGGAGGAAGAAGGAAGGAGAGAACTGATTTTTTTATTTTGTTATATAGATAAATATATATTTAAATATATATATATATATATATTTTTGATTTTTTTTTAATTTTATATTAATTTCTTTTTGATTGGGCTGCAGCTCAAAAGCTATTGGGCTGCAGCTCAATTCGTCTCTGCCTTCATTAATCAGTGCTGAGCTGCAGCTCAAAAGTTTGAGCTACAGCTCAATTTCTCTCTGGACAAAACTGAAATAAAACTGAGCCGCAGCTCAAAAAGTTGAGCCACAGCTCATTTTCCTGCTGTCAAAACCAGATTCATATCAGTGAAATCACCCATTTTGCTGCAATACACCACTCAAAACAACAAAAACACTACAATGCACCAAGATTGACATAATTTCAAACAAGCATACACACAATGTGAATCAATTTGGCACTCAATTCCAATTAATGGGAGATCAAATAACACTCTAAAAACATCATAAAACCATGATCTCATCACAAAAAATCATTCCCACATGGTGAAAATTTGACTTCAACATAGCAATTCCAATGACCAAATTTTTCTTCTCCTTGAGGTAAAATTGATTACTTGAACACAAACAAGGCACATTGCAACCACAATCACCACCAATTTTTCTCATGTCATAACTCTCCACAATCAGTCCAAAAATATCAGCTTTTCTCATCACAAAACCTCCAACTAACATATCCCATTCCACACACAAACAAGTGAACACAAGTCATAAGGCCACATTTATCCCATATCTACCAAATGGATCTCAAACAAGAAGCACTCATGGTCATGATATGATAGTAGGAAACCAAAATATCAGCAAAATTCTTTTGTTTCAGCCATGATAACATAACCCATCCATATCAGCAAAAATAGTTCTCAACATCAGATTAATATCATATTAACCATTGAAATAGTTATTACTCCCCTGAAAATGCCCAACCATTTGTTAACCTTCAAGTCAAGCCCATGCTACATGCCTTTATCCTTTCAAATGCAATATTCCTGAATACTTCCCACCAAGCCTACAAAACACAAAAGAACAAGCATAATTCTACCAAAACAAGCTAAAATAACCTAAAAATTCAAAAGCAAAAGTTTAGAACTTGGGTTGCCTCCCAAGTAGCGCTTTGTTTATAGTCTTCAGCCAGACTCTTCTCTGCTTCAAGAGGGATCAGAAAGAGGTACGGTGACCGATGCACGATCCACGTCACCACTCCAGTAATGCTTCAACCTTTGACCGTTGGCTTTAAATCTCTCTCCATCATTGCCTTTAAGCTCAACAACACCACGATCAAGTGCTTGGACCACAGTGAACGGTCCTGACCATCGGGATTTGAGTTTCCCCGGAAATAGTCTCAACTTGGAATTGAACAAGAGAACTTGTTGTCCAGGCACAAAATTCTTGAAGAGGATCTTCTTGTCATGCCACCTTTTTGTCTTCTCCTTGTACAACTTTGAACTCTCATAAGCATTGAACCGAAATTCTTCAAGTTCATCTAGTTGAAGGAGTCTCTTTTCACCCACAGCCTTTGCATCAAAATTGAGCTTTTTGATAGCCCAATAAGCACTATGCTTCAACTCCACCGGTAGATGACAAGCCTTTCCAAACACCAGTCTATATGGAGACATACCGATGGGAGTCTTGTATGCCGTTCGATAGGCCCATAATGCATCATCAAGTTTAATGGACCAATCTTTCCTTGTTATGCCCACAGTCTTCTCAAGGATCTTCTTGATTTCCCGGTTAGAGATTTCAGCTTGGCCATTAGTCTGAGGATGGTATGGCAAAGCAACCTTGTGTCTTACACTATACTTCTTCAAGAGAGTTTGGAATTGATTGTTGCAAAAATGAGTACCTCCATCACTCACAATGGCCCTAGGAGCTCCAAAGCGGGTAAAAATATGTTTCTTCAAGAACTTCACCACCACCTTTGCATCATTAGTGGGCAAAGCAATTGCTTCAACCCATTTCGAGACATAATCAACGGCAACCAAGATGTATTGATTATTGAAAGACTTGGGAAAAGGTCCCATAAAGTCAATGCCCCAAACATCAAATAATTCCACTTCAAGCATGTTGTTCAGGGGCATTTCATTCCTTCTAGAGATGTTTCCCAATCTTTGGCACCGATCACACGTCAAAGCAAATTCATAAGAGTCTTTAAATAAAGAAGGCCAATAAAAGCCACACTGTAGAATCTTCGCAGCTGTCTTGTTGCCTCCAAAATGTCCCCCATATTCAGAAGAATGGCAACATCTTAGAATTTCTTGTTGCTCAAATTCAGGGACACACCGTCTAAACACTTGATCGGCACATTGATGAAACAAGAAAGGCTCCTCCCAATGATAGAACTTGACATCATGTAAGAATTTCCTTCGTTGGTGTGGCTTCAAATCATGAGGTATAATTCCACAAACAAGGAAATTGACAATGTCAGCATACCAAGGAGTCATAGTATGGCTGACACTGAAGAGTTGTTCATCAGGAAATGTCTCATCAATATCTTTGTCACTCTCTAGTTGAGCATCAGTACTCAACCTAGATAGATGATCGGCTACTTGATTCTCTGTACCCTTTCTATCCACAATCTCTAAGTCGAACTCTTGCAATAAAAGCACCCATCTAATCAACCGTGCTTTTGAGTCTTTCTTGCTAAAGAGATACTTCAAGGCTGAATGATCAGTGTACACTGTGACTTTAGCTCCCACAAGATACGCCCGAAATTTCCCAAAGGCATACACCACTGCAAGCAACTCATTTTCGGTGGTTGTGTAGTTTTCTTGTGCATCATCAAGTGTTCTGCTAGCATAATATATTGGATGAAACAATTTGTCTTTCTTTTGACCAAGAACAGCACCCACAGCATAATCACTAGCGTCACACATCACAATAAAGGGCAAAGCCCAGTCAGGAGCCATCATAATTGGTGCAGAAACAAGCCTTCTCTTCAATTCTTCAAATGCTTTCATACATGCATCATCAAACTTGAATTCAACATCTTTCTCAAGCAATGCACATAATGGTTTAGCTATCTTCGAAAAGTCCTTGATAAAGCGGCGATAGAAGCCGGTATGGCCAAGAAAACTCCTCACACCCTTGACATTGATAGGTGGAGGGAGTTGCTCAATCACAGAGATTTTTACTTTATCTACTTCTAAGCCATTTTTGGACACTCGATGGCCAAGAACTATGCCTTCTTTCACCATAAAGTGACACTTCTCCCAATTCAAAACTAAGTTAGTCTCTTCACATCTTTTCAACACATTATCTAAGTTCTTCAAGCACTCATCATAGGAATCCCCAAACACTGTGAAGTCATCCATAAAAATTTCCATAGAATGCTCAATCATGTCAGAGAAGATAGCCATCATGCATCTCTGAAAAGTTGCCGGTGCATTGCATAAGCCAAAAGGCATGCGCTTGAATGCAAAAGTCCCATATGGACAAGTGAAAGTCGTCTTCTCTTGATCTTCCGGCGCTATTGCAATTTGATTATACCCCGAGTATCCATCCAAAAAGCAGAAAAATTCCTTTCCAGCCAGTTTATCAAGCATCTGATCGATGAAGGGAAGAGGAAAATGATCTTTCCGGGTGGCGGCATTTAGCTTGCGATAATCCATACAAACTCTCCAGCCTGTGATAGTGCTAGTTGGAATCAATTCATTGTGAGTGTTAGCCACTACAGTCATGCCGCCCTTTTTGGGGACGCATTGGACTGGGCTCACCCAAGAGCTGTCAGAGATAGGATATACAATGCCCGCATCAAGCCATTTCAAGATTTCCTTCTTCACAACTTCCTTCATAATTGGATTCAATCTTCTTTGATGCTCAATGGAAGATTTATGATTTTCCTCAAGAAAAATCTTGTGCATACAGGTTGAAGGGCTAATACCCTTGATATCTGCAATAGTCCATCCGATGGCTCTCTTATGAGCTTTCAAAACTTCAACTAGTTGTTCCTCTTGTTGCATTGATAATTCTGAAGCAATGATCACTGGCAAAGTATTGTTAGCCCCCAAATAGACATATCTCAAGTGTGAGGGTAAAGGCTTCAACTCAAGAGAGGGCGGTTCTTCAAGAGACGATTTCAGAGTTGGTCTATCAAGAGAAGCCAAGTCTAGAGATTCAAATTGCACCCGACTCCTAGGATAAGGCATTGATGCATCCATAATAGCCAAACACTCCTGCATGTCCACACCCTCATTCTTTAGCCCAAGTAACACTGCTTCAACAGGATCATGACATCTTGACTCATTAAATCCTTCTTGCACCACTTGCTCCAGAACATCAACAAAGAAGCACTGGTCTGCCTGATTGGGAGACTTCATCAACTTGTGCATGTTAAAAGTAACTTGCTCATCTGCAACTCTCAAGGTAAGTTCACCTTTTTCTACATCAATTAGAGTTCTAGCAGTTGCTAAAAATGGTCTGCCTAATAGAATAGGCATGTCTCTATCTGCTTCAAAGTCAAGTACAATGAAATCTGCAGGAAAAATGAATTTATCCACTTTCACCAACACATCTTCAATAATACCTCGTGGATAAGACATGCTTCTGTCTGCAAGCTGCAAAGTGACAGTGGTAGGTCTTGCTTCACCCAATTCTAACTTGTTGAAAACAGAAAGAGGCATTAAGTTCACACTAGCCCCAAGATCACATAAGGCTTTTCCCAAGAATTTGTCTCCAATGTGGCATGGAATAGAAAAACTCCCAGGATCTTTCATCTTTGGAGGGAATTGCTTGATAACATCGGTAAAACTCTTAGTCACAGCCACTGTTTCAAATTCGTTGAATCTTCTCTTCTTTGAAAGCACATCCTTCATGAACTTAGCATATTTGGGCATTTGCTCTAAAGCTTCTGCAAAGGGGATATTGATATGCAGTTGCTTGAACATATCCAGAAACTTCTTGAATTGGCCATCGTCTTGTTGCTTCATAAGCCTTTGAGGAAAGGGAGGTGGAGGCACATATTTTGGCTTTGCCTCTTGTAGCTTCTTCTTGTCATCACCCTCCTTGTTGCCTTTGGCTTCATCTTTCTTCTCAACAACATTCTTCTTTGTGCTATCTTTTTCTTCAACTATGATCTCCTCATCAACTTTGTCATCCTCATCAGGAACAACATCTTCAACAACTTCATCACTCTTTGAATGAGGTAGATGCATGTTAGCTACTTGCTTCCCACTTCTCAATGTGATAGCTTTGCACTCCTCCTTACCATCCTTTCGAGGATTAGGAATGGTATCACTCGGGAGATTACCTCTTGACATAGCATTCATTTGTGAGGCCAGTTGCCCCATCTGCACCTCAAGGTTTTTAATGGCCGTGTCACGGAGAGACAGGGATGCTTTAGTCTCAATCCTCTGAGCCTCTTGTCCGGCTAAGATCTGAGCCAACATCTTTTCCATTTTAGATTCTTCCTCCTTGACAGGGATGTGCCTAGGTTGTTGTTGAAAACCCGGAGGATGAGAGGGTTTAACACCCGAAGATGATGGTTGATTAACATTTTGCCCTTGATTCCATGAGAAATTGGGATGGTTTCTCCACCCAGGATTGTAGCTGCGATGGTTCATCCGGGTATTGCTTAAAGCTCAGAAATGCCTCTCTAGCTTCAACAGACTTGTCATCAGAGAAAAATCGGGCTCTGAATTTTGCCTCAAGATCGGCCCAAGAAGTAATCGATCCCTCCGGTAGATTATCAAACCATTCCCTTGCTTTGTCTTGCAACGAAAAAGGGAACAATCTAAGTCTGAGAACATCTTCGGGAACCCCATTCTGCTTGAAAGACCCACATACTTCCAAAAAGTATATCAAATGTTTGTTGGCGTCTTCATTGTACAGCCCATGAAATAGCCCATTCAACTGCAACATAGTAATCAGCACCGGTTTAATCTCAAAGGTGTGTGCTTGCATCTCCGGCATCCGAATGCAAGATTGAGCACCTCGCATATTCTGACTAGCAAAGTCATTGACCGTAGCCCGGTCATATTCATCGTCAGCCATGCTTTCAGATTCAGTTTCTTCTTCCTCGTTAGAGAGATGGGCTCCTTCAAGTACCACTTCCAAGCTACCAAATTCCAAGCTTTGCATAAACCGAAATGGTACCTACAAGAAGCACACCCAAGCGAGTATCAAACTAAACAAAGGTAACTTTAAACAAGAAAAGAAATTACAAGAAAAGTAAATAATTACAGGCTCAAGCGAAATCAATAACTAAGCCCAAGGTTGACCAAAGGATTTGTTGCCAAATCCCCGGCAACGGCGCCAAAAACTTGTTCGCACCGCAAGTGCACGGGTCGCGCCAAGTAATAAAGTGATAAGAAAGTATCGTTCCCACGAGGATTTGTTTACAAATGTGATCAAACAGAAGGCTTAGTTATTTCAATTAAGTTGAGCTAAAGCAAATTTCGGTTTGAAGAGTTAATTAATAGAAAAATACTTTTGAAAATAAGAGTTGATAACTACAAATGATTCTTTGACTTAAAGGATAAAATGGAGCCTAGAATTATTTATCCCCCTTGTATTTTATAACCTCTAAATAACCTCCTCTCACAAATGCTTTCAATAAACATACATGTGTTAGCCTATGGTTCAAAATATACTTGTAAAAGCTTTCTCAAGTCAAGAACAAGTGTCTCATTTCATTAATTGCTCAATCTCTTGTTACAATTAATAAAACCCAATTTCCAAATTCCAACCCTAATGTGGCTATGCAAGGTTAATAAGTATATCTCTATCTTACCAACAAAACCATCCATTCATCAAGCAAATTTCAAGTTCTTGCACAATTTCACCCAAGTTCTACATTTAACCTAGCTCTCTCAAGCTTCAATCAAATGAACAAAACATCTAAATGGTGATCAAGCATATAGAAGCATTAAGCAAAGAGTAAAATAAACACATATATACAATTAATCACAAAAGGAGAGGAGTATTAGAGAGTTAATCCATACAAGGGTTCAAAATAATCCTAGATAACAAGTTTAGCTACTCATAGTCAATGAAAAACTACAAATCCAAAGAGAAAATGCAGCCATAACATAAAACAAGAGAGGGAAGGAAGATGAAGAAGAAAAACCAAAGAAATTAAGCTCCAAATCTCTTCCAAAGCCTAATCCTTGCTTCCTTCTCTTCAAAAACCAAGCCCTAGCACCCCAAAATACTCCCAAGCTGCCCAGAAAGTCAAGAATGACCGTCTCCCATCGTTCTCTAGCTTTTAAAACATGATTTTCGAGTGATATTGATGCTGTGCGTTTTGCTGATGCGAATGAGCCGCGGCCCAGAATTTTGAGCCGCGGCTCAGTTTTCTTCTGCCAAAAACTGAGCTGCGGATGAGCTGCGGGTGAGAAACTGAGCTGCGGCCCAGTTTTCCTCTGTCCAGAATTGAGCTGCGGGTGAGCTGCGACCAACTTTTTGAGCTGTGGCTCAGTTTGCATATGGAAAATTTGATTTCTTCTCTTACAATAAAGTAGTCTATCCATGATTAGCCATCATTTTCCTTATCTTTGATCTCCCAAATGCCTTGGCTCTAATTCTCTTTCTCAAAATGCCTCTTGCACAATAATAAATTTAATGAGCTCATTTAAACAAAGAGGAAATCCCAAAATAAGCACAATTTAGAATAAATTGCAACCAAAAACATCATGCCCAATTTTCTATCTTTAAGCATCCAAAATATGTACAAATGCTCCAAAAAATGTATAAAATCCAATTGAAAATGTGCCAAAAGACATGAATTCCAAGATGTTAACAACACGCATGAGTTTCTCATATAAATTCCAATGAATATATGCATGTTTATATGTACATACATGTATATATGCATGATATATACGTGTATAAATAAACATTTAACTTTAGTTAAGATGCATACATTTTATTAAAATATTACTTTAAACTTGCATATCTCCTAGTTAGCTGCTTTTGTTTGCTGCTACAAGACAAAAGAAGCATCATTATGCCTTTTGAAATGATTCTTATATCATTATTACATAATAATTGGGAAAAATGATAGGCTGTCAAGTGTCATGTATATATGTAGCTACCTAGTAGTATTTTGGGAGAATTCTCTTTTCTTATTCAGTTTGCAAGAAAATTGGCATTATATTGTGGAAACGGGAAGAAGCAAAGTATTATTACTATGAGACGTATATGTGAATCCAATAAATGAAGAACGTGTGTGTACTTTTACGCGTAATCAATGGGAATTTTGATGAGCATGGGAGCACATCATCTTTGACTGGACTTAATTGTGGACGTTCAGATTTATAGAAAGTAAGAAAAGATAGGAATAATATAGGCATGCGCATTGAAATTTTCCAGGTCTCCTTTTTACAATGTCTTTCTCATTTTACACCAAGACAGTGTATGGTTTTGGAAAAAGATTGTCCTCCCTTGTGACAGCCATGATAGTTCAAAATGTTGAATTTTTGCTTAGCACTATAGTTTTCACACACTGCTAGTTTGCTACCAGTTTGCTTGAGCTTTAAAACCTTGTCCTCTCAGCGCCCAATCATTAATCATGTCCTGCACACGTACGTCTTTATGAAGTTGTTATTTCATGAATGTGCAATTATTAAAGGTACTCTCTCCGGTCCTAAATATAAGACCACTTTGACTTTTTTAAAAAAATTTTAGGATACAAAATTAATCACTTTAAATTGTCTATAATTATCTTTTTTCCTCAAAACTACTTTATTTTACTTATAAACTAACATATAATCTAATTACATATGACATATGTTATAATTTAGTGGTCTAATTTATTTCCTTAACTTCCACAAAAAAAGTCAAAGTGATCTTATATTTAGGACCGGAGGGAGTAAATATTTAGAAACAAACTACCACCTTATTATAAGTCCAATTATCATAAATTTTTTGTTCTAAAATATAAGTCCGGTTGGGATCAATTAATGCTACTGTTACTATTTTACCCCTATGTTAGAAATAGGGAAGATGAGAGAGAATGCATATAATATATAAAATATTATTTTAACACATATTCTTAAAAAAGGACAAAGTTGAAAAACTTTACAAAATAATGGCATATTTAATGCTATAACTTCCACTCCTTAGTATGTGAGAAGTAGTTAGACTAGACTTATAATAAGAAATAGAGTGGTATTATGTAAGAGATACGAAACATAATAATCTTTTGCGATGTGCAAATATTATAATAATAAAATAAAAATGTTACAAATATGATAAGTACGTTAACTTATCCATTCATTCGTCAAATTTTTATAAAGTAAGGCCCACAAATATGTTAGATGGATGTTTGGAAAAATTAACGGGTTTATTATATTTGCAATGATTTTGTTTATCATATTTGCACCTCACAAAAAATAATTATGTTTCGTACACTTTGCGTAATAGTTTGTTCCTAATTTACTGCACTCTCTCTAATATAATCCTCATAATAATGTAGGAATTAATTAGATATCACTCTGATAAGTCATTTGTACTTCATTCTTGAATACTAGGGGATATGTTAAATTGATAACTCTTTTCACATTTTTCCTTATTAAAGAAAGGGTACTATAAAAATATATCGTACATTATCTCTAATATATTTCCTTTATCTCTCTCAATAGGAGTATATATGACCAGAGTGGCAATCAATTTGTAGAAATTACAAAATTAATTAAACTGACTATTTGTGAAAACTATATATATATATATTGTTTTTGTTAAAATATCCTATTTAATTATTTGTATTGAAATTATCTTTCGATAAAAAAATGTGCAATTGATGTGAATAATTTGAAGGAAAATATAAATTTGATTTACATGGTAGATCGGGATCTTACATAATTACATTTAATTTAGTACCAAAGTGAATTTCTTAATTAACTCATACTAGAGTATAGGGAGAAACATCGAATAAACACCCATTTATGTTATTTTTAAAAGAACGTTTGGACAAGTTACATTTGAATTAGGACATTCTTGCCATAGTTAAGATACTCCTCTGGCCCTATTTATAAAGCAGAGAGAAGGTTTTATTTGATCCTATTTATAAGTCATTTCATTAAATTTTTCCTATAAATGTATAGTTTTACCCTTCATTTATTGTGCATCAACTTTGTTTTTATGTGGTGCAGTGGATATTAAATAAGGGTAAAATACGAAAATTGTAAGATTTTAACGGAGAGTTAACGAGATTTAAGATTTTCCTTGATCTGTATGAAATATGCTGGAGGTATGCCTTATAAGTTATAAACAGGACCAAATGAGTAGGTACTTCAATATATTTACACACATGTATATATATATATATAACCCATCATTAGAGTCTTATCATTATTAGGGATGGGATTGAAACTCATGCACATTTTTAATATACTATAGTACTATCTTTTTTGAGATTTATTGAAGTTGACGATTACTGAGTACTACTTATCAGCGAATGAGTTAAGTGAAAGAGATTCAACACACAAATACATGTCCTCTTACTCTGAGGATGGATATTGGGGTTGAGAGGTGTCAATACAATTTTACTTCCAGCACATGAATCAACATCACTTCCACCACACGGAGGCCTCTCTATTGTTATGTGTGAAGTAATGCCATTACAGAAAACAATTCTGTTATTATAATAAAATTCTCTCCTAATAAACAAATTATACTCCAGAATGGAATGGATAGTTTCGATGGCAAAAAAATATAATATAATAATAATAAAAATAAAAATAAATAAATAAATAAAAAAGAATGAAGTGGATAGTTTCATTCATATGAGCCAAAAACCTAACTGTATCCAAACAGGTTATCCTTATCTTTGAGGAATACTTCAAATTTAGAGAAACTATCTGTATGCATCTAACTCAATGTGTGAAACAGTTGTCTATACTCCGTACTTCGATATCTTCTGCTCCATCAAAGCAAAAACAATGAGATAATTCATATATACTCAATCCGGTCCTAATTATAAGAGCCAGTTGACTTTTTTGAAAAAATTAAGGATGCAAAATACTCCACCATGAATTATTTATATTTGTCTTTTTTCTTCAAAACTAAGTTATTTTACTTATAAACTATCATATAATCTAATTACATCTCACATATATTAAGATTTAAAGGTCTAATTTGCTTCCTTAATTTGCCCCAAAAAAGTCAACTAACTCTTATAATTAGGACTGAAGGTAGTATTATAATTTGACATCATATATTAATCCAAAATCTCAAGATATTGATGAGGCTCCATTGATTTTCACTTTGTACAAGTGAGAAAATGATTTTTGGAAAACGGAGTCAGAAAATTTTTAGAAAACGGACTTAGTCCTAACTAATGTTTGCCTAAATTTTAGGCTCAATTATTTGCAAAACAAAAAAAAAATGAAAATTGAGTTTTATAAACACGAATCAAAGTAACTTTTAGCAAACTTCAGTTCAATTTAATGAATATCCATATTTACAAACGTCAAACCAAACAACACTAAAATTTATCAATCATTTCACTTCTAGACATCTTCTATCAAATTTAATTTCCATATGATATGATGTGAAGTTTCTTTTGATATCATGCTCCCAACATGTACATACAACTTAAAACAGTGCTTCCTTTGCCATCGAATGGTTTAAGTACTGACTATAATACTCCAATCCACTTAATTCTTTATTTTATAGTTTTTCTTGCTCTCTCAATTTATTTCACATATTATGTGAATTTTCAATCAAGGGAATAGTTCTTAATGCAATATTTTAAAGAAATTAACAAATTTTTAATAAGTAATTGACTAGACTAAAATTTTTAATCTTTGTAAATTAAATATCTTTTTTTTTTTTGCATAACTATGAAATCAATTAGATTCAAACATTATCGAGTTTAGTTGAGGATAACTCCTATAAAAATGTTTTTTTTTTCAATCATATAAATTCAAACTCAAATTCCTATTAAAGCAGTCAAAATTAGTTATCTAACTCTTAGATTTGCAGTCACAATGATATAATTTGGCAATTTGGTGTTTACAGAGTGAGAGGGAGAGTAGAGATTGATGGTGTTGATTGCTTAATCATGCATAGAAAGGGGTAGAAAAATGGAGGATGAGAAGGGTATGGTAGGGTCAATGAGGAGATTGGACCATATGGCAGAGTTCACAGGAACCAATGTTAATGCTTCACTGAGTGGCAAACGCATGTTTGGACAGTAAGTCAGTAAGTATGTATAATACTCTTTCTTACTACGTGTTTGGGAACTCTCTCTCTCTCTCTCTCTCTCTCTCTCTCTCTCTCTCTCAATTATAGGCCTAATGAATCCAAAAAGTTGCCCATAAAAAGCTCTTTTCTTTCATATTATATCTTTCTCTCTCATCATCCATCAAATACAAAATAATGGTAATTATAAAAAATAATATAAAATGTATGATCATGAAAATTCCAAGAGCCTTGGAATCCGAGTTAGTGGAGTTTTTTCCATTCCCCACAAACATGCCCTCCCCGGCCTCCTCACTTCTTAAAAATCTTATTTCCCACTTCTCTTTCTCTTTATCCAACAAATAACGCCAAATATACTAATATTCTCTCTTCTATTTTTTATTTCAATATAAATAAAATACTTACTAAACGTTTTTCATTTCCTACTCAAATCACAAAAAAATCTATTTGGAATTTGACTAAAAGATATATAACTTTTTGAACATATAAAAATACTTCCTAAAAAGAAAAAAACATTATACATATCTCATCATGTCTGAAAAGAGAAAAAATGTTGTTTCACTTCAATATTTTTTTATGAAAAATCATAATGTACTACTTTTTGTTTTAGATATGATATTGTTGAAAGGTTAAAGTATACTATTAATTCTTTATGTTTATGCTAAGCTTCATTTTAATCCTTTATATTTGAAAAGTACATTTTTAGTCATTTTTTACTAACACCATTAGTTTTATTTAATGAAAATGTTGACTCATCAAATTTAAAAAGTGATTCTATAATTAAATGTGGATAAAAATGTTTAAATTTAAACTTTTTAGTATAATCATTCTTATATTTTAAAAATTAATCATTTTTTATCCACATTTAATTACAGAATCACTTTTTAGATTTGATGAGTAAGCACTTTCCGTTGAATTGAACTAACGGTGTTAGTAAAACATAACTAAAAGTGTACTTTTCAAACATAAAGGGCTAAAACAAAAATTGGTGTAAACATAAAAGACGAAAATCATATTTTAGGCTTGTTGAAATTAAATGCATATGAGATAAAATTTCTACGGAATTTTTTTAAAAAAAGTATGCTGACTTTTAATATAAAAATTATACATAAATCCAAAATATAATTAACATATTTTATAATAAAAAGTTAGTAATTCTGTGATCAAACTTAAAAAGAATTTTTGTGAACTACTTACTCTTGTAATTTTTGAACAACCTTTTACAATATTTTATCAAGATGAGTTAAATTGATTATAAATTTTCTTGAAAATAGTAAAATATGAATATATTTTTATAAAATAATACCCTACCCATAATATTATACTCTATCATAAGACCAATCTAACCATCTTTTTTTTAATTAATTAAAAAAATATAAAACCAAGGAACGAAAAGCTAAAACCTTGCCTTTATATACGACCCATCATGTCCCCTCCCTTGGCCCTATGCTTTCTCATCATTCTCTTCTTCTTCTTCTTCTTCTTAGTCTCTCTTCCTAACCTTAGCTACCTACCTTCATATTCTTGAATATGATGAATCATTGCCAAAACGCTGCGTACCACAATCTCAGTGGCGTTTCCGGCGACGGCGAAGGATGTTACAACCGCCGGAGACGACGGTGGTGGTGACATCAAAAAGGCAGCAACACAAACACATCAATGAAAAAAGGCTTTGCAATTACGCTCTCCTGAGTTTCTAGCCGTCGGATGAGAGGGGCAGAATTGGGAGATCGTCATTATTGCATTGCGGGGAATTGAGGGTAGCGGTCCGAATATTACCTCTTTAACTTTAGTTCTTAGGTCCATAATTTTATTAAAATTCCTTGTTTAACCTTGTGTTCTTGTGCTTTATTACGGTTTAGCCACTGATTTCACTTTCGCCTTTTTTTTAATCTTCTGATCAAAGCATGGGATGTAAGAGATGCATACGAGGTTATAGCTATGTATGGGTCTCGGAGGCGGGTTTGGTTCAAAGTTTGGATTTTTGGTTCTATATTTCATGTTTGAAGGGTTTTGATTTCTCTCACTAGGGAGAGAAAGGGACTTAGTTTGTTGTTATTATTGATGCTAGCTGCTTGGCATGCATCACTTACACCCATCAATGATATGTATTTTATGTTTCGTTTTTGTTGTTGTGATAATGAATTTGATATAAACCAAAATGATCCCCTTCTCTTCCTCTTTATTTTCTCTTTCTTTCTTTTAATTAGATATACAGACACTAGCAGTGTGAACTTTGAAGTCATAAATGAATTGCTTACACGACTTATGGGCGCTCTGCTTTCATACCAACAACATATTGTCTTTAATTTGTTTCTTTGTTTCATTGTTTGTCTGTCTCTGTGTCTTCAGCTTTTGATTATTATTTTTTATTTCTCTTCATCCAATGGAAGATGCAAAGCAGAGAGACAATGATGTCTTACCAGACGATAAAAGAAAATTGAGAGAAAGTGAAAATGTCACAGAGTATGACTTTGGTGAAACAAAAATTAAAGTTTTTCACTTTTCAACTTTTTATGATTATCATTGTTATTTTACGGGGTTCATAATCCATGCTTATCACAAAGATAAGTAAGGGTTTTCTCATCTTAATCTGGGCTATTTAGATTTATTTTAGTGGTTTAGATTTGATTTAACTTATTTTAATATTTGTAATAGTTTTTTATTTTAATGGATACAGAATTAAAAGTAAAGGTAATCTTATAACTATCATTTTTTAAAAAACTAAATTTATCATTAAGAAAGTAGTCAATTACAAATTTTAAATTTGTATTGTTCATATCAAATTTTGGACTTCTCAGATTTCATTTCATTTCAATGACGAGAGAAATTGAGCTTGAATGCGGACTGTTATTTTACCCCCTTCTATGTCAATTTTATCTTCACTGACAAATATCATCATCATGACGAGTTAATGGATTATTGGATATTCTAGGATATAAGAGTGTGTGTGGTTCAATTGAATCACAAGAAATGAATCAGATTGGATACCTCTTTTGTGTCCTTTTCTAATAAGCTATGATTTATAAATTATGTAGAACTAACATGGAATAATATTACAACTTTTTCTTAAAGTTGGATTCCTAAAAATATAAATAACGGCAGTTTAGTATCCAATTTTTTTCAAATTAAAGTGGGGTCTAATTGAATACTTTTGGGAAATTCGGCTGTGTCAAGTGTTAAAAGCTTCATACAATTCTCTTCTTTTACTTGAAATTTGTTTAATGACCCATTTTTAATTTATCCTTTTCAGCTATTTGTAACTCATCTTCAAGTATGATAATTGCAGATAGTTGAAGATATATGTGACACACAGTTGAAAAAAGTTGTAACTGCATAAGGATACGAGTCTCTAAGTATTATGGGACGGTGAATTATGCAATGAGAAAATTTTCGACGACTTTCTAAAACAAATCGAAGGAAATTAAAATGAAGGATTTGTACGTTTAGTTTAAATTAAAATCTCATCAATAAAACTTTGTAGGCATTCAGACTGGTACGAAGTTCAGGATGCATATGTCAACTTAATACAAAAAAGGGTTAGTTGCATGATTGACTCAACGTTTAATGATTCATCTTTATGAGTTTTTATCGAGTTGTTTAATGAAAAGGAAGATGCTAATTATGACCAAGAAAGAGAAGGAAGAGATTATAATGGTTATAGGTTGGACTTTTCGCAGCACTTTTATGATCTTGTGCAATGATAATCTATATGTTTATATATATATATATATATTTGTAACTAACAATTGATAGGACTTATGAAGGAGATTTAGGTGTCTTTTTTTTTATGAATATGTTTCGAACCCCATTGGTGATAAGGGTTCCCATTCCAAGTTCATCATAGCCCTTCTCGTCACCCTCCTCATCACCCCAAAACGGCAGCATTGCAATTAGTGAGGGCTGACTGTCTCCAAAACGGCACCGTCTCCAAAAAGAATCACTCTGCATTTTCCCAAGTCCCTCTTACACCCACACAAACCCATTCCTTCTTCTTCTTTATCTCTCAATCTTCTTCCATGGCCGACGATCCACTGCCACCGCCACCATGTCGACAATGACCTCCACCACTGTCACACGGTGAAGCTGAAACTTGTACGAGGCATTTCATCCATTTCCATTACGATGCACTTAGTTATGGTGGTGGTGGCTGCGGCGGCGGCGTTAGCCCTCACTAATTGCAATGTTGCCGTTTTGGGGTGATGAGGAGGGTGATGAGAAGGGCCATGCTGAGCTTAGAATGGGAACCCGTGGTGCTGATGGTGGTTTGTTTTTGGGAGTTGCTTCTTGTAAATTATTGGATCCATGTTTTGTATATATTAGATAATCATGAATGTGTTATGTGACTTTTGCATGTGTATGCCTGAATTTCCCAACAATTATGACAAATATTTTATGCAAATGCATCATTAGTTTATCATCCAATATACTCCCTCATGTTATTATTATAAGGTAGAGTCATAGACATGGTTCTTATTAATAGTCACTTCATGAGGTATTAAAAAGTTTTTGCAATATGATCCTTATCTAAAATACTTATGAAAAAGAATGTAATACAAATATGAAAATTTTCTATTTAAACAAGGTGAAATCCAACATTTATGTTATTTTTAGGCAAATTCGTGACTTAACGATCTCTCATTAGGAACTCTTCCGTAATTCAATGTGCCTTGTAAGTTAAAATAAAAATCAGGATATCAACCATTCCATATCAATAATAGAAAATACTTCAATTTTGTCTTTCACCTAAAGTAGTAAAAGTAGTTGCATTTGATTGTAATATAATATAATTACTTTTTTTATATATTAATTAACTGGTAATCAGCGCCTAATCTGAATCCTATTACCAGATATCCAAGCAACTAACTAATCTAGTTTTAGGGTTCGTAGATTCCCCTCCTGATATAAGCATCTCTTCTAGGGCTTTGAACTCAAGACCTCAAGGGATCTAGCAAATATTACACCGCTAGACCAACTATTTATTGGTAATATAATATAATTATTAGTATTACTAAAATTGAGTATACAATATACAAGAAATAATGACAACAGGAATTTTTTTTTTTGGATGAGATGTTGAATAACCGTTTTTTCTCTCAACTGGGAGCGAAATAACCACCCACTGTGGTTTGTGAGTGCGGTTACCACCCGCTATGGTAATCTAATCTTAAGAGTTTCATTTGTTCTGTAGATGTATTGTTATTATTTGTTGTGTGTATACGATTGTATTGGTGTTTGGAAATTTGCAGGTTCTGGAGGAAATATGGATGAGAAAGATAACATTGGCAGGAAAAGCCCACGATTGCGACTGGTGTGGCAGAGTAAGCAAAGGGATGATCAGGGGAGCAATATGCTTATAGGAAAACTGTTGACGACAAAGACTATTAATCGTCGTACAGTTATTGCGACAATTCGTAAAGGTTGAAACATTGGAGAGGAAACACAGATTGTAGAAATGGGAAGTGATGCCTTCATTTTTACTTTCACTGAATTGAAAGATAAACAGAGAATATTGAGGGGCAGGCCATGGTCTATTCAAGAGTGGTCGGAATACAAAGTGTTAAGTGAGGTGAACTTTGATCAAATCCCAATCTGGGTTCAATTCCATAATGTACCACTAGGAATTCTTGAAACAGAGGAGAATTTATGGAACATGGGGGATTTGGTGGGGAAGGTAGTTTGGTATGAAAAACCAAAAGTGAAGGGGAAACTACTGCGAAGCTTTGGAAGATTTAGAGTGTTAATTGATACCCATAAACCTCTAGTTCCTGGATTTTGGGCAAATAGGCCAGATAATTCAGAAGTTTGGGTGGAAATCAAATATGAACGATTGCAAACTTTTTGTCATCGTTGTGGAATGATCGGGCATGATGGTGGGGGATGTAAAATGGATTTTGCGTATGATGAAAATGGGAAAAATATTTTTGGTCCATGGATGGCAACTGGGGCAGAAAGAGATATTGAAGAAGCCATAGTTAAAGGACCAACGAAGTGGTCAGATGAAGATTTCCGATTGAAGGTTGAGGTGCGTGACTTATCCAAACTGAAAGAGGCAATCGCACAAGAGGGGGGGTGAATTGTGCTCTCAAAGAATTAAAGTGATGACAAATAAAAATCAACTCTAAAACTTTATATTGGTTCGGCCAACACTGCCTACATCCAGTTCTCCAACACTTCGTTGGGTTCCACTAACCACAGGTTTTACGAACACAGGTTCACCTGTCAACCTTTACAGAGTTTTAGAATCCTCTAAACACTCCCCCTTACTACCTGTAAGGCAATATCCCTGTTCTAAAGCACCAAGCTTTCAGAACAACTTCAAACAGTAGAGGATTTCAATAAATACGTTCACTTAATGAACTGATTTTGATAAACACTTAAGTACAGATAGAATCTCTAAAACAATAAATACAGTAAAACAGAGAGCAATGAATGAGTTCGTGTATATTCTTGTTTTTCGTCGTCTTTTCATAAATGCTCGAGTTCTGTATTTATATCTCTTCTCAGATTCAGCCCTAGCGTTCAATCTTCAAGAAGCCGTTTGAATTTATTCGTTGAGAGCTTCTAGCTGTTGGCATTAAATGCAGTTTCTCCATCGGGCTTAACTTTCTGCTCTAGCTCCAACTACTTCTTGTGTAGGGTGAGCTAGGAGAGAGATAGACTTAGCGTTCTGTGCATATATACGAACTGTACTTTTTGGCAGCTTTTTCAATAGCGCTAGCTTGATCTGCTATCGCTAACTACATAGTGTGAGTTCTGCACTTTAAGCTGTTAGCTGATCAAATAATCATGTAATGCATAGAAGATGCTATCGCAAGCTTAGTCTGTTAGCATAATGAGACAGAGACAATATATATATATAAGGTGTGTTAACAACATTCTCTATCGATAGACAAGAGTACCATCGCTAACATATTCTTTTCATTCAATGCTTAGTGTTCTAGCAATATCATACCAATAATCATTTCTCTATCGATAGCTAAGCCAATTAACGCTAGTTACTTGATTGCTCATTAGCTTTAAGGAAACAGTTTAATTTTTCAAAGGTATTTCAAGGTATCCTACTATCGATAGCTAATCGTGTTAGCGCTAGTATCTATGTTATCACTAGACTAATTGGACCTCAGGTACTAGCTATCTGAATGTTTATTAACTGAAGCACTTTGTTATCGATATCTTAATCTGTTATTGCTAGCTGATTTCCCTGGTTCATCTTTCTGCTAGTTATTTACTCATGTTCTTTAATGAACTTCTAGCGATAGGATCTTTCTTAGCGATAGTGAATGACTTAGCGATAGATATTAACCTTATTATTTCTAAATCTTCACTTGCTATGGCTCTGTCTATTAGCTATAGAGATACACTTAGCGATTGAGATATTTATTCTTAGAGTTCTACTAAGTTTTCATCTGTTATAGTTGATCCTTTTAATCTGTTACCTATCAGATTTTATTCCAAATGTAACTTGTGCTTATTTACTTATGTTATATATGGGGTCAGTCTTCATTAAAACTTAAGATTCTAACATTCTCCCCCTTTTTGATGATGACAAAACATAAGCATATATACATTAAAGCACTCAACATAAGCATATATCAGACTAGAATAATAGTAATGATTGTACAGAGCATCTAATATAAGTATATTCAGAACAAAGTACATTTTGCAGAGGGAAATACCAAAACATAAACTATCAGACTATAATGCAATTAATATATGATGCAAATGAGGGCTTCAGGGAACAGGCTTTTGATTCAACATGGATCTCCCTTTGCTTCTCCCCCTTTTTGTCATCATAGTTGGCAGAGAAAAGCGAAGATGAATAATGAACTAATCCACCATCACATCCCACTGGAACCCTGGACGAATAGTACCCCTGATCCGACACCAAAATCAACAGCATAATCTTGGATAGGAGCCGCCTCGTCTTCCTCAAGTTGTTTGGGGCTCTCTGTAGAAGAACAAATCCACCAAAACTACTGCCCTACTTAGGGTTTTTCGATTTGCGAGGAAGGCACTTTGAGCTTGGAAAGATTTTTCTGAGTAGGGGGTTCGCTTTTGACGCTTGGTACCTGATTCAATCACTTCTTTGGAGAAGGACACAACTGTCTGGGTTTTTGACCTCTTGCTAGCGGATTGAGACGAGGGTTTAGCGCTAGAGGTGGCCTTATCATTATTCATTTTTGGAATTTTGGCTCTAGCCATCTTTAGGGTTTTGGGTTTTGAGAGAAGGGAGGCTTGATTTCTCAGAGAAATTTTGGAGATAAAGAGACGAGCCATGTGAATAATGAATGCAAATGACCTACTTTTATAGGTTTCAGAAATTACCATAAATGAGGAGTACTCACTGACGTTTCGCATTCTGAGTCTTGTAAGTGACTTGCTATCGCTAGGAAGAGCTGCAATCGCTAGCAGGCATGATCCCACGCTGAGCAAGTGACTTGGACATCACTTTCTCCTTCCAAGTTTGATCTATCGATAGCTGGCTTTGCTATCGATAATCCTTTAGGCTAGCGATGGCAATCTTAGCTCAAACTTAGCTTTGTTCTGCATATGTGAGCGATAGTGAACCTACTATCGATTGGTCAGTCCTGCAAAAGCTTAAGATTTGGCACTCCGATGCCTAAGTTAGCAATAATTCATATGAATAATCAAAAGAATAAATCTAAAAATATTCATAATTCATTTGGATTTACCATTCCTAGCTCTCTTCTGATATAGAGAAATTGATCAGGCTCAAGAGGCTTGGTGAATATATCAGCAAGTTGCAGATGAGTTGATATAAACTCCACCTTGACATCCTTCTTCTGAATGTGATCTCTCAAGAAGTGATGTCTTACATCAATATGCTTGGTTCTGGAATGTTGAACTGGATTCTTGGCCAAGCTTATTGTGCTGGTGTTGTCACAGAGAATGGGCACTTCTGGGAAATCCAAACCCAGATCTCTTAGTTGATGCTTAAGCCATAAGACTTGAGTACAACAACTTGCTGCTGCGATGTATTCTGCCTCTGTGGATGAAAGAGAAACATAATTTTGCTTCTTGCTTGCCCAAGTGACTAGACAGCCACCAAGAAATTGACATTGACCACTTGTGCTTTTTCTATCTGTCTTATATCCTGCATGGTCAGAGTTAGTATAAGCAAGAAGGTACTCTTGAGTTCCCTTGGGATACCACAGCCCAAGCTCTTGAGTCCCTTGCAAATAACGCAAAATCCTTTTTACATTTGTTAAATGAGATTCTTTAGGATTCGCTTGATATCTAGCACACAAACCTACACTAAATTGGATGTCAGGCCTACTAGCAGTTAAATAAAGTAAAGAACCAATGATTCCTCTATAATGTGATTGATTTACTACTTTGCCTGGAGCATCTGCATCTAACTTGGCAGAGGCACTCATGGGAGTGTCCTCTTCTTTGGATAGATCCATCCCAAATTTGTTGAGAATTTCTTTACAATATTTGGTTTGGGATATGAAGATGCCATCCTTCTTTTGCTTTATCTGCAAGCCTAGGAAGAATGTTAATTCTCCCATCATGGACATTTCAAACTCTCCCTGTATTGTCTTAGCAAAATCCTCACAGAGTTTTTCATTAGTTACACCAAAAATAATGTCATCAACATAAATTTGGACTATGAGCATGTGATTATTTTTATGCATGATAAATAATGTAGTATCTGATTTTCCTCTAGAAAATCCTTTATCTAGCAGAAAAGTACTAAGTCTTTTATACCAAGTTCTAGGTGCTTGTTTGAGACCATAAAGAGCCTTTTTAAGTTTAAAAACATGGTCAGGCTTAGACTTTTCTTCAAAACCAGGAGGTTGCTCTACATAAACTTCTTCTTTAATATAGCCATTTAGAAAAGCACTCTTAACATCCATTTGATAAAGTTTAATATTTTTGATGGATGCAAAGGCTAGAAGAATCCTTATTGCTTCAAGTCTTGCAACTAGAGCAAAAGTTTCTTCATAATCAATGCCTTCTTCTTGGTTATATCCTTTGGCAACCAATCTGGCTTTATTTTTGA
Organism: Mimosa bimucronata; assembly: GCA_037074515.1. NCBI lineage: Eukaryota > Viridiplantae > Streptophyta > Magnoliopsida > Fabales > Fabaceae > Mimosa > Mimosa bimucronata. Next base: position 24,956,695 of record CM073445.1, on the reverse strand, counting down.
CAATTTGACCAACTTCATCAAGTTTGTTTTTGAAAACCCATTTAGTACCAATAATAGGATAATTTCTTGGTCTAGGTACTAAATCCTAAACTTGATTTCTTTTGAATTGATTAAGTTCTTCCTGCATTGCAACTATCCAGTCACTTTCAGCAAGAGCTTCTTCAATGCAAGTTGGTTCAATTTGAGAAAGAAAGCAAGAAAATTCCATTTCATTTTGTAGTTGCCTTCTTGTTTTAACTCCTTTTGAGATTTCTCCAATAATCTGTTCAGGAGGATGATTTTTAAGATGTTTAATGGAAGATTGAGGCTCGTTAGCTTCATCTAGATCATCTTTATTTTTATCCTGATCATTTTCAGTATTGTTTTCAGGATTTGCTATCGATGGCTGAGGTGCTATCGATAGAGATTGTTTTAAAAATTTTGAAAAATCTTCATCCTCATCAACAGATTGTTGTTTTTCTTGAGGTATTTCATCAAATACTATATGCACAGATTCTTCAACAGTTTGACTTCTTTTATTATAAACTCTATATGCTTTACTTCTATTTGAATATCCAATGAATATGCCAATATCAGATTTAGGATCGAATTTACCTAGATTTACCTTTCCATTGTTGTGAATGTAGCATTTTGATCCGAAAATTCTCAGATGACTGGTATTGGGCTTCCTCCCCTTGTAGACCTTATATGGAGTCTTCTCCATCCCCTTTCTGATGTAGGCTCTGTTAGAAATGTAGCAAGCTGTGCTCATAGCATCTGCCCAAAATATTTGAGGCACTTGTTTCTCTTTCAGCATGCTTCTTGCCATTTCAGTGAGCACTTTGTTCTTTCTCTCTACAACACCATTTTGTTGAGGAGTACGAGGGGCAGAGAAATTGTGTTCAATTCCATTTTCATCACACAGCTCCATGAACTCTTTATTTTCAAATTCTCCTCCATAATCAGTCCTGATGGCTATAATCTTTGTGCCTATCTCATTCTGCAATTTCTTAGCAAGCACACAAAAAGCATCAAAAGTTTCATGCTTAGAGGAAAGAAACATAGTCCAAGTAAATCTTGAGTAGTCATCCACGACTACAAGAGTATATAGACTTCCTCCTAGACTTTTCACTCTTGCTGGCCCAACTAGATCCATATGAATTAGTTCCAATGGTCTACTAGTGGAGACTGTCTTCTTGATTTTAAAAGAGGACTTTGTTTGTTTACCTCTTTGACTGGATTCACAAATCAGATCATGCTTTATCTTAAAACTAGGGATTCCTATGACTAATTCCTTCTTAACTAGCTTATCCAATTGAGTAAAGTTCACATGTGCTAATCTCTTATGCCATAACCAATAATTTTCATCATTTGATATAAAACATTTTTCTTCAAGTTGTTGGCATAAATCTAAAGTGTATAAATTTCCATTTCTATTTGCTTTTATCTTATACTTCAGATTAGACTTGTTTATATCTAAGTCATTTTTATCAACCATAAGACATTCATTTGAATAAAAAATTACCCAGTTACCATGATCTGTGCTTTGGCTAACACTCAGCAAATTGTGGCAGAGACCATCCACTAGGTAGACATCCTTGACTGGACCTACTTCACCCACTCCAGTGATTTTTCCACTTTGATTTCCACCAAAACTAACTTTGGCTCCATCCTTCATCACTAGGTTGTTGATTTTGTCCTTGTCACCTGTCATGTGCCTTGAGCATCCACTATCAATATACCATTTTCCTTTACTGGATGCTTTAAGACATACCTGCACAAACTACACAGATTTAGGTACCCAAACTTTCTTGGGTCTTCTAAAGTTAGTCTTGTTCTCTAAGTTTGTAAAAACCTTAGGCACATGAGTTCCTTTATTAACCCACTTATAAGAGCTACTAATGCCATATTTTCTGTGGTTACAGATGGACTGTGTATGGCCTTTCTTGTTACAATAATTGCAAAAGCTATATGGTGAAGAATTTTCAGAAGATTTTCTAAAATATTTCATGTATGACTTCACCTTGGGTTCAACCCATCTTTTCGAAAACTTTTGTTTAGGCTCATAGCCAATACCAGTTCTGTCTCTAAAAACTTTTTGATTGCTCAAAATCACATTTAAAGTTTCAGAGCCTTTTGTAAATTTTTCTAAAACATGTGAAAGCTTTTCCTTTTCCTTCAATAATTTTTCACAGTTGGAGCAATTTTCAGAAGTTGAAGGAGTTGCTATCGATAGAGGCTCAGCTATCGAAAGCTCTTTTCTGGGAGCTTGCGATAGCTCCACTTCTATCGATAGAGAGAAGAATCTTTTTGTGAAGAAGAGTTTTTCTGAAGTTCTTTGTTTTCTCTTCTTAATCTGACTACTTCTTTAGCAAGTTTCATTAATTCTATGTGCATTTTATCATATAAACTTTGAAGTTCAGAATAAGAAGGTTCAGAGTCAGATACCTCAGAGTCACTTTGCTCTTCTCGAGCAACTAGGCAGAGGTTGGCACATTCCTCGCTATCGCTACCTTCTTCATCAGAGCTATCACCCCAGATGGATGATACATAAGCTTTCTTCTTCCCATAAGTCTTCTTTTTCTCCTTCTTTAATCTTTGAAGACTTGGACACTCAGCTCTGAAGTGACCAGGCTTCTTACATTCAAAACACACAGGTGTTTTGTCTTTCTGAGAGTCTTTGAAGCTAGGACCACCTCTCTGAAATCTTTCTCTTCTTCTGAAGAACTTTTTAAATTTTCTAGCCATAAGAGCTATGTCCTCCTCATCAAGATCTTCATCATCATCATCAATTTCATCTTTCTCTGAAGCAGCAAGAGCAAGTGACTTCTTTTTGGAATTTCCTTGAGCTTCCCTTTGAGCTATCAGGGTTGGCTCATATTTAGTAAGGCTGCCAAACAGGGCAGTGATGGACTTAGTTGATTCTCCTTGCATTTCTTGTATAGCAGTGACCTTCATGAGCCAGTCTCCTTTCAGAACTTTCAGAATCTTATTGACTTGCTCTTTTTCTGTAATTTTCCTCCCTAGAGCAGCAAGATTATTGATGAGATGAGTGAATCTGATCTCTAGATCTCTTATCTTTTCTCCTTCAGACATTTCAAATTTGTGGAACTCTTCAACTAGCATTTCCACACGTCTATCTTTTACTCCAATGGTTCCTTCGTGGGCAATCTGCAGAGCTTCCCACATTTCTTTAGCAATATCATCTTCTGTAAATTCATCTTCAGACTTTGGAATGCCCAAGGGATCTTTAGGCACAATATCTCCTTCTTCAATAATCTTCCAGAGCTTGTATCCATTTGCTTTGATGTAGATTTTCATATTTAGTTTCCAGAAAGTGTAGTGCTTCCCATCAAAGCCTGGAGGTTTATTAATAGAGCTTCCTTCAGGTAGAATATTTTCAAGCGATACCATAATGATCTTTACTTCTCAGATTCGTTGGAATCAAACAGAGAAGACCGGCTCTGATACCAAATGAAAGAGGCAATCGCACAAGAGGGGGGGTGAATTGTGCTCTCAAAGAATTAAAGTGATGACAAATAAAAATCAACTCTAAAACTTTATACTGGTTCGGCCAACACTGCCTACGTCCAGTTCTCCAACACTTCGTTGGGTTCCACTAACCACAGGTTTTACGAGCACAGGTTCACCTGTCAACCTTTACAGAGTTTTAGAATCCTCTAAACACTCCCCCTTACTACCTGTAAGGCAATATCCCTGTTCTAAAGCACCAAGCTTTCAGAACAACCTCAAACAGTAGAGGATTTCAATAAATACGTTCACTTAATGAACTGATTTTGATAAACACTTAAGTACAGATAGAATCTCTAAAACAATAAATACAGTAAAACAGAGAGCAATGAATGAGTTCGGTATATTCTTGTTTTTCGTCGTCTTTTCATAAATGCTCGAGTTCTGTATTTATATCTCTTCTCAGATTCAGCCCTAGCGTTCAATCTTCAAGAAGCCGTTTGAATTTATTCGTTGAGAGCTTCTAGCCGTTGGCATTAAATACAGTTTCTCCATCGAGCTTAACTTTCTGCTCTAGCTCCAACTACTTCTTGCGTAGGGTGAGCTAGGAGAGAGATAGACTTAGCGTTCTGTGCATCTGTACAAACTGTACTTTTTGGCATCTTTTTCAATAGCGCTAGCTTGATCTGCTATCGCTAACTACATAGTGTGAGTTCTGCACTTTAAGCTGTTAGCTGATCAAATAATCATGTAATGCATAGAAGATGCTATCGCAAGTTTAGTCTGTTAGCATAATGAGACAGAGACAATATATATATAAGGTGTGTTAAAAACATTCTCTATCGATAGACAAGAGTACCATCGCTAACATATTCTTTTCATTCAATGCTTAGTGTTCTAGCAATATCATACCAATAATCATTTCTCTATCGATAGCTAATCCAATTAACGCTAGTTACTTGATTGCTCATTAGCTTTAACGAAACAGTTTAATTTTTCAAAGGTATTTCAAGGTATCCTACTATCGATAGCTAATCGTGTTAGCGCTAGTATCTATGTTATCACTAGACTAATCGGATCTCAGGTACTAGCTATCTGAATGTTTATTAACTGAAGCACTTTGTTATCGATATCTTAATCTGTTATCGCTAGCTGATTTCCCTGGTTCATCTTTCTGCTAGTTATTTACTCATGCTCTTTAATGAACTTCTAGCGATAGGATATTTCTTAGCGATAGTGAATGACTTAGCGATAGATATTAACCTTGTTATTTCTAAATCTTCACTTGCTATGGCTCTGTCTATTAGCTATAGAGATACACTTAGCGATAGAGATATTTATTCTTAGAGTTCTGCTAAGTTTCCATCTGTTATAGTTGATCATTTTAATCTGTTACCTATCAGATTTTATTCCAAAGGTAACTTGTGCTTATTTACTTATGTTATATATGGGGTCAGTCTTAATCAAAACTTAAGATTCTAACACAAACCAACGATGAGTGAAGAAACACATGTAAGGCACTATAATGTAAAAGATGGGATAAGTGGTTTAAGTACTGAACCGAAAGAAGAAAACGGTTGGATTTGGAAGAGATGTCTATAACCAAAGCACCGGGATATTTGACTCATAACACTGTGGACACTAAGAACAATAATGATTTGAAAACGGACCTGATTTGCAGCAATCGAAGTAAACTTGTGGAGAAGTCCATTAAATTAGGGAACCTTGATTTAAATCATTCTACTTTTGTAGATGTGCGTCCAGTGACACCAAATGGGCTACAAATACAAGCCCAGTTGGGTAAGCTACCACAAACCACTTCTAGTCCCATGTTCATGGACTTTTGTTCTGCAAGTCTTCAAAGTCCAGATCCTAAGTCTAATGCTATTGTCCTAGTGGCCCAACTTTCTCCAGTGTCTGAAGTTGCTAAAAGGTTACATACAGTCCAATTGAAAAGAATTGGTGATAAGCTGAAATCCCCACTTCAAAGCAAGCGCACCCGACCAGTTATTGATCTTGTGTCTGCCCCTCCCCCAATACCTAATCGCAACATTCAGCGTAGGAGTTTTCGTAAGATCAAACAAGATCTTCGTTCTAAAGTGAACAAGGTTGAAACAGGTATGCTTGATGCTCCTTGTAATGAAGAAATTGATTTCCCTGAAAGCTGGAGGCAGAATAATCAGTTAAAGCATAAAGGAAAATGTGAAGAAAGTACTGAAGGCTGCGGTGGCTGTCCTACATCAGCCACTCAAGCACCATGAGTATTATATCTTGGAATTGCCAAGGATTGGGGGCTTCCTTGGCAGTTCAAAACCTCAAAGAGAAGGTAAGTAAGCATAAGCCCCAAATTGTCTTCTTGATGGAGACAAAGAAGAAATCAGTGTATCTTGAGAAACTAAGGAAGAAATGTGGATTTGATGAGGCCTGGTATGTTCCTCCAATGGGTAAATCAGGTGGCTTGGCTCTGTGGTGGGTGGAATCTGTATTTTTGAACATTGTGCATAGCTCCAAAAATATTATTCATGTCAACGTTGCTATATTATTCATGTTAACGTTGCTTCAAGCACTTGGAGTTTTCCACATTACATCTCTTTTGTATATGGTCCACCAAAGGAGGGAGACCTACTGAAGATTTGGGATTATATGAGAAATATTGCAAAAAATATGAACTCCCAATGGTTATGTGTTGGAGACTTCAATGACATGATGTGGCAAACTGAGAAACTAGGAGGAAACCCATACACTATTAGAAGATTAGTCAACTTTCAACTCTTAGTATCTGATTGTGACCTTATGGAATTAGAAGCAAATGGGGCAAAATATACATGGTGTAATCAAAGAATTGGTGAGGACCATGTCAAAGAAAAAATTGATCGAGCCATGGGAAATGTGGATTTTATAGAGGCTTTTCCAAAGGCATTGGTTTTTCATATTGAACCAGTTGCCTCTGACCATCACTTGCTATTAGTGGATCTATGCTTTAAGGAGTCAACTTTACCTCGCCCGTTTCGTTTTGAAGCAGTTTGGGCTACACATCCTGATTTTAAGGAAATAATGCAGAAATGCTGGGATGATGAAAGAGGTCGACAATCAGAGGGAATAGAAACCTTTGTGAGAAGCCCAAATAAATGTAGAAAGATTCTTATCAAATGGAGCAAGAAGAACTTCCCGAACAACAAGAAGGTAATTGCTGGTTTAATTAGTAGAATTGCAGGACTGAAATGTGAGATTTATTCTGAAGAGTCAAAAAGAAATATTGACAAACTGGCAACTGAACTGGAAACGATGTGGAAGAAAGAAGAACTTTATTGGTGGCAGAGATTGAGGATAAATTGGCTACAAACAGGTGACATGAATACAAAATTTTTCCATCGATGTACACTAATTAGAAGGCAAAGAAACTTAGTTGTCCGGCTGAAAGATGAAAATGGTAATTGGCTTGCTAGAGAAGATGAAATAGCAAGTCTGGTATCAAACTTCTATGCTTCCTTATTTCAAAGTAATTTGGTTGGCCAATTAAGTACTGTCCTCTCCTATATTCAGCCAAGAATTAGTGATCAACAGAATCTTCTACTCACACAATCAGTTTCAGAAGGTGAAGTGAGAGAAGCTACTTTTCAACTAGGTGCTTTTAAAGCCCCGGGACCAGATGGTTTCAATGGACATTTTTATCAAGTTTAGTGGGATGAAGTGAAGATGTCTGTTATTGGTATGGTTCATAGTTTCCTTGACAAAGGTGATTTGATTAACTCTTTGATTGATACAAATTTAATCTTGATCCCCAAAGTAGACCACCCTGAAACTATCTCCCAATACCGACCTATTAGCCTTTGCAATTTTGCTTATAAGATTGTAGCTAAGATTCTTGCAAACAGACTTCGACTGGTTTTGGACAACTGTATATCGGAAAATCAGCGAGCCTTTGTTCCTAATCGATTGATCCAGGATAACAGCATATTAGTACATGAAGCTTTCCACTATCTGAAAAGGAAAAAAACAGGACCCAAGTTTGAAGTGGCATTGAAAATGGATATGAACAAGGCATATGACCGTATGGAATGGGATTTTCTGGAAGGTGTGATTCTAAAAATGAATTTCAGTCCTATTTGGACTTCTTGGGTCATGAGATGTGTTCGTAGTGTTCAGTTAAATGTACAGATGTCTGGAAAAACTATGGCCAATTTAAATCCACAGAGGGGGTTACGCCAAGGTGATCCATTGTCGCCCTATCTCTTCATATTGGCATCAGAAACTTTATCTAGCATGATTGCTTGGCATGTGAACCGAGGAGATCTATGAGGAATTCAACTTGCTAGGGGGCCCCCAAATTGACGCATTGTCTCTTTGCAGATGACTCAATTGTGTTCTTAAAGGCTACCAATGATGATTGTTCTGTTTTTATGAAAATTCTGCAGGACTATTGTGATGCTTCAAGCCAACGAGTTAATTATGACAAATCAAACTCATTTTTCTCCGCAAACACCCCTTCTGATGTGCGTGCCGAGATAGTCTCAATGCTGAATATTGCAGAAGCTACTGATCCTGGAAAATATCTTGGTCTTCCTATTATGTGGGAAAGTTCAAAGAAATCAGCTTTGGCATATGTGAGGGATAAAATTGGGAGGAAAGTTCAAGGGTGGAAAAAGAAGAATCTCTCTTTCCCTGGACGCAAAACTATGATTAAAGCGGTGGTGAATGCTATTCCTATATACCCAATGAGTTGTTTTAAATTTCCTCAGCAATTTTGCAGGGATTTGGATAGTCTGGTATCGAATTTTTTCTGGAATAATACAGATACTTCAGGACATATCCATTGGGTTGCATGGAAATCTCTTTCTATTCCGAAAAGAAAGGGAGGACTGTGTTTTAAAGATTTTATGGGTTTTAATGATGCTCTTTTAGCAAAAACAGCATGGAGGTTGCTTCAATTTCCTGACAGTTTATGGGCAAAAACTCTGAAGAGTATTTATTTCCCTCATACTACTTTTATGATGGCAAAGAAAGGGCATAAAGCATCATGGGTTTGGGATAGTATTCTAACAGGTCGTGACCTGCTACAAAAAAATATGTGCTGGTAGGTTGGAAATTGTCTATCTGTATAGGTTTGGAATGATCCTTGGGTCCCAGGGATGGACAAACTTCTTCTCCCAAAATTACCAGGAGCTCAAGTAAATACACGGATGGTAGTAAGTGAACTAATTCATGACAGAGCTTGGGATTTAACTCAACTAGCAGATTGCACAAACTTGTCAGGTCTCAAAGCAGTGAAGTGTATCCCTCTAGCCGCACAAGCTCGTTCAGAAAAAATAATTTGGGCAGCTACTAAGGATGGAAATTACACTGTTAAGAGTGGTTATCAGTTTCTCCAAAACGATTTAATGAAAATTCCAGTGAATACAAAGGCTTCAGGTTCTATGATGATGGATACACGGGTATGGTTATTTGTGTGGAATCTGAAAGTCATGCCTAAAATCAGAAGTTTTATGTGGAGATTGTTGAATAAAGCATTAGCGACTAAAGAGGCATTGTATCGAAGGAAATGTTCCCCTGATCTATTATGTCCTGTGTGTGGCTATGAAGTTGAAACTTTGGAACATCTGTTCCTTTTGTGTGAATGGACCAAATTTGCATGGCTTGGATGTTCATTGAATTTGAAGGTAACTCAATATAATGTGAAGAATATAAATTTTTTGGTGCAAGAACTTTTATTGGAGAACAAACCAGAAATGGATTTATGCAAAGCATATATGGCCACTTTATGCTGGAATATTTGGAGACTAAGATGCAAGTTGGTTTTTGAGAAATAGGACCCAAATCCATTTAAAGCAATTGAATTGACTGATACAATGGTTAATCAGTATTTTGTAGTCAATTCTTTAGCACACTGCAGTCAACCGTTGGTTAGGAAATCTGATAAGCGGTGGAAGAAACCAATTGCCCCTTCTCTCAAAATCAATTGTGATGGTGCATTTAGTCAGTCCAATGGGAAAGCAGGAATTGGTGTAGTGTGCCGAAATTTTGAAGGAAAATTCCTGCGTGGCTGGTTTGAATCTGTTTATGCTGCATCAGCCTTTGTGGTGGAAGCTCTTGCTGCAAAGAGAGCTATCACTACTACAAAAATCAGAATTAACGTCCCCATTTCACGTCTCTTTTTTGAAAATGAGATGTAAAAAAAGGCGGTGGCAAAGTTGTAAATATGTGGAAAACTTTTAACGTCTCTTTTTTCAATATGAGACGTGGATTCTCTGAAAAAAGACCGCCAAACAAAAAAATGTGTGAAAATATAGGCGGGAAATTAGTTTCCACGTCTCACAAAAAATGTTAGACGTTGAAAACTACTTTCAACGTCTCACATTTTTTGTGAGACGTTGAAAGTAGGCAGATTTTTTTAAAAAAAAATATGTGGAAAAAATACTTTCCATATTTAAATATATGTAGACTTTTCACATCTCATATTTAAATATGAGATGTAAAAAAAAATACTTTCCACGTCTCACTTTTAAAAGTGAGACGTGAAAAGTATTTTTCACGTCTCACTTTTATAAATGAGATGTAAAACATAATTTTAAAAAATACTTTCCACGTCTCACTTTTAAAAGTGAGACGTAGAAACTTCCCCAGAAGCCCTAAACAAAGCGTGTCTCCTTCTTCATTTCCTCTGCCTCTCATTCTTTTTGTTGGCTTGTCTCCCTCTCATTCCCTCCCTCTCTCTCCCTAACTCTCTCCACTAGCAGCGATTCGGCCCTAATAACCGCGTACTTTCACTCCATCGTCATCCTAATCCATCATCTTCTCATCCTAATTGAAGACCTAATCGTCATCCTCTTCTCATCACCGCCATCGTCATCTTCATTTCAGCCCTAATCGCACCATTGCCGCCAGCCACGCTCTGTCGTTCGCCAAATCGCAAACCCGTTCACCGTTCCATCATTCCGTTCTCAGACATTGCATGCCGTTAGCCACTGGGTCTTGAATCGATCATTGTTCTTCCTCAGCAGAGAAAGTGTGTGAGGGGTGTGTGTACAAGAAAATCTCCAGGTCACCTTGCATCATCATTCCCCTAGCCTCAGTCCCTCCTCCTTTCTCTCCAATATCAAGGTCACCCTCTCTCTCTCTCTAATTTTAGGTTTCTTTTGTATTTTCCCCTCTTTTACTTCATTATGTAGTGCCTTTCACAGATATTCTCCATATTTTTTTAGCTTTATTAAGTGTAATTATTATTGGAGACTTAAATCGTGAGTATAATGTCACTCAGTGCATTTGTAGAATCTGCTATTTTCATGACCATTTTCTTGCTTATAGTGTGCGATCAAACAGGGCGTATCTTGCTAGGCTCATGGCTTCTCTCTTTCTTTCTTTAAAACTTTGCCGGGCTCTTTAATTGTTCTCTTGCAAGCTTTTTCATGTATAGGATTATACTGTTGGAGGGAATAACTGATGACCTCTATGACGTGATTTCTGTTGGTGCTTGCTCTTTTTGTTTGCTTCCTTCTTGCTGTCTACTGTTTAGTAGGCTATACTGAAAATCAGTCTAGGAGTGGTCTTAATTTGTGCAGAATTCTGTTCCAGATTCGTCTAGGAGTGGTTTTTCACAGTTGTATGTATATAACCACTACACTACAGATTTTAAGTTTATCTGGTGATAGAAGAAAATTAAGTTTTCCTTTGCTCAAATATTGTGAATAAGCATAGTGAATGCAAATCTATGGGAACCTGTAGTCTTTTGTTTGCTTGAAATTATGCTATTACATTAGATTGTGCATACAGTGATACTGGTATAATTTAGACCTTATGGCCACGCTAGTAGCTTAAGACTTGTCAGTTTTTATAAGGGATCCGAAGCTACAAAAAATTCACAAGGTTTATAGACCTAAAATCTTGCAGACGAACATATGTTTGAGTTGTCAGTCTGCTGCCTCTGTTAGAATAATGACTGTATGGATGTATTTCTTCGATCTTTAAACTTTATTTTATGTACTGTTAATTGGAACTAGCTCTTGTATATAACACTTTGAATAAGGTGTTACTGGTTGGCACAAAGATAACTACCTATATTGGTAAACTAGTTGTAACAAATGCTGTTGTTCACGCCACTATTGAAGAGTAGGTATATCTCTTTCACTCCTGCTCTTGCAAATGGTAAAAAATATTCCTCTAACTTTACTTATATAATCTGAATGTAGGGTTTAGATTCTAAAGTGATTGTCTTTAAGTATAAAAACAAGGAGAAATATTGGTCACCGACAGGTATTGCAGTCTTTTCTTTACTTCTTTCAAGTAAGCTAGCTATTAATGAAAAGACTTTTGCAAGAAAGTAGGGGGCCTTCAAGTAGCTTCATGGCGATTTCAGAATTTGGAAAGAGTGTGAATTTCTCACACGTCAAAGATTCTAAGAGACTTGTGGGTTTTGCAAGTGTGTAAGACTGTCAAGGGTGGAGATTGTGTTTTTAGCCAAAAACTAGTCCATAGCAATAAGCTATGAAGATGCATTTGAAAGTAGTTACTTTTTTGCTAGAATATGTTCTCTGAATTGAATGTTGAAAGTTTGTTTGAATGCAGCTTCTTGATTACCACGATGTGATTGATCATCCAATGGATTTTGCCACAGTGAGAAAGAAGTTGGCTAATGGATCATATCCTACCTTGGAACAATTTGAGGTTAGTAAATTCATGTTCTAATGTTTGACTTCGTGGCTAAAATGTGAATGCCCTTTTTCTTAGAACAGTTTCTGATTTTTTAGCTAGATTGGTGATCTTCTAGGAATGCCCTTTTTCTTATTTGAATAACTTTACATATTTCTTGCCCGATAGTTTGTATATGTATTATTCCAATCGGTTTGGTAACTGAATTTGCATTTGGTAATCTAATTTAACACAAGTGGAAGACGAATAATGAACCTTCCCTCTGTTCTTAATCTTATTGTGCCTCCCCTCAGATCTTAGTTTTCTGCCAAATTTGGCGTCTTTGCCATTTTTCAATCGGTGGGTTTGTACAAAATCTAAATCGATGATTTTTATTTTTACTAAACATTTGTGCCTTTGGATCTTGATGAATTCGCTGATTGAAAATATTTATTGGCTTTTTCAGGAGTGCTTGGTTCTGGCTCTAATTTACTGGTAGTTAAGGTATTATTAATATTATTATCGCCAGTTTTGTAAATGCATTTGATGATGTGGATGAAACTATATATGCTTCAATAATACGATAGTTTTACAGCCATTAGTTTCCTGTTTATTACATCATGGGATGCGCCTTTGTTTATTGTTTTTGATGGTTGTGGTTTGTATTTATAGTTCTGTATAAGGTGCTTGGTTTAATATTAGGAAGCTTTACTTGATCACTTATGATGTTGCTTCCACCTGCATTGGTGTGAATCTGGACTTACTGGCTGGAGCAAATTTTGAATGTAGATAAAATGCAATCTGACAATGGTAAGTTATTTATTGGTGGGATATCATGGGACACAAGTGAAGAACGGCTTAGAGAGTATTTCAGTTCTTATGGGGAGGTTGTGGAAGCAGTGATAATGAAGGATCGGACTACTGGTAGAGCTCATGGATTTGGTTTTGTAGTTTTTGCAGACCCAACTGTTGCAGAGAGAGTCATAGAAGAGAAGCACAACATTGATAGAAGGATGGTAATTTTCTTGTTTTGTGATCCATTAAATTCCTGCCTTAAAATTTTTTGTTGATGTTTTCTTTTTGAATTCTATCCCATCAGAGTCTTTCCTATTTTAAAAAGTTTCGATGTTTAAGCATATTTACATATCATTCTCTGTGACAATTGGCAACCATTGTATGTATATTGAAATTAACTCATAAATATGTTTTGGAATTCCTCTTAAGAATGTTGTTTCAGTTGAGAAATCAGAGGTAAATAGGAGCATAGTCAGAAGCTGGTGGGATCGAACCAACCAGCAAGGAAATCTATATGACTTGGACTATGTAATGCTGCTAGATGGTAACGGTTGGAGCATTACATGGGACTTTTTGGGGGTTTTGATCTTATTGTTGGTGGCAGTCCTTGTAATAACCTAACAGGTAGCAATAGGGTTAGCCAAGATGGTCTTGAGGGTAAAGAGTCATTTCTCTTCTTTGATTACTATCGTATTGTAGACTTGGTAAAAAATATAATGGCCAAAGGTCATTGATTCTTGTGAAAAGATCACCTCTGTTTAGGTCAGTGACTATGATCACTTGTTTCTTATGTGTATGTAATTGGAGTATTGGACTAATATTTGTTTGGCTATAAATTAATTAAATTAGTTCATTTTTTCATTTTAAGTGTTGTATTTATATCATTATGATAAAATATTGGGATTTTTTTGGATTGGGTTTAATCATCCTAATTAAAAGAATATTATTTTTTTTAAAAAAAAAGACTTTCCACGTCTCTTATTTGAATAAGAGACGTGGAAAGTGAGACTTTTCACATCTCATTTTTGAAAAAGAGACGTGAAAAGTTAGCACTGGTCACTTTCCACGTCTCACATTTAAATGTGAGACGTGGAAAGTGAGACTTTTCACGTCTCATTTTTAAAAAAGAGACGTGGAAAGTCGGCACTGGTCACTTTTCACGTCTCACATTTAAATGTGAGACGTGAAAAGTGAGACTTTCCACGTCTCATTTTTAAAAAAGAGACGTGGAAAGTAGGCACGATCACTTTCCACGTCTCATTTTTAAAAAAAGAGACGTGGAAAGTGGGGCACTTTCCACGTCTCACATTAAAAATGAGACGTGAAAAGTTCCGACTTTCTACGTCTCCCGTATCCACGTCCCAGTAAAAAGAGACGTGGAAAGTCCAAAAAAAGAGACGTGAAAAGTGTTTTTTGTAGTAGTGTATCTTGATTTCAAGTTACTGGGAAGATATTCCTATCATCCTTGAAATGGACAATAAGGAGCTTTTTCAAGCTATAACTGCAGAATCCATCACCTCTTGTTCATGGCAAGCCCATAACATTCTCTTTGATATTTTCGACTTGTTGAAACATCGAAAACTGCTTTCTTTCTCTCTTGTTCCAAGGGAGAGTAATGCTGCTGCCGATTGTTTGGCCGCCTTGGCTTCAAAGGAGTTGGGACCTCAAGGTCTGATCTCTGAATCTCCAACCCCACTAGCCACTATTATTTTTCTTGAAGCTCAAGTCGAAACGCAAGGACAAAGGATCCAGTTTGTGCAAGAGGAAGATAGAGAAGGAGTTGGCTAAGCATCTTGTATATAGAGTGACATGTTTTTCACTGTTTTTAGTTTTAGATTCATGTCTTTGAATTTTCTGTCATTCCTGTGTTGTACATGTACTTAATATGTTTCGTTTAATGAAAAGCATGAACTTGTTGATTGGTCAAAAAAAAGAAATAATGACTTTCAACTATGCAGTTCTTAATAAGTAGTAGCTATCATTGTATATGAAGACTAAGCATAGTGTCCCTTTTCTTATTTAGAACAGCATATAATACCAATACCAAGAGATTACAAGTCTACGACAAAATTAAGTTGCATATAACTTCTCACTTATAAATGAGTTTTCATGCCCCACATGATATTGGCTATGATGCACCTATTTTTAAAAACCTTTTTGGAATTTTAGAAAATATTAAAATATGTTTCAAAATAAACCCCCGATAAACTATTATACCATGCATAATAAAAGAGGGGAAATTGTGGAAATTATTACATTTAATTAATCAAGGATATAATTAAAAAGAAGAAAAAAGATCTGGACATAAGCCAACTTCAACTATATATTTTGGCATTACGGAATTTAAAAATTGAGTCTTATTTTTCAAACTAATTTGAAATTTGAGTTGGACATGGAAAAAAAATGAAACCACCTTTGTGAGTATTTATTATATGATTAAGTCTTTATTCGGACATAATGTCAACATTTGATTCTTATTCTAGGAATGAGGGGAATGTGGAATATACGAAATTAAAAAATAGTAGAAGTAATCAAACCATTGGGAATAAAAGGAAAATAGTCAATTTTAGGTCTCACCAAAAATGTCATTTTACCTCTCCAGCAGCTAATTAAAAAAAAGAAAGAAAATAAAATAAAATATAAAACATTTTTAAACTTCTTTCTTCTTCTTTTTTGTAAACTTTAAAGTATTCTTGTTTATTAATTTAAAATTATTAAAATTTAAATATTCCTATTTCAATGACAGATATGAGATCTATAATGAACTTCCCCTCACAAAATAAATAATAATAATAATTATTATTATTATAGAGGGTGTTGATTGGGTTCGATATCAGACATTAGCTTTTAGCATGATAATCGTTTCGTTTATAAGTTTTGGTATTAGACCCTGTATAGGTTCGAATCCAACTTCTTAAGAATATGTTCAAAAACGAATCTCCTTTAAGAAGGAATGAATGATATTTCTTATTTTAGGGATGTGGATTAGATTTGATTAAATCATAAAATTACAATTTTTTCCAAATTTTATTTCAAAAAAATGTTTATTTAGACATTATGCATGTATGTTTAATAGTATCTATGCATATTCGATTTTACACCACAAAGATTGAGAGGTGAGAAGAGATTGATTTTTTTTTTATGTGAATCTTTTAAAAGCTTTCACTTCTTCTAAATCTCCATGCAACCATTTACGTCGAACTTCTAATGGCTTCCACATCTCAACCCCTCCTTCTCCTTTTCCTTATTTAGAGTGCCCTTGCCCTAATTCAAGTGACAAACACTACAAAGTCTCAGCTGTTACAGACATTAGATAAGAAGATGGGAGAAAAACCCCAACCTCTGTTTCTAATGTTGAAGAAATAGTGGAGTCATTGGAGACTTTGTCTGAAAGGGCCAACAATTTGGCATCTGATCTGCATGAAATCCGTTGTGCTGTGGGGCAACACAACAATATGATTCAGGATGATGAAGGTGGCTATTGAGATGAAAATCCGTAAAACCTTTTCACTTACTCTATAGGTATGTTTATGATTTTTGGTTAAGCTTTTATCAATCTCTTGTCAGTTCCTCTCTCTTTGCATGCTTTTTTCAATCTTTTATTTATATACATGACAAAAGAGGGAAGAAATATTTGCTTCTCCACCGCATCTTCAACAACTGTCTTGATAATCATATGAAAAAAAATTATAAAATAGTCTTTCAATATATGTGTTCAAAGACACCTTTATAAAATTCAATATGGTGTCTAATAACATCACCTTTGAGCTATCGTTCAAGACATCTTTAAAAGGCTCAAGTCATTCGGGAGAACTATGTAAGCTTGATTAGAAGCAAAAACCATAGGTTTTGGAAGAGTGTTTACTAGATTGAAAGTCATAGTTTTGGGTGGAAAACAAACGTTTTTCATAACCTCACTGCTTTCTTATGCTTTTAGGGGGTAAATATTTTGAGAAGTTTGTTCCCAAACAGCTACAAATTTTACTAATACACATAAATTATTTATTATATAAATAATTCATTGATCTTAAACATGGATATATATTATTACTTGTTCCTTTTTAAACCAAAATATATTATCTGTTTATTACTGTAAACAAAAATATAAAATTGTCCTTTATATAATCATCACATTAATTTTTTGTCATTTTTAGTAATCATATAAAAACGTGATTCTACGTACTAATAAAATCATCCAAATTATCTCCATAGCTTGTTCCAAAATCATCGTTGGAAAAATATAACTTGATCACACTCTTTCTAACAAAATAAGGCTGATTGAAAAAAGGAAGTTTTGGATGAGGGGAATATTTAATTTGTTCGGTGAATTTTTCCGTTCAGTTTTCACTCCATGACTACATGTTCTATACTGTATTAATTAGCGCTTATCTCACTAGGAGTTACTGTGCTAGAAATTCTAGCTTTTAGGCTAATATCATAGTATTATTCTTATTTTCCTATGCCCTCTGTTTCTCTTGCCCATCTATATAAAACTAGTGATCACGTGATCTTTCTATTTTTGTATTCTCACTATATTCTACCCTTCCATCCAAATCGACCATAACATTTGATTTTGGAAAGAATAGCAAATAAGTACATTGGTAAAAATAAACAATTGAAATTAGACTTGGTATAATTAAGTGGATTTAGGGAATGTGGATGTTGATGATGCATTAAGAAACTAAATAATTGAAAAATTAAATTTCTCATGGATGAACATTAAAGAGATAAAATCTCTTAACAATAATTTCAAATTGGATACCTTACATATTTACAAATTTAGGAAGAATATAGGGGGTCTGAAACCTTGTGCAGTTGTACCTCTTCTTGCTACTTCCATTAATAATCTTTTGAACAAAAAATTGGCTGAATATTCAATAGAAAAAAAAAATAATATTGAGTGGCAGTTATTTGGCCGTTACACACGTGTTTAGTACCAGGTTCAAAAATTTCTACTAAATTGGCTATGACAAACTTTTTGTAGCGATTTGAAAACTTGCTACTTATGCGACCACCATCACAGTTTTCACGGTCCAAACTAAACGCTGCTAATGTTATCTCAGATTCCCAGTCCATTTTGTATGAGAAAAGATGTTAGTAGTGGTTTTGAACAAACTACTAATGTGTACATTTAGCGGCAGTTGGACCACTACTAAAGTTATTATATATGATATTAAAAGAATTAGGACAACTTATTTTTTTAACTTATAAGGACTAAGGAATGTCAAAAGTAAATCTGAAGACAGGAAAAACCTATGTATCTGTTAATTGTTTATAAATAATAATAACTTTGAAAAAATATTTACTGCTTTGTCCAAAATTATAAAGAGGAATAAGAAGTTATGGTAGAATACGCATATCGCCTTCACAGTTATTTAAAACATACAATTAAAAAGGAAGGTATTGGTATAAGTATATAAGAAAAAAAAAGAATAGAATAAGCATATAAAATTGAAGGGAAAATATTATATATCTATATGTGTGTGTGTCTATATATATATATATATATATCTTAAATCGATCATCTGGGATATGACAAATAATAATGAGAAGAAAACTTGTGTAAAATAAAATAATGAGAAGAAAACTAAAATGTGGAGTAAAAATAAAGGTGAGGGGAGAAATGAGTTAAGGCTGGAAGTAAAACTGAAGAAGTGAGGAAGTGTATTTATAGGAGCGAAGTATTAGTAGGGTCGAAGCAGAACCAGTTTCAGTGTTCGTCGGAAGGATGAGTAGAGGGGCTCCTCCACTATCAACCATCTAGATTCAATCTGGATAATCCATATCTTATATTTTAAAGTTTATTATTTTTAAATGATAACTATTTTAGTGGGTAGAAAATCTAAAATATAGATAATCTTTTAACTATCATTTTGTCAAAAAAATATAGTTTCTATTTAAAAATCGTAAAGTTTAAAATATTAAAATTGAACCATCCAGATTAGATCTTATAGTTGAGAGTAGAGGAGCTCCCCGTCCTCATCGTTTCGACAAACATTGAAACTGATTCCGGTCGAAGCGGAACATTATTAACGGTTCTTAATACAACTATTAATGTCACGTATAGCTCATATATGTACCTTGTCCAATGAGAATGATCCCACGCACAACTTTAGTCCTATAAGGCAGCTAAGCATTTCTATTATTATTTATAATAACACATTGATATTTATTGAATCTTATTTAGAATAAAAGAGAAAAATGAAATATACTAGAAAACCTTTGAATAACTTGAAGTAGCAAATACTTCCTCCAATTTTAAATATAAGAGTTAGTATATAAGTAATTTTATTCTAAATTATAAGGCATCTATATACATATATATATATATATATATCACTTTTCTTCAACTAACTCATCTAACTTATATGATAAATTATGTAATAGATTGTCTAATAAGACATATAATCTAGAAAGATTATGTAACATATACTTTGTACAAGCGACTTATTTAATTTCTTTTAATTAGTTAACTAATTCTTCTATTAAGAAGAGGTCGTATCTTATTGTTTAATACTCTCTCCGTCCCTAACTATAAGCTTCAAACAACTATTTTGTTTAATTAAAAAAAAACTACTTAAGTTAGTTAAAAGAAATAATTATGTGAGGAATTTAATTTATTTTCCAACTTCACCCTTATTATTAAAGATGAAAGAGAATGTATGGAGAAAAGATAAATAATGGGTAAAATTGAAAATAATGTAATAAATGTTTAGACAACCCTAAAATGAAATTTATATTTTAGGACAAACATATTCACAAATATGAAGCTTATAATTAAGGACGGAGAGAGTACCTATCTCATAAAAAGGGAAAATCCTAAATAAATACCAGTTCAATTCTAAAATCTTATATATGAGATTTTGATCATTTGAGTAATGATTTTGCTATATGAATCACCTCTATGAGATTTTGGGATTTAAGTAGTAATTTTTA
The DNA here is from genome assembly GCA_037074515.1 of Mimosa bimucronata. Lineage (NCBI taxonomy): Eukaryota > Viridiplantae > Streptophyta > Magnoliopsida > Fabales > Fabaceae > Mimosa > Mimosa bimucronata. Next base: position 24,936,892 of record CM073445.1, on the reverse strand, counting down.
TGAATTTTCGCTCAATTATTTTGACACAATTTCCCTTATATTTTTCTGACACTCATTAAGGTTTACTGACGGAATATTCTCTGTTTTCCAAGGTAATCAAACCCGGACCGGCTACTAGACCGGACGAGTTAATAGGTTAAGGGTCAGTGGGTCAGACCGTAATCAACTCGGAGTCTGACCCGGTAATAATTAAAATAACATAATTTAATTAAAATGGATTTTAAAAAGTTATATTTAAATGAGAAAAATATTTTTAATAACTACCCATGTTTTATAATATATTTAACTATATATATATATATATAAATTATGTGTTATTTTTATTTTATCTCCTTTTCTTTTTTCTTTTTTCTGGCCTCTATCTCCTTTTCCATTTCAAACTTTTGTCCCATCCCTTTTTTCTTCTCCTGTCACGTGAGTTGAGATAACTTGCAAGCACATATCACAAAGCAAATGCATGTATCACGAAGCAACAATACAAGGCCGACAAGCCTCCATCCTTTAGGTTTTTTTAATACTTTTTTACTCTTCCTCTCTAACATCAACACGCTATCAGAACTTTTTTACTCTTCCTCTCTAACATCAACACGCCACCAACAAGCCTCTCTCACAAAGGCTTCTTATTTCTTCTTCTACCATAGTTCAACTCAGATACAAAATCCATGGCTTCTTCAACGAGCGACGAGGGTGAGAAGGAAGTAGCAGTAGTGTCCATGTTTAAAAAAAGTATGACTTTGTGTTTCATTCATCATGATTTTGTTGCTTGTCTCCTCCCTGTCTTGTTCATCTCTGCGTTTCTTCTTCTTCATCTCTCCTTCTCCGCCTTTTCATCATCTTGTTGATCCGGATCTGAAAGGAAAATATTCAACTCGGTTGACTCGCCCCACTCGGCGAGTCACCCGAGTTAGTCCAGGTTACCACCCGAGTCAACCGGGTGAGGCCGAGTCAACCCCCGATCTAGTAACTCGACTGGACCGGCAAAGTGACCGAGTTGCCGGGTTCCGAGTCAACTCGGCTGGTCCGGTCCGAGTTTAATAACATTGCTGTTTTCTATTCTCCATTTATTTGTTTCCCCATCTTCCATGTGTGGGGTCCACACGCATGCTGCACGTACTTAATTTGTGCATGATTCTGTTGCCTCCCATATTTTTTTTTTTGCTAATTAAACTACTCCTTCCGTCCCACTATATAACGTTTTTTTAACCGAATTATGGGTTCCTAAAAAATTAGTTAAAAACAATAAATATGTATAAAATATACCTTTTTCTCAAATATACTTTTATTTATGAATGGGTAAGAGAAAGGGTAATTATGAAAGAAGATGAAAGAGAATGTGTGAGAAAATTAATGCATAGCTAAAATGGAGAAAAACACATTTATTACTCAAATAAAGTCAAACAGAACATTATATCTTAGGATGGAGGGAGTAATTTAATGGGTTGATGGTAAAATTTGTGCATGCAACAACAACAACTGTTGTCTCCTGTACCCAAATGCACAGAACAAGATCTGTTTGGCATTGCATTTTCATTCCCCTCACTACTACAGAAAATGTCTATAGCAGCACTTATTTTGGCCCTATAGCAGCTCTGATAAGCGCTGCAATAGCCAATGATGTTATAGGCTATTAAGCCTAACGCAGAGCTTGTTAAGCGCTGCGATAGGTAATTTATTTTTAAAAAAAATAATACCTATAGCAGCGCTTAATAAGCGCTGCTATAGGTATTATTTTTTAAAAAAAAAAATAATTTTTATCCCAGCATACAAAACATACAGATTTGATTCAGTTTTAGAACATCAAAGTTATCTTAATTACAAATTGCATCATCACAAATCAGCCAAAACATTTAACATACAATTAATTCCAAATTCCAATAATTTAGTTCTAAAGCTTTCAGTCACCAAAACAATTAAGTGATAAGCTTTGAACATAATTATTATGATCAGATTTAGATCTTGATTGCAGATATTAATGATTAGTTCAAGCTTTAATGGCCTTGCTCCAAGACAAACACCTTTAATCGTCAAAAAAACCATTCTTCAAAGATCATAAATATTTCTTTAACAATTGAAATCCTTAAATAAGAAACAAATCAGACTTATCCCCATTTAGAATCATATTTTAGCATTAATATCCTTAAGAAGAAAATCAGTTCATGAACCTATAACAACTATATTTTCACAGCTTACACAGAAGAATTATACATAAATAGAGCAAAGAATTAGGTCTTGGAATCACAAATCAGAATCTTACCACAGTGGAATAAAATAGTATCAAGCAACAAGGCCCTAAACAAAAACTACAACCCCTTTATTCCAATTCCTAGAGCACAAAGAACTAATTCCAATATGATTTACTTAATAACTAGCTTCTCCAATAATTTAAATTCAAAACCATACTATTTATCATTCAAAGCAGATTCATAATAGAGAAAAAGAAATTCAGAAACGATGTCTCTAAAATCAGCAAGAAATCCCAGATACAGCTATCACAACCAAACAGATAAGACCCAACAGAACAAAGGATCGGACAGGCAAATGTCATATACACATCCGAATTAACCATACATAATTAATACCAATTCCATCACCCTCCCATTACAACTTAAGAAATATCTATCATTTTTCACCTTTTCTTTATTCCCATGTCAGTTTCCAATACCTCTGTACACACACACATCCACACACGAAGCCTCCTTGGTTCCAATTTACAACATAGAAATTGAACAACTTCTGTATATAAATACATACTTAATTATATAATTAATTCACAAATTCTTCCCTAAACATTTCTTCAAGCACCTTATGCGGGTTCTAATTCCAAAACATAAAGCAAGTCTCAAGATTCTTGAATTGCTTATTAAACAACAATTAAAACAAATAACACCATCTTATAAAGTTTCCCAATCTCGTTTTCCTAACCAGGCTTGAATTCAAAATAAAATCAGAGTAGAATCAAAGTTCTTTGCTTCCATTTTCTTTTCAACCGAAGTGTAAATTAGAAATACATACCCATATGAAATCTTTTGCTTTCAGTTTCAAGTAATCTCCAACTCAAACTTCTCCCTTTCTTCATGCACACAAATTGTATGAAGGAGAAATAATAAGATTTAACCACCTACTTACAAACACCCTCAACACTCACAAGCAATAGAGGGAGAAGAAGATGAATCTTTGCTGCCAAACAATGACTCCTCAACAACCCACCCTCACACAATCACTCATTGACGGCAAGAAGAAGGAGAACTCAACTCCAAAATCATCCAAGACAGAAAAATAAAAGAGAAAGATGGAACCTGATGAGGGCGACGATATACAAGCAAGAACTGGAGACGACGTGACACCCATGAGCTGCAAGCGGCGGAGTTAGAGGCTAATGCACGAGTACAAACAGCAAAGAGAGAGAAAGACGAGGAAAGGCTACAGAGAAAAGAGATGATACAGTGAAAGAAGGCACATGATTGCTCTTGAAGCTTCTCTCTACACGCTTAAACAGAAACTACAACCCCTTTATTCCAATTCCTAGAGCACAAAGAACTAATTCCAATATGATTTACTTAATAACTAGCTTCTCCAATAATATAAATTCAAAACCATACTATTTATCATTCAAAGCAGATTCATAATAGAGCAAAAGAAATTCAGAAACGATGTCCCTAAAATCAGCAAGAAATCCCAGATACAGATATCACAACCAAACAGATAAGACCCAACAGAACAAAGGATCAGACAGGCAAATGTCATATACACATCCGAATCAACCACACATAATTAATACCAATTCCATCACCCTCCCATTAAGCTCAGCAATTCAAATTACTTGGAAAGAAGAACAGAACTTCAGCCGAACAGAACACAATGAACAAGAAGAAGAACAGAAATTTCACACAATCAAATTCATCAACACCACCATCATTTTCTTATGCTTATAACGTTAATACTACAAAGGGAGGAACAAAAATCTAATCAACACAAAAAGAGCAAGCTCGACGGCACAGGGGAGGAAGAAGAATATTCAAGAAAATTCCAAAATTCCAAAATCATGCCTCCCAAAAACTTAATATACTCTAATTCACTCCTAAACACAATTAATTAAATTTCCATTCGAATTTTGCCCAGAAGACCCAAAGAACAACGTCGGTGAACAGTGCACAGAGGGAGAAATTTGAAGAAATATTGGTTAATGCTACTCTACTGCTCAAATTCGTTCTCGGGGTTTGGTAATCAAACCATAAGCTTCTCTTTCACTAGATTAACATGCCCTAAAATCCCAAAATCCAAATCGATTTCTACTCTCAACTCGCTCAAATCGAATGAATATAGGGTAGAAGGAAGGAGAGAAGAGTCACCTAAGGTTGCACCCGAGCTTCCATGCGTCGTCGAAGCTTTTCGTCGCCGGAAGTGGCCTCCCCTGTCGTTGGCGATGGCTGGCCGAGCGAGAGGAAATATAGGAACCAGAGGGAGACTGAAGAGAGACGAGAGAGAGGGCTCAGGTTTTGGAAGAGGGAGAAGAGTGATTAAGAAGATAGAACACGTGTGATGATATAAATAAAAGAGAAGAGTAGATATTTTAAAAGGATGTTTTATTAAATTGTTTTACTTATTTTTTAAAATAAAATTAAATTCTAAAAGGCCTATAGTAGCACTTAAGCGATGTTATAGGCCACCTGTCATTTAAATTTTATTTAAAAAATATCTAAAACCAATTTTAAAAATACTAATTCATTTTAAAAAAGGAAAGAAAATTTAAAAATACCTATTTAGGCCTATATATGCCCCCATGTCATTTAAATTTTATTTAAAAAATATCTAAAACCAATTTTAAAAATACTAATTCATTTTAAAAAAGGAAAGAAAATTTAAAAATACCTATTTAGGCCTATATATGCCCCATGTCATTTAAATTTTATTTAAAAAATTTCTAAAACCAATTTTAAAAATACTAATTCATTTTAAAAAAGGAAAAAAAATTAAAAATACATATTTAGGCCTATAGCAGCGCTTGGATTTAATTTTATTTAAAAAACATCTAAAACCAATTTTAAAAATACTAATTAATTTTAAAAAAGGAAAGAAAATTTAAAAATACCTATTTAGGCCTATCTAGCCCCCCTGTCATTTAAATTTTATTTAAAAAATATCTAAAACAAATTTTAAAAATACTAATTCATTTTAAAAAAGGAAAAAAATTAAAAATATTTATTTAGGCATATTGCATCGCTTAAACGCTGCTATAGGCCCATGTGATTTAAATTTTATTTAAAATTGATTTTAAAAAATTTTTTAAAGAAAATTTAAATCACAGGGGCCTATAGCAGCGCTTAAGCGCTGGTATATGCTTATACCTATACCAACACTTTTTTTTAAAAGCGCTGGTATAGGTCATATTATACCTATCCCATCACTTGCGTTTTGCAAGCGTTGCTATTGTTGCGCTACAATAGAGTATTTCTGTAGTAGTGCCTCTTCCTCGGCGAAGAAAAAGTGAACAAGCCTTGAAATTTGAATCTCAGTCATAGACGGTGAATATCTTCAGTTTTTTCCTCTCCTCTTCAACATAAAGTTCTGTGCTGACTCTGTTAAATTTGTTGAGTTCAAGTTGCGAAGAAGAAAGCTTGGTAACTATCCTTTGTCGTTTCTTCAGAGTGGAAGACAAAGCTAGTAATTTTCCTTTCTTTTCTTCTGTCTAAGGGTGTGTTTGGATTGGCTTTTTTTCAGAAGGACTTTTTCATAAGGTCTTTTTCAGAAGGTCTTTTGGAAAAAAGTTAGATTGTAGAAGTGATTTATGTTTGGATTAGTAATGTTAGAAGTGACTTTTTTTCAATCTGACTTTTAGAACATGTTTGGATGATTATTTTGAAAAGTAAGTTTACATGAAAAATTACTAAAAATGGCATTATTGTTATTAAATAATACATATATAATATGCATATATTCTTATAGTTAAGAAAGAAAAAGTGAAATTTGGGTTTTTGAAGGATTTTAAATGCTTAGTTTCTCCCTTATTTTAAGGGAAATAATTTAAAAAAATATATATTTTTAGCTCAAAGGAGGATATTATGGGAGAAAATAATTAGAGATTATTATGGTAAATTTTTGGAGATAAAAAGGGAATTTTATATTATAAGAAAATATCTTATTTAAAAATTTTAGGGGTCTAATAGTCTAATTTTCCTACCCACTTTATTAAATAACAAACAATAAATGGTGTGGGACCCATCAAAAGACAAAAGCCAGAAGCCAGAAGTCAAAATTTTTAACTTCTGACTTTTTGCTTCTCCACCGGACTTCTGGAGGAAAAGATCTTTTCATCTGTTTATGAACCAAACATGATTTTTTTGTTCCGTTAGCTTCTCCGGCGGAAAAGTCCTTCTGACCCTAAAAAAGACATCACAAACATGCAGTTAGTTGTTTGCCTTCTCCAAATATGATAAAAATAGAGGAATCTGGAGAGCTTTGTTCTTTAAGAGCCATGATGGTTACAGCTAAAATGGGTTCCTGGATAGTAGATGGTAGATTTGCCTTGGTTGAAAAGATGATGATTCCATTCTTAGGTTCAGTTGTGTTTGGTGAAAAAGCTAGAGGGCCTTGAGTTGCCGCAGAATAGGAAAAAGTAGGATTGTTAAAAACATGCTTATGCAAATTTTCCCTAGTGTCAGAAATCAAGTAACAGTTGAAATTTCCATCAGAGTTGAGTTCATATGTAATGGCAAATGCTTCTGAATGGTTTTCTTCATCAACTCTGTAAAGGTTCCACAGTGTCAGGAGGGAGTTGGGGAACTTTGGATGGTATTTAGCTACATAATATTTAGCCGACCTCTTATGAGAAATTTCCAAGTTGGGAATAAGTAGCGATAGGGTCTGACAGGAGGCACTCTTTCCAAAAATCTTGACGCAGTCCTTAATGAATTCCTCAATTTCAATTGTCGTTTTGAGCTGCAAGGTGATCAGATTTTTGTCTTTTTGGCAGGGCGAGATTGAGCAGATCCTTGTATAGGAGGCAAATTAAAATTGATTGAGAATAGTTAGGAGGAGAGATTAGAGGGAATTGGCGATTGGGAGAGCCATTAGGAGACTGAATTAAAACTGGAGATTTACTTGGTGGCGTATGTGGGTAGACATGGGAGTCCAAAGCTGCTAAAGGCCGTGAGAAAAGACTTTATTCGGACATATTTACAAGGAACCTCATTAAATTTTCATGTGATCTTACAATTTTATCCTTAATTTATTATTTATTGATTTTATTAGTGAATATTAAATAGGGGTATAATTGGAAAGTTATCAGATTTCAAGGCATGATTAATAGGGTTTAAGGTTTTCTTTGATTTGTGTGAAACTTGTTGGAAATGTCTTATAAATAGGACTAGATGAGTTGTTTTAAACAAATTTATGTGTATCATTTTATTACATATCACTCCATAAGCCAAACAAATTTGTTTAAAGAAAAATGATAAATATAATAGATAAAATTAAAAAAAAAAACGCTAGTATTAGGACCAAAAGGTTGCCCAAACTAGTTCTTATGTTGTATTTTTTTTTTTTTTTTGTATAAAGGACAATTTCATTAAAAGTAAAACAATTACAAACTAAAGCTCAATTATGGAGTCAATAAGAGAGCTCAATATTAGAACACATACAGGAAAACGAAATAACAGACATAAGCATAAATAAAACAGCTAAAAAAGAAAAAAAAACAATAATATTTGGGCTTTCATAAGAGAAGCTCTTCAATAATGGGCTTGCGAGAGAAGAGCAACAAAATGATAACCCATACGCTATCATCATCTTCATCATGAGTGAAAAAAGCTCAAACCAAAAAGCTCCACTTTAAAGATAGCTTGAAGATACGTCGTAGAAATGTTTCAAATGAATTTGAAGCCTGATGACGTCTACACCTGTTGTGTTTAAAAATAGAGATACTCCCATCTATAGATATAAGCTGAGGATCAAAGAGAACCAAAAGAAAAGAAAGGCCCTAGTACCTACATACAAAACACTAGAAGTAAAAGTATATGACAATAACAAGATGTAAGATAAAGGAAAGAGATAAATAAAGAGAAAAACAAAGAGGGAGGCGGGTTGTGTTTTGTGTTTATTTGTTTAAAGTGGTGAAAGAAGTCAAAGGAAGAGAGAGACAAAAGTGGGTGAAAGTTGGTGAAAATTGGTAAACGGAAGGCGGTAGAAGATAAAGGGAAGAACAAGGAAGGCGGTGGCTGGTGGGTATTGTCTTTTTTTTTCGAATAGGGGATGGAAAGAAGGTTCACGCAGGAGAAAAAAAAGGAGGGAAAAGAAGGAAGGTTAGGAGGTGATGGAGAAGGAAAGGAAGTGGAAAAATCCAGATCTAAAAGAAGAAGATGATAAGGAAGGAAAAGAGGAAGAAGGAGATGATGAGCAGAGGAAGCAACGGAGAAAGCAAAGAGTTGACGGAGGATCTTGTGATGAAAACAAAAATCAGCACTACCAGAAAAGCACCACAGAGGTGCTGGAAAAGTACTAAGATACACCCTCTGCTTCAGCTCGGTGAAATAGAGCACGCCGCCTCCAAGTGGCGACAACAAGCAGAGCAATTTTTGCCGTCATCCTATCTCCTCCCTTCTTGTGATTTTTAGTTCTTACGTTGTAACCAAAAGTGGTATATTAATATTAACAGTTAACAATAAAAAATAAATACTAGAAACTAATTACTATTTATAAAAAATCGCAAAAGGGATGGGAAATAAACTAGCACTACTGCAATGTTATCCTCTCACAATTGAGAAAGGCTAAAATGAATAAAACCTTAATAAATTTTAGGTTAATTACACATCACCCACAACTTTTAGAAAATTAAATTAAGGGTGAAGGGTAAAAAATGACCCTATACTTATGTTCAAGGTGCATCTGACACCTTATACTTTTTTTTTTTTGCTAAAAAATGTCCATCAACTTTCAAATTTGGGTCAATAATGACTCTTCCGTCAAATTGCCCCAATGAAAGTTTCCAATTTGGGCTAATAATGACTCATCTATCAAACTGGCCCAACAGATATTTCAAATTCGGGTCAATAATAACTTCTATGTCAAACTGGTCTAACAAAAATTAGATTCATGTGAAATTCTAATGTGGGATCTACCCATAAAAAAGTAACAAAAATTGGGCCAGTTTGACGGATGAGCCATTATTGGACTGAATTTAAAACGTCTGTTGAGTCAGTTTGACGGAGGAATCATTATTGGTTCGAATTTGAAACGTCCGTTGGACCAATTTGGTGGAAAAGTAATTATTGACCCGAATTTGAAAGTTGAAGGACAATTTTGAACCAAAAAAAAGTACAAGGTGCCAAAAGCACCTTAGGCATAAATACACGGTCATTTTTTTACCCTTTACCCTTAAATTAATGATTATAATGCTATATTTTGTAAATGGCAATAACATTGAAATTCGATGAATTGTGTTAAAGATTAAGGAATGACAATGGCATCGGAGCTTTGAAAATTATGTTTTGTACTCTCTCCCCGATCTTAAATATAAGATTTATTTTAGGAGATGAGCTTAATCCTAAATATAAGACCTTAATAATAAATATATAAGAGAGGAAGGGAAAATAAATGTAGATGATTCGGGTTTTTCAATAATATCATGTTATTTAACTAATTTACTTAATATATTTAATCTAATTAAATTAAATAAATAGATTTCATATTTAAAATGGGAGTATGGATACTTCTTTGGGCACACTTTAACTTTATATTAAAATAATTTTTATACTTTGTCTAGTTCAGTTAGAGGGTAGGGCAGATTTTGTGTTTTTAATTGTCGATTGTTTGGTTTAAAAGCAGAAATGTTGAAGTTTACAGTTTTACCATCGCATATTAATTTACAAGTTGAGTAAAATATTTTGAACTCCCCTCTGTTTTACTTTAATTGTAAATAACTCTATCTATTTTGAAAACATATAATCTAGTTTAACAAGTAACACCGTTGAATAATTTTTTACAGATCATAAATGGTATTTTTTTTTAATTCAAAATTATATTCAAATAAATATTCTTTAATAATTTACCCAGTACTATCTCATTTATCTTTAAAAAAATTTATTTAATAATATCTAATTATCTATATTATATCTTTTACTTAACTTAAACAGAATTTCAGAATATTTTATATGAAAAAATATTAACAAATTGATCAAAACAGTAATTTTTTTTAATATAGGTTTAATTAAATCTACTTAATATTTATTAATTATAAAACATAAATTTTGATATATTATTAACAAAACTATACCATTTTAAAATTTAATGAGTGAAATTAATATATTTATATATATATAACATTTTTTACCAACATATTTATTTTAAAAATTACAAATTACTTCATCAATTATTTTTTAAAAATAAACTTTATACTCATAAAATTGATTAACATCAGGCTATCGAAATTAATACATATAAATATATAAAAATATGAAATTAATGATTAAAATTAATTTTAGATGTTGTAAAGACACGTTTAAATGATTATTAAGTATGAGTTGTGTTAATCAATGATATTTTGATCAAAATAATGAATCAACATTATGATTTAACTGTCAACTAACGTGTAGATGAATGTCAGTTGAATTTTAAAACCACACAGGGAGGTTCATGCAACATATATGTTGATTTAAAAGGAGGTTTATATAGGTTTTTAAAATAAAATAGAGATATTTGTAATTTTGATTAAATATACCATGTATCTGAGCAACCGACTACTCAAGTTTCAGGGTTCGTGGCTTCCCCTCCCAACATAAGTTCCTCTAGGACTTGAACTCGAGACTTCAAATGATCTAACAGGGCATTACTCCTCTAAACCAACTATGTGTTGGTGAGTCAATGTATTTTGCTATTATGATTTTTATTTATGCATTATGTAAATAAATTATTTTTCTTATAAAACAACATTTAGAGGCATTACTTAGATTATTTTATTTTTTAATTAATCATAAATTATAAAAAGACTTTAATATGAGAACAAAACCCTTGCCCCTCCCTTTATTCACCAAGCTTCCCCTTAACGGCTCTTTAGAGCAGCAATGACAGAGATAAGGGCAATATTAAAGGGATGAGTCATAGCAGCAATGGCAGAGATAAGGGCAATATTAAAGGGATGAGTCATAATTTCCTAATTTAGGTTCAAACTGGGAGTAGTAATTTTGTCCCAGATTTATTATAAACAAGAATATTTTTGTTTTAAAATTTGCGATAAAAAATTATAGTAGAGAGAGGTAGGTTTGGACAAATACTAGGGGAGCGAACTCAGAATTTTGAAGAAAGAAGTAAATCCTTAAAGGAAGAAACCAAAAAGCTTCAAACTACAAATTCTACAAAACTACCTCAACTTATTAACTAAAGGCCTCTGAGGCCCAATCAAAGTTCCATTCCGTCTGAGTTGCTCCAGATCCCATTCATAAAAAAAAAAAAAAATAGAAGAAGAAGAAAGCCGATTGATGAGATTTCCTCCCCATTTCCAAGCCGATTGATCTAATAATACATTACATATATTATGATTAAGTAACTCATTTAGTTTCTTTAATCTCAAAAAAAAAATTTAACTACTCCCTTCGGTCCTTAATATAAAATCACTTTGAATTTTTTTGGAAGTTAAGGAAGCAAATTAGACTACTAAATTATAACATATGGCACATATAATTAGATTATAGGTTAGTTTTTAATTAGAATAAATTAGTTTTAAAGAAAAAAGATTACTATAGATAATTTAAAATGATTAATTTTACATCTTTAACGTTTCAAAAAAAGTCAAAGTAATCATGTAATTAAGACCGGAGAGGGAGGGAGTACTTCTTATAGGAAGGAATGAGGAGTATATAATACAGAGCTATGAACCCTCCAGCCGTGCTTATACCCCTTCCAATCGGTGTGCCAATCACCTCAGGGTAGTCACACTACATTCTTTAGATCTTGACTCCATTTCATTGTCTAGATTGAAAAGGATTCTCCAGAGAGCTCTGTGATGAGGCTTGATCCAACATTCATTCCATGCATATCACTAAAAAATATTTTAGCATATTGCATGTCACTGGAAAAATATTTTAATGTGTTGAATACTTCAAAAATTATTTGTAGTTTTGGACACAGAATGATGGGGTTGGACAGTTGTTTTCTAAAAAATATCATTTAGTATGTTGAAGCTTTTAATATTTTTCTTAACTCCCTTAAAAATACTTTTTCAATTGTACTTTTTGGTATCCTAAAATACTTTTTAGTAGCACTCACTTTATAAAGTACTTTTTAGTGATATTAACAGTCACAATATTTTTGGGAGTATCCTGAATTTAGGGGGCTGGTTATTATTGAGAACAAAATACATGAAGGGTAAAATTGCATTTATTATCCAAGATATTGAATACGACTAAAAAAATATTTTAAGAAGTTTAGGGAAATAAAAATTGTTGATGAAGAATATTTTAATATTTAAGATACTGAAACATAATATCTCCTCCTTATCAACACACATAGTGCTTCAAAATATTCTATTGAAAAATACTTTATTAGTGATTATCAAGAGTTGGTTCTTAGTTCTTACATTCAAATATTATATTAGAATATTAAAATGGAAAATGAACCTCTAAGAGGGGGAGGGGACTCACGGCAAATGAAGAGAGACTCCTCTAAGGGAGAAACCAAAAAGAGTCTACGCTAAATATTTAACACACCTCCCTCAATTCTAAAGTTCAACTTTTTTTTTTTTTGCGTGAAGCATGGGTATCCACCGCCAGATGCAGTGACTAATCCCATCACACCGGGGTCTCCAATTAAGGGCAAAGTGTTGGCCAAGGGGTAGGCTGCATTCCCAAGATAAGGAATCGAACCCCCAACCATTAGTTAAGCGGCAAAGTGAGATAACCACTACGCCAACCACACTTGGTATCCAAAGTTCAACTTTTACTAAATAAAAAACTCTCAAAGGCCCAATTCAAGCGGTCCATTTCATATGAGTTGCCTCTACGTCTAGCCCATTGACAAAAATAAAGTGCATTCATGACACTACCTCAAAACTAGATTTTGCTTGCACCATTTGATAAGTATCATCTGCAAAAGGGTTAAGGGTAAAAATAAGGGAAAATTCCAAATAAATACCCCTTGAATATCAAAAGGACAAAAAGGTACCTCAAATATACAAAAGGACATAAAAGGGATTGTTCCCAATTTGGAATAAACAATTTTAAAGTAAAAAGACCAAAATACCCCTGTCTTCATTAACCACTCAAGTATGGCCAATAACCACTCTTGTATAGCGATTAACCACTCTAGTATAGCCATTAACCACTTCGTTGATTCATTAGTTAGGCTTGTTTTAGGGAAAGTTGTTAACTACTCTAGTATAGCAATTAACCACTTCAATATAGCGATTAACCACTCCAGTATAGCCATTAACTACTTCACTGATTCATTAGTTGGGCTCAAATACTCTTATATTTGTGAAAGTCGTTAACCATTCTAGTATAGCAATTAACCACTTCAGTATTGCGATTAACCACTCTAGTATAGCCATTAACCACTTCACTTTGAAAGTGAATGGAGACAGAGGTATTTTGGTCTTTTTGCATTAAAATTGTTTATTCCAAATTGGGAACAGTCTCTTTTATGTCCTTTTGTATATTGGAGGTACCTTTTTGTCCTTTTGATATTCGAGGGGTATTTATTTGGAATTTTCCCTAAAAATAACGTGCTTTTGTCAAAAGTTAGTACAGCACCAAGTGCTCTCTTTTTGGATAAAAAATAACTTTGAACTTCTAAATTAGGATCAAAAGTCACACTTACCATTATATTAGGGTAAAAAATACACTCGATTTTGTAAAAAAGGTTCGTCCAACACCAAGCATTTTCTTTTAGAATATAACTGTAAGTGTGACTTTTAATCATAATTTGGAAGTTCAGCGTTACTTTTGGTAAAAAAAAAAGCACTTGGTGTTGGACGAACTTTTGACAAAATCACATGTGTATTTTTTACTATTAACCCTCTGCAAAATCCTCACTCAAAAATTCATTTCTATTTATTTTTCATCATGTTCTCAAGAAATTGCTTATTTAGTTTTTTTTTTATCAATGGTTAGAAATATATTTGAAATATTTCTTCTATGATATGGTATAGATAAATTAAGTTTTAAAGCTTGTATAAGCTGTTTTATGCCATAATCGATACTTTTAAGTATATATTTTTTCCAAAAATTTATATACATTCAATTTGTTTATATTAATTGATATAATTAATAAAATTTTTAAAGTATAAATTAGCTAAATTAAATTTAATTTGCACTAATTTTATAAAAATATTAAAAAATATATTTGTAAGAAATAAATTCAGAAAAAAAAAATTAAATCATTCCCAACAAATTTATCTGAAATATAAAAAAAATATCACGAAGGATAATTTTGTAAACAATTTTTTTAGAATATTTTTAATTTATTTTTAAAGTATTTTAAACTGTGTTCATAAGATCGTACGTATGACATGTTAGAATTTTCGCTCGTTTTTAAAATAAAAACCTAGTATTTTTATAATAAAATAAGGTTGATAATCAATTTACTCAATCATAGAACAAATATTTAATTATTTTGTATGTGATCAAGAATATAATATGAAACTTTGGGAAAGAAGTATATAATATGAATCACCTTATCATCCTCATTAAGGTATAATTAATTTAGTGAGAATAAAATCTGAAAAGTAAACAAGGGAATAATAACTCTAGATTGTTCCTTAAAGCTTAAATTTAATTTGTGTGAATGTTTTTGTTTTTTTCTAGATCTTAGTTTTTTTTCACTTGTTCGAAATCAATTTTGTCCTGCTCAACTTAAACAAAAAGAGGGGATTTAATGCCTAATAATCAATTATATTGGGTTCTGTGGGATCGACCTTTATTTGCCAATTTACCATTTTTACGGCCCGTACACTTGCGAAGTTTAATTAAGAATTTTGGTGGCATCATTAGCCTTTTGTGCAGTGTTTTCTTCTCCATTAGAATCTGACAAGTAAAGACTCTCCAATTATGAAAAGTACAATTTACTATACATAATTTCAGAAAGGACATATTAGTACAATTGACCTATATGTCCAAAGCAAAATTAAAATGAATTGTCCAAAAAACCCTCAAAGAAAAGAGATTAAAAGAACATACCTGTAAAAGTAGAAAATGGCAAAAGCTTGTGGAATAAATGCGAAGAATAGAAAATGACGAGTTGGGGAAGAAGAAGAGAAAAAGAAAAGCTTCCTCACATGTTCCAAGCTCTCCAATGTAAGTAGTAAATATTGTTTAAAGCATAGTCTTTATCTCTATGCTCTAATATTTGATTACATTGTGGTTAGGGTTTATTGTTTGGGATTATTAATTTTTTGGGTTGACATTGCGTTGAGCTGAAGTGCGTTGCAGAGGTGTCGAAGTGGCTTGTAATGGTGGTGAATTGTTTAATTTTTTATTGTAATAAAATTTATAGGTTAGAAGGAGGTGAATGAATGACGGGAATTGGCTAAGTGAATGAGGTTAGGAGAAGCATTTATTTGGGAGGGAAATGGAAAGGGAGTGGTTGTGTTTATGTGAGTGTCAAGGATGAGTGTGGACATAAACACATGGGTGGGAATAGCTGGTAATACACAATGTCTAATTAGAAAACCCTAAATCGAAATTAGGAATCATAGAACTTTGATACAAATGTTAATTTTGCAAAGAATGTAATGTAAATTGAGCTAAGAAAATCTTAAATATTTTATTTTTGTTGCAAGTAAGGAAGGAAAATGAATGATGATATTTGGTCAAGTAGTGTAAAAGACTTATTTTGTTATTTTCATGTAGAGGGGAAATTTGTTTGTAATGATGATGGTGAAGTTAAATACACTGGAGGGGCTGTGAAGTTAAGGATGCTAAAAGAATAGATAACAATTGATGAGTTAAGATGTTTTGTTATTTTCATGTATAGGGGAAATATGTTTGTAGTTTATTTGATATAGCAGTGATGTTCTGGTTTTTTGGGAATGTCTTATGACATGTCGGCATTCAATAATATAAAGTTGGTATTGTGAAAAGGTGTATGTAAGTCTTAATTCATTCATGAAACCAATGTATAATTTGTTGTTTAAATGCAAAGACCATGTTAGTGTGGTTTATAAACATAAAAGGAAGAAATTCATAGGTATAAAAGTAAATGGAAAAACATTAGAAGAAGTTGGTAAACCGTTAACAGAAGTTGGTAATCCTTTATCCAATGTTGGTAACAAGCAACATTGGATAGAGGCATGTTGGTAATCTGTTATCCAATGTTGGTAAACTCTTATACCATTCTGGTAACAAAGAAAAAGATTTTGGTAAAGAGAAGTTGGGAAGTTGGCAAATGAATATAGGCAGTTGGTAATCCTTTATAAGAATTTGCTAATCGTTTATACAAATTTGGTAATCCCCTTTATGATGTTAGTAACAAACAAGAAGATTTTGGTAATGGATAGAGGCATGTTGGTAATATGTTATTCGAATGTGGTAATTTGTTATGAGAGTTTGGTAATCCCTTATACCATTCTGGTATCAAATAAGAAGATTTTTGTAATCCTTACAAATGGATAGATGCATACTGGTAATCCGTTATCCGAAGTTGGTAATACGTTATGGGAATTTGTTAATCCCTTGTACTATTTTGGTAATAAACAAGAAGATTTTGGTAAAGGTTGGGAAGATGGCAAATGGATAGAGGCATGTTAGTAATCCTTTATTAAAAATTGGTAATCATTTATATGGATTTGGTAATCCCTAATACCATTCTGGTTACAAATAAGAAGATTTTGGTAATACCTTACAAATGAAATGAGGCATGTTAATAATCCGTTATCCGAAGTTGGAAATACACTATGGGAACTTCGTAATCCCTTACACTATTCTAATCAAGACTCTTGTCTCTTTTTAATTAACCTAGGGACATTTTGGGGTTTTACTTTTAATTTTGCTTTAGACGGATTGGTCAATTGTACTGATTTGTCATTTCTGAAGTTAGTTGTATCAAATTGTCCATTTGATAATTGGAGAATCTTTATTTGTTTTTTTCCATATAATCTTTGGGATAATTGCATTGAGCTCATGAGGAAAGATAAATTAATACCCTAAAATTTCTAAAAATATTAAAATAAGTAACGGATGTAATGCAATTGAAAAATTATCAAGTTATATCGGTCATTAACACATATTATGACAATTGATAATGTAGTTTAGCTTACCTGTCAATAACATATTTGTTGAGCATGTTGATTTTACTTTTCTAATAAAGTCGCATAAATAATACTCCCTTAATACCTTAAATATAAGATCAAATTGAC
This sequence comes from Mimosa bimucronata, assembly GCA_037074515.1. NCBI lineage: Eukaryota > Viridiplantae > Streptophyta > Magnoliopsida > Fabales > Fabaceae > Mimosa > Mimosa bimucronata. The sequence continues at coordinate 24,919,554 of CM073445.1, read as the reverse complement.
TATTTTGAAAAATCCTAAAATAGTTAAAAAAATTATTTATAAATTGAATTGTTTTAACCTTTTGTCTAAACTAATTTATTTAACTTATAAGCTAATATATAACATATGTTATAGTTAAGTGGCTTATATTTAACTTCATTAGTATCTCCCAAAAAAGTAAAATATGTCTTGTATTAAGGAAGGGGGTAACTTGTTAACCCTTTTCTAGCCTCCCAAGGCATATTCCATTTGCGATGACAATTAATGCCACTCTTTGAGACATGTTGGAATGCACTTGTCAAACCAATCTTCGCATATGGTCAGCTCCATATAGCATTATCTAGAGTTATAACAATGGATGGCCTTAAGATATTCGTTCTCAACTCTTGTGTGGATGGAAAGAAGATGACTACCAACGTTGTTTACAAGAAAGTGGTTAAAAATGTCTTGCTATGTGCTTAGATTTGTCGCATCAATATCAAACATTCAAAATACTTTTTGTTTCCATTCAGTTAGCACTTAAGCATTCAATTCAAAAGTTGCGTTGTCATTATATGACATTACAAATCATTAAGTATTAGTAAAAGTTAATGATTCAAGGTAAATATTGCAACGCGTGCATCACGCTCAATTGAGCAAAAAAGGAGAGAATGAGCCGATTACTAAACAATTAAAGGCATCACGTATCTCATCAAAAGAAAAGCTTGAAGATAAAATTGAGTTGCAGCTTATAGCTTTGTGAAAGTTATCTGAGGCTAAAAGAAGAGATTCTTTAAGCCCAAAAGTAGCAGCAACCTTGAAAGAAGCTACTACTAAACAATAATCAAAGCTGTAACCTTTTTCTGGAGAAGAGAAGTTCGGAGAAGCTCGTAGTGACAACCCAAAAGAAACGAAGAATCCTATTCAAGTTCTAAGTGTAAACAAAACAGTTTCAAACATATATGTAGTAGAAGCAAAAACGGCCAAGAAGATGAAGCCAAACTGTGATTACGCATAGTCAAAAAGCTGGATATATGACAAGCGACAGACAGGTAGGTTTATGGGTGTTCACGGGACGGGACCGGGACGACCCCGTCCCGAAGAAAAGTGTTCGGGACGGGGTTTCCGTCCCGTGTCCCGTCCCGTCCCGAACTTGTCCCGGTCTAGGTCGGGACGGGACGGGACAGGTCTTGTCCCGAAACTTTTTTTCAATTAAAAAAATTGACCCAAAAATCGTTTTTTTTGCAGAGCAACACACTTGGTGGGTGATTTTATAGCATAATTAAATCTCCTCCAGTGTCATGAGCACTCCATATTAATACATAATAAACCAAAAACATAATAATTAGAGCAAAAAAAAGTAGCAACAACTACACATTTAAATAGAGTTTAAAAAAAACTTCAAATGTGATGTGTTACACATAGAGCATAGTGGCAGGGGACAAGAAATTTGAGATCAATGAATTGTTGGAACTTAGTTTAGAAGTTAGAGTTATATATTTTTTTTAAAAAAATTCATATATACTCACATATGAGACAGATGACACATGTATTTTTTTTTTAAAAAAATATGAACATACATATATATATATTCGGGACGGGACGGGATCGGGATGACCCCGTCCCGAGTCCCGTCCCGTCCCGAAGCGATACTCTGTCCCGTCCCAAAAATTTTCGGGACGGGACAGAGTTGAACAGCCCTAGGTAGGTTGAAAGCAGAGGGTTTTGACAGAAAAGTTAAGAGTAAGTGGAGGTTGAACCGGGTTAGGTTAATTTCTTTTAGTAGAAGCCCATTAAAGAGAAACCTACTTAAGCCCAATAGTATTTATGAAAGGACAATGGCTCAGCAGCATCCAACATTTAGACTCACATTTATGAAGTAGCTAATGGTTTTGGGCCTTGAAGTGGAAGAAAAAAACCTTAATTCTTCATGAAGTTAGGGCTGTCGCTTGCAACCTAATGCCTACAAGTGTGACCCAACTTTCTGAAGCCTCCAAAACGACATTTCTTCCTATCTTAAACGCAGAAAATAATATAGAAGAAAAATCTGGGCACCATAGGTTGGTTTTTTTATTATGTTAAGATTAAGAAAATTAGAATAGCTTCTATCAAGCTTAACAGGAAGCTTCAATTATTCTCAAGGGCAGAGGAGTATGAAGAAAAAAGAGGGGTAGTTTATAACCCAATTATATTGTCTCATGGTCCTATTGCTGTTATACAATTTGTACTTTCATCTAATATTTGCTATGAGGCTCAGTTCTGGGGAAGAGAAGCTAAATATTACTCCAATACTAATTATACCAAGATGGTTATGATAAGTTATTGGGTTTTCTCATTTGAATATTCTGACACAGGGAAGGCCCCCAGGTGGAAGCTTACAATAATATTCTATGAGTGTGCCTTGTTTGGGTTAGCGTGCTATTCTAGATTGAACAGTAAAGTCAATTTTGGATTGACCAAAGCTTGTGAAGGTGAAGGTGAAGGTGGTGAAAGAATTTTGGCATTGCTAATTGATGGTTCAATATCTACACCCTGCTTTGTAACCAATTCAAAATATGATGCAGAATCAAAAGGTGAACAGTTGTATGGTACTCCCTCCGGTCCTAATTATAAGAGTCAGTTGACTTTTTTGAAAAAATTAAGGATGCAAAATACACAACTTTAAATTGTTTATATTTGTTTTTCCCCTCAAAACTAAGTTATTTTCCTTATAAACTATCATATAATCTAATCACAATATTAAGATTTAGGGGTCTGATTTGCTTCCTTAATCTCCCAAAAAAAAGTCAATTGACTTTTATAATTATGAATGTGGTAGTATCTTTTATTATGGAACAACTGGAGATGTACTCGGCATCTTTGTCCCTCTCTCTATATATTTCTCTTCTATCTTTCTTTTCTTTTCCCTTTTTATATAGTATCATATCCATATTATTTGATTCTTTTGATTTCATTGATTTATTTTGTGGCCCTTTTATTGGGTTTCTTTTGTCCAAAAAAAAATTAGCTTTACGGTGTTCAGTTAGACTAAAATCTCTATATCAATCATTCTATTTTTGTTTGCGATTGGTGAAATCACAAATTACATCACCTAAGAATTTCCGTTTATTATGGTGCCTAATCAGATTAAAATCTTCAATTAAGATCTTTTGTGTTTGTTTGTGTTTGATTAGAGTAAAAATGATGTGATAAACCAGTTGGATTCACAATAGTTTCCGTAGGTTAGTAATAAAATGGGAAATGAGGAGGACATATGAATTTTGTTAAGGACAATTTTATAGCAAGATAATTTCCAATTGGCCCCTTGAAAATCTGACACATCACTGCAGCCATGTGAGGGTCAAATGAAATTAAGCTGTGGAGGCAAAGGACAATGGATTGATTTCCAGAAAAGTGACTTATATATAAGTCATATTAAAAATAAGTTAGATTGTATAATGAGATTTATGTTTGGATTGATTTAAAAAAAATGACTTATAAGTGACTTATTTTATATAAGTCAGCTTGTGTATGTTTGGGGTAGTTGTGATTAGATGTGAAAAATAAGTCAGAATTTGTGGACCCCACCTTATAAGTGACTTATAAATAAGAAATAAGCTGTTTTAAATATCTTATAACTTATTTTGATTTTTATAAGTTACTAATAAGTTAAATTAACAATAAGCCAAAACAAGCATGTAAAATAAGCTATCAAAAAAATAAGTTATTTTTTCCTCAAAATAAGTACTTATTTCTTTGAAATAAGTCAATCCAAACATGCTTATGTGTGTTTGGATTAACGATTGGAAAATTGACTTATATATAAATCAGATTGTGTAATGAAATTTATGTTTGGATTAGTTGTAAAAAATGACTTATAAGTGACTTATGAAGATAAATCAAATTGTGTAATGAGATTTATGTTTGGATTAATTATAATTAGTTGTAAAAATTAAGTCAGAATTTGTAGGCTCCACATCCATAAGCGCTTTTTTTCTCCTTTAGCTTATTTTGATTTATAAGCTATAAGCGCTTTTAAAATTAAGTTAAACCAAACATCTCTAAACGAATTTCCCATTTTAAGTCCTTTTTAGGGAAAATGAGCACTTATTTAGGGAAAATAAGTTGATCCAAACACACTGATGACCAATTCAAAATGTGATGCTGAATCAAAGGTGAACAGTTGTATGGTCTCTTTCATTATGGAACAATTGGAGATGTATTAGGTATCTTTATCCCCCTCTCTATATGTTTCTCTTCTCTCTTTCTTTTTTTCCCCTTTTTATATAGTATTATATCCATATTATTTGCTTCTTGTTATAAAAATAAGAGAAAAGAAGAAAGATTGAGAGAAAATGGGATAATGAGACAAAGAAAATAAAAGAGGGAGGAAATGAGCATTTCTCATTAACTTGTAATTCTTGATACAAATGCTTAGTGTTTGGCTTCTATTTATAGGTCTCAACACATTCAAACCTATAACTATGGTTACAAAGGTATAGAGATGGATATAATGGCACTAATGATAAGAAGAAACTCCTACAGGCTATTCATTAGGAGGTTATAGGAAGAGAATTCTAAGAAATGGAGGTTATAAACATCTACTACATAATATTTTATAACACTCCCCCTTGGATGTCCATAAACAAATATTGTGCCTCATTAAAAACTTACTAGGAAAAACCCAATGGGACAAAAACCAAGTAAAGGAAAAAGAGTACACAATACTTATCAAAGTTGCCTCGTTAAAAACCTTACCAGGGAAACCCAGTGGGACAAAACCTTGGTTAAGGGAAAAAAGAGTACATCATGACATTTTCTCCTCCTGAAAATAATCATTTTACTCCCCCTGATAACTACATCACTTTTGTCCTTTTATCTCGATTGAGTATACTGATTTTTCAAGCATATTCCGTCCAAAGCCTTTTAAGCATATCTTCATTTGATTGAATTGAACTATTATCCATATGTTCTTAAGCATATTAACAAAATATTCCGTCCAAAGCCTTTTAAGCATATCTGCAAACTTAATTCTTCCACAAATATTTTAACATGTAATATTAACAAAATTAATAAATATTTATATGGGACCTCTATTCATGATTATTAAAATCATTGAGGAATTTAATAACTTGATCTACTGGTCAAGTAAAATGCAAATTTATATGTTTTAAAAAATATATTTTGAATTATTTTCTTATATATGCTTCTGGCATTTAAAATCCTTCAAGGATTTTCATTTAAATTTCACAATATTTAATTATTGATGTATAGTTTCTTTTCATATATTGCCAGACTTATATGCAAAATAATTGCATCCACCGCAAAAATAATACACCTTATCATAATCTTTATTGACTATGTGAAAAATTATGTTTCATATAAGTATTTATAATTTTATATTTCAGGTATTTGGACTGCAAGTTCATAATATTCATGTATTGAAAGTATAATATCATTTTCATTGTAGTATTTTAGGTATTTGGACTGCAGGCCCATAATATTCATGTATTGAAAGAAAAATAGCATTTTCATTGTATCTTTAACTTTTGTTTTCCTTTCTTGCCAATCATTTTCATATCTACTTCTTATAACATATCTCAATATAAGATCCTCATTTAATCACATGATATCATTATCGAAATTGTTGTCGACAACTATGTTCTTTTCTATTCCATTCTCCTTATTGTGACATAACTTATTGAGATCTCTTTGTCAATTTTCAGGTACTTGTACCTCCTTTGAGGTTTTTATATTAGTTATGTCTTGGCACTCTTCTAAAGCGCATGCCTCCTCAAAATGATCATCTTAATTATGAGCTCATATTTATCTGAAGTATTTATATTTGGAGTCGATTGATTTCTTATGCTTCAGGCATGTTGCATTTGTTGGAGCATTTTTAGCTGGAATATGAGATTCGATAATTCTTATTTAGGTCAGTAATTATATCTGGCAGATATTTTGTAGAATCTGATGAACTTCTGGTTTATATTACTATACTTGAGGATCTATATTTAATAATAATAGTGCATTCAATACATTTTCTTTTCCAGCTACTCGCTTTCTCCCCCTCATGTTTGGATAACCTTGTCGAATGACAATCAAATAATTATGCGGTATAAGTCTCCTATAGCTACTTGTTTCTTTTAGAAACATCATTTTGTTCCATTTTGAAACAAACAAGGAGGTTTTTGCCCAACATTTATCTCGACTTTCTTCAATATCCATCTATACACATTGTGGTGGATTATTAGGCATATGCAATGCACATTCAAAATTTTTGAGATGGAAATTATCTGGCTCCTGACCAAAAGCCAATTTTATTGGGAGAGAATATTGTTGGCTTGATGTAAAGTGCTGCAATATGTGATATTAAATATATCAACATTGAAAAAGAAACTTTGTTCTCATAAATATTTCATGGAGGCTTTAATGAATAATTTCTGGATCATATAATCTGGAAATTGTGCACTCAACAGAACGATTTATTCAAACAATCTTGCAAACTCCAGATTGCAAGCTAAATAATCGTACATGTAACCATTTTATAGATGCATCTATCAAATTTATTGAATACTTATATGGTTTATATGCTATTTGATTGGGTCCATGAGTTTGTTTTTTCCAGAAATATAGATACATTCCAAATCACAAATAGTGATCTTTTTATTATAAATTTTTTTTGAGAACAAGCAGCACAACATAATGTTAACTATTCGAGAAAATCTTCTGGTTCTTTAATGGATGCCAATAATTTGATATTTCATATATATATGACTTGGATGATCAAACAAGTCATATCAACAATAAATTTATTCGGATTAGTAAACTTCTGGTTTACTGTATCATCTTTCTTATTTAACATTCAACTTCCATATTAAAATCATTACATGACATTCATTTTAGGGAGATCTCAAAAGATTTTTGTGAATGAAGAATATGAGTATAATTTCATTTAACATTCAACATCGGTTCACACTTGTATTCCAACAATCTCTCCCTCAAGTGTGAATTACCAATAAACTTCCCCAATTCATGTATTTCACAGACAATTATAATAGGCTAATAACCTACGCACATTTCATTTGGAAGCTCAAATACTTAATTACTCACATAAAAATATGGATTTCAATCCAATTGGATTATCTTTTCATTTCCTTCAATGAATGGAAATTCTAATATCATTCTATGAAGCATGATTTCATCATCAATATTCTCACACAAAAAAAAATTGTATTGATTCTTCAGGAATTATATCTATTTTGTAGCATATAAGTTCTTCAAGAACTAACATTTAACATTATATATCAGTAGTAATATACTTCAATTTTCTTTTTTTTCTTAGAAATATATATATATATATATATATTCTCATAATTTTATTGGATAACTAATACATCACAGTAAGTAAAATTCATCTCATATCCCAAAAATGAAAATGACTCTAACAAAAATTAATTAACAATCATTTATCAAATCAATCAAGTTCTCATCTCACTTGCAAAATAAAACTAATAATCATATTCTCTTACGTATGTGTGACAATTAAATTAGAATTTCACATGATAATGTTTCATTTCAACGTAGTTGTCACTAAATTCATGAATATATCAAATTTCTCCCACAAAATGAGATAAAATGTACCATTAATATATAAAATGTATCACTACCCTTCATATATATTTATATATGTATTTGCATTTAACTACCATTGGTGTCTTATCAAAATATTACTATTTACTATTGCCACACTTGATGTGGTAATCTTAATAGATATAACATTCATGGTATAATATAAACGAGGGGGTTATGCACAATTAAAATCAATATATTCGTCAACAAAAGTTGATCCATAAGGTGGAAAATAAGTTACCAATATAACGCAAATGGCCTTCTAAAATGAAATACATAATATCCATTCATCCATTTTATTGTTAAAATTATACCAAGGTTCATATAGTTTAAACATTTTTTTTATACAAATAAAAAAGGATATTGCTCATGCATATAATGCAATTATGATATAATGACAATAATTTAATATTAATATGAATAATGAAAATAAATAAATAATTATAGCTAAAAAAAATTAATAGAGAAGGAACGTACCTTTCATAATGCAAAGCCTTTTTCGTTTTGCGTTGAATATGGTAAACAACAAACTCACAAACTCTTAAATATCCGTCTATTTAGGGAAAATAAAAAAAAAATTTACATTGATATATTTCAAAATCAAAATACATTTACCAATTACGTTGATATAATAATTGTACACATGCATCTCAAGAATATATAACTGTTAGAGAGAACTAAATTCACCATTAAGAAACATTTATCAAAACCATAATATTGTGTAATATTATAGATGCAACTTCTTCTTTAGGCTCAGACTTTATTAGGACATTAATGTGCATCATAATATTTTATAATAATTTATATCACATACACAAAAAAAACCACAATAAATTTAAACAATAATAAAAATTAAACATTAGATAGCCTCCTAGGCTTATGATTATCTTTTATTGCTTTTACAATAAGTTTGAGCAATTTTCTCTATAACTCATTGCCATTTTTTATATTTGTCATCTCAGTTTTTTCAACTTGACAATCATTTTAACATTTTATATTCACTGAATAGATACACATTTCTCTATGGCTTCTGGCCACATATAAATATTTGCTCATAATTTTATATCAAAATACAATTATTTTAATATTTCCAAACATTGTTGCCTCAAATTATTAATTTAGGCATTAATCATATGTGATCATAGCAAAATATGTTGATTAGTCTGCAAGCCTATTGCTTTTGAGTACCATGATCTACTATAAATTATTTGTCTTCAGGACAATATATTCTTAAAATATTTTTTTAAGGCTATAAAGCTTCTTTTTGTCATTTGATACATGATAATAAGCCTTCAGGGCTTTTATATTTATATCAATACAATAATCAGAAGAGCAAAATTTCTTTTTCTTGTGCAATTTAGTGAAACTCACAATGTTTTTTTTAAAACAAATATTAAAAAGATGATATGACTTCTGGTCATCCAATCACAACTAAATAAGAATTATCATATAAAGTGATATGACTTCTAGTCATTTAATTTAAGTATTATGGCTACTGGCCATTCTTAAAATTAAAAAAAAATGTAATAAGATAAATTAAATAAATTAAAAGTCACAATCATATAAATAAACATATAATCATATCGATCATTATATATAACCACACTGTATAATAATATTATAAATTATTGTAAATTATTGTGTATAAATTACATAAACAGCATGATTATATATGAACAAAAACAAATATATATTAATATATATGTATATATATGGTGTTATGAGCATAATAATCAACAATTGAAAATATAAGGTGGAAAAAAAATAACGCAATGAAAAAAAGGAAATAAAAGACAATAATTGATGTGTAAAATAAATATATGTATACATGTATATAATATGTGTATGTATATAATATGTGTATATATATATAACATGCATGTATATAACATGCATATGTGTGTGCGTATATATTATATATAATATGTATTATAATATGATATATATATATATATATATATTCTTAAAGCATCAAATTAAATATGTAGACGGGGTGTTCCGTAAGAACTAAAGGGCGTATGAACTAAAGGCGGTAAAACCTTCCAATCTAGTTTATTGTGACAGCCTCTATAATTCTTCAGAAGAGGTAAGGATATGATGCAATATATATACACATATAAGAGGAAGAGATATAGAAAGGTAAATTATATATCAATATATATGGGGGAAACTGTAATAATATATATGTGTATATAATATCTATATGTTCAACAATTAAACATATAAATAAAACTAGTAATATATATGTGCTCGTGTAGAAAATGTAAACAAATAAAATATGAACATGAGTGAATGCATAGCAATAGAAAAATAAAAGACAATAAAAATAGACAACCTAAAATATAGTATACCAAAAAAAATGGAATCATATAAAGGAAAAAAGGCCATTTTTGGCCGGGAAGTTTTCACTTTGAACCAATTTTGGCCTGGAAGTTTTTTTAGGACCTATTTTGACCTGGAAGTTAACAAAACGTAGCAATTTTGACCTGGGCTAATAGATACGCCAACCAGCGTCTGCCACGTGGCATAACTACATGGACAGTTATGCCACGTGGCAGACGCTGGTTGGCGTATCTATTAGCTCAGGTCAAAATTGCTATGTTTTGTTAACTTTCGGGTCAAAATAGGTCCTAAAAAACTTTCAGGCCAAAATTGGTCTAAAGTGAAAACTTCCGGGCCAAAAATGGCCTTTTTCCCTAATATAAAATATACTTATAGAAAGGTAAGGAAAAAAAAATTATAGGGAGCACTCAAATTTTCAGGGCAAATTTGTGCTGATAGCGTGTTATAAAAATAAGAGAAAAGAAGAAAGATTGAGAGAAAATGGGATAATGAGATAAAGAAAATAGAAGAGGAAGGAAATGAGCATTTCTCATTAACTTGTAATTCTTGGTACAAATGCTTTGTGTTTGGCCTCTATTTATAGGTCTCAACACATTCAAGCCTATAACTATGGTTACAAAGGTATAAAGATGGATATAATGGCAATAATGATAAGAAGAAACTCCTACAAGTTATTCATTAGGAGGTTATAGGAAGATAATTCTAAGAGAGGGAGGTTATAGACATCCATTACATAATATTTTATAACACTTCTTTTGATTTCATTGATTTATTTTGTGGCTTTTTCATTGGGTTTCTTTTGTCCAAAAAATAATGAGCTCTAATTGAAGCAGCGTTCTAAGACCCGGACCGGGGGTTGAACCGGTTCTCTCCCTTTTTTTTCCTTTTCAGAATTTAATTTTTTTTTATTTTGTTATAATTCACCTAATTATCAACTTTCACTTCACTTAATTTTAGAAACAAGGAAATTATAATATTTTAAATGCTATTATACTTGCATATGTTTAGTATTTAATTGTTATTACTCTTAGTATTTGTATTTTAGTTTGTGGATTGTAGAATAATATTTATTTTCATGTGTACTCAACTAATATTTTATATTTTTCCCTCTATAGAAACATCAAAATATTCATGTTTGATGAATCATGCATACTTATCTATATTTACATTTTGATATTAGTGATTATTAATGTTAATATCAATAAAATTTTATTATTTTAATATAACCGATCTGATCCGGTCCGACCCCGATCTGACCATTAACCCTTAAACCAGTACCTCATCCGGTTCAATGTCCGGTCCAATTTTTTTAAACCTTCATTCATTTGAAGTGATTGTTTTCGAAAACATCTAGATTTTAATCTAGTTAGATTTAGGTGAGTATTAGGGCGGGTTTGGTACCTAGTATTGATTTGGCGGAGATGAAGATGGAGACTTTCTGGTACACACAAAAACAAAAAAAGAAAATCTGATTTTTATGTTGAAATACCATATTGCCCTACAATTTTTTTGTCCTTTTAAATCTTCCCACAATCTTTTTGTTTTTTGTTTTTTGTTTTAAATCTTCCCAGAATCTTCTTCCCCTCCATGACAGATCTAAGATTTAGATCCATGACAGATCTTCGCCGGCGTCGGAGATCGGAGAGATGTTGCCGGAGGAGATGGTGTCGCCGGAGAAGATACAAACCCTCCTCGTCGGCGCCTTCATCACTGTCCTCGTTGGTGGTTAATAGTACTAGTTTAAGGCGTGATGACGGTCAGAGGATGAAGGCAAATATGGAGAAAGCGTGTTTGCAGACATGGAGTTGGTGGAAATGGAAATGGAAAATTTTCCATTTCCATCATACCAATCACACAGTCATGGGTTAGTTTTCGCATCAAGGTGTCGCAATGTTGAGAATATAAGACTCAAATCATAACAATCGAAATGTGTTGATCATGTTTTCTGGTTGTGGTTGCAGGGTAAATAATCGGGTCGGAAGGTTTTGAGGGAAGCTCTGGTTATTTACAGCCATTGAACTTCGAACTTCGTGAAATCAGAGATCTAGCCATCTAGGTTTGCAAATGATTTTTTTTGCTGCTCTCTGTCCGTTGTCACAAGTCACTCTTTTTTTTTTTTTTTTTTCAGATTCATTGGCTTTTAGCTCGTATATTTATCTTTTTTATATGAGTATTATTCAGATTTTCAAGTTCCCTGAATATTTAGCTTGCTTGTTTTCTGGCATGTAACAGTTATTTGACCCTGCTTTATTTTTTTTTAGTCTTCTCGGAACTGTACTCTATTCCTGAATCGAGAAGATGCAGAGGACTCCACCGGAAGACTTTTTAATGAAGGAGACCAACCCTCACCTTGGAGGGGGAAAGGTCTCTGGTGTTAAACTTATGAACATCTATGATCTTGTTGAAGAAATGCAGTACCTGTATGTAAGGGTGGTCAAGGCTAAGGACCTGCCTTCAAAAGATGTCACCGGCATTTGTGACCCTTATACTGAAGTGAAGCTTGGAAACTATAAAGGCACCACTCGTCAATTTGAGAATAAAACTAACCCTGAATGGAATCAGGTTTTTGCTTTCTCAAAAGATTCGATTCAGGCTTCAGTGCTGGTGGTTACTGTGAAAGATAAAGATTTTGTGAAGGATGACTTAATTGGCCGTGTCTTATTTGATCTGAATGTGATCCCTGAACTAGTTCACTCAGATAGGCCTCTGGCACCACAATGGTATGGATTGGAGGACAGGAACGGTGATGAGGTGAAGGGGGAGTTAATGCTGGCTGTATGGATGGGTACGCAAGCTGATGAAGCATTTCCTGAAGCTTGGCACTCTGATGCCTTTACAGTCAGTGGGACTGATGCCCTCACGAACATTAGATCAAAAGTGTATCTATCTCCTAAGCTTTGGTATTTAAGGGTTAATGTAATAGAGGTGCAAAACTTGCAACCAACTGACAGGGGTAGATACCCAGAAGTTTTTGTGAAGGCTTTGCTGGGAAATCAGGCTTTAAGGACTAAAATCTCTCAGTGTAGGAGCATTAATCCAAAGTGGAATGAGGACTTGATGTTTGTAGCAGCAGAGCCGTTTGTGGAGCCCCTCATTTTGAGTGTGGAAGATAGAGTTGCACCCAACAAAGATGAAGTATTGGGGAGGTGTGAAATTCCTTTGCAGGATTTGGATAGGAGGCTAGATCACAAACCTGTGAACAATAGGTTGTTTGATCTTGAGAAACATGTTTTAGAAGGGGAAAAGAAGAAAGAAATCAAGTTTGGTGGCAGGATTCATATGAGGATCTGTCTAGAAGGTGGTTATCATGTTTTGGATGAATCAACTCACTACAGCAGTGATCTACGCCCATCAGCAAAACAGCTGTGGAAGTCCAGCATTGGCGTTCTTCAAGTGGGTATATTGAATGCCCAAGGTTTAATGCCAATGAAAACCAAAGATGGGAGGGGGACGACAGATGCTTATTGTGTTGCAAAATACGGGCAGAAGTGGGTAAGGACAAGGACAATTATTGATAGCTTTACACCCAAATGGAATGAGCAATATACTTGGGAGGTTTTTGATCCTTGCACTGTCATCACTATTGGTGTTTTTGATAACTGTCATTTGCATGGTGGCGATAAGCGTAGGGAAGTGAAAGATTCAAGGATTGGGAAGGTAAGAATTCGCCTTTCGACCCTTGAGACTGACCGGGTCTGTACTCATTCTTATCCTCTTGTAGCCCTTCACCCTGATGGGGTGAAGAAGGTGGGTGAAATTCACTTGGCTGTGAGGTTCACTTGTTTTTCTTTGCTTAATGGGATGCATATGTACTTGCAACCTTTGTTGCCAAAGATGCATTATATTCACCCTTTAACTGTCAGCCAGCTTGACAGCTTGAGGCATCAAGCTTCTCAGATTATTTCTACCAGGTTGAGGATTGCTGAGCCGCCATTGAGAAAGGAGGTAGTGGAATATATGCTGGATGCGGGTTCCCACATGTGGAGTATGCGAAAAAGCAAAGCTATCTTCTTCAGGATTGTGGAAGTTTTGAGTGTATTGATTGCTTTTGGAAAGTTATTTGATCAGATTTGCAATTGGAAGAATCCTATGGCAACAGTTCTGATTCATATGTTGTTTACATTAATGGTTATGTATCCTGAATTTATCTTACCTTCAATTTTCTTATATCTTTCGTTGATTGGACTTTGGTGCAAACGGTGGAGACCAAGGTACCCTCCCCACATGGACACTCTACTCTCTCATGCAGACTTTGCACATCCTGATGAGTTAGATGAAGAATTTGACACATTCCCAACTTCTCGACCATCTGACATTGTAAGAATGAGATATGATCGTCTTAGAATTATAGCTGGGAGGATCCAGACAGTGGTTGGTGACTTGGCTACTCAAGGAGAGAGGCTGCAATCTTTGCTGAGCTGGCGAGATCCAAAGGCAACAGCCCTGTTTATCAAAATCTGTCTTGTTGCTACCATTGTTCTGTATGTTACTCCTTTTCAAGTTGTGGCCCTCCTCACTGGATTTTACGTGTTGAGACATCCAAGGTTCCGTCATAAGCTTCCTTCGGGGCCACTGAATTTCTTCAAGAGGTTACCCACAAGAACTGAATGCATGCTGTGAGTAACCCCCAGTATAATCGCAATTTCACTGTGATTGCTATGCCTTTTTACCTGTCAACAAGTCTTGGAAGGCACAGAAACAAATTAAGCTTATTTTACTTTTATCATGAACGACCAGGTTTTGGTTTATGGTTTAACTATGACCTCCTGAAGGGTAGTAGATTCTGTGTGTTTGCAGTTCATTATGTGGTAGGATTTTCTGTTCTGAACTTCATCTTAGTCTGTTGTTCATTTGTAATTTTATAGGTTGTGTTGAAATTGATTTGTGTTGATTTACTTTTATGCTTAATTGGATGATTTATCAAAATGGCACGATTGACCTGAGCAGCGCCATCATTGACCGTGTTTTGAGATAGATATGGTTTTGGTTAGTTCCTTGTGCAGGTTCCCGTTTTAAAAGTGAATCTTCTATAATTTGGCGAAAATGTTTCTTAAGGTTCCACTGGTGGTTTTTGTTTGAAACAGGTGAGCAACCTTACCCTCTCTGACAGACAAAACAACTACCATGTAGTTTAGTGGTTTATGATCCCCTGCATGCTCCGCGTGTTTCTCTAGATCTTGTCTTATTATATAAATGACTCTGGAATATTGTGAGACAACGATATGCTAAATTTTGCGGCATCTTATTTTATTTCAAGTTGAGAAACTCAAATGCTAGCACAAAGATCACCTCTGTAATATTTTGGTTGATTTCATAGAGTCTTATCAAGTATTAACCATGATGCTCTTTGCCAACAATACCCTTCCCTTGCTTGTGCCAAAGTGACCCAAACCATGGCCTTTGTTGGAAAGTGATTCGATTAAAAGTGCGACAGATGGTCACAGAAAAAATAAAGTGCCATAGATGTTGTCGTCGTTCATGGTGATCCCTTTCCTTTGACATTAGTCTTTGCACTCTAATTGTTTTCATGGCATTTGTTATTTTGGATTTCCAAATGCTTATATGTTGTTGAGGTTCATGTAAAATCTTGCAAAGTATAAAGAAAGGCAAAGAAAAGTTTTTTGCAATAATTTAATAATAACAATTGACAAGTTAATAATCGTCACTACCCTGATTATCTTCACAAATTTGATTATACAGGTCTTCTTTTTAAGTCAAAGTAAAATATGTTTCAAAACCTATGTTTTGTTTTATACCCTGATTTGTTATTCATATCTACGGTAATATATTAAACGTTTTGAAGACCTTCCACGTGATTTTTTTTTCTCTCTCTCACAATGGCCAGCTCTTGAAAATTTAAATCTAACTCATTTCTAATATGATATTTCTTTTTTTAAAAAGTAAAAGAAGTTCAATTCTTTTACTACCGTGGCAGAATACAACTATTCAATCCTCGACTTCAATTGCCTCTTTGGTGTTTAATCATGGTAAATTTTATCATTTGGATTCTAACATTTTCATTGCTATGGTACATTGCACATATCTTTAGTTCAGACTGAGTTTTATTCAACTATGGATTTAACTTATCTTAGGCTTTTAAACATATTAAAATCGAAAAATTCAAGGGGTCCAAAAAAAATTCTAATGAGCGGAAATATTGAGAGTATTGAACGAAGAAAATTGAGACGTGTAAGGTGAATGAAATAAAAAGGTAGCATAAATAAAGTAAAAAGGTAAAAGCCAATATAAAAACAATTTAATAATAGTAATTGCCAAGTTGGTTCAAAATATAATAGTACTATATAGACTGACAGTGCAAGGACTTTTAATTTAAAAGGTTGTACATAATTATGTTGTTTAGTTATTACATTTAACCATTGCTAGCAATATTTCTTGTGCTCATTTTAATTTTTAATATTCTAACTCAGCTCTGTCACTTCTCATGTGCTATATTTATATATAGATATATAAATATATATGGTTTGATGTGTATTTTGACTTAATTGATTGAATTGAAGTATTGATCGTATAATTATTTACAAAAATTTTACCTGACTTGGAAGATAAATCATTGTAATATGCTATTAAAAAAGATCCTTGTCATTTGGCAATTGTTAACTTTTATGAAATAGATTAACTACAATATTAAAACATAATTTTTTAATATAATACTCCCTCTTGTCCTTATTATAAGGAATCAACTAATAAATCTCACATACCAATAAAGTTGGTTAAAAGCATTAAATTTGTCTTAAAATTCAAGTTATTTACAATATTACCCATACTAACTACACTAAATTCAAATATCTTATTAATTACTACTATCACCCACTACCCTTATTAAACATGGGCATGGATGGAAAAACATATTTAATGCTTCCTAGAAATTAACAAATGCTTTATAAAAAGGACCAAATGAACTTGTTAGTTAGTACCTTATAATAAGGACCAGAGGGAGCACAAAGTAGTGACCCGAAACTAACAACCGTCAAGGAAAACAAAATAAAAGAAAATAAAAAATGCAACAAAAACAAAAAGAATTCTATTAAAAAATCACAAAATAAATCAGTGAAAAACAAACAGACAAGAAAGACGGAATGCAACACAGAGAGAGAGAGAGAGAGAGAGAGAGAGAGAGAGAGAGAGAGAGAGAGAGAGAGAGAGAGAGAGAGAGAGAGAGAGAGAGAGAGAGAGAGAGAGAGAGAGAGAGAGAGAGAGAGGGAGAGGGAGCCATCAAAAATAAAATAATCAACATAATCATATAATGAATCAGACACAAGAATCAACACCATGGAAATAAGAACATAGAGAACAAACACCAAAACAGAAAGCAAACTGTAAATCATAAGTACTTCCTCCGTGCCTATATATAAGAGTAAAAAATTTGAATGGTTTTATCTCTTTTTATAAGAGCCAAACACAATTTGTCAAATCATTTAATGAGTTTTTTCCTATTTTACCCATAATTATTCTCTCTATTCACATTTTCTTTCATACTCATTTATAACACTATTATCACATTTCTCTCTTACATAAATAAGTAAGGGCAAACTTAAGAAAACAAAATTATTTCAGACATATTTATTTCTCTCAACCACTTCCTTAATATGTATGATTTTACCTCTTTAACTCTTATAATAAATGATGGAGGGAGTACATCATAAGAAAGGGAGAGAAAGGAGAAACACATAAAAGAAAAAACATGGCATCGGATAAGCTACCCACTATTGTGTCAACATTGCTTGATAGCCTAAAAGACTACAAAACATTATTGATTCAGTAAATTATAAACTTTTAAATTTTATAATGGAAGGCAAAATATGCTGAAAATTTAGACCATTGGTATCAAACCCGGCCTGGATTGAAACCCGCAGACTAGGGTGTCAGACCCGGCCGGGTTGGCAACCAACCCAAGGGGTGAGACGACCCTGTCAAAACCCGGGAAACACGTTCCGACCCGGTCAAAACTCGGGCGACCCGGCAATCTAGTGGGTCAACCCGGTCCGATTCCCCCTCCCAGAAAAGCCTGAACGCAGTCGTTTACTTTTTTTAATGTTAATATCATTATTCTATTCCCTTTGCTCATTCTTGTCGATTCTTCTCCCTCACTCCATTCAGAATCTCTCTAAAAAATGAAATCCTTTGCGTTCTTCGTGTCTGTCACTGATGCTCATGGTCACTGTGTTCGTCGCCGGTGTGGTCGTCGGTTCCGTCTCCTTTGTCATGTTCTTCGTTAGTGTAGTGATGATAGGGTTAAAGGTAAAAATATTTTGTTATCATATATTTATTTTGATATAATAAATAGTTAGTATTGGGTATTAATTTGTTGCTAACCATTTTTTGTCATTGGATAATAGTATGATATGATATGATGATGTCATTTTGTCAAAAAATTTGTAAACAATCTTGATACTTTGATATTTTTTTTTTGTTAATGATTCAAGATGGTAAGTGAAGTTATTGTTTGGATTTTTGGAAATTATTGTTACTTAGATTATTTTTCAGTTAATTTTTTGTGCTTAACTGGGCTAACTCATGGGTTGGTTATGAATTGACCCTTTGACCATCTGCCTCAACCGAGCTAGTTACTAGTCCGGATTTAATTACCATGGTTTAGACATTTTTTAAATTTTTCACCAAAAATCAAACAATATAATCAGTAATCTCATTCATTTATTAAGAAACTGATGGAATGTTATCTCTATCCATTTAGCCGACATACTCCATTTATTTAAATCACTATTATTTCCAATAACCCTAATTTTTTGCCCATGTAAATGTTCCTATTCACTAAAATGAGTATCACTTGTCTTTCAGAAGATATTCTTAGTGAGATGTTGAAAAGGGTATCAAGAGATAGCATGTGATCCCTTGCACGTGCTAAATGCAGTTGCAAATCGCTTAACTCCATTGCAAAAAATCCTCTCGTAGAAGAAGCAAAAAAGCTAATATACCATGTAAAATCCTTGTACTAATTTTCAAATTGAAACCATATATTAACCCCAAATAACCATTTGAAATCAGTATAGTACTGATTAGTCTTTGCAATTATAATTATGATAGCTAACTACTATTATAGTTATTAAAGCTTTAATCCCTTTTAATAAGAGGTAACTATGATAGAAAAGAAACCATTAAATACCAAAAAGCTTAGGGACAATTGCATATAGGTCCCAAGCAAGAGAATTAATTTCAGAGAAGTCCCAAGGAGTTGTTAATGACATCTATTAACAACTGCAATAGCCTTGGTTAACAAGTGAAGGAATTGTTAATGGACCTGTCTGAAGTTAATTCTCTTGCTTGGGATCTATTTGCAATTCTCCCATAGTTATAAAAGCATTTGGTTACTTTAGAACCGTAACTATGATAGAAAATTGTTTATCATAGTTACAAAAGAATAATAAACTTCCAAATTGAAACTTTAAGTCACTCATGATAGAGAAGACACAAGTTATAAAATAAGTAAAGCCTATCATGGTTAAAGAACCTTTGAGAATACTTTGTAAAATAACCCATGTCAGAAAAAAAAAACAAGGCTAACATGATCAACACAGTTTTTCTAGAATTTCAATGAACTAAAGGTTCACGTCAACCATGTTAGAAATGAATCACCTAATATGTTTATTAAAAGATTTCTTAATTATTATAACTATGTTAGAAAAAGCTCTAACTTGCATAGTTATTTTTCAAAACCCACATTTTCTGAAATATGCTAGGTAACTATGTTAAAAAATGATTTCCCATACTAACATAGTTATAAAAGAAACATTTAAATCCTTTTTGAAAATCGTAAGATAATTATTTTAGAAAGGATTTACCTATTAACATGGTTATAAAAGATTTCACCTAATAAAACTAGTTTACCACGTTAGAAAAGACTTAACTAACAAGGTAATTAAAAGACAAATCATATAACCAAAACATTGCCTTTCTTTGAAACCAACAACCCATTAACTCAACCAAAATGCCAACAACAACAACATATTTAATAAAACCATAGCCATAATTTCTTAAAACATTTAATGATCCATAATAATTTAAGATTCATAATAAAAATGACATCACATGGTGAAAGTCGACCTTCAAACATGTTGTAATTAAATCTGATCATGCTCATGAAACCATATAACAACATCCAGTGAAACAAAAGTCACCTACCATGCGGCTATCAGCATGCATTCACAAAACATAATAAACCATAAGGCATCCGGCCACAATTTGCTTGAAGTGGACCGGTCTCAGAAAATACTAACAAATTTAATAATCCAAATGTTAAATAAAATGCGGAAGCAAACATGCATGCGTGCCTTGTCTATAGTGTGCGGCAATATACATGCTACCAAAAGATATCCAATGACAACCTTAGATCTATGAGTGTCAGCTGGTTCCTTCCCTTCGTGTCTACCTCCAAGGCTTGGACCTGAAACTTAAAGTAACCAATGAGACAAAATCCTAGTAACACTTATTCTTCCTATAATGTCTACAGGTGTAAGCATATGATAGTACACATCAGTAAAGCAATCAAGAATAAACAATTAGCACAGGTATAATCATCTTCCATATTACAAATGAGATGAAACCATTTAGGCATCTTAATATAGCCAAGATTTGCATGGATTTTCAAACTAGTACAAAACACATATATAGTCCTCCAAAGGGGGTAACATAAACCTCGTGCGTTATAGAAGACACCGAAACCAAACTTCACTGTTGTTACATAAATGAAACCAACCTCATCTAATCGTGAGCCTTCTAAACTAGACTCCACGACTGGATAGAAGCCAACGAAACCATACTTCACTATCGGTAAGTCTTAAAGGGTCACAAACCTAAAAGGTAACCAGATGGCTTTCGGGTACTTCATCACATGAAGGGGGTGAAACCACTCATCCAGGCGCCAATACCAACTAGACACCGATAAACAATCACATATATAAATATCATGCTTTTACAGGTTGGTTATTTAATGCAACATGCTCTCTTTAGATCTTAACAATACATACTCAAATGCAACCACATATTTATACAACAATACTTATCACACATCTAATTACCAAATTAGGGGTGAGCAAAAACCGAACCGAACCGAATGCATTTCGGTTTTTTGGTTTTGGTTTCGGTCTTCATTTTTATGATTTTCGGTTTTCAGTTCTGTTTTTAAAAAAAAGGTTTCAGTTTGAAACCGAAAAACCGAAAAAAATTAATTCCATTTGAAAAAGTCTAGAATTTTTATTTAAAAATAGGATAACAAGTAAGTCTAAACAAATATCTCAAAATCCAAATAAATACTATATGCTTTCTAAGAAAAACAAACACTTTTTAAACAAAAAAGCACAGAATGTTTATTACTTACATGTGCTTTGAATGTTAAAGAACCAATTCAATATTGTTATGTTTTAAGCGTAATTTTTTTGTTTTGGACATACCGAATTAATAGTTTAGTTGATTTAGACAAGATATTGAACTTGTATTAACTATTCATATATATTGAATCAATTAAGGGCTTTAATTCCTTTTAGCTAAATATGGCTTTTGTCGCCATAATTTCTTGGTAAGTTGGGAATTTATCAAAATTTAATTTTTTGATCAACTTTAGAATCATTTGTCCTCTACAGTTTCCTTTTTCTATTCTGTTTAGATTACAGGAAAGGAATTGGAATGTTTTAAGCTTTTCTTTATTTTGGACACGTTGAATTAATAGTTTAGTTGCTTCGGACAAGATGTATAATTTGTATAATTTTAAGCATTTCTTTGTTTTTGGACAAGTTGAATTAATAGTTTAGTTGTTTGGGAAAGATGTAGAATTTGTATAACTATTTGGATACATTAAATTTTTTTTTTGTTGAATTTTTGTATGGGCCAAATCTACAATAAAAAAGCTCGAAAAACTGAACTGAAAACAATTCGGTTTTTCAGCTTTCGATTTCGTTTTTTGCCAGTATTTTATTTTCGGTTTTTTCGGTTTTCAGTTCCAACGAACTGAAAAACCAATACTCACCTCCAAACAACCATATTCCAACACATAATATTTCTCATATAACAAGGTACTAGAATAAACTTTCATGTTTACCCATGTGATGTGGCATCTCAGGCCAAGTCTCAATATCACAACTAGCAGTTGAGTTCCCAACTCATCATACAAAAGTTGAAGACAAGGAAGTGGTTTCCTTATAGAGTAATTAAGTGTTACCACAGAGCTAGCCCGGTGCTCTACTAACCCAGATTAAAATCTATCTACAACAACCAATCATGTAAATAAACCAAATTAATTATTCGATAATACAAACAATAATATACTTAGCAACTAACATGATATCATCCCTTAGACCCCATACACCCATCTAGGTGGACTTCCAAGCCTAGGTCTAAGTTACCAAGTTCCACCCAAACCATTATCTCACCCAAAACATGTACCCAGATCTTACTACTATCACCACACAACCATACCATAACCAATTTAGCATGTTGAATTTAAATACCCTCTTCAATTTCCCAACTCTTCAAAACTTTGTGAAACCAAGTTTTACCATATTCCAACAATTCAATGACATAAAGCTTTAAGGGGCTATTTTTCAAAACCACAAAATTCTTTAGCAATGCTTAATTCTAAAGTTAACTAAAAAAATCTTCATGTTCTTGAAACTTTGATAAGCAAAATTTGAACTGAGGCCAACTACCAACCATTCAACACTTTAGAAACCATCACCAATCTCCAATAAACATATTAGAAGCCTTAAACACAAACATGAACATGGGATTTTGGAAACTGCTCCCAAACCCTAAGCATTTTGAAACTTTGTTATGCCAAAATTTAACTTATCCTAGACCCAAAGAATTTCAAACTTTAGAAATCATTAATCATCATTAATTAACTTCTTGAAAACATTAAATCCTCATTACAAACATGGATTTTTGAAATCAAAACCAAATCCTAAAATTTCCCAAACTTTGAAATGTGAAATCTTTGTTCCAAGCCAAAATTTAAGGCCCATAGTCTTCTAAACCATAATCAAGTAGACATTAAGTTTAATGAAACAACAAAATCCCTGAATCATCTCATAGGTGGCCCATAGTCTTACAATGATTTTTTTGGGGGGGGGGGGGTAGGCTACCCACTGTTACTCACCCAAGAATTCAAGTGTGGCCACGTGCCACCCACAATTGAATAGATATAAAACTAGGGTTAAAGGTCATATTTGCCCCCGGAAGTATGCACGGTAGATCACATGTGTTCTAGAAGTATTTTTTGGTCTAATTTTACCCCAGAAATTTGAAAAGTGGATCATATTCGCCCTTTATCATTAAAATATTAACGGTCAATGTTAATTATTTAACGGTCAACGCGAGTTTTTAAATGGTAAAAGGCAAATATGATACACTTTATACACTTTTGGGGCAAAATTAGACCAAAACAAACTTTCGGGGCAGATATGATCCACCGTGCATACTTTCGGGGCAAATATGATCTTTAACCCCATAAATATATATATATATATATGTATATGCTTTTTTTCCCTCTTCTTGTTTTGTTTTGTTTGTTTTTATTTTAAAAAAATAACTATTGCATATTCAAACATTAATCTAAGTTTATGTATTTTGCTCAAACAAAAATTTCATAATATTTTAACAATCACAATATGTCACTTGAAAACTAACTTAAATATTTTTTTTTGATCACACCAAGCTTAAAAATTTCTCCTATTCCTAAAGCTATAGCTATAATTTAGGATTAAGCTTTTACTATTTGATCTCATCTCAAATAAATTATCATCACTCAAATGATTAATTCACACAATCAAGCCCTAATCTTCCAACAAGCCCTCAACAAACCACAATTATTCCCATGTAGTCACTTCGATAAGTCTAAAAAAAATTGTCTTACAACTCACTAATGCATCATAGTTACCATAATTTCCTAGTTTTAAAACTTAGGATGTTATCACTAAAACCATCCAAATCCTTAAGTATATTATTTGAGGATTAGCATAAATGAATAATAGTTGAGTATGAATTATATTAAGATATGGAGGAATTTGAGGTATTGTGAGGATTTGTAGGGCTTTGTATCTTCCTCATTTTAAGAAAAAAATAATAAAATAATTAAGTATTTATTTTGACTTTGAGGATTTTATGGAAATTAGTTTGAGAATTAAAGAGATTTATGGTGAGAGAAAATTTCTACATTAAATTAAGGATCTATTTCTAGGAATTAATTTTTTTAAAAGAAGTAAGCTAAAATTGATTTGAGGTTTTATTTTTAAGAATTAAAAGTGAAAATAGAAAAGCGTAATAGTAAAATGACCAATACCGCCCCAATTAGAAAACAATATTGTCATTTCTTAGATGAATGTTATTGTAGTCTTTTCCCCCACAAAATCCTAATCTCCCTTCCTCCTTAAAGCTGCCGCCCCCATTACATTCATCTTCATTATCGTGCTTCAACATCGTCACTATTTTCCTCTCTTCTCTCGCAACCTCATTCATCATTATCTTCCTCGTCCTCATTTCCCTTCTCTCTTTGAAAATCCTATGCCTCCCTTGTCCTTTTCACATTCATCATCGTATTCCGCAATCACCATTATCATCATAGTCTTCTTCTTCTCTCCCCCTAAATCCAGCGCCGTGGTAATTGGATGTTTACCAATTGGTACACCGTTGGATCGTCTTTAAATTTGGTCACATTGCTAGAAATATTGTATTCATAATTATAAATGGTTAGATTATGAATCAGAGTTTTATTATCAAATTAATTACGCATAGAGTTCAAGATGTTTCTGGTCCGCTGGAAACAAAAACCTAGTCATTAAATCAGAAGTTACGAACGTTTACACCGTTCGTTCTTCTTCAACTTTGATCAGATTGCTGAATACATCCTATTCATAATTAAGAATGGTTTGATTATGAATTGGATCTTCAGTATGAGATTAATCAGGTGTAGAGTACAATATATTTCTGGTTCACTAGAAACAAAACTCTAGTCATTAAATCGGAAGTTACAAAGTTTCCACCTTTGGATCTTCGGAAACTTTGAAGGAGGGTTCCAAACATCCAACATATAATTTTCAACGGTCTGATCCATATTTGGTGTAATAGTTTAGGAGTAATGAAGCTCCCTATTGGTAAGTAATCATCTTTAAGCCCTTCCTACCCTCTTCTCTATTATTTTCTTGGGGGACTTTTCTTGGTATTCTTGGAGCCGAAAATTATCTTGATCTTTAAGGCTTTTGGGTAGTTCCTAGTGTTCCCTAAGACCTTTCTTAATTAGCGATGGTGTTAATTTGGTTAGATTTGGAGTAGGTCTTGATTTGGAAGAATCGGGATATCTCTTAGGCTTGAATTTGATTAAATTGAGCTATGAAGATTTGAGGAATTGATTGTGGGATGATTATTTGATATGGAGGTTTAGGAAAGAATGGTTAATATTGGGAATCACTGTCTAGGTTTGACTGGTGATATTGTGATTAGTGGTGAGTGATGAATATGGTGGAACAAAGGTTGAGATTAAAATTTAAATTGATAGGAGCAAGAATGGGTAGTTAAGGATTTAATTTCCAACTTGTGATTGCTCTTGATAGATAGTAATTTTGTGTATGCATGT
Organism: Mimosa bimucronata; assembly: GCA_037074515.1. Taxonomy (NCBI): domain Eukaryota; kingdom Viridiplantae; phylum Streptophyta; class Magnoliopsida; order Fabales; family Fabaceae; genus Mimosa; species Mimosa bimucronata. The sequence goes on along the minus strand of CM073445.1, from coordinate 24,894,044 downwards.
TATGCAGAGTTTGAGCTATGCTGAGATAGTATGGGGAAGTTGCGTTGTTGTGAGATCGGTGCGAGCCACCAGATAATTACTATCTGCTTGTTTATGTGTGAGTGTCTGTTAATGAGTGATTTGAAAGCTATTATTATTTTGAAATAAATGAGATATGGAAACAAGTATTTAAATCCTTATTTTCTTTATACATCATCCTATGGAGTATTATTTTGAATTATCATGAGTCTGTGTTGAACTGAGATATACATATGGCTTTCAAAATCAGTGTATGTCCATATTCTAGAAATTTTGAAAGGGACAAGTGCCTGATTGTGGTGTTGCATACCTATATGTTGATTGTGATGAAGTATTTATATATGTGACACCTATAAAATCCTAGATTTTTAATCTAAGGGTTAGTTAGAGATTTATGATAATTGCTTGAGGAAATGGACTAATGATTATTTATGATAGTGAATTAAGATCATAGTTATGAAAATAATGAAAAATATTAGTCATAAGAGCTAGGAAATGAAAGATTGGGTTATAAATGATTTGGGTGAGGGAAATTGATTGGACATAAATATAGTGATTGAGTTAGGTGATTTGTAACTCACACATGTTGGTTGATATATTAAATTTGAGGAATAAAGGAAAAATTAGTTATATGAAATGAATGGAGGTTATGTCTTGGGATTTTCTAGAAAAGTGTTGAGAAATAAAGAGTTTTGAAATAGCAAATGATATTATTTATGAATGGGTACTTTTTCATTAGAAAACTAACATCCTAAGCTTTCCATAAAATCTTAGTTTAATTTATGAATTTTGGAGACGTATGGGGTGAGTTACGTGATTTTGAAGTTGAACCCCTCCTTTTAAACATGAGTTTTCGAGCAGTCTTAGGACTTTTTGATTTTTAAGGGTCAAATGATAGAAGTTTTGAGTTATTCTACTTTTATTTTGAAAGTAGACATCCTAAGCTTTCCAAAGAGTCATAGATCACGATTTTTGGAGGTTTATAGCATTAGTTAAGAATTTTTGAAGTTTGAGGTTGCTGCGAGAGACACCTCACCGTGAGCTCGCTGTGGCGAGGCCCCGAAATATTTTTGATCTCTGGAGCTCGCTGTGGCTAGCCACGGCGAGGGCGCGATTATACAACTTATAAATAGCGAGCTAAACATAAAAATTAGGGTTTTATAATTTGAGTTTTGGCCAAAGGAAGGAAAGTTCGGTTTTCTTTGCTAGGGCATGAATCTTTGGAGGGTTTTTGGGCTTATGATTGTCTCCTATTGGTAAGAGATCCTTCCTACAACATTGTTCTTCATCTTTCTCTTGTTCTTCCTTCAAATCTCATGGGGTAGTGGGAATTCCGAATCTAATCTTAAGAAAGACGATTTCTATATGATTTCTAATGGAATTAGAGTTTTCTTTTGATATACCCATAAACTATTGATAATGAATTAAGGATTTGAGTATGGATAATCATGGGTTGGGCTTGGAATTTTGGGTGTAGGCTTGAAGTCCGAATTTTGATGATTGGGTGGTGATTTTAGTGTATCGTTTGGAAGATCTAAGTTGGATAAATGTAATTAGGTGGTTAATTGAGGAAAAATAGAATGGTTGGTTGTTTTACTATGTTCATAAGGAAGCATATAGGCTTGAATCTGGTGAAGGCAAGTTGTAAAGAATATAGGATGGGTTTAGGAATGGGTAGTAGGAACTTGTTCTGTAATTGGTGTTATTTCAATAGATAGTATTTACTTTTGTTTTGATGTGTAGAGTCTAAATTGTGCTAGAAAAGCATAAGGGCGAGCTGCATTGTTGTGAAATTGGTGCAGGTTGTAGGTAACTACTTCTGCCCATTTTGTGTGTGTGTGTGTGTGTGTGGGTTAGTAAGTCTTTGAAACTGATGTTTTTGAGACGTGTTATGGTAATTGTGAATTCTAGTTTGTAAAGTTTATTTTTTGGTACAACGGTTTGGTGGAGTATATAATTTGAATTAGCATGAATTGTGTGTGCTGTTATATTTTGGAAAGTTATTATGTTTTGAAAGATCCACTGCATGAATAAATTGTTATGAATTATGGAATAGGCCTTGTGCCTTGTGATGGTGGATAGTTTATGATTGCTGTGATATATATTGTGGAATTTGTCTATGAACACCGAATAACTAATTATAATGCCATTGAGCGATGAGGTTCCTTGTTGGCCCACAAGGACTAAATAATATAAAACAGAAAGACGAATTGGGGAGAACGCTCCCGGTCTCAGGCGATGGTTGTGAGTCCCTACTGAACTGTATGATATCAGTGTTATTATTGATTGTTTCTGTTTTACCTTGTATTAGATTATGAAAGGTAATGTTGATATATGTGATTTATGAATGAGTTTTAAGGAAATTACCATACGATCATGATAATGTGTGTAGAGTTATGTTATGATATGTGATGCTGTGATGGTTGATTCTGGGATGATCATATGTATTGGATGTATGAGTTGTTAATTATTGATGTTGCTATGCATTTATTTGGTACGTGCCATATGATTAATACTATATATATTTAGTAATACTCCACTGAACACCTTGTTAGCACACACTGCACGTAGGAGAGTAATTAGTGGTTACATTGGTCTACCCCCTTTTTATCTATTTTTACAGGTCCTAGCAATGTAAAGGGAAACTAAGGGAAGAATCCGGAAAACACCTCACTAATCTTGTGAGTCTCTTGACTGGTGGGTAAGAGATTATTGCCACATCAAGGGACATGTTGCATTTGACTTTGCTTCCGCTCACTTTTAAGTTTTGTTGTTATTTTGATTTAAGGATTTTAAATTTGCAAGTGTTGGTTTAAACGATTGATGGTATTTCTTTTGGACTGGTCCTAGGCCGATGGACTTTATTGATTTATGTTCATCATTTACCAAATTGATTCTTGGATTTGCTTAAGGACATTTATGAATTATTGTGATTTTATGGATTAAAACTCATGGAGGTTTATTTTAGTCACTATTATAAAGATTTTGATATTTTAAAGATTTGGTTACCGATAGAGTACAATGGCGTCGTGCGATCCATGTAGCCGACCCCACTTAGTGGGATAAGGCTTGGTTGTTGTTGTATAAAGATTTTAATATTCAAAATTTACGAGTTGATTAATTTAGATGATGGTTGATATTTAATTATCCATGTTAGCCTTTTTGCTCTGTGTAGAATAATTCTTTTCTAACATGGATAGCTTTTGTTATATTATGTTTAATTCTTTTATAACCATGATAGCCTTTTAATATTAGAAATCCTTTTTCTATCATGGTTAGTGTATTTAATTGGCATTTTATTAAAATGACGGAAAAGCCTTTTTCTAACTATGTTAGAATATTTTTCTATGATAAATTCATTTTCTAACATAGTTAGCCTGTAAATAATTTTGTAATTGTTTAATGGTAATTTTAAAGTACATTTAAAAGTATAATTAGGTGGTAGATGTTACAACACCTGGGATTTAATATTATACCATCACGTGATGAGGTACCCTGTTGCGCCACAGGGACTAATCTGGTTATTACAGGGGTAAGTTACCTATATGGGTTCACGAAGGGAAGAGAGATTCTACTAACTCGTATTGTGGTTCAAGGCGGGTAGAGAGGTTTCAACTGGCTCCACTTAATATCCTTGCGACTTGTGTACAATTGCTTGGGGTGATTATGTTTATTACTGAAATGTCTGAGTTTTGAAAATTAAAATGTATGATATCATTTTGTATGCTAAAGGATTTAGAACTTACCATGGAAATTTATGATTTGCATATTACTTGTATGTTTGAACATGTGTTGAAATTTGTATAATTATCTGTAGCTATTATTCCACTAGACACCTTACTAGAACACACCACATGTATATAAGTAGAATAATGGTTATGTTGGGGCTACCCCTATTTATCTCACTCTTGTTGGTCATAGTAGCGGTGTGAGCAGTCAAGGAAAGGATCCGAGAACTTCTCACTGAGATAGTGAGCTATTTTGGTTATTGTGGGCCATCAGGAGAGGATCGTATTGCCACATTTAGGCTCATTCATTTTTTATCATGCTTCCGCTTACTTTTTGCATTATTGTCTTTTAGATTTGAATTGAAATTTCTTTTGGTGGCATGCTATTTTGGGATATTCCATTAGTTGCTATTTCTTTTGGGACATGTCCGATTCCAGCGATTTCCATTGTTGGTTGGATGTTAAACTTTTATGATTTTGAGTACTTTGAGACGATATAATGATTTTAAGGACATTATGTTATGATAATTATGGGGGATTTAGTATCTTAACTTGATGAGAAAGAATTGATGCTGGAAGATAAATATGATATATATGTTTCCATTCAATTATCATGATAGGGTGATTTTTTTCTAACATGGTATATGTGTGCTTAATTATCCATGTTAGTGTGAAATTATAGGAAAATCCTTTTTCTAACATGGATTTTCTCTTGATTAAGTTGGATTCTTCTTCTAACCATGATAGTTTATGTTGTGATTGAAAGTCTTTTTTTCCTATCATAGTTAGACTGTTAAATTAATAATAGGGGTTAAAGATCATATTTGCCCTGGAAGTATGGACGGTGGATCACATGTACCTCGGAAGTTTTTTTGGGTTCAATTTTGCTCCGGAAGTGTGCAAAGTGGATCATATTCGCCCTCTACCATTAAAAACTCACGTTGACTGTTAAATAGTTGACGTTGACCAGTAATATTTTAACAGTATAGGGCGAATATGATCCACTTTGCACACTTTCGGGGCAAAATTGGACCACAAAATACTTCCCGGGAAGATGTAATCCATCGAGCATACTTCGGGGGCAATTATGACCTTTAACCCTTAATAATATATAGAAATTATGGAAAATCCTTTTTCTTAACTATGTTAGCTATTTCATGAAGCTAATTCATTTTCCTAACATAGTTAGCCGCCTAAATTGTTTTGAACTTAGTTAATGGTGATGTAATGTGTAAATAAAATGTTACTTAGAGGGTGATAAAAGAGTATTTAGGGAGTAATTGTTACAATTATTCCATTAGAATTGTAAAGTAAAAATTCTCATTGTAAACTAATTATCCCCATTCACTTCTTTTTCATAGAATTTAATGTGTTTTGTTTTTCCATGAGAGCACCATTGCAAAAAAAAAAAAAAAAGATTGTTATAGCATTGACATAAAGAAATACAATAGCTTTAACTACCCAGAGAAACTCTTGAATTATATTATCATGATCAACTTACAAATTAAAAGAAAATGGGATAAGGGTTACAAAATTATTGTGATTTTCTCAAAAGTTTGTCCAGCATCAAGTGCGTTTTTTGGGACCAAAAGTAACTCTCAACTTCCAAATTAGAATTAAAATTCACACTTATCGTTAAATTAGGGTAAAAAATACACATGTGATTTTGTCAAAAAGTTCGTCTAGCAACAAGCGTTTTCTTTTGAATCATAGTTGTAAATGTGACTTTTGATCTTAATTTGGAAGTTCAGAATTACTTTTGATAAAAAAAAAAGCACTTAGTGCTGGACGAACTTTTGACAAAATAACATGTGTATTTTTTACCCTTAACCCAAAGAACAACCTTAAACTATATTAAATTGTCATTATAATTAACCAATTATCTTCGTTCACTTCATTTTTCATAGAGTTTTTAATTGCATCTGATTATTTTATGTTTCTAACTACTAATTTTGGGAAATTAGTACTTGTCCTAGGAACGAATATATAATATCGAGGAAAATACAAAAACAGAGATTTCGAGATGAGGGTCCCAAAACTTTGTACTAATTCAAATAGAAATCCGATTTGAATTCTCCTATGGTTTCTTCTTCTCCCCCAGTAATCCGTGAGCATCTTAAAAAAATACTCCCTCTATCCCCAAATATAGGCTTCAAATAAATATTTTATTTAGCGGGAATTTGGATGGGGTGAAACAATTTGGATGTTTCAGTTTTAAATGGTTTTAGAGGGAATTCTGAATTCTGAAATCTAGATAATATTTTTTTTAAGAAGCACGAATTCTTAGGAACAGTAATCTGAGTCTATTTTTAAAAAGTAGGGTTGGATTTGGTGGAAGAGATTTTAGATGTATAGTTGATTGATAGTTGATGATTGATTGATTTTAAATAAAATATTTTAGATTTTAGATGAGGGTCCCAAAACTTTGTACTAATTCAAATAGAAATCCGATTTGAATTCTCCTATGGTTTCTTCTTCTCCCCCAGTAATCCGTGAGCATCTTAAAAAAATACTCCCTCTATCCCCAAATATAGGCTTCAAATAAATATTTTATTTAGCGGGAATTTGGATGGGGTGAAACAATTTGGATGTTTCAGTTTTAAATGGTTTTAGAGGGAATTCTGAATTCTGAAATCTAGATAATATTTTTTTTAAGAAGCACGAATTCTTAGGAACAGTAATCTGAGTCTATTTTTAAAAAGTAGGGTTGGATTTGGTGGAAGAGATTTTAGATGTATAGTTGATTGATAGTTGATGATTGATTGATTTTAAATAAAATATTTTAGATTTTAGATGAGGGTCCCAAAACTTTGTACTAATTCAAATAGAAATCCGATTTGAATTCTCCTATGGTTTCTTCTTCTCCCCCAGTAATCCGTGAGCATCTTAAAAAAATACTCCCTCTATCCCCAAATATAGGCTTCAAATAAATATTTTATTTAGCGGGAATTTGGATGGGGTGAAACAATTTGGATGTTTCAGTTTTAAATGGTTTTAGAGGGAATTCTGAATTCTGAAATCTAGATAATATTTTTTTTAAGAAGCACGAATTCTTAGGAACAGTAATCTGAGTCTATTTTTAAAAAGTAGGGTTGGATTTGGTGGAAGAGATTTTAGATGTACAGTTGATTGATTGATTGATAGTTGATAGTTGATAGTTGATAGTTGATTGATTGATAGTTGATAGTTGATAGTTGATAGTTGATAGTTGATTTGTTCAAATGAAGATGTAATTATTCCAACCAATACTTATGCCAATATTCATGTAAACACATCAAATATACAACTGAAACATTGTATACAAATTACTTATTCAAATCCAATACCTATTAACAATGTAAACTTTATTAATTATTTCTCACTCAAGGAAGGATCAGTGATTAAAAGTTCTTTAGAAGTATTATATAGATGTGTCTTCCTATTGTATGATCAATTGTTCTTCATTTACGATTCCTGGAAATTGTTCCCCATGGAGGTTGAACGTGTGCGAGCGGTGAAGCCAGATAATGTGGTTGTTGAGCTCTATAGAAGCAGGCAAGTTATACACTCGTTCTTTACATTACCTTCCTGATTGATTTTGTTTCAGTATCTTCATTATATGCTTAAATGAAATAAATCAAAGCTTCTTATTAGATTGACATGTCCCACTTTTTTTTCTGTTGAATTATCCAGTTTGGTATTCGTGTCTAAAGTTTGGAACTGCTGTTGATTTTGTTACTCTGTGAATTACTATTGAATATATATTTGTTCAAGTTATGTAAGTAGTTGCATAAATGTCAAAATTGTCTGTGGTCAATCCACATCTTATTCTCATTTGTTGCAGGTTTCATTTCCAGAGCTGGGATCATGTATTATATTACAAGTAGATGTTGTAGAACCAAAAGTCTGAAGTGAACTTATGGTAGCCATGATAATATGAGCAGCAGAGCAGTTGAATAGGATTAAACTTGATTAGCCCTAGAGATGTGATTAAGGATAACCAAAGTGGAGGTAAGCTGTTGCATGTTTTCTAAACTTTAAGGAGAAGGCTTGGGCAACATTCTTCAAGCATTTGCTAACATGTAAGAAAGTTTTCACGACCCTGCACGCATGTTGATTTTTGAAAGAGTTTTTACCACATCATAAATCTATTAAAGGACCTCAAAACAAACGCATAAAAACTGCACCAAATTATTCCCTCTTTAATTGAAAAACTAAGCAAAACTAATAAGTTGAGTTTTACATGAACGAAATAAGTTACTGAGTGGAGTTATAGTTCTCTGGCATTATTATTTCTTTGCCTGCAACCAACGTGGATATACTCTTGTTCTACCGTCTTTGTATCTCAGAATAGTGAGCCTCCCCCGAAACAGTTCATCATTACTTGACACTGATTTGATGATGCTGTTGATATGAAGGTATCTGTTATGAAAAGACTTAGACATCCAAATGTCCTGTTAATGGGGGCAGTAACTTCACCTGAACGTCTCTGCATTGTGATAGAGTTTCTCCCACGGTTTGTATAGAAACTTTTATTTAACTATGCAGTTACAAAATGTCAAGTTGGGCTAATTATTCTTGCATTCATTTGTAATTCATCTTAGTGGAAGCTTGTTTTGCTTACTCCAGAGAAACACAGCTAAACTTCACTGGAGAAAGCGCGTTCATATGGCTTTAGATATTGGAAGTATTTTTTGGTAGCATTTTGGAGGAAATGTCTCATTCAAGTTTTGTTGCTATAGTTGCATGTTCATTTTTTTATATCTTTCTTTTTATATTACAAATTCATTTTAGATATTTTTTTGCTTTAATTGAAGATATGATCTATTTTTTTTCCTTTCTGTAGACACGGGATGTAAACTATCTTCATCATTGCAGCCCATCTATCATTCATTCATCGAGATTTGAAGTCTTCAAATGTTCTAGTTGACAAGAACTTGAATGTGAAGGTCAGCTTTTGTAATTTTTCTATTTATTCTCAATTTGTTACGTTATGCACTCTCTTTTGATTGCTTGAAGATTTCTAGCATTACATTCTGTTTAGTTAGACAATGTCTTAACCATGCACTAGCTGAACAGGTCGGTGATTTTGGCCTTTCGCGCCTAAAGCATGAAACATTTTCACAACAAAGACAGGAAAGGGACGGTAGGTTCACATATATTATATGTTGGCTGCCAAAAATTTTGGATATGAGATTGTGTATATAATCTGGGCAATACATTATTATTGAGATTTCCTAGAAATTTCAACGCACATAAATTCGAATTTGAGCTATCAAATTCGAATTTGACATGTTCATTTGTTGTGAAAATAATTTTCAAAATCAATTTTAAAATATTTTAAAATTTTATATTATAAATTCAAATTTGGCTATGTGAATATTTATTAATGAATATTATAAATTTTTTTATTGAAATTATAATTAGTAAAAATAATTTGTAATTTTATTTTTATTATTATTTAATTTTAAAATATTTTAAAATTTTATATTAGTGAGTTTAATTAAGAAATACTCATTAAGGGCAATATGGTCACTTGTATATTTTTTGAATTTCCTTACTAACATTTTCAACCAACCAAATATAAAATTCTCCATTCCATTCATTTCATTTTTTGTGCGTACTAAATGTATCGACCTTCCTTCTTTTACATTCCTTTCCTTTCCTTTCCATTCTATCAGAATATTTTTTGTAAACCAAACGAGCCCTAAGTGGGGCTTTAAATTGAATCTAGGAGAAGGTACTAAGATTAGATTTTGGAGCGACCAGTGTGTGGGAGGGCACGGTTCTCTCATGTTGATTTCTTTTGTAGGCATACTCTTTTGGTACTATTTGTCAAACACTTCTAACATGTTAATTACAAATTAAGAAATATCTTAAAATTTACTCATCACAATTTTTCCAATTTTATCTCTCTTTAATATACATTATTCCTTATGAGAACAATGTCAACACAATAACACATAAAGGGTTAAAGTATGCACTTATATGCAATATATAATAATGTGATTATAAACAGGGGAAAAAGTTCCTGTCATATAACACAGTGTTTAGTAAGGTGTTTTCACGCCCTATTTGCATGTTCGTTAACTGTGATGAGATAGGCATGGAATTAGTTTGAGCACTTGCTCCCTTCTCAGGTTTTGTTGCAAGTAGCCAGAGGTAGGTTCCAACCCCAAATGATAGCATATATACCTATTATTGGAATCTCACAAGTTCTAGTTCATTATCTATATTTTCAACCTATATGGCTTTCTGTGAGGATGTTTGGCATTGCAAAGATTTTAAAATGGAATTAGTTTGGCATTGGCCTGATGCCCATTGAATCAAAACCTTTTAAATGGCTCTTAAAAAAGAGTAAAATACCCTAACATTCCTTCTGTTTTGTTTTAATTATATAGATCCCCCTTTATTTTGAAAACATACAGTTTAGTCTAATTCCTCAACATTGTTCGGAATACTCTAAATAAGATTCTAAAAAAAACCCTTCATTCTAATAAATTCCAAAATTATAGGAGCGTTAATTTTGTTTTCGCAAATTTCATTCCATATAGATAACATAACATAAAATAAATTAAAAAATTAAAACTCGATTACAAATTCAATTTATTCTATACTACACAAAATTCAATTCATTCTTTTAATAAATATATATTTTGTTAAACGTGGTTACAATTTGTAGCAACAGTTATGTTTTATATCGTAAAAAAATTTGTGTTTAAGAATTTTGAATTATAAATTTAAATAAATTTTATAATCTCAAAAATTTATATTATTTGCATCATACTATGAATAAAAATTTATAGGAAATATGAATTTATAAATTAAAAATAAATTAAAATGAATAATTCTTTATGAATATATTTAAAAATTGAAGTTATAAAGTGTATGATTTAAATAAAAATTAATAAATTTATTAAACATATTAGAAATTTGAAAATATACGTATGTGACGTTTAAAAGTGTACTAGAATTATTATTTTCTTTATAAAAATATTTTTGATAAATATACATGTTTAAATAAATTTTTTATTAAAAATGAAATATTTTGGTCTAAACAAAATTTAAAAGTCAAACTTAATGGTCAACTAACGGCTCCGAGTGATAGAAATAAAATCTTAAATATAAGAGGGAGCCTTGTATGACATATATATTAATTTTGAGGAGATTCCTGAAATTTAAACATAACATCAAGAACATTCAAGCCATTTATCTCCTTTCTTTTCACCAGTTATTTACCATTGGTCATGTCACTTCAACTATACCCAAACAAATAAAAGGGTCTCCAAAACCATTATCTACAATCATGCGTACAGACAACCAAGGACAACATCATCTAACTGGAGCAGAAAGATTAGCAATATCTTGAAATCACTATAACTAGTGCCGAAAAGTAAAGATAGACAGATTGAAATGAAAATGTAAGCCGTCAAATGAAAACTCCAAATTATGAAGCAGAAAGGGCATACTAATAATAATACATGCAAACAACCAATACTGCAAAAGGAAAACAAAAAAAAACATATATTCCATTATATTATATTTTCAGGGAAGATCACCTGCCAATTTGTTTGTTGATCATGCATTTGCAGACTTCTTCGCCTGAGAATTTCCTCTACAACAGCCCTACTGGAAGCTTGTAGATCAGGTTGCTAAAAGAGCCCTTCATCAGTATCAAAACTACCACTACTGCTTGATCTCACGGATGACAAGTCTGAAAAGCTTTTCTTCATCACAGACTTATTGGATAGGTGTTGTTTAAGATGTGCATCAACTCTTTTCAACACACTAAGAGGCACACTCACCTCTCAATTCCCAAAAGCTTCACTTACATGTCTCTCAGTTAAAGAATGACTATAAAGAGCAGATGAAGTAACTTTTGCTTTTATATGCTATAAGTATTTATGACAAACATGAAAGGGGAGGCCGATTATAGAATGCAAAAAAGCATACCTCCCTCTGTGGTCTTTGATCATCCAAATCAAATCCATAATTCGGCAGTGGGACCTTACTGAAGACAACAACTTTTGCATACATATGACTGCAACATAACTAAAGCTATCAAGTCCCCCACATTACATAATAAACTTATGGCACGAGAACCAATATGGCGGGAAGATGAAGAAACAGATGAATTAAAGCATCGAAAAGATACCTATACAACCCCATTCTGGTTGCCAAGGCTGCTAGTTACTCACAATCACGTCTATCTTTTTTCTCCCTTGAGATCAATTCTTGCCTACTCTTGTCATTTAAAAGCATGATAAATTTCTGCTTCCATTCATCAGTATCATCCCTAGGTGAAGCACTCTGAAAATCAAAATATATCAGAAAATAAACATCTTTGACATTTTAGACACAAACTACCCCAAACTCATCTTCCCCACCCCTCACCCGGAAACAGGAGAGGAAAAAAAGGACCCAAGCTACGGGTTGAACATATCTTTAGGTCTCCCATAAGGCACAAAAAAAGTGACAGCTTCAAATTTATCAGCACTAAGGACAATGTAGATATATAAATATCTAATATAGAAAGTACAACAAAAGATAGATGAAAGTGAGTTTCCATCAATTAGCAAAATGCCCAAATTCAACAAAAAAGCATAAATCATGGAACTCTGGTAAGCTTCATTTCCATTGCGCCATGCATATTATCAACTACTAAGTGCACAATCAAGAAAGAATACGAAGTTACATGAAGCATTTCATGACAGGACCCACGCCAAAGCCAACACCATAACGAAGAAGTGGAAGATATAAGCCCCAATGTACACCACCGTCCTCAAAGATGGCAGCCAGCTACATATCCTTAGGACTATTACTTCGCATTTCACTCTTAACCCAAAAGGAAAACACATCATGAATTATCCTTCCATCCCATTCATCGTCACATTCAGTAATGCTGGTTCCCAAGTACAAAAAGAATTGAGCTGAGACAAAAACAAACTTACAAATCCAAATAACACTCATACCTTTATAAACAATCAAACCCAACCAATAGCACACAAATAAAAAAGGGAAAACAGCATTAACCCAGGAAAAAAATTCAAAAAGGAGCCACATTATCCAAACCAATCACTGAAGTGAACCATCTCACCGATTTCGAAAAAGCCTCGAATTCACGATCTGACCCATCATCAGAAACCCCATCATCAAAAGCAAAAACATAGGAATTCAACTTAGAAGACGAAACCTGTTCCTGCTGCACTTTGGTCTGCGAATGAGACAGACTAGCAGAAGAAGCACTGGCATTTATCCTTCTTGGGTTCATAACAGCACTGACTCATTTGTTACCGGTTAAAAGGGACATGAAAAGTCCAATTTTGTTTTGTTTTTTTTTAAAAAAGGGGTATTTTGTGGACTTTTCACGTCGCTTATTACCTATAATAAGGGACGTGAAAAGTCTAATTTTTTTTAAAAAAATATAAATAAAAGTATTTTTTATATTGGAATCACTCACAATCCAAAAAATGCATCTACATGAACATTATTTGAATTAATAAATAGGGGCAATAAACACATTGGTTAACTTAAAAATAATACTAAGAAAACAATAAACCTAACAATCCTAATAAATCTCAATATGTTAACTAAAAGAAATCTTGGGATTGCTACTAAAGAGAATCACCTAGAGAAAAATATGGTGCTTTTAAACACATTGGTTAGTGTCAAAAATGGATTACTCCAGATTCGAAGAAAGCAATATATATTTCCTTATTTCTTAAATGTCCAAATTGACATAAAGACAATCACTTTAGGATATTTGGCCAAACAAGACTGTGATGAAACTCTCATCATAGTCTCCTCATTTCCTTAGTACGAATTATCCTTTTTAGCAATGTTTTAAAAGTCGGACCGGATGTTGAGCCGGAAAGATGAGCGGGTCATGGTTCAAACTGTTGAAACGGTCGGGCCGTTCGGTCGGGCCGGTGATGTAATAATTTAATAAAAAAATTATACATCAAATATAGTTAATATAATTTGTTTAAAATTTAACAAATGTCACAAAATACAAAATATCGTCAATGGTGGTATGATAAGTCAATATACTTCAAATCAATTGAGACCAATTTAAAAACATTATCTTCCTTTATCGCTTAAGATATACTCTTTACATTCTACCACATATCTCACAAACAATTATATACATCATATTTTTTTCCCTGCATTGTTGAGAAGAAGATAAAAAGGGGGGAAATGAAAGTAGTAAGGTATTCAACGATTAAGAGCATAGGAACAAGGGGAATAAAACCAACAAAGCCATCATCTTCCTGTTTCTACCCAGCAAAAGCCTTCACCTCTAGCTTGCAAGCAGTCCTTGCTGGCGGAGGAGTGAACTGAATGGAAAAAGACAGCAATTTCAATTTTTTTCCAGGTTTTAGGGCACCAAAAAAAGGTGAACTAATCGGAAGAGTGTTTATTTTATTTTTGGGCTTTTGGGTTTTTTTAAATAATTTCATCAGAAAAAAAATGCTTGAATTTTGATTTTTTTTTACCTGTCCGGTTCGCGGCCCACTAACGGTTCCCGGTCCAATAGCGGCTAAATAGCGGTCCAAAGCGGCTCAAAGAAATAGACGACCCAAAGCACAAATCCGGCCCGCTCCTATGTCCGGCCGACGGTCCAACCGGTTGGACTGTCCGGCTCGGTCCGGTTCTCAGAACCTTGCTTTTTAGTGTTACAAGCATCAATGTCTCCAAAACCGAGCTTTTGTCCTTGCATCCTCCTGCATCATATTTTGGATGAGCAAATAAACAAGAAAAGAGAAAAAGAAAAATGTTACTAGAATAACCACAAAGTCACAGAAATATTTCCCCATTTCTGAATAAGGAGGACAATGTGGTATAGTCAAGGGGCAACAGGCAACATCCTCAAATTTAATAAATGAGGAAAAGGAGAACACAATCCATCCTATGAGCTTTAAAAGACCAAAAGAACAAACAAAAAAATATAATAAATAATAAAAACATCTTGATACATTACCTTTGATGCTCTTTGGACCATTTAATGAATTCAGATGGAATATATCACATCCTTGATAAGATGCTAACACTAGCCTTATATCAGCCGGACTGCTTTGGGCAACAACTGTGAATGATAATGGAAGGCATAAAGCAATTTTTGCCAACATAAAAAGTCAAAAATAACTTCACACATGATTTCATTAACAGCTCTTATGAAAGGGCTACTCAAGGAATGATACAAAATCTAAAAGAGCCATTTCTTCTTTATCATTTTGCTACTAGGCCTTAATAGGGATACGGTTCTCATGTTGAAGGTAACCTTCTAAAGCATGGCTGCTCAAATAAAGAACTTATTGTGGATCTCTGTTTAGCTTTGACAGGTGATTGCACATGATTATTACATGTTTTTATCCACTAATTATAGGAAATTAGCATTTGTTCTAAGCCGTTAAATGGTCACTTTTATAATTAGGGTCCAAGATTAGAGAGTTAATAGCATTTTCATTATAATTTGAGTATATGTGAGAGTTAATTGCTGCCTTTGGTCCAATGGACTTTAGGCTGATGTGTCCCTTTAGGGACCCACTTATATGACCAGTATATTCCATGTTTCTTAGGATAACAGGTTGATTCAGTATGATCCTTTTTGTTACAGTAATTGCAGAAAGAAAAAGGTGATGAATAATTTGAAGTCTTTCTGAAAAATTTTCAGTATGATTTTCTCTTTAGGCACAGGCTTCTTCTCTTTCAGGGTTTTGCGAGTTGGATCATAACCTATCCCAGTTTTATCTCTATAAGCCTTTTGATTCATTAGCATAATATCAAGTATTTCTGTGCTCTTGGTAAATTTCTTTAAAATCTTAGAAATTTTCTCATTCTCTTTCAGAAGTCTTTCACAATTTTTGCAATCAGAATTTTCTTGAAGAGCTTTCTCTTAAATCTGTTTACATTTACACAATCAAATTCCTCAGTTTTCTTTTCAAGTTCTTTGTTTTTCTTTCTTAAGACAGATACTTCTTTTGCCAGTTTCTCAAATTCAACATGTATATCATCATATGCATATTGAAGTTCTTGAAAAGAAGAGTCAGTAGGGTATACCTCACTATCGGATGATTCCTCTTGAGCAACCCGACCAAGGTTGGCTGCTTCCTCAGCATCACTGCTTCTTCATCTGAGCTGTCTCCCCATATAGAAGAAACATAGGCTTTCTTTCTGCCTTGGAACTTCTCCTTCTTTTTCTCATTCTCCTTAAATATTTGAAGACTCGGACACTCTAATTTGAAATATCCAGGCTTCTTGCATTCATAGCATACATGAGCATTTTTTTAGATATGTAACTGTAGCATCATTTCGCACCATCTGCATTCATTCTCAGCTTCATCTCTTCATTTCTCATCAAACCCTAATGACCCGAATCCTCAACCCCTCTCGTAACAGTTGTAACTGAAGCCATTATTCAAGCCATCATTAGTCATAACCCCTCTACCACAGTTACATCCCTTCGAATCACCAGTCATAACCCTTAAGCCCTCTATATAAACCTCTCCTATGGCACCCAAGATGTATATACCAAAAAATTACAGGGCCCAAGTCATTGCTGATACAGTTCCCTTACCCTCAGGAGATCCAGCCTTAACATACAGACACCCTTCACTACCCTCAAATCCTCCTCCCTCCACCTCTCACCCATCATCTACTATGGCCAAGACTCGTGCCAATACCTCCCAGTCCAAGAGCAAAAGTCCCTCTAGAGTGAAAGTTAGAGAACTCATCTCAAGAGACTCAGAAGTTCCCATTGATTCATCATATGCTCAGGGGCCTATTGAAGAGGCATTAGAGGATATTCAAAGGAGATCTCTGCAACAAAGATGTGGGTTCATGGATGTTGAATATTTGGCCAAAAATGGGTAGCCTGTGTTTGACTGGTTGGAGCCCTATGTTAGAATCTTAAGTTTTGATGAGGATGGACCATAGATAACATAAGTAAAATGAACAATTGGCTATGACTTAGTCTGGAATAAATTAAGATTAGAATCATGATTAAATGACTAAGTAAAAGAGTGTAGGTTATCTTAACATTGAACAAGTAAAATCTTACAGATAATAGATCACTATCGCTAAGTAAAAACCTATCGCTAACAAATGAAAGACTTAGGATAACAATAGCTAACGAAGACTTAGCAAAGTTAATATCTTTATCGCTAAGACCTTCACTATCGCAAATATAATGAGTTGAGCTAGTCTAAGCAAGCAAAGAACAATAGATCACTATCGCTAGGCTCTGTACAAGTATATCACTATCGCTAAAGCCCCATAGATAACATAGTTGCTAGCGATAACAGGATTAGCTATCGATAACATAATACTTGGAAATACCTTATACATTCAGATAGCTAATACAGTGTTCTTGAGCTAATAAGTTAACTAGCGATAACGTGAATAGCTATCGATAACATGATTAGCTATCCATAACAAAATTAGCTATCGATAACAGAATACTTGAAAATACCTTATACATTCAGATAGCTAATGCAGTGTCCTTGAGCTAATAAGTTAACTAGTGATAACCCAGTTACTAGCGATAACATGAATAGCTAGCGATAACATAGGTACTAGAGATAATGTGATTAGCTATCGATAGGAAAATACTTGTTGAAATAACAGAATCAGATAAGATAATACATTGTCTTTGAACATTGAGCTAACATAGTTACTAACGATAACACCTACTGTGCTTCACATAAATACTTGTTTAGCTAACAGCTAAGTGCAAGATTTACACTATTAAGCTACCGATAGCCAAGAGTGCTAGCGCTACTAAAAAAGTTGCTATGCAAGTACAATGGATGCAGGTGATCATTACTCACAGCTTCTATCTCTCTTAGCTCATCCTCTGCAAGAATTAATTAAAGCAAGAGAAGAAAGTTGACAAAGATGAAGAAGAGCATTAATTCTCAACGGCTAGTTTCAAAAGTCTTCAACGGGCAGAAATCTATCAGACCCTATATATAAAGATCTGAAGACATCAGAAAAAGATTATGGAATAGGGGGCTCTACGCAGATTACACAGACTGAAAGTAAAACACAAGTGATCCCAGAAATGAAGAGATAATGATGAGTCAAGTGAATTAGAAAAGAAGAGCTAGAGCACACATTGTTCAAATTGTTAAGCTCTAGAATTGTTATTTCATCATAAATTGTTCTGTACCTCAGTGAGTAACAAAATCCACTTCTTAGAGAGAAGTTAGCATTCATTGTAATTATTCTATTTTAGTGAGTGATCCTCAAGATTGGGTGATCTTGAGTAAAAAACAGATTATGGTCTTACAAAGTGTAAGGGGGAGCGTTTAGAGGAAATTCTAAAGCTTTGTTGTAAAGGTTGACAGGTGAACCTGTTTCTGTAAAACCTGTGGTATAGTGGTTCTCAAGTACCCATGATTTAACCTTTTCCTAATCGCCTTGGGGGTTAAATGCAAAATATTTATAAAACCAAGGATTGCACTATAATGGTGTGATCCCGGATCGTCTCTCAAGGAGCCTAATGACTAACCTAGGAAACTAAATGTCATGCAAATGAAGTATAAAAAAGGGTTCTGTTGGGTTTTAATAGGAAATATGCAAAATGAGCCTAACTACAATATTTTTTTATCTTTTCTTTAATGAGGTGGAATGGATGGATGGATGAAGTGAAATTGATGGAATGAATCTCTTGAGTCTAGGTGAGGTGACAAACATAGGTTCAAATCATTTAGGGGTTTGATTCATCAAGTCTAGTTAGAGAAATCCCCAAGCAACCACTAGGGGTCCACTAGCCCTAATCAATGACTAATTTGGCAACCACTTTCATAGCCATTACTTAGGGTTAGTGTTAAAGTCCACTTGATGTGTGAAATACTTCGAGTCAAAACACTTGTGGCTCTCATAAAAATGCAATCACAATAATTATGAATGGAAGCAATCAATTAAGTCCACTAGCAACCACTAGAATGAAATTAACTTCATACAACCACAATGTAGATAAGAATTCATAACTCAAGTGTTCAAAGCCCAAAATAAACACATATAGTTCATACACATACATATCCAAAATCTCAATCCAATACATAAATCCAAACATCTTCCAAGAGAGGTTCAAATAAACATAGAAGAAATCCTAAATACATATGTTAGAACAAAGAAAAACTTCCCCAAATGAAGAACCCATGCTTGAGACACCATCAACCCATCCTCAAGAGATGAAGAGCTCCTCAATCCAACATAGAAACTCCAAGAGGGACCCCAAGAAGAAGCCCCATCCGAAAATCCATGGAAGAAGAGGGTGGAAGAAGGTGGAAGATGAAGAAGATGGAGGTGGAAATGGATGAGAGGAGTTTAGGGTTTTTGGGAGTGAATGGGAATGAAGAAGATGATGGAAATGAAGGCATAGGTCGAAATTATAGTGAAGAAGTCGGGTCATAAGGTTTCTGGGTCGGATTCTACCAATTAAAATCAAAAACCCGAAGAAAACAGCAAAAACGCGCAGCAGAATTTTGTATCAGGGCCTCGCCGTGGGAGTCTCACGGCGAGGGGCAGAGGGGAAGTATCACAGGGGTCCTCGCCGTGGGCCTCGCCGTGGAAGGCTCACGGCGAGGGACAGAAAAGGCTCAGGAGAAGGGGGGCCTCGCCGTGGAAGGCCCACGGCGAGGGACAGAAACATGCCCATTTTTGGGGTGCCCTCGCTGTGGCCCTCGCTGTGGGGGAGCCACGGCGAGGGGCAGAAACCCAGAGTCCTTTCTTATGCTTCCTTGCGCTCCGTCGGCGTTCTTGTCCGCAACTTGGCTCTTCCATTGGGTATATTCCTTCATGATCTACACATAAAATGGACCTAAGGTAGCATCAAATGTTCTTGAAAATAGGTTAACAATAATTTATGCTAATTATGCCCAAATTGTCCTTGACTAGAATAACTTCCAACAAAGATTGCAAAAGCCAGAAATTACCCTAATTAGGTGCAATTACCCTAAGAACATGAAATAATCTACTGATTTTATCAATGAAAAGTATATAAAAATATGGTGCAATCAACCCAGATTAAAACTTGAGGGAGTAAAGGCTTCACAAGTGCCCAGCTAAACTTGTGGGATTGTAAAGGCTTCTCTTGTGCCCGATTTAAACAAGAAGGTAGTAGATTGAAAATCTCAGGTGGAGCCTGGGGACTGAATGTAGGTCAAGGGATAGACTGAACCAGGATAAATCTTTGTTTGCATTCTCTCTTCCCTTAACTCTCATCATATTTCCCGCATAATAGGTTTACACATTTTATTATGCTTTTCATGGTGTATTCAGTGAATAGTTAAAAAGGATTTGAAAGAGCTTTACTTATTATTATTTTAACTGTGATTTTGATAAGGAAAGAATTACTCAGATTTTATTCTATCACCTAATTCACCCCCCTCATGGGTGACAGCCAGTACTAACACCCTACAAGTAGTGGATAGGAATCAGAAACCACTACAATAAGAAAGTCATCAAAGCATTATACTCAAACATGAAGATCTCTACTGTTGAGTCTAAAGGAAAGATTTCTGGGATCACTGTTTCTTCTCAAGTCAGAGGGAAGAAATTTTCATTTTACTGGTCAGACTTAAACAAATGGCTCAACATGGACAGGCCTGGGATGGAGGAATACAACTCTTGGCAAGAGAGGAAAAAATTCATTGATGATGAACTCAAAAGAATTTATAATCCAGACAGTCCAATGGAGGGAAATCTCAAGCCTGCTCAACTGCCCCCAGCCTAGAGAGTTATCCATTATGCATACTCCAGATGCATGGTAAATAAGGCAGGGAATTTTTCACTAATTCTTGAGATTGACAATCCTATCTTACCCATGTCGATCAACAATGTAATTTGGCAGGAATGCGCAAGAGGGGGGTGAATTGTGCTTTAAAAATTTAGACATAATAAATCAAGATTTATACTAGTTCAGCCCAAACTCTTGGCCTACGTCCAGTTCTCAAACTTCCAGTTGGGTTCCACTAATCCTCAAGATTCAAAAAGGCTCTTGAGTGCCTTTACAAGTAATCACTCTGTAAGGACTCCCCCTTACTGATCACTCCCCCTTACAACTCGTAAGTCTTCAAGGATTGCTCAACACACTTGAGCTGATAGTGTTACACACTGATGAACAATTGAGAGAATTCAGATCGTATTGATTGCAGTAGCTAGTTTGTAGTTGGGTTTCACTTAATGCTCTCTACCAACCACCTTCTTCTTTAACGCTTTTATAGACTTGTGAGTTTTCTGCCCGTTTGAATAGAGTCTGAGCCTTCTGTGTAACAATATGAGAGAGAGAGAGAGAGGTAAAGATCTGGAGATTGATGATTGTTCTGGGTTGCATTTAATGCTCTAGAGTTGATATACGTTTCCTTTCTCTTTTCTTTCAGCTCATTGTACCAGATTGAGTGTTGCTGGCTGTAACGGCTAGTTGGTTTAGTTTCTTTGTGTCTAACGTTACTGCCTAAAATGGTAACAAGTACATTTTGCAATATAAAGGTAGTTAGACATGAGAAAAGAAACAAATTTGAATTTTCTTTATCGTCAATCGATTGCTGTTTCTGGTTGCCAATCGATTGCCTTCAAATTGCTCCAGTTTTTCACCTGTATCACTCGATTGAAGTGTTAGCTATTGAATAAAAAACTTAGACTGTCAATCAATTGAATGATTTCTCAATCGATTGCCTCTTGTCAATCGATTGATCAAGCTCCAATCGATTGCGTATATCAT
The DNA here is from genome assembly GCA_037074515.1 of Mimosa bimucronata. Taxonomy (NCBI): domain Eukaryota; kingdom Viridiplantae; phylum Streptophyta; class Magnoliopsida; order Fabales; family Fabaceae; genus Mimosa; species Mimosa bimucronata. The sequence continues at coordinate 24,872,591 of CM073445.1, read as the reverse complement.
TGTCTTAAAGTAAGCTTCAATCGATTGCAATCCGATTGCTCATCGATTGCTATCTCAATCGATTGCCATTCCAATCAATCGATTGATTAAACTCTGATTACTTAGTTTAATTCTATGCATCAATCGATTGCTTAGTTTTACAACGATTGACATACTACACTCGATATGCAATCGATAAGCCATCGATTGCAGGATAAATTCTCCAATCGATTGCCTGTTCTCTCAATCGATTGCATAACTTAGATTTCCAGAAACAGTTTTTCAAAGTATTTTTCTAAGTCAAGATCTCATGATCTTATTGCCTAAGTCATGTTTGGTTATCATCAAAATGTAGAGTTCTAACAAACAAGACTCCAGTCAATCCAGGACAACTAACTTGTGAGGAGTTTTTGAGGTTTCAAAAGACCAAGACTGTCAAGACTCCTCTCCCTTTTGCTCAACTCATCTCCTTCATTCTATGCAACAACAAGATCTTTTGGCTTGAAAGTGATCAGAATAAGGAGCCCCCTAGATGTGACCTGAACACCCTAAAGAAAATGGGATTGCACCCTTTTGGTAAGAGTCCCATACCTTCCCTGCCTCAACCAGGAATTCATGTTGATGAGGAACACCCTTAAGAGGCAACTGAACAAGAAGAAGTTCTTCCCTCTGCCTCACACTCATCTGAGCACGCTGCTCCAGAACCCATGGAACAGGAACAAGTAGAGCATGTTCCACCAGTTCCTCCTGCACCTGTGCCAGAAGGAGGAGCACCAATCCCTTCCAATATCATTGATCAATTAGTTGAGAGAGTATCAGCCAGGGTAGTGGCCGAAATGCTTTTAGAGCATTAAGCAATGGAAGATAGATTATTGAGCTGATTGGAGGCTGCCCTGAATGATTCTGTGGTAAAATCAATAAAGGAGAGCACTATGACCATCTTCAAGGGCTATGATGCAGTGGTAGCATGCACAAGTTCCTCCATAATCGAATGGTTGGACTTGAAGATGTTCTGAGGCAGTAATATCAAGTCAATCTCCCTGGTCCTCCATTGTCATCATTTCCTGGGTATGAGCCCTATCAGGTATCTCCCATCCTACTCTGGCTTCCAAGTGAGCAACCATGTCTGCCACAATCTGATAGCCCTCATATACAAATTTTTCACAGCTGTCAACTGATGGAATCAGAGAGAAGTTGAGTCCTTCTACTAGTCTCTTCAGCAGCCTATCCTCAACACCCTGAATTTCCATAGATACTTCTTCTATCAGGTTGGTGTTGCTCTGCTCAACCAGTTGAGGAATCATGCATTACAAATTTGCTGTCACCTTGGCAGCTATCTGGTTGATTACTTCCTCTGATATTATAGACCTCATGGCCGATCTAAACATGGATGGGGCTTGAGTGGTAGGAACTGAGGACTGGGCTTCATCCTGTACTGCCCTTGAAGCTTCTACCTGAGGGCTTTTGCCCTTGGATAGCCTTGAGGCAGAGGGAGCCTGAGGTTCTGTGGCTGTTAGATGTGGAGCAAAGACTGGAACAGCAGCACCATGTATATCAATCTTCATTTTCTTCAAGTGGGTGTTGGTGAAAATAGGAACCTCATGCACATCATTCTCCTCCAGGTACCACATATCATTCTTTTGGAGAATGAATGATATCAGTTAAGGAAAAGGCAGAGGTGTCTTATCTCTTGAGGAACTTCTGAAGGTCATGAATTCCTCTATGAGTATCTGCCCCAGGTTGAGAGGCTCTCCTTTGATCAAAGCTGGCAAGACAGGGTTGTCAACTTTATTTAACTGGCTCAGATTTCCTGCCTTGTTAACCATGCAGCATGAGTAGGCATATTGAATGAGTCTGCTGTAGAGGGTCATGTCTGCTGGCTTTACACTGTGAGGGTCTCTTGCTTCTCCAGAAGGCTGATAGATGCTCAGAAGCTCATGGTCCAAGTACTTTTCTTTCTTTTGCCATTGATTACACAGAGGATTTGTGATCTTAAACCATTCATTTAATGTCCTCCAGTTGAAAGATAAAGACTTGCCCCTGACTGTGGAGGTGACTTCTATGTTAACCACCTCATTCTTGGTGGTGTGGGTGCTGTTGATCTCCATTGAAGTGTAGAAACTTCTCACCACTTGCTCACTGTAAGGAAGACTTATCTTCAGAAACTCCTTGTACTCAAATAACCAAGGAGATAAGTCCACTCCCAATTGCTGAAGATGATAGATATCGAAGCAACAGGCCCTTTTATTGATGCCCCTGTGCTTGAAGACATCACCAACAGGTTGATCCCTTTCTGTCACAAAATCTTCTGGGGGAATCACTGCTTCTTCAAGAGTTCTGGCCTTGGATTTACCCTTGTTCTTGTCAGATTTAAGTGGAGAAGCCTTGGATTGTACCTCTCCCTTATCAGATTATCTCTGAGAGGTGTTGACAGAATCTGCAAAAGTAACCTGCTTTTTAGAGGAAGACTTGCCCTGGGAGTAGGATTTGGCTAACTCTGTTATATTCTGATTCTCAACCTTGCTTGTATCTAATCTATGAATAGTTAGATCTTTCTGAACTTTTGGGATGAATGAAGAAGGTTTGGCTGAGGATTCACTCTGGGTTTTCCTTTTCTTGCTTGCAGAGAATGATTTGGGTGATTTCGAGCCAGGTAGGATCATTTTGGGAGGCATTTTGGTTTTGTAGAAAGGGAAATAAGTAGTTTCGAACTCGTATCAAGTGGATTAGGGCAAAAACTTTGAGAGATTTGAGTGAGAGAGCAAAACGATACTTAGGGTTCTGTTTCTGGTTCGAAGAGATGAGGATGACGATGAATAGTAAATGCAAACTGATGCAACGGACAAAAAAATTTTTATGTAAGTTTTTGGAGAGAAAAGTTACCATTGTAATGTTACCGTTGGGTTGCAATCGATGGAAAAAATCATGCAATCGATTGTGAGAACCTTTCTTCTATCGATGGCAAGGTTTTGCAATCGATTGATTGCCTAGCAATCGATTGACATGTGTTGTGCTCGAATAAATCCCAAGCTGAGCAATTGATTGACTATTGATTGCCCCTTCCCAAGCTTCAGATTATGGATCTTTGCAATCGATTGTTTCATGTTGCAATCGATTAGGCCAGTCCAATTGATTGGGCTGTTGTTAATTGATTAACCCTTTTTAATTTTTACCTGAAACTTTTCACTACACAATTGTTAATCGATATACAATCGAAGTCCCATCGATTGAGTAACATAAGTTGCAATCGATGGCAAGGAGTTGCAATCGATGGCAAAGCCATGTACTGAGATAGGACCTGCAAAAAGAATTTTTAAGGCCCTCCAATGCCTGAGTCAGTATTTTGTCATTAAAAACCAAATAAAATCACAAGATTTAAGTGAGTTATTGATTGCACCATATTTTTATACACTTTTCATTAATAAAATCATTGGATTGTTGCATGTTCTTGGGGGTAATTGCACCTAATTTGGGTAATTTCTGACTTTTGCACACTTTGTTGGAATTTGTTCTAGTCAAGGGCAATTTGGGCATAATTAGCATGATTTATTGTTTAACCCATTTTCAAGAACATTTTGATGCTACCTTAGGTCCATTTTATTTGTAGATCATGGACGGAACACACCCAATGGAAGGGCCAAGTTGTAAAAAAGAATGCTGGACAGAAACAGAAAAAGTGGGCAGAATCAACGTTAGCTCGCCTTGACCTCGCCGCGACCTCGCCTTGAGCTCGCCGCGGCCAGGTCACGGCTAGCTCCCAGCAAAACATCCAGAATTGACATGAGCTCGCCGCGGCGAGCCCACGGCAAGCGGGACGCATCAGCAACGCGCTGTTACGAATTCTAGGGTTCCTAGGGGATTATAAATAGTTCCTAACACCCGAAAACCACCTCTCCAAGCCTCCAAACACGAAAATACCTTAGCTCTCCTAGGGTTCCATCATCTATCCTCATTCTCCACTCAAATCCTCTCATCCTCACTCATCTCCACCTCAAATTCCACTGATTTTCTTGTTCTTTCCCTTTTCTTCTTCCATTTCCACCACATCTCTTCTTCATTTTTCCTCACCCATGGAGGCTGCTATGGTGGGTCATTTTGAGCACGAAATTGAAGACATGAGAGGCTAAAATCTTGGTGCTTTGGTGGTGTGAAGGTGGCTCTAGCTTCATGGACCAACATAGGGGAGTTTCTAGTTTACAATTTCTTATTTCCTTTGTATTTGGCTTATACTCTTTTGTATTGGTCTTGTATTTGGATTTAAGACTTTGGATATGTGGTTGCTATCTATGTTTGTGAACTATACTGTGTATGCTTTGAATTAAATGTGATTGAGATACAATTTCCTATCTACTTGTGGTTGTATTCTTGGTCGTAGCCATTTTAGTGGTTGCTAGTGGTTATAATCAATTTCTTCCATGCATGATGATGTGGTTGCACTTCATGAGAGTTAAATTGCATTTGTTTCAAGGCATTTCACAAACCAAGTGGATCTTAACACTAACCCTAAGTAATGGCTAAGAAAGTGGTTGCTAGATTAGTCATTAATTAGGGCTAGTGGACCCCTAGTGGTTGCTTGGGGATCTTTCAATTAGACTTGGTAAATTAAACTCCCACTTATCATTTTGAAAGAAGCATTTGAGTCACCGAAGCACTACCAAAGCCTATTTTATAAAATCACCCCTAATCCAAACTCTTTTCACTTTTCACTTATTAATCTAAAACATCAAAAACAAGTAACTGCTTTTCTAAATAGCTTTAGTAAATGAATCTCCAAACCAAAACCCCCATACCTTTTTATTGTTTTAATTGCATTTAGTTAGCTTAGGTTGTTTGGAAGGACTCCTCAAGTGAAACGATCCGGGATTGTGCCACTTTACACAATCCTTGGTAATTATTGTGATTTTAACCCCAAGGCGTAAGGAAAAGGTTAAATCAGTTATACATCTCTTACAGTTCATTGGGATTCACCATTCCCAATTCTCTTGTGATACACACGAATTGTTCTATTGCTAGAGGTTTGGTGAAGATATCTGCTAGTTGCAAGTGTGTGGGAATGAATTCTACTTTGACATCCTTCTTCTGCACATGATCTCTGATGAAGTGGTGTCTGACATCAATGTGCTTTGTTCTTGTGTGATGTACTAGATTCTTGGTCAAGCTAATTGTGCTTGTGTTGTCACAAAGGATTGGAACTTCTGGAAATTCCATCCCCAAATCTTTCAATTGGTGCTTGAGCCACAGAACTTGAGCACAACAGCTTGCAACAGCGATATATTCAGCTTCTGTAGATGAGAGGGAGACATAGGTCTGCTTCTTGCTTGCCCAAGAAACTAAGGATCCTCCAAGAAACTCACACCGACCACTGGTACTATTTCTATCAGTTTTGTAGCCAGCATGGTCTGAGTCAAAATAGGCCATAAGATACTCCTGAGCTCCCTTTAGATACCACAATCCCAATTCCTGACTTCCAACCAGATACCTCAAAATTCTTTTAACATATTTGTGATGGGATTCCTTAGGATTGGCTTGATATCTGGCACATATTCCCACACTAAACTGAATATCTGGTTTGCTGGCAGTTAAGTACAAGAGGGAACCAATCAGACCTCTGTATGTAGACTGATTGAAATCCTTCCATTCTACATCAGCATCTAACAGTGCTGTAGAACTCATGGGAGTCTCTTCTTCTTTGGATAGATTCATTCCATACTTCTTCAGGATCTCCGTCACATACTTAGTTTGAGAGATGAATATCCCATCTTTTCTCTGCTTAATTTGAAGACCTAGAAAGAAGTTCAGTTCTCCCATCATGGACATCTCAAATTCTCCCTGCATAGTCTTAGAAAATTCTTCATAAAGAGATTCATTAGTAGCACCAAAAATAATATCATCTACATAGATTTGGACTATAAGCATGCCTTCATTTTTATGTAGTATAAATAAAGTGGTGTCAACCTTTCCTCTTGTAAAACCTTTTTCTATAAGGAAATTACTTAATCTTTCATACCATGCTCTAGGAGCCTGTCTAAGTCCGTATAAGGCCTTTTTAAGTTTGAAAACATGATCAAGCTTAGAAGAGTCTTCAAAACCAGAAGGTTGTTCAACATAGACTTCCTCCATAATATAACCATTAAGAAAGGCACTCTTTACATCCATTTGATACAGTTTGAAATTTTTGAGGGATGCAAAATCCAGTAAAAGCCTTATTGCTTCCAGTCTTGCAATTGGGGCAAAGGTCTTCTCATAATCTATGCCTTCTTCTTGGTTATACCCTTTAGCGACAAGTCTTGCTTTGTTTCTGACTACAACTCCAGATTCATCAAGTTTGTTTTTGAAAACCCACTTGGTTCCAATGATAGGATAGTTTGAAGGTCTTGGAACCAAGTCCCAAACTTGATTTCTTTCAAATTGATGGAGCTCCTCTTGCATAGCTACTATCCAGTCACAATCTGTTAGAGCTTCTTTAATGTAAAAAGGTTCAATTTCAGAAATAAAAGCAGTGAATTGCATTTCATTTTGAATCTGGTTTCTGGTTTTGACACCTCCACTAACATCACCTATTATTTGTTCGGAAGGATGATCCTTATGATGTCTCCAGGCAGAGGGATCAGCTGGTTCATCATGAGAATCATTCTCTTGCATCTCTTCATTTGGTTGTGAAATTGGTTGTGATGGAGCTTGAGCTTTGTTTGAAAAATCAGATTCTTCTTCTTCTGCTAATGGCTTCTATTCAGAGTCGGTTTCATCAAATACTACATGTACTGACTCTTCAACAGTAGAAGTTCTTTTATTAAATACTCTATAAGCTTTACTTCTGCTAGAATAACCAATAAAAATTCCACAATCAGCTTTAAGGTCGAATTTACCTAAATTTACCTTTCTATTGTTGTGGATAAAGCATTTGGAACCAAATACTTTGAGATGACTTACATTAGGCTTTCTTCCTTTGTAGAGCTCATATGGAGTCTTATCCATGCCTTTTCGTATGTAGGCTCTGTTGGATATGTAGCAGGCTGTACTCATAGCATCTGCCCAGAAGACTTGTGATATTTCCTTTTCATTAAGCATGGTTTTGGCCATTTCAGTGAGCACTCTGTTCTTTCTTTCAACTACTCCATTTTGTTGTGGTGTTTTGGGAGCTGAGAAGTTGTAATTTATTCCATTCTCTTCACACAGCTCCAAGAAATCTTAGTTCTCAAACTCTCATCCATGATCTGTCCTAATTGAGCTGATCTTCTGTCCTTTTTCATTATGTACTTTCTTAGCAAACAAATAGAAGGCATCAAAAGTATCATGTTTGGACGAAAGAAACATAGTCCAGGTGAACCTAGAATAGTCATCCACAATCACAAGAGTGTATAGGCTTCCTCCTAGACTTTTCACTCTTGCAGGACCAACACAATCCATATGAATTAGTTCCAAAGGTCTAGAAGTGGAGACTTCCTTTTTAGGTTTAAAAGAAGACTTTGTTTGTTTCCCTTTTTGACATGCTTCACATAATAAATCAGTTTTTACTTTCATGCTAGGTATTCCAATAACAAGATCCTTTTTGATCAATTTATCCATTTGAGGAATATTCACATGAGCTAATCTTCTATGGCATAACCAATGGTTATCAGAATTACTTAGAAGACATTTTTCAGAGAGAGACTGGCTTAAGTCAACCGTATAAAAGTTTCCATTCATATTTGCTTTCAATTGACACTTAAGATTGGACTTGTGATAACTCCTAGAAATTCATGATATTTGAGTATATTTTACTTGAGTTTTTGTCTATTATTTATACATTTTGGATACTCAAGAGGGAAAATGCTCATTTGATTTTCGGTTTCACATTATTGTTAATTATGTAGATTTTGATTGTTTTTATAGTTAGTTTCTTATGTTGTTGTATATAATTTTTGTAGGAATAATTTGAAGCAATAAACAAGAGATTTTAGCCCTCCTCCAAGCTCCCAATTGAACAAAAATAAGATGAAGCCAAAGCAGCCAAAGAAATAAAGAAAGCAGAGCAAAGCACCAGAATAAAGGTGACTTCGCCGTGGCCTCGCCGCGGCGAAGTCACGGCGAGCTCCCTCTGCCTCTGTATGTAATGCAATTCTGGAATTTTGGACTTCGCCGCGGCGAAGTGACGGCGAACTTCGCGTTTCTGCGCGTTTTGGACAGAACAGGCGCGTTTTAACTGATATAAAAGCTAGGGCTTCGTTGTGAGTCCTCATTCTTCGACTTCTGGGCATATTTTGGGCGTGTTTGGCTCTGTTAGGGCTTGGAGATTGGTGGGATTTGGCTTGGGCTCGGAGCTTCAAAGAGATTTGGGCTTCCTCTCTTGGTTTATCTCTTCCTTCTTCATTCTCTTCTCTTGTTCTGATTTGTAATGTTGTATATATATACTCCCTTGGAGTTGTAGAACATGAGTAGCTAAATACTTTGATTCTAGGATTATTTTGAACCCTTGTATGTATTGATTCTTGATTCCTCCTCTTAATTTGTGATTAATGATATCCATATGCTTATTTTACCCCGTTCCTAATGCTTCTAAGTGCTTGATCACCATTTAGATTGTTGGGTTCACTTGATTTACGACTCGAGAGAGCTAGGTTGAGTGTAGAACTTGGGTAAAGTAGTGCAAGAACCGGAAGTTTGCATGGATGGATGGTTTTGCTGGTAAGATAGAGATATACTTGCTAGCCTTGCATAGTCACATTAGGGTTGGGGCATTAAAATTGGGTTTTATTAGTGTGACTATGCAAGGCTAGCAAGTATATCTCTATCTTACCAGCAAAACCATCCATCCATGCAAACTTCCGGTTCTCGCACTACTTTACCCAAGTTCTACACTCAACCTAGCTCTCTCGAGTCATAAATCAAGTGAACCCAACAATCTAAATGGTGATCAAGCACTTAGAAGCATTAGGAACGGGGTAAAATAAGCATATAGATATCATTAATCACAAATTAAGAGGAGGAATCAAGAATCAATACATACAAGGGTTCAAAATAATCCTAGACTCAAAGTATTTAGCTACTCATGTTCTACAACTCCAAGGGAGTATATATATACAACATTACAAATCAGAACAAGAGAAGAGAATGAAGAAGGAAGAGATAAACCAAGAGAGGAAGCCCAAATCTCTTTGAAGCTCCGAGCCCAAGCCAAATCCCACCAATCTCCAAGCCCTAACAGAGCCAAACACACCCAAAATATGCCCAGAAGTCGAAGAATGAGGACTCACAACGAAGCCCTAGCTTTTATATCAGTTAAAACGCGCCTGTTCTGTCCAAAACGCGCAGAAACGCGAAGTTCGCCGTCACTTCGCCGCGGCGAAGTCCAAAATTCCAGAATTGCATTGCGAAGCCACGGCGAAAAATGGCAAACATACAGAGGCAGAGGGAGCTCGCCGTGACTTCGCCGCGGCGAGGCCACGGCGAAGTCACCTTTATTCTGGTGCTTTGCTCTGCTTTCTTTATTTCTTTGGCTGCTTTGGCTTCATCTTATTTTTGTTCAATTGGGAGCTTGGAGAAGGGCTAAAATCTCTTGTTTATTGCTTCAAATTATTCCTACAAAAATTATATACAACAACATAAGAAACTAACTATAAAAACAATCAAAATCTACATAATTAACAATAATGTGAAACCGAAAATCAAATGAGCATTTTCCCTCTTGAGTATCCAAAATGTATAAATAATAGACAAAAACTCAAGTAAAATATACTCAAATATCATGAATTTCTAGGAGTTATCAACTTGTCTATGGTCAAGTCTTATCTACTATCAAACACTCATTTGAATCAAAAATTACCCAGTTACCCTGGTCAGTACTCTGACTGACACTTAACAAGTTGTGACAGAGTCATTCCACAAGGTAGATATCTTTGACTGCTCCAATCATTCCAATTCCAGCAATTTTTCCTGACTGGTTTCCACCAAAAGCTAACTTTGGTTCCATCCTTCATGATTAAATCATAAAACTTCTCTTTGTATCCAGTCATGTGTCTTGAGCATCCACTATCTATATACCACTTGTTATTTTGGTTGGATGCCTTAAGACAGATCTGGACAAACTAAACAGATTTAGGTACCCAAACTTTCTTGGGTCCTTTGGGATTAGTTTTCTATCTTTGATCCAGGTGGACTCTAGACTGTTGTGTCCCTTTGGGGACCCATTTATAGTGCCCAGACACACCATGTTTCTTGGGGTAACACATTGATTCAGTGTGTCCCTTTCGGTTCCAAAAATTGCAGAAACTAAATGGTGATGAGTAACAACAAGATCTTTTGGCTTGAAAGTGATCAGAATAAGGAGCCCCCTAGATGTGACCTGACCACCCTAAAGAAAATGGGTTTGCACCCTTTTGGTAAGAGTCCCATACCTTCCCTGCCTCAACCAGGAATTCATGTTGATGAGGAACACCCTTAGGAGGCAACTGAACAAGAAGAAGTTCATCCCACTGCCTCAAACTCATCTGAGCACGCTGCTCCACAACCCATGGAACAGGAACAAGTAGAGCATGTTCCACCAGTTCCTCCTGCTCCTGCAGCACCTGTGCCAGAAGGAGGAGCGCCAATCCCTTCCAATATCATTGATCAATTAGTTGAGAGAGTATCAGCCAGGGTAGTGGCCGAAATGTCTTTGGAGCATCAAGCAATGTAAGATAGATTATTGAGCCGATTAGAGGCTGCCCTGAATGATTCTATGGTAAAATCAATAAAGGAGAGCACTATGACCATATTCAAGGGCTATGATGTAGTGGTAGGCATGCACAAGTTCCTCCATAATCGAATGGTTGGACTTGAAGATGTTCTGAGGTAGCAATATCAAGTCAATCTCCCTGGTCCTCCATTGTCATCATTTCCTGGGTTTGAGCCTCATCAGGTATCTTCCATCCGTTATTCTCCTCAACAATCTCCCTCTCAATCCCATCCTCCTTCTCCAATCACCAAAACACTAGCTTCTCCCAAATACCCTTCTCCCACCTCTCCTTCCAAGAAATCATCCTCCTCAACCTCATCAGACAACGAAGACCCTCCTCCATCTCCTATGAACATCACCACTACACCTCTACCTTCTCCATAATTACCCCAAACACAAGTCACTACTCCACCACCATCTCAGCCTTCTCAAATTCATCCATCTGCCCTCCAATATACTTTTAAACTAGACCCTGCCCAAATTCACTCCAGAAAAGGGAAAGCACCAGTCATTTACTCTACCCCTCCTTTTGATGATGCCAAAAAGGGGGAGAAGAGGTTTAGTGTGACAACTGAAGGAGAAAGTAGCCTCATTCAAGAAAAGGTTGTGGAGGCTGCTACCATCCTATCATCCATTGCCTCTGAAGCTCCTCAAATGCCCTAACTCCCTGAGGATGCCACCATAAGCCAGACCCTTGAGGAAATTCATGAATTGGCAGAAGCAATAACGTTGAGCATGGCAGAAGAAGAAGTTATGGTAGAAGAAGCATCAGAGTTAGAATCTGAAGCCAAAAATTTTCCCCCAGAAGATGCAGATGTTGTGTTGGAAGAAGATATGAGTTTGGCCATGGTTGTGTATGAAAGGGAGCATAAACCAGTTGCTGTAGACTTACTGCCCTACCTTCATCAACAAGCAAATGAGTTACATCAGCAGGTAGAAGAATTTGGTCAAAGGATGGCATAGAATCAAAAGGAAAGGGAGGACAAAAATGTAGCAAAAGCGGCAATAGCAAAAATCAGAACAAAAAGAGCAAGTGCCTCAGCTTGTGATTCCCAGTTGGAGGACTAAGAAGACCTACATTTATCACAAGCCCACCAAGTCAGTTCAAAAAGATCCCATTCAGACTACCTCAGAGTTTTTGAAGTCTGACAAAGAAGAAGAAGGAACAGAGGTTCAGTCAAAGTCTAAAAGGAAGAGAATAAAGTTAACTGCTCCCAAGCCTCAATCTAAGAAAGTTGCAACAAGGAAAAGTACCAGGGGAACCAAAGGCATTGTAATAGAAGAGCCTAAGCCTGCCCCTAAGATTGTAAAGAGGAAGGTAGCACCAAAAGGAAAAGAAAAATCATCCAAGCCTCCTCCAAAGAAGAAACAGAAGCAACTGTCTTATTTTGAAAGAATGCTGGAACAGATTAAGCCTCCATCTCCACCTAAAAGGAAGAAGGGTCCAGCTAAGAAAAAGAAGAAGAAAGAGGTTGTAATTGAGTCTCATCCTTCATATGACTCTGGACGAATTAGCAGTGAATCTGGAGACTATGACTTGGACACATCAAACTGGAAGGATGACACAGAATCAGACTAAACCAGAAAGCCTCCATCAGTCCTCAATCATTTCATATGCATCATTCATACTTCACATGTTTATCTGCTTACTAGTTTTAGTTCTACCACTATATTCTCTTTTGTAATGCATGAACTAAGTTTTCACAATATCTATGTTATCAGTACAAAATTTCTGTTTAACTCCATCTGCCTTATTATTATTATATTATCTTCTCTTAATGTTCTGTCATCATCAAAAAAGGGGAGAATGTTAGAAAAATAAGTTTTGATGATAACTAAACATAACTTAGGCATAAAGATTGGTTGGATAAAGATCAGAAATGAGATAATCTGATAGAAAATTCTAATGTGTTGCCTAATCAATCAGGGATAGATTACAAGATAAGAAAAGATTCCTAATTGATTAGAGTCATTTTAGGTTCAGATTAGAAATTAGGTTGTAGTCGCCTAATCGATTAGAGGGCCCTATAATCGATCAAGGGAATATATGTAATCGATCAGAGAAATCAGTATAATCGATCAGAGAGCAGTAATCGATTAAGAGAATTTATCCTAATCGATTAGAGAGCTTTAATCAATCAAAACATAATCCAAGCATAATCGATCAGAGGGCACTAATCGATTAGAGTAATTTGAGTGATCGATTAGGGAAAGCATGTAATCTAAATGTAATCTGTTTGCAATCGATTGGACATGCCTAATTGATCAAGGTTCCTTGTAATTGATCAGGCGAGTATTTTCTAATTTGATATTCAGTGATACAGGCTGTAATCTATAAGTAATCGATGTGTAATCGATTAGAAACCAACCCCTGTGATCGATCAGAGGCTGTAATCTAAGTGGCGATAGGATCTATTCAAAATCAATGGTTAAGATTATTTTAAGCCTTCCAAGTACAGAATTGCACAGACCTACTTAAGGAAGTTAACGTTAGCACACAATCTGATCATTAGAGCCGTTGGAACTCACCTACCTCTTCCAGCGATAAATGAAGAGAGATAAGCTAAAGCAAGACAAGTACAATGGAGTTAATGCTTCCCAGAATACAACCTCAACACTCCATATCAGATTAATCAACCAATTCTCTGGGTATACAACGGCTATAACTTCACAACTAGCAAACTTCCAAAAGAGATTATAAAAGCTACTGTGGAGAAGTTGGTTGAGGACATTGATTGATTACATTGATTATCTGTGTTAGTTACATTTACTACATTCAATACTCTTCCAATCTTAAAGGTTCATTAAGTGCCTATTGTACTTCAATGTGTATCATTATCAGTTCATTGAGTGAACAAGTTTCTTCTGTAATCATCTCTAAGTGAGGTATACTCTTAAGATAGTGGGATCCTAAGAGTAAGGTGTAATCTTACAGTTGTAAGGGGGAGTGATCAGTAAAGAGAGAGAGCTTTCTTGCTATCACTTGTAAAGGCATTCAAGAGCCTAATTTAATCTTGAAAAGATAGTGGAACCCAACTAAAGGTTGGAGAATTGGACATAGGCCAAGATTGGGCTGAACCAGTATAAATTGCATTTTCATTCAGTTTAAATTTTAAAAGCACAATTCACCCCCCCTCTTGTGCATTTCCTGTCAATTACAGAAGAGAAAGGTGATGATTAATGAGGTTGTGAGAGAAGAGAGAAAATGACGATGGGTTGAAGCACGATAATGAATGGTGCGGTGGGAGGAAGGGAAATTAGTGTTTTAGTGGGGGGTGGGGGGAAGACTACAATAACCTTCATTTAAGAATGACAGCATTTTTTTTCCAATTTGGGCGCTATAGTCATTTTATGATTACAGTTTTCTATTTTCATTTTAAATTCCAAAAAGTAAAACCTCAAATCATTTTTAGCTTACTTTTCTTCTTAAATTAATTCCTAGAAATAGATCCTTAATTCAATGTAGAAAGTTTCTTTCGTCATAAATCTCTTTAAATCCCAAATTAATTTCAATAAAATCCTCAAATTCAAAATAAATATTTAATTATTTTATTATATTTTTTCCTTTAAATGAGGATGATACTGAACCCCTAAAAAAATCGTCACAACACCTCAAATTCCTCCATATCTTAATATAATTTATTGCTCAACTCTTATTTATGCTAATCCTCAAATAAGACCTCAAGACATCATGAAATTCACCAAAATTTCTCAAATTCCATTATTGGACTACTAAATAAAATCACTAAACCTTAAAGTTTATAATCATTTAAACTTTACATGAACAAAACAATATGAAAGGCCGGCGGCCGATGTTTAAACAATATTAAAAGGATGAACCTGACAGGTAATGGCAAATGCGAAGTGACACGCCAAAAAACCTCAATGTAAAGCGTAGTGATAAAAAAACATAAGGACCATCGATTCATTATTGCTCTGCACTGGCTTTCAGTGAAAATTGAAGACTAGTAATTTGCAGAACATGGCATATGATTCAAGTATTCCTACAGTACCAATTCGAGATTTTTGCCTTGTAGGTCGATGAGATTAAATTCACCCGCAAGACCACAACTTTCTTGATTAATAAAGGGGAAATGAGAGATAGTTTGCGGCAATGGAGATTGATGATTCCTTTTAATCTATCGTAAAAATTAAGAGGGGCAATTCTGTCCAATTTTTATCATAGTAAGGGATAATTTTATCCATTTTTTCAGTCCCTGGAAAGGTTTTGCAGTACCTCGGTGTAGGTGGGTTTGCAACAATCCCACTTATGAGGTATTCCCAATCCGTACTTATCTTCAAGCCCTCCTACCAAACACTACAAAATGGTCAATCCCTATACTAACCTTTCAGTACCATATGCCAAATAGGGCCTAATTGTTTTTTCAGGATGTTACAATTAACCCCATAGTTAAGGGATTTATTGGAATCAGGGGTTTGAATCTTTTTACAATATTTTCAATGGTGTTAGAGGAATGGATTACACTGTATGTTTTCAAAATAATGGGGATGTTTGTATAATTAAGGCAAAATAAAAGTGGTGCTCTTTTTTTAAGATCCCAAACCTGTCCATTTATTATGTTTCTTATCAAGTTGTCTTTCATTTACTTGGCAAATGGACACATTTATAGTAGAGTAAAATATATTGACACCCTTCTATTTTACTTTAATAGCACAGACCTCCCTTTTAATTTAAAAACATATAGCTTAGTCCAATTCATTAACACTGTTAGGAATATTATAAAAAGATTCTAAAAACATAATTTTAAAATTAAATATATATTTTTTTACTCTTTTACCCTTCATTCTAATAAATCCCTAAATTATTGAAGTATTAATATTCAGTTCTTTCCACAAATTTCATTCCAAGTAGATGAGGTAAAATTAAAAAAATTAAAACTTGATTACAAATTAATTTTTTTCTTTTTTATACTAAATTCTATTTTTTCTTATATATAAATGTATCCTTGGTTAAATGTGATTCCAGTTTGTTGCAAAAACTATGCTTTATATCGAGAAAAAATATGTGTTTGAAAATTTTGAATTATAAATTTAAACCAATTATATAATCTCAAAAAGTTATATAATTTGCATTATACTATGAATAACAATGTATCGGAAATATTTTTTTTTGTAATTAAAAGTTATTAAAATAAATAATTTTTAATGAATGTATTTAAAATTTAAAATTATAAAATTTTATGATTTAAATAAAAATTAATAAATTTATTAAGAATATTCGAAAGTTTAAAAATATTTGTGTGCGCCGTCTAAAAATAGGTGAGGTAGAATTTATTTTTAATTTATAAAAATATTTGTTATAACTGTTAGTGTTTAAATAATATTCTATTAAAAATTGATATTTTGGTCCGAACAAAGTATCAAAGTCAAATTTAATGATCAACTAACGGTTCGGGTGGATGGAAATGAGATCTCAAAGTTTTGTTAATATATATATATATATATTGATTTTCAACGAAGTTAATATATATGATTTTCTTTTACGCTCCTTTCCGAACCAACTTGTTTTTTCATTTTCTCTCTTCCTCATTGTCGGTGCCTTTAACCCTGCCTCACAGATCTCCATTACTGGCGTGGATTCTCCTCACAAATTTCCATTTTCTCTCTTTTATTTTCATCTCAATCGGTCCCTCTCCTTCCAGTTCCCATCACCAGCGTTGATTTTTCCTCATTGTCACCAGATCGGTTTCTGTTTGATTTTCACTAGCGTTGATTTTCCATCATTCCAATTCCCTCATTTACTCGATCGGTTTCTGTTGGATCCTTTCATCATCTCCGAAGTGGAAATTTTTGGATTGCTTGCATATCTTCGCTGGGCATATAATTGAATCATCATCATCATCAAGCCCAGAGAGAGCTATTAAACACTTGGCTTCTGTTATTCTTCTTCATCACCGGAAACCACGTACTGAAAGAACATATATGAGAAACTTGTTTTTCTTCTTCCATCACACTCAAAGCCATCGATCTTGCCGGTTTTTCTCAATCTATCTCTTTTCACTATCAGTTCCTTCTCTATTTTCTTCTGGAAAAACTCGGTCTTCTTTTTCTGTGCTTTTTCTATTTCTTCTCCATTTTCTGTGTTAGGTCCTTCTCCCTCTCATTCTTCTACCGGTTTCTAAGTTTTAAATTGGAATATTCACTCCTTCATTCTTCTGATCCTACTGGATGTGTCGATCATCAATATTCTTCATATTTTTGGTTTTGAACATTGCATCACAGGGCAGTTCCCGGATTTTCTACACTTTATTTTTCAAATCCTCCATTTCTGAATTTGAATTAAGTTTTTATTCCATTCATATCTTTCATTGATCATCAATTTGCTTAAAGATTTCTTGTTACCGATCATAAATTTCTTCGATTTCTTCTTACAAATTTTGACTAATCATCAACTTCTTCTTACCAATCATTCCTTCTACTAGTATATGAGTTTGAATTAATTGTTTTATTCCATTTATCTCTTTCACCGATCATAAATTTTATTTTTATTTTTAATTTTTCCCCCATATCGAGAATTAATTTCTTCAATTTTTCTTACGAATTTCACCGATCATCAATTTCTTACAAATCTCTTAAATAACTTCTTCAAAGGTTTTGCATTAAATTTTTTGACAAAGTTTTTCTATCGTAAATTGTTCTTTCACTTCCATGTATCACTGTATTCATTATGTTTTATTTGACTCCAACTGTTTCTGGTGCAAAAGGTTTAATTCCTTTTGATATTTTGTGAGGAATATCCCTCCTATATTTATAGCCGGTCCCAAGCCCGGATAAAGGAGAAAGGTTGTGTTAGGCCCCTACAGTTAACGTAAAACCATGTCGAATCTTTGACCATGAGTGAGGATAATGAGAAGTGAGCGAGGGCCGCTACATTGTCACCAGAGTGTAGTGTTAAATGAACAAGGGTTACTGCTCTCTTCTTGACGGAGGCGGCTAAAGAAACTAGTTCATGAGAGTAAAATTATATTTGATACTTGGAATATTGGCACCTTGAAAGACAAATCTTGGGAGGTGGTGGGAGTGATGAGGGATAGAATAATAAACATCTTATGCCTACAAGAAACTAAATAGGTTTGAGAAAAAGCTAAGGACATTAATGGATATAAGTTTTGGTACACGGGTAAAGTAGGTTCTAGGAATGGTGTTGGTATATAATTGTGGACGAAGAATGGTCAAAAAATGCGGTCGAAATAAATAGAGTTGGAGATAGAATCATATACCTAAGATTGATAGTTGGTGAGGAGACAGTAATGTTATTTGTGCCTATGCTCCTCAGATGGGCAGAAACTCATTTGAAGGAATAGTTTTGGGAGGATATGGAGGGATTGATTCAAGAATACCTATTTTTGAAAAGGTACTTATTGGTGATGATCTAAATGGACATGTTGGTAAAGATGTAGGACAATATCCAGGAGCCAATGGTGGCTTTGGTTTTGGTGAGCTTAATAATGAAGGACAATCTATTCTTGAATTCTGTATGGCTTACGACCTCAAAATTGTCAACACTTGCTTTAAGAAATGGGAGGAGCATCTAATCACATATAAGAGCGGAAATAATAGATCACAGATTGATTTATCTTTGGTAAAGAATTAGGAAAGAAGAATTTGTGCAAACTGCAAAGTTATCCTAAGCGATGGTGTGACAACCCATCATAGGGCTCTAGTTTGAGATGTCGTATGAAGTTTACAAAACAGAAACAAAGAGAAATGCTAATCCCATGAGTCAGGTAGTGGCAGTTAAAAGGGGAGAAAACGGAGATATTAAAAAATAGGATGGTAAAGAAAAGAGTCTGGGAGGTACAAGAGAATGCTAATATTATGTGGAAATAAGTAGCTACGACTGTTCAAAAGGCCGCTAACAAAATTGTGGATGAATCAAAGGGTGTTATCAGGCGTGATAAGGAGACTTGGTGGTAGAATGAGAATATTCAAGAGAAAATTAAACTCAAGAGGGAGTGTTTTAAGACTATACACATATGTGATAATGTTAAAAATTGGGAGAAGTATCGCTTAGCGAAAAAGGAAGTGAAAAAAGCAGTGAGTAAAGCCCGCTCTAAAGCGTTTGAGGAGTTCTATAAGGAGTTACGGACAAATTCTGGAGAACAAAAGATTTATCGAATTGCAAAGATTAATGAGAGAAAATCAAGGGATTTAGATCAAGTAAGGTGCGTAAAGGATGAAGAAGGTAAATCTTGGTAACGGATGCTGATATCAAGGATAGATGGATGGCATACTGTTATAAGTTGTTCAATGAGAGAGATATACTTTGAATTATGAGTTAGATGACTTAGCAATTAGTGAAAGGGAACTCAATTTTACATTCTATAGTAGGATTAGTGTTAGAGAAGTAAAGGAAGCTCTTGAGAAAATGGCAAGTGGTAAAGCTGTTAAACCTGATGACATTCGTATTGAAGTCTGGAAATGCTTGAGAGAAAAGGGTATGTTGTGGCTTACTAAGCTATCTAATGTGATTCTACGGTCTAAGAAAATGCCTGATGATTGGAAGAAAAGTACTTTAATCCCTATTTATTAGAATAAGGGAGACATTCAAAATTGTGCAAACTACAGAGGAATTAAGCTTATGAGCCATACAATGAAATTATGGGAAAAGTGATCTAATATAGGTTAAGATGTGAGATTTGTATCTTGGAGAATCAATTGGTTTCATGCCTGGTAGGTCAACTATTGAAGCAATTTATCTACTGAGGGGTTTATTGGAGAGGTATCGAAGCAAAGGAAAGGATCTGCATACGATCTTTATTGATTTGAAAAAGCTTATGACTGTGTACTAATAGAAATACTTTGGAAAGCTTTAGAAAAGAAAGGTGTGCGGGTTGGGTATATCAAAGTCATTTAGGATATGTATAAGGGAGTAATGACTAGTGTTAGAATACTAGGAAGAGAAACACATGACTTTCCAATAAAAATTGGATTACATCAAGGTTTAGCTTTGAGCCCATATTTGTTTAATCTAATTTTAGATGTCCTAACTGCAAATATACAAGAAGAAATTCCTAAGTGCATGCTTTTCATAGATGATATATTCTTTTAGGTGAATCAAGAGAAGACATTAATTGGAAACAAGAGTTATGGAGAAGGACCCTAGAGTTAAAAGGTTTTCGATTGAGCAGGAACAAGACAGAAATATGCACGGTAGTTTTGACAAGAGACAAACACAGGGGAGATATAGAAGTTAAACTGGGAGACTAGGTTATAGCACAAGTTGACAAGTTTAAATATTTGGGATTGATTATATAAAAGGATTGTGCAATTGATGGTGATGTTAATAATAGAATTCAAGCCGAGTGATTTGAATGGAGAAAAGTTATTAGGTTTATATGTGATCATAAAGTACAAGATAAGGTAAACGGGAAGTTTTATTGGATAGCTATTAGATCAACAATGTTATATGGTAGTGAATGTTAGGCTCTAAAGGGACAACACTAACATAAGATGGAGGTAGCAGAGATGAGAATGTTGAGATGGATGTGTGGTCATATGATAAAAGTAAGATCCGCAATGATCGTATTCGTGGAAGACTAGGGGTAGCATCGATTGTAGAGAAAATGGTAGAAAGTCACTTGAGGTGATTTGGGCATGTGCAAAGACGACAAGTAAATGCACTGGTAAGGAGAATTGATCAAATAATGTGGAGTCCTTCCAAAAAGAGGAGATGGAGACAAAAGACAACTTTTCACGAAGTTATACAACGAGATCTTTTCAATCCTAATGAGGTAGTTCCTCCATAATCCAATGAACAACAATGATTACTTATGATCAGTTTCAATAATTTATCACAAAACATGGCTATTGATAGAGCACAATAGAGTCGTGTGATCTATGTAGCCGACCCCACCTAATGGGATAAGGCTTTGTTGCTGTTAGAAATTTATATACGTTTCCAAGATAGAGAGAAGGTTTCTATAATTAATATAAAATAGAGGATAGGAGAGTGTATTTTACTCAAAATAATAATACCATTAAATATATGGGAAATAAGGGCTTTTTAACATTTTTAATAAGAATTTTGTAAGTTTAATATTTTGTTTTAATGAAGAGAGTTTATTTGATATCATTTTCAATATTTCAGGAAAATAAAAAAATCATTCAATTAATGAACCTCTAAGAGGCTCCATGCTGACATGGGAAAACACTCAAAAATAGGCAAATGACATATGTAAGTATTTTTAACCTAAATAATAAAAAAAATATAAGTTAATACTTTTATGGAGAACAAGCATACCACACTCATTTTTTTTATTTGTTGTTTTTGATAATGGATCGATTCTTAAGATGAGTTTAGAATATTTTCGACAGAATAAAATGTCAGTTCGTGATTAAAAACCCATCGGGTAGTTGAACAATTGAATATTGAAATTTTCCATCATAAAAACTAAAAAGAAAACATGGAAAAAAAAAAACGAAAACCTAAAAAAAGGTGAGTGGTGGTTAATTACCATGCATCCTCCCCAGTTTCCTTTTTATATACTTGTTCTTAATTAAGTACATGCCTTTTTAGTTAGAGAGATTATGTTTCCGTGTTCCCCATGTGAATACAAGTGGGGAACATTCTTGTCATATACATTCAAGTTATTTTTCAGGAAAAAAATGCATCGATCATCAATTCACCAATTAACTATCTTATTATCTCTATAAAATTTGCCAACTTAAGGGCTGTTTAGAGGCACTAAATTGGGAATTTAAAAGGCTAAAATCTAAAAAAAAAAAAAACCCTGATTTTTAGGTCTGTTGCATATAACTACTTAACATGTCAAAGTTTAAAGTTAATCTTCCCAATGTTAAGTTAAGGCGGAGGGTTAATGTCAAAAATCTAAACATTAGGAAGGTTAAATTTAAACTTTAAAATGTTAAGGGGATTATATGCATTTGACCTGAAGTTCATGGGAGCATTGTAGATTTTAAGCCAATTAAAAATTAAGAATGAGCAAGTTTCTGTTTTTTTGAATATTAGTTGTTCTGCATATTGCATTGCTTATTTATAGTTAAAATTGAAGATTCAAATAATTATATTTTAATGGTATGAAAACCAATCTTGTTGAGTCTTGAGTTTTTTAATGAGTTGTGCATATTTAATTTATTTTTTCATAACAATGAAAATAATATATTTTTCAAAAAAAATAAATATCTTTTATATTTGTTTTTATTGACTTTATTTGTTAGATTATATGTATATAGTTTATGGATGAATTTTTTATTTAATTCAAAACTATTTACATTTATATTTAAATGTTATTCTTTTCAAAGTTATATATATGTAATATTTGTTAATAATTTGATTATGTTATAAATATTTGATTATGTGGATGTCCATAATCTCTACCAACTCTTGACCTTTCTTATCCTCCATAACCTCACTAATGAATAGTCTTTACATATTGTTATTGCCATAACTCAAGCGTTACAATATGTACACTCATGAGGATTATAATTGGTATTTATTTTGTGTACCTCTTAGGTGATGTTGGTGGCCTATAAATAGAAGATAATGTATTACACATTGAGTATCCAAATGAATAAGAACTTCCCCCTCTTTCTCTCCAATTTTCTCTCTTGTCTTTCTTCATCTTTCTCCTCTCAATGTCTTATATTTTTCTTATTTTCATATCACGTTATCAGGATGAGTTTGCCCTAAAAAAATTTGGTTGGGTTTTGTCTTTCTTTAGTTATTATCCTCTTGTCCAATCATGATTTGCAATTTTATGTTTCTGTATGTTATGTTGTTAATTTCATGTTGTTCGTTCTATACATTTACATTTGTTAGGTAGTTTTTTTTTTAATGTTATCTCTTTTACTATCTATTCTCGTCATTTTATTATTCTTTTTGTTATTTATTTTACGCTGTTTTTTTAATCATTGTCTCACATTATGGTGTTTTATGTGGTTACTTAATATATTATTCCAACGCTTTAGCTTTATATTATTCTCTACAATGTTTTACCTTTATATTTTAAGTTTTATGTTATTCCATTTTACATTTCTATTCTTACGTTTTATATTATTTTATACTATCATTTTTATTCTAATTTTTGTGATTTATTATGATAATTGGTTTACATTGTTATTTGTTTTTTGTTCTTACATAGTTATTAAACTTCATTGCATCATATCCTTACTTCTTCTGAAGAATTAGAGAGGTTGTGTCATGCACACACATATGCATGTTATATACATGCATGTGAAATAATACATATTATACATATATGTGTGTGTGCGTGTGTATGTGTGTGTGATTTTATTCTTTTTCTTTTGCCATTTTAATTTCTTATTATTATCTTAAATTATGCATTTTATTTTGTTATTTATGATGCAATTCATATTATTCTAGTTTTCTATTTGTTATATTATCTTATTTACCTTTATATTATTACATTTCATGTTAATTTTAAGTTGTTATCATCTCATTTTATTTATATTTCATATTATTGAGTGGCCAATAGCCATGATATTACCAAATTTTTCTGATTAAATGGCCAGAAGCCATATCACTTTTGATGAAGATCATTTTATTTATGTTTCATATCATAGTAATGAAACCCGGACCGGACCGGACGGTCCGGCCCGGAACTCGCCGGACCGGGAGGGGAGCCGGTCCGGTTGAACCCCCAACTCGGGGGGTTGGTAACTCAGGGAGACCCACGGCAACTCGGTCCAACTCGGAACTAACTCGGCCGACTCGCCGAGTTAGGCGAGCCACCGAGTTGCTTTTTTTTCACTCATTAGAGAAGCAGATATGGATCGAAGGTTATTAGAAGGAACATATTAAGATCAGAGTTGGAGGTAGAAGAAGAAAGGGAGGAGGGAAAAAGGGGAGCATGGCCGAAACTTCACATTGAAAAATGAGAGAGAGAGAGATAGTTGTGGCCACCCGATTTTTTTATCTGAACATCTTTGTTGGCTGTAACGACCTCGCCGTATTCATTCTCCTTTGCCGGCTATCCTATGGCTTGCATCCATTTCCATTCTCCATTGGTAGAAGGTCATGTGCATCTGATGGTGAAATTCAAACCTTAAGCTTGAGGGAGGAAAGAGATAATATAAACTTGCCTGTTGATAGATATAAAGAAAGAAATGAAAGACGTGACAGGAAGCAGGAAAGTAAGTAAAGAAGAGAGGGATTGTGGCAGAAATCACATGGGGGGAGAGGGAGTAAAAGCTTAAGGAAGGAAAGAGAAAAATATTTAATGAACCTTTTTTTGCCAATTAGAATGGACCGAGTTAGTTTGAGTAAGTGTGGTCAGTGATAAAGGAAAAGTGAACCTAAGAAATAAAAAGAAAAAATAATATTAATATGTACTTATATAATAACTTGGTACCGTATAATAAAAATAAGATGGAATACATGGTAATTTGGCTATCTATTCAAAAATCAACACTTTCATAATTAAAATATAAATAGTTTTATGATTTTAATTAAATTATATTATTTTAATTATCACCGGTCTGGCTCCCGGGTTAATTGCGATCTGACCCACTAACCCTTGACCCACTACCTCTACCGGTTCAGAGACCGGTCCGGGTTTAATTACCTTGTTTCATATTATTGAATGGCCAAAAGCCATGTACTCCCAAATTTTTCTGATTAGATGGCCAGAAGCCATATTACTTTTGTTAAAGATTTTTTTTAAACACCATCTTGTAGTTCTAAAAAAGGTATGACAAGAAAGATATTGACACAAAACAATTTGATGACTTAGTTATTACAAATGTCAAAGCTCTAAAGGCTAATTATCCACATATTCAAGCCCCAAAGGTTAATGATTCAGACATTCAATGACAAAAAATTTTATAGCTTTGAAAGATTTTTACTATGGTCCTGAAGACTAATATTTGAAGAAAAAAATTGATGGTGTGCTATTGAAAGATGAAACATTACTATGAGAGTGATAATGAACATGATCATATTGTATTGGTGGAATCGATGATTACTTGTAGAAATAATTATATCTTTACGGTCATTAGAGTTAAAAGCAAATGTTATAATATGGCCAGAAGTCATAAAAAAAGCATATACAAAATGACCAAAAGCCATATGGACAAAAGGCATATACAAAATGGCAAGAAACCGTATAGAAAAATATGCATCAACTTATTGAAAGTAAAGGCTAAAGCAATTATGAAGTTAAAAAGACCTCAAGGCGCCTTATTGTCATGTATCAAATGACACAGAATGGGATTTATAGACTTAAAAATTATTTCAAGAACATGTTGTCCGGTAGAAAGATAACCTACAGTCCTGAAGACTAATTAGTATAGGGTTAAAAGTCATATTTACCCTAGAAGTGTGCACAGAGGATCACATCTGCCCCGGAAGTATTTTTTGGTCCAATTTTTCCTTGGAAGTATGCAAAGTGTATCATATTCGCCTTTGGATTATTAGAGGTTTTATTGCCTTATTGACACACATTTGCAAATTGGTATAGGATACTTACATTTAATTTGAAAATTCTAATTTAATTATTATAAAAGGTGATTATTCGATGAGATTCTAATTTAACTAGAACTGTTGAATGTTTCTAAATATAATGAGATATTTAGAACTGTGGCGATACCTAACATGTGAGGACTCTTAATAAAAAAAGGTTTTATTTTGAAGTTGCAAATTTATTGCTAAATTATTCTTGTGATGCTAACATATTATTTGAGGTGGTTTGGGCTTTTCACAGCTCAATTTGGGAATGCACAAATTATTGAGAATTTGTTGCATTGTTGTGGCATAGCTTATATGCTATGTGGAGATTGGGCATTTATGATATGCAGAAATTAAATATCTGTGGGAACAAAAAATATTGGTATCATGTATGGTGGATTAAGATACACAGATGTCAGGTTATGACCTTTAATATTGAAATTAAAAATTTTAATGTTGGTTAAAAAACATGATACGATAAACCAGAAATTTGCTTATCCAAATTAATTGATTGTTGGCATGACCTATTTGATCATCCATGTCATATATATGAAACATAAAATTAATGATATTACACATTGATATCCATTAAAGAACCAGAAGTTTCTTCTTGAATAGCCAACATAATTCAAGAATGATTATGTCCTTCTTGTTCTCAAATAAAAGTTACAAAGAAAAATCACTAGTTGTGATTTGGAATGGATCTCTATAATCTATATATTTGGAAATATATCAAACTCATGGGCCCATTCAAAAATCATGTAAACTAAGCAAGTATTCAATAAATTTGATAGATTCATCTATAAGGTGGTCACATGTGCAATTATTATAAGTTTGCAACATGAAGTTTGCATGATCCTATGAATAAATAATTATATTTAGTGCGCAATTTTCAAATTATATGATCCAGAAATCTTTTATTAAAGCCTCCACTACTACAGAAATTGTCTATAGCAACACTTATTTTGGCCCTATAGCAGCACTTATAAGCGCTGCAATAGCCAGTGTTGCGATAGGCTATTAAGCCTAACGCGGCGCTTAATAAGCGCTGCAATAGGTATACCTATAGCAGTACTTATTTCTTTATAAGCGCTGCTTTAGGTAATTTACTTTTTTTAAAAAAAATACCTAAAACAGATTTAGGTATACCTAAAGCAATGCTTATAAAGAAATAAGTGATGCTTTACCTAAAGCATCACTTATTTCTTTATAAGCGCTGCTTTAGGTAATTTATTTTTTAAAAAATAATACCTATAGCCTCGCTTATAATGAAATAAGCGTTGCTATTGATTTTTTTAAAAAAATATTTGATTTTATTTTATATATACCCCACCTGCATCAGTGCTAAATACCAGCAATTCTATACAGTTCCAGGCAACGAATATACACCAATAACTCATCCAGAGAGCAATGTACAATTAAACCATCCATTGTAATTGGGAAACAAAATGCACGCTACTAGCTATACTATTATCTACATTTGTACTTATTGCAAAAGAGGTAGTACATAAGCGCACCATTCTTCAATTAGCGCATTCATTTTTTCCCTCGACAACATCGGGCAACGTGCATCTGGGTAATACTGCACAGAAAAATATATTTGAATAATGGCAATCAAATCTACTTGAAATCTATTAACAAGTTCAAATACAATTAGAGTTGGCAAAATATAAAACTTACCATCAATGGAATGCTACATTGATCATGTGTAATGACATCCCTCATAAACTGTATCACATAGTATCCACAGTTATTGTTATTGGGTTGGAAGGGGCACTGTAACAAAGAACACCAAATATCAAATGAGAAACATTTACGTTATGTTTGACTAGATTGTTTAAAAAATTGAATAACTTGTAAAACCTGGACAATGCTCCACGAATAAGCATCTTTCTGGTCAGGGGCTTTGGAATAACTCAAGCTAATGGAGGATCGAAAACTGGTCAATGCACTGGAAACGAAACAAATTAAATTAATTTTATTAGCTAGTGTCACAAAATGTCAAATAATTCAATGCATTATTCAAATAATGTTGACATTCATATACCTATTGACGACGCGCATCAAAGCTGGGTGATTGTCTGGTTGAGCACCTAGCACAGGATCCAAATAGTAAATCAAGGGTTCCGGTTGTGCTTGCAGATAGATGACAAGCAAAAGCCAATGGTTCCTAAAATTTTTAGAACGTTATGTCAGTATATATAAATGATGCTTGGAGCTAAGAATACGATGAAACCTATAATGCATATCGACTTACCCTGTATTAATTGGAGCTAAGAATAAAGTCATGCCTGTTGCTTTTAAAGAAAAGCGCCTTTTAAGCGCCGCGGACTGCTTGTCATATCTCGCACCCGCATTATGTGCCATGGCATAGGGGCTTATGAATTCGAATGAGACACGCTTCGCAGCGATCATGACATCTTCGTAGAGGTGCCTTTATAGAAATCATACCAACTCCTAATTAGTGTAAAACTTATGACATTAAACGAAACCCCAATGTAAACGCATTTATACCTGATCCATAAATTGATAACAGTGACACTAAGCCATCCTTCATCAAGCACCTCCATGAGCTGATCCCTAGAAACAAGCTCACTCATATTTGACACACCAAATATATGCCTATTGAATGGAATCGTGTCAATGAATTCAGGAGATATGGTGGCTGCATATGCTCGCAATCGAGCATGATTTGGCTTATCGGTTCTTGTATGTTCAATAACAGGCAGAGGCGCTTGTACTTTCTTCTTGCCCTTGGCTTTTATTGCCTACAAACCAAGTAAATAGAATGTCTGAAATTTTATTCTAATAAAAAAGAATGCTAGTTTAAATTGATTAGTAAATAATCACCTGTGACAATGGATCAGTACGTGAAATCTTTTTCTTCATCACTTGAGTGGCTAAGCCACCAGTACCTTTGACATTAGGCACTTGTGCTTTCTTTCCGGTAGGATCTGTACCCTAAAAAAAAGGTAAATAAAAGATCGTTCTTCCAACACAATGAATGCTAATGTAAATGTTATTAGTAAATAACCACATGTGCTGTTGGCTCAAACAAACCAATGGGCCAAGCAACGAATGCATCGACAGCATCTCTAATCCTAGTAATCTCATCGGCAGGGAACGGTAACGGTGCCCCATTATTGTAGGAGTATTTAATCATGATCCTCAGTGCATTATCAGGCAATGACGACTTATGCAAGGTCTTGTTGGAAGTGTTGTAGACCTTGCCATAGGCAACTACTTCACTGAAAGAGTAATCCTTATACAGCCTGCAGTCTGACTCGCCCTACGAAAGAGTAGTTGACAAGATTAGCTAACAATCGACAGTATAACAGTGTCACTGTAAGTTTCCAAGCAGAAAATGTATGAACTACCTGAGGAATTTGGGCCCTAGGCATCGTACAGCTATCCCTGATGCTTGGACTTTCGATGGAAGGAACGTTACCTTGTTGCAGGAAGTTCGACATTTCTGATGCAACATTATATCGCTGGTAAAATTCGAACATCTGCTTGTACCGTTGATGCAACTCCTCGTTCCGTCGTTGCATTTCCTCGTCCTGTCGTTGCATCTCCTCCCTCAGAGTTTGAACTTCTCTTAACGCTCTTACTTCGCCTTTTGATGCCCTCTTTTAGCAGCCAAAGTAAGATGAGAGCGTGACCCCTAGACCTGTGCCCAAAACACAGCCCGAATATTCAGGGCAATCGAGCGCTCTGCTCAGGAAATCACCGGGGCCAAATTTGTTGACCTCATCAGGGTATTCTTGTGACAACATATCCTATAACAAGAAGAAATTATTATTAGCTATTATTAACTTAGCAAAGTTACCGGTTAAAAAAATATTACAAAGTCCAAGAGAATGACTTACACATCGTTCACGGACTCTTCTGACCTCTTCATGAACGATGGTACCAACCTTTTTGGAGTATCCCCTGACCTAGAGGTCATGCCGTGGTGGCCTTCCTTCTAGGTCCTGTTCCTGAATCTGTCAAGGTAAGCCAGGTGAACGCATAAATTAATCACGTAAACATTTGTTCATAATTTTGTATTTAAAAGCGTTACTAACATACCATATCTTCCTCCATTTCAGGAAATGTCTTTCTTCCGCCCATATATGGATACTCGCAGCTTTTAGCTGCCTGTCTATTTCTTTGACTTATTTCCTCAAACTCCTCTGTCAGACGTGATTGCACAAATTCATCCCATTCTTCCTGGGTAATTCACCCTGCATATGCCTCTAGGGGTGTTGGAACGATCTCCCCATTTTCATCTCTCAGATAGTACTTGGTCAAAGTTGAACGGAAAGCCCGATGCCTTATGAAAGCTTTCTTCAGGACATACTCCCTATGAGAATCATCAATATGAAACATGGTCTGTAACAACAGAAATCATATTAGATTTGTTAGTTACAATGTTATCATAATAAAACTAAATTGTAAAAAGGCACATAACCTGAATCTCTAACCAAACCTCGTCATGGCTACTCCTCGCGGTTCTCCAATCTGTAATAGTAATAAGCACTTTCTGCCGAACAGTGCACCCAATAAAACCTGAGAGGTCTTTCGCAGTCTCTCCGATTGATTGGTCATTCTCATTCCATTTAAGTTTAGTCTTTTTACCCACAATTCTGCGTTTGAGGAGTTTGCGCATAAGGGTTATGCCATGGTGAACTTCTGCCTTGGCAACTGCTCTACCCGCATCGATATCTACCTGTGCATTTGGTTGTTCTTGTTCCTCCTCGTTTAGGGGGGATCCATTATCCTACAAAATAAGTAAACAAGACATGATTTTAGTGCATATAATGAAGATACGTGTATGCATATTTAATGAAGTAATTCATAATGTAAAACAGAAATACATAAAAACCCAAAATCAATATGAGGGCTTTCGTCTCTTTTTCCTATGTGTTATGTTATCTAAAATTGTTTGCTTTCTCTTTTTTGCTGGATTTAAGGTTGTGTTGACCCAAATGCCTTCTTCATGATCATGCCTTACATAAACAGATTCACCTTCATCATCACATTCTTCTGCATCAAAGTCTCCTGATAGTAGCATCTCAAAGGAAGGATCATCTTCTATCATATTCATATCATCATCACTACTTTCATCATCAACTTGTTCGGCATAATTTTTGTTCGGATGCATGACAAGGGTATTCTTCTTAGAAGGATCGGCAATGTAAAACACTTGTGATGCTTGAGAAGGTAGAATGTAAGGATCATCCTTATATGCAACTTTAGAAAGGTCGACTGATTTAACCTTTGCCTAATGCGCCTTGGGGGTTAAATGCAAAATATTTATATAACCAAGGATTGCACTATAATGGTGTGATCCCAGATCGTCTCTCAAGGAGCCTAATGACTAACCTAAGAAACTAAATGTCATGCAAATGAAGTATAAAAAGGGGTTTTGTTGGGTTTTAATATGAAATATGCAAAATGAGTCTAACTACAATATTTTTTTATCTTTTCTTTAATGAGATGGAACGGTTGGATGGTTGAAGTGAAATTGATGGAATGGATCTCTTGAGTCTAGGTGAGGTGACAAACATAGGTTCAAATCATTTAGGGGTTTAATTCATCAAGTCTAGTTAGAGAAATCCCCAAGCAACCACTAGGGGTCCACTAGCCCTAATTAATGACTAATTTAGCAACCACTTTCATAGCCATTACTTAGGGTTAGTGTTGAAGTCCACTTGATGTGTGAAATACTTTGAGTCAAAACACTTGTGGCTCTCATAAAAGTGCAATCACAATAATTATGAATGGAAGCAATCCATTAAGTCCACTAGCAACCACTAAAATGAAATTAACTTCATGCAACCACAATGTAGATAAGAATTCATAACTCAAGTGTTCAAAGCCCAAAATAAACACATATAGTTCATACACATACATATCCAAAATCTCAATCCAATACATAAATCCAAACATCGTCCAAGAGAGGTTCAAATAAACATAGAAGAAATCCTAAATACATATGTTAGAACAAAGAAAAACTCCCCTAATGAAGAACCCATGCTTGAAACACCATCAACCCATCCTCAAGAGATGAAAAGCTCCTCACTCTGACATAGAAACTCCAAGAGGAACCCCAAGAAGAAGCTCCATCCAAAAATCCATGGAAGAAGAGGGTGGAAATGAGTGGGGAATGAAGGAATGGAAGGGAACCTTAGGAGAGGGAGTGTATTTCGTGCTCTGAAGCCTCTCTCTCTGGAGATAAGGTTGTTAGGATCCATTTATACTCCCTTAGAAAACCTAAAATCGCGTCAGATTTCTGCAGAATTTCGTGACTTCGCCGTGGGCTCGCCGCGGCGAGCTACCACTCATTCTGGAACTTGCTGGGGAGTTCGCCGCGGCGAAAGCCACGGCGAACTCACACTGGTTCTGCCTCTTCTTGTCTTTCTTCGCCGTCGGTTCGCCGCCGCTATCGCCGCGGCGAAGAGACATTTATTCTGTTTACTTTCTTCTTCTGCTCCGCCCAGAATTCTTCCCTGCAACTTGGTTTCTTAGTTTGGGCATTTTTCTTCTATGACCTGCATATAAAATGGACCTAAGGTAGCATCAAAATGTTCTTGAAAATGGGTTAAACAATAAATCATATTAATGATGCCCAAATCGCCCTTTACTAGAACAAATTCCAACAAGGTGTGCAAAAGTCAGAAATTACCCTAATTAGGTGCAATTACCCCAAGAACATGCAATAATCTAATGATTTTATCAATGAAAAGTGTATAAAAATATGGTGCAATCATCGACCAATATAAACCCAAATTCATCTAACCGCCGTCCACTATGGTTGTTAACCTACTGACATCGGAACACAGGAACTCTGAACATGGTGTAATCTAACTCCTAAATGCAATCAATCACACCAAAGTATGCCATCTTCGCATATATGGGATTTGTATCTCTCACACTGGATATATGCCATGCCTCAGAAACAAGTGTGACTCCACTATTCTGCATTGTGCTTTTTTCATCCTGGTCTTTTGTATAGAATGTGTAACCATTGATTGCATAGGCGGTGTAAGAAAATACGTGCAAACCCGGTCCTTTTGATAGCCAAAACAATCTTTCAGAAACTGATCCAGCATTAAGCTCAAACTGCTGACAAATGTGCGCATTGAACCATCTAATGAAATTTTTGTTGTGCTCCCTTGTAATCAAACTCTCATTTCTATCACCGTGTATTTCCCACAAGAGCTTTTTGTGTTCTTCGACAAATGGTTCAACCTCAGGAGTGTTGTGAAGAATATACAAGTGAGCCAGTTCCCTTTCAGCATTCGAAATGCGTATTAAGTTGAACCCACTTATTCCTTTCCCCATTAATCGCCCATCGTGAAGAGACTTCGGCAAACCAACATGTTCAATATTTGCTAAGTAATCGGCACAAAAATCACTAGCTTCTTCAACGATGTATCTTTCAATAATACACCCCTCTGGTCGATATCTATTTTTAACATACCCCTTTAAAACTTTCATGAACCGCTCGATTGGGTACATCCATCTCAAATAGACTAGGCCACACAGTTGAACCTCTTTGACCAAGTGTACAGTAAGATGAACCATGATTCAAAGAATGATTGGGGAAATACATTTCAAGTTTGCACAGGACACAAATGATCTGCCTCTGTAATTCCTACAACCGTCCCCGGTCAACCACTTTACAACAAATGAGCTTGAAGAAAATACACAGTCTAGTGATCGTGCTCCGCAATTTCTTGGGTAAATGTTACGTATGCCGACCGTTAAGAAATTTTGCATTAAGACGTGACAATCATGAGATTTCAGGTTCTTCAAATTCAACTCTTTCATGGATACAAGGTTCTTTACATTTGAGAATTAGCCTTTGTAATTGGCAGGAATGCACAAGAGGAGGGATGAATTGTGCTTTTGAAATTTAAACTGAATGAAGACACAGTTTATACTGGTTCAGCCCAAACTTGGCCTACGTCCAGTTCTCCAACCTTCAGTTGGGTTCCATTAATACTTCAAGATTAAATCAGGCTCTTGATAGCCTTTACAAGTGACAGCAAAAAGCTCCTCTCTTTACTGATCACTCCCCCTTACAACTTGTAAGATTACACCCTACTCTTAAGATCCCAGTATCTTAAGAGTAATCCTCACTTGATTGTAATTACAGAAAAACTTGTTCACACTATTGAACAGATTATGTTACACACTTAAGAATACTAGAACAATAAACTTTCTAAAGATGAGTGAGTACTGAAAGTAGTAGTTACAGATAATCAAAATGGCAATCAATGACCCCAACCAACTTCTTTATAATTGGTTTTATAGTCTCTACTGGAAACTTGTCTGTTGTAAGTTGTTCAGAGAATTGGTTAATCTGATATGGAGTGCTTTTGATTGTATTCTGAGAAGCATTAACTCCGTTGTACTTGTTTTGTTTCTGCTCATCTCTCTTCATTTATCGTTGGAAGTGGTAGGTGAGTTATAACGGCTCTAATGATCAGATTGCGTGTTAACGTTAACTTCCTTAAGTAGGTCTGTGCAATTCTGGACTTGGAAAGCTTAAAATAGGCTTAGCCATTGATTTTGAATAATTCCCACCGCCACTTAGATTACAGCCTCTGATCGATTACAGGGTTTGATTTCTAATCGATTACTCATCGATTACTCATAGATTATAGCCTACATCACTGAATATCAAATTAGAATCATACTTGCATAATCGATTGCAGGGGAAGCCCGATTGATTGGCATGTCCAATCTATTGCAAACAGATTATATTCAGATTATTTATTTTCTCTGATCGATTACTTAATATGCTCTAATTGATTAATGCTCTCTAACCGATTATGCTTGAAGTATGTTCTGATCGATTAACACTCTCTAATCGATTAGGTTAATTTCCCATAATCAATTACTTCCCTCTAATCGATTATGCTAATTCCTGTGATCGATTACATAGATTCCTTGATTGATTAGGCGACTATAACTTAATTTCTAATATGAAATTCAACTGTCCCTAATTGATTATGCTTCTTTTCCTGTAATCTATCCCTAATCGATTAGGCTATACTTAGAATTTCTCTATCAGATCTCTAAGTTATTTCTATTCTTGGTTCAACTAATCTTTATGCCTAAGTTATGTTTAGTTATCATCAAAACTTATTATTCTAACATTCTCCCCCTTTTTGATGATGACAAACATTAGCAATAGATAGAGTAATACAGAATAAGCAATAATTGGACAAGAATTGTGCACTGATAATCATAGGTATTATAAAAGCATAATTCATGAATTACAAAGAAAATATAATGTTCAGAAATGAGATATATGAACTAGTAAGCAGATAAACAGATGAAGTATGAATGATGCATATGAGAGGGATTGAGGACTGATGGAGGTTTTCTGATTTAGTCAGACTCTGTGTCATCCTTCTTGTTTGATGTGTCCAAGTCAAAGTCCCCAGACTCACTACTAATTCTCCCAGAGCTATATGAAGGTTCTTCAAATTCAATTTCAACTTCTTTCTCCTTCTTAGCAGGTGCCTTCCTCTTCTTTACTGGAGCTTTCTTCTTCGGAGGGGATGGAGGAGGAAATGAGATAGCATTCTGTCCAGGAGAGACTGTTGCTTTTGCTTCTTTGGAGGAGGATTAGTGGATTTTCCCTTTCCTTTTGGTGCTGCCTTCCTATTTGCAGTAGTCTTAAGGGCAAGCTTAGGCTCTTCTATTACGATGCCTTTAGTCCTTTGAGCACTTTTTCTTGTTGCCACTGCCCTAGGTTTAGGCTTTGAAGCAGTCATCTTTATCCTCTTCTTTTTAGGTTTTGACTGAACCTCAGGACCTTTCTCCTCTTTGTCAGATTTCAGAAATTCTGAAGTAGTCTGAATGGGATCCTTCTAAACTGACTTGGCAGGCATGTGATAAATGTAGGTTTTCTGAGTCCTCCAACTAGGAATCACAGGCTGAGGAACTTGTTCTTTTTGCTATGACTCTACCATTTCAGTCCTTGTTGCATCTATGTCCTCCCTCTCTTTTTGGCTTTGAGACATTCTTTGACCAAATTCTTCAACTTGTTGATGCAACTCTTCTGCCTATTGAAGGTAGTGAGGCAGCAGATCTATAGGAACAGATTTAGGCTCTCCTTCATACACAACCCTAGCCATGCTTAATTTTTCTTCTAGAACATCATCATCATTTGCTGGGGAAACGTTGGTGTTGGCTTCAACTTCAGAATCTGAGGCTTCTTCTACCACAACCTCCTCTTGGGCTATGCTTAGCTTGATTGCTTCTGCAAGCTCATGAATTTCCCTAAGAGTCTGATCTATGGGGATGTCTTTAGTGATATCAGTAGATTGAGAAGCAATAGAGGATAAGATTGCAGCAGCCTCCACAGCTTTTTCTTGAGTCTTACTGCTTTCTCCCTCAGTAGTGACACTGGATCTCTTCTCCCCCTTTTTGGCATCATCAAAAGGAGGGGTGGAATCAACGAGTGGTGCTTTTCCTTTTTTGGAGTATATGTGGGCAGGGTCCACTCTAAGGGTATATTGGAGGGCAGAAGGATGAATGGTAAAGACTGAGATGGTGGTGGAGTGGTGACTTGTGTTTGAGGTAGTTGGGGAGGTGGTAGTGGTGTAGTGGTGATGTTCATAGGAGATGGAGGAGGGTTTTGGTTGTCTGATAAGGATAAGGGGGATGATTTCTTGGAAGAAGAGGTGGAAGAAGGATGCTTGTGTTTGGGAGAGGCTGGTGTTTTGGTGCGAGAGGGGTGATGGGATTGAAAGGGAGACTGTGGAGGAGAGTAGTGGATAGGAGATACCTGATGGGCTTCAGGCCCAGGGAATGGTGATATAGGAGGGCCTGGTCAGTTAACTTGGTATTTCTGCCTCAAAATGTCCTCAAGTCCAGCCATCCGATTATAGAGGAACTTGTGCATGTCCACCACAGTATCATAGCCCTTGAAAATGGTCACAGTGCTCTCCTTGACAAACTTAATCACAGAATCATTGAGAGCAGCCACCAATCTCTGTGGTATCCTATCCTCTATGGCTTGGTGCCCAAGGCTAGTTCTTCCATCACACGAACTGTCACTTTGTCAGCAAGTTGATTAATGAAATTGGCAGGTAGTGGGGCTCCTCCTTCTGGCACAGGTACTGCTGGTTCAGGAAGAACTGGCGGTGCAAGGGCTAATTGTTCCCATTCCATGGGTTCTGATGCAACATGTTCTGAGGATTGAGAGCCAGTAAGATGAATTTCTTCTTGTACAGGTGCCTCTTGAGGGTAGTCCTTATCAATATGAATTGCTGGTTCAGGCATGGAAGGAATGTGACTGTGGCCAAAAGGATGCAAACCCATTTTCTTTAGTGTAGTCAGATCGCATCTAGGGGGCTTCTTATTCTGATCATCTTCTAGCCAAAAGATCTTGTTGCTGCACAGGATGAAGGAGATAATTTGAGCAAAAGGGAGAGTGGTCTTGACTGTCTTGGTCTTTTGAAACCTCAACAACTCTTCACAGATTATTTGGAAAGTGTTGACTGGAGTCTTGTTGATTAGCATGGATAGAATAGGGTTATCAATCTCAAGAATGAGTGAGAAATTTCCAGCCTTGTTTACCATGCATCTGGAGTATGCATAATAGATGACTCTGTAAGCTAGGGATAGTTGAGCAGGCTTGAGATTTCCCTGGATTAGACTGTCTGGACTATAAATCTTCTTGAGTTCTTCATGAGAGAATTTTTCTTTTTCTTGCCAGGTGTTGTATTCTTCCATTCCTGGACCATCCATATGAAGCCAGTGGTTCAGAGTTTTCCAGTTAAAAGAGAAACTTTTGCCTCGATCTTTGATGATACTGTGATCCCTGTGACTTTTCCCTCTGGCTCAGTAACATGAATCTTTATATTGGAGTAGATGGCCTTGATGACTCTCTCATGATAGTGATTTTTAATCCCTATCCATGCTTTGTGTGGACCCAGCCATTCTTTAACAAGGTAACCATTCTTCTCCAGGTAGTCAATGTCCATAAACCCACACCTTTGCTATAAAGATCTCCTCTTAATATCTTCTAATGCATCCTCAATAGGACACTGAGCAAAGGATGAATCAATAAGGATTTTTGTATCCCCTAAGATGAGTTCTTTGACTCTGACTGTAGAAGGACTTTTTGCTTGAGACTTGGATGTACTTCCACAGGTTTTGGCCATTGATGGTGATGGTTGAGAGGTTAAGGGAATAGGGTTTGAAGGAGGTGAGGGGTGTCTGTAGGTTAAAGCAGGATCTCCTTAGGGTAATGGAACTGTATTAGGAAGAACTTGGGCTCTGTAATCTTTTGGTATATGTATCTTGGGTGCCATTTAAGAGGTTTATATAGGAGGCTTAAGGGTTATGACTGGTGACTCGAAGAGATGTAATTGGTTTAGAGGGGTTATGACAAATGATGATTTGAGTAATGGCTTCAGTTACGATGGTTACGAGAGGGTTTGAGAATTCGAACGTTAGGGTTTGATGAGAAATGAAGAGAACAGCTTAAGAATGAATGCAAATTGGTGCGAAATGATGCTACAGTTGCATATGTTAAGTATATATGAGAGAGTGAGCACAAAAAAGCATGCAACTGTCAGAAAAGTATACGTTACAAATGTTACCGTTGGCGCCTAATCGATTACGTGTGTTCTGTAATCGATTACAAGATGCAGTCTCTGATCGAATGGATGCGTCTGGTCTATTAGGGATTATTGTGATCGAAAGGTCCATGCTGAGTAATCGATGCCCAATCGATTACACCTTCCTTGTAATCGATCAGAGAGCCTTGATCGATTGCAGTCTTTTTCCTAATCGATGCTCCATTCTTCTCTCATCGATGCCTAAACGATCACAAAATGTTCTGTGATCGATCAGGGTTACCTGATCAATTGGACGCTATTTTTTTTTACTTTGAACGCATAACCTGTATATTTCTAATTTGACACTCCGATGCCTAAGTTAGTACTGGATCATCAAAACATGCCATAATTCAAATGAATTTAGAGGATTAAAGAATTTTATACAGACTTACAACTCAATGGGATTTACCATTCCCAATTCTCTTTTAATGAACATGAATTGTTTAGTTGCTAGAGGCTTGGTGAAGATATCTTCTAGCTGCAAGTGTGTGGAGATGAATTCCACTCTGACATCCTTCTTTTGAACATGGTCTCTGATGAAATGATGTCTGACGTCAATGTGCTTAGTTATTGAATGATGCGCTGGATTCTTGGCCAAACTGATTGTACTTGTGTTATCACAGAGGATTGGAACTTCTGGAAATTCCATTCCTAAATCCTTCAACTGATGTTTGAACCATAGAACTTGAGCACAACAGCTTGCAGCAGCAATATACTCAGCTTCTGTAGATGATAGAGAAACACAGTTTTGCTTCTTACTTGCCCAAGAGATTAAAGATCCTCCCAAAAACTCACATTGACCACTGGTGCTTTTTCTATCAGTTTTGTACCCAACATGGTCTGAATCTGAGTAGGCCATGAGATACTCTTGGTTTCCTTGGGATACCACAGCCCCAGCTCCTGAGTTCCAACCAGGTATCTCAAGATTCTCTTAACACATGTGTGATGGGATTCCTTTGGATTGGCTTGATATCTGGCACACATCCCAACACTAAACTGAATATCTGGTCTACTAGCAGTTAGGTATAGGAGTGATCCAATTAGATTTCTGTATGTAGACTGGTTAAAGTCTTTTTTCCTTTACATCAGCATCCAGTAATGCAGTGGAACTCATGGGGGTCTCTTCTTCCTTGGATAGGTCCATCCCAAATTTCTTCAAGATTTCCTTCACATACTTGGTTTGAGAGATGAATATCCCATCTTTTCTTTGATTAATTTGAAGACCTAGGAAGAAGTTTAGTTCTCCCATCATGGACATCTCAAATTCCCCCTGCTTGGTCTTAGAAAATTCCTCACAGAGAGATTCAACAGTAGCAACACAAATGATATCATCTACATAAATCTGTACTATAAGCATGTTCTTCCTTTTATTCAAAATAAACAGAGTAGTGTCTACTTTTCCTCTTGAAAAGCCTTTTTCTAGTTACTTAATCTTTCATACCAAGCTCTTGGTGACTGTTTAAGTCCATATAAGGCCTTTTTGAGTTTAAAAACATGGTCTGGTTTAGAAGAATCTTCAAAACTTGAGGGTTGTTCAACATACACTTCTTCCATGATATAACCATTAAGAAAAGCACTTTTTACATCCATTTGATAAAGCTTAAAATTTTTTAGTGATGCAAATGCCAAGAGAAGTCTTATTGCTTCCAGCCTTGCAACTGGGGCAAAAGTTTCCTCATAATCAATGCCTTCTTCTTGGTTATATCCTTTGGCCACAAGTCTTGCCTTGTTTCTAACCACAGTTCCAGATTCATCAAGTTTGTTTTTGAAAACCCACTTGGTTCCAATAATAGGATAGTTTGAAGGTCTTGGAACCAAGTTCCAAACTTGATTTCTTTCAAATTCATTGAGTTCCTCTTGCATTGCAACTATCAAATCACAATCTGTTAGAGCTTCTTCAATGCAAGTAGGTTCAATTTCAGAAATAAAGGCAGAAAAGTGCATTTCATTTTGAATTTGGTTTCTAGTTTTAACACCCTCATTAACACTACCAATGATTTGCTCAGGAGGATGATCCCAGTGATGTCTCCATGCTGAGGGTCCAGCTGGTGTATCATGAGGATCATCCTCTTGGCCTTCCTCATGGTATTCATTTGGTGGTGTTAATGATTGTGTAGAAGTTTTAGGCCGTTTTAGAAAGTCTGATTCTTCTTCTGATATAGGATTTTGTTCAGAGTCAGTTTCATCAAATACTACATGCACTGACTCCTCAACAGTAGACGTTCTTTCATTAAAAACTCTATAAGCCTTACTTCTATTAGAACAGCCAATAAAAATTCCAGAATCAGCTTTGGGATTGAATTTACCTAAGTTTACCTTCCCCTTGATGTGGATGAAGCATTTAGAGCCAAAGACCTTAAGATGGCTCACATTTAGCTTTCTTCCTTTGTAAAGCTCATATGGAGTCTTATCCATACCCTTTCGTGTGTAAACCCTATTTGATATGTAACAAGCAGTACTCATTGCATCTGGCCAGAATACTTGAGATACTTTCTTTTCATTAAGCATTGTTCTAGCCATTTCAGTGAGTACTCTGTTCTTTCTTTCAACTACACCATTCTGTTGAGGAGTTCTAGGAGCTGAGAAGTTGTGATTTATGCCATTTTCTTCACATAGCTCCAGAAAATCTTGATTCTCAAATTCTCCTCCATGATCCGTCCTAATTGAGCTGATTTTCTTGTCTTTTTCATTCTGTACTTTCTTAGCAAACAGGTAAAAGGGATCAAAAGTTTCATGATGTTTGGAGGAAAGAAACATAGTACAAGTGAACCTAGAATAATCATCCACAATTACAAGAGTGTACAGACTTCCTCCTAAACTTTTTACTCTTGCTGGACCAACCAAATCCATATAAATTAGTTCTAGGGGTCTTGTATGGAGACTTCCTTCTTAGTTTGAAAGAGGACTTTGTTTGTTTCCCCTTTTGACATGCTTCACACAACAAATCAGATTTTACTTTCATATTAGGTATGCCAATGACTAGATACTTTTTGATTAGTTTCTCTAATTGAGTCATATTTACATGAGCTAATCTTTTATGCCATAGCCAACAGTTGTCAGAATTGCTTATAAAACATTTTTCAGAGAATTGCTGATTTAGATCTACTATATACAAGTTTCCATTTTTGTTAGCTTTCAATCTACATTTAAGGTTCGATTTATCTATAGCTAATTCTTTCTTATCTACTATGAGACATTCATTTGAGTCAAAGATTACCCACTTACCTCTGTCAGTGCTCTGACTGACACTTAGCGAATTGTGGCAGAGACCTTTCACAAGATAGATATCTTTGACAGCTCCAATTTCTCCAACTCTAGCAATTTTTCCTAACTGGTTTCCACCAAAACTGACTTTGGCCCCATCTTTTATGATTAAACCGTCAAATTTCTCCTTATCACCAGTCATGTGTCTTGAGCATCCACTATCTATATACCATTTGTTGTTGTTAGATGCTTTAAGACAAACCTGCACAAACTAAACAGATTTAGGTACCCAAATTTTCTTGGGTCCTTTGGGATTAGTTTGCTGCCTTTGATCCAAATGGACTTCAGTCTAGTGTGTCCCTTTAGGGACCCATTTGTATGACCCAGATATGCCATGTTTCTTAGGATAACAAGTTGATTCAGTATGACCTTTTTTATTACAAAAATTGCAGAAACTAAAAGGTGATGAATAATCTGAAGCCTTTCTGAAAAATTTTCAGTATTATTTCTCTTTAGGCATAGACTTCTTCTCTTTTAGGGATTTGGGAGTTGGATCATAACCTATCCCAGTTTTATCTCTATAAAACTTTTGATTCATTAGCATAATATCAAGTATTTATGTGCTCTTGGTAAATTTCTTCAAAATTTCAGAAATTTTCTCATTTTCTTTCAGAAGTCTTTCACAGTTTTTGCAATCAGAATTTTCTTTTTCTTGAAATTTTTTTTCTGAAATCTATTTATATTTCACACAATCAAATTCCTCAGTTTTCTTTTCTAGTTCTTTGTTTTTCTTCCTTAAAATAGACACTTCTTTTGCCAGTTTCACAAATTCAACATGTATATCATCATATGCGTCTTGAAGTTCTTGAAAAGATAAGTTAGTATGGTATACCTCACTATCAGATGATTCCTTTTGAGCTACCAGACAGATGTTGGCTACTTCCTCAGCATAACTAGCTTCCTCATCTGAGCTATCTCCCCATATAGAAGAAATATAGGCTTTCTTTCTGCCTTGAAACTTCTCCTTCTTTTTCTCTTTCTCCTTAAATCTTTGAAGACTCGGACATTCTGCTTTGAAATATCCAGGCTTTTTGCATTCATGGCATACAGGAGTATTTTTTCGGAGATCCTTCCTGGTATTGCTTGAGCCACCTCTCTGGTATCTTCCTCTATTTCTGAAGAACTTCCTAAATTTTCTGACCATAGAGGCCATCTCGTCATCATCCAGTTCTTCTTCATCTTCCTCATCCTCATCATCTTTTGTAGAAGCTGACAAGGCAAGGTTCTTTTTCTTCTTGTCTCCATAGAGTTCTCTTTGAACTTTGATGGTTGTTTCATACTCAGCCAGACTTCCAAATAATGATGTGATGGAGCTCATTGATTCTCCTCTCATTTCTTGAATTGCAGTTTCTTTCATCTGCCACTCAGGAGTCAGAATCTTCAAGATTTTGGAGACTTGTTCTGTCTCTGAAATCCTTCTTCCAAGAGTTGTAAGGTTGTTAATCAGATGAGTGAACCTAATTTCCAGCTCCCTGAGTGGTTCTCCATCCTCCATTTTGAATAGATGAAAGTCAGAGATTAGTTGCTCAACTCTTCTTGTTTTTACTCTACTGGTTCCCTCATGAGCAACAGCTAGAGCATCCCACATCTCTTTGGCTGTCTCCAGGTGACACACTCTAAAATATTCCTTTTGACTTAGAGCATTCTGAATAATCAATACTGCCCTACTGTTCAGTTCTAGATCTCCTTTGTCATCATCAATAAATTCTTGAGGAAGCTTTGGCACTTGAATTCCATTATCTATTTCCATGAGAATAATATTTCCTTCTTCAACTATCCTCCAAAGATCATATATGGAACATTTGATAAAACCATCATTTTCATCTTCCAGAATGTATAATGCTCGCCATTGAATCCAGGAGGTTTGTTGATTGAACTGTCTTCTAGGAGCACATTATCATATCCTGCAATTTCATATCTTTGCTTCTCCAGAACGTGGGATCAGTATATTCAGAGAAGACCTGCTCTGATACCAAATGTAATTGGCAGGAATGCACAAGAGGAGGGATGAATTGTGAAACAGACAGGAATGCACAAGAGGGGGTGAATTGTGCTTTCAAAAACTAACTTTGAAATGACAACACAGTTTATACTGGTTCAGCCCAAACTTGGCCTACATCCAGTTCTCCAACTTGCAGTTGGGTTCCACTAGTTCCTCAAGATTCAATCAGGCTCTTGACCGCCTTTACAAGTGACAGCAAGAACTACCCTCTTTACTGATCACTCCCCCTTACACTTTGTAAGATTACACCCTACTCTTAAGATCCCACTATCTTAAGAGTAAATCTCACTTTGATAATGAATACAATATAATTGTTCACTCAATTGAACAGATTGTGTTACACACTTAAGAATATGAAATCAATGAATGTTGAGAGTATTGAATGCAGTAGATACAGATAATCAATGTGGCAATCAATTCTTTTAACTAACTTCTTCCCAATAGCATTTATAGTTTCTCTTAGAGATATATCCGTTGAGAATATGGTCGTTGAAGTCCTCAAGGAAGGTTGAGAAGTCTGGTGGAGTAATGGTGATGAAAACTGCTATGCATTTACTCCATTGTACTTGTTTTTGCTTTAGTTCATCTTTCTTCTTCTATCGCTGACAGAGTAGGTAAGCTCCAACGGCTCTTTTGATCAACTTGTGTGTTAACGTTAATTTCCATAAGTAGGTCTGAACAACTCTGTACTCTGAAAGCTAAAAATAGGCTTGACATTGATTTTGAATATTTTCTGTCGCCACTTCGATTACATGCCTCTGATCGATCACAGGATCTGTTGTCTAATCGATTACACATCGATTACCTATAGATTATAGCCTGCATCACTGAACATCATATTAGTAATTCATGCGCCTCATCGATTACAGGGGAGGCCTGATCGATTAGGCAGATTTGATCGATTACACATATTTCTCTAATCGATTGCAAACAGATTACATTCAGATTACTCAATCTTCTCCTAATCGATTACATTGCTCTAATCGATTAGGCAATTGTCTCTTAATCGATTACTGGACTCTTATCGATTAGACTGGGATCTCCTAATCGATTACATGACCCTAATCGATTGGTCTAAGGTCTCTTAATCGATTACACATCTCTAATCGGTTAGGCTAAAATTTTCTCATCGATTACAAGGACCTCTAATCGATTGGGCG
This sequence comes from Mimosa bimucronata, assembly GCA_037074515.1. Classification (NCBI taxonomy): domain Eukaryota; kingdom Viridiplantae; phylum Streptophyta; class Magnoliopsida; order Fabales; family Fabaceae; genus Mimosa; species Mimosa bimucronata. The sequence continues at coordinate 24,828,412 of CM073445.1, read as the reverse complement.
TTATATAATTTGAACTTCTCTAATCGATTAGGCTAATTTCACTCATCGATCACATGGGCCTCTAATCGATTGGGCGCTATCTGATTCTTCTCTAATCGATTGCGCTTAAGTTATCTGACTTGCAATCTTTCCCTGATCTATTGGTTAAGATTTAGTATTCTCTATCAGATTAAGCCTAAGATATTTCTGATCTTATCATAGCCCTTCCCTATGCCTAAGCTATGTTTAGTTATCATCAAAACTTATCATTCTAACATTCTCCCCCTTTTTGATGATGAAAAAACAATAGATTTAGATAAACAAATAACCAGTCCGGAAGAGACAGAAATAGGAAACTGATAGTAAACATATTATAAACCATAAGTGAGATGATACAATAGACATATAATTGATCAGGTAATAAAAACAACACACAAAAGAAAAACTGGAAAGCAAGTAAATATGCAATGTATGAATGATGCATATGGGGATAGTCAAGGGTGATGAAAGATTTCTGGATTAGTCAGAATCAGTGTCATCCTTCCAATTTGTTGTGTCCAGATCATAGTCCCCAGGCTCACTGCTAATTCCTCCAGAGTCAGTTTATGGATCTTCAAGTATCTCAGACTCAAGTTCTATCTCTACCTCCTTTTTCTTAGCAGGGGCTTTCTTCTTCTTGGGGGCAGCTTTCTTCTTAGGAGGAGATGGAGGAGGAAGCAAAGACAAAAGCTCATCCGATTTAGATGGACGTTTCTGTTTCTTCTTAGGAGGGGGTTTGACAGATTTTCCTTTCCCCTTAGGTGCAGCTTTCCTCTTAGAAGTTTGCTTTTGGGCAGGCTTAGGTTCTTCAATTACAATGCCTTTTGTTGCCCTGGTACTCCTCCTTGGCATTGCTTTGACAGCTGGCTTAGGGGCCACTTTCTTGATTCTTTTCCCTTTATCAACAGACTGAACTTCTTGCCCCTCCTCTTCCTCATCAGATTTTAGAAATTCTGATGTAGTCTGAATAGGATCCACCACTTTCTTCTGATCAGACTTTTTAAACTTAACTTGCTTCTAGACACCCCATTTACGAAATGCAGGCTGAAGCTCATGATGTTTCTTTTCTGAATCAGCCAACTTAGCCTTTGCTGCATGATTGCACCATATTTTGATACACTTTTCATTAATAAAATCATTGGATTATTGCATGTTCTTGGGGTAATTGCACCTAATTTGAGTAATTTCTGACTTTTGCACACTTTGTTGGAATTTGTTCTAGTTAAGGGCAATTTGGGCATAATTAGCATGATTTATTGTTTAACCCATTTTCAAGAACATTTTGATGCTACCTTAGGTCCATTTTATTTGTAGATCATGGAAGGAACACACCCAATGGAAGGGCCAAGTTGCAGAGAAGAATGCTAGACAAAAACAGAACAAAAGGGCAGAATCAACGTTAGCTCGCCTTGAGCTCGCCGTGACCTCGCCTTGAGCTCGCCGCGGCCAGGTCACGGCCAGCTCCCAGCAAAACATTCATAATTGACATTTGCGAGCCCACGGCGAGCGGGACGCATCAACAACGCGCTGTTACGAATTCTAGGGTTCCTAGGGGGTTATAAATAGTTCCTAATACCCGAAAACAACCTCTCCAAGCCTCCAAACACGAAAATACCTTAGTTCTCCTAGGGTTTCCTTCCATTCCTTCATTCCCCACTCATTTCCACCTCCATCTTCATCTTCCACCTTCTTCCACCCTCTTCTTCCATGGATTTTCGGATGGGGCTTCTTCTTGGGGTTCCTCTTAGAGTTTCTATGTTGGATTGAGGAGCTCTTCATCTCTTGAGGATGGGTTGATGGTGTCTCAAGCATGGGTTCTTCATTAGGGGAGTTTTTCTTTGTTCTAACATATGTATTTAGGATTTCTTCTATGTTTATTTGAACCTCTCTTGGAAGATGTTTGGATTTATGTATTGGATTGAGATTTTGGATATGTATGTGTATGAACTATATGTGTTTATTTTGGGCTTTGAACACTTGAGTTATGAATTCTTATCTACATTGTGGTTGCATGAAGTTAATTTCATTTTAGTGGTTGCTAGTGGGCTTAATTGATTGCTTCCGTTCATAATTATTGTGATTGCACTTTTATGAGAGCCATAAGTGTTTTGACTCAAAGTATTTCACACATCAAGTGGACCTTAACACTGACCCTAAGTAATGGCTATGAAAGTGGTTGCTAAATTAGTCATTGATTAGGGCTAGTGGACCCCTAGTGGTTGCTTGGGGATTTCTCTAACTAGACTTGATGAATTAAACCCCTAAATGATTTGAACCTATGTTTGTCACCTCACCTAGACTTAAGAGATCCATTCCATCAATTTCACTTCACCCATCTAACCATTCCACCTCATTAAAGAAAAGATAAAAAAAATATTGTAGTTAGGCTCATTTTGCATATTTCATATTAAAACCCAACAAAACCCCTTTTTATACTTCATTTGCATGACATTTAGTTTCCTAGGTTAGTCATTAGGCTCCTTGAGAGACGATCCGGGATCACACCATTATAGTGCAATCCTTGGTTATATAAATATTTTGCATTTAACCCCCAAGGCGATTAGGAAAAGGTTAAATCTCTATCTTCCATTTCTTTTTGGCTCTGAGCTAGGGATTGGCAGAATTCTTCCACTTGCTGATGTAATTCTTCTGCCTGATGAAGGTAATGAGGCAACAAGTCAACAGCTACAGGTTTGGGCTCCCCTTCATATAGGACCATAGCCATCCCCAAGTTTTCTTCCAGAATATTTTCAGCATTTTCTGGGGGAATATTGATAGTGGTCTCAAATTCAGAATCTGAGGCTTCTTCTACTACAACCTCTTCTTCAGCCATACTTATCTTGATGGCTTCAGCAAGCTCATGGATTTCCTCAAGTGTCTGGGTCATAGTGGCTTCTTCAGGAATTTGGGACATCTGAGGGGTTTCTGAAGCAATGGAAGAGAGAATGGTGGCAGCTTCCACAGCCTTTTCTTGAATCTGACTGCTTTCCCCAGGTGTTGGAACACTGAATATCTTCTCCCCCTTTTTGGCATCATCAATAATGGGAGGTGAGGCTTCTAGGGCAGCTTTCCCTTTTCTGGTATACGTCTTGGCAAGATCAGGTTTAGGAGAAGGTTGGGGAAAAGGTGTAGACTGAGAGAGTGGAGGAGGAGGAGGAGGAGGTTGTTGGGGAGGTGCAGGATGAGAGGCAGGGGTAAGGATGTGGTCAGAAGAGGGTGGAAGGTCTGGATGATCGGAGGAACTAGAAGAAGGTTGCTTGGAAGGAGAGGAAGATTTTGTTGGTAAAGGAGTGTGTTGAGGTGAAGTTTGTGTTTGGGGAATTGGAGGAGAGGGATGAGAGTGAGAAGGTGAATAATGAATGGGGGATACCTGATGAGCCTCATGCCCAGCAAAGGGAGATAAGGGAGGGTCTGGAAGATTGACTTGGTGAGATTGTCTGAGAATGTCCTCCAAACCAGCAAGTCTATTATGCAAGATCTTGTGCATGTTTACCACAGCATCATACCCATTAAAAATGGTCATGGTGCTTTCCTTGACAGATTTTACCACAGAGTCATTCAAAGCAGCCACTAATCGTTTGAGCAATCGATCCTCCATGGTTTGATGCTCCAGAGCCACTTCTTCCACCACTCTGGCTGAAACTCTCTCAACCAGATCATCAATAATATTTGCAGGAAGGGAAACTCCTTGATCTGGAAGAGATGTAGATGAGTGAGGATGAGTCTGTGGTGCAGGGCTCATAGGAGAAGTAAGAGGTGTTTCTTCTTGATCCATGGGATCAGGAACATGGCCCTGGTCTGGAATGCCTTCTGATCCAATTTCTGCTTCAGGGTGTTCCTCTTCAATATGAATGGTAGGATCAGGCTGAGAGGGAATCTGTCCAAAGGGAGTCACCCCCATCTTCTTCAGATTAGTTAGATCAAACTTGGGTGGTTCTTTATTCTGTTCTCCTTCAAGCCAGAAGACTTTGTTGTTGCAGAGGATGAAAGACACCAGTTGAGCAAAAGGAAGAGTGGTTTTCACTGTCTTAGTCTTGTGAAACCTCAAAAATTCTTCACAGATAACTTGTCCAGGGTTGATAGGAATCTTGTTGATCAGCATGGGCAGAATAGGATTATCAATGTCCAAAATCAGAGAAAAGTTTCCTGCCTTGTTGACCATGCATCTGGAATAGGCATAATGAAGAATCCGATAGGCAGGAGGCAATTGAGCAGGTGTTAGATTTCCCTTGATAAGACTTATTGGTTGATAAATCTGCTTGAGTTCTTCATCTGAAAATTTATTTCTTATCTGCCAGGAGTTGTACTCTTCCATATTAGGCCCATCCATATTAAGCCATTGGTTTAAATTCTTCCAATCAAAAGAGAAGGCCTTGCCTCTGACTTTGGAAGATATGGTAATTCCTGTGACTTTCCCTTCTGTTTCAATGACATGAATCTTCATGTTGGAATAGAAGGCCTTGATAACCTTCTCATTGTAGTGGTTCTTGATTCCTATCCAATGCTTGTAGGGTGCCAACCACTCAGTCACAAGGAAGCCATTCTTCTCCAGATAATCAACATCAATAAAACCACACCTTGGTTGCAAGGATCTCCTCTGAATATCTTCTGAGGCTTCCTCAATAGGATCCTGGGCAAATGATGAATCAATGGGAACTTCTGTATCCCCAGAAATAAGCTCTCTGACTCTGACTGATGTAGGACTTTTGGGTTGGGGTTTGGATGCAGAGCCACGGGTTTTGACCATTTGTGGTGATGGTTGAGAGGTTGAGGGAATAGGATTTGAGGGTGGAGAAGGATGTCTGTAGGTTAATGCTGGGTCTCCTTGGGGTAATGGAACTGTATCAAGGACAATCTGGGCTCTATAGTTCTTTAGGATACGCATCTTGGGTGCCATGGGTAGAGGTTATATAGAGGATTGAGGGTTATGTCTGTTAAGTCGAAGGGTTGTAACTGGTTTTGGAGGAGTTATGTCTAGTAATGATTCGAATAATGGCAATAGTTATGATAATCACGAAGGGATTTGATGGTTCGAACGTTAGGGTTTAAGAGAAGATGAAGAGAGAATGCTTTAGAACAAATGCAATATGGTGCGAAATGGTGCTTCAGATACACATGTCAAGTTTATATGAGAGAGAAATCACAGAAAAGCATGTAACTGTCAGAGAAAGTGTACGTTACAAAAGTTACCATTGACGCCTAATCGATTACACGTACTGAGTAATCGATTACAGGGAGTAGTCTCTGATCGATGAGATGCGTCTGATCGATTAGGGTTGCTGTGATCGATAGTTTCAAGCTGAGTAATCGATGCCCAATCGATTACTCCTTCCTTGTGATCGATCAGACAGTTCTGATCGATTATGCCTTTTTCCCTAATCGATCCTTCTTTTCTTCTCTAATCGATGCCTAATTGATTATAGGGCATGCTCTGTAATCGATTAAGGTTGCCTGATCGATTGGACGCAGAGCCTGCAAAAACTCTATTTTGACACTCCGATGCCTAAGTTAGTTAATAGATCATCAAAAACATGAAATAATTCAGATAAATTGAAAATTTTAATACAAACTTACAACTCATTGGGATTTACCATTCCCAATTCTCTTCTGATGAACATGAATTGTCCAGTTTCTAAGGGTTTAGTGAAAATGTCAGCCAGCTGCAAGTGTGTTGAAATAAATTCCACTCTGACATCCTTCTTTTGCACATGATCTGATGAAATGATGCCTTACATCAATGTGCTTTGTTCTTGTGTGATGTACAGGATTTTTGGTTAGACTGATAGTGCTTGTATTGTCACAGAGGATTGGAGCTTCTGGAAACTCCATCCCTAGATCCCTCAATTGATGCTTGAGCCATAGAACTTGAGCACAACAGGTTGCAACAGCTATATATTCAGCTTTAGTAGAAGATAGAGAAACACATGTTTGTTTCTTGCTTGCCCAAGAGACTAAGGATCCTCCAAGATATGCACATTGACCACTGGTACTCTTTCTATCAGTTTTGTACCCTGCATGATCTAAATCAAAGTAAGCCATGAGATACTCCTGAGTTCCCTTTGGGTACCACAGCCCCAACTCCTGAGTTCCTACAGATACCTCAAGATTCTCTTAACACATATGTGATGCATTTCTTTAGGATTAGCTTGATATCTGGCACATACTCCCACACTAAATTGAATATCTGGTCTGCTGGCAGTTAGATATAAGAGAGAACCAATTAGACCTCTATATGTTGTTTTATTGAAGTCCTTTCCTTCTACATCAGCATCCATTACTGCGGTGGAGCTCATAGGAGTATCTTCTTCCTTGGACAGATCCATTCCAAATTTCTTCAAAATTTCCTTCACATACTTTGTTTGAGAGATGAAAATCCTATCCTTTCTTTGTTTAATTTGAAGCCCTAGGAAGAAGTTGAGTTCCCCCATCATGGACATCTCGAATTCTCCCTGCATAATCTTTGAAAATTCCTCACAGAGAGATTCATCAGTAGCACCAAAAATAATGTCATCTACATAAATTTGTACAACAAGCATGTTTTTCTTTTTATGTAAAATAAATAGAGTGGTGTCTACTTTTCCTCTTGAAAAACCTTTTTCCAATAGAAAATTGCTTAACCTTTCATACCAGGCTCTTGGTGCCTGTTTGAGTCCATATAAGGCCTTTTTAAGCTTAAAGACATGATCTGGTTTAGTGGCAATTTCAAAACCAGGAGGTTGTTCAACATATACTTCTTCCATGATATAACCATTAAGAAAGGTGTAACGTCCCAATTTTTATTAGCTTGGAAATTACATTTCATAGGCATTAGTTTAAAGCATGATGAAGTTTGAATATTTGTTGATAACCTTCCCTAAGAATTCTCATAAAACATTGAGAAGAATTTATAATAATTTAGTAGAATTTTGCATGGTATTATTTGCTTAGAAGGAGTGTTACACCTTAGCCCCTGAGAAGTAGTAACTTTCCCTTGTGGAGCTTATGTTGGGCTTAGAAAATGGACTAGATAAAGACCTTAGCCCAAGAAGAAGGGAGGAATTATGTTGCAAATAATAAAGGAATTGTATATGTGTAAGCATAAAATTATATTAGAAAGAAATAAGAAAATCATAAGTGGAAATTCTTGTGAATAATGTCATCATGACTCATGCATGATAGGAGAAAGAAATCTCTCTTCCTTTTCCAAATAGCCACAAGTGGACCATTAGGTAAAGAAAGGAAGGTATGAACATTAGGTAAAGAAAGAAAGGTAAGAACATTAGGTAAAGAAAGGAAGGTATGAACATTAGGTAAAGAAAGGAAGGTATGAACATTAGGTAAAGAAAGGAAGGTAAGAGCATTAGGTAAAGAAAGGAAGGTATGAGCATTAGGTAAAGAAAGGAAGGTAAGAGCATTAGGTAAAGAAAGGAAGGTATAGAAAGGAAGGTATGAGCATTAGGTAAAGAAAGGAAGGCATGAGCATTAGGTAAAGAAATTAGGTGGAGCATTAGGTGAAGTGGCTTGATCCTTGCCCTCATTTCCCCTATAAATAAGACCTCTTCCATTCCATTCTACACAACAAAATTCGTAGCCCCAAAGAAAGTGAGAGAAAGAGGAGTGTTCTTGAGTATTTTTGAGTGTTCTTGAGTGTTGGGACTCCAAGAGAAGTTGTAAAGCTTTAAGGTAGTACTTACTCTCTTACATTTCCAGCATTGTTTCAATATTGTGATGTGGTATTTGGCTGCCTTGATGAATCATGTTTGAAGTGATTATGTGTTTCTTATAATGCTATGGCCATATGTTATTATTTAAGAACATAAATGCTCACATGTATAAGTTATTGGTATTGCCATATCTTGTCCAATGTTAAACTTGCATGGTTGTTTTTTGAGTATTGTGCTGCTGAGATTTTCCCCAAAATCTCACCCCCCCCCCAAATCTAAACCATTTTAGGAGCAAGTTTATCAAAGGAGAAAGAGAAGAAGCTAGCCTAGTCAAGATGAAGAATCCAATGTTCTTGTTTTTGTTATGCATCTTTGAACTCATGATAAATCTGTAATATTGTTGGGATGCTTTTAATTATGCTGTTATTATGTTATCCTTTTGGATTTATGTATGTATATGGTCATTCTTGGCCATTAAGAACAAGTTTTAATTCATGCAAATGAAATGCTGTTTTCTGGGTTCCATTCTGTGCAATGTCTATTGTTGATATTATTCGAGATAGAAGATGAATTCCTTTAGCTTTGGAATTTTTATGTAAAATAATAGACATGTAGGGCTTTTTGGAAACCCAAAAACGAAGTAAATTGGAGTTAAGTAGCTTAAGCTAAAAATCACGCAAGAAGGCCAATATTTCTGGGCGTGAAAACGAAGGCAGGTTGGGAAAATCAAATATCTGTATCACCTAGGTTGATGCATATTATGTTTGATATTTTTCCCAGAAAGAGGACTCTTCAAGCTTTAATTTGAGACTTGAACCAAGTCAAAACCATTTTTCTACAATTAGTTATGATGTTTCAAAGTTGCTGGAAAAGTTCCGCATTTTCAGCATTTTTCCAGAAATAAAGAAAAGTTTTAAAAGTTGTGGTTTTGATGTTCTAAGTCCCGTATGAGCTTGAATATGATTCCCAAAGATTATTAGGCTTGGGAATGAGCCCTAGAAGTAGTTGTTACAAAAGGCACTCTTTACATCCATTTGATAAAGTTTGAAATTTTTGAGGGATGCAAAAGCTAATAACAGTCTTATTGCTTCCAATCTTGCAACTGGAGCAAAAGTCTCTTCATAATCAATACCTTCTTCTTGGTTATATCCTTTAGCCACAAGTCTTGCCTTATTTCTGACAACAGTCCCATATTCATCAAGTTTGTTTTTGAAAACCCATTTAGTTCCAATAATAGGGTAATTTGAAGGCCTTGGAACTAAATCCCAAACTTGACTTCTTTCAAATTGATTAAGTTCTTCTTGCATTGCAGTTATCCAATCAAAATCTTCTAAAGCTTCTTCAATGCAAGTGGGTTCAATTTCAGAAATAAATGCAGAGAAATGTATTTCATTTTGAGTTTGATGTCTGGTTCTAACCCCTTCATTAACCTCACCAATGATTTGCTCAGGTGGATGATCCCTGTGATGTTTCCATGCTGATGGTCCAGCTGGTGCATCATGTGGATCATCCTCTTGTCTCTCCTCATGAGATTCATCTAGTGGAATTAATGATTGAGTAGAATTTTTAACCCTCTTTTGAAAAACTGATTCATCTTCTGGAGTAATATTCTGCTCAGAGTCAGTTTCATCAAAGACTACATGAACTGACTCTTCAACAGTAGAAGTCCTTTTATTGAAAACTCTATAAGCCTTACTTCTACTAGAATAACCAATGAAAATTCCAGAATCAGATTTAGGATCGAATTTACCTAGATTTACCTTCCCATTTTTGTGGATGAAGCATTTGGAACCAAACACTTTAAGATGGCTTACATTTGGCTTTCTTCCTTTGTACAGCTCATATGGAGTTTTGTCCATTCCCTTTCGAATGTAAGCTCTGTTTGAGATGTAGCATGCAATATTCATTGCATCTGCCCAGAATACTTGAGATACTCCTTTTTCATTGAGCATTGTTCTGGCCATCTCAGTGAGTACTCTATTCTTCCTTTCAACCACCCCATTCTGTTGAGGAGTTCTAGGGGCTGAGAAATTGTGATTGATGCCATTTTCTTTGCAGAGATCTAGAAAATCTTGGTTCTCAAATTCTCCTCCATGGTCTGTTCTGATTGAGCTGATTTTCTTGTCTTTCTCATTCTGCACTTTCTTAGCAAACACATAAAAAGCATCAAAAGTTTCATGTTTGGAGGAAAGAAACATAGTCCAAGTGAACCTAGAATAGTCATCCACAATCACAAGAGTGTACAGACTTCCTCCTAGACTCTTCACTCTTGCTGGACTAACCAAATCCATATGAATTAGTTCCAGAGGTCTAGTTGTGGTAACTTCCTTCTTAGGTTTAAAAGAGGACTTTGTTTGTTTACCCTTTTGACATGCTTCACACACCAAATCAGATTTCACTTTCATATTTGGTATCCCAATAACCAAATCCTTTTTGATTAATTTCTCTAATTGAGACATATTAACATGAGCTAATCTTTTATGCCATAGCCAACAATTATCAGAATTGCTAATAAAACATTTTTCGGAGAGATGCTGATTTAAATATACTACATACAGATTTCCATTCCTGTTGGCTTTCAATCTGTAATTTATATTTGATTTGTCTATGGCTAATTCATTCTTATCTACTATGAAGCATTCATCTGAGTCAAAAATTACCCAGTTACCTCTGTCAGTACTTTGACTGACACTCAGCAAATTGTGACAGAGACCTTCCACAAGATAGATATCTTTAACTGGTCCAATGTCTCCTTTTCTAGTGATTTTACCAGATTGATTTCCTCCAAAACTCACTTTGGCACCATCCTTTAAAATCAGGTTGTCCAATTTTTCTTTATCTCCTGTCATGTGTCTTGAGCACCCACTGTTAATATACCATTTTGCGTTGTTGGATGCTTTGAGACATACCTGCACATACTAAACAGTTTTAGGTACCCACATTTTCTTGGGTCCTTTGGGATTAGTTTGCTGCCTTTGGTCCAAGTGGACTTTAGGCTGATGTGTCCCTTTGGGAACCCACTTGTATGATGTTGATAATCCATATTTCTTAGGATAACAAGTGGATTCAGAATGACCTTTTCTATTACAGTAATTGCAGAAAGAGAAGGGTGATGAATATTCTGAAGCTTTTATGAAAAATTTCATGTATGATTTCTCTTTTGGTACAAATTTTTTTTCTTTCAAGTTCTTGGGAATTGAATCATACCCTATTCCAGTTTTATCTCTATATGCCTTTTGATTCATTAGCGTGATATCAAGTGTTTCTGTACTCTTGGTGAACTTCTTTAAAATTTCAGAAATTTTTCCATTTTCTTTTCGAAGAATTTCACAGTTTTTGCAATCAGAATCTTCTTGAGGAATCTCTTCTGAAATCTGTTTACATTTCTCACAATCAGATTTTTCAGCTTTCTTTTCAAGTTCTTTGTTTTTCTTTCTCAGAATAGATACTTCTTTTGCAAGTTTTTCAAATTCAATATGTATATCATCAAAAGCATCTTGAAGCTCTTGAAAAGATGGGTTAGTAGGATATACCTCACTATCAGATGATTCCTCTTGAGCCACTAGGCAGAGGTTGGCTGCTTCCTCAACATCACTAGTCTCCTCATCTGAACTGTCTCCCCATATAGATGAAACATATGCTTTCTTTCTGCCTTGGAATTTCTCCTTCTTTTTCTCTTTTTCTTTAAATCTTTGAAGACTTGGACATTCAGCCTTGAAGTGTCCAGGCTTCTTGCATTCATAGCACACAGGAGCATTTTTCTGGGGGTCCTTTCTGATGTTGCTTGAGCCACCTCTCTGGTATCTTCCTCTATTTCTGAAGAACTTTCTAAATTTTCTGACCATAAAAGCCATCTCATCATCATCCAGTTCCTCCTCATCTTCCTCATCCTCATCATTTTTTGTAGAGGTTGTTAGCGCAAGATTCTTTTTCTTTTTATCTCCATAGAGTTCTCTTTGCACTTTAATAGTTGTTTCATACTCAGCTAGGCTTCCAAACAGTGACATGATGGAGCTCATGGATTCTCCTCTCATTTCTTGGATTACAGTAGCTTTCATCTGCCATTCTGGAGTCAGAATCTTTAAGATTTTGGAAACTTGTTCTGCCTCTGAAATTCTTCTTCCGAGAGCTGTAAGATTATTGATCAAGTGAGTGAATCTAATTTCTAGCTCCCTAATTGGTTCTCCTTCTTCCATTTTGAATAAGTGGAAGTCAGTAATTAGTTGCTCAACTCTTCTAGTCTTTACACCACTGGTTCCTTCATGAGCAACTGCTAGAGCATCCCACATTTCTTTGGCAGTCTCCAGATGACATACTCTAAAGTATTCTTTCTGACTTAAGGCATTTTGGAGAATCAAGACTGCTCTGCTGTTGAGTTCCAGGTCTCCTTTGTCATCATCTGTCAGCTCATGAGGAAGCTTTGGCACTTGAACTCCATTTTCAGTTTTCATAGGAACAAGGTTCCCTTCTTCAACTATCCTCCAAAGATCATACCCAGATGATTTGATGAACACTTTCATTTTCATCTTCCAAAAGGTATAATGTTCACCATTGAATCTAGGGGGTTTGTTGATTGAACTGCCTTCTGGTAGAACGTTGTCATATCCTGCCATGATAGATCGTTTCTTCTCCTGATCGTGGGATCAGTGTAAGCTGAGAAGACCTCGCTCTGATACCAAATGAAACAGACAGGAATGCACAAGAGGGGGGTGAATTGTGCTTTCAAAAACTAACTCTAAAATGACAACACAGTTTATACTGGTTCAGCCCAAACTTGGCCTACATCCAGTTCTCCAACTTGCAGTTGGGTTCCACTAGTTCCTCAAGATTCAATCAGGCTCTTGACCGCCTTTACAAGTGACAGCAAGAACTACCCTCTTTACTGATCACTCCCCCTTACACTTTGTAAGATTACACCCTACTCTTAAGATCCCACTATCTTAAGAGTAAATCTCACTTTGATAATGAATACAATATAATTGTTCACTCAATTGAACAGATTGTGTTACACACTTAAGAATATGAAATCAATGAATGTTGAGAGTATTGAATGCAGTAGATACAGATAATCAATGTGGCAATCAATTCTTTTAACTAACTTCTTCCCAATAGCATTTATAGTTTCTCTTAGAGATATATCCGTTGAGAATATGGTCGTTGAAGTCCTCAAGGAAGGTTGAGAAGTCTGGTGGAGTAATGGTGATGAAATCTGCTATGCATTTACTTCATTGTACTTGTTTTTGCTTTAGTTCATCTTTCTTCTTCTATCGCTGACAGAGTAGGTAAGCTCCAACGGCTCTTTTGATCAACTTATGTGTTAACGTTAATTTCCATAAGTAGGTCTGAACAACTCTGTACTCTGAAAGCTAAAAATAGGCTTGACATTGATTTTGAATATTTTCTGTCGCCACTTCGATTACATGCCTCTGATCGATCACAGGATCTGTTGTCTAATCGATTACACATCGATTACCTATAGATTATAGCCTACATCACTGAACATCAGATTAGTAATTCATGCGCCTCATCGATTAAAGGGGAGGCCTGATCGATTAGGCAGATTTGAACGATTACACATATTTCTCTAATCGATTGCAAACAGATTACATTCAGATTACTCAATCTTCTCCTAATCGATTACATTGCTCTAATCGATTAGGCAATTGTCTCTTAATCGATTACTGGACTCTTATCGATTAGACTGGGATCTCCTAATCGATTACATGACCCTAATCGATTGGTCTAAGGTCTCTTAATCGATTACACATCTCTAATCGATTAGGCTAAAATTTTCTCATCGATTACAAGGACCTCTAATCGATTAGGCGCTATATAATTTGAACTTCTCTAATCGATTAGGCTAATTTCACTCATCGATCACAGGGGCCTCTAATCGATTGGGCGCTATCTGATTCTTCTCTAATCGATTGGGCTTAAATTATCTGACTTGCAATCTTTCCCTGATCGATTGGTTAAGATTTAGTATTCTCTATCAGATTAAGCCTTAGATATTTCTGATCTTATCATAGCCCTTCCCTATGCCTAAGCTATGTTTAGTTATCATCAAAACTTATCATTCTAACAAATTGTGCTTTTGAAATTTAAACTAAATGAAATCACAGTTTATACTAGTTCAACCCAAACTTGGCCTATGTCCAGTTCTCCAACCTTCAGTTGGGTTCCACTAATACTTCAAGATTAAATCAGGCTCTTGATAGCCTTTACAAGTGACAGCAAAAAGCTCCTCTCTTTACTGATCACACCCCCTTACAACTTGTACGATTGCACCCTACCCTTAAGATCCCAGTATCTTAAGAGTAATCCTCACTTGATTGTAAATACAGAAAAACTTGTTCACACTATTGAACAGATTATGTTATACACTTAAGAATACTAGAACAATAAGCTTTCTAAAGATTGGTGAGTACTGAATGTAGTAGTTACAGATAATCAATATGGCAATCAATGACCCCAACCAACTACTTTACAATTGGTTTTATAGTCTCTACTGGAAACTTGTCCGTTGTGAAGTTATAGCCGTTGTAAGTTGTTCACAGAATTGGTTAATCTGATATGGAGTGCTTTTGATTGTATTCTGAGAAGCATTAACTCCGTTGTACTTGTTTTGCTTCTGCTCATCTCTCTTCATTTATCGTTGGAAGTGGTAGGTGAGTTCCAATGGCTCTAATGATCAGATTGCGTGTTAACGGTAACTTCCTTAAGTAGGTTTGTGCAATTTTGTACTTGGAAAGCTTAAAATAGGCTTAGCCATTGATTTTGAATAATTCAGATCACCACTTAGATTACAGCCTCTGATCAATTACAGGGTTTGATTTCTAATCGATTACTCATCGATTACTCATAGATTACAGCCTGCATCACTGAATATCAAATTAAAATCATACTTGCCTGATCGATTACAAGGGAAGCCTGATTGATTAGGCTTGTCTAACCGATTGCAAACAGATTATATTCAGATTATATATTTTCTCTGATGGACTACTTAATAAGCTCTAATCGATTAATGCTCTCTAACCGATTATGCTTGAAGTATGTTTTGATCGATTAACACTCTCTAATCGATTAGGCTAATTTCCAATAATCGATTACTTCCCTCTAATCGATTATGCTAATTCTTGTGATCGATTACATAGACTCCTTGATCGATTAGGCTACTATATCTTAACTTCTAATATTAACTTCAACTGTCCCTAATTGATTATGCTTCTTGTCCTGTAATCTATCACTAATCGATTAGGCTATACTTAGAATTTCTCTATCAGATCTCTAAGTTATTTCTATTCTTTGTTCAACCAATCTTTATGCCTAAGTTATGTTTAGTTATCAATAAAACTTATTATTCTAACAGCCTTCTGGAACTTTGATCCCATTCAGGAACTCACAGAATGATCTTTTCTCTTTCTTCGAAAGGTTGTATGCTGCTGGAGGTAAATAAGTGCGGTATCCTCTCTGGACAGGTGCCAATTCTTGTCTTATTCCCAACTTGAGCATATCTAACCTTGAATTGACACCATCCTTAGTTTTTCCTTGCATATTTAGCAACGTGCCAATTAGGTTATCACAGATGTTTTTTCAATATGCATCACATCCAGAAAGTGCCTAACATATAAGGACTTCCAATACGGGAGTTCAAAGAATATGGACCTCTTCTTCCAACCACCTATCAACACATTTTTAGCAAAAGGCTTGCCAAAATCATTCTCCAACGTGCTCACCTTTTCAAAACCATCTTCCCCGGTCAATATCATCGATGGCCTACCTTCTTCTGAGCCCCCGTTAAATGCCTTCTTCCACCTCCGCCAACGATGTTTTAAGGTCAAGAACCTCCGATGTCCATGTAAACATTTTTCCTGCAATGATTCAGTTGCATCGAATGGGTATCATCTTCACATATAGGGCACGCACCATATCCTTTGATGATGTATCCGGACAAATTACCATATGCTGGGAAATCATTTATTGTGCCAAATAACATAGCTCTCAATTTAAAACTTTGTTCCTTACAGCCATAAAAAACCGTCTCACCTGAATCCCACATATGCTTCAGGTCTTCAATCATAGGATCCAAGTACACGTCTATATCGTTGTCGAGCTGTCTAGGCCCGGAAATAAGCATGAAAAGCATCATAAACTTGAGTTTCATGATCAAATTTGGGGGGAAGTTGTATATCATCATAATCATCGGCCATGTGCTGCGAGTACTACTCTGAACTCCATGTGGATTGATTCCATCGGTTGCCAATGCAAGTTGTAGGTTTCTTGGTTCTTCACCGAACTCAGGGTACTCGTAATCAATTTTTTTCCATTGGGGGGCATCTGCGGGGTGCCTAAGCTTGATGTCTTTAATCCTCTCATCAGCGTGCCATGTCAAAAGTCTTGCAACATCCACATTACTATACATGCGCCTGAATCTTGGAATGATCGGAAAGTACCACAACACTTTAGAAGGACTCTTACATTTCTTTCCATACCGAGATGAGCTGCATTTAGGACACTTCTCCAACGACGCATACTGGTTCCGGAATAAAATACAGTCGTTGGGGCATGCATGTATTTTCTCATATTTCATACCGGTTGACCGAAGAATTTGCTTTGCCTCGTATGTTTTTTAGGGGAGTAGATTCGCTTTTGGGAGTATATCTCGCAGAGCGAACAACAGCACTGTGAAACTTGCATCACTCCAACCGTATCGCACCTTCAAGTTATACAATTTAAGCACCGCACGCAGCCTTGTGTATTTGCTGCATCCCACATACAAAGGCGTCTCTGCATCACTCTTCAATGTCTCAAACATTTCAGGATCCTCATCACCCACCACGTTCAACATGTAATTGGTAGGAATGCATAAGAGGGGGGTGAATTGTGCTTTTGAAATTTAAACTGAATAAAGACACAGTATATACTGGTTCAGCCCAAACTTGGCCTACATCCAGTTCTCCAACCTTCAGTTGGGTTCCACTAATACTTCAAGATTAAATCAGGCTCTTGATAGCCTTTACAAGTGACAGCAAGAAGCTCCTCTCTTTACTGATCACGCCCCCTTACAACTTGTAAGATTACACCCTACTCTTAAGATCCCACTATTTTAAGAGTAATCCTTACTTGATTGTAAATACAGAAAAACTTGTTCACTCTATTGAACAGGTTATGTTACACACTTAAGAATACTGAAATAATAAGCTTTCTAAAGATTGGTGAATATTGAATGCAATAGGTTACAGATAATCAATATGGCAATCAATGATCCCAACCAACTTCTTCGCAATAGCTTTTATAGTCTCTTCTAGGAATTTGCATGTTTTGAAGTTGTGAAGTTATAGCCATTATATGTTGTCCAGAGAGTTGGTTAATCTAGTATGGAGTGTTTTTGGATTGTATTCCGAGAAGCATTAACTCCATTGTACTTGTTTTGCTTCAAATCATCTCTCTTCTTTAACTTCAGAAGGTGGTAGGTGAACCAAACGGCTTTAATCCAAGTTGAGTGTCTAACGATAACTTCCCAAAGTAGGTCTGACCAACTTTGTACTTTGAAAGCTTAAAATAGGCTGTCCAATCAATTTGAACTAAATCCATCACCACTTCGATTACAACCTCTGATCGATCACACATCAATCACATATAGATCACAGCCTGCATCACTAAAAATCAAGTTAGAAAATTACTCGCCTGATCGATTACAGGGGAACCTTGATCGATGAGGCATGTCCAATCGATTGCAAATGGATTATGCTTAGATTACATGCTTTCTCTTATCGATCAATCAATATGCTCTAATCGATTAATGCTCTCTAATCGATTAGATTTAAATTGTCTTAATTCCTCTGATCGATTAGACCTCTCTAATCGATTAGGCTTAGATTATCTCAATTCCTCTTATCAATTAGTACTCTCTAATCGATTAGGCTTAGATTATCTCAATTCCTCTTATCGATCAATGGTGCCTCTGATCGATTGGGCAACTATAATTTTAACTTCTAATCTGAACCTACTTTGTCCCTGATCGATTAGGCTTTAAGATTTTTAACTTGTAATTTCAACCTGATCGATTAGTCATTACTTAGAATTTCCTACCAGATTATTTCTAAGTCATTCCTGATCTTTTAGCTAGCATTTCTTTGTGCCTAAGTTATGTTTAGTTATCATCAAAACTAATTATTCTAACACAACATTTCTTCAAGATCATCGCTCTCATCACACATGTCTGTGTCAAGCACATTCGAAGCGCTACTAACATCAGGTACCCGGTCTCCGCATTCATCTTCATAGGTCTCACCATGCTTTGTCCATCATGTATAAGACAGATCGATTCCATGACAAATTAAATGACCCAACAATTCAAGAGGACGAAGACGCTTTCCATACAAACACGACATACAGGGGCATACAATTCTGTTAGCATTCTCTACATGCTCAGCAGCAAATTAAATGAACTCTTTTGCTCCATCTAATATTCCCTTGAACGCCAATCACAAGACATCCATTTCTGATCCAACATGGTAACCTACTAAAGGAAAGTGGTGGTAAGATCGATCTATATGACTTACTTATTAGGTAGCTACCTTATTTTTTAACAAAAATTCGGCAGCATAACGGCTACAAAATGAACATTCCTATGCTCAAGGCCCTCTCTTTTTAACATAGAAATTGATAATCCACAAAATACATATCATCAACTCAAGATTTACACAGCCTAGCCACCACAATAGAATTCACAGAGCATATATATAGCATTAATTGGAACACAAGCGTTTAACATAATTAGAGAAAATACTACAAGTAGTATACTCAAATAATTAGAGAAAATCCTACAATCAGCATTAATTGACATAAAAAAAATAAAAATCCTACAAGCAATATACTCAAATAATTAGAAAAAATCCTACAATCAGCATTAATTGACATAAAAAATAAAAATCCTACAAGCAGTATACTCAAATAATTAAAGAAACACAAGTGTTTAACATATTCAAGTGAACACATTATGCACAAAAATCAAATGGACTTGTTCATAACATTAATGTTAAACTTAAACCTAAATTAGGATAATGTAAGAACTAATCTACAAAATCAACAAGTAGGAAAAAACTGAATCAAGCTCAATACCTCTTGAGAGTATTCAATCTACATTACAGTATAGGATCTCTGGATACAAAAGCAAGTTCACAGACTTTTATTGCTATGTGTAAATCCTTCAAATGGCCCCACTTTGACTGCCTGAGCAGTTCTGCATATAGGAAGAAATTATAGAACTTAAATTCAACAAAATATAACTTATATGCACTTGAAAAACTACAAACTGAATATTTAGGACTCAAAATCAGCAACTTTCTGTTAAATTTAATAATTATCCAATCCAAACATTTGTTCTTTAAAATGAAATCTGAACACCGAAATTTGTCTGGGGAAATAACATATCCCAAAATTTGGCTATGAAGAACACGGTGAACAAAGGGAATGAAATCCAAATCCTTACATGCAAGTATATAAATCCGATTTAGTGTACTCATGGACACTTTTAATCACAAATTTCACTTGGTTAAGGTCAGCATTTAGAGAAATTTGGCTATGAAGAACACGGTGAACAGAGGGAATGAAATATGAAATAAAGACAAAACATATCCCAAAATGAAATCTGAACATCGAAATTTCTTTGGGGAAATAACTTATCTAAGCCTTGGATTTGATTTAATCAGTGCCAAAGCTTCCCAAAATGTCTCAACCCAATTCGGCCTTCTCTCAAAAATGGCCAAAATCAAAGAAAATGAGGGTAGGAATAAAGAGAGAACAATCACGGAAGTTCAATCTGAGAATGGCAATCGCACAAGAGGGGGTGAATTGTGCTTCCAAAAATTAAAAACTAATTAATGCAACACAATCTTTATACTGGTTTGGCCAACACTGCCTACGTCCAGTTCTCCAACTCCTCGTTGGGTTCCACTAACCACAGGTTTTACAACACAGGTTCACCTGCCAACCTTTACAGAGTTTTAGAATCCCTCTAAACACTCCCCCTTACTACCTGTAAGGTTACTACCCTGTTCTCAAAGCACCAAGCTTTAGAACAACCTCAAACAGTATAGGATTTCAATAATAAAGTTCACTTAATGAACAGATTATGATAATCACTTAAGTACAAATAAAATCACTAGGAATAATAAATACTAAAATCAGAGAACAATGAATGTGTTCGTGAATATTCTTTGTTTTTCGTCAGTCCTTCATAAATGCTCAAGTTCTGTATTTATTATCTCTTCTCAGATTTGCCATTGCGTTCATCTTCATGATGCCGTTTGAATATGGTCGTTGAGCGATCATAGCCGTTGGCAATTAATGCAATTTCTTCATCGAAGTTAACTTTCTGCTCTAGCTTCAACTGCTCTTGCGTAGGGTGAGCTAAGAGAGATGTAGGCTGAGCGTTCTGAGCATATGTACCAACTGTACTTGCATAGCAGCTTTTTCAGTAGTGCTAGCATGCTTTGCTATCGCTAACTACATAGTATAACTCCTGCACTTGAGCTGTTAGCTAAACAAGTAATCATGTAATACACAGCAGAGGTTATCGCAAGCTTAGTCCATTAGCTCAATGTATCAGCTTATCAGTTTGTCTAAGTTATCACAATGGGCATTCTCCTATCGATAGCTAGATGCGTTATCGCTAGTGACCTTTGTTATCGCAAGTTTGTTTAGCTATCTGAGTATTTAAGATATTTCAATAAGTATACAGATATCGATAGCTAGACTCGTTATCGATAGCATCATTTGTTATCGGTAGCTGATTAGTTCAAAGACTTAGTTCATTTTTCTGCTAGTTGTTTTTTCCTTTCATTTATCCATGTTATCAATGAACTTCTAGCGATAGGATATTTCTTAGCGATAGTGAAGGACTTAGCGATAGATATTAACTTTGTTATTTCTAAGTCTTCATTTGCTATGACTCTTTGTCTATTAGCGATAGGAATACACTTAGCTATAGAAATATTTACTTTAGATTTCAGCTAAGTTTCCATCAGCTATTGTTGGGCTTTTCATTTGCGATAGTCTTTAGCTCTAGCGATAGTAATCTGTTACCTATCATATTTTACTTGTTTAATTCAAATGTAACTTACATTCTATTTACTTATGTTATGTATGGGGCCAATCCTCATCAAAACTTAAGATTCTAACACAATTAGCATTAATTCGGCCTTCTTTGGGTTTGAAAGGCTACGAGCTTTGAGTTACAAGCTAAGCTCACCGCTGCTGCCAAGCTTGGAGGAAAACAAAGAGGTTGAAAGCGTGAGGGGGAGGAATAGTGAGGTTTGGGTTACGAGCTTTGGGTTTGAACGGCTACAAGCTTTGGGTTCAGATTTGGCAAGAAGAAGAGGACGAGGCTTCAAATCTGGGAAGATGAAGAAGACGAGGTTGAAGGGCTTTCTGCCAATCTTTGAGCAAGAGGGAATAACAAGGGAAATTTGGGAAATGTCTCGCCAAGAGAGCTATGCGCTTTTGAGCTTTGGGATAGGACTACATTATTTAATAATTTCCAATAACCTATCCCAACGTTTATTAGCTCACAAGCCTTGGAATAGGACCACTGGAACTTAAATTTTATTTAAAAAATATGTAAAAAAATTTAAAAAATTCGCAGGCTTTTTAAAAATATCTAAAACTAATTTTAAAAATACTGTTTCATTTTGAAAAAAGGAAAAAAAACTAAAAATACCTATGTATGCTTATCCCAACGCTTATTAAGTAATAAGCGTGGTATAGGTCTACTTTTGTATTTTTAAATTAATTTTCTTTTTTTAAAAAGCTTGAGTGTATTTTTAAAATTTGTTTGAATATTTTTAAACAATATTTAAGTACTTTGGGGCCTATCCCAACGCTTATAAAGTAATAAGCGTTGGGATAGGCCCCCTGTAATTTAAATTTTATTTAAAAATATCTAAAACCATTTTTAAAAATAGTGATTCATTTTAGAAAAAGGAAAAAAAAATTAAAAATACCTATGTAGGCCAACGCTTATGAAGTCATAAGCGTTGGTATAGGCCTACTTTTGTATTTTTAAATTAGTTTCCTTCTTTTCAAAAGTCTGAGTGTTTTTTTGAAATTTTTTTCAATATTTTTAAACAATATTTAAATATTTTGGGGCCTAACCCAACGCTTATAAAGTAATAAGCGTCGGAATAGGCCCCCTGTAATTTAAATTTTATTTAAAAATATCTAAAACCATTTTTAAAAATAGTGATTCATTTTAGAAAAAGGAAAAAAAGTTAAAAATACCTATGTAGCCCAACGCTTATGAAGTCATAAGCGTTGGTATAGGCCTACTTTTGTATTTTTAAATTAATTTCCTTTTTAAAAAAAGCTTGAGTTTATTTTTAAAATTTGTTTGAATGTTTTTAAACAATATTTAAAAACTTTGGGGCCTATCCCAACGCTTATAAAGTAATAAGCCTTGAGATAGGCCCCCTGTAATTTAAATTTTATTTAAAAATATCGAAAACCATTTTTAAAAATAGTGATTCATTTTAGAAAAAGGAAAAAACATTAAAAATACCTATGTAGGCCTATCCCAACGCTTATGAAGTCATAAGCATTGGTATAGGCCTACTTTTGTATTTTTAAATTAGTTTCCTTCTTTTCAAAAGTCTGAGTGTTTTTTTGAAATTTTTTTGAATACTTTTAAACAATATTTAAATATTTTGGGGCCTAGCCCAACGCTTAAAAAGTAATAAGCGTCGGAATAGGCCCCCTGTAATTTAAATTTTATTTAAAAATATCTAAAACTATTTTTAAAAGTAGTGATTCATTTTAGAAAAAGGAAAAACAATAAAAATACCTATGTAGGCCTATCCCAACGCTTATGAAGTCATAAGCATTGGTATAGGCCTACTTTTGTATTTTTAAATTAATTTCCTTTTTTAAAAAAGCCTGAGTGTATTTTTTAAATTTGTTTGAATTTTTTTAAACAATATTTAAAAACTTTGGGGCATATCCCAACGCTTATAAAAAAATAAGCATTGAGATAGGCCCCCTGTAATTTAAATTTTATTTAAAAATATCGAAAACCATTTTTAAAAATAGTGATTCATTTCAGAAAAAGGAAAAAAAAAATTAAAAGTACCTATATAAGCCTATCCCAACGCTTATGAAGTCATAAGCGATGGTATAGGCCTACTTTTGTATTTTTAAATTAGTTTCCTTCTTTTTAAAAGTCTGAGTGTTTTTTTGAATATTTTTAAACAATATTTAAATACTTTGTGGCCTATCCCAACACTTATAAAGTAATAAGAGTTGGAATAGGCCCCCTGTAATTTAAATTTTATTTAAAAATATCTAAAACAATTTTTAAAAATAGTGATTCATTTTACAAAAAGGAAAAAAAGTTAAAAATACCTATGTAGCCCAATGCTTATCAAGTCATAAGCGTTGGTATAGTCCTACTTTTGTATTTTTAAATTAATTTCCTTTTTTAAAAAAGCCTGAGTGTATTTTTAAAATATGTTTGAATTTTTTTAAATAATATTTAAATACTTTGGGGCCTATCCCAACGCTTATAAAGTACTAAGCGTTGGGATAGGCCCCCTGTAATTTAAATTTTATTTAAAAATATTGAAAACCATTTTTAAAAATAGTGATTCATTTTAGAAAAAGGAAAAAAATTAAAAATACCTTTGTAGGCCTATCCCAACGCTTATTAAGTAATAAGCATTGGTATAGGCCTGCTTTTGTATTTTTAAATTAGTTTCTTTTTTTTAAAAAGCCTAAATGTATTTTTAAAATTTGTTTGAATATTTTTAAACTATATTTAAATACTTTGGGGCCTATCCCAATGCTTACAAAGTAATAAGCATTGGGATGGGCCCCCTGTAATTTAAATTTTATTTAAAAATATCTAAAACAATTTTTAAAAATAGTGATTCATTTTAGGAAAAGGAAAAAAAGTTAAAAATACCTATGTAGCCCAACGCTTATGAAGTCATAAGCGTTGGTAGAGGCCTACTTTTGTATTTTTAAATTAATTTCCTTTTTTTAAAAAGCCTGAGTGTATTTTTAAAATTTGTTTGAATTTTTTTAAACAATATTTAAATACTTTGGGGCCTATCCCAATGCTTATAAAATATTAAGTGCTGGGATATGCTTATACCTATACCATCACTTTTTTTTAAAGCACTAGTATAGGTCATCTTATACCTATCCCATCACTTGCGTTTTGTAAGCGCTGCTATTGTTGCGCTGCAATAGAGTATTTCTGTAGTAGTGCTCCATGAATAGCTAGAAGTTTCTAAATATTTTAATGTTGGCGTATTTAATATTACATGTTGCAGCACATATTTACATAATGTTGAACCTTAGGATTTTGATGATAACCAAACATGACTTAGGCTATAAGGATTATGGACATCTTAACTTAGACAATATTTTGAAACAAGTTTTAAAAGCTAAGTTAAGAAGCAATCAATAGCCTTAAAGTTCAATCGATTGAAGTTCTGTCTCAGCAATCGATGGACTATCGAGTGCCTACCGATTGCTAAGTCTTAATCGATTGATATACACAATTATCGATTGTTTATCTTTAATTTTCAAGTAAACAGATAGAAAAACAATCGATTGGAAGCAAGGCAATCGATTGATCACCAACAATCGATAAGCAATCGATTGTTAGTTAAGTTCAAAGCAAACAGAAAGCTATCGATAAGTTGTTGGACAATCGATTGATATGCAGCAATTGATGAGGAACTTTAGCAATTGATTGTTATACTTATATAACCAACATTTCAATTGAGTGATGCAGGACCAATCTACAGGCAATAAATTTACAAGCAGAACTAGCAATCGATTGGCCACTTGGCCATCGATTGACACACTGAAAATTTCAAATTTAATTACTCTTCTCATGTCTAACTAACTTTATATTTTGAAGATTTTACATGACTTATTTTAGGAAATTTACGTTGGACATAGAAACCAACCTCAACACATAAACAGAGATAACAGATAGCCGTTACATGTACTTCACTAAACAACAACAACCTAATCCAGAAAGAGAGAGCAACAACAACACTAAATCTACTCTAATACTACTCTGTAGCATTAATTACGTCTGTAGAAACATCATCAACTCTCCAGATCATCATCTCTCACAACGGCTATAGGCAGACTCTTCAACGGACAAATCCTCTAAGACAATATAAAAGCCTTGAAGCTGAAACTTGGTTGGTAGAGAATTAAGTGCTATCCAACTACCAATTCATACTGCATTCAATACAAGTTTTCTGAGTTCTCTCATCTATTCTTCAAACTGCAATTCATATCAGCTCAAGTGAGTGAGCATGCTTATTAATCTGCAATTCCTTTTCATTGTGTGATTTCTTTGGGATAGTGGGATCCTAGAGGAAAGGGTTGTAAACTTACAAAGTGTAAGGGGGAAAGAATTTAGTGAGACAATGAGGTTTTACTGAGAAAATTCTCTAAACTGTAAAGGTCTTCAGGAACCTATTTTAATCCTAGTTTACTAGTGGAACCCAACTTGATTGGAGAACTAGATGTAGGTCAAGAGTTGGATCGAACAAGTATAAATCTTGTATCCTTAATTCTTATTCCAGCTACACAAATTTTAGATACATAATTCACCTCCTCTTGTGTATTTTCCTGTCATTTTCATAAAGCCAACAAGATTCTCCCAATAAAATTAGCTTTTGTCAGGAGTTAGATATTTCTCATCTTAAATAAATTGAAGTGTGTTTTGCATATGCCTAATAATCCACCACAATGTGCGTAGATGGATATTTAAACAAAGTTGATATAAATGTTGGATAAGAAACTCCTTCTTGTTTTCAATGAAACAAAATTATCTTTCAAAAGGAAACAAATGGATTGATCTATACCACATGATTACTTGATTTTCATTCAACAAAAGTATCCAAACATGAGGGGGAGAAATCGAGTATCTAGAAAACAAAATACATTGAATGCACTATAATTATCAAATGTAGATCCTTAGATATAGTAATATGAACCATAAGTTCATCATACTTTGCATTGATGAAATATTAAAAAATATCTGTCAGATATAACTACTGATCTAAAGGAGAATTATCAATCTCATATTCCAACTGAAAATGCTCCAATGAAAAAGACATGCCTGAAGCATGAGAAATCATTCGATTCTAAATATAAATACTTTCGATAATTAGGAGCTTACAATTAAGATGATTATTTTGAGGAGGCATGCGCTCCAGAAGAGTGCCAAGACATAACTAATCCAAAAACCTCAAAGGAGGTTTAGGTACCCCAAAAAAATAGAGATCTCTATAAGTTATGTCACAAAAAGAAAAATGGAACTGGATAGAATAAAGTTGTCAACAACATTTTTGAAAATGATATCACGTGATTTAATGAGGATTTTACATAGAGATATGTTATGAGAAGTAGACATAAAGATGATTGGCCAAAAGAAAATAAAAGGAAATGAAAATATAATTATGTTTCAAAATATGTGAAAATCATGGACCTGAGGTCCAAATTCCAGAAATATAAAGTTATTATGAGATATAAATATTTATGTGAAATATAGTTTTTCAAAAAGGCAATGAAGATTATTATAAGACGTATTATTTTGTAGTGGATACAACTTTTCTATAAATATTAGTAATTTGGCAGTAGATGAAAAGAAAATATGAGTCAATAATTGTAAATATCCCACTTGATGATGAAATTTATATGAAAATCCTTGAAGAATCCAAATTGTCATAAGCATATATAAGAAAATTATTCAAAATATATTTTCATTTAGAAAATATATAAGTTTGCATTTTACTTGACCAGTAGATCAAGCTATTAAACAAGCTATTAACTTCTTCAATGATTTTCAAATCATGAATTAGGACATTCAGGCTGTTTTGGTTCGAAATTGATCAAAAAAAATGTCCCATATAAATATTTGCTAATTTTATTACATGTTAAAATTTTGTGAAAGAATTAAATTTTGCAGGTATACAAATGGATAATGAATATGAATAAATATGTGGATGTGGGATATGTTAGAGGAATATATTTTAGCAGAATATTTGATGATAATACGTCAAGTATAATTCGACTAACATGAAGATATGCTGAAATAGCACTGGAAGGAATATGCTTGGAAAGTTAGTCTACTCAGTCGAGACAAAATGACAAAGGTGATGTTGTCACCAGGGGGAGTAAAAGTGACGTTGTCGTTATATGGAAAAGTAAAAGTTATCACATCTTCAGGGGGAGAAAATATATTATGCTGTACTCTTTTTTCCTTAATCAAGGTTTTGTCTCACTGGGTTTTCCTAGTAAGGATTTTAACGAGGCAGTTTTAGTAAGTATTGTGTACTCTTTTTCCTTCACTAGGTTTTGTCTCATTTGGTTTTTCCTAGTAAGGTTTTAATGAGGCACAATACAAGTTTATGGACATCTAAGGCGGAGTGTTATAAATATTTGATTATGTGGATGTCAATGACCTCTACCAACTCTTGACCTTTAATTTCTTATCCTCCATAACTTCTCTAATGAATAGTCTTTACAGGTTATTATTGCCATAACTCAAAAGTTACAATATGTAACTCATGAGGATTAAATTTGGTATTTACTTTGTGTAACTTTTAAGTGATGTTGGTGGCCTATAAATAGAAGACAATATATTACACATTGAGTATCCAAATTAATAAGAACTTCTCCCTCTTTCTCTCTAATTTTCTCTCTTGTCTTTCTTCATTTTTCTCCTCTTAATGTCTTGTATTTTTCTTATTTTCGTATCAGATTAACTATATGAATTTAATTATGAATTATCTACCCTTGGTTTGACCACTATTGTCTAATCCGCTCGCCTTAAACCACTATGTATCAACAAATTCATTGATCATACTCTGTGGTTTTTATACAAATGAAGTGAACCAAGTTGAACTTTCATATATTATAACATTAAATAATGTTTCTATAAAATTTTCAATCAGAAGCAATGTTTTTTATGGTACTATGATACTATTTTTAGCATTTGTTCCGTATGATCTTGTGTTTACCTAGAAACTTTTTTATTTTCTACCTGGGGAGGAATATATGCATTTGTTTTTTTGTTTGACTTGTCTTCCCACATAATATAATTGCAATGTGTGATCCGTCTCACATGTCGTCCATGCTGATTTTTTTTCTTTTTTTTCTTTTTTTGTGCTTTTATATAATAACACGAGCACATGCAGAATGAGTGAACAAATACTTTTTAGGAAATTTGATGCAGTATATATCAAATACAGTAGTATATATGTTGTTTATTTTTTTTTATCGGCATATATATGTTGAAAGCACATTGAATAATGCATTTATTTATAGTGAAAGCCACATGGGAGCTCGGTGTTTGTTTAATTAATTATCTCAACGTATCGATGACTTATTTAATTTGGTCAATTACAAAATTGATCACTAAGAAACTCTGTTACTAGAAAGGAGAAACCCACAGATTCAAATTTGTTTTAAAATTAGTAAAATAAGCTTATTTAACTAGAATTGTTTAAATGAAATAAGTTGAAAAATATGAAAATTAAAATTGTTTTAATTTTAACGGCAGGGGATGTGATACTTTAAATATGAAACACTAATATCCTTGATTTAAACAAAATTTTCCCCCCTATTCATTTACTACTAAAAGTCAATATGACCAAACACGTGTTTATCACTTGTTCGATAGGGAAGATTCTATATGCACAATCCTTGGACCGTATAAAGGTGCAAAACCACATTTATTTTAATGCGAGGGGATTTGATAATTTAAAAATGAAGAATAGTACTAAAGGACTTCTTGTATATTGAAAACAAATATTAAAGGCCTTATAATCAAGTAGTATGACATCTCCTCCTATAAATGTGAGGTTGTTGGTTTAATCACACCTATGTAAACTTAGGCAGTTAATGTCTACACTTTTAATTAAAAAATTAGACACTGGTATCTTTAACTTTAAAATTTTTAAATTTGGGTAGAAAAGTTAAATTTTTGAAAAATACGGAACCAAAGACTAAGGAGGGTGTTTTAATAAGTAAATGGCTATAATACAAAATCACAAATGTGTTTGTAAATGTGTGTTCCGTCACTTCCGTCTGTGTATTGACATCAAATTCTGATAAAAAAAAAAATAGGAGGTAATTATGGAACATCCTAGAAGCTAGAAGGCTAAAACTAAACAGAACTATAAGAAAACAAAACGGTTAAATATCCCAAGATATGGGATTCTAAGGGAAAAAAAATTAC
Source organism: Mimosa bimucronata (assembly GCA_037074515.1). Lineage (NCBI taxonomy): Eukaryota > Viridiplantae > Streptophyta > Magnoliopsida > Fabales > Fabaceae > Mimosa > Mimosa bimucronata. The sequence goes on along the minus strand of CM073445.1, from coordinate 24,799,480 downwards.
AATAAAAATCAAGAACATCTTCTAATAAAGACTTTAGTCAATTTTCTTAACTAAATAATGAAAAAAAATCCGCTCAGCATGCTACTTTTCAATATGGTTCTTTTCCAATTCTTTTCTCCTAAAGAATCACAGAATCACATGACCGGGTTCTGGGTCTGTTTCATTTAGTTGCTTTTTATAGGTTGCACTTTTTTCCCTTTTTTTTTTTTTTTTGGTTCGCTGTTAGTAGCTGTAACTCCTTAAGAACCATGAGGTTATCGCCGCCGCGGAATGGGTGTATTTATTTGTATCCTCTCCCTCCCCCTTCATTATTCATAGCCCCTGCAAATAATTTCCTCCACTTTCATTGTATCTCAATTTCATCCACAACATGGCTGATGCGATCCCAGGAGAGGCTTTGGTGGATCCTAACTCTGAGTTCCCCAAGAAGTACCCAGAGATATGGGAGGTTTACAAGAAGGTTAAGTCTTCATTCTGGGCTGCTTGGGACATGGACACCTTTAAGGACTTGCATGACTGGGGATCTCTCACTGAGGGCGAGAAGCATTTCATCACCCGTGTCTTAGCTTTCTTGGCCAGCCCTGGAGATAGCGTGCTCCGAAAATTAGTTGGTCGGTTCAGGAAGGAGACTCAGGTGGCCGAGGCCCGCGCCTTCTATGACTTCCAGATCTCCATCGATGACATGCACTGGGAAATGTTCACTCTGTTGCTGCATAACTATGCCACAGATGACGATGAGAGGGAACGTATGTATCAAGCCATCGGCACCGTTCCTTGGTGGGACAAGAAGGCCGAGTGGATCCTTCGCTGGATCGATGGTGCAGAAACGTTTGCGGATCGCTTGCTTGCCTTGGCTTGCTTGAATGGCATTTTATTCTCCTGTGGCTTCTGCGCCATCTATTGGCTGAAGAAGCGCGACTTAATGCCGGGTCTCACCTTTTCTAGCGAGATGATGTCAGAAGATGAAGGCTTTCACTGTGACTTTGCTTGCCTGCTGTATTCGCAGCTGAGTGAGAAACCGAGCGAGGAGCGAGTTAAGAGCATCGTGCGTGACTCAGTGGATTTAGAGAGAGAGTTCGTGTCTGAGGCCTTGCCATGTGCTCTTGAGGGGATGAAATCGGATCTGATGAGCCAATACGTAGAGTTTGTTGCTGATAGGTTGTTGGTAGCTTTTGGATACGGTAAGATGTACAATGTTGACAACACGTTCGACTGGATGGAGATGACTTCCTTGCAGGGTAACGCCAGTTTTCTCGAGCGTTGCCTTGAATACCACAAGGTCTGTAATGTCAAGTATAATAGCGATGGTGAAGTTATAGAAGGATGAAAATTCTTCCCTTCTCTTAGTGCGTGCTAAGCAAGGAATGGGTAGTGCCTTGCTTGGAGAATTTCAGGCTGCTCAATATTTATGGTCTTTGCTTGTCTTCTACTTACCTTTAATTTGCTGTGTGTTCTTTGATTTGCAACTGTTAGTTTTATGTTTTATCTCAAATAATGAATTGTCCTTGTTTTTATTCTGTTTTTTTTTTTTTTTTTATATTACTTTACTAGCTATTTTGTTTGTACATTTGGCTTTATTCTATAAATTATTTAAATAGTTCAGTTCTTCTTAGACATATATTAAATAGCGTAATTCTTGAGAAAAAGAGAGAATTAAAATCATATTAACTATTTATTTTAAAAAAATATCAACGCGTTAGCTTAAAAAAAGAAGTGTATCATATGCAGTTTGAATAGCGATGATTGCGTTGAATTCCACACAGCTTTTGTCAGGTTCGGTTTGAATAGAAATGGTGGAATCCTTGACGGAGGAAGATTTTTAGCTTTTTATCCGATAATGAAGATTTTTATCTTTACTCAATGTCTTCTTACGTGCTATGCAAGGAATGGTGTTACGTTTCCTGTTATCTTTAAAATAATGAGCTGTCTTCCATTTTTTTGTCTGTTTATTTAGATTTATTGTTAAAAAATTAAATAGTTACAGTCTTTTCAAAATTTATGATCAACATTACTTCATTTATTTTATCATGATCATGTTTCGTTTTGATAAATTGCCCATCTTAATCTAATGAAGTTCAGTTTTTTTTTAAAGAAAAAACTCTGATGATCAATTCCTCGTAGTCATTTATAAGTGAAGCAATTCAAATGGCGAAATTCCTAAGAAAAATTAAAATCTTATTACGTACTATTTACTTTTTGAAAAATGTCAACACATTAGCTTTTAAAAAAAATGTCTCTTGCGGACATATTAAAAAAATTAGAAATTTTTGCCATATCAATGCTAATAATTTTTTGGGGGAGTGCAAGTTTGGGGAGGGAAGTAAGGGTATTCGCCTATGCAAAGAAAATGAGAAGGATAAATAAGGATTTAGGATCCATCAAGAAAAAAAATAAGGATTTAGGTGAGGAGGAGAGTTGTGTCAGAAGAAGATGAGGAAGATGGGAGAGGATTTTCTCATTTTCCCTCCGTCTCCTTTTCCCTTTAACAATCATTGGATTAAAGATTCAATGGTTCAGATTTAATGTTTTTATAAAAATAATATAATTTTAATAATACTTAAAAATCTCATAAATAAATTTGATCTGTAAAAATTTGGTGTAAACTGTTTAAAACTGTAGACTACTATTATAAATTTAAATTTTATTTTTTTCATTTTTTTTATTACAGTTGTGAACTATTCAAGATTTTAACAGATCAAATTTATTTGTGAGATTTTTAAGTAGTATTATATTTATTTTTATTTTTATAAAAACATTAAATCTAGACCATTAAATTTTGATCTAATGGTGTTAAAAAGAAAAGGAAGGAAAAGGAGAGAATCTGGACCGAGGAAGGCACAATGCTAAGAGATTTTGTACGTGAAAGTGTTAACATTAAAGTGGAATTGACCTTTTTAACACAGGAATGGTAGAATTGCATTTAAAATAGTCCCCTCAAAAAATATTTCAGAGTGTTTCAGACATCTTATTCTTTTACTGTTTCACCAATAAAAACACGATGCATCAGGAGTATTACAAGAAATTTCGGAAAAAATGTGAATATTATTTAGTGTTTTTTTCATACAAATGTAAATTCAGTTGAAGAAATTTATGAACTATTTCAAAAAAAAAAAAAAAAAGGAAAGGTGTGTACAAAGTACAAACTAATTAAAGTTAGGATTAATTATCATTGCTATCTTTCGGCCCAAAAAAAATTGAGTAAAAAATATTGTAGTTGGGTCTTGATTAATGGGTTCTTGATGTTGGCATTTTTTTTTTGGTCTGAATTGATGTTGGCATTAAAAAGCGGCCCTTTATAGGTTATTTTTCTTGTCATTAATGATTAAGCTAAGAAGCTAAATAAAAAAAGAAGTTTATTCCCACCTCTCTAACTGCATTTTCCCTCCTTTACTTAATATTCTACTATATATCTTTTTCCTTCTTTTTCTTTTTCTTTCTTTCTTGTCATAGAAGATTTGGATTTATACAAAATATATTTTAATTGATTTTCAATAATGATATTATAAACACTAAATCTGAACCATTGAAAGAAGATATAGTGGTTATTAAAAAAGCAAAGGAGGGAAAATGATACAAAAGAAAAAGAGGGGTTCCTCTCCTGTTTTTAATAGTCCATTATTTGGAAATGGATTCTCTTATTTGCTCCTGTCTCTCCTTTTCTTCCTTTTCTCTTTCACACCATTGGATCTTTATCCAATGATCCAAATCAAATATTTTAACAAAAATAATTATAATAATACTTAAAAATATATAAATAAATTTAATCTGTTAAAATTTGGTATTAATAGTTCAAGATTGTAGACTATTTTTATAAATTTATATTTTTTTTATTTTTTATTACAGTTATGAACTGTTCATACCAAATTTTATCAGATTAAATTTATTTATGTGATTTTTAAGCGTTATTATAATTATATTTATTTTTATTAAAATATTATATCTAGACCATTAGATCAAATTACCAATGGTGTGAAATACAAAAGGAGGAAAAGGAGAAAAAGGAACAAATGAGAGAATCCATGTCCCCATTATTTGGCTTAAAAGAGGAAGAAAGGGAAAGGAAATTAAGGTTTATAACACTACATCACATATTAGTTTAATATTTTTTATTTACGCGCAATATAAATAAATTTAAACTTCGAATCAATTTAATTTAATAACAAGACTCTGGACCCAAGCGTTGCGTGTTGAGTTATAGTTAAGCGTTCCACACTAACGATGATTTAAGTTGAACGATATCTTCATAAGGAATGCGCAATCGATAGAAGTTGTAATAAAATGAAAAGTATGCATATGCACAATCCGAACACCTAAATAAAAATTAAGTGAATGCAATTCGGATTGCTAAAAAATTTGAACCGTGGAGGTAAAAGAAATTTCTTTCAATCGTAAAATAAATGAGGTCAATTGGTGTACAAATTTTGGAAAACCTCTCTGTATACTACGTTACTGGTCTTGCTTATACTTCTTCTTTTGTCGTCCAAGATTAGTATTTTCAACCCTTTTACACTCTTCACACGTGACAAAGCGACATACAGCTGACCATCTGAGGATACAGGTAGGGGTGGAAATAGGATAGGCCTAGGTAGGCTTTACTTAAATAGGCTTGGGCCTGCAACAAAAATTCGAAGATTAAGCCTGGGCTTGAGCCTGTATATATGCCATATTTTCGGCCTGGGCTTGGGCCTTCAAAAGGCCTGGTAAAGCCTGAAGCCTATTTAAAAGCCTAATTAAGATAAAACCCTTTAAATACATTTAAAAATTTTTGCATCTAATTTTACATATTACCCTTTAAACCTATTTGAAAAGACTATGTATTTTTCAGAAAGTATATTTTCCATAAAAATAGATATTTTTCTCTTACTTTTACTGCGGAAACCGTGATAAATTATTTTTATTGAAATTATAATATTTCATTTAGATATAACTGAAATAAACCTGCAAGTTTAAAAAATTATTATGTTTTAGAAAATCATACAGAGTAGAAAAAAGTAACTAAGCTACCACTATATCTTAACTAACTAAAAGGAAAAAAATAAAAAAGAGGTGAACAAATACTAATTAATAAAAAAGTTCAGTTTTGTGGATAAACAATGAGATGTGAAGTTTAGAATTAAAGTTCAGTTGGTAATGTTATAAATAATTTATGTAATTAATTTATTTTATATTAGACATAATAATATAACTTTAAGTAAAACTAAATAGGCCAGGCCTATAGGCTTGTTGGCTAGGCCTTAAGAAAAAAGGCCTGGCCTGTTTACCTAAATAGGCCTATCAATAGGTTTGAATATGAGTTTGGCTTGTTTACTAAATAGGCTAGGCTATGCTTTATATAGGTCAGGCCGTAGGCCCCTTTTAAAAGCCTGGCCTATTTCCATCCCTAAATACAGGGCTCGGTAGGTATAAACCAACAGTCGACATTGATTGTCCTTGACTTTTGTTTATTATCATTGCAAAAGAAATGATAATAGGGAATTGCCTTTTTGTCATGTTGAATGGTAACTTAGACTTTGATGGATTCATGTCCATGCGATGTATAAGAATTTCTTGTCCAATGTTGCTCCCATTGAGAGCAACTGCTTTAATGAAATTCTTGCCAAGATGACCTGGTACCATTACAAAGACATGCGGCTTGGTCAATGTTTCTTATTAGCATAATCGAAACTCTGACCTTCAGCTTCAATATGTGATGGGGCATTCCAGAACAATTGATTGAATTCAGAAACTCAATATTGTACAAATCTTCAAACCTATCGTTCACATTGTCCATGTGGCTGACTGCATCTGAGCTGAGATATTTAACCACATCACCTAGGAGTGAAGAACAAATGTAGTTATTCAAACTATCGACCACCTCATTTGTAAGAGCAAGAATTGCACGGTTTGTTAAATAGTTTTCCTCAAATAAGTGATATGATAAATCTAGAAATGTAGCTTCAACTATTGATTTAATAGGATCACCCCCATCTGACAACAATAATTCATCTGGCATTTGAATTTCTGTAGTTCCATCATGTGGTAGTCCAATCTCCCCATCTCCAACCTTCAATAACCATTTGGAGAATGACCTGATTATTGCCTGTTCCTTTCGATGTCTGAGGATTGTAGTCTCATGTTCTTCTTGAGCTCCATTAATGCACACTCACGCCATAAGTTGGACGTGTTTAATATTGCATCAACAATTTCTGCCCTCCCACCTCTTGGCACTACAGGTAGTATCTGCTTGAAGTCACCTCCCATGACAACGCACTTACCGCTGAATATTGAATCACATTTCATTATATCCCTCAATGTACGATCAACAGCCTCGACACTATGTCTCTTTATCATGGGGTGCTTCATCCCAAATGATTAGGCTAGATGCTTTGATGAGGTTTGCTTTTTGCGAATTTCGGGTCAAGCCATCTTCACCATTCTTTAGTATTGGTCACTTTAAATTATCTTATTATTTTAAAATACTTTATAGTTTACAAATATTTTCGAAAATTAATTTCCTATTTAATTTGTATCCTAAAATCATGGATCCATTAAAGCATTTGGATTTGAATTTTAAACTTTGAAACAGAAAGATTTTTTGATTCTTTTATTGATTATCATAGAAGATTGATTTTTAATTAAATTTAAATTAAGCCTTATGAATAGTGTTTTGGTGGAAGACTATTTTATGTTATATAGATAGATAGATAGATATAGATTATTAGTAGATATAACCAGTCTTTAAATTTAAGTATAATTATTAGTAGATATAATTAATGATAGATTAAAATAATTATACTTAAATATAATAATTCAAAAATAATTATTATATTTTTCTTAAATATAATTAGTAGATATAATTAGTGATATATATATTGATAGATATAAATTAAATATAATGCGTCTTTAAATTTAAATATAATTATTAGTAGATATAATCAGTTTTTAAATTTAAGTATAATTATTAGTAGATATAATTAGTTATAGATTATAATAATTATACTTAAATATAATAATTCAAAAATAATGATTATATTTTTCTTAAATATAATTAGTGAAATATATTAACTTGGTGCAAGATTACTTCTATATATATATATATTATTGATATTGATTAGTAGTATATATAATTTTATAGCTCATCTTAAATATAATAATTAAAAAAATGGTTAATGGTTATAACCAATCAAATATAATTGGCGATATAATTAGTGATAAATTGACCGATTGATCTAAATAAAACTAATCATCTAGACTGTTAATTCCTTATTAATAGCGTTTTGGTGGAAGACTTTTTTATGTTATATATAGATATATAGATATAGATAGATATATAGATAGATAGATATAGATTATTAGTAGATATAATCAGTCTTTAAATTTAAGTATAATTATTAGTAGATATAATTAGTGATAGATTAAAATAATTATACTTAAACATAATAATTCAAAAATAATGATTATATTTTTCTTAAATATAATTCGTAGATATAATTAGTGATATATATTGATATATATAATTTAAATATAATCCATCTGTAAATTTAAATATAATTATTAGTAGATATAATCAATCTTTAAATTTAAGTATAATTATTAGTAGATATAATTAGTGGTAGATTATAATAATTATACTTAAATATAATAATTAAAAAATTATGATTATATTTTTCTTAAATATAATTAGTGATATATATTAACTTGGTGGAAGATAATTTATATATATGTATATATATTATTAATATTGATTATTAGTATATACAATTTTAGAGCACATCTTAAATATAATAATTAAAAAAATGGTTAATTGTTATAACCAATCAAATATAATTAGGGATATAATTAGTGATAAATTGACCGATTGATCTAAATAAAACTAATCATCTGGGCTATTAATTCCTTATGAATAGTGTTTTGGTGGAAGACTTTTTTATGTTATATAGATAGATATAGATATAGATATAGATATAGATAGATATAGATATAGATATAGATTATTAGTAGATATAATCAGTCTTTAAATTTAAGTATAATTATTAGTAGATATAATTAGTGATAAATTAAAATAATTATACTTAAACATAATAATTCAAAAATAATGATTATATTTTTCTTAAATATAATTCGTAGATATAATTAGTGATATATATTGATATATATAATTTAAATATAATGCGTCTTTAAATTTAAATATAATTATTAGTAGATATAATCAATCTTTAAATTGAGATATAATTATTAGTAGATATAATCAGTCTTTAAATTTAAGTATAATTATTAGTAGATATAATTAGTGATAGATTTAAATAATTATACTTAAATATAATAATTCAAAAATAATTATTATATTTTTCTTAAATATAATTAGTAGATATAATTAGTGATATATATATTGATAGATATAAATGAAATATAATGCGTCTTTAAATTTAAATATAATTATTAGTAGATATAATCAGTCTTTAAATTTAAGTATAATTATTAGTAGATATAATTAGTGATAGATTAAAATAATTATACTTAAATATAATAATTCAAAAATTATGATTATATTTTTCTTAAATATAATTAGTGATATATATTAACTTGGTGGAAGATAATTTATATATATGTATATACATTATTAATATTGATTATTATTATATACAATTTTAGAGCTCATCTTAAATATAATAATTAAAAAAATGGTTAATGATTATAACCAATCAAATATAATTAGTGATGAATTGACCCATTGATATAAATAAAACTAATCATCTTGGCCGTTAATTACTTATGAATAGTGTTTTGGTGGAAGATTTTTTTATGTTATATAGATATAGATATAGATATTAACATGTTATAACTTTTTTACTTTTAAATGATATTTTTTTAATTTTAATTAATTATATAATATATATACTTTTTAAATTACGGTAATATTTTTTATTTATATAATATATTTTTATTTACATAAATATTATAAAAATATGTTATTTAATTATAATAATGGATTTTATTTCTTATAAGATTATTTTTATTTATAACATTATAATTTTAAATTAATTTTATAAGTATATATGTATTAAATATAATAGTATTTTTATGTTTCATAATCATAAATTTTTATTTAAATTAAGTTTATAATAATATTGTCTATTGTAGTATACTTTATTGGAAAAAGACACAAAAATACCTCTAACATTCAAAAACGATATTCTAGTCCCTCAAAGTTCGGAAATCCGATATTACACCTATAGCGCCCTGAAGCCCGATCAAATGGAGTTACAATCAAAATTTTTAAATAGAATATTTTGGAAAACCTTTTAAAAAAATATAAATGGTCTTTTGAAACCAAGTAAAGGTCTTGAGTCGATTATACGTGGGAAAAATGTTAAGCACCCAACAACACCCATTCATGAAAACGATTGCTTTAAGTTAATTATTTAAAAATAAATATGGCTTTAATTTTACTTTAATTACCCAATAATTTATTTACAAAAAAAAGTGATAAAATAGATATATTGGAACAAATTAATTATTTACAATGTTAGACTTGAATTAGGATGAAAACTAGGGCTTACGTATACTTTTAGAGGGATTGAAACTCACGTAGTTTGGGGTATAAATGCGTGTCACTAAATTTGTGTTTTTTAGGAAAAATGTTTATTTATATTTTTAAGAAACATTCTTTTTTTTATTGATTTGTATTTTTATTTTGTGAAATTAGTAAACCTTTATTTTTTTTATAAAAAATTATTATTAAAGAAAAATTTTGTTGATTAACATTCTTGCGGAGATTCCCATAAACTCACACGGAAAGTTATCATTCCTGCTTACGAAGGTTCTTAGAACCTCACACTGCAACAAAAATCGCTTTGAACCCTTTTTATGGAAATAAATTTTTAAAATATAATTTATGATTTTTAATAAAACTTGTGTTCACAATCATCAATAAACAAACAAAGACAAGCTTCAATGACAACTGAGCCAACAATAGTTGTCAATAGTAATAGAGTTTATACATGCAAAGCTTTGGACTTTACTACAACATAATGAAGTGAAGAGGACACATAGAGGAAAATCAAACCTTTTTATTTTGTTGGAAAAAAAAACAAAGAAGAAAAAGAAGGAAGAAGAAAACAAGAGAGAAAGAAGATATAGATCAATCCAATCATATTATACCCTAACCCTCAAGCTATTGATGTTGAAACTTACATATGTAGTAATAACCATGGAATAGAGGGTTTCATTAGATTATAGTTGGGAAAGTAATTACTAGATCAAAAGTTTGAAAGAAATAAGAGAAGCGAGACAAAGAAGATGGAGAAATCAGTTTCTATCTATTTCTCCCTTGCTGCTTTTTCTCCAAATCATTTCTACCTCTCTTTTTCCCTAACCTCTCCAAATTCTTCCTCTTGTCTCTCTTTTTTTTCACAGTTCCTTTCAGCCTCCTCCTACAAAACCCCCCTCCAAAGTGTTGTCTTACTATCCTTTTTATAGGCAACATCTAGGGCTTACTCATTAAAACACTTCTTCTATATATTTTTTAATTTTAATTTTTAATTTTTTAATTTCTATCTTTAAAACATTTCCATTCTAAGATCCCATCAGCATAAATAAATATATTTTTCAATTTATTTTCATTTTTTATTTCTTCTTTATTTTTTTAAGTCACCAATCACCCATCAATCATCATTAATGACCCAATCAACACTATTAGCACCTAATCAATGATTTTTCGAATTTTTATGTAATAATGATTAAAATTTCATTTTGGCATCAATCATGATTAGTGGGGATTCTACAAGGATGATTTTTCTTATTTTTATTTTTATCATTTTTTGTGAGTTTAGACAAAATAGGGTGTTCACAATTGCTCCACTTTTACTTGTTTGTAGCTGAGAGATGTGACTTTCTCGTTTATGAAGCAAGTAAAAATAAAAACACTATTTTGTCTGACCAAACATGAGATGCAAGAAAACAGGACAAGGATGCCTTATGAACCAAAAGAAGGTATCGGACAAATACAGTGCGCATGCCCCTCTTTACCTGGTTCATAGTAAAGTTGGACACATGTCTCTAAATAACGGTGCTAGTCAGGACTAGACTCTAAAAGAATGGGCCTACAGTACAGGGATTTGAATAATTGTGCCAGCTGAGATTGGGGTTTGAAAAGTAGTGTGCCTGCCGATAAAAGGCTTGAAAAGATTTGTGCTAAACAATGCCTACCACTACAAGGCTTCGAAGAGGGTGCCTGCTAGTATAGGGCTTTAAAGGAATTCCAGTCGTTACTGGGCCTTGAGGGTGCCTATCGATACAAGGCTTTAAAGGGTGCCAGCTATTACTAGGCTTTGAGGGTGCTTATCGTTACAGGACTTTCAAGGTACTTGCTAATACAGGGCTTTTAGGGTACCTGTAGATACAGGGCTTTGAAAGAGTGCTAACTGTTATTGGGCATTAAGGGTGCCTGCCGGTATAGGGCTTTAAAAGGGTGCTTACATCTACAAGGCTTTAAAATGTTGCTAGCCATTACTCAGCTTTGAGGTTGCCAGCCATTACAGGGCTTTTTAAAAGGGGATCAGCCATTATTGGGATTTGAGGGGTGTCTACCGCTACAAGACTTGTGTCCTTTGTTTTCGCCGTTAATTAAACTTACATCGTTATTTTGCCTTGAAAGATTTTTAGGGTTTAAATTGCCTTAAAAGTCTCAAAACGTATCAATTTTTCCCTTTACCTTTAAAATATAAATGATGACTATTGAAAATTTGGTATTAACCACTAATATTTAACGATAAAAGACAATATTTTTTTAGGACAATTTTGAATACAAAAAATCTCAGTACAAAATAGCTTCTAAACGAAAACTTTCTGGACAAATTTACACCTTAACCCTACTACTATTAACAATTACCAGTGAAAAATAAATACAAAGCTAATTACTATTTATAAAAAATCGCAAAGGAATGAGAAATGAACCAGCGCTACAATGTTATCCTCTTATATCCTCTTATATTTGAAAAAGGCTAAAATGAACAAAACCGCAATGAATTTTATTTTAGGTTAGCTGCACATCACTCATAACTTTTGAAAAATTAAATTACGGATTTTATGGCTATGTTTGTTAAATAACAATAGCATTGAAATTTGATGGATTGTGATTAGGATTTAGGAGTTTTAGTGGGATTGGAGCTTTAAAATTAACTTTGGTATAAAGTAATCTTTAGAAACACTGCTTAAATTAATGTTATTTCATAATTAGTCCTACATTATTAAAAAACTATAATATTGTAAGGGTTAAAACTCTTAAATACATAGGAAGTTATATCCAAAGAGCTGCTAACACCGAAAAGTTTTTTTTTATCTTAATACGCGGGAAGTATTATTTTTGTAGCATTAATGCCTTAAGTTAACAAAGAGGAAAACAGAGGTTTGCCACGTCAGATTAAACGCTACTTCAGAGTCAACTCTTGTTGAATATGTGATGACATGGATTGGGTTAATATTCTCGAGGGAGCACCTAGCACATGGAAGGTTTGCTTTGGCTCTTAAACGCCCCGAAAAGTTTCTCAAAGGTGCTCCTTAATTTGGGATGGAAATAGGTCAAGCCCCTTTCAAGCATACAACTTAGCCTGCTTAGGGCCTGGCCTAGCCTAGCCTGTTTATTAAAAAGGCCAAGCCAAGGCTTATTTAAAGGCCTAAATCACTACTACAAAAATCAGTATTAACGTCCCCATTTCACGTCTCTTTTTTGAAAATGAGATGTAAAAAAAAAGGCGGTGGCAAAATTGTAAATATGTGGAAAACTTTTAACGTCTCTTTTTCAAATATGAGACGTGGATTCTCTGAAAAAAGCCCGCCAAGCAAAAAAATGTGCAAAAATATAGGCGGGAAATTAGTTTCAACGTCTCACAAAAAATGTGAGACGTTGAAAGTAGGTTTCAACGTCTCACATTTTTTGTGAGACGTTGAAACTAGGGAGATTTTTTTTAAAAAAAAAATTTCTACCTACTTTCAACGTCTCACAAAAAATGTGAGACGTTGAAACCTACTTTCAACGTCTCACATTTTTTGTGAGACGTTGAAACTAGGGAGATTTTTTTTAAAAAAAAAATTTGTGCCTACTTTCAACGTCTCACAAAATATGTGAGACGTTGAAACCTAGTTTCAACGTCTCACATTTTTTGTGAGACGTTGAAAGTAGGCAGATTTTTTTTTAAAAAAAAAATTTCTGCCTACTTTCAACGTCTCACAAAAAATGTGAGACGTTGAAACCTACTTTCAACGTCTCACATTTTTTGTGAGACGTTGAAAGTAGGGAGTATTTAAAAAAAACTGCTCAGACTCTCTCTCTGCTCACTTTAACACGGACTTCAGAGCTTCACTTCTGCAAATTGGGGGAAAGAGCTTCACTTCAGAGCTTCACTTCGGAGCTTTGCCGGCGTGGGTGTTGAGCTCCGATCATACATGCAAGCCCAGGTTCTAGCTTAGGTAAGTCTCCTCTTTCCATTTCTACCCTCTATTTCCCGGTTTAACATCGTTTCTGAGAGTGGGTCTCGAATGGGTTGGAGTTTTTGGTGAAGAATACCTCCGCTTAGCTATGCTTCTCTTCTCTCTGGGATCTGCCAAATTTATCAGTTCGGGATTGAGAGAGAGAGAGAGAGGACCCAATTTCTGAGATTTGTTCTTGCTCTATGAAAAACGCACAAATGATATATGAGTGGTTAACAAAGAAAAAAACGTATCTGATTTTTTATTATTTAAATTGGTACATGTCTTATAAGATAATCGTATATTATAGTTTAATTTTTTTTTCCAAATTGTTGTGTATGTACATATTGACTGATATTGATACATGGAGAGAGATTCAAATGAATTAAAAAAAATGCACATGACCCCGGAGAGAAATGAAGTTGCTCATGCGTGCTTTGTGAGTTATTCAGTGTCTGTGATGTTTACATTTTATAGAGAAATGAAGTTGCTCATACGTTGAAGGAGTTGGATTGGGTTTTCTGTCAGTGTGATTCTACCGTGGGAGAGAAGGAAATCTGGGGCGAATTTGCCAGGTTTCAAAATCCCTGGTTTGTTTCTCTGTGTGTGTGTGTGTTTTTTTTTCAGTCAATTTTTTGCCCAAATTTATCAGTTCGGGATTGAGAGAGAGAGAGAGAGAGGACCCAAATTTATCTGCCCAAGTTATTGGGTGTTTCTGCAATTTAATTTTGTCTATTGTGTTTGCTGTTGTACTATTATTAATATTAATATTACCTAAATGAGAGTAGCTAAACTCGTACATCTTATTATCTATCTTTTCCCCTAATTGTAATCAAATCTGGACATACCAAAGCTCATACAAGTACAAGTTAGTGAATTAGAGTCTAGAGAATTAATAAAAAATATCTGTTATGTTTTGGATTTCTCTGGTTCTTTGTTTCTGTTCATTTCTGTTTCGGATTTCTTTGTTTCTTTGTTTCGGATTTTTTCGTTTCTGATTCTAATCCGAGTTAATTAGCATATTGACCATGTTAGGACATTTTCATGTAGATTATGTAGGTTGATGATGATTCTAGATGGAACCGTGTTCTGCTCTGTTTTCATTTCATATTATTCTGTGTGTAGATTTCAAATAGCTGTGATTTAAATTTCACATGAGTTGGGATAGTTTGGTGGAGCTAGATGGTTGTTGATTCAGAGGTTGATATGGTCACTGCATGTTTGATTTCTTCTCTGAATGAGAAGTTTTCCATTTAATTCTTCCTTGTTCGGTTAGACAGTAAGCTATAATGTTTCTTAAGTAATCGAAACAGGGTTTGAACTATGGTTTGGATTCATTTAGCATTTTGGTTATTGTGGTTTCTTTGGGAGAAAATTGAACAGACTTGATTAAGCTTTTGGTAATGAGTGTACATGTATATATTAGTGGCTGTAACAGAATTTTTATGAGTAAGAAAACAAGTAGTGTTGCTGCTTAATAAATTTTATATATGTGTGTGTGTGTATATATATCTGTCATGATTGGAGACACTTAAGTGAGGGTTGAATTAATGTCTGGAAGCTGAAAATTTATATAAGGCCTACGAGTTGATATATCTTTGAAATGTAGTTGTTTTATCATTAAATCTCTGGTATATCAGTTCATAAATTTTAAAGATTTTAGTTACATTCCTGTGTTTTAATATCATAGATGTGATTGTCCGAGTGTGAGTTCTCAATGTATTAACTTGCTTCCATTGTCTTTGTAAACCCCACTTGGATTCATATTTGTCTTTGTATTAACTTGCTTCCATTGACGGAAATTTGCTAATTCTTTGTGCTGCTATTTGGCTGAAACTTTGCTCCATATTGACTGCATTTTTCAGCTATTTTGTTGCTGCTCAGTGCTTCTGTTTTGCTTGCATTATTACTACTGTGAGTTGGCTTCTTAATCTTCCTTCTTTCATTTTCTTTTGTGTATGTTGTTAAGAAATTTCAGCTTGCTTGTTTGTTTATGGAATATTATAAAAGGCTTAAACTTATTTGTTATGGTTATTTGCTTATCATCATTCCTCCTAAAAATAAATTAGTGTCACCTTTGGCATGGTTACTTTTATGGGGAAATGCTGTCAAAATTTTTGGAAAATGTGTAAGCAATTCACTCACTTTCAGTTAGTGATGATCTAAACTTGACTTTTGTGGAATGTAGTGAAGGTTTGAATATGATGGATCGTAGTTGGATGAATAAGTTGAGAACTAGTAAAGAGTATGCACTTGGAGTGGAAGAGTTTCTTGAGTTTGCTAAAAGGAACGCTCCTAATAAAAGTGGGATGTATTTTTGTCCTTGTGTGAAGTGTATAAACCAGATTCGAAAGAGCATTGATGATATAAGGGATGACCTTGTTTGTTATGGGATCAATCTCCGGTACAGAAAATGGGTCTGGCACGGTGAATTAGGAATAACAACGCCTTCTTCAATGTCACAAAGCATTGAAGTTGTGGATGATGTGGGTGTCGATAAAATGAATGACATGATTAATGATATTGGGGCGGAGTCATTTACACCACTTCCCGAACATGATAAGTTATGGAGTGATGCGGAGATACCGTTGTTCCCTGGGTGTCGTAAGTATACACGCTTGACCGCTGTGTTAACCTTATTGAACATAAAGGCACGTAATGGGTGGGCAGATTCGGGTTTCTCAGAGTTGCTTGAAGCTTTGAGTGATATGCTTCCAGAGGATAATGTCCTTCCGAATCGAATGTATGAGGCTAAAAAAGTTCTCAACAATATGGGTTTGGAGTATAAGAAGATACACGCTTGCCCTAATGACTGCGTGCTGTATAGGAATGAATACGAGGGACTAACGGAGTGTCCAAAGTGCAAGACCCCAAGGTATAAAATTAAAAGGGATGTCTGTGGTGATAGGGCAAAGAATGGGTCACCTTTGAAGGTGCTGTGGTATCTGCCAATAGTACCGCGGTTCAAACGTTTGTATGCAAATGCGCAGGAAGCAAAGAATTTGAGATGGCACTGTGATGAGAAAATCTCTGATGGAAGATATCTCCGGCACCCTGCTGATTCATCTCAATGGAAGAAGATAGATGAAATGTTTCCTGACTTCGGCTGCGAGCCAAGGAATCTTCGCCTTGGTCTATGCACCAATGGATTCAACCCTTTTGGAAGCCTAAGTAGCACACATAGTGCTTGGCCTGTTCTCCTAGTCATTTACAACCTACCCCCTTGGTTGTGTACGAAACGCAAGTACGTGATGCTCTCAATGTTGATTTCAGGGCCAAAACAGCCGGGGAACGATATTGATGTCTACTTGGCGCCATTGATTGAGGATTTGAAGAAGCTGTGGGAGGACGGCGTCGATGTGTTTGATGCATACAGGCAAGAGACATTTAAGTTGCGCGCTATGATATTCACTACAATAAATGATTTTCCTGCTTATGGGAATCTATCTGGATATAGCGTGAAGGGTCATAGGGCATGCCCTATATGTGAAGCAAACACACGCTACCATCAACTCAAGCATGGAAGGAAGACCGTTTATCTCGGTCATCGGCGGTTTCTTGATCGGTATCATCCTTACCGAAAGCTAAAGAAGAATTTTAACGGTTCGCCAGAACATGGATTGGCACCAAAGGCATTGACTGGGGAGGAAGTTTACAGCCGTGTTGTGAACTTAAAAGTGATATTCGGTAAGAAACAGAAGGCTGGGAGTGAGTCATACATGTGGAAGAAGAGGTCAATCTTCTTTGATTTACCATATTGGCGTTTTCTTGATGTGAGACACAGTATTAATGTGATGCATGTGGAGAAAAACGTGTGTGATAGTCTTGTCGGAACGCTTTTGCACATTCCAGGAAAGTCTAAGGATGGAATCAATGCGAGATTGGACTTGGTGGAAATGGGAATAAGACAACGGCTGCATCCAAAAGTAAGTGATAATGGCAAGAGATTTTATATGGAACCAGCTGCTTATACATTATCCAAACAGGAGAAAAAAAGTTTGTGTGGGTGTTTGCGGGGTTCAAGGTGCCACAGGGCTATTCTTCTAACGTTAGCAGACTTGTGTCTAATGATTTGAAGTTGGTGGGAATGAAATCACATGATTACCATGTATTGATGCAACAATTATTACCAGTTGCTATAAGAGGCATTATGCAAGATGATGTAAGGAATACCATAACTAGGTTATGTATGTTTTTCAATGCTGTATGCAGCAAAGTTATCTACACTGAGAAATTGGACGAGTTGGAAAAGGAAGGTTACATTATTCTGACCAAATTAGAGATGCACTTTCCTCCAGCCTTTTTTGATATCATGGTCCACTTGATCGTTCACTTGGTAAGAGAGATAAGACTCTGTGGCCCCGTTTATCTCAGGTGGATATACCCTTTCGAGCAAGTCATGAAAGTCTTAAAAGGATATTCTAAGAACCCCTATCGACCTGAAGCATCCATTGTGGAAATATATGTGATTGAAGAGTCTATGGACTTTTGCAAACCATACCTGAAAGATGTAGAGGAAATGTCCAGACATGAAGACGGGATCGGTAAGGGAAGGGGCCTCAAAGTGAAGAGTATGAAACCTGAAGATGTCTTACAAGCTCATCTGTATATTCTAAATAATATGGCAGAGGTTCAGCCTTATTTAGATGACCACAAAAGAAGTTTAAGGGACAAGAATCCAAGGAAAAATGACAGACAAATAGCTAATGAGTATAACAAGACATTCATTGAGTGGTTCAAGGAAACCATTGCACAAAAGACCGATGTGTCGGATACAATTAAATGGTTAGCTGATGGCCCCCGTTTTGAGGTTGTCACATGGAGCGGATATGATATAAATGGGTATTCTTTCTACACAAAAACTAAAGACGATAACAGTACTATGCAAAACAGTGGTGTAAAGGTTGTAGCCGAAGCTACCCACTATTCTAGTTCAAAGGATAAAAACCCAATAGTGGCTTCCATGACATATTATGGAGTCATTGAAGAAATATGGGATGTAAGTTACAACAAGTTCAAAGTTCCACTCTTCAAATGCAAGTGGGTTAGCCAAAACGCAGTCGAGATCGATCGTCAGTTTGGGTTTACCAGTGTTGATCTTCAGAGGGTTGCTTACAGTGATGAGCCTTTCATTTTAGCAAGTCAGGCAAAGCAAGTTTTCTATGTGACTGATCCTGCAAATCCACAATTGTCCATTGTCCTACAAAGTAAAAAACAAAAGGACCGTGGTCCATCTTCAAATCTAGATGACACACCACCTTTCTCCTCAAACCCACCTCAACTGGGTGAATTAGAATTGATAGATGATGACCAATATGCTTTTAGGAATGATCATTGTGAGGGTATATGGGATAACACATAAAGTAAGTAACTTAATGTTGAAGTTATTTTATGTTGATAGATGATGACCAATATGCTTTTTATTTTTTATATTTTATGTTAAAGTTATTTCAATTTTGTAACAGGTAAATGGGAGACAATTCTGACGATAGCTCACATGAGGATCACATAAACGATGAAGAACAACCACATGTCGATCCTCCCGAAAGAAAGCGGGGCAGGGGCGCCACCAAGCTTCCTGAGATCGTTTTGCGGCAAGGAACCAGCAATTTTGAACCGCTTCATGTTGATTTTAATGAGGACATGATCCCACTTGGTCCAAACAGGAGCATATTTGCTAGTTACCTTGGATTTTTAGCACGAAGCAGATTAAGCATACTTACAGATGATTGGAGATTAATACACAAAGATACTAAGGACAGAGTCTGGACGGATATTTTGGTATTTTCTAAACATTTTATTTAAATTGATTGATGATTTGAGTTATTTGTTACAATAATTGACTAAGCATTTTAATAATTTGGCAGCAAAACTTCACTGTCCCGAACACTGAGGCATTTAGAAAGCATTGGCTGAGGGAAGTACGACATAGATGGAAAGATTTCAAATCTACTCTTACCAGAAAGTATGTTTTAGGACCTAAAAGCAACGAAGATCCTTGTCTCATGTGGCCATATCTTAAACGAGAGGACTGGAACAAGTTTAAGGCATCACGATTAACTGAGGAGTTCCAGGTATATCTATTCTAACTTTGTTTCAGATAAACTTTGTTTACTAAGTACTTGTTTATTACGTTATACTAACTTTGTTTTCTCTGCATAGGAAAAAAGTAAAAAACAGCAAGAGAAGCAAAAGCTAAATGTGTATCCACACACAATGTCTCGCGGGGGTTATTTGTGGTTAGAACAGAAAATGGTTAAGGAACATTTGAAGGCAATGGAGGAAGCAGCCCAATCAGACCCTACAATTGTTGTACAACCTCCCCCACGTATTCCACGTCATAAGAAATTTGTGGAAGGAAGGAAGAGTAGAGGGAAATTTGTAAACCCTGAAGTAGAAAAAATTGCTGAAAAGATTGTAAGTTATATTTTAATGTTTAATAATTTGCAATACTAACGTTTTCTTCTAAATAAGACCATATGGTTTTTTTCTTGCACCTTACAGGATGAACTTGAGGAGCAAAGTTATCAAGGGTCTTTCTCTCAGACCGGTAGGATGGACATTCTTGCTACGGCAATTGGGAAGCCTGATCCCCCTGGGCGAGTTAGAGGGGAGTATGGGACAGTTGGTCTGAAAAAATATTTTGGCCGTTCCCGAAGCACTGCCCAGTATGAACCAAGTCAGGAATTTTTGGACAAGTTCGCAGAAAAAATCAGGGATCAGGTGATAGCACAAGTTCGGGGTGAGATGAGGAGTATGATGCCGCCTGGTATTTCACCACAACGTGTGAGTATCTAATATTGTTTATAAATTAGTATAGATTTTATCTTTCAATGAACTTATTATCTCTGTAATTTCGTAAACACTACAGGAATCTCCTGGCTTTCGAAGCACAAAGAGCAGTTGCACTATGCCTATCGACCCCCCTGGTCCTAGTTCAGTAGATGAGGGACAACCCTGCTTCCTCCATTTGGATGTCCCAAATCTCCGACCAGTTGCCAAGGCTACTCAGTACCCAAGGGCTTCAACCATCCATAATGTAGCTATTGAGGAGGACCAAGTTAAGGTATCTGTTGGACTTCTTGTAGAGGGAGAGGGGTCTACACATATTCCGTTTCCTACTGAAGAGGTTGCCACGTTAGCCGAAGCAGTAGGGTTTTTCATTTTATGGCCTAGGCGACTTGTCTTCGATGCACCAATCACAGCCCCTCTGGATGATGATGACAACAACAAGTATACCTCGCTGGCAGTCCTATGCAGCTTTGTCTCTTCCCTACCTAACAAGATCGACTTCCACATGGATCCAGGAGTTGTGGGACCTGATAAGTCATATCCCTTTGGACTTGGGCGGAATGATGTCGTGGCATTTTTAACTATGGATGATTTGGACCTTGGATGGCTGGAACTTGCAATTCAGTAAGTTTATTTTTTCCTTTAATTTATGTACCAATATAATCATATGATCTTATTCAAGTTCTATTTTAGGTACTTTCACCAAATGTGCCGTCAGGAGGGCTTCACAGACTACGCATTCCTAAGTCCAATGTCACTGTTAAGGAACACAACCGCAAAAGAAAAGGAAGAAGTTGAGGAATACAACAATATTATGGAGGCCTATGTGGAATACCAGATTTCAAGTTGCAGAAAGCGCTGTTATTTCGCACCAATCCTTGATAGGCAAGTTCGTTCACTATGCATACCATTTAAGCTTGTTCTGCCTCTACTAAATTTCTTAGTATTTGGTTCATTAGATGCGTATATCTATCCAGTTGTTCATGTGTTAAAATCTGCTAGGAAAATTTCATTTGAAATTTGTGGTTCTGCATTTGTATGTCTACATTGACAAATTGAACATGACTTGACTGTGCTGCACTAAAGATCGTTGTTTTGGACTTGAATTTTGCTACATCTTTGAACTTGCTGTGCATTCAAGCTGTCATATTGCTGGTTGTGACTTGATTTCAATATATATTTGCTGAGATATTGTGTGTCACAATTTGTATGGTGCGCTGATTAGTTTGCTATCAGATTTGACTAGTAGTGATTTGTTGTCACATGAATCTTTTAACCTCTAAATGCATACTCTAATTAATTGAATTTATGAGTATCTTTGGTAAATTCAATTCTGTGCTTCAGGAGACATTGGGGTTTATTTGTTATCTGCCCTGGAGAACACCGTATTTATTGGTTTGATTCTTTGAATCGTGGGCCAATCAGTTTGCATAGAAGGATTTTCACCAAGTAAGTGTTTGGACATTTTGAATTAGTAAATATGAGCATAAGAAAATTATTTGCATAGTTCTTATTTTAATTTCATTGTAGGGCCATATTACATTGGCATATCACATTACAGACAAAACGTGGAGCTAACAAAATTGAGACTGTTAGGAATACAGTAAGTCATTTAGATTGTATTTACTTATATATCCATCAATAATACCTTGGACGTTAATAAATTATTTTCATATGTTCTAATTGTTTTTGTCTGATTTACAGTGTCCTCAGCAACCTGGCAATACAGAATGTGGGTACTATGTAGCTCGATATATGTATGACATAATTATAAGTGGACTTCATGAGGGCTTGTCATATGTATGTTTCATTCTTATCACTATTGCATTTCATAATTCAATTTGCTTCATTAATTATAATTAACTAATTGATATATGTTTTATCGCTTATATGGTGCAGATTTATGATGGGGAAGAGTCTTTTGATCAAGATGCAATTGATGAAATTCGGGATAAATTAGCTGCCAGGTTTCTTCAAAGTATGAATAATTAGAACTTACTTGTTTTGACCGTAGGACATATGAATCTATATGTGATGTATATATATATAGACAACTCTTTTTTGGTGAATTCTGAATATTCGGCTCTGTTTGTGGCGACTTGGACATTGTATCAACGTTTTAGTTAGTGCAGATGTAAACTGGATCTGAATATTCTACGTGTGTATAAACTGGATCACAACCTTTTTTTTAAAAAAAACATTCAACGTCTCACATTTGAAAATGAGACGTAAAAAAAACTTTGGAAAATCTCACTTTCCACGTCTCATATTTGAAAATGAGACGTGGAAAGTGTTCCCTGCCAACTTTCCACGTCTCATATTCAAAAATGAGACGTGGAAAGTCTTGACTTTCCACATCTCATTTTTCCATTTGAGACGTGGAAAGTTGGCAGGGAACACTTTCCACGTCTCATTTTCAAAAATGAGATGTGGAAAGTGTTCCCTGCAAACTTTCCACGTCTCATATTCAAAAATGAGACGTGAAAAGTCTTGACTTTCCACGTCTCATTTTTCCATTTGAGACGTGGAAAGTTGGCAGGGACCACTTTCCACGTCTCATTTCTAAATATGAGACGTGGAAAGTCTTGGACTTTCCACGTCTCATTTTTAAAATGAGACGTGAAAAGTCCCGACTTTCAACGTCTCCCTGATCTACGTCCCAGCAAAAAGAGACGTGAAAAGTCCAAAAAAAGAGACGTGAAAAGTGTTTTCTGTAGTAGTGAATGTGTAAATAGGCCAGGCCTATTTTGTTAAGGCCTGGCCTATAAGCCTTCAAGCCTAGTTTGCTTACATACATTTAAAAATTTAATTTTATCTATATCATATAATAGTTTATAATTATGTTTTTCATTCTTATATTTTAATTTTTTCGCCAACATTCATTACATTTCCAATTTAAAGTTATAATAGTTAATTACCATATTACCCTGTGATATTGAATTTTGATTGTTTCCTATTCTCAACCTCTTCATATGAGACTCAGAGTTGAAATCTAGCCGTCGTATATTTGTTTACTCATTGTTCTTCACTATTTTTGGCCTAACCCAAATCATTTACTCTCCCACCTCCATTATTCGTTGATTCCGTGCAACCCATAGAGATCAATCTCCATCTCTTTCAGGTATCTTGCTATTTATAATTCTTTCCTTCTCAAACATTTTATCCATTAAATTGATGTTTTAACTATCGCACAGCTTTTAAGTTAATGAAAAGTAGCTATCTTTATTGGTTTGAAGAAGACTCTTTACTTTTAAGTTTGTGCTTACCTTTATATATTTAAATTTTATCGTTTTCCTTTGTATGTGGTATCTTCTTTTGAGTTTGGAATTTGGATGTTGCACATGTACATGGTTTCTTATACGTTGCCAAACTATGGGTGTTGAATAATGTTCTTTTTCCCAGGTTTTTAATGGTTTCAATTCTTTTCTTTTTTCTTTTTGTCTTCTTTCAGTTGCACTCTCAATTATCTTTTGATGTACATGAATTGTTTAGCAGCAAGTGGTTTGGTGAAGATATTAACCACCTGCAAGTGAGTTAGAATAAACTCCAATTTAACATCTGTCTTTTGCACATGGTCTCTAACGAAGTGATATCTCACATATATTTGTTTAGTCCTTGCATGATGAATTGGATTCTTGGCCAAGCTAATAGTGCTGGTATTGTCATAAAAAATTGGGACTTCTAGGAATTCTATTCCCAGATCTCTGAATTGATGTGTGAGCCATAGGACTTGTGTACATCAACTTGAAGCAACAATATTTTCAGCTTCTGTAGACGATAGAGATACAGTATCATGTTTCTTGCTTAACCATGACACCATTGTATTAAAATATACCGTAGCAAGCATCTTAAAAAAACTGAACTAATACACAAATCATACAAATATATTTCATACAATAGGCTTACATGTTTAAATTAAAAGATAATAACTCAAATTGTAATCATACACAATTTACAAGCATACGAAAGAATTATTTAGAGTTGCTTGTTGCTCCTAAGATTACAGGTAATCATACAAAGTCACTCCAAAGCTCTTATTGAGAATTTACAACATCACCAATATAAATATCTATTAATATTTGGCTAAACACTACCAAGAAGAATTCTAGCATAATTGTACCTTAAGCTAAGCTACCCCTAAATATATACATACACTTATTTCTATTTACGGATAAAATATTATTAATTAGTAAATTTTATTAATTAAATTCTAGGCAACATATCCACACACACAAAAGAAACGTACAGATCGAGGCCTAAAAAATTATATATGTGGTTTGTGCGCGCGTATAAATAAGAAACATCACCATAAATAATAATAAATAAACCATGGGTCTAAGAAATCTGGTACAAGCATGATCTCTGTTGGAGGTCTAGGATATATATATATATATGTGTATATATATTGAATGGGTTTGGTATTGTGTGTATAAGTGTGTGTCTGAGAGGAGTCACAGGGAAAAAAGGCAAATAAAATACACACACATAAGGAGTTTTATCCATGCCTGATATGATATAGACTTTGTTTGATATATGCCTGATATGATATAGACTTTGTTTGATATATAGCAAGCAGTGCTCGTTGCATTAGCCTAGAATCCTTGGGACACACCCTTCTCATTCAGCATGGTTCTGACCATTTCTGTTAGAATTCTATTCTTTTCTTTCACGGCACGATTTTATTAAGGAGTTCTGGTACAGAATTGAAAAAAAAAATCTTTTAATTCTTGGAATATATAGGTAAATGAAAAGAATTAAAAAAAATTTGTTAATTCTTGGAATACTCACATCCCAATCAAGTGAATGATATTTTGAAAGTTGTTAAGAAATAATATGGTTGTTATGACATCATTACGTATATACGTAATGATAGTACATATACACGTAATGATATCATTCTATTTTTCTTTCATTGTTTATATTATTTGTTTATATATATTTGTTTGTTTTCTTCCGTTAACTAGCTAGTTATATTCTGTCCAGAAAAAAAAAACTAGCTAGTTATATATATTGTTATATATACACAGTTACATATGTATATTGATTTATATTGTCATTGTAATAATTAATTATTTCTTTAACATTCATGTTTCTTTAATTTTGTCCTCGTCATTACATATGTATATTGATTTTTGTTTCATTTTCTCTCCCACCTTATTCAAGGAAAAGCGAAAATTTCAAAGCTAACAATTACATCACAAAAAAAAAACGAAAAAGAAAAAGAAGAAGAAATATAACCTATCCAACAATGAAATGACGACTACGAAATGCTGCTTCTGACCCAGAGTTCTAAAGGTAGTCAAACAAATAAGAGAAAAGAAACGGATTTAGGCAAAACAAAAAAAAAAAGGAAAAATTTCCTAATACAATCTTATATTTCCATTACCCTCCTACTCTTTCAAAATTTTAGCCTCTAGAAAACTTACAAAATTATTGAAATAGCTTTATCAGTTATGTGTAACTACACTTTTTATTGGGATCAGGGTAGTAGTATTATTTGATCCACAAAGTTATGATCCTATAAAAGATAACTGACTATAAATTCCTTAAGAGAAAAACTCAGTTATGCCTCCAGTAGGAAACGAAGGAAAGCTGTCCTAAGATTATTTGAAGGAGGAGGGTTTATCTCTCCTACAAGAGATACAGTAATATAATTCCTATATAAAAAAGGATAAGAATCCTTTCATGACCCAGATCATCTTTGGCCATCCCTGAGTTCATCACTTATGGGGAATTTATAGCTAGCCTGTCAATTATAGTATGAGAGCTGGATGACTCAAATAATATGAAACCTTGATCCCAATTCCTATATTATTATCAAACACTTTCTATTTGCCTTAGCTGGTGTTATTTGCTATCGTGTGCTTTTAGTTTTCATAATGAATGTGATAAAAGTAATAGAACAAAAAATATATGGAATTGGCACTACTAGAAAAAACACTTTTCACGTCTCTTTTTGCTCGGACGTGGATTGAGGAGACGTGAAAAGTTGAAACTTTCCATGTCTCTTTTTTAATATGAGACATGGAAAGTGCCACTTTCCACGTCTCAAGTTCAAAAATGAGATTTTGAAAGTGGCAACTGACCACTTTCCATGTCTCTTTTTTGAATCATTGACGTGGAAAGTCTTTTTTTTTTAAAAAAAAAGAATACTTTTTAATTAGAATGATTAAATCCCAATAAAAAAACCCCAATATTTTATCAGAATAATAGAAATACAACACTTAAAATGAAAAAATGAGCTAATTTTATTATTCATATCCAAACTATTATCACAACAATGTTATAATACAATTTTGACAATAAAATATGGGATAGTTAGATAAAAAAAATAGAAAAGATGATCATCTGAACTTGAGACAAAATACTGCTTACTGAGACCTGTGAACCATGCGTCAATCATAATAATGGGGGTCCAAGCTCAGAGCATCCTTTATCAAGCCAAGACGGACCTCTTTTTAATTGTATTGTATCATACGGAGCACTTTTCAAATCAACTCGACCACATTGCATTGCTTTTATAGTGAACAAAGCTATGTGGGGACCCAAATAAAGGACAAAAGTATGCAAACCAGATCCTGCAACAGAGAGGAACATAAGAGGACGATAATTAATCTCACGAGTCACACAACTTCTGAAACAAAATGATAGCAAAAGGACTGGTACATCCTTACAGATATTAAGCCTACAAAATGTAAGCATGTTTTGCCAAGTGCAGGTACCAGAACTGTCTAAGGATCAAATATATTTTTAACCATGAACCACAAAATCAGGCATGCTTGTTGGAAGTAAATGAAGTTCGATTTTAGGATATTTTTCATACCAAGACCAATTGAAGATGCCACCCCTAGGGCCAACCACCACAATCCAAAGCGAAAATACTCCATAATCTCCTCAAAATGCTGCAAGAATAACCATGGCCTGGGCCTTGGCTTTGCATGGAGTCTAAAGTGAGCCAATATTCATGACCTACTGATTGAAATACAATGAGACTGTAGAAATACAGAGAATAGAATAGAACCTTTATTTTCAAATGAATGCTAGGAGCATTACTTGGGACCGTTTAACATATAATATAAATGAAACTTTCTTGAAGAAAAGATAGACTCACGCAGGAATGGAGAACTCCAGAATATGCAATGTAAAACACAAAAATTCCTACCTCATGAAAATATAAATAATCAGCAAAACACCCATCACTGAGGTCACCTTCTCATGAAAATATAAATAATCAGCAAAATATAAATTTGTTAACCTTCTCAGCATAAAGCTCCACACCAAGGTTCAAAAACCCGGACCGGGGATCGACTCGGCCGAGGCAGAGGGTCAAGGGTCAGGGGTTCAACCGAGGGTCGACTCGGGGTCCAACCGGCCATATTAAAATAATATAATTTAATAATTAATAACAAAACACACCAACATTAATAATAGAATATAAGGAAATTCAACAATAGTCTAACTGTTTCAAAAACAAAATACAACATTGAGAATGTTTATCACAAATTCCTTGCAATCCTTCAATCAATACTATCAAGATCATCCAGCTCATTAAGATTCATTGGAGATGAGACATTAGGAGCCAAAATATTAGGAGCTGGGACATCAAGAACTGGATAGGGGAAAGAACTAGGAGTAGTAACATCATCATTCAAAGCTGGAGGTCTAACAATATCCATATTTCCATCACCTATGTGTGCCAAAAATTAACATTAATCAATGTGTAATAAAGCTCACAATTCTATAATCCTATCAAGAATTGATGAATTTGCAATACCTTCCACATTAGCACGCAGAACATCTTCAAGATGTTCCATCTCTACTCCACAAAATACTGGACTGGGATCTTCTTCAGCCACCCAAAAATCCACTTTCTCAATGGATTCAATATCAATTGGATCATATCGTATATCCTTCTTCTTCAATGTATTCCTTTAATGACAAATAAAAATTTAATCAAATATTAATCCATATTAGATAAAAATATTTATAACTTATAAGGTTACCTATGCTTTAATCGCAAATTGTAGTTTACATAAACCAAATCATTCAGCTTTTGATGCTCCAATTTGTTTCTTCTTTTTGTATGAATGCGATCAAATAAGCTCCAATTCCTCTCACAGCCAGAAGAAGCAGATGTTTGGCTAAGAATACGTTTTGCAAGACGTTGCAATTCTGGAACTGAATAGCCATAGTATGACCACCATCGATCTGCGAAATTAAAACAATTTAACATGTGATCTTAATTGAATTTAATAAAAATTAAACCATGACTATGCTATTAAATAATGAAAACGAAAACTTACAAGGGTCTAGCTTCTGAGATCCTTCCCTACATGTTTGTTTTGCAAAAGATTCAGTGCCTTCAACATACATTGAAATTTGCCCCATCACCTTGAAGCTGTTAAATTCTTCTGGGTATGACTCCACTACATCAAGCATAGCCTTTGATATACTTGGCTTGTCAACAAACAATCCACCATACATAATTGCAGGGTTCAACATATATGCAACCGCATGAAGATCAGTCTTCAAATGCTTATCCCACCGTTTTTTAATAAACAATGTATATTGCTTGTATTGCTGTTTATCCCCGTTAAAGATCTCCTTGATTGCATTTTTTGCCTTACGCATGCCTTCATAAACATAAGGCAATGAAGGCTTTTCATCGGAGTCAACAATCCTCAACAACTTTACAAGAGGGGTTGCAACCTTCACAATTAGAAAACAGTCATTCCAAAACCGGTTGTCTAATACAACTGCACTAAAAATCTTTCCTGCATCAGTCCTTGATAACTTATGCTCAGCAAAATGCTTATCAACAGCAAGGGCTCGTAAGTCATGCCTGTGTTGGTATATGCTATGCAATGTAATGAAGGTTGTGGCAAACCTCGTGGCACCAGGACGCACAATTTCTTTCCAACCTGGCCTTTTCCTTAACCAAGATAAGAAGATCATATGATTGTATACAAACACTGTTACCTTTGATGCTTTTGATGCTATGTCTGACACATGAGGAATGGTCGAAATGTCTTTCAATACAAGATTTAAACAATGAGCAGCACAAGGTGTCCAATAAATTCTACCATATTTTTCTTTAATCAACTTTCCACAAGCAACATAGTTGGCAGCATTATCAGTCACCACATGAACAATATTTTTAGGACCAACCCACTCAATGACTTCACAAAATAAATTGAACAAGTTCTTAGCATCCTCCACTATATCAGATGCATCAACAGATTTCACAAATGCCATACCATGTATAGAATAAACCAAGAAATTAATCAAAGTACGTTGCCTCACATCAGTCCATCCATCAGCCATGAGTGTGCATCCATGAGTTGCCCAGTTAGCTCGATGACTATCAATGAGTAACCGACATTCTTTTTTCCATTCCCCCAACAAGTTGACTTTAAAGTCATAAGCACTAGGAGCTTTAAACCCAGGCCCAATTGAACAGATTCCATCCACAGCTTTTTGAAATAAAGGGCAATCAAAAGCATTAAATGGGATACAATTGACAAATGCCCACTCAGCAAGAAGCATTTTAACAGTGTGTTGTGCTTCTTTTGTAACTAATGCACTCTTGATTGTTGGTTGAGAATCGGGAGTTGTCCTTGGAGCAAAGTAATTATCCATAGTCCCAGGAGCTCTCCTCTTATTGGATGTTTGCTCAGATGTTGGTGGATTAGCATTATCTTCTTCAACATTTTCTTCTATATCCTCAACAGTCTTTCTCTTTGAAGATGCTTTCAAAGTCTCCGATATCCTATGACGCACATCCTGAGGAACTTTTTTGCAAGAAGCAATTTGACTAGCAATACCAGCAAGATGATATTTCATCCTATTTATCCCACCTCCTCTATAGCTATTAGCACAAAAAACACAGGTATATACATTTTGAGTCCCCTCTTTTTTGTGGGCAAAGTATTCCCATGCTGGATCAGTTTTTGTACGAAATAAGGATGTGGGAGTGGGAGAGGCATCAGTGCTGGAATTTGGAGTGCTATTAGGATTAGTGTTGGAATTGGGAGTGGGTTGTTCACTATTCGAACCATGAGAGATATTGACATTTCCTGAATTTGATATATCCATATCTGGTTCAAAATAACAAATCATTCAACAACAAGTTTCTAAAACAACAGTACATCACAGCAGCAAAGTAGCAATTTCCTTAGACCTAAAATCAAAGTAGCAATTTTACTGATATACCTGCCTTTTAAACATTATGAACAACACAACAGATTCAAACCAAATGTAAAAAAAAAATAACACAGCAGCATAATGTTGGAAAGCAATCGATCAGACATCAGAGTTGGAAAGCTAGGAATCAGATTCAAACAATCCAGACAATCAGAGTTGAAAAGCTAGGAATCAGACCTTAAAAGCCCCAAAATAACACAGATTCAAACAATCGATCAGTGGACCTTAAAAGCCCCAAAATCAGTGGACATTAAATGAGCAGCATAAGTGGATTCGGAATTTAAGCAAGAATCGATCAAACATCAGAGTTGGAAAGCTAGGAATCAGACCAACAAACCAGAACAAACCAAAACTGAGTGGCTGCAAATCGATTAGAGCATTCCTTCCCCTTCCCACCGTCGTCCCTTCCCCTTCGAACCAAGAAACCAACCAAGGGATTAAAGCAAAAACCGATCAGAGTTGGGAGATGAAAAATTAAAGCAAGAACTGATCAGAGTTGGGAAAATGAAAAGCCAGACTACAAGCACAGAAGGAGCAAAGAAGGAACCAAGGGATTAAATTTAAAGCAAGAATCGAAACTCACTCTGAGCCGGATCCAATTCTCGCCACCGAGCTGCCGTCGTCCCTTCCAGTTCTCGCCACCGAACCGCCGTCCAGTTCTCGCCGAGCCGCCGTCTCCCTTCAGGTAGGGATTTAGGGCAAAAAGCCGCAGTCCAAAATGAAAGTGAAGGCTTGAGAATGACTGAATGAGAAGTGAGAGTGAGACCCGATACATGGTATATTTTTTTTTTGTCTTCAAAACGGCGCCGTTTTCAGGGGTTGGGAGGCCATTTTCATCGACCTGGCCGGGCAGATAAAAAACCGGGTTTCATAAACCCGGCCGAATCAACCCGGAATATTCCGGGTTGATTCTCCCTGCGGGTGTGCATTGGCTGGGACCGGCTTGTGAACCGGGTGGCCGGGTTTCCGGTCGGACCGGCCGGTCCGAGCCGGTTTTTTTGTTCCATGCTCCACACCATTCTCCAGAAACTTGAATCTCTTCTGTACCACTGAGGTCATCAGCAATACCACAACAGGGATTGAGAAGGATCTTTATGGGAATGACTTGGAGATTTGCCAATGGAAGCACCCTTGTAAAGGGTCACTATCAATGCTCCAGAGATGGACACCACTGTGCCCAAGATTTTCATCTGACTATTTGATCTTCTAATTTGCAACTTCTCCATCCTAGAATGATTTTAATATTAAGTCAAATACACCTCTATATATTGCAGTTCAATAATCTGGATTATGAAATTTCATTATAGCTTTTGATGCCCCTTGTGACAGCATAGAATTCATCAAACTCAGTATCTGCAAAGACAATAAATAGTAAGAGAAAAATTAGAATCACCTGAAGATGACCGCAAGCACAAAAGTGAAAGTTGGAACAAAATAGCTGCAATTAAATATATACCCAACAAGATTGAGGAGGAAGAATTTGCAAAGAAGCGAGAGAGAAATGAGAGGCCTGTTTTTTCTGCAATGAAGGAGAGGAATTCAACATGGCATAGTAAAAATTAAGAATTAACGAAGTGACTCATTCCTCTAGACATGGCTGCTTTGCTTAGTGTGGTCATTCCCACATCCAAACACTCCTATTACCCCTCAAAACAGGAAAAATTGTAAACATCATGATGCAGACTTTCATTGGGACTTGAACATATGCCTAGGGCTGCTAGGAGGACTGTTAATTAAAACATCAAATGCATATAGCCCTCTCAAAAAGCATGAGCAACACGCAACTGTCTTGGGGCCAATATCATATGTAAAATGCATGTGGCTACTCAAAGAGGCATTGAGTTGCAGAGTTTACATATACGATGAAAATATAACAGGGGGAACAATTTATGGAAAGACAGAAAGGCAACCAGATGGGAAACAAATCTCAACATTTTTGGTGAGAGACGGATAAAAACAAATCTCAACAATTTCTAATTGATTCAGCCGGCTTAAGAAGAGAACAAATTTTGATTATTGCACATATAACTAAAGAGAATCAGTTCCTACAGAGCCATAATTTATTCCATTAAGAAATCAACAAGGAATGAACAGAAGAGAAATTCACAAAGCATAAATAACTTGATAATAATAAGATGACACCGAGATCTTAAAATAACATAAATAACCAAAAATCAAGAGATAAAAACCTGCGTAATTCAGGGTATATGTCAAGCCATTACAACCGCGACCTTTAACACCAAGCTTCAGGAACGGCCTCTGACGCTGTTGTAGCAAATGGCGTATTCGCGACGTAGCAACATCGGTTAGGGTTACGACTTGGCGTCGCACCGTCGTTCCGAGTCTTTCTGCTGCAATCAATGACCTTTCGGTGTTGCGTCGTCTTCGCAGAAGAAACCTTAACACCAGACGCCACCCCCTTCGACTCCTCTGCCATCAATGCTCTATTACAAGCTTCGAAAACCCTGTTACTGCCATAGTCACCGGAGAAACGTGTTGATTGTTGAAGCCTTTTCTCTCGATGATGGCTAGATGGATCAGATCCGCTTATCGATAGGCCAACAACAAAAATTAGGAAGCAACGTGATGATGGTCGGATGAACCTCAATCTCACACTCAATCGACACTTCTTTGCCCTCACTCTCGCTCAATCTCACACTTTCACTCCCTCTTGTTGTCTCGACAAGGAAGGGCCACCGATGATGGTGGCCGGAGATGATGGTGTTTAAAGCAGTTTGAAGCAGAGAAAGGGGCGTTGAAGTTAGGGAGCAACTGTTTTTTTAAAGCGAATCCACGTCTCATATATTTATGAGACGTGGATTAACCACTTTTCACATCTCATATATCTTACGTGAAAAATGAGAGTAATTTTTTTTAAGTAAATCCACGTCTCAAAATTTATGAGACGTGAATTAAACACTTTTCAAGTCTCATAAATTTTATGAGACGTGGATAGTGAGAGCAAATTTTTTTCTTTTTTTCTTTTTAAGTTAATCTACGTCTCATAAAATTTATGAGATGTAAATTAAACACTTTCCACGTCTCATAAATTTTATGAGACGTGGAAAGTGAGAGCAAACTATTTTCTTTATTTTTTTAAGTTAATCAACGTCTCAAAATTTATGAGCTGTGAATTAAACACTTTCCACGTCTCATAAATTTTATGAGAAGTGAAAAGTGAGAACAATTTTTTTAAGTGAATCCACGTCTCATAAATTTTATGAGAAGTGGAAAGTGAGAGCAATTGTTTTTTCTTTTTTTTTTAAGTGAATTCACATCTCATAAATTTTATGAGACGTGGAAAGTGCTTCTCGCCTTATTTTTTCAATTTTTTTTCACTTTTTTGTGTTTACAGCCTTTTTTAGAAGAATCCACATCTAATAATAAAAAAAGAGACGTTGAAACTTTTTCACATATTCACAATTTTGCCACCGCCTTTTTTTATATCTCATATTTAAAAAAGAGACGTAAAATAGGGATGTAAATACTGTTTTTTGTAGTAGTGTGAATCTCATAAATTATATGACCAATCTTTTATGTCTTTTAGTAATACAGGAATGGGATCAAAATGTATGCTTACACCTTTTCTTATAGGAGGAGATGAAGATTATACTTTTAACCAAATTAATTGGACTAATATGTTTCTCATGAAACAATTAGGATGTTATAAAAGATTTACTACAAGCTTATACTTTGGAAGAATTAATAGAAAAATTACCTGAAAAAATAGGACAAATTATTGATCAGGAACAACAAAAATATAAAGTAGATAGATTACTTGAATTAGCAAAGCCTTTAGAATAAAAGTTATATGATTTAAGGAAAGAAGTTATCAATAATACGACCGAATTAGCATATATAAAAGCTAATATAAGACAAATAATGAGATCATTAGGAACAAAAGATAAAATAGAACTAATATATGATAATCCTCAAATAAATATGTTAAGAAATTTACACCATATAGGAGAACATGAAATTAATCAAAAACCAAATAAAACAACATCTGTTAGATGAAAATATTAAGCAAACAAGAATTTTGGTAGAAAAAATTAAAAAAGGACAAGAAGTAATAAATAAAAATTTATGGACTATATATGAAGAAATTGAACGAGTAGACTTAGAAAGACAGAGACAAAAAAATGGAATCATTATTGTAGAAAAAAGTGAAGATATTTTAGAATTAGATAATAAAGAGAGTAATAGGATAGCTGAAATTACATGTAATATAAGGAAAATAGTGGTATTATTATAAATATGATGAATGATTTGGAATTAGATAATTTGAACGAAGACGAAATAGAAGAAATTATGGGAAAAGAAGAAGAAAATTTAGAAAATATAAGAAAATAATTTAAAAATGTTACAAAAATAGGTGAATTGGAAGACATATGTCAAATTCAAATAAATATGGAAACAACTCAGAGTAGTACAACTCAAGAACCAAGAAATAGGGCTACTACAAGTCATATAGGAGACAATGCAGGAAATTATGTGGAAACAAAAGTAGAGAGTGAATCATATCATAAGGAACCTTTATTTGATAGGGTTGAGAAGGAAATGCTCTTTGAGACTAGTTTTAAAATATCTAATAAATTAGGATATACACCAACACCTATAAAACAATATGAAACAAGCAATATACCCAATATAGGAATTTGGTTGGCTTTAGATTTTGACTTAGATAATGAAAAAAGATTGGAAGAATGAAGCAGATCACAATTAACAGCTTTAATAAGACAAATAGATATTAATTATGCAAGCTTGTTAGCAGAAGCAAGTTTTGTTGGAAATGTACATAGTTGGTGGAAAGGAAAAACTCTATGAGTTTAGAGAAAATGCAAGAAAAATAGATCTAAGAACTTATAATAACAGGAAAGAATCTTATGCATTATTAATAAGAAGATATGAACAAATAATAAGAAATAAATTTCTAGGAAGGAATGTAGACCTAGGTGAACAAACTAAAATTAAAAAAGCTATACAAAGACTACATGACATAGAAATTTGTTCATTAGAACCAAAATATTTAGATCAGTGTATCTATGAATTTAAAAAATATTATTATGAAACAAGAATAGAAAAATATGAATTTCAAAAATTTTATTTAGACTTATTTTTCAAAAAATTACCAAAATTAATCTCAGAAACTATATTAGATGATTATAATAAAGTATTTAATACTCCAAATTTAACACAATAATGCCATATTTAGATACTATGGGAATAAGAGAAAATTATTTAAGGGAATATTTACCTGATAAATGTAAGGAAGCTTGTAGAAATATAAAATATTATAAAACTAATAAAACATTATTAAAATGTGAAGAGTTAACAATACCTCATAAATGGGGATGTGATATAAGAAAAACTAAGAGAAAGATAAAAAGGAAACACTAAACATAGATATAAATTTAAAAAAAAATATCCAAAAGAAAAGTTTTATAGAAAATATAAACCTAGAAAATATTTTAAGAAAGGAAAGAAAAGAATTAATTATAGTAAAAAACCTAAAAAATGTAAATGTTATAATTGTGGCAAACTTAGACATATAAGTATTAATTGCTCTAAACCTAAAGATAAAAAAGCAATGAAAATATTTGAAAAAGCTTTTGAATATGAATTAGAATCATTGGAATTTGAGAAACCAGTATATAGTGATATAGAAAATCCAAAAATTGAAATTTAGAAGTTAAATTGAAGAAGAATCTAATGATGAGGAATATTCATCGTCGGAGGGAGCAGAAAATTATAAAATTTATATGATGAATGTCATAAATGATAATGAAGTACTAGTAATAATGAATATCAAGATCATGAAGACTGTGAAGAATATAGAAATAGTAAAGAAGGAATATGAGAAAAAGAATTATTTTTAATGAAAAGCAATATGATAAAATACAAGGTATAAAATTATATATGAAACCCTGTAGAATTAAATAATGAAGGTTTTATGCATAAAGTAAGTAAAATATTTTAAAACATAAGAAAAATGAAAAAAGTGCTCGTGCAGTATTAGTAAAGAAGCACCCTATAGAATCAACCTTCGCAGGAGTTTTTTGGATACCCTTAGTAAGTAAAACATTAATTGAAGATTAAATATCTAAATTATCAATTAGAGATGAAGTTATAGAAATTTATATAGCTGGAGTATAATTATTTGTAAAAGCCTATTTTAAAGAAGGAATAAACTCACCTATAGAATTGTTAATAATAGATAGAAGAATTGTAAGTAGTGTACAAGATAGCATATTAGGAATATTAACAAGAAATTTGATATACCAAAAATTAAAATTAAAATTCACAGTAAATACAATTTTTGTTATTGATAACTCTCCATTTAACTTTCATTTAGGACATATTTAGAATATATTTTAGGGGTCATCAATGTTAATTAAAGGTATTTTAAGAGCTTCTAAGAGAAAATTATGCAGATCTGTCATCAATGTTTTTATTTTTTTGTTATTTTTATTTTAAAGGCATTTCCTATTTTGAGACCCAATCAACATAAATGAATATTTTTTTTTAATAATTTTTGTGTTTTATTTTTTAATCATCAATTACCTACCAATCAGCATTAATGACCAATGACTACAATCAGTTTTATTTATCAAAATTTTCTTTTGTAATAATGACTCACCAATTAATACTAATGACACATAATCAATGATTTTTCAAAATGTTTTTGTAATAATGACCAAAATCATAATTTTTCAATTTGGCATCAATCATAATCAATGGGATTCTACAAGGAAGTTTTTTTTTACTTTCATTTTATTATTTCTTTATTCTCTTTTGGGCCCGGACAAAATAGAGTGTTCACAATTTTCCCTCTTTACTTGTTCATAGTTGAGAGAGATGAATTTCTCGTATATGAAGCAGGTAAAGATAAAAATATATATTTTGTCCAGCCCAACATGAAATTTATGAAAATAGGATAGGATGTTTAAAATCTATTTGTTGTGAAATGATTGAGGAGAGAAATAAGATTAAAAATATTAGTTTTGTAAAAAATGAGGAGGATATGGGTGCCAATATGAAGAAATTCATCCTATAGAAAAGAAGGAGGATATGGAAGATAAAACAAAGATAATTGATGAGAATATATAATAAATTTAAATACTATATGTCTTATATGATTGAGTCTGTTAATACTAGGAATCACATTCCATGCTTACCGTAAAGATGAGCAATGTGTCGCTCATGCTAATATGAGCAATTCATATTTATTTCAATGGTCCGTATTCCTTTCAATTTATTTTAATATTTTTAATAAATTTTTATTTTAAATGAATACAAAATCTAAAATAAAGTTAATCTTATAACTGTCATTTATTAAAAAACTAAATTTATATTTGAAAAAGTGGTCATTAAAACATTTTAAATTTGGACCATTCATATCAAATTGTAGATGGTCTAAAGTTTATTTCAGCAATGAGAAATGCTTTCTTATCACTGCGATGAACACTGAATGTGAACCCTTTTTTACTTTGTGAGCTTATGAACTTAGTATTATGTCAATCAATTATATATAATATGTGGATCATCGTTTATGATGTCTAAGGCATTTATGTATTTTGAATTTATTTGAAACTACTGTAACTTTTATCACACATTATTGAAATATTACGGTTGGAGTTTATCCAAAAAAATTGTTGTCATGCGAAATTTCGATTATCGGTGGAAAAATTAAAACTTAATCAAAATATTTTGGTTATTTTGGTTCAATTATCATTTTAAATTTGGTTTCAGTTAGGTACTAGAAATACACATTATTTTGATTTTCGATTTTTAAGTTATTGCTATAAACCGACGTGAACTATCAAATACTCACCCTTAATTATAAGCTGATAAATACTCATAAACATATTTAATAATTCCACATCTGGAAATATACCCAAATAAGACTACAACTTAAGTTTTGAAATAAAAAAAAAATCTATCATATCTTAACAAATACCCATATATACTTCAAGCCTAAGTAAACAAAAGGATGAAACTCTCCAAAAAAATTAAAAAAAGGGAAATAGAATTTAACATATTACAAAGTAAAAGATAGAACGAAAGACATCTAATTGTAAAATTTAAAGGTTGCAAACTTACCTACATTTAAGAGTCAACTTATACTTAAAGAAACATGAGGAACTTATGCGTTGAAAGGATGTGTTATAAGTGATAATTTTCTCTAATATCCAACATATTTCAAGCAAAATTATATGTTCAGTAATACATATTTTATATAAAACAATATATGTGAATGATATATATTTTAAATAAATATTATATAATTTTTTTGGTCTGAATAAATAAATGGATAGCGCAACACTTGCCCAATGCCTAGCCTTTTCTAATAATTAGCTTGGCCTGACTGTTCAAATACTTTTACCACAACGATGTTTTTTCTTCTTCGATAAGTTTTGTTTGTGGCTATGCTATGAAATTTTCCTCTTCTTACTCGATCTGAAACAAGCACAACAATGATTGGTGTCTCGTTTCTACACAACTAGATTTTTCTCTCCTGTACGATGTACGTAAGTTAAAATTAAAAATGAAATAAACTAAAGAACATAATTTTTTTGAGTAGCTATTTTATACCATGTTGTCTAATTTACTGACATATTTAAAAACATTAATTATTTTGTAAATTTCATAAGAAAAATTAATAATGTTGATTTTAAATCATATATATATATATGTTTCTATTGTTGCCTAAAATAGTAACTTATCTGAAGATAATTATTAATTTGTATATCTAAAAAGTCAAATATTGCAGATTAAAAATTAATACATATAGATAGATTTTTTTATAAACAATATTACATTAAGAGGTATGTATGTGATAAAAAAAGAAGGGAAAAAGATAAATAAATACCCTCCAATTTGTAAAATCCCATTAACAACTTCATGATAGGTATTAACAACACAACAACCTATCATGAAGTTGTTAATGGGATTTTGCAAATTGGAGGGTATTTATTTGTCTTTTTCCCAAAAAAGAATTAATATAGAATACCTTCTTAAAAGTAGATATATATATATATATATATTTTTAATCATTGCTCAATACTATTAAATAACTTCCATACATTTATGTATTTAATCATTATTGCTTTGCTCAATTTTAAATAACTTTCAAAATTAAAAAAGTAACTTCCCATAAGTAGAAATATATGATGAGTAATGATTAATTATTGGCAATGAAATTTAAAATTAAGAATAAAACTTCCATTATGACTTTGATTATGTGAACATGTGGACCAATAAGTGAGTTAAATAAAGATGATGTCATTGGATATGTGAACCAATAAGATTGTTGTTAGGAGCTTTCAAGAAATATATAGATATATAGATATAGATGCTCCATTCTCCCCCTAGATTGGGCTTTTCCACTGAGTTTGGTAGCGAGCTTTTCTTTTTTCTGAGTTAGAGGCGTACAGTACTGATTAGTGGCTATGCCCTGAAATTCATCTTCTTTGATGAGTTTTGTCATGCTCTGAAACTTTTGTTCAATGAGTTTATGCTCTCTCTTTTGTTTCAGATTCTGCTTTTGCATGTTTTGATATTATTTGGTTTAAAGGATCGGTTTGAGGCACCCCTAATAAATATGGGAAAAGGCGGCCATTGGAATTTGTTGGTTCTCATATAAAGAATATATGCTCTTATTCTTATTTTGATTTGATTTTTTGACTCAACAGCTTATTGAAGGAAACCATGAAAATTTTCATCAGTATTTGTTATTGAGTGAAAGCACTAAGTTGATTGAAAATTTAACTAATTTGACTGAAGATTCGGTTGGATGATTCTTTATCTTTTCCCAGTTATGGTCTCGGTGGATTTATGTCCAGGACTCCAGTCTTTTTCTTCTTCCTCATGTTCATGTCATCTGCGATTTTCAGCTACGGGTGGAGTTGAGCGAGAAGATGGTATGCCAATTTTTTTCTTAAAAAAGAAAAAAAAATTCCTAACTTATAAATCGTAGTTGAGCGAGAAGATGGAATACCTTGATTGCCATGAGTCTGATTCCCCCCCCCCCCCCCCATATACATAGTAGTTTTTTGTTAAGTATCAGTTATCATTGAGAGAGGGGGGGCGGGGGGTGGTGATCAGATTAAAAAAACAGAGAGCTACCTCAACAAAATTGAGTTGACATTAATCCAAAGATACTTTTGGACATTTAGAGTTCCTCCTGAAAAATTTTCAGGGCAAAAATACCCTTTAAAAAAAAGTAAAATATCTAAGCCTTCTCCTATTTCACCTTAATTAGACGGACTCTACATTATTTTTTTTTAATGTAAGACCTCTTATTTTTTTTTTAAAAAAAAATCATATATTTAAGTCCCAATTTTTAAAGTTTTAATTCCATTAACCCTCATCCGTGAGTTCAACTAGTGAAAAAGTTGGACATTCAACCATTGTGTCCTGTTTTTGGGGAGTACCATTTATGATTCCCATTAGGGAAGGCATCTCTACAGTTAAGTGAGTTAGGCAAAACCTCCTTATATGGAAAGAAAGAAATGGTTTCTTGTCACCCTCTAGAAAGGGACATGTGTAATGTCCCACATCGGCTGGGTTCGAGATGTTCCAAGCCTATATAAGGTGTTGGACTCTCCTACCCATCAGGACACGTTTTCACGGGTGAGTGTGAGAGGCTTCGGCCATTATCCTTACCGTGAGGAATAAAACCTTGAGGGGCATAACTATGTTGCCAAAGCGAACAATATCCTGATCAAGGCTTGGGTTGTTAAGTGGTATCAGAGCTAGGCTTGGGTCCTTGTGCCAGTGAGGGCGCAGGCCCTACAAGGAGGGTGGATTGTAATGTCCCACATTGGCTGGGTTCGAAATGTTCCAAGCCTATATAAGGTGTTGGACTCTTCTACCCATCAGGACACGTTTTTACGGGTGAGTGTGAGAGGCTTCG
Source organism: Mimosa bimucronata (assembly GCA_037074515.1). Lineage (NCBI taxonomy): Eukaryota > Viridiplantae > Streptophyta > Magnoliopsida > Fabales > Fabaceae > Mimosa > Mimosa bimucronata. The sequence goes on along the minus strand of CM073445.1, from coordinate 24,758,121 downwards.
GCCATTATCCCTACCGTGAGGGGCATAGCTATATCGCCAAAGCGGACAATATCCTGATCGAGGCTTGGGCTATTACAATATGCTTAGCTAGATTTATAAGCTAGGTGTAACATCCCAAAAATCCAAGAAGCTTTAAAGTAGCTAATGAATTATAAGAAAGATAATTAGGGCCTCAAGAAAATAGGAATATTTTAGAAAGGGAATTATTATTATAAGATTAAGGGCCCAAAATAGTTATATAAGCTTTTGAATTAAGTAAATTATATGTTCCAAAGGTTTATATGTAACAAGGTTCATGTGGAAATTTATTATTGGGATCATAAAAGAGCTTAATTTACATGTCTAGGACATGTCAAATAATCCCAAAATAATTAGCCATCTTGTTTGAAATAAAGACAATTTTATTTAGCAAGTTTCCAAATAATTTTTATCTATAAAGGTACCATAGACATATGACTTATTTTGCTACAAGAGATAATTTTAGGCTTCAAGAGAAAGCCATTTATGCTTCATAAATCATTTCATGCGTGATCTCATGCCTCATGAAGACCATCTTTTATTTCTAAGAGGACACATGGCATTAGGTGAAGAAAGCTTTGCTTTCAAGATGGCATGTGCTTAGTCTTCAAGGATTAATTATTGCTTCCTTCTCCTTGCAAGCAGCCACAACGTGGCTTTATTCCATGATTCATGATACACCATATATGAGCTAGTGTGAACACATGACACAAGCATGCAAAAAGTCTTGGTGTGTGGCCTACTACATGACTTATGTAATTTTATCATACCACACAATTCCACTAGCAAGGACAATCATCAAGAGTAGTTTTTGGCTTATTGAGAAAGTCTTTCTCCCTATCATGCAGCCTCTGATGCGTGGCTCCCTCTCCATATTCAATAATGCACATCATTCTTCTCTTTAACACATGGCATTGCAACCAACAAATACTTTCTCTTTAAGTTTATTATCTACTATCCCACCAAGTCATGTCATAATTCTTCTTTGTTGACTTATTAACAAAGTTGTTCCCCTCTCATGCAGCCACAAAACGTGGCCTTCTCTTCCAAGAATAAGACAACCACATACTTATCATGTAAGACACATGTCAAGCAAGAAGTAAAAGTTTCCTCTCTAAGTTGATGTATGCGTAGTCACTAAGCACTTATAGTCATTAAATAGGCTTGGTTGCAATGAAATGGAGTGTTAGAAGGCTGAGTGTGTGGCGTGAGAAAGAGAAGAAAGAAAGAAAGGAAGAGAAAAATAAAGAGAAAAAGAGGAAGAAAAATAGAGAGACAAGGAGGCCTAAGTAGAAGGAGTTCTAGAAGGAAGTTATTTTAAGCTCTTGATAAGTACATTTTTATCTCCCTATTTTCAAGTTTATACAATTCTATAGTTGGATTTAGAATTGAATTGTATAGAAGTAATTCTAAATGGGAGAAGAAAGTGTTCATATGCTTACCAAAAATAAAGGCCTCAAGTTATAGCATGAAATAAATAGAAGAAGTTTTGATTTGTGATTGAAAATTTAGAAATGGAATATTTTGGGGTATAAACGAAAATTCAAGAGGAAGAGTAGTAAAAGGTTTATCCCATGCACCAAAATATTAATCTCTTGTTGTACCTATTAATATTAGGGATTGATCTGCAATCGGTTTTACCAGAAGGAAATCAGAGAGGAAGTGCTATAGAAAGAGACTCTACAAGAGGTGGCTTTAATTTACAATTTTGTATATTTTGTTTTGGTTGCATGTATGTTTTTGCCATTTATGCCGTAGTTAGGCATAAGAATATTTAATATCCTTACTCAGTTTGTTTTGCTATGATCATGTGTGAAATAGTTACATATTACAGTTTACAGATAACCAGTTTTGTAAGGTATTATTCTCATTGGCTAGTTTCGCATGCACAGTTTTTACCATGTATTATATACTAATTGTGATTATTGCTACTGAGATTTCCCCAAATCTCACCCCCTCTCTCTATGTCCCACCCATAGGACCAAGCACTTCTAGAGGAAAGGAAAAGCAAGCAGATCTCTAGCTAAGGCAAGGAGGGCCTAGAATATTATGGAGTTTATAGTTAATTATCATATTTTGGTCTGTTTGTATAAACTCCATAAGGAGCCTAATTAGCCTAAAGACCTGCAATAAAACCAAGAACATGAATTCTACTTCAAGTAGAAATTAATATCTACACTTAGAATAATATGAGTGCATGTGAATATGTTTTGTTATGGTGGATATTTCGTCAAGTTATACTCTGATTAAGGACGTGAAACTTTCCAGATAGAAAGTACATATCCTAAGCTTTAAATCAAGTATTTTTGGACTTGTAGATTAGGAGATATGAATTTTACAAGTTAGGCCTAAAAACAGAAATTCCTGCGAAATTCCAATATGTCTGGAAAATATAAGAAGGTTTTTCTGTGATAATGGGACCAAATTGAGCCAAGATTATATTATGATTATAAAGAATGAGCAGACATGTATCATTCTACCTTGGGCTGCTGATATGACTTTTTGTGATTTGTCTGGGTATGAGAAAACTTTTAACCAGGCCTGAGTAAGTGGATTATTAATAGATATGTAGTCATTTCCAGGAACGCTGTTGAACGAGAAGCACCTATAAGATGGTTGTATTAAAAAATTATAATCAATTCGATTTCCGAATTTTTCTTAAAGATATGTATACTATATGCTATTCATATTTTTGTAAGATAATACTACCTTTGGGGTTGTTTGGGGTGAGGTCATTCCTTTCATTGCAATGTCATCATGTCCTTATAAGTTGAGATGCCTGAATCAGTCGCTATCTTCAAAATCACCCTTTTCATTGTATTTTGCATTACATTTTATTTATCATATAGAGAGCTTTTATTTGATCAATATTAACTGCTACTGCAGATTGGTTGGAATTGCCTGCTGCTTTAATTCTTATTGTAGTTGTGGCTCCAAGTTTTTTCGCTAGCACCTTGAGAAGCAGCTGGATTGGCGTGGCAATATGCCTTGTCATTGCATGTTATTTACTGCAAGAACACATTCGAGCTTCTGGTGGTTTCAGGAATTCTTTCACAAAATTAAAGCTCATGGCATATCAAACACAATCGGCATAATCCTTCTATTAGTCTATCCTGTTTGGGCATTGGTAATCAACTTTATATAGATGCAAACTTTTGACAGTCGTTGGCATTTGATTGGTGTCTGTGAATTGGAATGGCCACTATTTCTTATGTATCATTCATTGGTTGAGCCTGTGTTGGTGATTTCATTTGTGAGTATTTTACTGTTATGCTTCACACATTATATAATGTGTGATGTTGTTTAGGGAAACCACGTCATATATTATAGAATTTTGATAAAATTTTTCAGAGAAATCACGTCACACATTATATAATGTGTAATGTGGTTTCTCTAAAAAATTTTACCAAAATTTTTCTTCATATTTATCCACATCACACACTGATTAAATCTTACCAAAATTCTTCTTCAGCGTATTTATCCACGTCCCTTTATTTATAATATGTGACGTGGAAAATTTGACTTTCCACGTTCGTTATTTTTGTGACGTTAAAAGTCCAGTTTTTCATGTCATTTGATTCAACGTCCCTTGAAAAAGTGACATGGAAACCCCAAAATAAGTGACGTGGAAACCCTGTTCTATAGTAGTGTCTATCACAAGAGAGTTATTTTATGGAAATTTTTGAGCGGTCCGATGTGAATGAATATGATCCCATGAATACTTTAATGACTGTAAGAATGAATTTGAGTCTTGACAGATATCCCTAAACTGAATCAACTTAAAAGTAAAATGGAAAAGGGTTATCATGTAAATGTTGTTGGTAGTTTAATATACACAGTGGTGTATAAAATATCATATATTCATTTTATGATAGGACTTGTAAGTCAGTACTAGTTCAACCATTGTGAGAGATACTGAGTAGCTCTACAAAAATGCTTGAGGATACTCAAAGGGTATGATAATTATGTGCCTTGAAAAATACTTACTGTGGTAGTACATATGGCTATGTGTAGAGCTGATAATACGGGCGGGCCCGATAGGTTTAGGCCGAGCCCAAAAAAGCCCATGAAAAAACAAAAAAAAACTTGTTTTGAATATAGGCTTGATTTTTCAGCCCAGACCATATTGTTCGGGTTTCAGACTGGGGCCAAAAAAGCCCGTTTTAAGCTCTCTCTCTTTTTTATCATTTTTTCCCTTTTTCTGAATGAGCCCTTGTTTTACAATATACTCCATCCGGTCCTAATTGTAAGATCACTTTGAACGAAGGATGCAAAATTACTCACTTTAAAGTCTATATTTATCTTTTTTTTCCCTGAAAACTAATTTATTCTACTTATAAACTAACCTATAATCTAATTACATGTGATATATGTTATAATTTAGTGGTCCAATTTCATTCCTTAACTTCCACAAAAAAGTTAAAATGATCTTATATTTAGGACTTGATAGAGTAATTAGCAAAGTGAGGACAATCTTCGGCGTTCACCCAAGTGAGGACCCTAAACCAAATAAAATAATACTAATAAAAGAGATGAGATTAAAACAAATAAAATAACACTAATAAAAGGAAAAGAAGGTATTGTATTTTTATTATTTAAATATTATTATATTTTTACTTTTTTAACCACCTCTATTATAGTTATTATATTGTTTTTTTAGAAAAAAAAGGAAAACAGGTTCGGGTTGGTCCACAGGTTTGACGGGTTGACTCGTCACAGGCTTGGATTTGATGGGTTTGGGCTCAAAAGACCCATTTTAATATAGGCCATATTTTTCCAAGCCCATAACCATATTTTTTTACGGGTTTCAGGCTGGCCCACGAGCTCCGGCCTGTATTACCGGCTCTGGCTATGTGGTCGATGATGTCTAAAAGAACATCTTGGATTTAGAATGAGATTTCAAACCTAGTGTTAATGTATTTTGAAAACACTGCGGCTGTTGCCTAAATAGAAGACCTTAAGTATCATAGCATGAATAAAATATAAAGATAAATATATATGTAAGATATGTTGTAGCACATAAGGTTATTGCTAAACAACAAATTCCTATGCAAAATCCCTTAATTGAGCCTGTGGCCAAGGATATACATGTAAAATATGATAAGTCCATTGGCAAGCATAGTATATGAAGTAATGGATACTTCATTAAGGCTTTACATGTGTATGTGATATTATACAATGTCTAGTATGTCGAACAGGTTGATAAGGGCTCTCTCACACGAGCGACCACCTTTGATGCACTTAGGAGAAGTGAGCAAAGATGAGACAATGTGTTCACCAAAAAAGCAGTAAAAGTACTGATATGATAGAGAAGAAACACAAACTACAACCTAAAAGTGTAGCAAGTCGAGATGAGATCCATGATTACACACATATGGATCAAATTATGGATACCCATGTCCATAATACCTGTAGTCAGAAAACAAATTCTTCAAAATTGAAGTCATACAATGGGCGAAGAGTTGAAGAATTTTGGGTTTAAATACTGTGGTGTCTAGATTAAAGTCTGTATGGTGTTAATGATACACTCAAATTGACGTATGCTCTTTTAGAAAAAGAGTAATACCGTAGCATGCGATTCATATCGTGTGAGCTAGAATTATTGCAAACTGCTAGAAGCAAATGAATGGATCCTTGTTTCATTGTTGAGTGAGTCTAAGAAAGGTTTCATACTTTCCTGATATCCTTTGACTTTGACAATTTCATGGAGACGTGTTTTAGTGTCTGCTACCTTAGCGTATATCCTACGGTCATGATAAATGCGATCTAAAGGTTTTATGCTAGGAAAGGGGTTGATTCATATTGAATTGATATTTAGGGGAAAGGAAGATTACCTGAAATACACAAACTTGTGCTAGTGTCTGAGACCGGTCCATTATGATGTTAGTGTGCTAATTTCATAAGTGTGGACACTATGCATATTAGAAAGGCAATCTGAGCTTTATCTTGACTCTAAAGGGATTAGATTGGCCATGAGAAAAGTGTATTTGTATAAATCTAGGATATCTGAGGCACAATATCAAAATGATTGAGCTGCACTGCAAGGTTCTTATGTGCTGGTCTCTGAAAAGGATTGCCAGTACAAGATACCTAAAAGGAGACACTACTACAAAAAATGTCTATATAGCATCACTTATTTTGGCCCTATAGCAGCGCTTATAAGCGCTGCAATAGCCAGTGATGCTATAAGCTATTAGGCCTATAGCAGCGCTTGTTAAGCGCTGCAATAGGTGGCCTAAAGCAGCGCTTAAGTGCTGCTATAGGGCACCTAAAATTTACCTATAGCAGCGCTTAGCGAAATAAGCGCTACTATTGAATTTTTTTTAAATATTTGATTTTAATTTATATACCCCACCTGCATCAGTGCTAAAATACCAGCAATTCTATACAGTTCCAGGCAACAAAAATACACCAATAACTCATCCAAAGAGCAATGTACAAATGAACCAACCATTCTAATTTGGGAAACAGCACGCTACTAGCTATACTACTATATATCTACACTTGTTCTTATTGAAAAAGAGGTAGAACATAAGTGCACCATTCCTTAATTAGCACATTCATTCGTTCCCTCGACAATGAGTGGCAACATGCGTTTGGGTAATACTGCACAGAGAGATAAATTTGAATGACAATCAAATCTACTTGAAATCTAATAACAAGTTCAAATACAATTAGAGTTGGCAAAATATAAAACTTACTGTCAATGGAATGCTACATCGATCATGTGTAACGACATCCCTCATAAATTGCATCACATAGTATCCACAGTCGTTGTTATTGGGTTGGAAGGGGCATTGTAACAAAAAATACCAGATATCATATGAGAAACATTTACTTTATGTTTGAGTAGATTGTTTAAAAAATTGAATAATTTGTAGAACCTAGACTGTGAGCCACTTATAAGCATCTTTCTAGTCAAGGGCTTTGGAATAACTCAAGTTAACGGAGGACCGAAAACTGGTCAATGCGCTGGAAACGAAACAAAGTAAATTAATTTTATTAGCTAGGGTCATAAAATGACAAATGATGCAACGGATTCAAAGAATGCTGACATTCACGTACCTATTGACGAGGCGCATCAAAGCTGGGCGACTTTCTGGTTCAGCACCATACACAGGATCCAAATAGTAAATCAAGGGATTTGCTTGTGCTTGTGGATAGATGACAAGTAAAAGCCAGTGCTGCCTAAAATTTTTTAGAACGTTATGTCAGTATATATAAATGATGCTTGGAGTTAAGAATACGATGAAACCTATAATGCATATCGACTTACCTTGTATTAATTGGAGCTAAAGATAAAGTCATGCATGTTGCCTTTAAAGAAAAGCGCCTTTTAAGCTTCGCGGACTGCTCGTCATAGCTCACGCCCGTAATATGTGCTATCTCATAGGGGCTTATGAATTCGAACGAGACATTATCCCCGGCAATCATGACATGTTCGTGCAGGTGCCTTCAAAGAAACCATACAAACTCCCAATTAGTGTAAAACTTATGACATTAAACGAAACCCCAATGGAAACACATATATACCTGATCCATAAATTGATAGCCGTACCACCGAGCCATCCTTGATTAAGCACGTCCATGATCTGATCCTTAAAAACATGCTCAACCATATTTGACACCCCAAATATACGCTTGTCGAATGGCATATTGGCAATAAATTCGGGAGATAGGGTGGCTGCAAATGCTCGCAATCAAGCACGATTTGGCGTCTCGGCGCTTGTACATTCAATAATAGGAGGCGCTTGTACTTTCTTCTTGCCCTTGGCTTTTGTTGCCTACAAACCATGTAAATAGAAAGTTTGAAATTTTATTCCAATAAAAAAGAATGCTAGTTTAATTGATTAGTAAATAATCACCTGTGACGATGGATCAGTATGTGAACTCTTTTTCTTCATCACTTGACCACCGGTACCTTGGACATTAGGCCTTTCTACTTTCTTTCCGGTAGAACGTGTACCCTGAAAAAACATGTAAATAAAAGAGCATTCTTCCAACACAATGAATGCTAGCGTAAATGCTATTAGTAAATAACCACCAGTGGTGTTGGCTCAATCAAACCAACAGGCCATGTAACGAAAGCACCGATAGCATCTTGGACCCTAGTCATCTTATCAGTAGGGAACGATATTGGTGCCGCGTTGTTGTAGGAGGATTCAATCATTACTCTCAGTGCATTTTTAGGCAACAACGAGTTGTGCAGGGTCGTGTTGGAAGTGTTGTAGACCTTCCCTCTGGCAACTTCTTCACTGAAAGAGTAATTGATATACAGCCTGCAGTCTGACTCGCCCTACGAAAGAGTTGACAACATTAGCTCACAACGCATAATATAACAATGTCGCTGCAAGTTTGTAAGCAGAGAATGTATGAACTACCTGAGGAATTTGGGCCCGCGGCATTGTTCAATTGCTCTCCCTTATGCTTGGACTTTCGACAGGAGGAACGTTACCTTGTTGCACGAAGTTCGACTTTTGTGATGCAACATTATATCGCTGGTAAAATTCAAACATCTGCTCGTACTTCCGATGCAGTTCCTCCTTCTGTCGTTGCATCTCCTCGTCCCGTCATTGCATCTCCTCCCTCAGAGTTTGAACTTCTTCTTGTAACGCTCTTACTTCGCCTTTTGATGCCTTATGTTGGCGGCCAAAGTAAGAAGAGGGCGTGACCCCTAGACCTGTGCCCCGAACACGGCCCGAATAATCAGGGCGATCGAGCGCTCTACTCAGGAAATCATCGGGGCCAAATTTGTTGACCTCGTCAGGGTATTCTTGTGACAACATATCCTATAACAAGAAGAAATGGTTGTTAGATATTAACTTAGCAAAGTCACCAGTTAAAAAGATATTACAAAGTCCAAGAGAATGACTTACACATCGTTCACGGGCTCTTTTGACCTCGTCGCGAATGATGGTACCGTCCTTTTGAGAGTGTCCCGGAAACCAGAGGCCATGCCATGGTGGCTTCCCTTCTAGGCCCTATTCCTTAATCTGCCAAGCAAGCCAAGTGAACACAAAATTAATCACGTAAACATTTATTCATAATTTTGTATTTAGAAGCGTTACTAACATACCATATCTTGCTCCAATTCAGGAAAGGTCTTTCGTCCGCCCATATACGGATATTCGCAGCTTTTAGCCGCCTATCTATTTCTTTGACTTACTTCCTCAAACTCCGGTGTCAAATGTGATTGCACAAATTCATTCCAATGTTCCTGGGTAATTGACCCTGCGAATGCCTTTGGGGGTGTTGGAACGATCTCCCCGTCTGCATCTCTCAGGAAGTATTTGGTCAAATTTGTGCGAAAACCGCGATGCATTCTGGAAGCTTTCATCATGACATACTCCCTATGAGAATCATCAATATGAAACATGGTCTGTAACAATAGAAATCATATTAGATTTGTTAGTTACAATGTTGTCATAATAAAACTAAATTGTAAAAAGGCACCTAACCTGAATCTCTGACCAAACCGTGTTCTTGCAGCTCCCTGCGGTTCTCCAATCTGTGATAGTAATAGGCACTTTCTGCCGAACAGTGCACCCAATAAAACCAGAGAGGTCTTTCGCAGTCTCTCTGATTGGTTGGTTATTTTCGTTCCATTTAAGTCTGGTCTTTTTTCCCAGAGATCTGCGCCTGAGTAGTTTACGCATAAGGGTGATTCCACGGGTAGCATCCGCCTCGACAGCCTCTCTACCCGCATCGATATCTGGCTCCACAATCGGTTGTTCTTCTTCCTCGTCGTTCAGGGGGGGATCCATTTTCCTGCAAATTAAAATAATTAAACAAGACATGATTTTAGTGCAAAATAATTAAATGAAGTAGTTCACAATGTAAAACAGAAATACATACAAACTTAAATCAATATGAGGGCTTTCGTCTCTTTTTCCTCTGTGTTATATTATCTAAAATTGTTTGCTTCCTCTTTTTTGTTGGATTTAGGGTTGTGTTGAGCCAAATGCCTTCTTCATGATCACTCCTTACATAAACAGGCTCATCTTCATCGTCATATCCGTCTGCATCAATCTCTTTTGCTAGTAACATCTCAAATGAAGGATCCTCTTCTATCATATTCATATCATCATCACTACTTTCATCATCAACTTGTTCGGCATAATTTTTGTTCGACTGCATGACAACTGACTAATTCTTCTTAGAAGGATCGGTAATGTAAAACACTTGTGATGCTTGGGACGATATAATGTAAGGATCATCCTTATATGCAACTTTAGAAAGGTCGACCGATATAAACCCAAATTCATCTAACCGCCGTCCACTATGGTTGTTAACCCACTGACATCGGAACACAGGAACTCTGAACATGGTGTAATCTAACTCCCAAATGCAATAAATCACACCAAAGTATGCCATCTTCACATATATAGGATTTGTATCTCTCGCATTGGATATATGTAATGCCTCGGCAACAAGTGTGACTCCACTATTCTGCATTGTGCTTTTTTCATCCTGGTCTTTTGTATAGAATGTGTAACCGTTGATTGCATAGGCGGTGTAGGAAAATGTGTGCAAACCCGGTCCTTTCGACAGCCAAAACAGTCTTTCAGAAACTGATCCAGCATTAAGATCAAACTGCTGACAAATGCAAGCATTGAACCATCTAATGAATGTTTTGTTGTGCTCCCTTGTAATCAAACTCTTATTTCTATTATCGTGTATTTCCCGCAGGAGTTTTTTGTGTTCTTCAACGAATGGTTCAACCTCAGGAGTGTTGTGAAGAATATACAAGTGAGCAAGCTCCCTTTCAGCATTCGAAATGCGTATTAAGTTGAACTCACTTATTCCTTTCCCCAATAATCGCCCATCGTGACGAGACTTCGGCAAACCAACATGTGCAACACTTGATAAGTAATCGGCACACAAATCACTCGTTTCTTCAACGATGTATCGTTCAACAATACACCCCTCTGGTCGATATCTGTTTTTGACATACCCCTTTAAAACTTTCATGAACTGCTCAATCGGGTACATCCATCTCAAATAGAATAGGCCGCACAGTTGAACCTCTTTGACCAAGTGTACAGTAAGGTGAACCATGATGTCAAAGAAGGATGGGGGAAATACATTTCAAGTTCGCACAGGATATGAATGATCTTCCTCTGCAAATCCTGCAACCGTCCGATATCAACCACTTTACTACAAATGAGCCTGAAGAAAATACACAGTCTAGTGATCGTCCTACGCATTTTCTTGGGTAAAATGTTGCGTATGCCGACCGGTAAGAAATTTTGCATCAGGACGTGACAATAATGAGATTTCAAGTTCTTCAACTTCAACTATTTCACGGATACAAGGTTCTTTACATTTGAGGAGTAGCCTTCTGGAACTTTGATCCCATTCAGGAACTCACATAATGATCTTTTCTCTTTCTTCGAAAGGGTGTATGCTGCTGGAGGTAAATAAGTGCGGTATCCTCTTTCGACAGGTGCCAACTCTTGTCTTATTCCCAACTTGAGCAGATCTAACCTTGAATCGACACCATCCTTAGTTTTTCCTTGCATATTTAGCAACGTGCCAATTAGGTTATCACAAATGTTCTTTTCAATGTGCATCACATCCAGAAAGTGCCTAACATATAAGGACTTCCAATACGGGAGTTCGAAGAATATGGACCTCTTCTTCCAGCCACTTGTCAACACATTTTTAGCAAAAGGCTTGCCAAAATCATTCTCCAACGCGTTCACCTTTTCAAAAACGTCATCCCCGGTCAATATCCTCGGTGGCCTACCTTCTTCTAAGCTCCCGTTAAATGCCTTCTTCCACCTCCGCCAATGATGTTTTAATGGCAGGAACCTCTGATGTCCCATGTAAACATTTTTCCTACAATGCTCCAGCCGCATCGAATGGGTATCATCTTAACATATAGGGCATGCACCATATCCTTTGATGCTGTATCCGGAAAAATTACCATACGCTGGGAAATCATTTATCGTGCCAAACAACATAGCCCTCAATTTGAAACTTTCTTCCTTACATCCATCAAAAACCGTCTCACCCCGAATCCCACAAGTTAAACAACGAATTCAAGACTGCTTAGATAAAATCCACCAACAAAATTTGCTCGGATCTACCTAATGCTTTCTGGAATCGTAAAAAACATGTTGTTGATTTGCCTTATGAAACAAATTTCTTGGAAACTCAAATCCCAACAAAATCAAGACCTATCCAGATGACTTTGGAGCTTCTTGAAACCTGTAAAAAAGAAATTCAAGAACTTTTAAATAAAAAATTAATTAGTAAATCTAGAAGTCCATGGTCTTGTTCTGCTTTCTATGTTAATAAAAATGCTGAACTAGAACGACGAGCCCTAAGACTTGTCATAAATTATAAACCTTTGAATGATGCTTTAAGATGGATTAGATACCCAATTCCTAATAAATCTGATCTCTTAAAACGATTATATTCTGCAAAAATCTTTTCAAAATTTGACATGAAATCTGGATTTTGGCAGATCCAAATCTCTCAAAAAGATAGCTATAAAACTGCTTTCACTGTTCCGTTTGGACAGTATGAGTGGAATGTTATGCCTTTTGGATTGAAAAATGCACCTTCTGAATTCCAGAGAATTATGAATGAGATTTTTAATGATTATAGCCAGTTCATCATTGTTTATATTGATGATGTATTGATCTATTCTCATTCAATTGATCAACATTTTAAACATAGAAATTGTTTTATGAAAGTTGTAGAAACAAACGGATTGGTAGTTTCTAAACCAAAAATTTCTATTTTCCAAACTAAGATCAGGTTTCTTGGGCATTGGATCTACCAAGGGTCTATCACCCCCATACACAGAGCCATTCAATTTGCTAACAAGTTTCCTAACCAAATCCTTGAGAAAACACAACTTCAAAGATTTTTAGGATGTTTAAATTATGTTGCTGACTTCCTTGTCTTAGCCTTCCAGACCCTTCTTTCAAAATTGTTGAAACTGATGCCTCTGATATAGGATATGGTGGCATCCTTAAACAGCGAGTTGACAATCAAGAAAAAATTGTCTCTTTCACTTCTAAATATTGGAATAGTACCCAACAAAACTATTCCACCATAAAAAAGGAGATACTGGCAATTTTTTTGTGCATTTCCAAATTTCAATCAGATCTTCTAAACCAAAAATTTCTTGTGCGTATTGATTGTAAATCAGCAAAAGATGTTTTGCAAAAAGATGTTCAAAATCTTGCATCAAAACAAGTTTTTGCTCGCTGGCAAGCAATATTAAGTATCTTTGATTTTGAAATTGAATTTATTAAAGGTACTTCTAATTCTCTTTCAGATTTTCTTACCCGTGAGTTTTTACAGGGTAGATAAGCCTAATCAACCAGACATGCCCAAAAAGAAAAAAGCCTCAAATGACAAGGCCAAAGAGCCATCAGAAGATAAACAATTAAGCATCTTCCAAGATGCCCAAAGCCAAGATTGCTCCAGCCAAGAGCTGGAAGAATTTATTAAACAAATCCTGCAACAACATAGATCCCAAACTCAAGGATCTCCACAGTTGCAGCAATCTAAACAGGAGTCATCCACTCCATCTGGGTCATCAACCCAAAAACTTAAACAGGAGTCATCTACTCCTTCAGGGTCATCAACCCGAAAAACCCAAAACCAAACCTCTCCTTAACAAACAGTCGACTCATATGCTCTGGCCTACACCCAAAAACAGATTCCACAAACCACGTGGGGCCACATAGTCACTAAAAATGCACGACCTCTCACTAAAGATAAACAACCTCTCATACCCCAAGAGATCATAACTAAACAACAATATGATCTATCCAACCCTCAGCCTAACCAGGTAACAATTGCATCCTCTTCAAAGCCAATTGTTCCACATACACCTGTGCTATCCAACACAAAAGATAGCACCCCCTTTCTCAAAAAATCAAAAAACAAACGAAACATCATTAAGATAGAACCCGAATGGTTCCATCCCAACCCAAATCAAGTAGCTGCAAATATCTTTACTTCTAGAATGCATTTTAAACCTTCAGCTATCCCAAAAACAAGAGAGTACTATGAACTAATTCTGGTTCATTATGGATCTGTCAAGATAAAACATACCTCAGATAGGAAGAATGATAATGAACTAGCTTTCACAAGAATCCAAATTTTAAACATTCTTACTCCATCTCAATGGGGGCAAGATTTATACAGACCAAAAAACTTTGGAATCAATTATTTTCCTGATGGATATAATTATTGGGATTATGTTGATGCTTGGTCTAATGTTTTTTGGTACCAAAACTCCAGATTTTCTCATACTTGGTTCATCTATTTTAAAAAGGATAACAAGTATCAATTTCCTCATTGGTTTTTTCACTGGTGGGAATTTTTTGGTCCTTTAACTGAAATATTTCCTCCTTCGGTTGTTAAAGCTTTTGAATTATTTAAACAAAAATTCAACTGTGATGATCCCTTTCCTTTGGATCTTCATTATTGTTCTAAACTATCTGTTTCATGGATTTTCTCCTGGAAATATGAATGCATGAAGATCAATGAAACATCAAACCTCATGCCTGTCCTACAGCGAGTCCCTTACTCCAGATGGTGGACAAAATTCGAAATTCCACGAGTCGACTCTGATGCAGTAGAAAAATGGTTTCAAGAAAATCCCCAATTCCTTTGTATGACAGAACAAAGCAAATTCCTTCACCAAAAATCAAGGATTGCTTCTCTTCTATCATCAACAGCGGATAAAACAAGTCTTGTAAACCAATTAACAGTACTGCTCCAAACACTCCAGGAACAAGATGCTCAACCCTCCCCTAGTCAAATCATTTCCCAGTCTACTTCAGAAGCCTAGGAAGAAGACGATTATGAGGTGGACTTAGGAGAGGACTGAAACATTCTGACACATTGTAAACAAGCACATGTAAAACACTGAACACTGTAGTATCACTATAGTGTCGGTAGAACACTGTGCACTTAAACTGACCGGAACTGTTCAAACAAGTATCCAGTTTCCAGGTCATAAACACTGTTCAAGGGTCTATATAAGAAATGCTCAGCACCTAAAGAAGGGCAGAACTTGTTTTAGATCTGAATAGCCATTGTAGAGAGAGAGACTTAGAGAGAGAAGCTCTGAATGTTCTGAGAATCTCTTCCCTTCCCTTTTTTTCTACTTCCTTTGTTTCATTTCTTTGTAAGTTTAATGTTCTATTAAATAAAGCTTTATATTTCCCAGTTATCTTATTACTTTCTGCATCATATCCATACCTCTTCTGGGAATCAAGGAGGCCGTTACAATGAACTATATTGGTAGGTTCTACCACCTCAGTTCATACGCCTTTTGATTCTTACAGAACACCCCCTTCTGCATCTGCATAGTTATTTATGTTTTAAAGAAGTGTTACTTCTGCTCTACTTCCTTTTCCTTTTCCTACTCGTGATCCTCCGCGCTCTTTCGGGACAAGAAACCACGTCACATATTAGGTAATATGTGATGTGGTTTCTCCAGAAACCACGTCACACATTACCAATTTGTGATGTGGTTTCTTGAAACCACATCACACATTTGTAAATATGTGACGTGGTTTGTTTTTTTTTTAAAAAAATGATTCTTTAGAAACCACGTCACATATTGGGTAATATGTGACGTGGTTGGTTTTTTTTTTTAAAAAAAACGATTCTTTAATTAACTTCTTTTGGTTTCCCAATCTGTATTCATTGCAAATGTCACAGAAATAGATACAATGCAGATCAACAGTATACATTATTCACACAACATGTATATATAGCTATATTATAACTAAATCAAACTAAACATATATATATACACACATACAAAAATTCCATGTTTACACAACTAAGTATTTTGTGCAATGATCACCTTTTAATCAACCACAAATGAAAGAAAAAATTTAGCAATACGTTCACGAAGTGAATCAAGGTCTTTGTCTTCAAATGAGTTGTTTCCATCATAAAATTGCAACAATAATGGATGCTATGATTAATGCAAAGTTAGATAAATAAATCATATATTTATGTACTGATTGTATCAAGCTATAGATAAGAATTTAATTTAGCAATTCTCCCTTTAATGGGACAATTGCACACAGGTCCCAAGCAAGAGAATTAATTTCAGAGAGGTCCCAAGGAGTTGTTAATGATAGCTAATAACAACTGCAATAGCCTTGGTTAACAAGTGAAGGAGTTGTTAATGGACCTGTCTGAAATTAATTCTCTTGCTTGGGACCTATTTGCAATTCTCCCTTTAATTTATACCTGTGTAAAGGATCCGGTATGATCACTCTCAATAATGTCACACATATACTTCATGACGTAATACCCACACTCCTTATTCGTCGGTTGCTGGGGGCACTTTATAAATCACAAGAAATAGTATAAATTAATAACAAAGTAAATAATATCACAATTGACTAACATTGAAGGAATTTAAATCAAAAGTACTTACTTTAGGTCTTGGTGTCACGATGGCATTATCCATTTCATCGGTTTCTACTGCAAAATGCCATTGTTGAATGCCCCTAAAATGGAACTAAAATTAGCACATATACATTAAAATAATTTATTTAGCCCAAAGTAAAAAGTCATTAAAAGTACTTACTTAGATAAGACGGTTTTATAATAGGAGGTTATATTATATCTCAAGGGGTCAAACCAAACCATACGATGTTGTATGGGGCAAACGACAGCTAATGACCAATGTTTACTGAAAGACATTAAAAATATTATGTCCACATAGAAACATAACATTTGTAAATGTGAAAATAATGAAAAGTTGGCAAAAGGTAATAATCACACTTACTTTTAAAGAATAGGCGCAAAATAGACAGATCCCTTATTTGTTGACATTTGATGTATGACATAAGCCCGCATCTCGTCCTCATACTCCAGCTTGTCCTCGTTGGTGTTAAAATCATCTCTCCTCGCCAAGGCCATTGGACTGAGGAATCTGTATTGTCCCCTGCCTAATTGGTTGCACAGCTGGTGGAAGTACCTATCGTAGAATAATTGAAATTATAAAAGGATAGACATAAAAATATTGCACAGACATAAAAAGTAACAGTCATTTACAAAGTTGCTAATTCAAGCCAGGCGAGGTCAATTTCTTGCATCGTCAAAAACTCCACGATATCTTTGTCACCATCAAGTAGAAATTCATATGTACGATAAGGACTGACTACTGCTGGAGGCATCCTAACGGTTGTGGAGTGCAAAGTTGGCTGTATCTCCCGCAGGAGTTGGAGAGAAGGATATTCATCTGAAAAGAACTGCGGGCGATGAAAAAACCAATGTTATATATTCTTACAAACTGTAATATATGAAACAAGGAGTCTTAAAAATTAAGTGTACATACCACATCAATCGGAGCCTTTTGTGGAGTGTTGTGTACAAGTCGTCTAGGCCACAGGATGAATGCCTTGATCGCCTCATATAGTTTGGTGACTTCATTATCGGGAAAGGGTACAGCCACTACTACAAAAAACAGCATTCACGTCTCCATTTCACGTCTCTTTTTTCAATATGAGATGTAGAAAAAAAGCGGTGGCAAAATTGTAATTATATTGAGCATTTTCAACGTCTCTTTTTTAAATAAGAGACGTGGATTGTCCTCCAAAAATATTAACCCCGCCAAGTCAAAATAAAGGCGGGATGTTTACAGGGAAAAAAAGGCGGGAGTATTTTCCACGTCTCATATATTTTATGAGACGTGGATTATATGAGTATCCACGTCTCATAAAATATATGAGACGTGGATACTATTTTAAATTTTTTTTAATTGAAGATCAACGTCTCATAAAATATATGAGACGTGGATACATATAATTTTTATTTTTTTTATTGAGTAACCACGTCTCATAAAAGGTATGAGACGTGGTTACTCTTTTTTTTTAAAATTAGTAACCACGTCTCATATATGATATGAGATGTGGTTACTCTTTTTTTTTATTTTTAAATTAGTAACCACGTCTCATATCTTATATGAGACGTGGTTACTCTTTTTTTTTTAAATTAGTAACCACGTCTCATATAAGATATGAGACGTGGTTACTCTTTTTTTTTAAATTAGTAACCAAGTCTCATATCTTATATGAGACGTGGTTACTCTTTTTTTTATTTTTATATTAGTATCCACGTCTCATATCGATTTATGAGACATGGATTCTCTTTATATATATAAAAAAACCCGCAGCTTCCCCATTCCCTCACCTTATCTTCTTCATCGTTCTTCGTTCTTCCCCATTCCCCATTTTCCCTCAACTCCCTTAGCTTCCTCATCTTCGGCGGCAAGGAGGTCGGTTAGCACATGCAAGACCGGATTTGGAGTTAGGTAGGTCATCCCAATCACCCTCTAGCATTTGATTTTCAGATTTCGATGAGTTTCAGATGAGTAGTCCGAATAAAGGTTAGGTTCTGGCGAAATTTTACCTTAAAATCAGAGAATAAGTTTAGGAGACAAATTTTCTAAAAGAAATCAAGCTTGAATGTAAAGATGTGGTGAGATTTCAAATGGTCTGCGTCGGAAGTCCCTGTTCATTCACGAACACTTCAGTTGCTGACGTAAATCAAGAATCATTGGTGATTATATTTAATTAGGAGTAGATTAGAGCTGATTGAGTCAATTTCTGTTCGATTTCTTCCCTCTTGGCTGCCATGTTCCGTCTAATTTCCTGTTTCTTTTTCTTCCTGTTCTTCGTGATATTCTACTCTGATTGCATATGAAATTAGGGAATATAAATTCTGTTGCTTGCTAATTATGTATGGGATTGTTGAGTGTTTTCTTTTCTCTGCTTGTTATTTGAATTTTTGCTCCCTCTTTTCCTGTTCTGTTCTGGCCGCTGGTTATGATAGGAGGAGGGAAACTTTGATGTTAAATTTTAGTTAGACTTGTTATAATTGTTGATATATGTGCTGGGGTTTTGAAGTTCTGAAATTATGTTGTTTACTCTTGAATTAGGCAATTTAAGTGTGCCACGTATACTTGACTATTGTGCTTAATTCAACTATTATGTCAATTGCATGTTTTAGGTTTAGGGATTTAGAAGTTGAAAATAACTGTGAATTTCTGTTTTGTTTTATCAATTAGGAATCATATTGTATGGATGGATTCCATGATGTAAGTGTAAACCAACAACGATGCTTGAAGAATTTAAATTTTGGGTCTTTGTTTCTGATTCTTTACATTATCCTAAACTTCTTTTAATGGAATATTCAATGTCACTAATTCTATAACCCTCCTTGATCCTAAAAGGTCCAATTGCTTGAGATGTTACTGTTGGATATGCTTAGTTTTGATGATGTCAAATATAGAGTTAAATGTAGGAAGCAAAAAGTGTGTATAATGTGTTTATCTCCTACTGTCTATAAGACAATGTTTGCTATATGTTTACTGTGATTGAAAGCATGCATACATGATCACATAACATGTCCATAGGCTCATATTGCATACATAAGAGCATGTAACTTAGTCTGGAATGAATTGTAATAAGAATCATAATGGCTAAGTAAAAGAGTGTAGGTTACCTCAGCAATGAATAAGTAAAATCTAATAGGTAACAGATTCTCTATCGCTAAGCTTGAACCTATTGCTAATCTGGAAAGCTTATGATATCAATGGCTAATGAGGACTTAGCAGTAATCCATTAAAAGAGCAATATCTCTATCGCTAAAGGTCTTCACCATAGCTAATGGAATGTGTAGAGCTAGCTTAAGCAAATAAGAATAGATCCTATCGCTAGACTCTATCACTATCGCTAAAGCCCCTCAGATAACATGAATAAATACTCGGGGAAGAATGTTAGATCAGTTAACATAGTTAGCTAGCGATAATGAGATTAGCTATCGATAGAAGAAAGCTCATTGTGATAACTTAGACAAACTAATAAGCTGATGCATTGAGCTAATGGACTAAGCAAGCGATAATATCTGCTGTGCAATATATGTTTATCTGTTTAGCAAAGTACTGGAATTACACTATGAAGCTAGCGATAGCTTTGTTAGCTATCGATAGCACAATACGTGCTGAGCTAATACATTGTTTCTAAAGTGCAGATTTTACACTGTCAAGCTAGCGATAGCAAAGGGAGCTAGCGCTAGTGAAACAGATGACAGCAAGTACAGGAGTAGGTAGCAGCAGGTTACCGTTACTCAGAGTCTCCATCTCTCTTAGCCGAAGCAAAAGAAGAAAGAAAACCTCAACGGCTAGTTCTCTAAGTCTCCAACGGACATAAACTTATCAAAACCATATATAAAGACTTGAAGACATCTGGTGAAAGGGTAGCGTCATGAGAACATCGAAAAAGACGAATATACGCTAACAGCAATGAAAACAGAGGCTCTGCACAGAGTGTTAGTTATATATCAGTGAGCCAGAAACGATGAGTTGAGCACATTAGAATAGAAGAGCTAGAGCAACCATAGTTCAAATCTTTAAGCTCTAGAATTTGTATTTCCTCATCATATACGAATCTGTACTTAAGTGATTATCAAAATTCCTTCTTTGAGAGAAGTTAGATTTCCTTGTAATCATTCTCTATACTTAGTGAGTGATACTCAAGATTGGGAGATCTTGAGTGGGGAAACAGATTGTAACCTTACAGGTTGTAAGGGGGAGTGTTTAGAGAGAGTCTAAAGCTCTGTTGTAAAGGTTGGCTGGTGATCCCATGTTGTAAAACCAGTGGAAAAGGTTGGCTGGTGATCCCGTGTTCGTAAAACCAGTGGAAAAGGTTGACAGGTGAACCTGTGTTCGTAAAACCTGTGGTAGGCTTCTCTTGTGCCTGGTTTAAACAAGAGGATAGTGGAAAACTCAGGTGGAGCCTGAGGACTGGATGTAGGTCAGGGTTGACCGAACCAGGATAAATTCTGTGTGCATTATCTCTTCCCTAAACTCTCTTAGTTTCCAGCATATCTACTTTATATATCTCTTGTGCATTTAACAATTTTGAAATACTCTGTGATAAACAGAAAGAGATTTTAAAGATTACCTTCACAGTGCTTTATAAAAGAAAATTTTAAAGTTTTTTTTATCCTATCACCCAATTCACCCCCCTCTTGGGTGACAGCCAGCACTTACATTTGGTATCAGAGCGGGTCACTTGTTTAAAGGATCCAACGATCTCAAGTGATAAAGATCATGGCTGATTTTGGGTATAACATGTTTTCTGAAGGTTTTGATTTCATCATTCCACCTCTTCTTGAAAATATTGATTTCCGATTTTGGAAAGCTAGGATGAAGAGTTTTATAAAATCATTTGATTATCATATGTGGAATGTTTTTACAAATGATTTTGATTTCAAACCAAGAAAGGATTGGACTGAAAAAGACAAGAAGATGTTCTCCTTAAACATTAGAGCTATGCAAATTCTGCATAAAGGCTTAACTGAAAAAGATTTTCAGAAAATCAGATTTTGCTCTAATGCTAAAGATATCTGGGATACACTTGAGTCTATATATATATCTCTAACCATCTTGTTGAAACTGAAAGTGTTGACAGCTCATCTGAATTTCAAAGTCGCATATCTATGGCTGATGAGCAATTGGAAGCTGAAATTGAAAAAGGAGAGATCATAGAACCCTTCCAAGATTCAGTCAACACTGAAGGACAAGAAAAGGATGACTGCCAAGAGCTCTACCTGAACGAGTCTGATCAATCATTCTCTGGAGCTCAAGATGCAGCTATGGTATACAGTTCCAATTCCTTTGTTTTTGAGAAAAACAATTCTGATATGCATAAAACTGATTTACAACCTATCACAGATCATGTTTCAAAAAGAGAAAATATTTTAAATCATGCTGGAAAATGTTTTGGGAAGAAAGATCTTTTAAATGAAAACAATTTGAGTTTGCACTCTTCTGACCATCACAATAATTGCATAAAATCTCATGTTGCACATCATCCTATTAGTTGCTATTATTCTGGAAAAACTGGTCATATTTCTCACATGTGTAATATTAGAAGAAATTCAAATGTGAGAAATAAATTTATTTGGGTTCCAAAAGGACATGTAAGGTCCAAAGCTAACAATGAAGGACCCAAATATAAATGGGTACCAAAATGTCCATCTAGTGCTTTTTGTGTGCAGATTAATTCTAGAAGAAATGGATATTCTGGTGCAGAACCTAGAAAGAAGAATCCAAGAGTGTCTCATGCTTCAAGAAAGAGATTCACAGAATCTACATATAGAAGGAGAACTCATGGAGAAGCCACTACTGCAACATCTTGCTCAGATCATAAAAAGCAGTGGACTGTAACAAGAAGAGCAAGTTCTACCTCAAGAATGAGCTATCACAAAGTACCTTTCAATTACCTTGAGGAGAACAAGAGAAACAGAATTCCTCAGACATCAAGAAAAAGATTCTTGAATTCTGTTCCTCACAAGAGAACTTGGCTACCCAAGCACAAGCATGTCAGAAACTTTTGGGTAAGCCAAAGCAATCCTCCAAGTAGCTAAGGTAAAGGTATACAAGGGTAAAATCTCCTACACTACTATCAGTAATATTTATTGAGATTTTACACTTTGCAACCTTAGGGATGAACATTGAATTCTGTGTTAAAGTCAATTGCAAAATGTTTACAATGTTCATAAGATAGACTTATTACATGCATATTGATTTGAAAAAGAATATATTCATATATATCCTTATGCATGTAGACATGATTAATTCATTATGCTCAACCATCTTAAATTGATTACATTTTTTTTGAAGCATATGAATTATGTTTTTAATACCTACGAACTAACCATGAGCAGATTTATATGAAATTGGATACTGAAGAAAAGAAAAGAATTACAATTCTGTAGGTAACAAGGACAGGAAGCATCAAGACTATGATCTACATGAAAATTTACTCAAGTCTTGATGAGCTGAACTACATGCTTGGATTTTGGTGTTGAACCTGTAAAAGAAAATATCAACTTTATTCTACCAAAATCAAGCTACTGCAAGGACAAGCGCAGACTGTTCAATCGATAGTGAAGGTCACTATCGTTAGCATATGCTGGACAGAGCCAAGATTGAGCTGATTGCCATCAAAAGCACTATTGATAGCAAGGTCCGCTATCGATAGCTGGAAAGAGAAGTGATGAGCCTGTCCGAGACTGTGGGATCATGCCTGCTAGTGATAGCCACTCTCATTACTGATAGCAATCTTCTACCTAGACAAGTGCAGTTATCGTAATATCATTCTTATCCTATCTTGAATGAATATAATTTTGTTTGGATAATGAATGCTTGTCTCCCATCTCATTAGCAATCAATCTTTTACTGTCATGAAATATCTGTCAGATTGCTATATGACTGAAAAAGTTGAAATTGTGCATAGTTTATCTTTTGTGGAATTTATGAAATGCACAATTCAAATTTGTTTAGATTTCAACTCAGCATGTTTATAAAATTGCATTTTGAAAAATATGTTCACCTCAATTGCATTTGAACTATTTTTGAAAATTTGGAAGGTGATGTTTCAAACTGATGCATTAAAGTTTTCTTCTAACTTCTATATACTGTGTAGTGCCTAATCTGTGCTAACCTATTCCATGACAAATGCTTAAACTCTTGACTAGTTATTTGGACTGATGAGCATATACTTCATTATTCAAAAATCCATCCCTCATCCTATCACTCAAATGTATTATCAATCATTATCATTTCAGAGTATCTAGAGTCTTGTGTTTATCGTAATATTGAATATTCATATCACTCTGAACACAGCTCTAAAAGTCAAGAAAATCTCTAAGTCATATCAAAGTCAATGTGTCTATCATGTCTATAGCTCAAAGCCTTCTTTGTTATAAGACTTTGGATATGTTCTCTGATCCTTAAAAGGTGAAGCATTTTGGCATATTTTCTTCATTGTTGACTTTCATCTCAATATTGCCATCCACCATCGCTAGCTCCTCTCCTAGCGATAGGAACCAAAGCACAGATTCCTACATGAGCATTGGATGTTAAAACGTTTGAAAAATGATTTTATATTTTAAATCTGCATCTCATTTATGCTTCATGATATCTTAAAACCAATGCTGAGAGAGTTATTTATCAAATGTCTTTTATGCTTTATGGAAAATATTTTTATTTGAATTTATACATAAAAGCATAAGCAAATTATTTCAAACCTTATCCTGAGTTTTCTATACTTTTGCTGGAAAAATGAATCATACTAATGATTTCAAAACAAGCTTGTATTTTGAGTATGATTCTACAAGTTATGAAAAAGGATTAAATAGGATTAAATGCTATCATTGATTGAGCAAATCTTAAATAAGCATTTCTATCCCTCACCCTTTATAATTGATAAATATCATTTTGGGAAGATTTTGCCACATGCTATTAATTGGATTTATTTGCATAAGATTCAGGAGCTTTTACAACTAATATTATGAGGACCCAAGGATGGGTACCAAGTTGCCTGACACAGGTTACAGCTCTTATTAGCGATAGCAAGTAGTCTTCATGGTGCTCAGCCATCGATAGCTTCATGGTCCATCAATTGAACGAGAAGCAGCTATCGATTGCAGTCATACTATCGATAGTCTAGAAGATCCAGCTTCATAGCCTATCGATAGAACATGGTTTTTGGTTTGTTTTTATCCACTATATCTCTGAGCTGTTTTGATATTTGTTTTCTGCTCTGTGTTATCACTATGCTCTCTGCAAATGATTTGTCTTCAAAATATTAATCTCATATGCACTGAGATTTTGAAAATTTATTTTGGTGTCTGAATTTAGTTGTCACCTCTTGGCAAGCTTGATTTTAAAACTGCATATCAGTGTCTGTTCAAAATAGATGCCCATTTGGTGTCAGATTTTGCCATCAGTATTTTGCTTATATGCGACTCAACTTGACATATTTGTACCTGGCAAAATGGACAAATCAATTTCAATATTTCAAATACCTCAACTCAGATTTCTCGATTTTTGTTTATACTGACATTGCAATCTTGTTTCTACAAGTTAATTCATTTCAAATTTGATTGCAACTTCTAGAAATCTGTGACTGAATTTTATTTTGATTTTGTTGACAAATCCTGAACACAAATTTCTTTGGTTCATCAGTAGCTAATTCTGGCTTTCTGCTTCATTCATATTTTTGAAACAGGTGATTCAAAGTTTTATTCTGATAGTAGCCTTCACTTATGCATCCTTGCTTGCTATGTGCTTAAATCTAACTAGATCTGATTTACATGCTTAAAATCTGATTTGAATATGGCTATGAATGATGATTCTGATATCTTGCTGTTAGATTTGCCACTTGACCTTAATATGCTATATCCTGTTTGACTGGAATAAATGAATGCATAGATTAAGGGGGATCTTCAAATTTAACATGTGTATATCTTAAAGCTCATCTCTTTTGATGATAAAGATGATTCCTCGTATAGATTCCTTTCATGATCTCAATATGACATTATCTTACATTAAGGTTTCTTTACATTTGGTATCAATTTTTGATAATCCTTGATTATATTAACCCCTCTCCTTGCAAGAAAGATAAACATTGATGACAGGAGAAATCAGTCTGAGAAAGAGCATCCCTCAATATTCCACACGGACACATCATCAACTCTGAGGATTGATGCAGAAGCACAATGAACCACTGATCGGCTTACACCTTCCCAATAACAATTGGTATCAATACCGGCTTATCAGATATAGTAGATCAAGAGAGGAAGGCACTAGGCTTCATGGATCAATCAATTCATCTTGCCAAATATAAATGAGCATTTCTAAACTCTCTCTCAATTTTCATTTAAAGTTTTCCTTGATAAATTGCATTGTCAAATCTGTATGCCTTGTTTGAGCATCTTGCATATCTCTGGCAAATCTTCAGAAAACATAGAGTCAATCTTTTTGATGATGTCAAATATGGGGAGAGAAAAGCATGAAAAATATATTGCATCTACATTAACTTCCATGATCTTACTCTTACATATTTTTCACCATGGATTTGTCATCATCAAAAAGGGGGAGAATGTTGGATATGCTTAGTTTTGATGATGTCAAATATAGAGTTAAATGTAGGAAGCAAAAAGTGTGTATAATGTGTTTATCTCCTACTGTCTATAAGACAATGTTTGCTATATGTTTACTGTGATTGAAAGCATGCATACATGATCACATAACATGTCCATAGGCTCATATTGCATACATAAGAGCATGTAACTTAGTCTAGAATGAATTGAGATAAGAATCATAATGGCTAAGTAAAAGAGTGTAGGTTACCTCAGCAATGAATAAGTAAAATCTAATAGGTAACAGATTCTCTATCGCTAAGCTTGAACCTATCGCTAATCTGGAAAGCTTAGGATATCAATGGCTAATGAGGACTTAGCAGATTCTCATTTGTTTGCTACTACTGTGAGTTAGATTCTTACTCTTTCTTCCTTCATTTTCTTTTGTGTATGTTGTTAATAAAGTTCAGCTTTCTTTTATAGGGAGATGTTATCAAAATTTTTGGAAAGTTACTTTAATTAACTGCTCTATCATCATTACTATACTTTGAGTTAGTAATGATGTAAAACTGACTTTTGTGGAATGTAGTAAAGGTTTGAATAGAATGGATCGTAGTTGGATGAATAAGTTGAGAACTAGCAAAGAGTATGGACTTGGGGTGGAAGGGTTTCTTGAGTTTGCTAAAAGGAACGCTCGTAGTAAAAGTGGGATGTATTTTTGTCCTTGTGTGAAGTGTATAAATCAAATTCGAAAGAGCATTGATGATATAAGGGATGACCTTATTTGTTACAAGATCAATCTCCGGTACAGAAAATGGGTTTGGCATGTTGAATTAGGAACAACAACGCCTTCTTCAATGTCACAAAGTGTGGGTTTTGTGGATGATTGTTCGCCACGCGCCGCAAGTGCACGGGTCGCGCCAAGTAATAAAGTGAGTGGAAAAGTATCGTTCCCACGAGTATTTGTCCAAAACCCGATCAAACAATGATTTTCACACTCTCGCCCAATTTGAGTGATACAAATGTTGAGTTTGAAAATTTAATAAGAAAATAAATTATCCTAAATGAAAGCAAAATTATGAACAAATGATTCTTCAATTTCAATGGCAAATTTGGGTCCTAAGATTGTCTATACCCCTTGTACTTCCTAAAACTCAATTAACCTCCACTCAAAAATGCTCTCAATGAAAGCATATGCTAATCTAGGATTCTTGGAGTACTTGTGAAAGCTCTCTCAAGTCAAGAACAAGTGTTTAATCTTGTTAATTGCACAATCTCTTGCTACAACTTAACAAAACCCAATTTTAAAGCTCCAATCCTAATGTGATTATGTAAGGTTAGCAAGTATATCTCTATCTTGCCAACAAACCATCCATTTAACACCATAAACTTCAAGTCTTACATTACTCTACCAAAGTTCTACACTCAACTTAGCTCTCTCAAGTCATAAATTGAGTGAACACAACATCTAAATGGTGATCAAGCACTTAGAAGCATTAGGAGAAGAGTAAAATAACCACATACATAACATTAATCACAAATTAAGAGGAGGAAACAAGAATTAATCCATACAAGGGTTCAAAACAACCTTAGAATCAAAACCTTAGCTCCACATGTTCAGAGAATCCAAAAGAATATATACATATATCAGCAAATTCATGAACAAGAGAGAGAGAAAGGAAAATGGAGAAGAGAAACCAAGAATCAAAGCCAAAATCTCTTCCAAACTTCAACTCCTTGCTCCAAGCTCCTCCAAGACCCAAACCCTAGCAGAGCCAAGCCCCCAAGCACACCCAGGAAGTGAAGAATGCGGAATTAGGTCGAAAATTTCCTTATATAGGTCCAAAATTCCGCTGGTAAATTAAAACGCGCAGCTGCATAATTCAGTACCCTCGCCGTGGCCCTTGCTGTGGGGGTGCCACGGCCAAGGCCAGAAAACATGCAAGTTTTCGGACCCTCGCTGTGGAGGTCCCACGGCGAGGAGGGACCTATCTGCAAAGTTTCAGAAATATCTGGGGCTTTTCTGTAATTTTTCACAATTTGTCCAGAAACTTGAATTTTCCCTTTTTTCTTGAAATTTCAGCTTCTAGCCCCAATTTCTCCCCCTTTTAAGAGTTCTTCTTCATCCGGATCCCTTGGTTATTGCATCAAAATATTCCTACAATATTTACATAAAACAACATAAGAAAATAGCTAGAAATATGAAGAAAATCTACACAAATAAACAATTATGTGCATCTAAAAGAATAAACATTTTCCCATCTTAAGTGTCCAAAATATATTAATAATTGCATAAAACTCAAGGGAAATGTGTTGATATTACATGAATTCTTGGGAGTTATCACACCCCCAAACTTAGACTTTTACTCGTCCTCGAGTAAAACAAGTGCTGAAATTGTTAGATTGATCAATTATCTACTTACTATGCATGCATGGAGTTTTCCTCATTAGTTGCTCAAGAAGATATATTCAATAGGAAATCAATGGAATATAGAAGGATGCAAAATTTACAAATTAAGAACAAACTTCCCAACTATTCCAAGTGTGTGTTTGGAGTTAGAAAATGATTCTTCTGCAAATGTAAAGAAAAATTTCAGCATTACAAGAGGTATGAACTAACCTCAACATCAAGGCTTCATATGCCTAACCTATTCCTCTCTCTCCACTAAAACATCATTTCACATAAATCCAAAATCAATGGGACTTTATAAGGTTGTAATGTGGCCAAGGGTTGAGCTCATAGAAAGAAAGGTGTCAAAGGAATTCAAATATCTTGAGATAATTGATAATATGCAACTCATCTTCCTTCCTTTTCTATACAAAATTTCCTTCAAAAAATCTAACCACTCCCCCAAACTTATCTCAAATTGAGGTATTTGTACTCCAAGTCTTATTGAAGCTAAACTTTCTTTTCTTTTCTTTTTCTTTTTCTTTTTTCTTTTCTGTTTTTCCATTTTTTTAAACAAAAGGGAAATCAACTTGCAATGACTTTGGAGTACAATCTATTGAAAATCATGTATTATTTACATTCCTCATACCCACTTACAAATACATTCATCTCATAACCACTATACCATTTCTTACCACCAACAATAATCATCAATCATCTCAAAATCAAGGTAATTCATGGTTTTTCGGGTTACAACAGTTAAGGTTCAGTGTGGGGTTCAAAAAGGAAATTCACATGGTTTTTCCATTAAAGGCTCAAATGGGGATACAAGTGGAAATGATTCAAAGGTAGGCTTGAAAGGCTCAAACGCATTTGAAAGAATGCCCATATCATTTTCCAAAATCATGCAAAATCATTACACAGCCTTAAGAGATTCCAAGATAGGTTCTAGAGTCTATCAGTTGAGAAAGAAAATACATGCTCAAATGCCATAAAATCTCCAAACAAAGGCTTTCAAATCATTCCCAACTCTAGTGTGCCAAATTTGTTTCAGAATTGTCAGAAAGCTAGTCTCAATAATGCAAATCAAGCATCCAAAAATATTAACCACAATTTCCTCTTAAGCATATAATCTAAGCAACCATTCTATCATTGGATCTCATATTCAATTCAGGGGATAACGAATCAATCTAAATCATGCTTCAAGAAAAATGACAAGTAATCGTCCAAATTTCCAAAATTGAAATTCATGTCAATGTCAACTAACATTCTATCATCAAATCATTCAACTCTAATCAAATTGGAAATGCAAGAAACTTCCCTGTAAATGCTCTTTGCTCTCCAAACTTGCTTTCCATTGCCTCATGTTCAATTTGATGACAAAATTGAAGATGCACAACACAAGTCACACCTACTAAAGAAAAACAACAAGGAAAAATATTAAACTTTTAGAGCTTGGGTTGCCTCCCAAGAAGCGCTAAGTTTATAGTCTTCAGCCAGACTTTCCAGTTGCTAATCATACGTATCAAAAACAAAAATCACCTTGTCTTCATTTCTCTTTGGAAGACAAGGCTTCAGAAAAATTGGGAATTCATTCATATAAGCACTACATGTTCCGTTAATCAAAAGTGACTTCAAGAAACATGCTTCAATGTTGTACATGGGTGGCTCCAATTTAATTGCTTCAAAATTATCCCCATTAGCCCCCAAATAATTTGAAAACCCAATGAAATCTACTTGACTCCCCTCAGTAGGAGCCAAGCTTTCAGTAGGAGGACTTTGAACATAAATTGCAGGGATTTCAATGTTGTTCTCTCCCTCTTCAATTTCTAGCACACAATCACCCACAAAAGTAGTACAAGACATTGACAGCACATTATCACTTCCCACAGACAATTCCTCACTTGAAATGGCCTCTTCCACATCATAGTCATTTGAACTATCAATGAAAACACCATTTTGCTTTAAAGACTCAATGGTTGATGCCATTTCATTTGCCCTAGATGCTAAATTTTCAAGAGCTAATTCATGTTCATTCAATTTCTCTTTTGTCCAAGCTCTTATTTCATTTTGATTATCCAAAATACGTTGAAGCATCTCCTCTACAGTGGGCTTTTTCTCATGAATGGGAGTGATTTCATCTAAATGATTGGGTGAGAATTGATAACATGATGCATATGAAGGAAAAGAAACATTTGTATCCCAAGGCAATTCATGTTCATGATTCCATTTAGGGTTAAGAGAATTATCATGCCAATCAGTTTGTACCCTAGCAGAATCATCCCCTACATAATCCAATGATGAGACATGGGGGCATTGATCTATATAATGATTATCACCACAAAAATTGCAACAAATGTACTCATATTGAGTTTCAAACGCATTAGGTCCATAGCAAGAAGGTAGATAATCATTACCATGCTCAAATGCATCACTTGCCCCATTAGTCCACCAAGGATTATCCATAACACAATTTAAAAGCAAATAACTAACAAACAAAAAGATAAACAAAGAAAACAAATGTACACATATGAACACAAGAAAAGAAGCTACAAGAGAAAAACAAACACACAAACAAATATATACAAACTCAAGCTTAAGCTACTAGTGCTCTAATCAAGGTTGACCAAGGACGGTTTTGGGAAACAAATCCCCGGCAACGGTGCCAAACACTTGTTTGCCACGCGCCGCAAGTGCACGGGTCGCGCCAAGTAATAAAGTGATGAGAAAAGTATCGTTCCCACGAGGATTTGTCCAAAACCCGATCAAACAATGATTTTCACACTCTTGCCCAATTTGAGTGATACAAATGTTGAGTTTGAAAATTTAATAAGAAAATAAATTATCCTAAATGAAAGCAAAATTATGAACAAATGATTCTTCAATTTCAATGGCAAATTTGGGTCCTAAGATTGTCTATACCCCTTGTACTTCCTAAAACTCAATTAACCTCCTCTCAAAAATGCTCTCAATGAAAGCATATGCTAATCTAGGATTCTTGGAGTACTTGTGAAAGCTCTCTCAAGTCAAGAACAAGTGTTTAATCTTGTTAATTGCACAATCTCTTGCTACAACTTAACAAAACCCAATTTTAAAGCTCCAATCCTAATGTGATTATGTAAGGTTAGCAAGTATATCTCTATCTTGCCAACAAACCATCCATTTAACACCATAAACTTCAAGTCTTACATTACTCTACCAAAGTTCTACACTCAACTTAGTACTCTCAAGTCATAAATTGAGTGAACACAACATCTAAATGGTGATCAAGCACTTAGAAGCATTAGGAGAAGAGTAAAATAACCACATACATAACATTAATCACAAATTAAGAGGAGGAAACAAGAATTAATCCATACAAGGGTTCAAAACAACCTTAGAATCAAAACCTTAGCTCCACATGTTCAGAGAATCCAAAAGAATATATACATATATCAGCAAATTCATGAACAAGAGAGAGAGAAAGGAAAATGGAGAAGAGAAACCAAGAATCAAAGCCAAAATCTCTTCCAAACTTCAACTCCTTGCTCCAAGCTCCTCCAAGACCCAAACCCTAGCAGAGCCAAGCCCCCAAGCACGCCCAGGAAGTGAAGAATGCGGAATTAGGTCGAAAATTTCCTTATATAGGTCCAAAATTCCGCTGGCAAATGAAAACGCGCAGCTGCATAATTCAGTACCCTCGCCGTGGCCCTTGCTGTGGGGGTGCCACGGCCAAGGCCAGAAAACATGCAAGTTTTCGGACCCTCGCTGTGGGCCTCGCTGTGGAGGTCCCACGGCTAGGAGGGACCTATCTGCAAAGTTTCAGAAATTTCTGGGGCTTTTCTGTAATTTTTCACAATTTGTCCAGAAACTTGAATTTTCCCTTTTTTCTTGAAATTTCAGCTTCTAGCCCCAATTTCTCCCCCTTTTAAGAGTTCTTCTTCATCCGGATCCCTTGGTTATTGCATCAAAATATTCCTACAATATTTACATAAAACAACATAAGAAAATAGCTAGAAATATGAAGAAAATCTACACAAATAAACAATTATGTGCATCTAAAAGAATAAACATTTTCCCATCTTAAGTGTCCAAAATATATTAATAATTGCATAAAACTTAAGCGAAATGTGTTGATATTACATGAATTCTTGGGAGTTATCAATGATGTTAGTGTCGATAAAATAAATGACATGATTAATGATATTGGGGCAGAGTCATTTACACAACTTCCTGAACATGAGAAGTTACGGAGTGAAGCAGAGATACCGTTATTCCCTGGGTGTCGTAAGTATACACGGTTGACCGCTGTGTTGACCTTATTGAATATAAAGGCACGTAATGGGTGGGCAAATTCGGGTTTCTCAGAGTTACTTAAAGCTTTGAGTGATATGTTTCCAGACGATAATGTCCTTCCGAATCGAATGTATAAGGCTATAAAAGTTCTCAACAATATGGGTATGGAGTATAAGAAGATACATGCTTGCCCTAATGACTGTGTACTGTATAGGAATGAATACGAGGGACTAACAGAGTGTCCGGAGTGCAACACCCCAAGGTATAAAATTAAGAAGGATGCATGTGGTGATAAGGTAAATAACGGGTCATCTTTGAAGGTGTTGTGGTATCTGCTAATAGTACCGCGGTTCAAACGTATGTTTGCGAATGCGCAGGAAGCAAAGAATCTGAGATGGCACTGTGATGAGAAAATCTCTGATGGAAGATATCTTCGGTACCTGGCTGATTATCTTCAATGGAAGAAGATAGATGAAATGTTTCCTGACTTCGGATGTGAGCCAAGGAATCTTCACCTTGGTCTATGCACTGATGGATTCAACCCTTTCAGAAATCTAAGTAGCACACATAGTGCTTGGCCTGTTCTCCTAGTCATTTACAACCTACCTCCTTGGTTGTGTACGAAGCGCAAGTACTTGATGCTCTCAATGTTGATTTCGGGGCCAAAACAGTCGGGGAACGACATTTATGTCTACCGGCGTCTTTGATTAAGGATTTGAAGAAGTTGTGGGAGGAAGGCGTCGATGTGTTTGATGCATACAGGCAAGAGACATTTAAGTTGAGCGCTATGATATTCACTACAATAAATGATTTCCCTGCTTATGGAAATATATCTGGATATAGCGTGAAAGGGCATAGGGCATGTTCTATATGTGAAGCAGACACACACTACCATCAACTCAAGCACAGAAGGAAGACTGTTTATCTCAGTCATCATTAGTTTCTTTATCGGTATCATCCTTACAGTAAGCTAAAAAAGAATTTTAACGATTCGCCGGAGCATGGATTGGCACCAAAGGCATTGACTGGGGAAGAAGTTTATGGCCGTGTTGCGAATATCAAAGTGGTATTCGGTAAGAAATAGAAGACTGGGAGTGAGTCTAACATGTGGAAGAAGAGGTCAATCTTCTTTGACCTACCATATTGGTGCTTTCTTGATGTGAGACACAGTATTGATGTGATGCATGTGGAGAAAAATATGTGTGATAGTCTTATCGGAACGCTTTTGTACATTCCAGGAAAGACTAAGGACGGGATCAATGCAAGATTAGACTTGGTGGAAATGGGAATAAGACAACGGCTGCATCCAAAAGTAAGTGATAATGGCAAGAGATTTTATATGGAACCAGCTGCTTATACATTGTCTAAACAGGAGAAAAAATTCTTTGTGGGTGTTTGCGTGGGATCAAGGTGCCACAGGGCTATTCTTCTAACTTTAGCAGACTTGTGTCTGATGATTTGAAGTTGGTGGGAATGAAATCACATGATTACCATATATTAATGCAACAATTATTACCAGTCACTATAAGAGGCATTATGCAAGATGATGTAAGGAACACCATAAATAAATTGTGTATGTTTTTTAATGCTGTATGCAGCAAAGTTATCGACACTGAGAAATTGGATGAGTTGGAAAAAGAAGGTTACCTTATTCTGACCAAATTAGAGATGCACTTTCCTCCAGCCTTCTTTGATATCATGGTCCACTTGATCATTCACTTGGTAAGGGAGATAAGACTATGTGGCCCTGTTTATCTAAGGTGGATGTACCCTTTCGAGCAATTCATGAAAGTCCTAAAAGGATATTCTAAGAACCCCTATCGACCTGAAGCATCCATTGTGGAAAGATATGTAATTGAAGAATCTATGGAATTTTGCAAACCATACTTGAAAGGTGTAGAGGAAATGTCCAGACATGAAGACAGGATCGGTAAGGGAAGGGGCCTTAAAGTGAAGAGTATGAAACCTAAAGATGTGTTACAAGCTCACCTATATATTCTAAATAATATGGAAGAAGTGCAGCCTTATTTAGATGACCACAAAAGAAGTTTAAGGGACAAGAACCCAAGGAAAAATGATAGACAAATAGCTAATGAGCATAACAAGACATTCATTGAGTGGTTCAAGAAAAATATTACATAAAATACCGATGTGTCGGATACAATTAAATGGTTAGCTGAGGGCCCCCGTTTTGAGGTTGTCGCATGGAGCGGATATGATATAAATGGGTATTCTTTCTATACAAAAACGAAAGACTATAACAGTACTATGCAAAACAGTGGTGTAAAGCTTGTAGCCGAAGCTATGCACTATTCTAGTTTGAAGGATAAAAACCCAAAAGTAGCTTCCATGGCTTATTATGGAGTTATTGAAGAAATATGGGATGTAAGTTACAACAAGTTTAAAGTTCCGCTCTTCAAATGCAAGTGGGTTAGCCAAAAGGCAGTTGAGATTGATCGTCAGTTTGGGTTTACCACTGTTGATCTTCAAAGGGTTGCTTACAGTGATGAGCCTTTCATTTTAGCAAGTCAGGCGAAGCAAGTTTTCTATGTGACTGATCCTGCAAATCCCCAATTGTCCATAGTCCTACAAAGTAAAAAACAAAAGGATCGTGCTCCAACTTCAAATCTAGATGACACACCACCTTTCTCCTTAAACCCACCCCAACTCGGTGAAATATAAGTGATAGATGATGATCAATATGCTTTTAGGAATGATCATTGTGAAGGAATATGGGATAATACATAAAGTAAGTACCTTAATGAATAAAAGTTGTTTTTTATTTTTTATATTTTATGTTGAAGTTATTTCAATTTTGTAACAGGTAAATGGCAGACAATTCTGGCGATGACTCATATGAGGATCACTCAAATGATGAAGAGCAACCACATGTCGATCCTCCCGAAGGATAGGGGCTCCACCAAGCTTCCTAAGATTGTTAAGCGGCAAGGAACTAGCAACTTTGAACCCATTCTTGTTGATTTTAATGAGGACATGATCCCACTTGGTCCAAACAGGAGCACATTTGCTAGTTACCTCGGATATCTAGCACGAAGCAGATTAAGCATACTTATAGGTGATTGGAGATTAATACGCAAAGAAACTAAGGACAGAGTCTGGACGGATATTTTGGTATTTTCTAAACCTTTTCTTTAAATTGATTGATGATTTGATTTATTTGTTATAAAATGATTTGATTTATTTGTTACAATAGTTGACTAAGCATTTTAATAATTTGGCAGCAAAACTTCACTGTCCCAAACACTGAGGCATTTAAAAAGCATTGGATGAGGGAAGTACGACATCGATGGAAAGATTTCAAGTCTACTCTTACTAGAGAATATGTTCAAGGACCTAAATGCAATAAAAATCCTTGTCTTATGTGGCCATCTCTTAAACTAGAAGAGTGGAAAAAGTTTAAAGCATCACGGTTAACTGAGGAGTTCCAGGTATGTCTATTCTAACTTTGATTCATATAAACTTTGTTTACTACTTTTTTATTGCATTATACTAACTTTGTTTTCTTTGCATAGGAAAAAAGGAAGAAACAACAAGAGAAGCAAAAGCTAAATGTGTATCCACACACAATGTCTCGTGGAGGTTATTTGTGGTTAGAACAGAAAATGGTTAGGGAACATTTGGAAGCAATGGAGGAAGCAGCCAAATCAGACCCTAACATTGTTGTAGAACCTCCCCCACCTATCCCACGTCACAAAAAATTTGTGGAAGGAAGGAAGAAGAGTGGAGGGAAATTTGTAAGCCCTAAAGCGGAAAAAATTGCTCAAAAAATTGTAAGTTATCTGTTAATGTTTAATAAATTGCATTACTAACTTTCTCTTCTAAACAAGACCAAATGATTTTTTTCGTGTAAATTATAGGATAAACTTGAAGAGCAAAGTTCCCAAGGGTCCTTCTCTCAGACCGGTAGGATGGACATTCTTGCTACAGCAATTGGGAAGCCTGATCCCCCTGGACGAGTTAGAGGCGAGTATGGGATAGTTGGTTTGAAAAAATATTTTGGTCGTTCTCGAAGCACTGTCCAGTATGAACCAAGTCAGGAATTTGTGGCAAAGCTCTCAGAAAAAATCCGGGATTAGGTGATACAACAAGTTCGGGGTGAGATGATGAGTATGATGCAGCCTGGTGTTTCACCACGACATGTGAGTATCTAATATTGTCTATGTATTAGCATATATTTTATCTTTCAATGAGCTTATTATCTCTATAATTTCGTAAACACTGTAGGAATCCCCCGGCTTTCGAAGCACAAAGAGTAGTTGTACTGTGCCGATCGATCCCCCTGGTTCTAACTCAGTAGATGAGGGACAACCTTGCTTTCTCCATTTGGATGACCCAAACCTGCGACCAGTTGCCAAAGCTACTCAGTACCCAAGGGCCTCAACCATCCATAATATAGCCATTCTGGAGGACCAAGTTAAGGTATCTGTTGTATTTGTTGTAGAAGGAGAGGAGTCTACAAAAGTTCTGTTTCCTACCATAGAGGTCACTAAGTTAGACGAAGCAATAGGGTCTTTCATTTTATGGTCTAGGCGATTTGTCTTTGATACACCAATCACAGCCCCTCTGCGTGATGATGGCAACGTCTATGCCTCGCTGGAACTCGTGCGCAGCTTTGTTGCTTCCCTGCCTAACAAGATCAATTTCAAAATGGATCCCTTGGGACCTGATAAGACATATCCCTTTGGACTTGGGCGAAATGATGTTGTGGCATTTTTTACTACGAATAATTTGGACCTTGGATGGTTGGAACTTGCAATTCAGTTAAGTTTTTTTTCGAGTCATTTTTACCTTTCATTTATGTACCAATATAATCATATGATCTAATTCAAGTTCTATTTTAGGTACTTTCACTTGAAGTGCTGTAACGAGGGCTTCACGGAGTACGCATTCCTAAGTCCAATGTCATTGTTAAGGAACACAACCTCCAAAGAAAAGGAAGCAATTGAGGAACACAACAATATTATGGAGGCCTATGTGGGGTTTCAAATTTCACATTGCAGAAAGCGATGTTATTTCGCACCAATCCTTGATAGGTAAGTTTGTTCACTATACGTACCATTTAAGTTTGTTCTGCCTCTTTTGAATTTTTGAGTATTTGCTTGCTCATGTGTTAAAATATGCTAGGCAAATTTCATTTGAAATTTGACTCGGTGGTTCTGCTGTTTGTCTACAATCTATTTCCTGCTGTCATGTTTGCATTTTTGCTGCTGACTTGTTTGACCAAAAACTTTGCTATCATACTTTATGTAGTGACTGAGATTTTTGTCTCTATATTGCTGCTGGGTGAATTTGAGAAGCCTGATTTCATTTTGACCTCTAAATGCACACTCTAATTTATGAGCATCTTTGGTAAATTTAATTCTGTGATTCAGGGGACATTGGAGTTTATATGTTATCTGCCCTGGAGAACACCATATTTATTGGTTTGATTCCTTAGATCATGGGCCACCCGTTTTGTATAAAAAGATTTTCACCAAGTAAGCCTGTTAATATTTTGAATTAGTAAATATGATTATAAGTAAATTATTAGCATAGTTCTTATTTTAGTTTCATTGTAGGGCCATATTGCATTGGCATATCACAATACATACACGCCGTGGAGCTAATCATAAAATTGAGATTGTTAGGCCTACAGTAAGTCATTTAGATTGTATTTATTTAAATGTCAATCAATAATACCTTGAACATTAGTAAATTATTTTCATATGTTCTAATTATTTTTGTATGATTTACAGTGCCCTCAGCAACCTGGCAATACAGAATGTGGGTACTATGTAATTCGATATGTGTATGACATACTTATGAGTGGACTTAATGAGGGCTTGTCTAATGTATGTTTCATTCTTATCATTATTATTGCATTTCCTAATTCAATTGTTTGCTTCACTTATTAATTACAACTAACTAATTGATGTTTTATCGCTTATATGGTGTATATTTATGATGGGAAGATCCTTTTGATCAAGATGCAATTGATAAAATTCGGGATAAGTTATCTGCCATGTTTCTTCAACATTATATGGATTAGAAATTAGAACTTACTTGTTTTGAACTGTATGACATATATGAATCTATATAAATTCCATGGCAGCTAGTATATATAGTGCAGATGTATATAGATAATATTTTTTGGTGAATTCTATCCATTTGGATCTGTTTGTGGCAATTTGGATATGAATCTATTTGGATCTGTATATAGTGCAAATGTTCACATACCTGGATGGAAATTTAAAAAAAAAATATTCAACCACTTTCCACGTCCCTTTTTTATTGTGAGACGTGGAAAGTGACTAGTGCAACACTTTCCACGTCTCACTTTAAAAAAGAGACGTGGAAAATGCCACTTTCCACGTCTCACTTTAAAAAAGAGACGTGGAAAATGCCATTTTCCACGTCTCTTTTTTATTGTGAGACGTGTAAAGTGGCCCAGTGCAACACTTTCCACGTCTCTTTTTTATTGTGAGACGTGTAAAGTGGCCCAGTGCAACACTTTCCACGTCTCACTGT
Organism: Mimosa bimucronata; assembly: GCA_037074515.1. Lineage (NCBI taxonomy): Eukaryota > Viridiplantae > Streptophyta > Magnoliopsida > Fabales > Fabaceae > Mimosa > Mimosa bimucronata. Next base: position 24,718,976 of record CM073445.1, on the reverse strand, counting down.
AAAAAAAGAGACGTGGAAAATGCACTTTCCACGTCTCTTTTTTATTGTGAGACGTGGAAAGTGGCCCAGTGCAACACTTTTCACGTCTCACAATGAAAAAGAGATGTGGAAAGTGGCATTTTCCACATCTCTTTTTTAAAGTGAGACGTGGAAAGTGGCAAATTTTCCACGTCTCATTTTTAATATGAGACTTAGAAAGTGGAGACTTTCTACGTCTCCCTAATCCACGTCCTAGCAAAAAGAGACATGAAAAGTCCAAAAAAAGAGACGTGAAAAGTGTTTTTTTAGTAGTGAGTTGTCCCCCCTCATTATTTAGGATACTTGTAATAGACACCTTCACTTGGTCCTCCCGAATAAGCACATTATGTATGAAGGAGGTGTTTGGGAACTGGCGAGCTTTTGCGACCGGGCGCAGACGAGGGAAATCGAGATGGAGATAACACTCCTATCCAAATTCAGGGTCATTGTCTGGTGTGGGATTTGATTCATCCTCAAGAATTGATCCTAACGGCACAGTTTGATTGCAGCTGTCTTTACCGTTTGGACAGCCAGTAGCAAGGGACTCCTATAGGAGATGAGAATATACAGAGTGAGCCTAGTTGATAAACCCAAAATTCGGTAATTAACATATGTAAGAGATGGTCAAACCTGCTGTCTTTGTTAAGAAGAATTTGATGACAGTCTAAGCTGCATGGTAGACGCTCTAACCTGGGCCTCAATCTGCGCTTGGATCTGCTCCCTCATATAACCCGAGAGAGCTTCCTGGACCTTCGCGGCCACCTGTTCATCAAACTTTGCTGCCATCTGCTGCTGGGATAAAGCAACCCGCTCCTCCAACTGGGCCTCCATCTCCGCCCAAGCTTTAGCCATAATCTCCTCAGTAGATTTTGTACGGGTGGATCAGGATTTGCGGCCCAAATACTTGGTAAACCCTACAGTCCTAGGCTCCCCGAGTACCTGGCCAGGGCGATCGGGCTTCCCAATTCCGTGGCCAGGATGTCCATCCTCCCAGAAGGTGTGAAGGACCCTTGGGTGGTCTGCTGCTCAAGTTCTTCCTGCAATGACTGAAAAAATCTTAAGTTGAAATATGCTATAAAACCACAAGTTAAATGAATAAACAACCAAGTAAAATACTTACAATCCTCTTTGCAACTGCTTCAACCTCCGGATTGACAAATGTTCCTTCTTTAGACTTCCTTCCCTCAGCCCATTTCGTATGACGTGAGATGGGTGGCGGAGGCTGTAAAACAACAGTAGGATCGGTCCGTGCCACTTCCTCCATTTCTGCAATTTGTTTCTCAATCAACTTTTTCTCGACCCACTTGTAACCCCCCCGAGACATTGTGTGCTTGTAAATATTCTTTTCTTGTCGATCCTTTTGCTTTTGGCTATACTCCTATGAAAATAAAACTAAGTTAGTTAATTAATATAATGTGTTCAAAATTCAGTTTTGAAGCAAAGTTAAAGTGCTATTTATAACCTATACACACCTGGAACTTTTGGTCTAGCCATTTCTTAACAAAGGTCTTCCAAGTCTTCGGGTCAATAAAGGGATAGGCCTGACAGGGATCTTTACCCATCTTGCCCCCCAGATGTAGTCTCTGGTTAGGTTATTCTTAAAACCCTTCCACATCTTGCGCGATTCATTCAACCAAAAATCCTTGAACAATTGGGTGTTTGGGACATCGAAGTTTTGCTGCAAAGAAAAATAAGAATAAAACACACATCAGTTGAGTTGACTAAAAAAGCAAATACATGCATATTAGGAACAAACATATAAATAATGATAAAACATACCAAATGTTTTAAATCAAATGTTTTAAAAAAAGAATAATTATATTAATTGGAAATTGAAACAAAACTAACAGAAACAACCAAACAAAATGAACCAATAATGAGTACAACATCAAATCAAATTGATAGTTTAGTCAAAGAAAATTATTCCATCCAGGATAATAAACTGAAGAAATAAGAATGCCCAATATAAGTACTACGATGAAAATAATCTCTACAAAAAAAAAAATAGCTATTCACCACGAATCAAAAAATTACCAGCCCTTTTGAATCTTCGGAATGAACAACGACCCAGAAAAACAAATGAAAAGAAACCAAAAGTAGCCCCAAACAAAAGACAGTTTAAACCAACCATGAATCAAAACATTAGCCAAAAGTAGCCCAAAACAAAAGAGAAGGTTTAAACCAACCATGAATCAAAACATCATCAGCAATATTTAATCTTCTAAATTAATATACACCTTGAAAAACAATATAAAACGATAAGTAGAATAAGAATAAGAATAACGATAAGTAATTGGGCTCAATGAACCAAATATGAACATTCAAAATAATGCAAAGGGTTAAGGTGCATTTTAGCTAATGATTTATTTCAAAAAGTGCGTCTGGCACAATTATTTTTAAAATGGTCCATATAAGCCAACCATATTTTAAAATGTGGGCAATTTGGCCAATACAGTGCAGAATTCTGTTGTGTCAGACGCTCCTTTTTGTTATAAATTATTGGTCAAGTTGCCTCATTTTAAAAGATATTTGGTTTATATGGACCATTTTAAAAGATTGTTGGCTTATATGGACCACTTTAAAAATAATTGTGTTAGACGCACTTTTTGTAACAAATCATTGGCCAAAATGCACCTTAACCCTAATGTAAATAAAAAAATATTAACTAAACGCAAAACAAAATATAAAAATTACTAAAGTAAAAATTTAGATATCTTCCAAAGAGGACAAAAAGGGAGGAAAATGTAATTTTAAAACAGAAGATAAAAAGGAAAAAAAAGTCCCATCATCAGGAATTTTTTTTCCCAATCAATAAACAAATATCCCATCACCTTGAATCAACTTCATAAACCCGTCCGAATCTTCAAAGCTTTTTCCAAGAAGGGGGAAAAAACTAAGTAAAGCTCTGAAAAGAAGGAAAAATTTATCTCCCCGAGCCACTGCTTATTACAAATTTACCCATGAATTGCAATATCATATGCCCTTCTAGACATTTCACATTAAAATATACTTTGAGAAAAATAAACAAGTAAGAATAATGTCAAAGAAAAGGAAATGTCACAACTCACCATCATGATGAGATCATCAACCTATCTTGATCGGAAACAAATGAAAGTAAATCAAAACTAAAATCAAATCAATAAAAGGAAGCCAATAAGAAGCCCACAAAACAAATCAAGGAAACTCAAAGAAGCAAAAAATATGAAGATAATAGTATATCCAAACGAATAGAAAAAAGAGATAGCAAGGGAAAAAATTATGAATAAAGTCAAAGAAAAGGGAAGGTTATAAATAACCATGAATGGCAAGATCATCATGAAAACTACAATCAAATAAACAAAAGGAAGCCAATAAGAAGATCACAAAACAAATCAATGAAACTCCCATGGAGAGTAGCAGCTAGACTCCACCATTCTTGGTGGTGGGGGCCAAAGGATGAGCTTGGAGCATATATAGGGGAGTTTTAGTTCTAATCCTTCTTCCTCTTGTTGTATTTATGCTTTTCTAGGGTTCTAGGAGTATATTTATGACATTTGGTTGTGTTCTTTATTTCTAGATGATGTATAAGGTTTGGAAACCATTTTGTGTTGTTTCTTTCTTGTTAATGCTTGACATTGTGCTACATTAACTTTGAGTTTGATGAAATTTATGGGTTCATGATTTTGTTATTCTCTTTGTGAATATCTTGTGCTAATTCAAGGTGGCTTGGTGAGTGGATTAAAAATGTTAAGTGGTTTGTATGAATGAAATGGCATAGGAATTAATTAATTGTGTTTAGACATTGGGTAATCACTCTTTTCAACCTTAATCTTTGTTTGGGTGGCCATCAATGAGTTGGGGTTAATTGAGAAATTAAGTGCAATTGTGGGGTGGCCCAAATTGTGAATCATAAGTCTTGCATAATTAATTGGTTCTTGAATTTGTCAAATTGCATGAGTGGCATTGGGCTTCAATCCTAGAGTCTTAATTTGTTATATGGGGTCCCAATAATTGATTAAACTATAGGATTAAGTGGCAATTATGGGTTCCGGTTGTTAGATTAGGAGCCCCTTACGAATAGCAAATTCACTTTGATTTTGAGCTTAATCAACTTAGGTTAAATTAAGTAATGTGCGGGGTTCTGGCATTAATTAAGTTAGCCTAAGCCTAGCCTAGAGGGCTTCCTCTAGGGTTCTTTTGAAAATCAACAATTAACTCCCTGAAAATCTTTTAAAGCAATGAATCCCAAGGTTTCCATTTATCAAGAATGATTCCATTTCCATCCCCCTCCAAATCTCACTTTTATCCTATCTTTATTTTACTTTTGAACATATCATACCTTTTGCATCTTTTCTAAATCAAAAACAAAATACAATACTTTTTACCCGTGTTTAATAGTTTGCATACTAGTTACTAGGTCATCTTTTGCGTTTAGGCTCCTCAAGCGAATGACACCCGGGGGTTAGCTTCCACTATCCCCTTGGTTCTTATTTTCTTGAAGGGCAGACCCAAGGGTGTACTACACGCACATACACTCAAAAGTGGTGCTCTTCAAAATAGGATTGAGATTTCTCAATTGAACTAAGCTAAGAATGGAACCAAAAATGCAGAAAGCTTCAAACTTTTGAAATGAATAGGAAAGGCAACAAACCTAGATCTAATCAAGAAGAGAGTAGAGCAAATAGGAAAAGCTTTGATTTATGTGTCTGACTAAAGGAGGAACGGTGGAAGACATGGACGGCGGTGGATGGCGAGTTTCTCTGGCTTCTTTTGCTCACTTTTGTTTCACAGTGTTAAAGGAAAAGGCGGCGACAGTAATGGGTTTCACGGCACTTAGGGTTGGGGCATTTCACATTGCTGAGGAATGAGGACAAGGGAATGTGGTTGAGGGACGATGGAAGATGGGCGGAAGGTTGGTGTTTTTTGTTGGGGACGATGGAAGATGAACAAGGGACGAGTTGGGGCTTTCTTTGCTGAGGGTTGTGTTTTTCCGCTCTCTTTCTCTCACTCTCTCTCAAGGTCGACGGGTTTGGGTTGAGTGATTGCAGTAGGAGAAAAAGGAGAACGATAGTAGAGGGAGGAGAAGAAGAAGAACGACAAGGTTGGGGGAAGAAAAGAGCGCAGAGGGAGGAGAAATGCGAGGGAAGAACTGATATATTGGATATCAATTAAAAAGGTTAAAAGACGTCCCCCGTTTAAAAATGAGGGATGTCGTTTCTTATGACGTCCCATATTTTCATAAGTGGGGACGTTGTTTCTTCCTCTTTTTTAACATCATCTTTATAAATAATGGACATTAATTGGTGATGTTAAAAGGGTTTTTTGTAGTAGTGCCATGATAACATTTTTGCACAATTTCATTTCGGGATGATAAATTTTTCTATGCCAACAAAGAAACTGGAAAGGGATACAGGAGCTTGAAAAAGCCTACCTATGAACAACTTCCACAAGCAATGTAATATCCCAATATCTTAAAAGCTAGCTTTAAAGTAGCTATTTGAGGATCATTAAGGAAGTTAGTTGAAGTTTATTTGGGCCTCAAGAGATAGAGTTATTTTGAGATTCTAGAAGTGGGATTATTAATTAAATTAAGGGGCTAAAATAGTTTACAGGACTTGCAAAACAAGCTTGGAAGAAATAAAATTAATTAAATTAAGGGCCTAAAACAGTTTACAGGACTTGCAAAACAAGCTTGGAAGAAAAACAATTAATTTATATGGCTTGTATGGCAAGTTTTTTGTACACAACTTTTAAAAGAGGTAAAGGGAAACTGAATTTGGAAGAAGTATTATGATTGGTGCCAGATTTTTATAAGAAATTAATTTTCTTGACATGATGATAAATTCCACTGCCAAGCTAAAGCTTCTTTTATTCCCTTATTTGGATATATAAAAGAGGAAAACTAAATGGGCTTTCATGTACAAAAGTAAGCATGAGATGGCATTTACCTATATTAGTAATGGAATATGGAGTAGAATTAGGTGTCAAGCTAACATATCACCACTCGCAGGACAAACAATAAGTGGCGTGAAGCAAAATTTTGCAAGGCACTAACAAGCATGAGGTGGCAATGATAGGCAGAAATTATATGTGAGGCCTTATAGTATTGGGTAATAAGCCACTTCTCAAGTAAGTTTCTTCCATAAGTTGCCAAAGCTACTTGCTCACGAAGGTTTATTGTTGGCTTCTTGTGAAATCCATTTTCCCTTGCATACAGCGACAACATGTGGCCTTCTTTTCAAAAAATAAAGCAGCCACCTCCTCTCTACCTATTATTCATGTGTAACACATGTCAATCAAGAAGGAAAACTTTTCTTTCCAAGCATATCATTGACTTGTCCTCCAAGTTGTACAAATCTATATAAATGGAATTAAGAGTTAGAGAAATGGGGAAAAGAGGAGAGGAGACAGTGGAAGAGAGAGAGAGGAAGATGAAGAAGAAGAGAAATTGAGAAGTAAGGAGGCCTAGTTATAAGAAGTTATAGTAGGAAGTTGTTCTAAGTTCTTGGTAAGTAATTTTTGTTAGAATAATAAGTTTTGATGATAACTAAACATAACTTAGGCATAAAGATTGGTTGAACAAAGAATAGAAATAACTTAGAGATCTAATAGAGAAATTCTAAATATAGCCTAATCGATCAGAGATAGATTACAGGACAAGAAACATAATCGATTAGGGACAGTTGAAGTTCAGATTAGAAATTAAGTTATAGTCGCCTAATCAATCAAGGAGTCTATGTAATCGATCAAGGAATCTATGTAATCGATCACAGGAATTAGCATAATCGTTTAGAGGGAAGTAATCGATTATGGGAAATTAGCCTAATCAATTAGAGAGTATTAATCGATCAGAACATACTTCAAGCATAATCGGTTAGAGAGCATTAATCAATTAGAGAATATTAAGTAATCGATCAGAGAAAATATATAATCTGAATATAATCTGTTTGCATTCGATTAGATATGCCTAATCGATCAGGCTTCCCTTGTAATCGATCAGGCAAGTATGATTCTAATATGATATTCAGTGATGCAGGCTGTAATCTATGAGTAATCGATTAGAAATCAAACCCTATAATCGATTAGAGGCTGTAATCTAAGTGGTGATGGGAATTATTCAAAATCAATGGCTAAGCCTATTTTAAGCTTTCCAAGTACAGAATTGCACAGACCTACTTAAGGAAGTTAACGTTAACACGCAATCTGATCATTAGAGCCATTGGAACTCACCTACCACTTCCAACGATAAATGAAGAGAGATGAGCAGAAGTAAAACAAGTATAATGGAGTTAATGCTTCTCAGAATACAATCAAAAGCACTCCATATCAGATTATCCAATTCTCTGGACAACATACAACGGCTATAACTTCACAACCTCACAATGGGCAAATTTCTAGAAGAGACTATAAAAGCTATTGTGAAGAAGTTGGTTAGATTCATTGATTGCCATATTGATTATCCGTAACCTACTGCATTCAATACTCACCAATCTTTATAAAGCTTATTGTTTTAGTATTCTTAAGTGTGTAACATAATCTGTTCAATAGTGTGAACAAGTTTTTCTGTATTTACAATCAAGTGAGGATTACTCTTAAGATACTGGGATCTTAAGAGTAGGGTGCAACCTTACAAGTTGTAAGGGGGAGTGATCAGTAAAGAGAGGAGCTTCTTGCTATCACTTGTAAAGGCTATCAAGAGCCTAATTTAATCTTGAAGTATTAGTAAAACCCAACTGAAGGTTGGAGAACTAGACGTAGGCCAAGTTTGGGCTGAACCAGTATAAACTTGTCTTCATTCATTTTAAATTTCAAAAGCACAATTCACCCCCCCTCTTGTGCATTCTTGCCAATTACAATTTTCTTATCTCCTACTTCTAAGTTCATGCAATTCTATAGTTAGATTAAGAGTTGAATTGTATGAAAATAATTCTAAATGGGAGGATGTGGTCATTATATGCTTACCAAGAATAAACGTCTCAAGTTATAACATGTATTAAATGGAAGAAGTTTCGTATTGTGGCTAAAAATTTAGAGAAGAAATTTTATTGCGTATGGCCGAAAATTCCAAAAGGAAATTAATGAAAAAGTTTATCACATGCACCCAAGATTAATCTCTTTGCTTATGTATATTAATGTTAGGAATTAATTTTTGTTCAGCTTTACCGGATGGAATCCAAAGCGGAAGTGCTGAAGAAAGAGACTCACCTAGAAGTAGCTTTAATTTAACCAACTTGGGTTGGTCAAGTGGTTAGCTCACTCGTCCACTTGAGCAAGTGTCAGGGTTCGATTCCCGCCTTGTGTATGCAGCAACCATTGGCTAGCGGCAGACCCTTAAATGGAGCTCAGATCCGTAGTGGATTAGTCCTTAACCTATCGGGCTGGGGGATACCATGAGCAATAAAAAAAGAAGTTGCTTTAATTTGCAATTCTGTATATTTTGTTTGGTTTGCATGAATGTTTTTGGCATTTATGCTGCAGTTAAGTCTACAATCCCAATTTGTAGGACCCAGTGATTTAATAATAAAGTAGAGTATAAGAGGAGTCTATTTTAATTTATGATGAGGTATTTTATATGTTTGCATTTATTATTCACATTAAAAGAAGGTAAATAAAGTTTGAAATGACTTTTGAAGTGATTTCTTATATAATTTAGGAGTAGAATAAATAACATTATATTATGTAAATATTAATTAAAAACTTTTAAATTCAAAAATCAAATCATATATACAAATATTTGTGTGTACTTCAGAAACGTGTATGTATATTTCAAAAAAAAACTTGAGTGTATGCATTGTGTATATATATTTATAAAATATATCCCTTATGATTAATTTAAATGTATAACTTGTGTGTATTTTCCTTATGTAAATATATATTATTTTAGAATATATTAAGTAGTATTATGAGGGTAGATAACAACTTGAGAAATCGCTTATAATTTATTGTGATTGAGTTATGGATATTATTTGTATTATATCGTGTCTTATGAAGTGCATATAGTTTTTAAATAAATACATATTATAGAGATTGCATGGACGAAATTCCTTCCAAAGATCTTCCTTAGATATATATAGTTATAAATATTTATATGGATAATATATAATTATCAGGACAAGATATGATCTTTTTAATTAAAATTTTTAAAATAGTATCATTAGAATAAGTTAAACAAACACCACCCCAATATATAGATAGTCCCTACCTTTTTTAGAAGAGATATACATGTCGTTTCTTCTCTCCCATAGCGTAGGCTCACTAAGAGTTAACTCTAGAATATGCTTTCACATGCTTGTAGATTATGTATAGTTTTGATTTAAGTAATTATCACAAGGTAATACGTCGTTTTCTTTTCAAGCATGCTTGTATTTTTACTTAATTAAAAAAAAATAAGTTGAGATTAACCCTTTCAAGCATGCTTGTACATACGAATTTTAAGTTGATTTTACGTACTTCATCTTTTCTTTCACGAGGGATTAGTTTTGATAAAGGAGATATGTAAAGACCACGGGGTATCCATAGATCTATTTAAATATGTAGTGGGCCCCATAAACATAATGCGTGCGGACTTGGGTCCAAGAGATAATAAAATTTGCACCATCCTATGCTTCACCGACTTGGAACAATTCTTCAAACCATGCTCAAACGAACCACAACACATGCAAATTCCATTAATGTGTTCCACAACACATGGAAAGAGTCGATCACCTGAAGATGAGATGGGAGATAGACATTCCTGTAGGTTAATAGACTGAAATAAGGCAACCTCATAAAACCGCCAAGAGAATTCCCAAAGAATCGAGCTACTTCTTCAGTATGATATTCTAAGGGAAGGCCTAAAACTTACGCCCATGTCTAAACTATTAAGGACTGAATTTTATCAATAGGCATATCAGGCATCCACTCAAATACAGCACAAGAGAAACCTCCCTATTTGAGAATAGAAAAAAAAAAAAAAAGCTTTTCATTGAGAACTGAACAACCCGAACCAAACCATGAAGATGCCAGTAATAAGCAATAAGAGATTGAAGTTTAGACACATGCATCCTTTTTCCTCCAAGCACCCTCATAAAGAGGTAGTGATGCTTGCAGAAAGTAAGACGGTATTTTGAGCAAGGAGGAAGCAACATAATACCAAAAAACCAAATCCCCACAAGAGAGCAACAAAAGAAAAATAAGAAAATTAAAAGAACACACCAACACCCAAAAGAGTAAACAGAAGGAAGTGATAACAGGAAAAACCAAACTAAACGAATGAAAAACCAGAGAGCGTCAATCAATAGCGATGGAGGATATCAGCGCCTTTCAGAGAGAATTTTCTCTCCCAACTGCTGACTCCTTACATGATGTTATGAAATAACTGAAATAGCATGACTAGTTAGTTAAGCATCTAAATTAATTTGAAGTTAGTTAATTTGGTGATATGCAAGTATGTGATTTCCCCCCAACTTGGGACTAATAGTTTAAGCGCCATTTCTTCCCCGGATGTTTTGTAACACCCCAAATTTTAGAAAATAGGAAATAAGGAATTAAATAAGATTTAGGAAATATTATTAAAATATTAAAAAGCATTAAAAATGAAATCATAATGTTTTAGACATTTCTAATAAATTTTAAGGATTATTTTCTTTAGAAAATAAAGAAAAATAAATTTATGATATTTAGGTATTTTTAATAATTTTAAGGTTTATTTTCTTTAAGAAATAAAGAGAAATAATTTGGAGATAGAACTTAATTTAGAGAAAAGAAAATAATAAAGGTTTATTTAAAATCTCGGAATGTCATATAGAAATTAAATAATTTTATAAATAAATTTATGAGGTCAGGTATATTTTTGATAATTTTTAAAGTTTAATTTCTTTATTAGATAAGGAAAAATAGTTGGAAGATGAATTTAAATAAGGGAGTATTTAGAACCCTGAGGTAATGTTTAGTATTTAAAAAGTCTTAGAAATAAATTTGGACACCAAAATATATCTGGATAATTTAATTAAGGACTAGATTTGGATTAAAATTTATTGGGAGTGGTAATTAAATAGTTGATGGAAGGGTAGAATGGGAAAAGGGTGAATGGTATATGGTAATATTGAGGTGAATCAAGGGCAAAATGGTAAAGTTTTGTCATCCTTATCCCAAACAAATATATACATGTGATGAAATAGAAATTATATACTCCCTCTCTCCGTCTCTGCCAACATACACTTCACTCTGTTCCTTCGTTCTCTCTCTCGCTACACTCTCTCTGCTTCCTTCGATTCCGGCGAGCTTCATCGACGGCATAATCCGACGGTGAACGGCGACGGGAAGCGGTGAAAACGCATGTGGGAGTTTGGGTAGCCTTTGGGTAAGTTTTCTTCCTCCATTCTCTTCCTATTTCCGTTTGATTTAAGCGAAACCAGAGAGGGATTCAAATCGGATTTCGAAGTTTTGAAGTTTCTAAATCCATAAAAAATGAATCTTAGGCTTTGTTTTTGACGATTTTAGGAGTGATTTTGAGTGATTGGATGCATTCGTTTGAAAGCCCAAATTTTGTCGCTGAGCCGGCGCGATGTCTGTGGGTTATTGGGTTGAAAGTGATGGAAGGTCTGATTGAACGTGGTTAGGAGTAATTTTAAGTTTTTAGAGTGCCTTGTATGTTGAGGATTTTGATGTTAGGTGAATTTGGTATGCTTGCTCTTATTCCCTGCCATATTCCGTCGAGTTCTTGTTCTTTTCCCCTGATGATTCGAATTCTGGCATCCTCTGTGACTCTGATTTCTGGTTCATTAAGAAATGGGTTCTTGTGAATTTGTTGTTAAATGTTCAACCTTTCTTTGCTCCTGTGTTGTGGCTGAACTCTTGTTCCTGCTTCTGTATTTTGATTCTGATATGATGATGGGAAAGATGGGATTGGTGTTGGTTAATTGTGGAATGTTAATTGTTTGAATTTTTCCCTTCTCTTGCTTGCTCATCCGACGGGTTTCAGTGACAGGGGAAAGGAGTTTGAGATGTTTGAATTAGTAAAATTAATGTTAATTAGATACATGAGGTGTTGTAATTTTCTTTCTCTTGAATTCTGTTTGCGGGTTCAGTGAAGGGAGGAAGGTTTTGTTAATATTAGGATTGAATTAGAGCTCCATTATGTGCAATTGAAGTTCTATGATGATGATTGAAAATTCTGATTCCAATTGGTGTATATGTGGTCTGATTTTCCCATTTTCATCTGGTTGTTCGATTTTCTCTGCCTTACTGAGTTGGGAAGTGGCTGCTGACATTAGGATGTAGAGTTTAGAGTTAAAAATAGAGGGTGCCAGTGTTCGCTGCTGTGGGATCCCTAAAGACTATGTTAAAGTGTTGCAAAAGGTAAAGGGGTATTGTTTTGAAGATGAGGAAATTAAAGATATATGATTCTTGGGATTAGAGGAATTCACTCTATTATTAAGACTATAATGAGGGAAGGGTGAATTAAATGTAGATCGGTGTGTTTATTGAGGCTGATTGAAAGAAATTATAATAGTAAATGGCAAATTAAAGATTAATAATGTATCTGGAATGGGCAAGTGGTTGTGTATAAAGGATGATCCCTTGCTTGATGCAGTTTAATTTAGAAATGTGAAGGATTGTGGAAATTAGAATAAAGGAAATGTGGATCATAATTTTATTTGGCTTTAATTAATGAATGAGTATTTAGAGTAAAAAGATAAAGGTAACAGGTCTTTCATTAAGAATTTGGAATTCATAAATGCTTAGCAGGTTGAATGTACCTTGAAGCTAGTGTTTAGATGCTTATTAGAGTCAATCGGAATTAGACCTTGGGCATTTTCATATCAAAGTATTCAAACCAATGATGATGTTGGAATCTAGAGAATATTTCTCTGCGTAATTGGTGATCTTAAAGCTCCGCTATTTATTAATTCAACTAGAAATGTGGGGCAAATTTAATTATGGTCAATTGTTGAGAAATTAAACAGGAGAGGTCATTCGTATGAAAGAGGTCATTATTGAGGATTTAGTAGAGTTATTTGAAGTTGAGACTTTAGGAAAGTAACCATTGATTAAAGTAATTGTTTGTAAACAAGGATTTAAAATATAAATAATTAAAGTAGATCAAGTTTGCTCAATGATTTTAGGATTGAGAAAATGCAAATTAACCATTAAGGTGTTTTGTTTTGGGACATTGGAATTTAGAATTTAGCATTTTCTTGTGTCGTGTTGGTTCTAGTTATTTGTGTGTAAATGATTGTCTAATATTTGCTGATAATTTTATGATTAGCAATTAAGGTAGAGACTAGGATTTAATCATATAATAGAAATAGAAAATGATACTAGAATTAGAAATTAAATTTAAGTATGGTTTGGTTGTTGGACTAGATTTGATAAGTGGGAGCCTCTGTTCAATTTCTGTTCTCTTAAACAACATTTTCAGTGACAACAGTGAATCAATAGTAGGCTATAATTCTGATAAGATTAAAGTTATACGGTACAAAAATAAAGAATTTACATATATAATAGAAGAGGATAATGCTTAATAAGTTAATTATGATTAAGTCATTAGGACTTTTCTTTATATTTAATTCCAGAAAAGATGATAATAAGAATCATAACTATTAATTGAAATAAATTATATTAAGAGGCCTTTTAATTTTAAAAGGGTTAAAAGATTTAAAGTAAAACATATTTATATAAGATAAAAAGCAAGGGGTAGTATTAAGTATATTAGGACCCCGAGAGAGACGCTGAATAATTATATAGAAGTTTAGATATTAATTTATTGTTTATATTAAATGTTAATAGGTCTTGATAGTAAAATAAATGGAGAAGATCAGTAGAAAGGAAAGGAGCAGATAAGGACTAAGCTTGGAGTTCAGGTAGCAGTTTATTTCAGTAACAATTAAAATTGCATGTATTATTTTGTAATAACTGTTGCATTTAGTTGGTAAGTTATTATTCCTCAGATGGAGTACTCCAGGCTTAGGTGATTAGCTACACCTTTGCGAGATTAGTTACGTTTTAGCCTTATGTGCTTTAACGAGAAACCCTGCAGGTAAAGCCTCCACTATAACGAATATATTGTTATTAATGGTTGGCAGGTGCTTTTAGCACACAGATTAATAGGAGTAAGACTATCATCATTTGTACAGCTTTATGAAATATATACATGACAATTGCTAGCATGATAATATATGTTAATGAAAGAAACTGCTATTGGGATTTCCAATCTCACCCCCTTTCCCCAAACATTTTCAGTTTGGCAGGTCGAAAGAAGCTAGCTGGGAAGAAGAGTAGATGAAGAAATTAGGATTAGAAATTTAAAAGCCAGAGGTAGTAAATATTTTAATAAGATTATTGGTATATGTTGTAAAAGTAAATAATTAAATTAATAATAGAAAGTACATGGAATAGAATTACAATAAATTTATTAAAGGAATTAAGTTTCCTAGAGGTTATGAATTATGAATAGGTACTTTAAAAAAAAAATGTATGTATTACCCTAATGTCGCTGCGTAATCTAATAGAAGGGTTATCAACTGAGATGACCCCAACGTTTTAATATTGGAAAGGTAGAAACCCATCAATAAATGTAGAGAACCCCTGAGTGGGTTTTCGCTCCCCACACACTATCATCAAGGGGAGAAAATTATAAGGGAACTTAAGTAGTTTAATTGTTTTATGCACCACTTGGTTTTATAAAAAGTTTTAAATTCTGAGCTGTTCGAAAAGCCCATTCCAACCGACAAAAGGTTGGATAAATATTTTAAAAAGAAAAAGTTTTAAATTTTCCATATTTTTGGGCTTCGAATATTCATAAAAGTGGTTATAATTCAATTAAATTACAATAATATAGTAGTAAAAGTCCAGGTGTTACATTTTGGTATCAGAGCAAAGGTTCTGGCATAGGTTAGCTAGAATACTTTGCTCATTAGTTAGTTGTTTAAAGGTACCATTAGAACACATTCAAAATATTATGGTTTTAGGCTATCCAGATTAGAAACATAGAAGAGGAAGTAGGAATTCCCCTTGATGTTGCCCTAAAGGAAACCATTAGAATACTTTTAGAAAAAGTATATTCAAGATGTAAAGAAGCCAATTATTAATTTTTCTTTGAAGTCTGGTCTTGGTGAATTGACCGACTCAGAGTAAGTCTGCCATAGATAAGTTGGTTCAGCAGATTGGATTCTTAGGCAGGCTACTTACAGATAAGAGGATAATAGATGGTGAAAATAAATGATTTTGAGGGACTCAAGTTTAAGTTAAACCCATTTGATCGAAATAAATGATCGAATGATAGTTATTATTTATACATTTGAGGACACATAAGTAGTAAGGTATAGATATTAGAAGTGAGTTATGTGACATTGTTAAGGATTAGATCAAAATTTTGACTGGTGATAGCTTTAGATTTGAATTCGACAATGGTTGTACCAACATCTAAGGGATAATTTAGTATATTAAGACAGATCGGAAGAAGATTTCCAATGAATTTCAATGATAATTAGAGTGATTTTGACTATTGGAGAAAGTTTTACCCTAGAAAATAAAAGTTTATCTTAAAGTTACAAGATTGTTGAGCAAAAAGAAAAGTTGGAGAGTACTTATAAGTTCTTAAAATGGGAGATATAAGCGGTTTATGGAAGTCAATTACGAAATTTTGGGAGATATTTATAATTTAAAGGAAGATACCAAGATGAAAAATGTGAAGCTAAGAAAGGATTTACGAATTTTGAGAATTTGAAATGTAGAAATCTAAGTTAAATTCAGTTTTTGGAGAATAAATTTATGGTCTTTTGATGGATTATATAATTATTGAAGGATTTAAGTTAGATTTTAGTACTATTTTTGAGGTTAAAGATTAGAGTCTAAATGATTTGAGAATTATTACGATAGAAATATGTTTTAAGTTGAGAATTTTGGAAGTATGGAATTCAAGTTATGGAAATTTAGAATATTTCGAGAGTATTACAGGAATGTTTGACGAGAATTAAAATTAGAATTTTATAAGTATTCCTATAAAAGTATGAGTAGTTAGTAGTGTGAGATGTAAATTTCGGATTTTAGAAAAACCTTATGAAAGGAAGATTTGGCATTTATCAGACATAAAGCCAAATAATGTTTCACAGAACAGTGATTAAGCAAAGCCTAAAAGAATGATGGTAATTGGTTAAAGAGTATCCTAATTACATTGGTATGCGGTTTTCCTTCTATTTAAAAAGAAGCCCTGGCCAGGCGAAAAAGGGGAAACTTTATATCAATGTAGCGGGACAGATTGACCAAGAGCAATAGAAGCGGATATAAGAAAAGAAAGAAAATGGGATCAGAATGGATCCAAGAGAAAGACGTGTTTTCATGGGTGAGTGTGGGGGCTGCGTGCCATCATCCCTACCATGAGAAACAAAACAGTAAAGGGTGACTGTGGGGCCCATAGCTATGGGAGCATCCCTACCTAGAGTGGACAAATTTTAAAGGTGAGCAATAAAGAGACAAACAGACAAGGGATCACAGTTAGATCCTAGAGGAAAGTATGGAGATCACAAATAGATCTCGTAGATACAGCAATTCTCTAGATAGATTATGACCTAGATGAGTTAGAACATAAAAATCTTATAGCTCAGTTAAAGAGGAAGTTCATTTTTTAATCCAGTTCACTCATCTCTGATTCCCAGTAAGCCTATATAGTCTATGGTAATGTTAGCAAGAATGGACTTTTCAAGTCCATAGGAATGTATTTATTAGTTGAAGAAGTAGTCAGAATTTGTTTAGATAGGAAAAGATTCCTAAAAATAATGAAGTAATGAAAAAGAGGGTAATGAAAAAAAAAAGAAAAGAAAAGAAAAAGAAGTAGAAAAGTGTGGGCCCATAACCCACAAGTCATGGGAGGTACTGAGAGAAGATCGTGCTAAGACCATTGAAATGACAATTAAATATGGTAATGATTCAATTTCTTCCTTTGTCGAACGAAATTCTGCTTCTATTTATGTGATTTTGTGTTTTTATGATGATGAGGAATTTCTGGTATTTTCCTCTCCGTGTGTGTCCCGATTCGTTCCTTGTTTTATGTGATTTCTCTGTACTTTATCCAGATTTCTATATTAGAAAAAAAAAACAATAAATAAATAAATTTAAATGAGATAAATTAAAGAAATGAAGCCTAATATTTGTTTAATTATATGGTTTTGTGGGTAAATGATTGGTTATTTGTTGAATATTTGAACACTTGGATTGAACTTTGCTTGCTTGATATTTCTAAATAGTTAATAGGTGTCTCAAATATTTGAAGAACAAATCTAATTGAAAAATGTATTGTTAAAAAAATCCTTAAAAGATAAATAAGTATACACCTTCATAATTAATGAATGTTGTTGCGATATGTATTTTTGCATTTTTAACCTGTAATGTAAAAATTAATTATAAATGTGTTAGCTTATCTTAGTTAATGATAAATTGATTTAATGGAAACATGTTACCTGGTAAAGTTATGAGTGAACCCTTCAAAACAGTAATATAAAATAATGCTAAGAGTTTTAATAGTAAGAAAACTCTTCTTAATTTCGAGGACGAAATTATTTTAGTGGGGGAGAATTGTAACACCCCAAATTTTAGAAAATAGGAAATAAGGAATTAAATAAGATTTAGGAAATATTATTAAAATATTAAAAAGCATTAAAAATGAAATCATAATGTTTTAGACATTTCTAATAAATTTTAAGGATTATTTTCTTTAGAAAATAAAGAAAAATAAATTTATGATATTTAGGTATTTTTGATAATTTTAAGGTTTATTTTCTTTAAGAAATAAAGAGAAATAATTTGGAGATAGAACTTAATTTAGAGAAAAGAAAATAATAAAGGTTTATTTAAAATCTCGGAATGTCATATAGAAATTAAATAATTTTATAAATAAATTTATGAGGTCAGGTATATTTTTGATAATTTTTAAAGTTTAATTTCTTTATTAGATAAGGAAAAATAGTTGGAAGATGAATTTAAATAAGGGAGTATTTAGAACCCTGAGGTAATGTTTAGTATTTAAAAAGTCTTAGAAATAAATTTGGACACCAAAATATATCTGGATAATTTAATTAAGGACTAGATTTGGATTAAAATTTATTGGGAGTGGTAATTAAATAGTTGATGGAAGGGTAGAATGGGAAAAGGGTGAATGGTATATGGTAATATTGAGGTGAATCAAGGGCAAAATGGTAAAGTTTTGTCATCCTTATCCCAAACAAATATATACATGTGATGAAATAGAAATTATATACTCCCTCTCTCCGTCCCTGCCAACATACACTTCACTCTGTTCCTTCGTTCTCTCTCTCGCTACACTCTCTCTGCTTCCTTCGATTCCGGCGAGCTTCATCGACGGCATAATCCGACGGTGAACGGCGACGGGAAGCGGTGAAAACGCATGTGGGAGTTTGGGTAGCCTTTGGGTAAGTTTTCTTCCTCCATTCTCTTCCTATTTCCGTCTGATTTAAGCGAAACCAGAGAGGGATTCAAATCGGATTTCGAAGTTTTGAAGTTTCTAAATCCATAAAAAATGAATCTTAGGCTTTGTTTTTGACGATTTTAGGAGTGATTTTGAGTGATTGGATGCATTCGTTTGAAAGCCCAAATTTTGTCGCTGAGCCGGCGCGATGTCTGTGGGTTATTGGGTTGAAAGTGATGGAAGGTCTGATTGAACGTGGTTAGGAGTAATTTTAAGTTTTTAGAGTGCCTTGTATGTTGAGGATTTTGATGTTAGGTGAATTTGGTATGCTTGCTCTTATTCCCTGCCATATTCCGTCGAGTTCTTGTTCTTTTCCCCTGATGATTCGAATTCTGGCATCCTCTGTGACTCTGATTTCTGGTTCATTAAGAAATGGGTTCTTGTGAATTTGTTGTTAAATGTTCAACCTTTCTTTGCTCCTGTGTTGTGGCTGAACTCTTGTTCCTGCTTCTGTATTTTGATTCTGATATGATGATGGGAAAGATGGGATTGGTGTTGGTTAATTGTGGAATGTTAATTGTTTGAATTTTTCCCTTCTCTTGCTTGCTCATCCGACGGGTTTCAGTGACAGGGGAAAGGAGTTTGAGATGTTTGAATTAGTAAAATTAATGTTAATTAGATACATGAGGTGTTGTAATTTTCTTTCTCTTGAATTCTGTTTGCGGGTTCAGTGAAGGGAGGAAGGTTTTGTTAATATTAGGATTGAATTAGAGCTCCATTATGTGCAATTGAAGTTCTATGATGATGATTGAAAATTCTGATTCCAATTGGTGTATATGTGGTCTGATTTTCCCATTTTCATCTGGTTGTTCGATTTTCTCTGCCTTACTGAGTTGGGAAGTGGCTGCTGACATTAGGATGTAGAGTTTAGAGTTAAAAATAGAGGGTGCCAGTGTTCGCTGCTGTGGGATCCCTAAAGACTATGTTAAAGTGTTGCAAAAGGTAAAGGGGTATTGTTTTGAAGATGAGGAAATTAAAGATATATGATTCTTGGGATTAGAGGAATTCACTCTATTATTAAGACTATAATGAGGGAAGGGTGAATTAAATGTAGATCGGTGTGTTTATTGAGGCTGATTGAAAGAAATTATAATAGTAAATGGCAAATTAAAGATTAATAATGTATCTGGAATGGGCAAGTGGTTGTGTATAAAGGATGATCCCTTGCTTGATGCAGTTTAATTTAGAAATGTGAGGGATTGTGGAAATTAGAATAAAGGAAATGTGGATCATAATTTTATTTGGCTTTAATTAATGAATGAGTATTTAGAGTAAAAAGATAAAGGTAACAGGTCTTTCATTAAGAATTTGGAATTCATAAATGCTTAGCAGGTTGAATGTACCTTGAAGCTAGTGTTTAGATGCTTATTAGAGTCAATCGGAATTAGACCTTGGGCATTTTCATATCAAAGTATTCAAACCAATGATGATGTTGGAATCTAGAGAATATTTCTCTGCGTAATTGGTGATCTTAAAGCTCCGCTATTTATTAATTCAACTAGAAATGTGGGGCAAATTTAATTATGGTCAATTGTTGAGAAATTAAACAGGAGAGGTCATTCGTATGAAAGAGGTCATTATTGAGGATTTAGTAGAGTTATTTGAAGTTGAGACTTTAGGAAAGTAACCATTGATTAAAGTAATTGTTTGTAAACAAGGATTTAAAATATAAATAATTAAAGTAGATCAAGTTTGCTCAATGATTTTAGGATTGAGAAAATGCAAATTAACCATTAAGGTGTTTTGTTTTGGGACATTGGAATTTAGAATTTAGCATTTTCTTGTGTCGTGTTGGTTCTAGTTATTTGTGTGTAAATGATTGTCTAATATTTGCTGATAATTTTATGATTAGCAATTAAGGTAGAGACTAGGATTTAATCATATAATAGAAATAGAAAATGATACTAGAATTAGAAATTAAATTTAAGTATGGTTTGGTTGTTGGACTAGATTTGATAAGTGGGAGCCTCTGTTCAATTTCTGTTCTCTTAAACAACATTTTCAGTGACAACAGTGAATCAATAGTAGGCTATAATTCTGATAAGATTAAAGTTATACGGTACAAAAATAAAGAATTTACATATATAATAGAAGAGGATAATGCTTAATAAGTTAATTATGATTAAGTCATTAGGACTTTTCTTTATATTTAATTCCAGAAAAGATGATAATAAGAATCATAACTATTAATTGAAATAAATTATATTAAGTGGCCTTTTAATTTTAAAAGGGTTAAAAGATTTAAAGTAAAACATATTTATATAAGATAAAAAGCAAGGGGTAGTATTAAGTATATTAGGACCCCGAGAGAGACGCTGAATAATTATATAGAAGTTTAGATATTAATTTATTGTTTATATTAAATGTTAATAGGTCTTGATAGTAAAATAAATGGAGAAGATCAGTAGAAAGGAAAGGAGCAGATAAGGACTAAGCTTGGAGTTCAGGTAGCAGTTTATTTCAGTAACAATTAAAATTGCATGTATTATTTTGTAATAACTGTTGCATTTAGTTGGTAAGTTATTATTCCTCAGATGGAGTACTCCAGGCTTAGGTGATTAGCTACACCTTTTCGAGATTAGTTACGTTTTAGCCTTATGTGCTTTAACGAGAAACCCTGCAGGTAAAGCCTCCACTATAACGAATATATTGTTATTAATGGTTGGCAGGTGCTTTTAGCACACAGATTAATAGGAGTAAGACTATCATCATTTGTACAGCTTTATGAAATATATACATGACAATTGCTAGCATGATAATATATGTTAATGAAAGAAACTGCTATTGGGATTTCCAATCTCACCCCCTTTCCCCAAACATTTTCAGTTTGGCAGGTCGAAAGAAGCTAGCTGGGAAGAAGAGTAGATGAAGAAATTAGGATTAGAAATTTAAAAGCCAGAGGTAGTAAATATTTTAATAAGATTATTGGTATATGTTGTAAAAGTAAATAATTAAATTAATAATAGAATGTACATGGAATAGAATTACAATAAATTTATTAAAGGAATTAAGTTTCCTAGAGGTTATGAATTATGAATAGGTACTTTAAAAAAAAATGTATGTATTACCCTAATGTCGCTGCGTAATCTAATAGAAGGGTTATCAACTGAGATGACCCCAACGTTTTAATATTGGAAAGGTAGAAACCCATCAATAAATGTAGAGAACCCCTGAGTGGGTTTTCGCTCCCCACACACTATCATCAAGGGGAGAAAATTATAAGGGAACTTAAGTAGTTTAATTGTTTTATGCATCACTTGGTTTTATAAAAAGTTTTAAATTCTGAGCTGTTCGAAAAGCCCATTCCAACCGACAAAAGGTTGGATAAATATTTTAAAAAGAAAAAGTTTTAAATTTTCCGTATTTTTGGGCTTCGAATATTCATAAAAATGGTTATAATTCAATTAAATTACTATAATATAGTAGTAAAAGTCCAGGTGTTACATGTTTCATATATTCTTGCGGGAGTGGAGAAATCTAGTACAAATGTTTAAGGGGATACATGGTAGAAAACATGCCAAAAATATGTTGCTGGAAAGTTCACTTGGGTCCAACTTTATTTGATTTGATTGTTTATTTAGTCAAAGCTTGCAAAAGTCAGTGTCATGCTAATTTATATTTTATTTATTAAAAAAGGATGGTGACAAATATTCTAAATGTTGTTATGACTAAATTTGATAGTTAGTCATATTTCATATTGTAATTGCTTAAATATGTCCACACATTTTTGTCGTCAAGGCTGCATGCTTCTATTGTTTTTTCCCCCTTGACTCTCATTGATTGTTTTTCTGGTGTTTATTTTCATGGAACAAATGTATAGGGACACTGTAGTGCTTCACCAAGGAAGCTACAAAGGTTGAATATTTTCTTTAAAAAAATAATCTTTTGTAGTGCTTCACCAAGGAATCATTATTTTAGCCTTTTAGGTAGTGATGAGATATAAACTTTAGTTCGTTTCTTAAAGTAAATGTTGATGAAAAATGCGTAGCAAACTAGTGCTCAAGTTAACGCCCGTGAGTCTCATTTAGATTTAGTGAAGATGCAGGTCTACTAATTAAGTGAATCCTCCCAAGTGTAAAAATATAAAGAAAGTTGGCAAAAAAAAAAAAATCATAATATACCCATTTGTATAAAACAGTACATCAACGTTTGAACATAAAACAATTTTGTATGAAATACATAAATGGGAGCAAAAAAGGAGTCAAGGAAATAATATCTGTTATAATGACATTTAGGTGAATGAGAGACTGCAATTTGTCTTGACTATGAATCATCCTAAAGACTATTACTTTAACCAAATTTTTTAGAATCCAGTTTATTGAAGAGGTAAACGTTCATTATCCTGTTGAATATATTATTAAAAGGAGAAGAGAAGAATAAATTAAAAAACGCAAAATGGGAAGCCAGTACTAGAAATTTGATTAAAAAATTATTTTACTTTTTCAACTAAATACTAGTGGAAAAAAGCATCTTCACACCAAATGCAAGCAAACACAAAATATGCTTAGATCATTTAAATTTTCAAAAGTATAAAAAGGAAGAAAAAAATAAATCTTAAAATAGTGTTAGTTTTGGAAAATTGTATTTAATAACCAACTTGATAACATCTATACTAGGCATCACTTATGGCTTCAATAAAATGTTGAGTTAACTACATTCACCTCCTCTCTTTTTTACCTTAATTTCATAAATATCTTCTTCATTATGAAAACATATATAAACCTCCCTCAAAATTAAAATATATATTACACAAACCTCCGCTCTATATCTGAAATTTTATTTCCGTCCACCCAAACTGTTAGTTGACCATTAAGTTTGACTTTTAAACTTTGGTAGAACTGAAATGCCCTTTCAACATAATAATTGTTTCAACTTTTAACCTTACGAATATTATTGAAGAGTATCAACATTATTTTTTTTGGACTGCAAAAAAAAATTATTTTTTTAAAGGTCTTTAGGAGTAATTAATTTTTTTCCTTGTTCTTTCTTCCTAATTTTCCCTAGGTTAAAAGAATAATTTAGTTAATTATTTCCTAAAAACAGGTTAATTTTTTAAAATATCTTTTTAATAATCATTTGCATTGAGACTATCTTTTGATAAAAATCTCCATATATATTATTTGTGCCATAAAATTTTGAGAAAAAAAGCACAGAAAATTAACCTTTCGATCATTATAACTTTTACATAGCTGTAACTCATTTTTTATAGTTTGATTTGTTGCAATTCAATCCATATAGTTGTAGGGAGAAGAACAACAGCGAAAGGGATGCAAACAAGTTAATGAAGGCCAATGATACAGATTTTAAGCACAATAGGGATTAAATTATAAAATAACTACAACTACATATATAAACTAAGTTGTAATTTGTCAAAATTCAGGGATTGAGTTATAACTTAGACAAAACCATTAGGATTGAGTTGTACATGCATGGTCAAAGTATATAGACAGAATTACACTCTAGTCTAACTGTACGGATCACAAGATTAATTTTTCCGATAAATAATATAAATTATGAGATTGAGAATATCATCATCATCCATTATGCTGACCAACTGGAGGGAGATTCTATACTATAAGAAGCAATTTCTTAATGAAGCTCAGGAACATAGTTGTTTGACAGCGCACGACACAATCACAATCGAGATGAGCCGATTTAACCCACTGATTTCCTTTTTACCGAGTTGATAATGATGCCAAAAACCAGCTAGTAAGATTTGGCATCAATCAGAAAGAAAAGGGGGAGGAGCATTTGATCAGATCAACATTCCCCTGATTTAACCCACACCCAACGATCAAATCTAAGAAATCTAATGATATCATTATTTGTTTAATCTAAAGTATTGAGTTTTTATTTGGCTTAAATTTAATGATATCATTATATCCTTGAGCATTGATGACTTCAAACAAGAATTGAGAATTATTATGTCCCATTATTTCATTTATTGTGTTTGAATAATTACAGTTAAATGATATGTCAAACATTGCTTTAAGTTTCATTTAATTTTTTGTTGGAGGATATTTAAAGCCACAGTGAATACATCTCTAATCCAATAATTTCCATTCAGTTAGGAATAATTCTTAAGTGAACATCGTTGGTCACATTATTTGTCGCCTAATCAATTACAATCAAATATATAATGTTTGATATGAGATTTTAATCTAAATGGACTTTCTAAAATGTTGTCAGAAGATAAATTCATTTTTTTAACTTGTAAACTTAAGAAAACATAGAAAATAGGAGGTTAAATTTTTTATATCTATCGAAAATGTTTTTAGTGTATCTGATCATATTAAAATATCTTTATAAGACATTATGTATTTATTTAATTTGTGATCATTTTGGTCACAAATGAAGTGGGGCACTAGTGCAAAATGCTAATTCTACTACTCTTTATTGCTTCTGTTATTTGAAGAACAGAAGCGATAGATAATTTTTTATGTTTTTGCTTTTGTTCTATTTCTAACAGAAGCTATAAGTAGTTTATGCACTCTGTTGTTTCTAACAGACACTATAAGCAACTTAGGGAGTCTGTTGTTTTATAACAAAAGCCATAAGTAACTAATGGTGTCTGTTGTTTCTAACTAATGCCGTAAATAACTTATGGCGTCTGTTGCCTTATAACATACACTGTTAATAACTTATGATATATTTTTTTAATAATATTTTTTTAATTTATTTTAATAAATAATTTATAGATAAATTACTTGAATAAATAATATGTTACAAATATTCACTACTACAAAAATAACCTATTGCAACGCAACAATAGTGGCGCTTACAAAAAGCAAGTGCTGGGATAGGTGTTCGGAGACCTATACTGGCGCTTTATAAAAATAAGTGCCGGTATAGGTATATACCTATACCGGCGCTTTTCTTTTAAAAGTGCCGGGATAGAATATTGGGATATTTTTTCCATATTTTAAGCCTATCCCAGCGCTTGGAACTTGGATACTATAAAGCGCTGGGATAAGCTCAAATTTGATATATTAAAATTTTTTTATAGTAGGCTTAATTATGGGTTGACTTTAGTCTTGGGGTACTTTCCGATCATTCCAAGATTCAAGCGCATGTTCAATAATGCGGATGTTGCAAAACTTTTGACATGGCATGCTGATAAGAGGATTAAAGACATCAAGCTTAGGCACCCCGCTGATGCCCCCGAATGGAAAAACATTGATTACAAATACCCTAGTTCGGTGAAGAACCAAGAAACCTACGGCTTGCATTGGCAACTGATGGAATCAATCCGCATGGAGTTCAGAGTAGTACTCACAGCACATGGCCCGTGATTCTGATGATATACAACCTCCCCCCAAATCTGATCATGAAACACAAATTTATGATGCTTTCCATGTTTATTTCTGGGCCTAGACAGCCTGGCAACAATATAGACGTGTATTTGGATCCATTGATTGAAGACCTGAAGCATATGTGGGATTCAGGTGAGATATGCCTGTAAGGAAGAAAGTTTTAAATTGAGAGCCATGTTGTTTGGCATAATAAATGATTTCCCAGCATATGGTAATTTGTCCAGATACAACATTAAAGGATATGGTGCGTGCCCTAAATGTGAAGATGATACCCATTCGATGTGACTGGATCATTGCAGGAAAAATGTTTACATGGGACATCGGAGGTTCTTGCCGTTAAATCATCATTGATAGAGGTGGAAGAAGGAATTTAATGGGAGCTCAGAAGAAGGTAGGCCACCAAGGATATTGACCAAGGATGAAGTTCTTGAAAAGGTGAATGAGGTGGAGAATCATTTTGGCAAGCCTTTTGCTAAAAATGTGTTGACAAGTACCTAGAAGAAGAGGTCCATATTCTTCAAACTCTCATATTAGAAGTTCTTATATGTCTGGCACTTTCTTGATGTGATGCATATTGAAAAAAAAACATATGTGAAAACCTAATTGGCACGTTACTAAATATGCAAGGAAAAAGTAAAGATGGTCAATTCAAGGTTAGATATGCTCAAGCTGGGAATAAGACAAGAGTTAGCACCTGTCGAGAGAGGATACTGCACTTATTTACCTCCATCTATTTACACCCTTTCGAGGAAAGAGAAAAGATCATTATGTGAGTTTCTGAGTGGAATCAAAGTTCCAAAGGGCTACTCCTCAAATGTAAAGAACCTTGTATTCATGAAAGAGTTGAATTTGAAGAACCTAAAATCTCATGATTGCCACGTCCTGATGCAAAATTTACCTCCAGCTGCTTACACCCTTTTGAGAAAAAAGAGAAATTAAAAGATCATTCTGTGAGTTTCTGAGTAAAATCAAAGTTCCAGAGGGCTACTCCTCAAATGTAAAGAACCTTGTATCCATGAAAGAGTTGAAGTTGAAGAACCTAAAATCTCATGATTGCCACATCCTGATGCAAAATTTCTTACTGGTTGGCATACACAGCATTTTACCCAAGAAACTACGGAGCACGATCACCAGACTTTGTATGTTCTTCAAGCTCATTTGTAGTAAAGTAGTTGATACAACAAAGTTGCAGGATTTGCAGAGGCAAATCGTTTGTACCCTGTACGAACTTGAAATGTATTTCCCCCTTCATTCTTTGACATCATGGTTCACCTTACTGTACACTTAGTCAAAGAGGTTCAGCTGTGAGGCCCGGTCTATTTGAGATGGATGTACCCAATTGAGCGGTTCATGAAAGTTTTAAAGGGGTATGTTAAAAAGAGATATCAACTAGAAGGGTGTATTACTTAATGATACATCGTTGAAGAAGCGAGTGATTTGTGTGCCGATAACTTATCAAATGTTGAAACTCTTGGTTTGTCGAAGTCTCATCATGATAGGTGATTAATAGGGAAAGGAATAAGTGGGTTCAAGTTATTACGCATTTCGAATGCTGAAAGGGAGTTGGCGCACTTGTACATTCGTCACAACACTCCTGAGGTTGAACCATTCCTTAAAGAACACAAAAAACTCCTTCGTGAAATACACGGTGATAGAAATAAGAGTTTTTTCACAAATGAGCGCAACAAACATTTCATTAGATGGTTCAATGCAAGCATTTGTCAATAGGTTGAGCTTAACGCTGGATCGGTTTGTGAAAGATTGTTCTGGCTGTCAAAAGGACCGGGTTTGCACGCATTTTCTTATACTGGCCATGCAATCAATGGTTACACATTCTATACAAATGGCCATGATAAAAAAAGCACCATGTAGAATAGTGGAGTCACACTTGTTGCCGAGGGGTGGCATATATCAAGTGCAAGAGATACAAATCCTATATATGCGTAGATGTTGTACTTTGGTGTGATTGATTGAATTTGGGAGTTAGATTACACCATGTTCAGAGTTCCTGTGTTCCGGTCTTAGTGGGTTAACAACTACAGTGGACGACGGTTAGATGAATTTGGGTTTATATCAGTCAACATTTCTAAAGTTGGATATAAGGATGATCCTTACATTCTACCGTCTCAAGGAGCACAAGTGTTTTACGTTGTAGATCCTTCTAAGAAGAATTGGTCAGTTGTCATGCAGTCGAACAAAAATTATGCTGAGCAAGTTGATGATGAAAGTAGTGATGATGATATGAATGTGATAGAAGATGTTCCTTCCTTTGAGACATTACTGTCAGAAGATTTTGATGCAGAAAGGTATGATGACGAAGATGAGCCTGTTTATGTAAGACGTGATCATTAAGAAGGCATTTGGGTAAACACAACCCTAAATCCAACAAGAAAGAGGAAGCAGACAGTTGTAGACAATATAACAAAGAGGAAAAAGAGACGAAAACCCTCATATTGATTTCAGTTTGTATGTATTTATGTTTTGCACTATGAATTATTTCATTTAATTCGCATACACTTAGCATGATTATATGTATATGCACTAAAAACATGTCTTGTTTAATTTTTTTACAGGATAACGGATCCTCCCATCAACTTGCAGATCTTTCTAAGAAGAATTGGTCAATTGTCATGCAGTTGAACAAAAATTATGCCGAGCAAGTTGATGATGAAAGTAGTGATGATGATATTAATGTGATAGAAGATGTTCCTTCATTCCTTTGAGATTTTACTGTCAGAAGACTTTGATGTAGACAGGTATGATGACGAAGATGAGCATGTTTATGTAAGGCGTGATCATGAAGAAGACATTTGGGTAAACACAACCCTAAATCCAACAAGAAAGAGGAAGCAGACATTTGTAGACAATATAATAAAGAGGAAAAAGAGACGAAAACCCTCATATTGATTTCAGTTTGTATGTTTTTATGTTTTACAGTATGAATTATTTCATTTAATTCACATACATTTAGCATGATTATATGTATATGCACTTGAAACATGTCTTGTTTAATTTTTTTACAGGATAACGAATCCCCCTAAATGAGGAGGAAGAAGCACAACCTAGTGACAGGTAGATATCGGTCAAGGTAGAGCAAGACATGAGGAAGATATTTGTCGTGGCAAGACCCTTATGTGCAAACTCCTCACACTCAGAGCTCGGGGAGAAAAGATAAAACTTAAATGGAATGATAATGACCAAGTAACCGGAAATTCAGTGAAGCTCCTCTCGGGTTACATTGGGTGCACTGTTCGGGACAAAGTACCTATTACTATTACGGATTGGAGAAAAGCATGTGACAAACATGAGTCGGTTTGGTTAGAGATTCAGGTAAGCTACATTTTTTAAATTAAGGGCATATATGTCATCATAACATTGTAACTAACAAATTTAATATGATTTATGTTGTTATAGACTGTCTTTGATTTCGACGATACTCACAGGGAGTATGTGCTGAAGAAAGCTTCGAGAATGCATAGGAATTTCCGTTCCACCTTGACCACGTTTTAACTTAGTGATGAAGACGGGGACATCGTTCTAACGCCACCATCTTCATATGCTGGGTCAATTACTCAAGAACAGTGGGATGAATTTGTGCGACAACGTTTGACTAAGGAGTTCCAGGAAAGAAGTAAAAAAAATAGCCAAGCAGCTAAGAGCTGTGAGTATCCATATATGGGCGGACGAAAGACATTTCTTGAATTGGAGGAAGATATGGTATGTTAGTAAAGCTTTTGGTTCCAAAATTATGAATAAATGTTTACGTGATTAATTTATACATTCACCTGGTTTACCTTGATAGATTCAGGAACATGGCCTAGAAGGTAGGCCACCACGGCATGACCTTTGGGTCAGAGGTTACTCAAAGAAGGACGGTACCATCGTTTATGAAGAGGTCAGAAGAGTCCATGAATGATGTGTAAGTTATTCTCTTAGAATTTCTAATATTTTTCTAACTGGTGGCTTTGCTAAGTTAATAACTAATAATCCTTCCTACTTGTTATAGGTTATGTTAATGCAAGAATGCCTTGACGAGGTCAACAAATTTGGCTGTGATGATTTCCTCAGTAGAGCACTCGATCGCCCTGAGTATTCGGGCCATATTCGGGGTGCGGGTGTAGGCATCACTCCCTCATCTTACTTTGGCCGCAAAAAGAGGAAGGGATTTATTTAGGTCATGAAATAAAAATGGGGATAAGTAACCTTAGGCTTTTATTTTCTTGAACAAGTGTGTTTATTATTCTCCTATATTTACAACTTATTGCAAACTATTATATCCAATTTCAACTTACATCATTTCCTACTCATTTCTAATTAATTGCCCAATTAGTATTAATCGACGTGCTCAAATTTCAATCCTTGTGGAACGACACTTTTTCCTATACTATTTTCTTAAATTTGACGATCTGTACACTTACGGTAAAGACCGCAAATGGCTGATAAGTCAATGGCGCCGCCGCCGGCGATTGTGAATTGAGTCATTTTTCTAGTTGATTAGTCTAATTGTGTGTTTAATTACAATTGAGTACAAATTTCTTTTGGTGACTTTGGGTGTGTTGTTTCTATCTACTTTGAGTGTTTTGGAGATAGCATTACCTAAGTTGCTTTGTTTGTTTCTTTTGATAAGGTTGATACTTGTTGGATTTTGGTGAAATTGTAGGTCTTGGTGCCTGCTGCATGCAAGGAGATCTTCAAGAGTTTCTTGACTGGGAACCCCGACAACCGATTGGCCAACCAATCCCTCAATTGCAACCCGGTCCACAGAACAATATGGCCAACCACAATGATGAAGAAGATATTTCCATGGAGGAATTCCTTGAGCGGGAGGAGTTCACTTACTCATCTAGTATCCAATACCCAGCTATCACTGCAAGAAATTTTGTGCAATTAACATAATGATGGGTCAATTCAAGGGCTTAAAGAGCGACGATCCGGTTGAGCATCTCACAAAGTTTGTGCAGCTATGTGGAAATTTTAAGAATGCTGGGGTATCTGATGATGCATTGAGACTTCGCCTATTCTTGCTATCATTAGGGGAAAAGGCCTTAGATTGGTTTAATTCTCAGCAAGCTAACTCTATTACAACCTGGGATACACTAGCTTCTAAATTCAAACACTACAAAAAAACAGCGATTTTCTGACAGAATTTAGTGAAATTCTGTCGGAAAATCGACATTTTCAATGGATTTTTGGCGGAAAAAATTTTCCGGCTGAATTTTTTCCGTCGGAAATTTCTTCGTCGCAAACTGATTTACTGACGGAATTTTTTTTCTGTCCGAAATTTCCGGCAGATTTTACCGACATAATTTCCGTCGGTAATTTATATTATTTTATAAATAAATTATTATTTTAATTTAAAAATAATATATT
The DNA here is from genome assembly GCA_037074515.1 of Mimosa bimucronata. Classification (NCBI taxonomy): domain Eukaryota; kingdom Viridiplantae; phylum Streptophyta; class Magnoliopsida; order Fabales; family Fabaceae; genus Mimosa; species Mimosa bimucronata. Next base: position 24,687,833 of record CM073445.1, on the reverse strand, counting down.
AAAATATTATTATTACCGACGGGAATTTCGTCAGTAATTTTTTTAAACTTTTTTAAAAAAATAAGCCGCCATGTGTCACTCTCTCGTGCTGCCACGTGTCCCTACCCACACCTCACCACGTGTCACTCTTTCATGTCGCCACGTGTCGCTTCCACAAATTGCCTTCAAATTTGTCATTGGAGAGATTCAAACCCGCAACCTGTTGGGGCATGTCTGATGCCTTAACCAGTTGAGCTACAAAGACCTTGTGAAATTATTTGCAAACTATTATATTTATAATATTTAAACTCCCATTATTATAATTATATTTAATCTTAATATATTATGAATATTTTGTAATTATTAATATATAATTTACATATTAATAATTTTATTATTTTTATAAATAATTTTTATATTCATATACAATCCATTATATTTAGTATTTTCATTTTATATTATTAAATTATAATTATTTTTCATTTTATTTTATTTCATTTTTAAATAATTATTTTATTATATATATTATGAAATTCTAATTATTTTTCGTTTTTATTACTAATATTTAATTATTTATTAAAAAATAAAATATTATTTAATAACAAATTAAAATTAAATTTGGTAATAAATTTATATATATATAAATATACGTGTATATATATTAGTTTTTATTAAATATTTTTTATTTATTTATAAAATATTTTTTAAAATAAATTAATTTAATATTTTTTATTATTTATAAATTAAAATAACAATTTATTTATAAAATAATAAATAATTAAGGTTACCGACGGAACAGAAAATTTTCCGTCAGTAATAATATTTTATTATATTATTTATAAATTAAAATAATAATTTAAAAATAAAATAAAATAATAATTAAATTAAATACGGAAATTCCGCAGGAAATTTCCATCGGTAATAATATTTTAATATTTAATTTAAACTAAAATAATAATTTATAAATAAAATAATATAATTAATTAAATTACCGACGGAAAAATTTCCGTCGCTAAATTTTCCGACGGAATTTTCGTAGAAAATCTATCGGAAATTACCGATGGAATTTTTTCCGTCGCTAAATTCCGTCGGAAATTCGTTATTTTTTGTAGTGAAAGCAAGGTTCCTTCCTACTGATCTAAGAGCAACCCAAAGGGGAGATCTCCTCAATTTCAAGCTAGAGCCTGGACAATCTTTTTATGAGGCATGGGAGAGATTTAAGGATATGTGGAGAAATTGCCCTAGCCATGGCCAGCAGACATTAGTTCTTCTTGCAGCTTTTCAGAAAGGGTTAAATGAAGCTAACAAGGTGATGCTTCACACAGCTTCCAAAGGAGGAATAGGAAAAATGAAGTGCTCTGAACTACAACAATTGTTTGAGGATATTGCTACTAACACTATGCAATTCAGGGGATCATCCGGTGGCTATAGTGACTTTGGTTCTCAGCTTGAGGCGATAAACAAGAGGTTTGATAAGTTAGAAATGATGTTTGACCATAATTTGCCTCAGGGTGTACATGCAATGCAAGTTCCCATGCCCATTTGTAGTAGTTATGGAGAAGATCACAAAGCATAGGATTGCCCTTATACTCTTGAGACAATTAATTATATGGGCAACCAAAATCGCTTTCCTCAAGGGAACCCATATGGAAACACTTACAATCGAGGTTGGAGAGATCATCCGAATTTTTCATGGAAGAGTGGCCCGAGTCTTAATCCAATTCAAGGTGCATCTTCAAGTAGACCTAATGGTCCACCCGGTTTTGGGCAACAACCACAACCAAAGCCTGTTGATGAATCCAGGATTGAGAAGATGTTTAGCCAACTCATGGCTAACCAAGAAGCAGTAAATGCCAAGTCTTCCCTACAAGATACAACTATTAAGAATCCTGAGGTTCAAATTGTAACAGGCAGGAATACACAAGAGGGGGTGAATTGTGCTTTTAAAATTTAATTCTGAGAAAACAAAACAATTTATACTAGTTCAGCCCAAACTTGGCCTACGTCCAGTTCTCCACCCTTCAGTTGGGTTCCACTATTCCTCAAGATTAAATCAAGCTCTTGATGGCCTTTACAAGTGACAGCAAGAACTCTCCTATTTACTGATCACTCCCCCTTATACTTTGTAAGTTTACACCCAACTCTTAAGATCCTCTAACTTAAGAGTAATTCTCACTTTGATAATGAATACAGAATAATTGTTCACTCAATTGAACAGATTGTGTTACACACTGAAGATTATGAGAACAGTAAGTGTTGAGAGTATTGAATGCAGTAGATACAGATAATCAATGTGGTAATCAATTCTTACAACTAACTTCTCTTCTGAAGCATTTATAGTTTCTCTTAGAAATATATCCGTTGATAATATGGCCGTTGAACATGTCAAGAGAGTTGAGTGATCTGGTGAAGTATGGAAGATGTAATTTGCTATGCATTTACTCCATTGTACTTGATTTTGCTTTAGCTCATCTCTCTTCTTCTATCGCTGACAGAGTAGGTGAGTTCCAACGGCTCTTTTGATCAAATTGTGTCTTAACGTAAACTTCCTTAAGTAGGTCTTAACAACTCTGTACTTGGAAAGCTAAAAATAGGCTTGTCATTGATTTTGAATATTTCTCATCGACACTCAGATTACATGCCTCTGATCGATCACAGGGTCTGATGTCTAATCGATTACATATCGATTACCTATAGATTATAGCCTGCATAACTGAACATCAAATTAGAAATTCATGCGCCTAATCGATTACAGGGGAAGCATGATCGATTAGGCAGGTTTAATCGATTACACATAGATTACATATTTCTCTAATCGATTACAAACAGATTAGATTCAGATTACTTAATCTTC